>CM057452.1:115135000-116587500 GCA_016271365.2 Neoceratodus forsteri | reverse complement strand
ATTGCTTTCCTGGGTATGTATGTCTAGCTGTTTGCAGCTATGTCCTTGGGTCGGGCAGTGCGTGATATTTGTAGTTTGCGGTTCACTGAACCGTCAAGGGCTGAGCCGGTGTTGTTCAGATTTACTTCAGTAGCTACAGGACACGCGTAAGGAAGGCTTCTCTGAAACAGAGCGCGAGGATTAACCAGACAAGGTTACGAGGGAGAGCTGATACTGGTGAGAAGGTCAGACATCACAATTTTACAAAGCCTGGTACCGACAACAGACTTCTATAGCAGTAGGTGCACAGCATCATATCTAATTTACATATATACTGAGATTTGTGGAATGTTGCGACTGTTACGAGTATTTGAGAGGGTGGGTTGGCAAGATAAGACGTCTGCTTGTCACTGTCTCTGTTTTGATGCAGTGCTGTTGTCTGCTGTGTGGTTGAATCCAGTACTTCACTACCAACACAGCATTATCAGTGCCATGTTGGAGTAGTAGCACCTGACCTATGTAGCCCAATCGTTTGTCTTAGTTAGCATGGTGTTATTTTGCCATGTTACAAAGGTGTGATCATGTTCTTTCTCTGTTGCCGCCCCTCTTCTTTGGAACGCCTTACCCGAAAGCTTGAGATGTGCTTCTTCCTTGCAAGATTTTCAGATCAAATTGTAAGGCTATTTATGGGAAAAGGATGCCTGTAAATGTTTTTTTTAATAATATCTAAACTGGATAATTTATTGTTTTTGTTACAATTATTGTTGGGTAATTGTTATCATGTGTCTATTTTTATGTCGGGTCGGACCTGAAAAAGGACTTGTTCCAGTGTCCTCACCCAGTTAACAAAATCAAAATAAATAAATAAAACAGAAAAATAGTTGGGCCTATGATGGTGGAGTCTGGCAATCTGCTAGCAATTTCCCAGTGTTAAGAGCCATTTCCCCCAAAATTTAAAGTTTTACTCTGTTGCGCTCAATGTATTCCTGTAGACTCTAGAAGCCGTGTTTTTAGCCATGCTTCGGGGACTTGTGGCATGATTGCGCCACATCGTCAATACTTGCACCGATATGTTAGACCCCCTTAATTGTCGTCTGTCATTCACATCTGCCATGACTTGTGGCATCTTGCAAGCCCTACATATGCACATATGAACAAGCCAACAGATGAAAGGCCTTACTGTATGTCTAGTCTTCGATTGTGTTGCTTCCTATGTATTTACAAAGGGAGTTGCCCCTCTCCTCATTTCCCTTCTGACGTCCCTCAGCTTCCCCCAATCCCTTCTACCAACAGCTTTTCTCCTCATCCTGTTCCGCCCCCTCTTGAAACTGTACACCGTTCTTAGGGATACCACCTCCTCTGGCAGCTCATTTTCAGTTGGCCACCAGCCTCTCTGGATAAAGTGCTTCCTTATCTCTCTCCTGAACTTTCCCCACCAGCTCTAGGCTGTGCCCCTTAGTGGTCTTTTTCCTTCTAAGGCTGAAGAAGCTGTCAGTGTTCGCCCTCTTTATATCGTCAATGTACTTGAAGGTCCCAATCATGTCTCTCCCCTTCTTTCTTTCCTCAAGAGAGTACATGTTGAGCTTCCTGAGCAACTCCTCACAGGTGTTGCCCTGCGGGCCCTAGATCATCTTGGTTGTCCTTCTCTGCACCGTCTCCAGCAAGTTGATATGTTTAAGATATGGACACCACAACTGCACACTGTACTCCAGGTGTGGTCTTACCAGTGACCTGTACAGTAGCAGAATGACCTCTGCCTTCCTGGTGATAATTCCCCTGGCTCTGAAGCCCAGCATCCAAATTGCTTTGGCTGCTGCTTTCTTGCTGTATGCAGAGTGTTTCAGGTCCCTTGTGATTATTACTCCCAGGTACTTTTCTTCCTCTGACATGGTTACCTGCATGCCACCCAGCCAATATTTGGTCCCCTTATTATTAAACATGGAAACATAGAAATTGACAGCAGATAAGGACCGATAGGCCCATCCAGTCTGCCCATTTTCCCTACCTACTACAAAAGCCGCAGACCCTACTTGATACGAACATACGAAATTGCCAGCAGATAAAAGCCTAATGGTCTATCAAGTCTACTCGATTGTGCAGCTAGCAACCCTTATACTGCAGCTGCCCCTCCTCCCTCCTCCCTCCAGTGACCCTCCCCTGTCCCATCCCTTTGAAGCAGCCCACTATTCTTGAGGATACCACTTCCTTTGGCAATGTGTTCCACCTAGACACCCCCCTCCATAAAAAAGGGTCTCCTCATTTCCCTTCTGAACCTTCCGCCTTCTAATCACAGATCGTGTCCATGAGTGTCCCTCCCCCTCCTTAATATGAAAAGCCCTTCCGTGCCTGTCTTATTTATTCCCTTCATGTACTTGAAGGTTTCAATCATGTCCCACCTATCCCTCCTTTCCTCCAGGGAGTACATGATCAACTCCCTCAGCCTGCTGTCGTAAGGTAAGTCCCCTAGACCCTGGATCATTTTTGTTGCACTGCACCGCCTCCAGTAACTTAATGTCCTTCTTCAGGTACGGTTGCCAGAACTGCACACAGTACTCTAGGTGTGGTCTAACCCGTGACCTATATAGAGGCAGGATAACCTCCTCCTTCCTGAAGGATATGCCTCTGGCAGTACACCCTAGCATCCTGTTGGCCTTTGCAGCTGCCTTTCTACACTGTGCTGAGCTGTTTGTTGCTCCCATTATGATCACCCCAGATCCTTCTCCTCCTCCTCCATTTTGGCTAGTTGAATCCCCCCTAACTGTTAGCTCCTCCTTGGGTTTTTTGCACCAAACTGTAGCACTCCAAATGAGGCCTCACCAATGATCTGCACAGTGACATCACCACCTCTTTTCTTCTGTTGCTGATACCTCTCCCTGTGCACTCCAGCATCCCACTGGCTCTCCTCACAACCTTGGCACATTGTTTGGCCACTTTCAGGTCTTTCAATATGATTCAAATGACAGCTCGGCTACATCTCTCCACTGGTATATAAAAAAGCAAGTTGTAGTCAGGTCTGTGGAGGGGTTGTGGGATAACAGATGGACCAGACACCAAACTTCAGGTTCAACACATAATCTCTGTGTAATATTTATTCAAAATACAAGAAATAACCTTCTGCAATGGCATATTTCTTCTTCAGCACATCAGTTTACAGCAACAGACTATGAATGTCCTTTTTCTGCACTTAACGTGCACCTACTGACACTGATCTCTGACCCCATTCACTAGTTGAGATGCAGTGACCACCCCTATGCAAGCACTATTTGCTTACGTAGTGGGGACTCAAAAAAAAAAAAAAAAAACAAGCTATAGACAAAGAGCCTCAATGCAGAATCACTGAAAGAAGGGTTACCCCAAAGGGCACTGGCAACAAATCAAGTTTCAAAGAAATACAATATCATACATACTTCCATAATGCAATGCATCATGGGATATATGCAAATCACCGTGACATTTCAGACTTTTTCATCTTACATCAATTTACATGCATTTTAAATAGCACAACTAACTTAATTTCTATAATAGTCACCTAGTACTTTACCATTATCAAAACACCAAGTGCCATGGTATTTTAAACATTTACAGGTTTCATAAACATAAGGTATATACATTAAGGTATTTTATAACATAGTACTATTACATACCAAATCCAACAACAATAAACACAACCTTTTTTACATATACTCTGAAGTCACCATAATAACCTCCCTGTACGAGGACCTGAGAGGGAAAAGGAAAATCAAAGAGGACACTATAGCATAGTCAAGAGAGGGAGAAGAGGTGCCCACAGGTGGCCAACCTTATGGACTAGAAATAGTAAAAGACAGATTAGGCTTAGAAGTAGAAGAACTGTAGTAACAGATTTAAGAAAAGGTCGGTCCTCAAGAGTGGCAGGAGCTCCTGGTCACATATCCCCCACCTTAAGAGGGAAGCAGTGATTGCAGACTGCTTACCACCTTCCTGTCCCAGGAAGGGATGGAGCTTCTACCCATCCATCTTCAGAAGCTGCGTCTCAGGGTTCCTATTAATGATACACATTCTATCATAAACATAGTGGATATTATAATTCTTTACCCTGAGGCATTAATATATTTCTCAGAGACTAACGGTATCTTCTCATCTTTTAAGGGAAAGTCTGTTATAGTTCTTAACCAAAAATCTGGACGGCTGTAAAGTCCAGTACCATAGAAGGACTTTCTCTGGGGTGAGCAACTACCTGCTCCAACCCCACCAAACAAGTCAAGTTTTAAGCAGGGGCCCAGTCATAGGTTCAACCCCTCTACATAAACCCACTATGAGTCTTGATTCATTTCACTTTTTACAGATACAGACAGCTGAGGGTATACACTCAATGTGTTACCCCAGCACAGCTTCAAACAACAAGAAGTCTTGCTGTATTCTGACAATAGCAGTGAGTCCCAATCTTCGAACTGCCCCGGAGATGAAAGAGTTAACTTTCCATGCCAGGCATGGAACGCTGAGCTCGAGCTTGGTTGAGACTCTGTCTGTTGCTGTTTGAACTCAAACCGTCAGATTCTTTACTCCGCCTCACTGAACAGTCGCTACGGAGATTTCTCCCTTTGCTTGGTTCAATATGTCGGTTAAAGTACCGCTTTTCTGGGTTTTCGACCAAATTTAAACCGTAACCTGTTGGTTCAGTCTCTGTCTGTGGTATTTGTGAGTACTAGATAGGTTATATTGTTTTCTATTCTGTGTGGAACTTGTAAACGGTTCATCGGTTCAGTTTGAACCGATCAAGTTGTTGTAAAATATTTCTGTACTTTTAGAGTGTGGTTACCGGTTCTTATCGGTTCTAAAAAAAACGGATTTTATTACGGTTTTTTCCACGACCCCATAATACGGTCAGGAACCGATAAGAGGGTCTTGCCTGGCGGATTGCCATTAAAAGGGTAAGTTTTGTTAGGACTGGCACAATGTCTGAGAAACCCAAAAGAAAAACCGGGCCCACTGGGTTTCAACACTGCAGTGTGTGTGGGGAAGTCTTTGCTAAGGCTGACCCCCACACCACCTGTGTTTATTGTCTGGGGTTTGACCACCTCAATGCAGACTGCTAGATTTGTAAAAAGTTTCCTGCAGCTACCCTAGAGAAGAGAGTTGGTAGGCTCAGGGAAAGGGAGGCCAAAAAGTCCACTGAACCAGATGGCCAGCCCGGTTCGGTTCAAACCGAACTAGAAGGAGTGCCCTCTGACCAGGGCGAGACTTCTTCGGGCAAAAGGAGAGCCGATTCTGAGGAGTCGGTTCTGGCTAAGAGAACAAGAAAGGAAAAATCAGCTGGTGTGGATCCAAAAGTTTCTTCTCCAACCGCTGAAGAAATAGCCAAAGCGATAAAAATTGTGCAGTCGCTTTCCGCAGTTCTGACCGAACCGGCACCATCAGGAAGGCACTCGGTTCAGCCGGTTCAAGATTATGATTTAGAGGAATATTATGAACCGGAGGAGGAGGAAGAGGAGTATGAGGAAAGTGAATGTGGTTTTGAAAGTCTGGATGTGCCCATTGACCCGGACATCTCCCCAGATAGACCTTCAGGAGTGTCTCCTCCTAGGCTTTGAGTCCCCCTCCTATTTCATGTTTTATAAGAAAGTGGCCGAAACCCTTCAGCTTCCTATGGAAGAAGCTGTGGATGACCAGGAAGAGCCTGACTATGTGGAAGTGATGGATATCCCAGAGTCTAGGAGGCTGTCTATTCCCTTACACAAATCTTTTGGGAAACAGACATTTAAGATTTTAAAGACTCCTAATACTATACCTCCTGTGGATAAAAGAATGGACAAGAGGTATACCCTGCCAGGCTCAGATACGGAGTTCCTTACACAACAATGCAGCCATGTTGGGATAGTGCAGGCTGCAGCTTGTGATAAGGCAAATATTCCCTTGGCTTCACACCCCCTAGACAAGGACTCCAGGAGGATTGATGCCATGGCAAAGAAACAGTACATGGCAGCATCCTTGGGACTCAGACAGGCCAACTATATGGCCTATACTGCTAGGTATCAGAAATCCAGATGGGACATTGTCATGGCTTTAGCAAAACAGGTCCCTGGCCAGCTTGCCAAAGAGCTGGAGCAGGTGGCTGCTGGTGGTATTGAGGCATCCAAGGTGCAAATCCATGCTGCAGTGGACTCCAATGATGTTTCATCTAGAGTCATGGCTACATCTGTGGCACTTCGTAGAATGGCTTGGCTCAGATGTACTAGCCTGTCACAGGATACCCAGACTAAGGCCATGGATTTTCCTGTTGTGGGTAATTCTCTGTTTGGGGAGCAAACATAGAATTACATGAAGAAAATGGATGAATATAGGACCACCTATAGGAGTGCCCAGGCCAAGGAAAGGCAAGCCACTCAGAGGCAGCATCCCAGGGGCAGGGGCAGGCCTTTCTACCAAGCCCAGGCCTCCTCTTCTGCCTATGCTCAGAGGGGGTTCTTTAGAGGGAGAGGCAGAAGGGGTACAAGCAGACCTGCTCCCACCCCTCAGCCTAAAACCCCTGCCAAGCAGGCACCCTGATGGGATTGCCAGGACCGATTCTCCACTACCTGTAGGGGGCAGGCTGGCTTACTTTGTCCAGGACTGGAAGTCTCTAACATCAGACAAATGGGTCCTGGAAGTAGTAAGCCAGGGACTGCTTCTCAGCTTCAAAAAATTTACAAAGACGAGAACCAGATCCTTTCCACCTGCAAATCCCTCAGAGGCACTTGCCCTAGAGGCAGAGGTCTCTTCCCTCCTGGCTCTCAGAGCTGTGGAAAGGGTTCCACCCCTGCACCAAGGCAAAGGATTGTACTCCAGTACTTCCTTACCCCAAAAGACAGGAGAATGGCGGCCCATCCTGGATCTCAGATACTTAAACAAGCACCTTTAAAGCCAAAATTCAAAATGGTGACTCTGGGAATAATTCTACTCTCTAAGGCCAGGGGACTGGCTAGTCTCCTGGACCTCAAGGATGCCTACTCCATATTCTCATCAGAAGCTCCCATCAAAGTACCTCAGGTTTGAGCTGCCCTCAGGCCATTACCAATTCAGAGCAATGCCCTTTGGCCTAACCTCTGCTCCAAGGGTGTTCACAAAATGCCTGGCAGTAGTATTGCTTCTCTAAGAAGGCAAAGGATTGCCATCTTCCCATACCTAGACGACTGGCTCATAGTAGGCCAGTCCCCAGACCAAGTCAAGTTACACCTACAGATAACTCAGCAACTGCTCACCTCTCTAGGTTTCCTTCTGAATCTTTCAAAGTCAGTTCTAGAGCCTGTTCAGCTCCTTCACCTTCATAGACGAGAGCTAGATACAGAAAAGGCCAGAGCCTTCCTTCCCCTGGACAGGGCAAGGACCCTTATCACACTGGCCTCTTCATTCACCCTACAGGTGTCTCATCCAGCAAGGCATTTTCTGCAGCTCCTGGGTCACATGGCTGCTTCTACAGCAGTGGTGCAGGGAGCAAGATTTCAGATGAGGGATATTCAGTTCCACTTGAGAGCCTTTTGGTCTCAAAAAGGACCCTCTGACCAAACTGATTCCAGTGACTCGAACACTGATCCAGGCCTTGCAGTGGTGGCAGGATCAGAAGAATCTAAGACAGGGAGTTCCCTTTATCACTCAGTCTCACTCTTTAATCCTTACTGCAGATGCCTCCCTCTTGGGGTGGGGGGCCCACTTGGGAGACCTGACCACCCAAGGGTTGTGGTCCCCTCAGGAATCTCTGCTTCACATCAATCTGTTGGAACTCAAAGCAGTATTTCTAGCACTTCAAGCCTTTTCCAAGTCTGTTCAGAACAAAGTTATTCAGATCAGAACAGACAATATCACAATGTGGTATATGAACAAGCAAGGAGGCACTCGGTCTACGGCCTTGTGCACAGAAGCAATGAAGTTGTGGTCTCTGGCTTATTCCCTGAACACCTCCCTCACAGCAGTACACCTCTCAGGCAAGGACAATGTCCTGGCAGATGCTCTCAGCAGGATATCTCAGGGCCATCACGAATGGTCATTGGATCCCCTGGTTTTGGAGGTGATATTCTCCAGATGGGGCACCCCACAGATAGATCTTTTTGCAGCCCCAGACAATCACCAACTTCCCCTTTTTTGCTGCAGGCCACCAGTGTTGGGCTCAGTCCCCCTGGATGCCTTAGTTCTCAGTTGGGAAGGGAAGTTCCTGTCTGCTTTCCCCCTTCCCTCTCCTGTTCAAAGTGCTAGTCAAAATCAGGTCTCAACCCTGCAAGGTGATCCTGATTGCTCCAGACTGGGCCAGACAGCCCTGGTATCCTCTCCTATTGTCCTTAGCAGTCCACCTTCCCCTGTCTCTTCCCAGGAATTACAACCTGTTAACCTGTGCTCAGGGGAGGGTTTGGTACCCGAATCTCAAATCTCTCAATCTCAAGGCCTGGCTCTTGAAGAGTTAGAGTTTGCTGATTTACACCTGTCCCAAGGTGTTATGGACATTCTAAAGGCTTCTAGGAAGCCTTCCACCAGAACTACTTATAATTCCAAGTGGAAAAAGATTTTCCATATGGTGCTCTGGGAAGCATATTTCCCCAGAGTCTGCTGATCTGCCCACAGTCCTTGACTATATGGTCCATCTGAATAGCTTGGGACTCAGACCAGCTACACTAAAGGTGCATCTGGCAGCTGTCTCTGCTTTCATTTCAGCAGGTAAGCCCTCTTCTCTATCAGCTCACCCTGTATTCTCCAAGTTTTTCAAGGGATTGCTTCATACCAATCCGCCATTCAGGGACCCTGCCCCTGCTTGGGACCTTAACGTTTGCATTGCTCAGCTTATGCAACCCCCTTTTGAGCCTTTGTCCTCAGCAGAGCTTAAGTACTTGACTTGGAAAACTGTGTTCCTGGTGGCCATCACTTCTGCCAGGCGCATAAGTGAGTTACAAGCCTTGTCAGTGGAGCCTGATTTTATCTCCTTCCATAGAGATAAGGTGGTCCTCAGGACTAACAGGAAGTTTTTGCCTAAGGTGGTTTCAGATTTCCACCTTAACTAATCTAGTTCTCTTCCTGTGTACTTCACTGACCATTCCTCCTCTGTTGAGAGGAGGCTGCACAGTTTAGATGTGAAAAGAGCCCTTAGCTACTACATAGAACGTACCAAGGGTCACAGGTTTGACTCCCTCCAACTGTTCCTCACTTATGGTGAGGTTGGTAAAGGAAAACCTGCCACTAAAAGATCCATTGTCAGGTGGATTGTCTCTTGCATTCAATTTTGCTATGAAAAACTAGGTAGGATTCCACCCTCAGGCCTGAGGGCTCACTCTACCAGAGGTACAGCTGCTTCCCTGGCTGCTGCCAGGGATATTCCTATCTTAGAGATATGTCAAGCAGCTACCTGGAAAACAGTTCACACTTTTACCAAGCATTACTCCCTGGATATCCAGGCTAGGAGTGATGCTCGGTTTCAACTTGCAGCTGTGCTTCAGGCCTTTTTTCATAAGTAGGTTCTGTCCCTCCCCATGGAGGTACTGCTTGGTGGTCTGCTATTGTCAGAATACAGCAAGACTTCATGTTGTTTGAAGAAAAAATTACTCACCTTAGTAATGTTGTTTCTTCTAATGGAGTCTTGCTGTATTCTGACCTCCCCCCCGCCTTCCCCTCTCAGAACCTTTGTGGGTGGGCAGTAGCAGTGTTGGCACTCAGGAGGTGCCCCACCTTTTTGTTATCACCCTCCTTCTATGGCTGAGTGGGTGTTGTGTTTATTTCATTTTTTGGGTTTCCTGACTTGAGTCTTTGTTTTGGGACCAAAAAATCTGTTTTTATGTTAGTAGCCAGTTGGCTAGTGTAGGTTTACAGCTTCCACACAGGACCTCAGTGAGTTTAGCTCGTAAAGATCTGACGGTTTGAGTTCAAACAGCAACAGACAGAGTCTCAACCGAGCTCGAGCTCAGCGTTCCATGCCTGGCATGGAAACTTAACTCTTTGATCTCCAGGGCAGTTCGAAGGTTGGGACTCACTGCTATTGTCAGAATACAGCAAGACTCCATTAGAAGAAACAACATTACTAAGGTGAGTAATTTTTTCTTCCAATCCATTTTCCACCCACTTCTCCTTTGTAGGTTTTCACTCAGAAAAGAATAAAACACATGTACCACCTCAGACTCCTTGTCTGCCGTTGAGTACCTCTTTCTTTGACATCAGGCCCGCCCCCTGACCAAACATGAGACACTTTTGCCTACAGAAAGGGACCACTGCAGAGCCACCTCTGGCCTTGCCTGCAACTAACTTGACCCCTCTGTCTTACACAAAGTGTCTGCGGGAATATGGAAGGAGCAATAGTAGTTTCTACTCTCCTGTTTCACCCTTTTATAACCTATGACCCCAAATCCTTGGTCATCTTATCCCCAGGCAGGTCTCCACAGAAACCTACAGGAAACCAAGGAACCTCCCATGCTGAACACCTTGCAATGGTAAACAGCAGATTCCTTAACTTTTTAACTCTGGGGTGTCTTAGTAAATATCCTTCTAATCACTAAGCTGTGTTCAACCATCTGTTACCATCTAATACCTTGTAACCTATGTGAGAGTTTCCCATTTTCCAAGGGTGAGTTTTTTTAAATGACCTTTACCCTCCTTAACTTTAACATACTATAACAGTTTGGCAACATTAGCATTTTTAGCATGCAGTATACCCCAGTCAATACTGTTAATAAATTTAGCTGCATCAATACAAGAAACAAAATCTCTTCAGCCTCATAGGCTTCTTCTTGCTTGCTTGGAGTCTTCAACCCCAGCACAATATCACTAGGCACAGTCTTACCTTTAAGTTCCATACTTGCATCTCTGACCTCCAACAGGTAACATCTTGGGAACACAGGAAACAAAGAAATATTCTGCTCAGTCAGGGGGTCCTCCTCAAACTGAGCCCACAAAAAATCCTCCTCTGACTCTTTGTCCAAGCTCTCTAGCAGGAATCTCTTGAGCACCTGGCACCAGTGTTTCACCTCTCTGTGTAGTCTGTCTGCCTCCAGCCGTTGCCCACTCGTCCAGTGGACCATCCTCATCAGCGTCTTCCCCTCCTGGGCGTTGCCTCTCACACCTCCAGTCTGCCTCAACCTACATCTCTTCGTCGTCTTCAGGCTTGGCCTTTCTCCAAGCTCCCTGGTCCAGTCCTGTCAGCCATGGTTCTATGCCGAACTCCACGGACTTTCTTCTCCGGCAGCTCCTGGTGCATTGGTCCACCTGGGATATCTGGGCGATATCCACCAGGAAATGTCCCCCTTCGGCCAGTCCAGACGCTACCAGCAAGGTATCTCACTTCTGACACCAAGTCTGTGGAGGGGTTGTGGGATAATAGATGGACTAGACACTGAACTTCAGGTTCAGCACACAATCTCTGTGTGATAATTCAAAATGCAAGAAATAACCTTCTGCAATGGCATATTTCTTCTTCAGTACAGCTGTTTGTAGCAACAGACAATGAAGGTCCTTTCTCTGCACTTAGCCAGCACCTACTCACACTGATCTCTGATCCCATTCACTAGTTGAGATGTAGCGGCCACCTCTATGCAAGCCCTATTTGCTTACATGGTGGGGGCTCAAAAACACAAAAAACAAACAAACAAAAAAGCTATAGACAAAGGACCTCAATGCAGAATCACTGAAAGAAGGGTTACCCCAAAAGGCACTGGCAACAAATCAAGTTTCAAAGAAATACATCATACATACTTCCATAATGCAATGCACCATGGGATATATGCAGATTACCATGACATTTCAGACTTGTTCATCTTACATCAATTTACATGCATTTTAAATAGCACAACTAACTTAATTTCTATAATAGTCACCTAGTACTTTTTACCATTATCAAAACACCAAGTGCCATGGTATTTTAAATATTTACAGGTTTCATGAACATAAGGTATATACATTAAGGTATTTTATAACATAGTGCTGTTACATACTAAATCCAACAATAAGCACAACCTTTTTTACATATACCCTGAAGTCACCACAACAACCTCCCTGTACAAGGACCTGAGAGGGAAAAGGAAAATCAAAGAGGACACTATAGCGTAGTCAAGAGAGAGAAAAGGGGGTGCCCACAGGTGGCCAACCTTATGGACTAGAAATAGTAAAGAATAGATTAGGCTTAGAAATAGAAGAACTGTAGCAACAGATTTAAGAAAAGGTCGGTCCTCAAGAGTGGCAGGAGCTCCCAGTAACAAGGTTATATGCAAAAGTAAAACTTTTTATTGCACCAGATGCCGGTACACAGCTAAGACAGCATGCCCCTCCCCAAGCAGCCGTATGTTTTTGCACTAATCTCGCGCTTTACCCCCAAATCCCTTTCCTGTTTGGTGGCTGTCAGTATCTCCACCCTATCATGTAATCCTTCCATAGGTTCTTGTGCCCCAAATGCATGATTTTGTACTTTTTCACATTGAATCTCAGCTGCCACACTCTAGACCATTCCTCCAGTTTACCTAGGTCCCTCCTCATTTTTTCCACCCTTCCCGGAGTGTCCACCCTGTTGCAGATCTTAGTGTCATCTGCAAAGAGGCACACCATCTCTTCCAGCCCCTCCGCAATGTCACTTATGAAGACATTAAACAGGACTGGCCCCAGAACTAATCCCTGTGGCACCTCACTGGTCACCCTTCTTTCCTCAGATTGAGCTCCATCTACCACCACCCTCTGTCTTCTATCACTCAACCAGTTCCTAACCCAGTTTACCACCTTGTGACCTACTCCCAGGCTGCCCAACTTGTTCACAAGTCTTCTATGTGGAATGGTATCGAAGGCCTTACTGCAATCCAGGTAGGCTACATCCACCGCTCCCCCGATCCACTTCCCTTGTCACCCAATCAAAAAATCAATCAGATTTGTTTGACATGATCTTGACGCTGTGCATCCATGCTATCTCGGATCCTGTGCTCTGCTGGATTCAAGGTGTTCCACAATCCTTTCTTTAAGCAGTGATTCCATAATTGTCCCCACTATTGAGATGAGGCTGACTGGTCTATAGTTTCCAGCCTCCTCCGTACTCCCACTTCTGTAAAGAGGAAGTACATCTGCCC
Organism: Neoceratodus forsteri; assembly: GCA_016271365.2. Taxonomy (NCBI): domain Eukaryota; kingdom Metazoa; phylum Chordata; order Ceratodontiformes; family Ceratodontidae; genus Neoceratodus; species Neoceratodus forsteri. The sequence continues at coordinate 116,574,490 of CM057452.1, read as the reverse complement.
TCCTCCAGTCCTCTGGAACCACTCCTGTATAGAGTGATTTGTTGAACAGGGCTGCCAGTGGTGCTGCCAGCACCTCCTGTAGTTCCCTTAATATTCTAGGATGTATCCCATCCGGTCCCATTGCCTTGTCCACTTTCAATTTTGTGAGTTCTTTTAGGACTTTCTCTTCTGTAAAGGGACTGGTGTCCACCTCCCTCCCATATTTGCTCATGTTGCCTAACTGTGGTCCCTCGCCTTCTTCTTATGTGACTACAGAACAAAAATATTTGTTCAGTATTGATGCTTTTCCAGGTCCCCTTCCACACACTCCTCTTCTTCCTCTTCAAGCCTTACAATCCCACCCCTGTTTTTTCTCCATTCACTAATGTACCTATAAAAAGTCTTGTCTCCTTGTTTACCTCCCATGCTGTTTTTTCCTCCATTTGTGCCTTTGCACTCCTAACTGCTTTCCCTGCCTCCTTCTGTTTATCCAGGTACACTACCCTGTCCTCCTCCTTCTGTGTTTTCTGTATTTCCTCTCCCCCAAGTGCATAACTTTGCACATTGTTAGCATTGAACCCCAGCTGTCAAATGCCAGACCACCTTTCTAGCCTACACAGGTCCTCTGAGTTCCTGTCTTCCCTCCTCCGTGCCCACCTTCCCACAGAGCTTGGTGTCATCTGCAAAGCAGAAGATTTCACCCTTGATCTGATCCGCAATGTCGCTTATGAAAATGTTAAACAACATTGGACCGAGCACTGAGTCCTGTGGAACCCCGTTGATCACAGGCCTCCTCTTTGAGAATTATCTCCCGACTACCACCTTTTGGCTTTTACCCTGCATCCAGCTTCTGACCCATCCCACAAGCTCAGCCCCCACCCCCAGGTCCTCCATCTTCCTCATCAGTCTCCTGTGAGGCACGGAGTTGGAAGGCCTTGCTGAAGTCCAGATACAGGACATCAACCACCAGGCCCTCGTCCACTACCCTAGTGACCCCACTGAAGAAGTCAATTTGGTTTGTTTGGTAGAACTGTCCCAACATGAACCCATGCTGCCTCTCATCCTGGGGCCTATTTTCCTCTAGAAAAGTCGATGAGTCTCTCTTTCAGGGAGGTCTCCAGCAGCTTACCCACTATTGAGGTCAGGCTGACTAGTCTGTAGTTCCCTGGTTCATTCCACTGCCCACTTTTATGGAGAGACACCATATGTGCTGTTCTCTAGTCCTCAGCCATGTTTCCAGACTCCAGAGAGGTGTTAAACAGGTTTGCAAGTGGATCCTCCAGAACATCTGCCAGTTCTCTAAGGACCCTCAGGGTGTATGTCATCTGGCCCTGGTGATTTGTCTACCTTTATGGCCCTTAGGGTAATGAAGAGCCTATCAGCTTGAATTATGCCATCTGTGACCTCCACCCTCCAAGTCCATACCCCTCTGCTCCCTTGTGGTACTGTTCTGTCCTCCCTAGTAAAGACTGAACAGAAGTATTTGCTTAACTCCTCCTATCAAAGTCAGCCCTCTGAAAGTCCAAGACCCTCGTCTTGGTCCTGACCATCCCTCTGCTCATTTCCAGGTTGAACCACGTTGTCTGAGGGTCACTTCCTGTAAGAGGCACATCCACCTTCACATCATGAGCACGTGCGAAGTTAGACAGGACTAGATCCAGGATGGCCGTCTCCTAAGTGTGCTCCATGACACCTTGAGTCAGGAAAGCACCCTGGAAAGCATCCAGCAGTATTTGTTCCCTAGTTCAGGAGGTAGCAGGGAATCCTAGGAAGGCGGTCTGTAGACCACCCCCCCATCCTTAGTTTCCTTGCTTTAGTGCATTGAACCTGTACCAGCAAAGCTTCAGTCTTGCTCACTTCCTCTCTGGTACAGGTTATCCCCTCCTTCACGTATGGCGCCATCCTTCCCCCTTCCCCTGCCTCTATTCTTACTGCACATTTTATACCTGGGAACTGCTAGGTCCCAGTCGTGGTTTTGTGATGAATGTGTCAATATTTGATGGATGCATCACTGTTTTCCATAAAGCAGTGGTAACTGCCATAAATGAGGCAAAATGTTTGAAAATAGCAATTTATTTATTTGTTTTTTGTTTACTGGGTAAGTGCACTAGACAACAATGTTGCCTATATTCAGGCACGACCCAGGAGAGTACTGACAGGGGAGACCAGAGTCAACATTAAAGAGTATTTCATTACGCAGCATGAAGTGAGAACAAACATTTGAACAGTATACAGCCAGGTACAGTCATTATCAGTGATGACAAAGAGAAACAGATAACATTACATTAATTATTTCCATCTGATGCCGGCCTGGTGGCGCTGAGGGTTGAGGCGCTGGGCGCCACACCTCGCGTCACGCCAGCGACCTGGGTTCGGGAATGAGCCGCGGTGCTGGGGTGTCGAGGAGGAAGTAGGATCGGCGTCTGTGGGACAGCTCTCCTCTCCATGGGGGATCAGGGGCATCCCAAGCGCAGGAGGACAGTGGAGACGGAGGTACTTCCGCTGCTGGGGCACAAGCTCAGCCAGAGTGAGCGCCACAACGGACCAGAGCGATGGGCGGATCTTGGCACACTCGCAGCCATTAGCGTCAGTGCCGCCTGCCGGCTCCGGGGAAAGTGGAAAAAGAGGGCACTGGTTGCGGCATGATGGCCGTCTCAGCCGGACTCTCCGGTACCTGGGTGTGCGGCAATACGGATCGGAATGGGTGGGTTGAGCTCCGGGAGAGGTGCTTCCCGCTTGTGAGGCAAGCAGGGCGGCAGCGTAGCTGATGCAATTAGGTGGCGGGGGTAGTCCAAGGACGGCGGCGGACAGACCTGCGGGGGATGCCAGGACGTGGCAGGTAAGCAGATCAGTGGCCCTGGGGGACAAAAATAGAAGCAAAAATTATTTCCATCTGATGATACATCAATGACTAAATTGAAACGACAAACAGCAAACAAAACTTAAATGAAGCAGCATTATAACAATAGGATTTCTGCTGGATGTGGGAAACTTTCAGATTTTGGAGACCAGCAGGAAATCAGTAAGTGCCATAGGGAGGAGAAAATGCTAGGAGAGAGGCTCAAGTTACAGCACAAGAGCAGCAGTCGAATTCTAATAGGTGTGCCCGAAGACCCAGTTTAAAGGCCTTGTGGGATTTGGAGAGTTTGATGTGGGAGGGAATGGAGTTCCAGGAGCGGGGGGCAGATATGGCGAAGGATCGTTCTTTTTTTGTGAGATATCTGGGAATTTCAAGTTGGGTTTGAGCAGATGCCCTGAGGAGGTATGCTTGGGAGGGCCGAGTTAAGAGTTCGGCAAGGTATTTAGGAGACCCCGTTCTGATCATATTATCAATTGTACAGCCCGCAGAATAGTGTCTGAGCGAGTCTGGGGAGAGCCAATTTAGTTTCGAGTAGAGCAGGCAATGATGGGTAAGTCTGTGAGCGGAGAAAGCAAATCTGCATATACTGTTATAGCAGGTGCTCCATTTCTGGAGCGCTCTTTTGCTGGATTTAAGGTAAACCTGAGAGCAATATGTCAGAGCAGGGAGGAGAAATCCTTGTGCAATGGCAAGCCGGGCAGCATCATTGAGGGAGGACCTTATTTTAAAGGCAAGACCAAGTTTTGAGTAAATTGTCTTACATGTAGCCGCAATGTAGAGGTTAAAGTCAAGAGATGGGTCGAGAGTGACTTCTAGATACCTGAAGGAGGTAATGAATTCAAGAGGGGAGTCATCTAGAGAATGTATCAATAAGTCTGGAGTAAGAGATCTGATTCTTGACGCGGGGGGCCAAAAAGCATAGTTACGGTTTTCTTAGCATTCATTAGGAGCCTGTTCTCTAGTAACCACTCCTGCTAGCAGTTGAAGTCTGCTTGAAGATGTGCTCTTACTGATAAGGGATCTTTACCACTGGAGAGAAGCACCATGTCATCAGCATAAAGGATCAACGAGGAGGAGCAGGGAAACATAGAAACATAGAATTTGACGGCAGATAAGGACCACTTGGCCCACCCAGTCTGCCCATTTCCCTACCTACTGGATAAGCTGCAGATCCTAGTTAACCAGCAGCCTACTTCTTCCTACCCCACCCCTAGAATTGCCTTATGACTGTCCCAAGCATGCTTGAATTCCACCACTGATTTTGACTCCAAACCTCCTCCGGAAGGCCATTTCATGCATCCACAACCCTCTGTGAAAAATACTTCCTTAAATTACCTCTGAGCCGCCCCCCCCCCCATCTTCAAATTGTGCCCTCTTGTTCTTGCACACCTCTTTTTTTGAAAGATGCTACCCTCTTGGACTTTGTTGATTCCCTTGAGGTACTTGAACGTTTCTATCATGTCCCCCTCTCCCTCCTTTCCTCGAGGCTATACATATTAAGCTCCTTTCGTCTCTTCATATGTCTTCCGGTGCAGACCCTGCACCATTTTAGTTGCCCTCCTCTGGACAGCTTCCATCCTGTCTATGTCTTTTGGAGATTGGGTCTCCAGAACTGCACGCAGTACTCCAGATGGGGTCTCACCAGCTGTCTGTACAGAGGGATAATAACTTCCTGTTTTCTACTGGTGATGCCTCTCCCTATGCATCCCAGTATCCCCACAGCCCTCCTTGCTGCCCTCTCACATTGCTTGCCCACCTTTAGGTCATCTGATATGACTACCCCCAGGTCCCTTTCCATTTTTGTCGTTGTTACTATCTCACCCCATTGTGTACTCTTCTCCTGGGTTTTTGTTTCCCAGGTGCATTACCTTGCACTTCTTAGCATTGAATCTAAGCTGCCATACATTTGACCATTCCTCTAACCTTGCCAAGTCCCTTCTCATCCTTTCCACCCCACCCTGTGCATCAACTCTGTTGCAGATCTTTGTGTCATCTGCAAAGAGACATACTTTTCCTTCCAGTCCTTCTGCAATGTCACTTATAAAGACATTGAAGAGGACTGGTCTTAATACTGAACCCTGCGGTACCCCACTAGTAACCCTCCTTTCTTCTGAGTGGACTCCATTTACTATTACTCTGTGTCCTATTCTCCAGCCAATTCTTTACCCAGGCTGTCATCTTGGGACCCACTCCCAGGCTGGCTAACTTGTATATTAATCTTTTGTGTGGGACTGTGTCAAATGCCTTGCTAAAGTCTAGGTAGGCCATGTCCACAGCCTCTCCCTGATCTACTACTTTGGTCACCCAGTCAAAGAAAATCTATCAGATTCATCTGGCATGACCTTCCCGCTGTGAATCCATGCTGCCTAGCGTCCTGTGCCCCTCTGGCCTCTAGATACTCGACAATTCTTTCCTTCAGAAGTGATTCCATCATTTTCCCTATCACTGAGGTTAAACTAACAGGTCTGTAGTTTCCTGCTTCTGCCTTGCTCCCACTTTTGTGAAGGGGAATCACATCTGCCCTCCTCCAGTCCTCGGTACCACCCCATCCTCCCATGATTTGTTAAAAGGGTAGTCAGTGGTGTCACTAGTTCTACCCTTAGTTCTTTTAAATTCTGGGATGAATCCCATCAGGCCCCATTGCTTTGTCCACCTTCAGTTTTAAGAGTTCTTTCAGAACCCTTTCTTCTGTAAATGGGCTGGTATCAACTTCTGTATCCAGAGTGTTTCTACTGTTTGTTTTATGTACCTCCCCTCTTCATTTGTAAATACTGAGCAAAATATTTGTTTAGTATCTCTGCCTTTTCACAGTCTCCTCTGCCCACCCTCCCTCCCTTTATTAAGCCTCACTATCCCTCCCTTGGTCTTCCTTTGCTCCCTGATGTACCTATAAAAGGTTTTATCCCCCTTCTTAACTGAGTTGGCTATCTTTTCCTCGGTTTGGGCCTTTGCTGTTCTGACTGCCTTCCCAGCCTCCTTTTGTTTTAACTGATCGTTCTCTGTCCTGCTCCTTCTGCGATTCCTTGTACTTCCTAAATGCTTTATTTTTCTCTTGAACCTTCACTGCCACTTCCTTCGAGAACCATAGTGGTTTCTTACATCGTTTTGTTTTGTTTATTTGCTTCACACAAAGGCTCGTTACCTCTGTGATGGCAGTTTTTATTATTCCCCATTGTTCTTCCACCCCTCTTTCCTGCCTATTTGCTAGTGCATTTCTTAGGCACTCACCCAATTTGGCAAAGTCAGCCCTCCTAAAGTCCAGTACTTTTGTCTTTGTATGGCTTGACTCTATTGCTGTGTTTATTGTGAACCATACTGTTCGATGGTCGCTAGTTCCCAGATGGCTACCCACTTCTACATCTGTGATCCTCTCTCCATCTCCATTTGAGAGAATCAAGTCTAATATTGCTCCCTCTCGAGTGGGCTCCAGTACTAGTTGTCTAAGGCATGTTCCCTGTAGGGCATCTAGAATAACTCCACTCTTCGACGAAGTGGCAGCTGCAACTGCACTCCAGTTAACATCTGGCATATTCAGATCACCCATCAGCAATATCTCCCCTTTTTCTGCCATTCTAAGTATACTTTCTATCATTTCCTTGTCCATTTCCTCCCCCTGAGAAGGGGGTCTGTATACAACCCCTGTGCAGATTGTGGTGCCATTGCCTGTCTCCAAATTTACCCACAGTGCTTCTTCTCTTCCCTGTTTACCCTTTTGTTCTGTTGCTTTTATTCCTTCCCTTATGTAAAAGAGCTACTCCTCCTCCTCTTTTACCTTCCCTGTCCCTCCTGTAGATAGTGTATCCTGGTATGTTTACGTCCCAGTCATGGTTTTGTGTGTACCATGTTTCTGTGACTGCCATGATATCCAGATGTTCCTCCTCCATCAAGGCCACTAATTCAGGAAGCTTGTTACCCAGACTACGAGCATTGGTACTCATTGCTCTCCATTTTTTGATGGCTTTACCTTCTGTTGCAGCATCCCCCACCGACCGTTCTACCTCTGTCTTTTTCTCATTTAGTACCCTGTTTTGAAGGGAGAGGCTGGGATTTTCCTGCTGCTTGTCAGTGCCTCCCCCTTTGACTAGTTTAAAAGCTTGCCAATGAAGCATTTAAACCGATTGCCCAAAAGACTTGTTCCCTTCCTGGACAGATGCAGACCATCCTGCCAGTATAGGCTGGTGTCCCTCCAGGTGGAACCCCAGTCCCCAATGAAGCCAAACCCCTGTGCTCCGCACCATCTTTTCAACCATTCATTAAACTGCATGGTGCTAATTACCCTCGCCTCTACATCGCCTATACATATTAAGCTCCTTTAGTCTCTCCTCATATGTCTTCCGGTGCAGACCCTGCACCATTTTAGTTGCTAATGAAAAGGGAGAAAAGTAGTGGGCCAAGAATAGATCCTTGGGGGACTCCAACAGCGGTAGGGGAAAGATTTGAGACGGCGGATTCAATTTGGACAAATTGCAACCTCCCTGAGAGGTAGCTATCGAACCAGGAGATGGTCGACAGGTCAAAGCCAAGGCGGGACAGTTTGGAAAGTAGCAGAGAGTGATTCAGAAGGTCAAATGCCTTTGTGAGATCGATAAATATGGCCCCAGTGAGCAGGCTCTTATCCATCGCTGTAAGGACTGCATTTGTCAGCTGAAGTAGAGCAGTTGTGGTGCTGTATCCTGTTCGGAATCTGTGCTGGGTAGGGGATATAAGGTTGTGAAGGTGCAGGTAATTTGTGACCTGAGTAGCGATGGCCTTCTCGAGAAGTTTATTTAGGGTAGAGAGAATGGCAATCGGTCTATAGCTGGACATATTTTTGGTATCCCCTTTTTTGTGAACAGGGACAATGTGAGCAGTTTTCCACAGTGTTGGTACCGTTTGGGTTATTATGGAAAGATTAAAGATTCTTGCAATAGGAACAGCAAGGGCAGGGGCTGCCTGCTTCAAGAAACTTGGCAGTAGCCCATCCGGGCCAGCAGATCCATAGGTGGATACTGATTTGAGGAGATGCAGCACTTCGGTGGAGGAGACTAATGTGAGACGAAAAGGGGTTTCATGCGAAAGTTGCCCCTCAGGAGGAGGTGAAAGAGGTTGCTTGAATTTCTCAGTGTATTCGGAGAGATCCGAGAATTGTGCATTAAGAGCATTAGCAATAGTAGGTAACTTATTACAGTTTGCGTCATTCAGTGTCATGTCGGGAATGGCCGTCTTGGGCCTTTGCCCAATAAAATTTTTGATGTGGTTCCAAAAACCCCTGGTATCACCCCCGGTGAAGCTTAAGGCAGTAGCTCCTTTTAGCCTTCCGAATATCTTTTTTGCAGGCATTTCTCAGTTGTCTATAGTTAACCCAGCCTTTTGATTGTTGGGACTTCTTTGCCAAGGTCCAGGCCTTGTCTCTTTTTATCATGGCTCGAAGGAGGTCTTTTTTTAGCCATTTATTAGGGCAGCCCCTGAGATGCCTTTTTTTCAGAGGGATGTGCAGATCCTGAAGGGCAAGAAGCTGAGACATCAGGTATTCAAATGCAGTGTTTACATCATCAGTGTGATAGATGGGAGAACAGTCTATATTATTAATATCCTTGAGAAGTGCAGTTCGGTTTAGTTTGGCAAAATCCCGAAATTGAATGCTTAGCTGCATTTACCCTGCCTCAGGCACACACCAAAATCGGGACTTGTGCCTGTGGAGGAACTCTGAAAATCTAGCCCTAAGAGTATATATGGTACAAGCTATTGGTATTGATTTAATGTTCCTGTTTCATACTAAAATGTAGCAATTTATTTTCCTGACACTTGTGATATATTAAACTATCAAAACATTATTATATTTTTTTAAACACAAAATGTTTGTTTTAAAGAAAAACATTATTAATGCTTTGTGTACATTAGTTTATAGATAGAACTTAATAAAAAAATAATGATTTGTGCATATGCTAAAATAATTGTATTTTTGTCACTTAAATTCTGGTCAGTGAATTTGCTCGCTGCTTCACCTGATATACTTCTGGTTTCACACTTATATTGGCTGAGGAATTTGAGCCAGACCTTCCAGTTTTATGCCCCAAGCAACCCCCACCCTGTCTGGAAAATCCGAGTCCTCTTCGGCAAAGCTAGAAGGGAAATGGTTAAAGTACTGTACTTGAAAACCGTGTTGTAATTGTTATCGGGTTACATGCCTAATGAGGTGCGCACAGCTGGGGGTCTGAGCATGGCCAGCCAGTTTGAGAAAATTGTGTCCATTATGATTTCCAGATAATTCTGTGATGAGACGGTGGAAAAACATTTAAAAGACCGTACTTCAAAAAGAACATTTAAAGTAGCAGCAGATACTGAAGTTCCTCTGATTGCAACAGTCTAAAAATGTGCCTTTTTCCCTTTATTGTTACCCCACGTTCTTATCCTGTTCCCTACACGGCACCACCCCCCTGCCCCTACTGCAGGTGAATCTCCTTGTAATTGGCCACCTCTGCTCATCCACAAAGAACTGAAGATAGAAACATAGAGGCCCCCACCCCCCACCCCGAGGAGATGAACAAAAGGGAAGAAAACAAATCTAACCCATTGGTAGTTGGAAGCGTCACGGACTGTCACTAACTTTCTTTCCCCTGTCACTTGAACACAGCACTTCTTAATTAAATTCAGCCAAGCATAAAGGAATTAGCAATGAAGAGTATTCTTTAACATCAAATAAATCGCACAAGCTGCAATCTGCTGCACAGAAAAACAGTAGTCTACTGCTTTGTCATGCCTCCATCAGTCTGCTGCAGCCTGCTCTAAAATAAACGTTTTTAGCAGATAAGTACAGTTCAGTAAATTACTTTCAGCACAACACTATAAACCTCTACAAACTCTGACATAAATAAAGATAATCTGTGATTGCATAGTGGGTTAGTTTACCGGAACCAACAGAATCGTTTATCCCTTACACCATATATTGAAAGGTTATAATTTTAATGAAAATTAACACTAGTTAAATAAGATTTTAGAAGTCTCTGGGAAAGAGACGTACTCCATCCCTCAGGGTGCCACTGGTAACTTCCACTGCATTTCATCTAAACTGCCAAACCAAAAGAAAACATGAGGAGGCAAGCACTGCTTTGTGCAGTACATTCTCATAGTGCCTCCCATCATCCCTCCTAATGAAGCCTCTTCTGGGAGGCGTTACATAGGGCTTTTTTCCACCATGTGTGACTGTTGGTGTCTGGTGAGTTTCTTTTTGCTAGAAGTTGCATTGATACCCTCTTGTCACCAGTTTGTGCTGCAGTTTTTATTTTATTTATTTTTTAGTCTTTGGTAACCAGGTAAGGTCCACTAAGCACAAGTGCCTGTTTCCAGGGGCGACCTGGGAGCACTGGGGAGGTTAAGTGACTTGCTCAGAGTCACACAGTATGCACATTGAGGTTGTGGGAATCAAACCCAAGTCTACTGGATGCACCTAGCTCATTCACAACTCATTACTCTAACCTCTAGGCCATACTGCCAGCCCCAATAATAAGCTACATTAGTAATCCCATTGTACTGCCTCCAAGGTTACACAAAAATAAGGTGAATTACATACATTGAGTCATATGGAGCCATAAAGCCCAGCTGAGTTCAGCAGCTATGAAGCTCTTCATTAAGAAATGTGTGGTATGGATTGGCTTCACTTCTAAAACTACTACAGATAAATGAGATGCCGTTTACACCCTGCATTATAGAAATCCTGCTTCTTTTTAGCCAGTCATCTTCAAATGCAACCAAAATGGCCACTTCAGAATATAGACATCAGTGTCTCGGAAGCCGGCAATAACCCTGATGTTATCTATTGATTTAGTTTTTTGTTTATTTCGTTTATCTCTTACCAAGTAAGTCTTCTAGACAACCATATGCTTATTTTCAGGCATGACCTAGGAGGTTACAACTAACAGGGTGCTAATACAGTGGTACTGTGCAGTGACAGAACAATAACGCTACATGAGAGCATGGAGAATAAGTAATGACAGTGGCGTAGTGCAGAACATACAATGTAGTAACAGTACAACTGGAGTGAAATTATGCAGATGGAATACATCAAGGATTTCAGTGGATATCAAGGTCAACCACAGTACAGAGTTATAAATCTGATTGTCATCCTCCACTCTACTCCAGTCCTCCCCTTTCAGCCTCACACTCTCTCTCCCTTTGCCTTCCTCTTTTCTCTGATATACCTGCAAAAGATTTTATCCCCTCTTCCCACTGATTCCGCAATGCATTCCTCCGTTTTTGCTTTGTCTTCCCTAACTGCCCTCCCCACCTTCCTTTCTTTCTCCTGGTATCTATCCCTGTCTCCTTCTGCCTGTGAATTTTTGAACTGCCTGAATGCAATTTGCAATTTTTTTCACTTTCACTTTCTCAGCTACCTCCCTGGAATACCATAATGGTCTCCTCTTCCTTTTCCCCTTACTAACCTGTTTTACACATAATTTTGTCGCCTTTGTTATCCCTGATTTGAACACTGTCTACTTTTCCTCCACCCCTCTTTTCCTCCTTATTCCAGCTAATGCCTCTTCCAAGTATTTCCCAATTTTTCCAAGTTCTGCCCTTCTTTTGAATTTACTTTTTTTTTTCTAACTTTCTATTTATACTCCCTCCTGCCTCTAAGCTCTGCCGCCTCAGGAGTCACCAGTTGCGTCTGCCTTGCCTCACCTTATCTGGAGCCCGCAGTAGTACTTCCATGTAATCATGGATCCCCCCCCAGGCAGGGACGAGGTGGGGACCCATATGACCCTGAACTTCTTCCATCCATCAGGGCACTGGATCGGGACAGGCAAGGGGGCCGTGGGTCTGCACCAAGGTGCTCCGTCTTCCAGGAGCCTAGGGAGAAATTTTTCCTGTGTTCTGGGCGTGGCGTGTGCCCCAATGTCAAAGTGTAACCACCGACGTCCACCATGCCTTTCCCCTCTGTACACGGCAGGGTACTTGCTGTACCCCAGGCCTCCACCTGGGGCCAGTCAAGCTCCGAGGCAACATCCCCCCTCCCCTCCCAGAGAAGATGAGCTGTCCCTTGTACGCTCAGCCTCCTCCCCCGCCGGCCCTCCGGCTCCCAGGCTCATTCCCGAACCCGGGTCAATGGCGTCGTGAGCAGTAGCGCTACCGCTGGGCCAGCAATGAATTGACTTCTTTGGTTTTGATTTAAATATGGTTTTTCTCTTCGCAATTTTCTCTTTTTTAAACTAAATTTTGCCACATGATCTGTGTCATACAGTGTTTACATTTGTTTCCTTAAATAAATAGATTAATACTGTATTTCAGTGTGTTTTTGTACCCGTGTCATACAAAATGAGTATAGAAAATAACTTCTTGGGACTATAATGAACTAGGATGCATATTATTTTACCAGCTGTTTCTTGTTGTATATATCCAACTACCCTCTCCCCCAGGATGCACCGGGAGACAAGCAACTTGCTGTTCAGTGTGCCTTCCTGGTGAAACTTTCATAAATAAATAAAATAAATAAGCAAACAAAGGACAATGCTCTCTGGCCATATGGGACAGTAAGTGTACTAAAACAGTTGAAAATACAGATGAAAATCTGATTCAAGCCGTATTAAAATGAATACTCCTTTTATTTCAAATTAGTGTTGCTGGGATAGTATCCTACCAGGTCAGATACCATCATTTTGGTCAGATATCGGATAGCCTCGGATAGCATAGACATCTGACCAAGGATCCAACCTCCTAGTGTCCACTGTAAGTATCCGAGGTATCTGTGGATCCAACCATCGGATCCAATTATTCAAGGCTGGATCTGATGGATCTTATCTGTGTCAGTCTTCACCATTCATCACAGTTCGGCTGCGGCCAGAGGTCATGTGACCATGCGGGAGCTCTTTTTTTGTGTGTGTGTATGGGCGGAGCCGACGCAGCAAATGCGCCACCCCTTGATGTCGATGTACAAGGTGGTGTTCGTGGGTTGGCCGTTAGTTGCTGTCGGCGCCACCCCCTCACCAGTTCTTCGTCTCCCGCCATAGAGGCTGGACCTCATGTGTAGCTCGCTGAAGAAACTGTGTCATAGCTGAGGCCTAGTTTTGCTCTGCTTAAGTGTCAAAGTACCATCGGTTCTGTTTCACCACTACTCGACACCGCTGACTGGTAAGACTGTTCCTTTTGTTTTATTTTATTCAGCGACGCCGGGTCTGTTTTTGGTATTGTTCTATTCGGTAGATCATGTTTGGTACGGGGGCCAAGAAATCGTTGAAGATGGGGTGGCCTCCTATGCGTCGGTGCCCCTGTGGCTGCTGTTACTCCATTACCGACCAGCATGATTGGCGTCTCACCTGTCTTGGCCCTTCTCACGACATGGATTTGTGCGATGCCTGCTTCTCCATGGACTGCTGGGTTGTCAAATTGCGCACGTGGAAAGTGGGGCGAGCTCTGCTGACTTCCGGGGGAACAGGCCCGCACTCACAAGGCCAAGACACAGTCGCTTGACCCTTCCTCTGGGTCCCCTCCCGGTTCTATATGGACTGGGTAGGAGGGGGCCTCTGCCTCTTTTAGCCTTGCTGCGGCAGGGGCCCATTCCACAGTGCAGGAGGCCCAGTCCATCCTTTCAGGCGGCGAGCGGGAGGTACCACCTCAGCAGTCGCCCCTGTGGTGGTGAAGGCACCCCCAGTGTCGCATCCTGGGGCCCATGGGCCCAGGCTGGCACTGGCCTTGATGCTATCCGCTGGTGCCGTTTCTGGCATCGGCAGTGCTTGCGGCACCGCCGCGTGGACGACACCGTGGTCGGTGCTGGGCCATCTATCAGCACCGTTTCTGCTGTCTGCGCTGTTCACAGTACCGATAGTGGGAGTGGCACCATGGGAGGTGAGATCGCTTCTTCTACAGCTGTTTCTGGTCTCGGCACCGTTCTCGGTGCCGAGATTGGGGACAGCGCCGTTTCCAGCTCCGGCAGCATGGCAGGTGATGGCGCCGTGGGTGGCGCCATTTTTGACTTCGGTGCCATTCACGGCACCGAGGGGGGGGGGAATCGGCACTGTCGTTGGTGCCGTCTCCGAGTCCGGTGCTGTTCATGGTGCCATGAGGATGGGCAATGCCGTGTCTGGCACCAAGTCCCTCTTAGGTGCCGTGGTTGGTGCCATTTCTGTCTTGGGCACAGTTCGTGATGCCGGGGGAGGGGTCGGTGCCGACCGGGATGCCATGGCTCAGATTGGCACTTCTTGCGGCCCAGGAATGGGCAGGGGTCTGCGGCTGGTCTGGTATCGTACCTCGGTCTCCACCTCTTCGGAGAAGGATTCTGGGTCTGATGCAGACTGACTTCCAGACTCCTCGGAGTCTGCTGAACCCTCAGTGGTCACTTCAATGGCCCACACTCAGCCTCCCTCTAGGGAGTGGGCAGTTTTTCCTGATTCTGGGGTCGGTGGCACTAATCAGCAGGCAGTGGTCCAGGTGGCCGTTGCTGTGCAGCCTGGAGCTGGAGGATCTTCGGCCCCCAGTTGGGTTATCCTCTCCTGTGGTGTGCCTGGACAGCCCAACTTTAGGGCCACCTGGAGCACCCACGGAAGGGGAGGGTATTGCACCCTGGGTGCTCTCTTCGGGGACCTTGTGCTCACAAACAGGGACAGTGTGATGGGGGTAACAGTGGGGGAGCACCTGGGTAACAGTGACCACCAGTCATTGTGGTTTGAAATCACAGAAAGAGCAGAACCAAACCACACAAAAACACGTATCCTGGATTTTAGGGGGGCAGACTTTGGGAAAATGGGGAGATACTTGAAAGAGGCATTAAGGGAATGGGACAGGAATCAGGGGTTGAGGAACAGTGGGCAGTATTTAAATATGGGGATTATAAGAACAACAGAATTATGCATTAAGCAGGTTAGCAAGAGGAAAAGGAAGAGGAGACCATTATGGTTTTCCAAAGAGGTAGCAAAGAAAGTGAAAGCCAAAAGATTGCATTCAGGCAATACAAAAGACACAGGCAGAAGGGAAAGGGAGAAGTACCAGGAGAAACAAAGGAGGCAGGAAGCCAAAGCTCAGACAGAAGAACACATTGCAAAATCAGTGGGTAAGGGACAAAACATTTTACAGGTACATAAGTGAAAAAAGAAAGACAAAGGGAGGGATAGTGAGACTGAAGGGGAGGATGGGAGCAGTGGAGGATGACAACAGTAAAGCTGACATATTGAACAGGTATTTCTGCTCAGTCTTTACTAAGGAAGAGGGGTAATGGGTCTGAAGGGAGTACAAGGGGTGAGAATGGTGCAGAAATGGACACAGAGTCCCTTTACAGAAAGGGTCCTGAAGGAACTGGAAGTAATAAGAGCTGATAAAGCAATGGGGCCAGAAGAGGTGCACCCAGGGTCCTTAAAGAACTAAGAGAGGTGGTGGCTGAACCCTGGCTATCCTATTCAGCCAATCACTGGAAACAGGGAGGTACCCAAAGACTGAGGACAGCAGATGTAGTCCTTTATACAAAAGTGGGAACAAAGAGGAAGCAGGGAACTACAGACCAGTCAACCTCACCTCGGTAGTGGGAAAGATCATGGAAGCACTACTGAAGGAGAGATTGGTGGAACATCTGGTTGTCAATGGACTACAGGACCCAAGGCAGCATGGTTTCACCAGGGGAGGTCATGTCAGACCAACCTCATTGAATTTTTGACTGGGTGACTAGGGAGGTGGATCAGGGAGGGCAGTGGACATGGCCTATCTGGACTTCAGCAAGGCCTTTGACACTGTGCCACATAGAAGACTATTACACAAACTGGGGAATATGGGTGTGGGCAGGACAGTAGTGTGGTGGGTAGGTAACTGGCTGGGTGGCAGGACACAGAGGTGGTGGTAAATGGCTGTCACTCCACAGAGGGAAGAGTGACCAGTGGGGTACCACAGGGATCAGTGCTGGGACCGGTCCTATTCAACATCTTCATCAGTGACATTGCACAGGATCTAGAGGCAGAATTTCACTGTTCGCTGATGACACAAAGCTCTGTAACAGAGTAGACACACCAGAGGGTGTAGACAGAATGAGAAGGACCTGCAGAAACTTGAAGAATGGTCAAGGGTTTGGCAGTTGAAATTCAATGCAAAGAAGTGCAAGATAATGCATATGGAGCACAAAACCCAGGCACAATATATCAGTTGGGGGTGAGGATATAGCATGCACCAAGCAGGAAAGGGATCTTGGGGTTGTCATCTCTGATGACCTCAAAGGTAGAAACAGTGTGACAAGGCATCAGGTAAAGCAAATAGGATGCTGGGATGTATAGGCAGGGCATCACCAGCAGGAAAAGGGAGGTCATAATTCCCTATACAAGACACTAGTGAGGCCCCACCTGGAGTACAGTGTACAGTTCTGGAGACCATACCTACGTAAGGACATAGACAGGGTAGAGAAGGTTCAGAGGAGGGCAACAAAGATGGTGCATGGATTGCATCACAAGTCCTATGAAGACAGGTTGAAGGAACTGAACATGTACTTCCTGGAGGAGAGGAGGGAGAGGATATGATAGAGACATACAAGTATCTTACAGGAGGAACAGGGTGCAGGAAAACACTATTTTTAAGCGAAAAAGATGTTTCAGGACTAGAGGGCATGGGATGAAGTTGGAGGGAGGACGATTCAGAGGAAACATGAGAAAGAATTTCTTCACAGAACGGGTGGTGGACAAGTGGAACACCCTGCCAGAGGAATTGGTGGGGGCTGAAACAATCACGGGATTTAAGAATGCATGGGATAGACATAAAGGAATTCTAGAGGTCAGGGGTAAGGGGAAATAGACTTCTAGGAAAACAAACTGAACTTACAAGCTCAAATGGGCAGACTAGGTGGGCCATAGGCCCTTATCTGCCGACACTGTCTATGTATCTATGTATCTATGTATCTATGTACTCCGAGTTGCCAGCTGCCTAGGCTGGTGTTTTCAAGGTGGAGGGTTCTTTCAGAGTCCAAGGGGTCAAGAGGCCTGAGTTTGATGCGGCGGGCTCTCCGTGGGACCCACCCAAGTTTGGGGAGGAGCCATAGTGTGGACCCTCGTCCTTTCTGCCCTCTGTCTCCTCAAGAGGGCCTCCTCTATGGAGGCCAGGGACCGTCCTTCAGGACTCTCACGGTCCTGGTCGCCTCACAGGGGGGACTCTGCAGGGCACAGTCTGGGTAGTTCCAGTGTGGTTGACCAGCTGTCAGCTGTTGGGTTTCCCGGGGCTCCTCCTCTTTTAGGAGCATCCGGCAAGCCCTCTTGCCCGGGCAGAGGACGTTCCTCTTTTTTGATGGATCTGGTCCCATTCCTCTGTCTTCATCTCCTTCTCTCCCTGGTATTGGCGGTCCTAGGGGACCTCTGACCTGGGAGCAGTTCAGGGGTGCGACTGTTCACTTTCCCTCTTATGTTAGGGCGATAGATGAGTGGGTGTTCCACCCTCCCCCTGAGCAGCCACCCCCTGAATCTCCAAGATCATCTGCTTCCTCATCCCCCTCCTCGGAGGGAGAGGAATCATCCATCCACAGCTCCCCTGCCGCTGATCTTGCTTCATAGTAGCGCTTCCTCTTGAGGATGATGGAAGGTCTTCGCATCACCCCTTGTTCCCAAGACAATCCTGAGCACATGGCGCATGCCTTTCTAGGCAATTTCAGTGCAGCCAACCTGGTGGTTCCCGTCTGGCCTGCTCCCTTCTGGGAGGCTTCACTGCGCTTCTGGCGACGTTCCTTCTCCAGTGTCCCAGCCCCTAGGGAACTGAGTCATAGGTATTGTGCTCCCCAGAGTCTCCAGGTCGCATGCCTCACCCCGTCGGGATTGACGCAGCTGAACACTCCTGATGGCTTCGCGCCCTTCACCGTGACCGGTCCCCAGATCAAGACTACTCGGATTTTGACTTCTGGGTATGAGGACCTTCTACTCAGCACATATTTTACTGTTCATAGCTTCACATAAGGCCCACTATGCATCCTATGACAGGTTCTTGTGGTCCAGGCTAGGTCAGCTCCTAGCCTCTTTGCCTGATACAGAGGTAACCAGACAGGCCATCACCCTCTCTGCTCAGGGCCTGGAGCTAGCAAGGTACCATGCGAGGGCATCACACAACGTCAAGGAGGTAGCTTCCAGAGTCGTAGGGACAGCAGTCTGCATCTGGCTGATGGCATGGCTTCGTCTTTCCTGGTTGCCACCCATGGCCCGGCGTAGGGTGATTTCCTCCGCCTACCAGAGAACCCACCTTTTCTCCCACAGAGTGAGGTGGCAGTTGTCTGGGCAACTTCTTTCCCCCTCTGGGGGTGTCCCCGTCTCATTCCCCACAGTCTTCGGCCTCACCCCCACTGGGGGCTAAGGGGCTTAGTCTCTTAGGGTCTCCGGCCCCCTTTGGGGGGGGGCTCGGTACTCACCCAACTGTGATGAATGGTGAAGACTGACACAGATAAGATATGAAAATTATGTACCTACCGTAATTCTTGATCTTTCTGTGTATCTTCACCATTAATCACAAACCCCACCCACCATCCCCCTGGGGCCTCAGTCTCTGGGTCCCTCACCCTCTGTGTACCTCCCCTCCCCCTCTCCTTCCCTTTGACCAGGAGTGCCGGGATCTTGGGCACACAGGAGGCTTCTTCTGCAGCCTTGGGGCTGGAGGGAGGGGAGGGGGAGCTGGAGCTGTTTTCCTCATCGCCTATGAGCTTCCACCTTCTGGGGTGGGATGTTGGTTGATGCCCCCTCTCTCCTCCCTTTATCCTTGTCCTTTGGGACTAACCCCTTTTTATGATTCTTTTAGGGGGGGCACTTCTCCCCTTCCCCCTCTTGTTTTTGTTGGTTAGGAGAGAGGATATACCTTGACTCCTGGACTTCCCCCTCTCCTTTAATTACGACTCTTCTAGGAAGTCGTGTTTCTGCCAGAAGTTCTTCTTGGTCAAGTAAATCCTTGACTTGAGATCTTGCCAGCCTTTCCAAGCTCTCTGTCTGACTCCCTTGGGTGGTAATTTCCATCTAACTTAAAAATAGGAGTCCAGGCCGCAAGTCTTGGTTTTGTCCTCTCCCCCTCCTATTATTGTATTTAATTTTATTCTTCCTTCCCCTTCTTTCCCTTTTCCTCTTTTCCAGACATTGGGGCCCCTCCCAATCCCCTTAGATTTTGCTGTCTCCTTCGTCTGTCCTCTCAGTCGCTTATTCCTACTTTTGTTTATTAAATCTTTTCCATTATCTGTCCCTTGTACTCCTTGTCCCACCCTCCCACCCCTATTTCTTACTCTACGGTGACCCAGAACTGGCGAGGGGGCAGCGCCAACAGCAACTAACGGCCAACCCGCAGACTGCCATCAGGTTCTATGTTTCTAACCATGATTTCCATGCTGATACTGTATGGTATCTTTTCTTTTTTCATGTAGCTTTTTGTACTCCTGCTGCTGCCTTTCTGTCAGCTCAGTGTCTGGCAGTCTCCCGGCTCCACTCATCAGCTAACAGCCCTCCCAACTTGAAATCGTGGGGGGGGGGGCTTCATGAGTGTCTCCCGTAAACAGGATCTGGTATGACATGGGGAGACTGACGCTTGAAATGCCGGTCACGATCTTTTTGTCGTGCTGGCATATATAACCCTATATATATATATATATATATATATATATATATATATATATATATTATATATATATATATATATATATATATATATATATATACATACACACACACACACACACACACACACACATATATATTTCTATAGATTTCTCTTTTCATTATTTATTAGTGAACAAATTCTCACAAAACAAGATCTGTGTCCCTTAGAGTTCGTCTGCCTATATAGCTTATTCCATACTTGAAATCATAGTGCTCTGCTGTGACATCACAGTCTGTTGCCATGGAAACAACTGTACTGTCACAAGCAGAGTATTATGGCATCAAGTTGGGAAGAAGCAATAGGAACTGATGAACCCTGAAGGAACAGCGGTCCTGTTTTCATGCATGTGACCTCAGTAATAAAAAATGGGGATAAGAAATACAAAGTTAATGAGAAATTTAAAGCTGCTTTGTGTCCAGATATTGTTTTGAAAAGTTCTTCTTGAGGCATTAGTGACTTTTTAAGATGACATTTTTAAGCCTCCAAATTAGTGCAGAGTCTTATCTGTGGCAAATATTTGCTGCAGTTCAGAGCTTCCATTAACCCCAGAGAAAGAGTTTGAGGACCACTGGCATTTGTTTGAGATTCATGATCCGAAGAGCAGTGTAAAACTACTTCCCTTCAGTAAGGCTTTCAGTATTTCAGTAAGACTTTTGATACTGTTCCACATAGTAAACTGGTAAACAAGCTGGATAGCTTGGGGGTGGGCAACAAGGTGGTATCCTGGGTAAGAAACTGGTTACGAGCCAGCCCATTGGCTCAGCTGTAGCACTACTAGTCCCAACACTGGTGACTTGAGATCGGTAACGACCTCTGGTTGTTGGGGGCTGGCCAGGGGGAGGTGGGTGGAGCATCCCGATGGACACTTGCCCTCTTGGGGGGGAGGGGGTGAGGGATACCAGGGTGGTGTTCACGTGCCCCATTCACCCCATCGCCAGTGGAAGCACATGCAGAATGGCACTTGCTCATATGAGCACCGGAAGGGGAGGGAACTGTTAGGCACCTGATGGCAGTGTGCTTCCGTACGCAGTGCATCTGGACTTTAATCCTTCATGCCAGTGCCCTCAGGAGGTGGGAAACTTACAGGGTGAAAAATGGGGACCTTGGCGGCCACATGAAGGAGGATCCCGGTATGCCAGAACGAAGTCATGAGCGACTGGCGACACCTGGTACACTGGGGCCCAGCTGATGACCACGGGGTGAAGTACCAAGAAGATCCCTTAGAGGGCACCATCCAAGGTTCCCAGTATAAAAAGAAAATTAAAGGAAAAAAAGAAATTAGGAGATAGAAGGTAGAGTTAAAGGGAGTTCACTCTGATTCGGGGAGGGTGACCAGTGGGGTACCTCAGGATTCAGTGCTGGGACCACTCATCTTTAATGTCTTCATAAGTGACATAGCAGAGAAGCTGGAAGGGAAGGTTTGCCTCTTTGTGGATGACACCAAACTCTGTAACAGGGTGGACACTTTGGGGAATGAATGAGCACAGATCTGAGAAAACTGAATGAGTGATCTAAGGTATGGCAGCTGGGATTTAATGCAAAAAAAAAGTGCAAAATAATGCACTTGGGGCACAGAAACCCAGGGGCAGAGTACAAAATAGGTGGAGCATTATTGACAACAACCAAGCAGAACAGAGACCTGTGGGTAGTCATATCGGATTACCTGAAGGTGGCCAGGCAGTGTGACAAGGCAGTCGGGAGGGCTAGTGGGAGGCTGGGGTGCATAGGGAGGGTATTACCAGCAGAAAGCAGGAGGTGGTGTTGCCTCCATATAGATCATTGGTGAGACCCCACCTTTAATACTGTGTTCAGTTCTGGAGACTGTGACAAGGTGACCCCTGTCATAGTGGACACCCCTGAGATAAATTGCAACCCCTTTCCCAAGCAGTTTTTATGTTTTGTATAATATCCAACATGCTGCTTGGCTGGCTATAACAAAACTGTTTTGATATAAGAAAAACAAAAGTGTGTGTCTGTTTTTAAAGAAGTTTCCTTGCTTCCTCATAGTATTATGTATAAAACTGCTAAGATATATTTTACAGCAGACAGCACGTTCCTGCAGGAGAGTTTGGGAGAGTTTAGCTGTGGTGGTTGTGAGGGCCCTCGGTTGCTTCGCCCTCCCCCTAGCCAGACCCCTGCAGACTTGTCTCCCCTCAGGGAAAAAGGAACAGCTGTGGTGGTCGTGAGGGCCCTCGGTTGCTTCACCCTCCCCCTAGCCAGACCCCTGCAGACTCATCTCCCCACAGGGAAAAAGGAACAGGTATGCACACAAGGAGCTCAGCCGCGCCTACCTACTTCAGTGGACTGCTGCCAGTGGACGACAAAGGCTCCTGTTCTTTGGCGAAATCTCTCTGATTGCACAAGAAATACGAACATACAAACATATGAAATTTGCCAGCAGATAAAGGCCTAGAGGTCTATCAAGTCTGCTTGAATGTGCAGCTAGCACCCCTTATTCTGCAGCTGCCCCTCCCTTCCACCCTTCCCCTTCATTAACCCTCCCCCTTGTCCTGTCCCATCTTCGTTTGAAGCAGTCCACTGTTCTACTGCATACCACTTCAGCAGGTAACGCATTCCACCCAGCCACCACCCTCTCTGTAAAAAAGTGTCTCCTCATCTCCCTCCTGAACCTTCCTCGCTCCAGTTTCATATCATGGCCCCTGGTGGCCCTCCCCTCCCTTACTTTGAACAGCCCCTCTGTACCCATCTGTTTATTCCTTTCATGTATTTAAAGGTTTCAATCATGTCACCCCTGTCTTTCCTCTCCTCCAGTGAGTACATGTTCAACTCCTTCAACCTCCTCTCATATGATAAGTCCCCCAGCCCCTTGATCATCTTTGTCGCTCTGCGCTGCACCCCCTCCAGTAACTTAATGTCCCTCTTCAGATACGGACGCCAGTACTGCACGCAGTACTCCAGGTGTGGTCTAACTAATGACCCTATACAGTGGCAGAATCACCTCCTCCCTCCTCGAGGATATACCCCTTGCAATACAACCCAGCATTTTGTTGGCCTTTGCAGCTGCCTTCCTACATTGTGCAGAGTTGTTCATTGACCCTGTAATGAGCACACCCAGATCCTTCTCCTCCTCTATCTGGGCTAGCTGCACTCCCCTAGCTGGTAACTCCTCCTTGGGTTCTTCATCCCAAAATGCAGCACCTTGCACTTTTTGGCATTAAAGCCCAGTTGCCAGGTGTCTGACCAGGTTTCAAGCTTTGCCAGATCATCCTGCAACCCCTGCCATCCCCCTAGGTCATCCACCACCGCGCCTACCTTGGTATCATCAGCAAACAGACTGATCTTGCTCTTGATGTCCCATGATATGTCTGCAATGAATATCCCAAACACTGGTCCCAACACTGATCTCTGTGGAACACCGCTCGTCACCGCCCTTGGGTGTGAGAGCTCCCCACCCACCACCACCCTCTGTTGCCTTCCCTGCAGCCAGTTTCCTACCTATCTCACCAGCTTTGCACCCGCCCCTGTGCCTACTAACTTTCTTCCCAGCCTTCCATGTGGCACTGAGTCGAATGTCTTACTGAAGTCCAGATACAGGACATCCACTGCATGGCCCCTGTCCAGTTGCCTAGTTACCCAGTCATAGAACTCGACCAGGTTGGTTTGGCAGGATCTGCCACATATGAAGCCATGCTGTCTGCTGTCCTGTAGTCCTTTGGCCTCTAGGAGGGCCACCAGCCTCGCCTTCAGGATAGTCTCCATTAGCTTACCCACGATGGATGTGAGGCTCACTGGTCTGTAGTTTCCCGGTTCATCCTTAGGGCCACTCTTGTGGAGGGACACCACATGAGCCATCCTCCAGTCCTGAGGTACACACCCTGAATGTAGTGAGGCATTAAATAGGTCTGCCAAAGGTCCTGCAAGGACCTCTGCCAGCTCCTTCAGTACCCTGGGGTGGATGCCATCTGGGCCTGGCGCCTTGTCCACCCTCAGTGCCTTCAAACCCTCTCGAACTCTGCTCTCCATGATTTCCCATCTGTCACCACTTCCCCCTGTTTCTGCCATTTCTCCCACCTTGGGTGTCACCCCTCTTCTCTTTAGTAAATACTGAGCAGAAGTACTCATTTAGTGCTTCCACTTTATTGCACCCTGCTTCCACCCAACCCCTCCTTCCTAATCCTTACTATGTGGTCCTTACAGCTCCTTTTCTCCCTGATGTACTTAAAGAAGTCCTTCTCCCCCTTCTTAATGCCTTGTGCCAGCCTGAGTTCCATAGATGCTTTGGCTCCCCTTACTGCCCTTGTCACCTCCTTCGATTCTGTCAAGTACTCCTCCCTGTCCTCCCCCCTCCCTGTTTTCTTGTACTTCCTAAAGGCAGCTCTTTTCCTCCTTACCTTTTCCATGACCTCCTTGCTCAACCAGATCGGTTTCTTAGCCCTAGTCTTCTTGCTCTGGGCTTTACAGCAGGTTTTGGTTGCCTCCACTATCCCCAGCTTTATGAGCTCCCACCTCTGGTTAGTGTCCATACTAGATTGAACTCTGGCCAGGTACCCTTTTACCACTTCCCCCATCCTCCCAAATTCAGCCCTCCTGAAGTCCAGCACTATTGCGCCAGATTGCACTCCTTCCTTGCCCATATCCAATGTGAGCCATACTGAGCGGTGATCACTCCCCGACAGTGGTTCCTCCACTGTAAGTTCTCTCACAAAGTCCCCATTTGCCAGCACAAGGTCAAGGGTATTTCCTAACCTGGTTGGTTCACTGACCATTTGCAGCAGGAAGCTGTCCTGGAAGGCATCCAGCAGTACCTGCTCCTTCTGTTCCTGGTTGTTGGGGTGCTCGGTCCACTCCTGGCATGTTGAAGTCCCCACAATCACCACTACCCTTCTCGCAGGTCCTCCTGATCTGTCCCGCTAGTTCCCTGTCTAACTCCTCCGTCTGAGATGGTGGCCTGTACACCACTCCCATTTTAAGAATCCTATTCTTGGAATCCTGGATTTGCATCCAAAGTGACTCCGTACTACCCTCCTCCCCTTCCTCCCTTACACACTTCAGTCCTTCCTTCACATATAGTGCCACCCCCTCCTTTCCCAATCACCCTGTCCCTATGAAATAATCTGTACCCTGGTACAGACAGGTCCCAGTCATTGTATTGGGTGGCCCATGTTTCCGTGATGACTGCAATGTCCACCTCTCCCTCTGCCATGAGAACCTGTAACTCTTACAGTTTTCCTCCCAAGGCTCCTAGCATTAAGGGTAACCACCTTCCACCTCCCCCCCATCCTGCCCTCCTTTCCTAGCATCACCAACAGTACTTGCCATTTGTCCTTTGTCACTGTTCTGGGGGTAAGCTCATATGGTTTCCCCAACCTGTGAATCTCTGCATATCTCTTCCCCAACTGCCACCCCACTCCTAGTTTAAATTCCCAACTTCCTCTATGTACTCCTCCATCCTCTGTTTCAACACTTTCTTTCCCTCCTCACTCAAGTGTAGTCTGCCCTTGGCATAGAGACTACTGTCCTCCCAGGTCCCTCCCACGCCCCCCAACACCATACCCTTTAGCACAACACCAGGTTCTTAGCCATCCGTTAAATTCCTCTATTCTCAGCTTTCTTGTTGTGCTTGCCTTTGGCACTGGAAGTATCTCTGAAAAAGTTACTGATCTTCCTGCCCCCTCACATAATTGTGCTAGTTCCTCAAACCTCCTCTGGACTGTATCTACTTTCTTGTCAGCCAGGTTGTTTGTCCCAAGATGTATAATTAAATAAGGCTTTTCCCTACCCCTTCTAGCATATTTCAGAACAGACTGTCCCACCCTTTCCGCTGTCATTCCTGGCATGGCCTCCACCCAAATGCGACTATGCCTCTCCCCCTTGCTACCCCACCTAACTCCTCTTAGTATTGAGTCCCCCAGCACTAAGATTCCACCCCTCTTACTCCCTGCTTGCTTCCATTCATCTCCCTCTCATTTCCAGCTCCTCTTCTTCCTCCTGCACATTATTTCCCCCTTTTACCCCTGTTGCAATTCTCCCAGCAGAACTTCCCCGCTCCAGTTTGGTCCAGGTATTTATCAATTACTCCTCTAATTTCATTATTTCCCTCCTCCACCTTCTTCCTCTCTAGCAGTGCACAGCTATTTTCTGAAGGCCCTTCACAAATGCCCGCTCCCTCTCTCTTCATAGTAACCTGTTCTCTCCTTTCCACTCCACTCCATGACTTTTGCCACTTCTTCGCCTCCCCTCACAAGTCCCTATCTCCTCCTTCCATTTGTCTTTTGTCTCCTGACCTGGTTTCCCCGGCAATTGTTCTTCCTGGCCTGGGCCCCTTTGTCTCTGCTTCCCTTCTTCCGACCCTCTCCTCACCCCTGTTGGCTTAAATCGCCCTCCCTCATCTCCCCTTCTTCCTCCCTCCAGTACTGGGCTAAACCCACCCCCAATCTGCCTTGCCTGTCTTAGTTCTTCCTGCAGACCCTCAATCTCCTTTCTAAGTTTTTCTATGTGGTTGCACACTAAACATCTCCACACTCCAGGCAATTTTTAGAAAGATTGGTGCACATAGTTGTTGCAGCCTACCACCCTACCCATTGCTGTCGTTGCCCACCAGTGACCCCCCACCCTTCCAGATGCAGGATACCAAACACTCCCCCAAGTCTCCCCTCTCCCTCCTCCATCAGTGCAAAACATTTTCTTTATTTCCCTTACCTCCTTTGTTGCACACGTTTAGATATATTGAGCAACTGCTTTTTATATTCCTATCCCTCCTATCCACACTCAAACAGACTTTAAGTAGCCATTGCACAACCTTCTTCAAACTCCTACTCCTCCTTTCCCCAATGCAATATCAATGTGAAGAAGTAATAATGAAAGCTCCTAGATTTGCATTTACTTCCCTTCCACTGAGAGAGCAGTCACCTCTTCACTTGCTGCTGTTCCTTTCCTGGACATCTGCTTTTGCTGTGACAGGTGCATATCCTTTGCCTGTTTGAGGAAGTGATGTCAGAACCCCTGGTATAAAGGAAATAATGGACCAAGGGTGGGACCAGCCCAAGTCTTCCAGAAACAATCAGGTAGCTGAGGCCTCTGGTCAGACCATTAGCACACTTCCCCCACTCTGCACTCAAACTTTGCAGCTAGTGAAGCCAGCAACAATGAATCACAGTTCTACTCAAAGCCCCCAAAATAGGTTTGCTACCCAAAGAAACAGGACTCCAATTCAAACAGCTTCACCAACAACACATCAAAATAGGCTTGGAATTAGAAGATATATGCCTCCAATTCAAAGAAACAGACCCAGTTAAATCACACCAATTATGTTTTAAAACAGAAGAAATAGGTCTCTACAAATGCAGCCTGCCACACAGTGAATCAAACAAATGAGCCCACTTATAGCTACCAAGACAGGTTCCAAAATTACAACGGCACCAAACAATACCCTGCTAGCCCCTTAGTAGTAAGAAAGAAAAGAAATAACCTTCTACCAAGTAGAATCCACAAGAAACAATGTAAAACAACAAGAAGCTACTGTACTGTAGATCTGATCTTGTCCCCCTTCTAGTTCCTTCTGAGAAGCCAAAGCACTGAGTTCCAAACTCTGTGATTTCCCTTGTGCTGCTTTCAAAATCAGACAGTTCCAAACTCTGATTTCCCTTGTGCTGCTTTCAAAATCAGACAGTTCCAAACTGATTTCCCTTGTGCTGCTTTCAAAATCAAACAGTTCCAAACTCTGATTTCCCCTGTGCAGCTTTCAAAATCAGAATTCCAAACTCTGTGACTTCCCCTGTGCAGCTTTCAAAATCAAACAGTTCCAAACTCTGTGACTTCCTTTGTGCTGCTTTCAAAATCAGACAGTTCCAAACTCTGTGACTTCCCTCGTGCTGCTTTCAGAATCAGACAGTTCCAAACTCTGTTCCAAAATCTCTCTGATTGCACAGGAACCTTAAGTGTAATTTTAACTTCAGATTGTAGAATCTCCTGGCTGCCTCTGGTGCCTTAATTTTAAACTGTACAGCATAAGAAATCGTAGTTAACTGCCTTACTAAGCTGCAAAAGTCTTGATTTTGCCCCAGGTGCTTGTAACTAATTTGCACAGGAATTTCAGCCAGTAAAACCTTCCAGTGGCTTCTGGTGCCTTAATGTTAAACTGCACAGCATAAGAAATCGTAGTTAACTGCCTTACGAAGCTGCAAAAGTCTCCATTGTGCCCCAGGTGCTTGTAATTAATTTGCACAGGAATTTCAGACTGCCCCTCCCTCTGCTTACCTGTGTATAAATACAGTGCCTTTTTCTCTTTCTTCCTTAACTGTGGTGGTCGTGAGGGCCCTCGGTTGCTTCGCCCTCCCCCCTAGCCGGACCCCTGCAGACTCGTCTCCCCACAGGGAAAAAGAAACAGATACGCACACAAGGAACTCAGCCACGCCTTCCTACTTCAGTGGACTGCTGCCAGTGGAGGGCTGAGCATCTACTTATATAGCTGAGATCACATGAGCTGCAGAACCTATCAGCTCACTTTACCATTTGCAGGTTCTCAGTTTCCTCCACTAGTGGGCACATCTCACATCTCTTGTTCGCTCTAACCCACATCAGCTGGCTAAATAGGCAGGACATTTTGTTCCTTCACAATTCTGGCTGCAGTTTCTGTTGCGCCAGAGCAGGAGGTAGGAAAAGCCTGCAAAACAGCTCTTGCCAAACAAGCATAGCTCGCTGTGGCCCTGCCCTATCTAGATTGGGGACTCATGGCAACAAACTGCTCTGAACCTAAATCATACTGTGCTCAGCCTGCTTCACTCTCCTCTGAACCCCCAGAGGTGGCCAAACAATACTGAATATACTTAGCCCCATTCTTAACCTGATTCCTGCCTGTAGTCTCCCAGCACATTATCCAACCAAATCAACTACAGCTAAATTTGCTGGGTGATTCTTATTTAGCACACTTGCTTCCCAACCTAGCTGACTGGTGCTGAGGTTACAGCCGAAACCTACTTCCAACCCCTCATATACATAACTCATCATGCTGCCCCCACAGTGGGAAGAGGTAAAGGGTCTAAAGATTGCCTACCTCAGTATACGGTGTATCCTTGCCAATCACTCAGATCTAATGGCATGGGTCACCTACTACAAACCTGACATCCTTGAGGTCTCCGAAACCTGGCTCAAACCTGCGCACCCCGACTCTGTCTGTGCTCTCCCTGGCTACCTTGCGATTAGACAGGACAGGGCAGGCAAAAAGCTTGGTGGTGGGTTGGTGCTCTATTACAAATCTCATCTAAAAGTGACTGACATACCTCACCCCCCTCCCCCTCCTGTGAGTTTATTCATGCCCTCCTCCTATTAGGTAACACTAAGAAGCTTCATCTCGCCTGTGTATACAACCCCCCAAAAGGTGGTGTTCGTGGGCTCTCCTACCTACTTGACTGCCTTAGCCCCAAGGTGAGGACTAGTGAACTCCTAATGTTTGGGGACTTCAACCTTAACTGGCTGAGTGAGAATGCAAAAATCTATGAACCCCTTCTATCTGGCCTTGTCCTCAGCCAACTTATCACCAAACCCACCAGACCCTCCTCCTCCGGGGGAAAATGGCTCTCTGCTTGACTGGATGCTGTGTAATAGGCCTGCCCGAATTACCACCTCAGGCCTCCTCCCCGATTCGATCTCGGAGCACTGCCCTATATACTGCATCTGGAAGGTTCAAAATTCAAGGGTTCCACCAAAAGTCTTACAGATGAAAGAGTACTCAAACTTTGACCTAAACAACTTCCATACCGACCTCAGCCTGACAGACTGGTCCCCGGTATATGCAGACCTGGACCCCTCGGTTGCTCTAGACAGCTTCCTGACCATATTCACCTCACTACAAGACAGACATGCTCCACTCATTAAAAGAAGAGTGAGGGGCACAGTCACTAAATGGTTACAAGGGGAACTGTTTGCCCTGATGAAGCTCAGGGACAAAAGTTGGCTAACATACAAAGCCTCTGGGAACAGATCAGACTTCGAGGTCTACAGGAAGCTTAGAAATTCACGCAAACGGCCAAACCACTTGGCAAAGAGTGATTTCTGCAAAGCATCCCTCGAAGTGTCCGCCAAGAACCTGAGGAGTTTCTGGCACACTATAAAGCACCCGGTAAATGGTCTGGCCTGCCAGGAGGTCCCTGACCTGCAAATAAATGGAGTCAGTTGCAATAATCCTCAAACGATAGCTAACGCATTCAATGACCTGTTCTCGGACCTATCTGATTATACCTCTATGCCTTCAATTTCTAAGGATATGGGTCCTGCTCCTGGTGCTCCACCCGATCCTCCCCTCCCTTTCTTTTACTTTAAGTCTGTCTCCTTCAAAGAAACCCAGAAGCTTCTAGTAGGTCTCTCCCCTTATTCCAGTGCTGGGCACGACAACCTTGTGCTCAAACTGCCAAATCTTGGGGCCCCCTTCTTGGCCCGTCCGATCTCCCATATTCTAAACTCCTCGCTCACGATGGGGTCTGTCCCTTCCAGTTGGAAGGTGGCCCGTGTGACCCCTGTCCTCAAGCATGGCAATCCCAAATTACTTAAGAACTATCGACCCATAGCGATTCTATCTGCAGTCAACAAACTGCTCAAGAAAGTAGTGGCCTCCCAGATTGCCCTCTTCCTTCAAACCTATGGCCTTCTCTCCCCTTGAGCAGCATGGGTTCCGAAAAGGACATAGCACCTCCACTGACCTAGCACAGATCACCTTCAACATTAGAACCACGACTGATCAAGGCAAACTCATGGGGGCTGTCTTCATAGACCTGTCCAAGGCCTTTGACTTGGTCGATCACACCCTCCTGGGCTCTGCTCTCCAGTCTTTTGGTCTCTCCCCTTCCGTCCTAGCCTGGTTCTCTAACTATCTCTCAGGTAGGAAACAGTACACGAGGTTCCAAAATGCCATATCTGTCCTATCACCAGTAGCCTGTGGGGTACCTCAGGGGTCGGTCCTTGGTCCCCTCCTGTTTTCCCTCTTTATAAACCAGTTGCCTTCAATCCCAATCTTTGGACAAGTTACTCTATTTGCCGATGATATGGTGCTCCTTGCCAGTTCACAAAGTATTGATGACATTAACTATGGACTCAACTTGGATTTCGGTTGCATCCAATCCTGGCTCAAGGCAAGTAAGCTGGTCATCAACCTTCAGAAGACGCAGGCAATATTATTCGGCTTCCTTCCCAAGGTGAGAGCATGCCCGGCCGTGCTCAGAGTCGATGGCACTGACGGCACCCCTTTGAAGGTGGTGGAATCATTCAAGTACTTGGGGGTGACTCTTGACCCACAAATGGATCTCACCCCTGCACATACTTAACTCCTGTAAGGCAACCAACTGCAAACTAGGACTTGTGTACAGAGCAAAAAGTTGCCTCACCCCAGCTGCCAGACTTGCCCTGGCAAAAGGGGTGCTTACCTCCTTCACGAATGCCCCCAAAGCCTGGCTCTCCAAATGGGACACCTCGTATAACAATATATGTCGGTTCGCCCTATCAGCTCCTCATCTCACCCATCGGTGTCTACTTTACTTTAGAGTGGGTTGGCTTTCCCCAAGCAACCATCGCTCATTCATTATGGGCAACTTTACGGATAACATCATCCGATCATCTACTCCTCCAGCACTTGCTGACCTCCTCCAGCCTGTCTCCTCTGGCTATCAGTTGAGGTCCACTGAATCCCAGGCGCTGATGGTTCTGAAGACTCACTCCCTTGCGGGAGATCGAGCATTTGCAGCTCTTGCCCCAAAAACCTGGAACCTCCTACCTCATCACGTAAGAACTGCCCCCACCCACAGTTGTTTAAGGTCCTCCCTTTGGGATTACCTAAAACAAGCCTCAAGCTGCCTCTGTCCCCTGTAGTCCCTCCCTCCCTCCGTGAAGTGCCTGAAATTTAAAAAAAAAATCCTGGCTGCGGGCGTGCACTTATTCCAAAAATAAATAACAAATAAGCAATATTCACAAATATTGTTGCTGCTGATGCTGGCTCTAATTTTTCCTGGCTGCCCTCCCTGGGTTGTTCTGCCTCATGCTGAACTGCACTAAAATTGTTCTCTGCCTGTTACCTGACTGTAGATGATTGCTTATACCTGTCTGTACCTTGCCTGACTGTTGGACCCAAGCCTTTGTACTTTGTTTTGGCTGGTCCTTCTTGCTTGTATTCTGACTGTACCTTTGTGTAACTTGATGCTAGCCTCTGTACTGTTATTGTTTGTATCTCTGTAACTCTCCCAGGTTGCACCTGAAAATAGGCACGTGACTGTCTGGTGTGCTTACCTGGTAAAGAAAAGCTAAATAAATAAAAATGTTCTGACCTTTCCCAATGTTGTAAACAAACTTGCAGGTGCTATCTGATCTATTCTCTATGGAGCAACAGTGACCCCTAGTGGCTAATGGTATGTTATGGCTGAGCCTATACACAGGAGAGTGGAAATGTTCTAACTTCTAGAGAGACTATAAAAGCTGTAACTCAGTTCTGAAATTAGTTTTTTAGACTGGGAGAGGAGAGATAAATAGGAAGGTGAAAGACCACCTGGTAGTGTGTGCTTTCACACTGTTTGATTCATGTTAGGTTGAAGAGAAGCCTTAGGAACTGTTGAAGCTGAGCAGTTGTCTGACTTACCATCTTGCTTTCTGTATGTTTTGCTTGATGAATATAAAATGATAAACGCAACCTTGCGTGTTTTATGCACCTCATTTGTGGTCTCCCTGAAATTATGTTATCCTAAAGCCACGCCCGGTGACTGAGACCACATCTCAGGAAGGGCCCAGACAGAGTAGAGGTGGTCCAGAGGAGGGTAACATGAATGGTGCAGGATCTACATCAACAGCCCTTCAAGGAGAGGCTAAAGGAGCTCAATATATACACCGTGGAAGGGGGGTGGGATATGGTAGAGACCTCTACATACCTCATGGTGGTAAACAAGCTTAAGAGTGGAATATTTTTCAGAAAAAAGGGTACTGTAGAGAAAGGAAACATGCAATGAAGCTGAAAATGGGTCGATTCAGGAGAGATAAAAGGAAGTACTTCACAGAAAGAGTGGTGGATTCATGGAACAGCCTTCCAGCAGGGGTGGTGGGGCCGAAAACAGTGGTGGGAGTCACAAATGCCTGTAATAGGCACAAGGGAATCATAGGGGTAATGAAGGGGAGGGGCAGCTATAGACCAAGTAGGAGGATAGGGAATACAGAGGTAGAGGGATGGGGGGATGATTCAGGGAAACCAGGGAAGATAGGGGAGAAGTAATGAGCTTACTAGAAGAGTTGGAGTAAGGGAGAATAAGGCTCAGACTTGCGGGACAGAGGGGTTAGCGGGAACAAGCACAGCCATGAGGAGTGGGAAGGGCTCAGAGGGAAGGGGAAGTGCAGTTGAGGGGAACTGTGGGTGCAGCTGGGGGACACTTACCAAACTAATGGAAAAAGGAAACATGAAGACAACTTATACAGTAGTAAGGAGTGGAAGGGAGGGGAGCATGGCAGAGGGGAACAGTGGAATGATAATCATTGGGGACTCCATGATTAAGGGTATTAGTTTGGGAAGGAAGGGGAACCCGCATGCCAAATTGAAGGTGGTGTATTTGCCAGGGATGATGGCAGGGAGGATGGGTCCAAAAAATAGTGGAAGTGGTAAAAGCGGGAACAAAATTAATAATTCACCTTGGCATCAATGACTAGCAGGGGAGATAGAGGTGGTAAAAAGTTGGTTTAGGGAATTGGGAGGGTCATGCAGGGAGGTGGTTAGTTCAGTGGCACTGTCAAAGGTGATCCCAGTGCCAAGAGCTAGAACAGTAAGGTAGCTCAAGATAGAGGACTTTATTGCATGGCTGAAGGATTAGTGCAGGGAGGAGAGGGTTTGCCTGTATGGGACACTGGGTGGAGACGTGAGCAAATAAATCTCTCTATGCACCTGACAGACTTCACCTAAACAGGGAGGATTCGAAGGTACTAAGGGACAAACTTGGAGGGGTACATCAGTCAGAAGTTACATTTAAACTGCTATGGGGGGGCAGGTGGGCCTAAGGGAAAAATGACCACAGGTGGTGGCCATAAAAGGGCCTCCCCCACAACAGCAGAGGGGTACTAGAGGGGGAAAGGGGAGGAGGGCAGACTGATAATGAGGGAGAGGGGAAAGCATATGGAGACAAAAGGGAAGCAGTAAGAGGAGGTGAAAGTAGGGGCTCCGATGTAAAGTGGAAAGTGGTGTCTCTGAATGTACACAGTCTAGGGAACAAGATAGGTGACCTGCAGATGTTATTTGCAGATGGGAGAGTAGACAATGTGGCAGTAATGGAGACTTGGGCTACACCTAACCACAACTGGGACCTCTCAGTTCTGGGATGTAGGCTATACAGGAGGGACAGAGCAGTAGACAAGGGAGGAGGGGTGGCATTATTCATTAGGGATGGAATAAGCACAAGAGAGGAATCAGAAGAGGGAAATTCAGAAGCGATGCAGGTCCAACTACAGACCGGCAAGGGGAGAAAAGTGAAGATGGGGTGCTTTACAGACCACGCAATCAGAGTGAAGAAATGGATAAGGACCTGAGCTTGCAAATCCTGAAGGCCGCAGGGAAGTGGGATGTGGTGATAGTGGGGGATCTAAACCTGCCCAGGGTGGACTGGAGTGTGCCATCCATGACATGTGCTAGGAGTCATAAATTACTGGAAGCTTTTCAGAGTGGGTTTCTGACCCAGGGAGTCACTGAACCCACCCGAGATGAGGCAGTCCTTGATCTGGTGCTCACAAACAGTGAGCACGTACATGATATAACAGTCAAGGAGCCTCTGGGTGGAAGTGACCATCGCTCTGTGTGGTTCCTACTGTATATGGGCAGGGAAAGTGTCCCTATAAAGACCAAAATCCTGGACTTCAAAAGGGTGGACTTTAAGAAAATGGGCAAGGTACTAAAAAAGCACCTAGCAAAAATCACAACTATGGAGGTAAACAAAAAATGGGCTATTGGATTAGAGGCTGCAATGGAGGAATGTGCTAGGTACAGAAGGAAGAACTCAAAAAGCAGAGCAGCAAGCTGGTTCAGCCCTAAGATAGCCCAGGCAGTGAGGGAAAAGAGGTTGTCCTATAAGACGTTCAGGAGGACCAAGAGAGAGGAGGACAGAGAATTATAACTAGGGCTGGTGAGGGAGGCAGGAAGGGCAGTTAGGAGAGCAAAGGCACAAAAAAAATTACAGTTAACGGAGGGTATTAAGATGGGGAGAAGCTTTTCTTCCACAAGAAGGAATAGTCAGAGTGAGAAAAGGAGATGGGTGGGTGGAGGAGCAGAATAAGGAAAAGGCAGAGTTAATGAACAAAAACATCTACTCTGTCTTCACGAAGGAGAAAGAAGGACTGGTACCAATAGGGGGAAAAAGGTCCAGAAGGGGAAGGGGGGACAGATGGGGCAATAGTTGGAGAACAAGTGAAGAAAGGGCTGCTAGCTTTGAAGACAGACAGATCACTGGGCCTGGATGGAGTACACACTAGGGTGCTGAAGAAACTGGCAGGGGAACTTGCGCAGCAACTGGCAGACATAGGTGCCGGAACAGGGGGGGCCACTAGGGACATGGCCCTACCACTTTCATAAGTGGCCCTATCACTTTTTGCTATCATGGTAATATATTTAATAGGGGAACATTTACCCCTTGTGTCCTTGGCCCTACCACTTTTCAAACCGTTCCGGCACCACTGCTGGCAGTCCTGTACAGTTGTTCACTAGAGTCAGGGAACTACAAGCTAGTCAGTCTCACTTCGATAGTGTGCAAGTTTATGGCGACAAAACTGAAGGAAAGATTACTAGAGCACTTTGAGGGACATGCCTGCAGGATGCAGAGCAGCATGGATTTATGGGAGGGAGGTCTTGTCAAATGAACTTCTTTGACTGGGTCACCAAAACAGTGGACAGGGGCCGGGCAGTGGACATCCTCTATCTGGATTTTGTCACGACTTTTGATTCTGTACCACATAGGATGCTGATCAGGAAATTGATGGACCTCAAAGTAGAAGAAGAGATAGTTAAGTGGGTGGAAAGTTGGCCAGCGAAGAGGTCACAGAAGGTGATAGTGGGAGGAGAAATGTCTGGTACCAGGGTGGTCACAGGTGGTGTCCCATGGTGCTCAGTGCTGGGGCTGGTGCTGTTCAACGTGTTCATTAATGACACTGGAGATGACATCAAGGAAAAAATGTGCCTGTTCGCAGATGACAGCAAGATCTGTGGGAGGGTGGACACAGCAGAGGAATATAGGACCTTAAGGAGGACCTAAGAAGAGTTGAGAGGTAGTCTGGGATCTGGCAGCTGGGCTTCAATGCCAAAAAGGGCATGGTCATGCACACTGGAACCAGAAATCCCAGGACAGAGTACTACCTGGAAGGTGTCTGGTTATCTCCCATAGTGGAGGAGAAAGATCTAGGAGTGACGATATCTAGTGATCTAAAGCACTCTGCACAGTGCAGGAAGGCAGTGGTAAGGGCAAACAGGATGCTGGGGTGCATTGCCAGGGGGGGAGTCAGTAGTAGGAGACAGGAGGTGATTCTGCCCTTGTATAGGTCGCTGGTGAGGCCGCATTTGGAATATGCGGTGCAGTTCTGGCACCCTCACCTCAGAAAGGATATTAACCTGATGGAGACGGTCCAAAGGAGGGTTACAAAGATGATCGTGGGGCAGTAAGGTAGTTTATACAAGGAGATACTTGGGGCCCTGAACATGTACTCCTTGGAGGAGAGAAGGAAGAGGGGAGACATGATTGAGACCATCAGGTACTCAAAAGGGATCATTAAGGTGAACAAGGAGTGTCTCTTCAGGCTAAGCGGCACAATATTTTGAGGGAGACACAGCCTTAAGCCGGGGGGTGGCTGTTTAAGAGGGAGGTCAGGAGACATTTCTTCCCAGAAAGGGTGGTGACCATGTGAAATGCACTACCAGAAGAGGTGATCACAGTGAGGATATTTGTTAGCTTCAAGAGGGGCTGGAATAGATACAGGAGGAGGATAAAGGGTCATGGGAGGGGAGAGTGTAGTGGATGGAAATGTATAGCCTCGAGGAAAGGAGGGAGAGGGGGGACATGATAGAAACTTTCAAGTACCTCAAGGGAATCAACAAAGTCCAAGAGGGTAGCATCTTTCAAAAAGAGTGTGCAAGAACAAGGGGCTCAATTTGAAGATGGGGGCGGCTCAGAGGTAATGTAAGGAAGTATTTTTTCACAGAGAGGATTGTGGATGCATGGAACGGCCTTCCGGAGGAGGTTTTGGAGTCAAAAACAGTGGTTGAATTCAAGCATGCATGGTACAATCATAAGGCAATTCTAGGGGGTGGGGGTAGAAAGAAGTAGGCTGCTGGTTAACTAGGATCTG
Source organism: Neoceratodus forsteri (assembly GCA_016271365.2). Lineage (NCBI taxonomy): Eukaryota > Metazoa > Chordata > Ceratodontiformes > Ceratodontidae > Neoceratodus > Neoceratodus forsteri. The sequence continues at coordinate 116,537,805 of CM057452.1, read as the reverse complement.
CAGCTTATCCATTAGGTAGGGAAATGGGCAGACTGGGTGGGCCAAGCGGTCCTTATCTGCCGTCAAATTCTGTGTTTCTATGTTTCTATGGAAATGTCGGGGAGGGGGGAGTGGGAACAACATCCTGAGCTGTAAACCCAGCATATCAAGCAGACTAGATAGACCAAAAGGCCTAATTCTGTTGGCTACTACGTATGTTCATGTGTAGGATCTGCGGCAAGAATGAAGGTTTAAAAAAGAAAAAATGGGCAGACTGCCATCACATTCTATGTTTCTAACCATGATTTCCATGCTGATACCGTATGGTATCTTTTCTTTTTTCATGTAGCTTTTTGTACTCATGCTGCTGCCTTTCTGTCAGCTCAGTTTCTGGCAGTCTTCCGGCTCCACTCACCAGCTAACAGCCCTCCCAACTTGAAATCCTGGGGGGGGGGGGGCTTCATGAGTGTCTCCCGTAAACATGATCTGGTATGACATAGTGTAGCAGGGTGCCTGAGACTACCAAGCCATCATCCTGTGTCCTTGTGGGATTTGTGTTTTTTCATCTTGCATCCATATGTGTGCACATCACTATTGTTCCCCTCAAAGCCCTCCCTCCGCCTGCTGGCACCATGTGCAGTCCGCTCACACCACACATGCATTCAGCAGCCCCACGTGGATGAGGCAAACCCTTCAATCCACCACTCTGCAGTAATGCTGGATTACAGCACCACCTCCTGGGTCAGAAAGTGCTGATAGTGGCTGTTTTCTTTTTTGTAATAATGTTTCAAACAACATGAAGTCTTGCTGTATTCTGACATTATGCAGTTAGCCCCAGCACTTGAACTGCTCTGGAGAGGAAAGAGTTAACTCTGTGCCAGAGCATAGAACGCTGGGCTCGAGCTCGGTACAAACATTTGTCTGCTGCACCTCAAAGTGTAACCGTCAGAGTCTTTACTCCGCCTAACTGAACCGTCACTCCGGAGAAATCTCCTTCGCTTGTCGGTTCGGTCTCAGTAAAACATCGGTTTTAAACCGTAATTTTTCTTGTTTTTATTTTCGGTTCAGATCCCTGTCTGCGGTACAGTAAGTGTTGTAGGTACTGGACATTAGTTTATTTTCTGTATTGTGTGGAAATTGTAAGACTTTTCAATCGGTCCGGTTTGGAACCGATTGTTTTCATTCAAATCTTTCTTTAAGTCTTTTTCTTTATTTGTATTAGTGTGAGGTACCGGTCCCTATCGGTTTCAAAAAAACTTACTTTTAGACATTTTTTTCCACAGCTCGTAACACGGTTGGTAACCGATAGGGGGGTCTTGCCTGGCTTTAAAGCTGCTAAAGGGTAAGTGGTTAGGATGGCTACGTCTGAGAAACCCAAAAGAAAAACCAGGTGCACTGGGTTTCAGCACTGTAGTGAGTGTGGGGATGCCTTTGCTAAGGCAGACCCTCACACCACCTGAGTGTATTGTCTGGGGTTTGACCACCTTGATTCAGACTGCCAAATATGTAAACATTTTCCGAAACCCACCCTGGACAAGAGATTGGGTAGGCTTAGGAAGAAGGAGGCCAAGAAGTCCGCTGATCCAGATGGCCAGCCCGGTTCGGTTCCGACCGAATCTGAGGGAGTGCCCACTGACCTGGGAGATACTTCCTCGGGCAAGTGGAGAGCCGATCCTGAGGGGTTGGTTCCGGCAAAAAGAAAAAAGAAATCGGCTAGTTCAGATCCAGAACTGTCACATTCAACCGCCGAAGAGATTGCCAGGGTGATTAGTATTGTGGAATCACTCCGTTCTGTTCCGGCCGATCCACCGCCTCCCAGTAGGCGCTCGGTTCGGTCAGTTCCTCTGGTTCTGGAATATTGTCCGGATTATTGTCCGGATTATTATTATGAACCGGATTTGGAAGGGGAAGAAGGGTACGACGATGATGATGATGGTGCGTAAGGCCTGGATGAGCCCATCGAAACTGGACATCTCCCCAGACAGGCCTTCCAGTGTTTCCCCTCCTAGGCTTTCTGAGTCCCCGTCCCACTATTTGTTCTACAAAAAAAGTAGCAGAGACCCTCCAGCTCCCTCTGGTTGAAGCTATTGAGGAACAAGAGGAGCCTGACTATGTAGAAATGATGGACATCCCAGAGTCCAAAAGGCTGTCTATTTCCCTCCATAAATCTTTTGGGAAACAGACACAAAAAATTCTCCAGACACCAAATTCATTACCTCCTGTGGACAAGAGAATGGACAGGAGGTATATGCTGTCAGGCTCAGATACAGAGTACTTGTTCCAACAATGCAGCCATGTTGGGGTCGTGCAGGCTGCAGCCTGTGACAAGGCTAATATACCTTTGGCTTCACACACCCCAGATAAAGACTCTAGGAAGGTGGATGCTATGGCCAAGAAACAGTACTTGGCATCCTTCTTGGGATTTAGGCAGGCAAACTATATGGCCTACACAGCCAGCCAGATACCAGAAGTCCAGGTGGGATACTATTGTGGAGCTGGCTAGACAAGCTTCCCCACAGCTAGCCAAAGAGCTGGAGGAGGTGGCTGCTGATGGGATTGAGGCATCCAAAGTCCAATGTCATGCTGCTGTGGACTCTAATGATGTTTCATCACGAGTCATGGCTACATCTGTGTCTCTTCGGAGATTTGCTTGGCTGAGATGTACTAGCCTCTCACAGGACACCCAGGCTAAGGCCATGGATTTCCCTGTGGTGGGTAATTCTCTGTTTGGGGAGCAGACAGAGAATTACATGAAAAAGATGGACAAGTAGAGGACCACCTACAGGAGTGCACAGGCCAAGGAAAGGCAGGCAACTCCTCAGAAGCAGCAATCTAGGGGCAGGGGCAGGCCTTTTCACAGGCCTTTCTACCAGGCACAGGCCTCCTCTCATTTTCCTCGGAGGGGGTTCTTCAGAGGGAAACATAGAAACATAGAATTTGACGGCAGATAAGGACCGCTTGGCCCACCCAGTCTGCCCATTTCCCTACCTACTGGATAAGCTGCAGATCCTAGTTAACCAGCAGCCTACTTCTTCCTACCCCCACCCCAGAATTGCCTTATGACTATCCTATGCATGCTTGAATTCCCCCACTGATTTTGACTCCACAACCTCCTCCGAAGCCGTTCCATGCATCCACAAACCTCTCTGTGAAAAATACTTCCTTAAATTACCTCTGAGCCGCCCCCTCTATCTTCAAATTGTGCCCTCTTGTTCTTGCACATCTCTTTTTCTGAAAGATGCTACCCTCTTGGACTTTGTTGATTCCCTTGAGGTACTTGAAAGTTTCTATCATGTCCCCCTCTCCCTCTTTTCCTCGAGGGCTATACATATTAAGCTCCTTAAGTCTCTCTTCATATGACTTCGGTGCAGACCCTGCACCATTTAAGTTCCCTCCTCTGGACAGCTTCCATCCTGTCTATGTCTTTCTGGGAGATTGGGTCTCCAGAACTGCACACAGTACTCCAGATGGGGTCTCACCAGCTGTCTGTACAGAGGATAATAACTTCCTGTTTTCTACTGGTGATGCCTCTCCCTATGCATCCCAGTATCCCCCCACCCTTCTTGCTGCCGTCTCACATTGCTTGCCCATCTTTAGGTCATCTGATATGACTACCCCCAGGTCCCTTTCCATTCTTGTTGTTGTTAGTATCTCACCCCCCATTGTGTACTCTTCCCCTGGGTTTTTGTTTCCCAGGTGCATTACCTCACTTCTTAGCATTGAATCTAAGCTGCCATACATTTGACCATTCCTCTAACCTTGCCAAGTCCTTCTCATCCTTTCCACCCCACCCTGTGCATCAACTCTGTTGCAGATCTTAGTGTCATCTGCAAAGAGACATACTTTTCTTCCAGTCCTTCTGCAATGTCGCTTATAAAGACATTGAAGAGGACCGTCCTAATACTGAACCCTCACGGTACCCCACTAGTAACCCTCCTTTCTTCTGAGTGGACTCCATTTACTATAACTCTCTGTGTCCTATTCTCCAGCCAATTCTTTACCCAGGCTGTCATCTTGGGACCCACTCCCAGGCTGGCTAACTTGTATATTAATCTTTTGTGTGGGACTGTGTCAAATGCCTTGCTAAAGTCTAGGTAGGCCATGTCCACAGCCCTCCCTGATCTACTACTTTGGTCACCCAGTCAAGAAATCTATCAGATTTGTCTGGCATGACCTTCCGCTGTGAATCCATGCTGCCTAGGGTCCTGTGCCCCTCTGGCCTCTAGATACTAGACAATTCTTTCCTTTAGAAGTGATTCCATCATTTTCCCTATCACTGAGGTTAAACTAACAGGTCTGTAGTTTCCTGCTTCTGCTTTGCTCCCACTTTTGTGAAGGGAATCACATCTGCCCTCCTCCAGTCCTCAGGTACCACCCCATCCTCCCATGATTTGTTAAAAGGGTAGTCAGTGGTGTCACTAGTTCTACCCTTAGTTCTTTTAAAATTCTGGGATGAATCCCATCAGGCCCCTTGCTTTGTCCACCTTCAGTTTTAAGAGTTCTTTCAGAACCCTTTCTTCTGTAAATGGGCGGTATCAACTTCTGTATCCAGAGTGTTACTACTGTTTGTTTTATGTATCTCCCCTCTTCCTTCAGTAAACACTGAGCAAAATATTTGTTTAGTACCTCTGCCTTTCACAGTCTCCCTCTGCCCACCCTCCCTCCCTTTGCTAAGCCTCACTATCCCTCCCTTGGTCTTCCTTCGGCTCCCTGATGTACCTATAAAGGTTTATCCCCCTTCTTAACTAAGTTGGCTATCTTTTCCTTGGTTTGGGCCTTTGCTGTTCTGACTGCCTTCCCAGCCTCCTTTTGCTTTAACTGATACAGTTCTCTGTCCTGCTCCTTCTGCGATTCCTTGTACTTCCTGAATGCTTTCTTTTTCTCTTGAACCTTCACTGCCACTTCCTTTGAGAACCATAGTGGTTTCTTACATCGTCTTGTTTTGTTTATTTGCTTCACACAAAGGCTTGTTACCTCTGTGATGGCAGTTTTTATTATTCCCCAGGGAGACACAGAAGGGGGATGAGCAGGGCTGCCTCCTCCTCTCAGTCCAAGGCTTCTGCCAAGAAGACACCCTGATGTGTCAGCCCGGGTCGACTCTCCTTTTCCAGTAGGAGGCAGGCTGGCTTACTACTTCCAGGCCTGGAAGTCTGTTACCTCAGACAAGTGGGTCCTGGAGGTAGTAAGCCAGGGACTGGCTCTCAGCTTAAAAAAATGTCCAAAGCTGAGAGTCAGGTCTTCTCCACTTGCAAACATTTCCGAAACCATTGCCCTAGAGGCAGAGGTTTCCTCTCTGCTGGCTGTCAGAGCCATAGAGAGAGTTCCTACTCCACACAGGGGCAAGGGTCTGTACTCCAGATACTTCCTTACCCCAAAAAAGACAGGGGAGTGGCGGTCCATCCTAGACCTAAGATGCTTAAACACCTAGTCAAGCCAAAATTCAAAATGGTGACTCTGGGAATAATTCTTCCCTCTCTGAGGCCAGGGGATTGGTTAGCCTCCCTGGACCTCAAGGATGCCTATTTTCACATTCCCATAAGGTGCACCCACAGAAAGTACCTCAGGTTCGAACTGCCTTCAGGCCATTATCAGTTCAGAGCAATGCCCTTCGGACTAACATCAGCACCAAGGGTGTTCACAAAATGCCTAGCAGTAGTAGTGGCCTTTCTAAGGAGACAAAACATTTCCATATTTCCATATCTGGATAACTGGCTCATTGTGGGGCAGTCCCCAGACCAAGTCAAGTCAAACCTGCAAGTGACCCAGCAATTGCTCACTTCTCTGGGATTCCTCCTCAGTCTTCCAAAGTCAGTTCTCGAGCCACTGCAACTTCTGACCTTCATAGGGTTAGAGTTGGACACTCTCCAAGCAAGAGCTTTTCTTCTTCTGGCAAGGGTAAAGGCCCTTACAGACCTGGCTTCTTCTTTCCACCTTCTGGTGTCTCGACCAGCAAGGCATTTTCTTCAATTTCTGGGCCACATGGCAGCTTCCACTGCAGTGGTACAGAAGCCAGATTTCAGATGAGTTGACATCCAGTTCCACCTGAAGCCTTTTTGGTCTCAGAAAAAAGATCCTCTAACCAAACTGATTCCAGTGACTCAGACTCTGATCCAGGCTCTCCAATGGTGGTTGGATCAGGACAACCTCAGACAAGGCGTCCCATTCATCACTCAGACTCATTCTGTGGTATTAACCACAGATGCTTCTCTTCTAGGGTGGGGAGCTCACTTGGGAGTCCTCACAGCACAGGGAGTGTTGTCCCCTCAGGAGTCTCTACTTCTTATCAATCTTCTGGAGCCCAGGGCAGTGTACCTAGCTCTTCAAGCTTTCTTGGATTCAGTACAGAGCAAGGTGGTTCAGGTCAGGACAGACAACACCACCACCATGTGGTACATCAACAAGCAGGGAGGCACTTGGTCTACGGCCTTGTGCATGGAAGCCATGAAATTATGGTCTCTAGCTAGCCCAGTGGTGCTGAGGGTTGAGGCACCGGATGCCACACCTCGCTCCATGCCGTCGACCCAGGTTCAGGAGCGGACTAGGGTCGCTGGTGGGTCGACTGGGGGAATCTGACGAGCGCCATGAAGCTCTGCCGTCCAGGAGGGTCAGGTGGAGGGTCGATGTCCACCGCTCTTGTGTGACTCTGGGCAGAGGCTCGGGTGAATGCAAGCTCTAATAGAGGGAGATGGGCGGCCAGGCATGCAGCAGGCGTCGGCGTCTAGCGCCTTGACGTCAGGGGCTAATGCTGCATGGGGAGGAAAAAGTGGAAAAACTCCTGTTGGCTCCGGAAAGGCGGGCTTCCTGGGGCATGCCTCCGATGTACCACTACTGTGACCACTCCAGACTGAAAGTTAGATTCACGGGGTCAGCCCTCCGTCCGCTCAGGGGCAAGCCAGCTACATGGGGGACTAGGAGGTAAGTATTGGCGAACAGGTGGTAGGAGGATGACCCCTTGGATGCCCTGAAGGGTCGGGGCTGACAGGTAGTAGGAGGGGTAAAAGTACGATTAAAAAAAAAAAAATTACGGTTTCTGGCTTACTCCCTGCAGACATCTCTGGTAGCAGTCCACCTCACAGGGAAGGACAATGTGCTAGCAGATGCTGTGAGCAGGATATCTCAGGGCCATCATGAATGGTCCCTGGATCCCCTAATGTTAAAAATAATTTTCTCAAGATAGGGCACTCCAGAGATAGATGTCTTCGCAGCTCCAGACACTCGTCAACTTCCTCTCTTCTGTTGCAGACCCCCAGTCTTGGGCTCAGTCCCCCTGAATACTCTACTTCTGGATTGGGAGGGGAAATTTCTGTATGCCTTCCCCCCTTTCCTCTGCTGTTCGAGGTTCTGGTCGAGATTAGGTCACAATCTTGCAAAGTGATCCTGATTGCACCAGACTGGGCCAGGCAACCTTGGTATCCTCTGTTGCTGTTCCTAGCAGTCCATCTTCCCCTATCTCTTCCCAAGAAACACAATCTGTTAACCTCCTCTCAGGGGAGGATATGGTACCCCAACATTCGGTCTCTCAATCTCAAGGCATGGCTCTTGAAGAGTTAGAATATGCAAGTCTGCATCTGTCTCAGGGTGTTCTGGATATTCTCAAAGCCTCTTGAAAGCCTGCCACCAGAAAAACTTATAATTCCAAATGGAAAAGATTCAGCATTTGGTGTTCCAGTAGGCAGATGTCTCCAGATATTGCTGATTTGGCTACAGTTCTGGATTGTATGGTTCATCTTAATGGCTTAGGCCTTAGGCCGGCTACTCTGAAAGTACACTTGGCAGCTGTTTCTGCATTCCAGTGTGGAAGGCTTCCTCCCTGGCATCTCATCCTGTTTTCTGTAAATTCTTTAAAGGGTTGCTCCATATCAAGCCTCCCTTTAAGGACCCTACTCCTGCTTGGGATCTTAATGTTTGCATTGCTCAGCTTATGCAACCCCCTTCTGAGCCTTTGGCCTCAGCTGAACTTAAGTACTTGACTTGGAAAACTTTGTTCCTGGTAGCTATTACCTCTGCCAGGCGTATCAGTGAATTATAAGCTATGTCAGTTGTGCCTGATTTTAACTCATTCCATAGAGATAAGGTAGTCCTTAGAACCAATAGGAGGTTCTTACCCAAAGTTGTTTCAGATTTTCATTTGAACCAGTCCATGTCTCTCCCTGTGTTCTTCACTGATCATTCTTCTTCAGGAGAGAGAAGATTACACAGTTTGGATGTTAGGAAGGCACTTAGCCACTACATTGAGCACACTAAGGCACTTAGGTTTGACTATCCTCAGTTGTTTCTCACTTATGGTGAAGTGGGAAAAGGGTAAACCTGCTACTAAGAGGACTATTGCCAGGTGGATTGTCTCTTGTATACAATTCTGCTATGAAAAGCTAGGCAGAATACCCCCTTCAGGCCTCGACTAGAGGTACAGCTGCTTTGCTGGCTGCTGCCAGAGACATACCCTTACTAGAAATATGCAAAGCAGCCACCTGGAAAAAGAGTCCATACACTCACCAAGCACTACTCTCTGGCTATCCAGGCTAGGAGTGATGCTAGGTTTGGTACAGCAGTACTGCAGAGCCTATTCCCAAAACAGGTTCAATCCCTCCTCCATGGAGGTACTGCTTGGTAGTCTGCATAATGTCAGAATACTGCAAGACTTCATGTTGTTTGAAGAAAAAATTACTCACCTTAGTAATTGTGTTTCTTCTAATGGAGTCTTGCTGTATTCTGACCTCCCTCTGCCTCCCCTCTCAGAACCTGTTTTTGGGAAGTGGGCTGGCAGGTACAGTGCTGCACCTCAGGGGTGCACTTGGCACTCCCCCCATTTTAGGAAGGGGGAGTGGGTTTTTAGGAAGGGGGAGTGGGTTATCTTTATGTTGTTTTTTGTAGTTATGTTTGTTCACTACCTGGTTTTTGTTTTGGGGTTCTCGACTTGAGTTTTTTGTGACCCAAAACAATTGGTTGCCTTTTGGTTAGTTAATTTACAATTTCCACCTAGCAGGTGTAGTTAGTTAGTATTAGCTCATGAGAATCTGATGGTTACACTTTGAAGTGCAGCAGACAGAGGTTTGAACCGAGCTCGAGACCAATGTTCTATGCTCTGGCATAGAGTTAACTCTTTCCTCTCTGTGGCAGTTCAAGTGCTGGGGCTAACTGCATAATGTCAGAATACAGTAAGACTCCATTAGAAGAAACAGAATCACTAAGGTGAGTAATTTTTTCTTATGACCTATTTTTTAGTCAAAACGTATTATAATTCAGAATACGTTATGCGGTAATACAGAAAGTTAGAAAAAAGAAAGAACAAGAAATTTAAAATGTAATTAAAGCAAAACTAACAATACATATATGTCTGATAAAGAAACAAATCCTAAAGCAAATACATACATTTACTTGTGAGATGAGCAATTGATAATATATTCTTTAGTATTTAATCACATGGGCGGGCCCGCCAGCGCAGCAGAAAGATTTACTTCTGTGACGTGGGCGACCTGGGTTTGGGAACAGACTCTGGATGCCCAAGGGCTGGCCGGGGGTGATTTGAGCAGCCATTGCATGCTCCCCCCCCCCGAGGTGGGGAGGGAGGGTTGAGTGCCTCTGGTTCGGTGCTTCCAGGTGACCACAGGACGCACAGTTACTGGCGCACTGGAGACTGTTGCTCCTTTGGGGGGGGTGTCAGATGTATGATGCAATTGCGTTGCAGCATCCGCCTTTACACACCCCCCCATGAAAAAAGAAGAAAAAATGGCCTCTGGTGTGCCGCCTGATGCCTCCCGGCTGTCGCGGATCCGATGATCCATTCCCCACCCCGGTGCACCCATGACAGAATCCATCAGGGCTAGTGGGGGTGGACAGTACTGGGGCACTGCGTCTGGGAGGATCCCTGGTCTGGTGTCAGGGGAGGCTGAAGGGGAACCACCAGAAGACGAATACAGCATAGTAAGTAAAAAAAAAAATATTTAATCATATTATTATTTATTTATTTTATTTTTTAATTTTTTTGATATATCGGTTTACAACCTTTGAGCCAGAGGCTCATTTACAAAGGTACCTCATCACATGTAAGACAGGTGGTAATACAGAAACACGGTATAACAACAATTACATTAAGCATGTGTTACAGACATTTGTCGCAGACATTTTTTACAGTATTTGGATGTAGATATTTTCAGACATTATATTATTTGGATGACGATATTTACAACAGAACAGCAGAAGACATTATAAGCTTGAGAAAGCATCTAAACATAGTAGTCAGTCCTATTCATGGGTTTGGTGTTATTGACAGAGGTTGCAATCCAATAATGGATTTTGTCAGATAATTTGGATCAGAGTGGGTGAGAGAGTGAGATATTAGTAGCAGTTACAGGACAGGCTATTGAAGAGGTGGTTGCGAAGAGTGGTTTTGAAGTGGGCGATCTTGGGTGCACTAGTGACGGTGCTTGGGAGTGCATTAAACCATGTGGGGGCCCTGTGGTGGAAAGCTCCCTGGGCAAGGGAGGTTTTTACTCACCTTCTCTCAAGTATCTCAGTACATATTAAAAACCCAAATAAAGCAAGATTATTACAGTTTTACCCGAAGTATAATCTATTCTTGACAATATTCTCTAGTCCCCCTAAAGATAGGGGATTGTGCTTGCTCTGTTCTTATACCATTAAGATACCAATTTTAATGATGGGGGTAATATTAACATTTCTTTCCAACTGTCACAGTTGACTTGGGGCTGGATTCACTTAAATGTAATATTTTTTTTTTAATTATTGAAGTATCTAAAAACATAACATTCCATTTTTATACATTGAACTGGGCTAAATTTTCCAAATTCCAGTTATTTAAAGCAGCAGTACTAGATAATCAGGAAGTGATTATCAGTGTGTTTTTTTTTGTCATGAAGTATGCAGACATGTTTCAGGTTTTCATAGCTGCAATTTATTCCTAGCAATCTTTAGTTTAGTAGATATTTAACTTTTATTTTTTTTTGTTGTGGATCCCCAGGAAATATGGCTGCTGCGTAATTTGCAGCTGAGCTCCCCCCTCCCACATTGCAGCACATCTGTTCCCACTGAGCCTGTGTAGTGCTGTGCCTTTTGTTTTTCAATGTTCAGTTTTTCTTCCCCCTCCGTAGAGCTGACAGGTGGCTCTGGCTATCCCTCAGAGGGCTCTTCCTCCAGCTGTGGCCGTCCTCTGATCCACCGACCCCTGCAATTCCCCCTTGGATTGCCCCCATGACAGGGCCAAGGTGATGAGCACCAGCTTACTCCCTGCCCCCGGAACACAAATCCAGAAGTTGGGGGTGGTGTCTGGGAGCTCCCGGCTTTTCCTCCTGTTTTTTTCCTCCTGAGCCCACGTGTGTGCAATGGGTGGAGTGGCTGTCTTCCCCCTCTGCGGAGGCAGCCTAGCAACCAGCTAGTTGCTGATGCCAGTTGTGACTGTTTCCAATAACTTCCTTCTTGTGACCAGCACTTATTCTAACCTTATGCTATCCTTACTTTATGCATAACTGTTCTCAGCATGTAAATAACTGTTCTAAGTTGCTAATCATTCTCCTTCACATTTCCTCTTGATCCCTTCCACTCTTTCCCCTCACCCCTCTATGGATTTCCCCCATCCCCCTTCCCCCGTTATATCTCCTGAGCTCCCTTGCTCACTTTAAAATGCTTTGTCCCATACCTTCTTACATCTGATGAGGCCCCTGGGCTGATGCCATCCCTTACCTTATTGAATTCCAGGTTTTAATCAAATATGCACCATGGCATACATTGTACAATGCCACATGTATTGCAACTTCTCTAGTTACACACTCTTGTAATGTCTTGTATAATTCCTTGTTTTGTTTGTTCTCCGTCTCATACTTTCACAATATGTATTGTTCATCTGACGTGGAACCTATGAAATGAGCTTGTTCTCAAAGGTGTTATCCGAAGTTTCAATAAATAAATAAAAAATATGGGCCCTTCCCATGTGTGGCTGTGCACCTGTGCTGACACCCAGCCACTGCTGGGTGTCAATCTACAATGCAGAGCGCTAATCCCCCCTCCCCAGGTAAGGAAAGCAGTCTACAGACGCACAATTCTTCCTCACCCTGGCCAACCCCCAAACAACCAGGGCCCATTCCCAAACTCGTGTCACCAGCGTGGCGCAAGGTGTGGTGTCCAGCGCCGCAATACTCCTCACCACCGGGCTGGCTATAGTGCTGTGTCTTTTATTGAGAGATTGGACTGAACAAGACTGCTCCGTTCTATATAGTCAGTGCTCTGCTGCTATGTGTAAAGGTTTTCAAGTGACAGTTTATTCCTTGTTTTCTCTCCTTTCTCCTCAGACAGAGTGTTCTAATGTTGAACTCGTGCCTGCTTGTTTTGTGGGTTTGAGCTATAACATTGCTGGGCCCCTAAAGCGGTATCTGTTCCACGAGACCTCTGATTGCTGTATGTACCTGTAATCTGCTTTTTTTTCCTGTCATATGTCACTTTGGTTTATCAAGAGTCATATTTAATTTAGATTCATATGCATTTTGTCCCGCTATAAGACGATGCCTGGCCGTAAGGGGAGGTTTCTTACTCAGTATATACCGCATTTTGTTTGTGTTTGTTGGTGTACACTGCTAATAGCTGCTTTGTTTCACTAGATGCTGTCACCTGATCGTTTCTGTCTGTCTGGAGAAAGTCCACTGGTTTTCACTTTGACTATGACCGGGAGGTGTACAGCATGCCGTTATGGGTAGCTGAGTGAGGTGTCATCAGTGGACCATTTTGTTTCCGTGTGACCATGTGCGTAGTGGCTGCAGCTACTGTTGCGTGTAGAAATAAATTAAACTGAGGTAGCAGACATGTGGCCACACGCTTCAGTTGGGGATGGATGGTGCTGTGATCCAGTGACAAAGCACAAATGACTGGGCAAGGGAGCATGCCGTTGATGCTGGGGGCAGAGTGTGTGTGTCTGTGTGTGTTTGTGTGTGTGCACGCGTGCTTTTGAGCAAACTGCAGATTAGAACCTGTATTCCCCTCCGTTTCCAGTGAAATACACCCCCTGAACACACACCAAAGGCTGCATGCAAAAGCAAGCGACCACTGTTACACATATTGGATTAGCAAACTCCCACCCCAACTCTAACATGGCCGGTGAGGACCTGGATTACTTAATAATTGCATTTCTGGTGGAACATGTTATGCACAGTACAGCAGCAGTACTGTGAAGTAATGAACAAACGCATGCTATCAGTCTACAGTATCTAATCTGCAGATGTCACAGCATGAATCAGGACCCATGGCATTTGTCAACATCCACCCTCACACAGAATACAATTATGTTAGAATGTATTATGAATTAGCACTAACTCAAAGTTCCTTCTCACTGCTGCTAGAGGTAGCCATGATGGTGGAAAACTTTGCTAACTGAAGCATACTGATGCCGCTTATGATTCTCGGGAACATGCAACACCTGCAGGAAGGGAAGGGATGTGTGCTGCTATCACGCTACCCAGCATGCTGCAGAATACCTTTGTGATGGTGAAACGTGGGATGTGAGGAATGTTAGTAAACAAACACAGTGGGTCACAAATCAACATGTTTTTAAAAGGATAATGGACTTTGGAGACAGAAGAACAGCAGGTCAGTACTGAGGAAGTTGAGGACATTTACAGTCAGGCAAAATATAAAGATCGATTTGACTAGTACTGCTGCTTTAAGAGTAAACATTTAGGCTGGGATATTCAGAGGGGTTGTACCATGCACAATCCCCAATGCGCCCCGGCGCGATATTCAAAGGGGCAGATTGTGCGGTGCAACCCCCGATGCGCCAGGGTGCATTGGTAATGTATGCGGCGCAAATACTGAGGGTGTGCCCATGCATATGTGGCACATCCCGATATTCAGCCCGGGATGTGGGGCGCATATGCTGGCGCAGGCCCTACAAGTACTGCACACTGGTGCTCAAAGTTGAGGTGAAAATAACAGGCTTAAATGCTGGCCACACACAGGCAGGCAGCTGTATTGCAAGGCTTAGCACAACAGCCGCCAGCTGTGGGTGGCCACCGGCCCAACAGGAACACTGTCCACAAGCACCTGGACCCTCCCTGGTAGTCTAGTGGCCCCCCCCGTATGCCCAATTCCGGGCTGTAGTAATACAACATAAGAACCTGGTGGTCTAGCGGTCCCCCGTACACCTGATCACGAGCATCTGTAAATGTATAAGAAGTACCTGGTGGTCTAGCGGTCCCTCCCCATCGCCCAATCATGGGCTGTTGTAATACGAATGATTTACCTGGTGGTCTAGTGGTACCCCCCTCCCACCCACCCACAGAGAGTCCCAGGCCACCCAGCACCCCCCCATCATCGGCGGGCAGCAGCACCCTGCCCGCATACCACCTGGCTGCCTGCCGAATGACAGCATACAGTATGATCTGTACATCTGTAGGTCCACAGTGTGGACCAATGGGCTTGCAGATGATACTGTACTACACAGGACCGGCTATGTGGATGACCGCCTCAGTGTGCCCAAATGTGTTATTGTTTTAAAACCTGTAAAATAAAGAAAACCGTCCCCCGATGTGTTTTTTTCTTCAATGCAGAATTCTGCATTGAAATTTTCGATGCAGGATCCTGCATCAAAGTAGTCTGCCCCCCCGGCAAATTCCTTTTTTCAAACAATATGAAGTCTTGCTATATTATGACATATGCAGTTTGTCCCAGCCTTAGAACTGCTCCGGAGGTGAAAGAGTTAACTTCCATGCCAGGCATGGAATCTTGAGCGCGAGCTCAGTTGAAAAACTCTGTCTGTTGATCTTCAAACTGAAACTGTCAGATTCTTTACGCTTCACTGAACAGTCGCCCGGAGATTCCCTCCTACTGCTCGGTTCATTTGTCGGGTAAAAGTGTCATTTCTCGTTTTCAAACCGCATTTGTATATTTTAACCACAACCGGTCTGTTCAAGCTCTGTCTGTGGTATCGTAAGTAATAGATAGGTTTTACATTTCTCTGTGTGGAACTTGCAAACGTTGTTATCGGTCTGGTTTGAACCGATCAGGTTGTTGTTAAAACTTATTAAATTACATTTAGAGTGCAGTTCGGTTCTTATCGGTTTCTAAAAAAGCGGATTTCGATACGTTTTTCCCGCGACCAATGATACGGTTGGGAACCGATAAGGGTGTCTTGCTTGGCGATTTGCCGGAAAAGGGCAAGTTTTTGGTTAGGCTGGCATTATGTCTGAGAAACCCAAAAGAAAAACCGGGCCCACTGGGTTTCAGCACTGTAGTGTCTGTGGGGAAGCCTTTGCCAAGGCTGACCCACACACCACATGTGTTTATTGTCTGGGGTTTGACCACCTCAATGCAGACTGCCAGATTTGCAAGAATTTCCCTGCAGCTACCCTGGATAAGAGAGTTGGTAGGCTCAGGGAACGAGAGGCCAAAAAGTCCACTGACCCGGATGGCCAGCCGAACCAGAGGGACTGCCCTCTGACCAGGGCGATACTTCCTCGGGCAAATGAAGAGCTGACCCGGAGGAGCCAGTTCCAGCAAAGAGGACTAGAAAATCAGCAGGTGTGGAGCCAAAATTTCCTTCTCCAACCGCTGCAGAGATAGCCAAAGCGATCCAAATTGTCCAGTCGCTTTCCCCGGTTCCATCCGAACCGGCACCATCAGGTAAACGGTCGGTTTGGTCGGTTCCACCGGTTCAAGAATATGATATAGAAGAATTTTATGAACCGGAGGAGGGGGAGGAGGATTATGAAGAGAGTGAATGTGATTTTGAAAGTCTGGATGTGCCCATTGAACCGGACATCTCCCCAGACAGACCTTCAGGAGTGTCTCCTCTAGGCTTTCTGAGTCCCCTTCTCATTTTCTGTTTTATAAAAAAGTTGCTGAAACCCCTCCAGCTCCCTTTGGAAGAAGCTGTGGATGAACAGGAGGAGCCTGACTATGTGGAAATGATGGATATCCCAGAGTCCAGGAGATTGTCTATTCCTTTACATAAATCTTTTAGGAAACAGACAATAAAGATTTTAAAAGCTCCTAATTCTTTACCTCCTATGGATAAAAAGATGGACAGGAGGTACACATTGTCAGGCTCTGATACGGAGTTCCTTTCACAACAATGCAGCCATGTTGGGGTAGTGCAGGCTGCAGCCTGTGATAAGGCAAATATTCCCTTGGCTTTACACCCCCCTGACAAGGACTCCAGGAGGATTGATGCCATGGCAAAGAAACAATACATGGCAGCATCCTTGGGACTCAGACAGCCAAATTATATGGCCTATGTTGCAAGATACCAGAAATCCAGATGGGATACTGTTATGGCTTTAGCGAAACAGGTCCCTGGCCAGCTTGCTAAGGAGCTGGAACAGGTGGCTGCTGATGGTATTGAGGCATCCAGGTGCAATTTCATTGCAGTGGACTCTAATGATGTATCTTCAAGAGTCATGGCTACATCTGTGGCTTTTCAGTAGAATGGCTTGGCTCAGGTGTACTAGCCTGTCACAGGATACCCAGGCTAAGCCATGGATTTTCCTGTTGTGGGTAATTCTCTGTTTGGGGAGCAGACAGAGAATTACATGAAGAAATGGATGAGTATAGGACCACTTATAGGAGTGCACAGGCCAAGGAGGTAAGCCACTCCTCAGAGGCAGCTTTCAGGGGCAGGGGCAGGCCTTTCACAGGCCTTTTTACCAAGCCCAGGCTTCCTCTTCAGCTTATGTCCAGAGGGGTTCTTCAGAGGGAGAGGCAGACGGGGTACGAGCAGGCCTGCTCCCACCCCTCAGCCTAAAGCCCCTGCCAAACAGGCACCCTGATGGGATGCCCAGGGCCGATTCTCCATTACCTGTAGGGGGCAGGCTGGTTTACTTCATCCAGGACTGGGAGTCTTTAACATCAGACAAGTGGGTCCTGGAAGTAGTAAGCCAGGGACTGGTTCTCAGCTTCAAAAAATTTCCAAAGATGAGAACCAGATCCTTTCCACCTGCAAATCCATCAGAGGCTCTTGCTTTGAAACAGAAGTCTCAACCCTCCTGGCTCTCAGAGCTGTAGAAAGGGTTCCTCCTAAACCAGGGCAAGGACTGTACTCCAGGTACTTCCTTACCCCAAAAGACAGGAGAATGGTGGCCCATCCTGGATCTAAGATACCTAAACAAGCACCTTTTAAAACCAAAATTCAAAATGGTGACTCTGGGAATTATTTTACCCTCCTAAGGCCAGGGGACTGGCTAAGTCCCTGGACCTCAAGGATGCCTACTTCCATGTTCTCATCAAAGCTCCCACGAAAGTACCTCAGATTCGAACTGCCCTCAGGCCATTACCAGTTCAGAGCAATGCCCTTCGGCCTCACCTCTGCCCCAAGGGTATTCACCAAATGCCTGGCAGTAGCAGTTGCTCACTTAAGAAGGCAAAAGATTGCCATCTTTCCTTACCTGGACGACTGGCTCATAGTGGGTCAGTCTCCAGACCAAGTCAAATCACACCTTCAGGTTACCCAGCAGCTGCTTACATCCCTAGGTTTTCTTCTCAATCTTCCAAAGTCAGTTCTAGAGCCTGTTCAGCTACTCACCTTCATAGGCAGAACTGGACACAAAGCAGGCCAGAGCTTTCTTCCTCTAGAAAGAGAGAAGACCCTGGTGGCTCTGGCCTCCTCCTTCACTCTGCAGGTCTCTTGACCAGCAAGGCACTTTCTACAGCCCTTGGCCACATGGCTGCTTCCACAGCTGTAGTGCAAGGAGCAAGATTTCAGATGAGGGACATCCAGTTCCATTTGAGAGCCTTCTGGTCTCAAAGGAGAGATCCTCTAACCAAATTGATCCCAGTAACTCGAACCCTGATCCAGGCCCTGCAGTGGTGGCAGGATCAGAGCAATCTGAGACAGGGGGTTCCTTTCATCCCTCAATCTCACTCCTTGACCCTTACTACAGATGCGTCCCTCTTGGGATGGGGAGCTCACATGGGCGACCTCACCACCCAGGGATTGTGGTCCCCTCATGAATCTCTTCTCCACATCAATCTGTTGGAACTCAGAGCTGTTTTTCTAGCACTTCAGGTTTTTTCTGCATCTATTCAGAACAAAGTGGTACAGGTCAGAACAGACAACACCACTACAATGTGGTACATCAACAAGCAAGGGGGCACTCGGTCTTTGGCCTTGTGCACCGAGGCAATGAAGTTGTGGTCTCTGGCTTATTCCCTGAACACCTCTCTCATGGCAGTTCACCTCCCAGGCAAGGACAATGTCCTGGCAGATGCTCTCAGCAAGATTTCCCAGGGCCATCACGAATGGTCACTGGATCCCCTAGTACTGGGGTTAGTATTTGCCAGGTGGGGCACCCCTCAGATAGATCTTTTTGCAGCCCCAGACAATCACCAACTTCCGCTTTTTTGTTGCAGGCCCCGAATGTTGGGCTCAGTCCCTCTGGATGCCTTCCTTCTCGATTGGGAAGGGAAGTTCCTCTATGCCTTCCCCCCTTTCCTCTCTTGTTCAAGGTGCTAGTCAAAATCAGATCTCAACCTTGCAAGATGATTCTGATTGCTCCAGATTGGGCCAGACAGCCCTGGTATCCACTCCTTCTGTCCTTAGCAGTCCACCTTCCCCTGTGTCTCCCCAAGAATCACAATCTGTTAACCTGTGCCCAGGGGAGAGTTTGGTATCCGAATCTCAAATCCCTCAACCTCAAGGCCTGGCTCTTGAGAAGTTAGAGTTTGCTGACCTACACCTTTCTCAAGGTGTACTCGATATCTTGAAAGCTTCTAGGAAGCCTTCCACCAGGGCTACTTATAATTCTAAATGGAAAAGGTTTTCCATATGGTGCTCTGGCAAGCATATTTCCCCAGAATCTGCTGATTTGCCCACAGTCCTGGACTATATGGTCCCTCTGCTTTTATTTCAGCAGGAAAGCCCTCTTCTCTTTGTGCTCACCCTGTATTCTCCAAGTTTTTCAAGGGATTGCTTCACACCAACCCTCCATTCAGGGACCCTGCTCCTGCCTGGGATCTTAATGTTTGCATTGCTCAGCTAATGCAACCCCCCTTTGAGCCTTTGTCTTCAGCAGAGCTTAAGTACTTGACTTGGAAAACTGTGTTTCTAGTAGCCATCACTTCTGCCAGGCGCATAAGTGAATTACAAGCTTTGTCAGTGGAGCCTGATTTTATCTCCTTTCACAGAGATAAGGTAGTCCTCAGGACTAACAGGAAGTTCTTGCCTAAGGTGGTTTCAGATTTCCACCTTAATCAATCTATCTCTTCCAGTGTTTCACTGACCATTCCTCCTCTGGCGAGAGGAGGCTGCACAGTTTAGATGTAAAGAGAGCCCTTAGTTACTACATAGAGCGCACTCAGGGTCACAGGTTTGACTCCTCCAACTGTTCCTCACTTATGGTGAGGTTGGTAAAGGAAACCTGCCACTAAAAGATCCATTGCCAGGTGGATTGTCTCTTGTATCCAATTTGCTATCAAAACTGGGTAAGGTTCCCCTTCAGGCCTGAGGGCTCACTCTACCAGAGGTACAGCTGCCCCTAGCTGCCAGGACATCCCTATCTTAGAGATATGTCAAGCAGCTACCTGGAAAACAGTACACACTTTCACCAAGCATTACTCCTGGACATCCAGGCTAGGAGTGATGCTCGATTTAGCACAGCTGTGCTTCAGAGCCTATTTCCTAAGTAGGTTCTGTCCCTCCTCCATGGAGGTACTGCTGTGTAGTCTGCATATGTCATAATATAGCAAGACTTCATGTTGTTTGAAGAAAAAATTACTCACCTTAGTAATGTTGTTTCTTCTAATGGAGTCTTGCTATATTATGACCTCCCCTCCTGCCTGCCCCTCTCAGAACTTTGGCTCTTGGGATGTGGATGGGCAGTGCAGTGTTGGCACTTAATGATGCCTACCTTGTGTTTTCACCCCTCTTTTTGGGGTGTTTGGGTGTTGTATTTTATTTTATTTTATTTTTTGGATCCCCTGACTTGAGTCTTGGTTTTGGGACCAGAAAAATGTGTTAATATTTTAGTAGCCAGTTGGCTAGTGTAGGTTTACAGCTTCCACACAGAACCTTAGTGAGTTTTGCTCGTAAAGATCTGACAGTTTCAGTTTGAAGATCAACAGACAGAGTTTTTTCAACCGAGCTCACGCTCAAGATTCCATGCCTGGCATGGAAGTTAACTCTTTCACCTCCGGAGCAGTTTTAAGGCTGGGACAAACTGCATATGTCATAATATAGCAAGACTTCATTAGAAGAAACAACATTACTAAGGTGAGTAATTTTTTCTTTTACACCAACATCGGGGTGCCCAGTCCCGTGTTGGCATGTATCCCACTGTTGCACACTGGGAGCCAACCTCAGTGTACTGAAAAAAATTGATTTGTTTTCCGAATCACTCCCCAAACTGTTGTGGCACACTGGGAGCCCACCCCAGTGCGCCAAAAACAGAATTATTTATTTTCCAACACTGGGAGTGTATCCCCCCCCAAAAAAACTATTGTGGCACACTGGGAGCCCACTCCAGTGTGCTGAAAAAATTTTTATTTATTTTCCAACACCGGGATGCTCACTCCTGGTGTCGGCATGTATCCCCACCGAAACTATTGTGGCACACTGGGAGCCCACGCCAGTGTGCCCAAATGTGTTTTTTTTTATTAACCTGTGAAATATGCTGGCCCTGTGGCGCTGAGGGTTGAGGCGTTAGATGCCACACCTCGCGTCATGCCAGCGACTCGGGTTCGGGAACGGACTCGGGCCGCCAAGGATCGGCAGGGGGAGGAGCGGATTGGGTGTCCGAGGACAGCCTCCTCTCCTGGGAGGGGGCAGTGCTCTGCTGTTTAGCAGCAGTTCCTGGCGGAGGCTGGGAGACTGCAGCATGTCAAGGGGTGTAGATTAGGGGTGAGGGAGCAGCGGTGGACGTCCTGCTGGTGGGTGCAGGAGCGTGCCCACGCAGCGCTGGACGTCATTGCACGTCCAGGCTCCCAGGACCAACTAAGGAAAAAAATCCTACCTCAGGGGTAGGTGAAGGTGAGATCAGTAGACTTAGTCCCATGCCCCATGTCGGGCTCTGCCACCATGCACTTCCATTCTCCCTCCTCCTTCTGGTCGCTCATCTGGATTCTAGGTAAAGTGCCAGTTATGAGATGGTGGCTCTGCTCCGGGGAGCTTAGAGCTGGGGGTAGTGAGTGGCTGGTTGAGGTAGGGGGGAGATCAGGCCAAATGGGAGTGCGGAGGTGGAAGTTTCAGATGGGCAGCAGCACCAAACTCCAAGCATCCTCACCGGAGAAAGGCCACTGAGGTAGGAGCATTAAACGGAGTTCGAAAAAAAAACAAAAAAAAAATGTGAAATAAAGAAAACTGTTCCCAGATGTCTTTTTTTTACCTGTAAAAAAGAAAACAGACCCTCATCGTCTTCCCAGCCAACCTTCCCTATCCCCACCCTCCCACTAAGCACCCATCCCCATACCCATACTTACCTCTGGATTTCGCACTGTCATCTTATCTGGACTGGGACATGCCCACTCTTTAAAGCTGAACTGCAAACTGAAGAATCTAAGGTAAGCTTACATAATGGCAGTCAATGGGGTTTTTAACTATGTTGATTTCTAGTCATGTTTAGAGCTTTTGGTCTAATTAACATATTTCAGACTCACTTCATGAACACTGACACTGGCTTCGTTACTCAATCCCGAAAGGTGGTTTCGTGGTCGCTGCATGGAATCACCTTTCAGGACCGATTCATGAAATGACAGTGCCACTGTTCATGAGGTGGGGTCCCAAAAAGCCCATGTTGCAAATTTGGTGAGAAAATTTTAAAAAATGACTGTGTTACAAGCGTGCATTGTGCAGTTTCTACGGATGCTCGTAACTTCAATTTTTAATATTTTCACTCCAGATTTTCAACATTCTGATGTTTTTACACCTCTTATGAACAGTACAGCTGTCATTTTTCACATGCTGCCCAGAACGTGTTTTTGCACTAGTGGTGCAGAATGGCGCAGTCACTGTGTGAAATCAACATTTAGGATGAAGTAACAAAATCACAGTGCCATTGTTCATGAAGGGAGGTCCCAAAAAGCCCATGTTGAAAATCTGGTGAAAAAATTCCTAAAAATGACCATGTTATGAGCGTCCATTTTGCAGTTTCTACACACGTTTGTAATTTCACCAGTTTTTCATATTTTCACTCCAGATTTTTAACATTACCATTTTCCCACACCACGTCATGAACAGTACAGCTTTAATTTTTCAAATCCTGCCAAAAATGTTTTTCTGTACCTGTGGCACAAAACTGCATTACAGTTACGCAGAATTACAGTTTGACAGGGATTTGAAAGTTTCCTGTACTGCGTACATGCTGTGAGTTGATAAGAAGGTTATGTTGTACATTTGGGGTGAAAATTATTTAAGGTGGCACAGTTATGACTATTTGTTGCTATTTCGCTACGCCTGTTCATAACTTAATGTGTGGCCAGAAACCCCTGTGTTTCCACAGCTACATACTGTACATATGTGCATCTATGGAGGAATGGGAGCGCAGGGTCCTTTGGACCCTGTGCTCCCACTGTGACATAAGGATACTCCTGCGCTCCCACCGTGACATATGGATACTGTTGCACTATCTCGATGGAGGGATGAGAGAGCAGTGTTCAAAGGACCCTGCGCTCCCACCATAACACATGGACATATGGATACTGTTATACTATCTGGATGGAGGGTTGGGAGTGCAGGGTCTGAAGGACCCTGTGCTTCCACAGTAAAATGAGGATACTATTATGCTACCTCAAAAAGTAAGAAAATTAGTTGCGAAAACTCCTTTAATGCATCAGTTAGGGTGAATATCACAGCAACAAAAGCAGGGAAATGAGGTGTTAGGTTTTCCAACCCTAACATCCCACCCCTAGGATTCCCACCCCCATCCCCCAGCAGCCATCGGGGTGTGCCATGGGGTCATCAGGCCTAACTCTTACCCCATTCCAGGTGTAAACAACCTTACACGCTACAGTATAGGACAATGGGGTGAGAGTTAGGCCCTGACACTCCATGGCACTCCCCAATGATTATTGATATGTGGAGTGTGTGGGGAATGAAATTGGGGTGGTAGCAGTAGAATCCTGGGGGTGGGGCATTAGGGTTGGAAACCCTAACGCTTCAGTTCCCTGCTTTTGTTTCTGTGGTATTCACCGTAACTGATGCATTAACAAACTTTTTGCAACTAATATATATATATATATGCAATACCTTTTAGGATAAAAAAATGGCAAATATTAGCCATATTCTCAATGTGCTCGGACCTACAGTGAGGATATCGCGTTTATCCTCACTGCAGGTCATTTATCCACATAGTGGGTCCAGGACTGGCACATACTGCACTTAAGCACACTACCTAAGAGAGGCTTTGATTGATGGGAGCTGGCAGCACGAGCAGCACAATCATAATTCACCTGCTCACTTGTATTCCAGCTCCCACTGGCAGTTTCATTTCTCTCCTGCAGCACACAGAATACTTTCATTTTCACTCTGTTCTTTCACACAATGTTGCAGTTTCTCCCGAAGGTATCCAGGACCACACAAAGTACACAGAGTTATTTTTATTGTCTCCCCCACCTCACATTCTTTCACTTCAAAACACTGAAAAAAAAACACTGACTTATTTTCTTTCTTTACTTCACTCCATGTTCTTTCACTTCAAATGATTGAAAAAAAATGTTCACTGTTACACAAGCTCGCACTTTTTCATATGGTCTCCACCAACCAACCCTCTGTTTTTTACTCCTACTGCACTCCCCAGCAGCACAATGGAATCATATCTCTCTGATCGGCTCTCTATTTCAAGTAATGCCGACACCATGAAACTCATCCTGGACTCTTCATTAGGCCGCACCACTCGCTACACTGTCTCTCGCGCTGCCACAAATCATGTCTACAGGCATCAATATGCACAATGTGCTGACGCAAATGCTCAGTTTTACGGACACAACACTCAGTCATCCTGAAACAAAAAAAATAGAGATGCCCATTTTCCTATCATAATTAAACTAATAAAAACTTGGGGTATTGCATAAATTGAACATGCAATGCCCCCATTGAAAATATCTTTGATATTTTCCCCTCAGCTTGTTTGACCTGTGACATCATGAGTGTGGATATTTTCAAGGGGGCATTGCATATCCATATATATATATATATGTAACCCTAGATGGCGCTATCCCAGGGGCTACTACCCTGCCTGATTTGCCACTAACAGGTTGAGGGCCTGGATCCAATGGCGGATGCCTCCACCCAGAGGTCAGGGTTTGCATAGTTAAACTAACTTGGTCACAGCCCTCTGGGACACTGCAACCCCTTTCTTCCCACTAGTGGCCCACACAATATATCAGAATTACCTTCACAGTATACACTTACCCCAGGTCTGGTTCCGCACTGGGACCTCCTGTGAAATGAGATACAGTGCAACAATCACAGTACAGTACTTTAACATAGACAAATACCTCAGGCAGTATAACTTTGCTGAAACAAGCAGCTCTGATTTATTTAGGGGATATAACAAGGACAGGGGAAATCAGGTTAATTAGCTTATCACTCTAGTAATCTACTTATGGCTCTGTGCACAGGCCTATCCCTATCAGTTACTGTCCCTGGGTACCCAAGCCCTAGTGGCTAGTCCAAACGTGGCAGCTGGTAGGGGCCCTTTCACAGAGAAAAGGAGAATTAAACAGTCAGCAGTACAGTAATTCCATTTGGATTTAATGTGGCAATTCAACAGGGAGCGAATTCCTGAATTAGTACTCACGACCTCCAAATAAGATAGGGTCCTTCAATGTCAGCAGGGCTCACTTGAGGTACACAAACCTCTTCACACATCCATATAAAAGAAAGCACTATACCAGGCAGGCTGCATCTGTATCCCGATCGCATTACTGCACAAACCGGGAGAACACACAGCAGATTTAGTTCTGACAGACCGAATGCAATTTTCAGCAATTCCTCCAGTCTTCTACAGGGTGAGCCTGGTTTCTACTCTTCAGAGATCCTTGATTCTTTTCACAGGACGGATTCAGTCCTAACACGCTGTTACACAAGCTGCAGACCGAACTCTGGGCCTTACACACGCTTTTTGACTAAAACTGCACACTGAAAAGCACAGGGCTCCTTCCTTCTTCACTGCCAAAGCTCAACTGAAACTCCAACTGACAAAATGGCACTTCCTTTGAGTTCCTCCCAGTTCTTGACTGGATTGGCTGTCACTCACAATAGACTCCTGCTGTTGGTCCAAAAGGTGCTGAAGTCTAAACTACATCTCCCAGAGTCACTGCCCATACAATCCTCTTGTGGCTGGCTCAGATTATGAGTCCAAGTTCTGATTCGTCCCAAGGCACCATTTTAGAGCTAGCTTACCCCACACTGATTGGTCCAGTTCAGCAGTTCAAAACTAGAATGGGGAACTAGCAGACACAGTTCTGACTGCAAAGAAAGCAGGTTAGACAAACTGTAATTTCATTATTACTCTAAATAATTTCTGGCAAACAGTTACATCTTTCAGATAGGTTCCTTTGCACTCCTAGTGACTGCAAAATGAAGTGAATTGGCAGCAGCTTGAGTGGTACTCAATCAAAGAAACACACAGTCCCCCATACAAACTAATTATGTCTGCAAGCAGACAGCTCTTAAAGAGACAGTACCAGAGGTTCTAAAAACACTCACTGATAAATGGCTTAAATGCCAAACACCATTCAGGCTTGGAGCATTCAAGCAAGCTCCTGGAAGTCTTTTGGGAACCCCCATTTGCAGGGGGGTTACATATATATATATATTATACTGGCCTGTCAGGGCCAATATATTAGGGTTGTGCAGCAATTACTATGTTAAACTCAACATTTTTCACTTTAATAACTTTGCAACCATTTGTCCAGTTCGCCTGAAACTTTGCTTGTGCAGTGTGGTACCATAGATCTCTGGATCTGGAAAGTTTTGTTCCAGTTGGATTTGTGGTTGTGAAGCTGCGGAGCATGAAAAAGTGTGAAAAATCCTCAACTTTGTGAAATTCTTTGCTCGTCTCCACAGCCTAAATGGTTTGTCCGTCTAGTCTTTAATTTTCAGGATATATGGGGACTGGGTTAGGGAAGTACCTTTTGAAGGTTTGGTGAAAAAATATGAATCCATTCAAAAGTTATTAAAGTTTAAAGTTTCCCATTATAGCCTATGGGAAAAAATATATGTTCTGAAAGTGAAAACAAGTAAACAGCCACAAACAACCAGTTTGTTTGCCACTTCATAGCAAAAAAAACGGTTTGAGGTTTTGGGCTGAAATTTACAGGGTAGTAATCCCTTGCCCCAAGAGGTGCCTTTTGCAAGTTTGGTGATAAAATGTTTACACCAGTTTCATAGTTACGGCACTCTGAAGTTGCAAAATTTCCAATAGGATAACACTGCAGCACCCGTGACACCTTTCGGCACCCATATCTCGAAACTGGTTCAAGATACAGATGTTTACTTGCAGCTTAGTTCACCTTAGGTGGACTAAGCATGTGTGGAGGTTTCCAAGTCATGACTACAACTGCAGTGGAATTTGCTTCATAATTACTACGGTTACTGAGATATTGCCAAATTTGTGTTACAAGGTTCCTTTTCATGTCTCTAGGCCTGGGGTATGTCTCCGTACTTATGTGTAAGTGGGAGCACGGGGCACAGAGGGCCCACTGTCCCAAGTATGCATATCATTATGCAAAAATGGGAGTGGGGAGCATGCCATTATGCAGTGCTGGGAGCACAGGGCCCAAAGTAGGGCCAGTATAGTAGGGTTGCACAGCAACTTCTGTGTTAAACCCAAAATTTTAGCTGGCCCAGTGGTGCTGAGGGTTGAGGCGCTGGATGCCACACCTCACGCTATGCCAGTGACCCAGGTTTGGGAATGAGCCCGGGTCGTCGGGGGTCAGCAGGGGAGAGAGATGACTGAGCATCTGTAGACTGCTCTCCTCTCTCTGTGGAGGGATCCGGGGATTGCCCGGTGCAGCAGCGGCCCCTGGTGGAAGCTGGAGGGACATGCACACATCTGGGCATAAAGTAGAGTGGTGGAGTTGCGGCAGACATCTTGAGACGCCATTGTATGACTGAGCTCTGGGGGGCGGGACAAGGGACAAAACAAGAAAAATCCCCGCCTCAGCACGCGGAGATGAAGGGGGGTCTAGGGACACAGCCCACAACCCAGCATCAGCCCGATGCCTTGGGGGACTCCACGGCCGACCCAGCACCCAGGTAAGGCTTCTCTAATTACAGATAGGCCGTCGGGGGAGGACGGACCCGCCCCCAGGGGGGGAGATCCGGGGGGCTAGGCGTGCCTGGGTGGCCGGGGGAGTCCAGCCATAACTGTAGGGTTCAGACAGGGAGTAGAGGCTCCAGTCGAGAGAGCACCTCGGAAGAATGCCCAGGCAGAAGAGGAGCAAAAATAGAGTCAGAAAAAAAAACCCAAAAACATTTTGCACTTTAATAACTTTGCAACCGTTTGTTCAGTTTGCCTGAAATTTTGCATGCACAGTGTGGTCCCATAGCTATCTGGATCTGGAAGGTTTCGTTCTGGTCAGCTTTGCGGTTGTGGAGCTGCAGAGCGTGAAAAATCCTCAACTTTGTGAAATTCTTTGCTCATCTTCACAGCTTGAACGGTTTGTCCGTCTGGTCCGAAATGAATAAGGTATATGCAGAATGTATCAAGGAAGTGCCTTTTGAAGGTTTGGTGAAAAAAAATTAATCTGTTCAAAAGTTATTAAATTTTTAAATTTCCATTTTATCCTATGGGAAAAATATATGTGCACCATGAAAGCTTTTGTGAAATTACAGCAAAATTGCGCGAAACTCCCACTGGCTAAAGGAAACAGGCATGGCCATGAGCAAGGAATGGCCATAGGTAAAAAAGGAGGGACCTCACGTAAAGTACAGGATGGGCAGACACAGAATAGAGGGGATGGTACTGGAGTTATAGCAGGGGGAGAGCCCATAATTGGAAGGCTATGTGCACCAGTGCCCGCAGTCTGGGTAACAAAATCCCCGGAACTTGTGGCATTAATGGCCTCTGAGGACCTGGATATAATAGAAACATAGAAGTTAACTGCAGTTAAGGACCACAAGGCCCATCCAGTCTGCCCATTTCTTTTTCTGCCTTATAAATGTGCCAACGGCCTTTGCTCTGTCAATAGCCTATCTACTCATACTCATCTGTATTGCTCCCTTATGCCTGTCCTATGCCCGTTTGAAGCCCTGCACTGTATTCATATCCACCACTTCCTGAAGTAGGCCGTTCCATGAATCCACCACCATTTCTGTGAAAAAGAACTTCCTCACATTACCCCTTAATCGGCCTCCCTCTAATCTCATGCTGTGTCCTCTTGTCCTGCTATTTTTCTTATATTGAAACATGTTAGACTCTTTCACCTTGTTAATGCCCTAAAGGTGTTTGAATGTTTCAATCATATCACCGCTCTCCCTCCTTTGCTCTAGGGTATACATATTGAGTTCCGTTAATCTGTCCTCATATGTTTTCTAATGCAGTCCCTGCACCATTTTGGTTGCCCTTCTCAATTTGGTTAACGTCCTTGTGAAGGTGTGGACTCCAGTACTGCACACAGTACTCCAGGTGGGGCCTAACCAGTGTCTTGTAAAGAGTGATTATTACCTCCCTCTTCCGACTTGTGATACCCCTACTAATATATCCCAACATCCCCCTAGCCTTACCTACTGCTTTAGTGGTCTGCTTGGATGATTTCAGGTCATCGGTGATGATGATACCCAAGTCTCTTTCTTCCCTTGTGACTGCCAGCAGCTCCCCATCCAGCCTATAGGTGGCTTCTGGGTTTATCTTCCCTGTGTGCATGATCTTGCACTTCTTTACATTAAACCCCAGTTCATAGATTTCATAGATTTACAGAGGGAAAAGACCAAAGTCCATATGCTCTCCACTACTTCTTAGCAATAGCTACTAATATTATTGCTAATCAGGAAAGTATCTCGGTTGGTTTTAAATGCCTGCATATCAGCACTATTGTCTACTTCAGATGGAAGATCATTCCACAGGGGCACAACTCTAACACAAAACCAGTGTTTTCTCCTGGTAGTCTTGAATAACCCCCTTTTTAACTGAAATTGATGTCCTCTGATCTGGTATGTCACCTCTCGTTTTTCTAATCCCAGAGATCTCATTAAACTGGTATCTCCTATTGCTCTATATACCATGCACATTTCCCCTCGCAATCTTCGGTACTCCAGTGTATATAAACCCAAACAATTTAACCTTTCCTGATAGTCCCTACCCTTTAACTCTCCAGTCATCTTAGTTGCCCTTCTCTGGACTCTCTCCAAACTGATGATATCCTTTTTATATCCTGGTGACCACACTTGTGAACAGTACTCCATGTGTGGTCTCACCAGTGCTCCATATAAGGGCATCAAAACCTCGCTCCTCCTGCTCTTTATATGCCTAGATATACAATTTAAGATGTTACCAGCTTTTTTTACCAATAGGCTAGTATGTTGTTTGAACTTGAGGTCATTTGAAACCAAGATACGCAGATCTCTTTCATCTTTGACAACTCCCAGCATATGTCCATTTAATTTATAGGTTGCCTTTAAATTATTTGTGCCAAAGTGCATGACCTTACACTTATCAACATTAAAGGTCAATTCAGAGTCCTGTGCCCACCTTTCCAATGTGGTTAGGGTTTCCTGTACTGTAGTGCTAGCTATTTGGCTATTTATCATATAACCAAGTCTGATATCATCAGCCACTCTTCCGACCAGTTTGCTAGTTTATCCAGATCTCTTCTCATTCTGCCTACCCCATCTGGATCATCTATTCTGTTGCAGATCTTGGTGTCATCTGCAAACAGACAAACCTTACCCTCCAGTCCATCTGCAATGTCACTGAAGAAGATATTGAAGAGGGCTGGCCCCAGGACTGATTACTGAGTTACCCCACTTGTGACTTGCATCTCTTCTGACTGTATACCGTTTAACACTACTCTCTGTTTTCTGCCCGTCAATCAGTTTGACACCCAGTTGACCAATGTCTGACCCACCCTGAGCCTACCCAGCTTATTAATCAATCTTCTATGTGGAACAGTATCGAAAGCTTTGCTGAAGTCAAGGTAGGCGACATCAACTGCTCCCCCTTGGTCCAACACTCTGGTTACGCAGTCAAAGAACGCTATGAGATTAGTTTGAGAGGACCTTCCTTTTGTAAACCCATGCTGTCTTGGATCCTGTGCTCCTATGGATTCCAGGTGTTGCACTATCCTTTCCTTAAGGAGTGTCTCCATAATCTTGCCCACTATTAAGGTAAGACTCACTAGTCTGTAGTTCCCTGCCTCCTCTCTGCTACCACTCTTGTGGAGCAGGATCACATGAGCTCTTCTCCAGTCTTCTGGGACCTCGCCTGTGCTCAGAGACAGTTCTGATAATGGCTCTGCTTGTTCCACCCTTAGCTCCGTTAGTATCCTGGGATGTACTGCATGCCATCAGGTCCCACTGCCGTGTCCACCCTGAGCTTATCGAGCTCTTGTAGGACCCTTTCTTTTGTGAAGGGACTAGTGCACACCTCCCTGCACCCCCGTGTCCATGGTGCTGAGCTGTGGGCCCTACCCTACTTTCTCTTCAGTAAATACTGAGCAGAAGTATCTATTTAGGATAGATTCTTTTACATGGTCCTCCTCCTTACATGCCCCCTTATCTCCTTTGATCTTAGCAATACCCCGGACTTTCTCCTTTCACTAATGTATCTGTAGAAAGTCTTGTCACCTTCTTTTACTGTTTGTGCTAGTGTTTCCTCGGTTTGGGCCTTTGCCTGCCTTACTGCCTTCCCTGCTACCCTTAGGGAAGTTTGGTATGCCTGCGTATCTTCATCCCACTGTGTTCCCTAATGTTTCCTGAAGGCCAGCCTTTTGGCTCTGACCTTTTCTGCTACTGTTTTTGAGACCCAAAGTGGTTTCCTTCTTCTTTTGCACTTCCTTTTCTCTCTAACACAATGGGATGTTGCTTCAAGTATTGCATCCTTAATCCCTGCCCACTTTGCCTGTACCCCCTTGCCTGTATTTCTTTGTGCCAAGGCTAGCTTAGCTCTGTTGCTCATCTTATCTAAGTCAGCTCCTCTGAAGTCCCATATTTTTGCCTTGGAAAGGGATGATTTAGTTCTAGTGGCCAAATTGAACCATACCATGTGATGGTCACTGGCCCCCAGGTGACCTTCTACCTGAAGATCTGTGATCCTTTCCCTGTTAGTCAGTACTAGATCTAGGATAGCCCTGTCTCTTGTGGGTTGTTGTACCATTGTATCATGGCCGTTACAGTGACATGGTGCAATAGCAACCATGCCTGGGTGCTAGCCATTCCATGATACACGCTACACTGACGGGACAGGGAAGGCAAGAAGGGGGAGGGGTGGCAATGTACGTCAGGGAAGAGATAAAAGTGACAGTCCCACAAGACAAAGGGGGAAAAGCAGAGGCGCTGTGGTTAACCCTGGAGGTGGGGAAGGGAACTATACTTAGAATGGGAGTGATATACAGGCTCTCAGAGCAGGCGGAGGATACGGACAGAGAACTGTTGGAGACTATAGAGAACATGGCAACAAAGGGTGAACTGCTGCTGGTGGGTGATTTCAACTTGCCAGATGTGGACTGGAGCATCCTGGTGGCAGCCTCAGCCAGGATTCCTGCAATCCCTGCAAGGGACGGGTCTCACATAGCTAGTGAGGGAGCCAACAAGGGAGAATACAATTCTGGATCTTGTCCTAAGCAATGGGGACAGGATAAAGGAAGTCACAGTGGGGGAGAACCTAGGGACTAGTGATCATTGAGCTGTGGAGTTCACCATAAGGACGTCACAGGAGGCTAGCCACACAAGGACTAGAATCCTGGATTTCAGGAGGACAGACTTTGGTAAAGTGAAAGACGAATTCAGGAAGGCTATGCAGGAATACGATGACATGAGGGGAGTAGTGGAACAGTGGGATAAGATAATGGAGGTACTGCACCTGGTAGCAGACCATTGTGCCAGGCCCTGCAGCAAGAGCAAAAGAAAGAGGAAACCACTGTGGTTCTCGAGGGAAGTAGCAGAGCTAGTAAGAGGAAAAAAGATAATAAATAATACAAAATAAAATTTATTTATTATAGCACCTTTCACGTATCAAAGCGCTGTACATTCAAGATAAAAACAGAATACAATAAAATCAAGAAAATACAAAGTAGGTTTTTCCCCACAAAAAAGTCTTGAGGGCCTGCTTGAAGCACCCCACTGTCCTGCACTCCCAAAGCTGACATGGCAGAGAATTCCAGAGGGTAGGCGCCACAAACCCGAAAGCACATGCACCAGATGACTTTAAACTTACCCTCGGAATCTCCAATAACCCCTTGTCAGCCAAGTGGAGCTGTCACAGAGGGGTGTAAGGAACCAGGAGCACTTTCAAGTAATCAGGAACCTGTCCATGTAGGGGCTTTGTAAGTCAGTAGACCTATCTTAGAGGTGATCCGCCACTGAATAGGCAGCCAGTGCAGACCGTGCAGCACAGGGGTAATACGAGTTCTTCTGGATGCCCCAGTCAACAAATGTGCTGCCGCGTTCTGCAGTAGCTGAAAGTGGCAGATCTCAACCCCAGGAAGCCCTAAGTAAAGGGAGTTGCAGTAATCAAGGTGCAATGTCACAAAGGCGTGGACCAAAACAGGTAGGTCGCTATATGGAACAAGGTGCCTAATCCTAGCAATGTTCCTAAGATGGTAAAAGGCCAGCTTGATGACTGCCAACACTTGATGACGAAGGGTCAGACCATCGTCAAGCACCACTCCTAGGTTACGCACCCGTTCATAGATGAAAATCTGGGCCCCGCCCCCAAGACTAAACCGGAGGGAAGCTCGGTCCTCAACCCCTCTGTCCTACGACCTGGGTCCACTACCAAAATCTCAGTCTTTCCTGGGGTTCAACTTTAAACCGCTGGTGCTCATCCAATCTTGGATTTCTGAGGCAGCTGTTCAATACTGAGATAGCACTAACCTGGTCGGGGCCAAAAGACAGGTAGAGCTGGGTATCATCAGCATAGCAGTGAAACTTCAGCCCATACTGTCTTACAGTGTCTCCAAGGGGCAGCATATATACTGCGAATAACATGGGGACAGCACCGAACCCTGGGGTACCCCGCAAGGCAGAGAGAAAGCCCCGGAAGTAAATATACCCGAGACAACTCTCTGCATTCTACCAGCAAGGAAGGATGTAAACCATCTGAGAACTGTACCAGACAGCCCACAGATGGACCTCTGACGTTCAAACAGAACCCCATGATCCACAGTATCAAAAGCTGATGATAAATCAAGGAGAACCAAGATGGAACGGTGTCTCCAATCTATCGCCATCAGGAGATCATTGAGCACCCGAACCAGAGCAGTCTCTGTACTATGCCTCTTACGAAAACCCGATTGGAGAGGGTCATATAAATTATGGATGGTTAAATGGTTATCCAGTTGAGCTGCCACAACTTTCTCAATAACCTTCCCCACAAAAGGGAGGTTAGAGATTGACCTGTAGTTTGCTAGATTATCGGGGTCTAAAGAAGCTTTCTGCAGGAGGGGTATCACCACCCCCACCTTCAGGGAGCTAGGAAACTCACCCGAATCCAGAGAGCGCTGGACAATCCAAGCTAAGACCGGGCCAATGATGTCACTACAACCCAAAATCAGGGAGGTAGGGCCCAGGTCTAAACTACAGCAGGTGGGACGCATCGCCTGGACAATCCTCATAATATCCACGAACTCCGGCAGATCAAAGGTTCTCCAGGAAACTCCAGGCTCTGTGACATGGCACCGATTAACAGCATCGCCCATATAGTGAAGTTGGAGGCATTCCTGCCTGATGTCAGCCACATTATTCATAAAGAAGTGAGCAATCTCGTCACAATCATTTTGTGAAAAAACTCGACAGAACTCCTGACAGACTGGGTTGCACAGTCCAATTGTTTTATTAATAAAATCCCTGGATATGGAAATTCTTCTTGAATTCTTATTTCTGAAAAAACTTGCTTCATTTGTTCTCCTAATGAGGTTATTGGTAAAATAAGTGATTTTGTTTTGTTTGGTCTATATCCTGCTAAATTTCCAAAACATGCAGAATGCTAAGCATGAACTATTGTCCTATCAAAACCATGTTCAAAGTTCAGTGCACAAACCATGACATAGTTAAAACTCCAGATGACTGGTTCTGCGAACAGAACTGTAACTGAATGCTGCCCATGAAAACAAAACAATGCAAAATATAGTTTTTGTGTCACTTTTTATTTAGGCACAGTTGCATATACGTAGATATTTTGGCTTATGGATAATATTTTTGTAAATGGGAGCATTATAAACAGCTGCCAATTTGTCCTCTAATGCCATACATTTATTGATTTCCTCTAATATGATTTAATGCTGTCTCTAATATGATAATAAATAATACTGGGAATAAAGGACAATCATGTCTCATGCTTTTCGTATCGATATCGTATAGGTAGTTTAGAACTGTATGTTGTCTTATATGACTGTGCTGTACTTATATAACTACTTTTAGTCAGTATTTTATGCTTCATGCAGGTATAGTGGGTAATGTAGCGTATAGGTACTTGGTCAGTACTGTGTAGGTATAGTTGGTAATATAACTTACAGGTATTTTTAGATATCTTTGGTGAATATTGTCTTGCGCCTTGTGCAGGTATAGTTGGTACTGGGCTAGACTGGTACAATTAGTATAGATAGTACTCTATTATCTTTTGTTTCATTAAGAGGTAGGGCTAGCCATGGATAGGATTGTGGGATGCAGTGGTTGTGGAGCAGCAGTATGGATGAACATATTGTGGAGGCCGGGAGGGTGTCCAGTCTGCCACAGGCTGAGGAGGCTCGAGGATGAGGTGTGGTGGCTTGGTAGAGAGCTAGAGAGGATGAGGGCAGGGGGGGGATTCTAGGACAGGTGGGTCTTCACCACGGAGTAACATGAGGACACCACATGGGAGGAACAATGGGTTGAGGGAAAGGATGGGGGGGGGAGGCAGCAGCAAACTGGACAGGAGGCCGAATGATGGAGCATGGGCTCGAGTTGGGCCTAGCACCAGAGTGGGGGACTCATGTCAAGAGGGAGCAGCCAATGCATAGCAGAACGGAAGAGGTAGAAAATAGGTTTGCTGTACTGACGACACTGGTGGGGGAGGAGGAGAAGGAGCGTGGGCTTCAGGAAGGGGCAAGAGAGGAAGCAGGAGGAGACTACACAAGGGACGGTACTCAGGAAGAGGAGGGGAAGGGGGTCAGTACTGGTGGAGGGGACAAGAGGGTTACTGCAGAGGTGGAGGGAAAGCCCAGGGCAGATGGTGGAGAGTTGGAGGATAGCAAACGAGCAGTGAAGGTGGCAGGGGATAGGTCAGGGTTTGAGGGGGGAACAGCTGGAGCGAACGGTAGAGCTTCTGTTATGGAGTACTCTAGAAATGGGAACCTGGGTAGAAGGGTGGGGACGAAAGTGAGAAATGAAGAAGGGGGTGTATTGGTACTGGGGGACTCCATACTTAAGGGAATCAGATGGGGCAGCATGGGGAATAGCATAAGTCGCTTTGGGTGGGTCCATACCGGTGTGTGGCAGACAGGGGCGGGATGTTCATTTCAAAGTGCGGAAGGAGTAGTAGGAAGAAAGCACATGTAGTGGTGCATGTGGGGACTAACAGCCTGGTGGGGTAGATGGTGGAGGTAGTGAGGGAGAAGTTTGAGGGTGTGGGAAGGCTATGCAAGGTGATAGGGGAGTCGGTGGCCTTCTCAGAGGTGCACCCAGTGCCCTGTGCGAGTACGGCAAGGAAAGGGAAGATTGGGGAGTTCAGCACATGGTTGGGGGAGTGGTGTCAATCCAAGGGGTACAGGGTAGTGGGTGAATGGGGCAGGACCTGGAACAATTATGACCTATATGTAGGGATAGGCTGCACTTGAGTGGGAAGGGGAAGGGGGTATTAAAGCATAAGTTAGAGGGGTATATAGTGACAAAGGTGGATTTAAACAAGATGGGGGGGTGGTGAGTGGACATCTGGTAGGCAGGGATCATGAAGAGAGGAGCCAAACGAGCTTGCTCCCCCAAAGCTAGCATGGAAGTATTCTGGGAAGTTGTACAGGTGGGAATAGGAGGGAGAAGAAGCAAGGAGAGGAAGGGAAGGGAAGGAGGCAGGATGCAGGGTGGTCTCACTGAACGTGAGAAGCTTAGGTAACAAATCAGTTGAGTTGCAGGCGCTTTTGGCAGTGAGGAGGGTGGATATTGCGGCCATCACGGTAACGTGGGCCACCAAGTACCAAGACTGGAATATGATGATCCCAGTGT
Organism: Neoceratodus forsteri; assembly: GCA_016271365.2. Lineage (NCBI taxonomy): Eukaryota > Metazoa > Chordata > Ceratodontiformes > Ceratodontidae > Neoceratodus > Neoceratodus forsteri. The sequence continues at coordinate 116,501,543 of CM057452.1, read as the reverse complement.
ATAGGATATTCAGGAAGAATAGGGTGGAGGGGAGAGGGGGTGGCGTGGTAATTTATGTGCAAGAGGGGATAAGGTGTGTTAGGGAAGAGGGGGAGGAAGGCAGGACAGAGGTCCTATGGATGCAGTTCCAGGACTCAAAGAAAAGGACACTGAGGATGGGGGTAGTGTACAGACCAACAGCACAAGTGGAGGACCTGGATAGAGAGTTAACTGATCAGATTAGAAGGGTCTGTAGGAAAGGGAACACAGTGGCAGTGGGGGACTTCAGTCTGCCGACGGTGGATTGGAGCACCCTAATCACCACGAGTGCAAGGAAACAAGTCATATTAGATGTAGTTTTGGACAGCTTCCTGGTGCAGTTGGTCCATGAAAAGACTAGGGAAGGAAGAACTCTGTACCTGGTATTATCAAATGGAGAGTCTGTAGGGGATCTGGAGGTGGAAGACCCTCTGGCTGGGAGTGACCACTACACGGTGTGGTTAACACTCAATATGGGAAGGGAAAAAGGGAGTACAGGAACCAGGGTAATTGATTTCAAGGGGGTGGACTTTAAAATGATGTGGGAGATTGTGGGTAGGCACCTAGTGAGTAGTCAGCTTAACATGGATGCTTGTCAAAAGTGGGAGATTATTAAAACATGGTTGGTGAAGGCTACTGGGATGTGTGCAAAGACACATAGCAAGAAGGGCAGAGCAAAGAAGCCCAGTTGGTTAACCCAGGAGGTGATGGAGGGGGTGAGGGCCAAGGGAAAAGCATTTCAGAGACTCAAGAAATCAGGAGGGGGTGCCTGCCTGGGGAGGGAGAGGATTGAGCATCTAATGGATTGCTGTCCTTTCCCTGGGGAGGATTTGGGGCTTACGTGGCTCTTTGGCAGCCCCCGATGGAAGTCGGGGGCATTGCAGATGCGGTGTGTTTAGGGGCGTAAGGCAGGCGTTGGCACATAGTGCCTGGATGTTACTGCATCCGTGCCAGAATGCTTCAGGAGGAGAAAAGCTCTGGAGGAAAATAGTGGTCGGTTGTGGCGGATTGATGGCCATGCTTCTCCACTCAGGGGATCCAGCAGGAATCACATTCCGCATTAGATCTGGGCTCGGAGAAGAGGTGGGACCTTCTGTGGGTACTAAAAGCAGCTGGATATGAGTGAGCCGCTGGGTTGAATGGGTGAGAAAAGATGGCGGATGGATGACAGGCAGACTGAGCTGTTGGAGCAGAAATAAATTCAATATAAAAAAAAAAGAAATCAGAAGGGGAAGGAGACGGAGGAGTATACAAAGAAGTCCAGGGAGGTAAGCAGGCTGGTCAAAGTGGCCAAGGCTTCGAGAGAGCTGAGGCTGGCACAAGATATTAAGGATGGTGAAAAGGACTACTTCAGATACATTAGGGAGAGACGGAAGAACAAGGACAGGATTGTGAGGATTAAGAAGGATGGGGGTGGGTAGAGAAGGAGAGGGATCAGGCAAAGGCACTAAATGAGTGCTTCTGTTCTGTGTTCACACACAGGGGAAAGGGAGCCACATACCTCGGGGAGGAGTGGGTGGGCAGGGAGGGGTGACTGATACAGAGATTACGGAGGCCAGGGTTCTGGAGGGGTTAAGGGCACTGAGGGTGGACAAGGCACCGGATCCGGATGGCATTCGCCATAGGTGTTAAGAACTGGCAGCAATCCTGGTGGGGGGGGGGACCACTGGCTGACCTGTTCAGTACCTCCGGGGACACAGGATGTGTACCAGAAGACTGGAGGATGGCCCATGTGGTGCCCATTCACAAAAGTGGCCCTAGGGATGAGCCAGGGAACTACAGACCAGTGAGCCTCACATTGATTGTGGGAAAGCTCATGGAGGCAATCCTGAAGGAGAGGTTGGTGGCATTTTTGGAAGACAATGGACTCCAGGATGTTCAGCAACATGGGTTTGTCTTGGGAAGATCGTGCCAGACAAACCTAGTTGAGTACTACAACTGGGTGACCAGGGAACTGGACAAGGGCCATGCGGTGGATGTCCTGTATTTGGATTTCAGCAAGGCCTTTGATTCGGTGACACATGGGAGGCTGGGGGGAAGCTGGAGGATACCGGGGGGAAGCTGGAGGATACCAGGGTGGGAACAAAAATGGTCTGAGGATCACCAGTTGGCTAAAAGGAAAGGCAGCAGAGGGTGGCAGTGGGCCGGGGGGAGCTCCCATCCCAAGGGATGTGATGAGTGGAGTGCCACAGGGATCGGTACTGGGATCGGTGCTGTTTGGGATATTCATAGCAGGTATCTCACATGGAATCCAGAGTAAGATCAATTTGTTCATAGACAATACTAAACTGGGAGCTGTGGTAGATGACGTAGATGGGTGGAATGGGCTGCAGGACGACCTGACCAAACTACAGGAATGGTCGAAAACATGGCAGCTGGGGTTCAACACCAAGAAGTGCAAAGTACTGCACTTTGGAACTAGGAACCAGGGGAGGAGCTATCAGCTTGGAGGGTTCAATTGGAAAGCACCAGGGAGGAGAAAGATCTTGGGGTGATTATAACGGGGAACATGAACAACTCAGCACAGTGCAGGAAGGCGGCAGCAAAAGCCAACAAGATGCTGACGTATATAGCGAGAGGTATCTCTTCCAGCAATAGGGAGGTGATCCTTCCCCTGTACAGGCCACTGGTCAGACCGAACCTGGAATTCTGTGTGCAGTACTGACACCCATTCCTGAAGAAAGACTTTAGATTATTAGAAGGGGTACAGCGCAGGGCAACAAAGATGATCCAGGGTCTGGAGGGTATGTCCTACATGGATAGGCTGAGTGAGCTGAACATTTATTCAGTGGAGGAGAGGAGGGATGGGGGGATATGATTGAAACTTTATAATACTTAAAGGGGATTAAAACTGACACAGAGAGGATCCTCCAGATTAGAAGTGGGAGGGACACGAGAGGGCATAAATTGAGATTGGTGGGGGAGATTCAGGAGGGAAATCAGGAGACACTTTTCACTGAACGGATGGCAGATAAGTGGAATGCTCTGCTTGAGGAGGTGGTAGCCTGTAGTATGGTGGGGGTTTTAAGAGGGTGGGACAGAGGTAGGGGAGGGGTAATTAAGAGGAGTGGGAGAGAGGGTGGAGCAGCTGCAAGTTGAGGAGCTAGCTGCACAATCGAGCAGACTCGATAGACCATTAGGCCTGTTTCTGCTGGCATTTTTGTATGTTCATATGTTCAACATTAGAAATGGTGCTGTAATGTGATTTTTTTAAAACATAGCAGTTTGGGGTAGAATAAAATTGTTTAATTATATTTAAATGTTTGTGAGATTCCCATATTTTCCAGACATAACTTGATAATTTCCCACCTCATAAGGACAAAGGCCTCAGTCGCATCCAGTGCCATTACCATAGATTCCCCTGTGTTTTTTTAGCATATTCAGTTATGTTCTAAATGTGAACAAGGCTCTGAAAATTGTACATCCAATGTACAAAACCTGTGCTATTGGCAGACGGTTTTCTGGTAGAGTATTATCTTTATTGGGCTTGGCCAGTTGCACTGCTGAAGCTTCTATCATTGTTGGAGGTATTGGTTTATTGTTAGCTATTTCATTAATTAATCATTCTATGTTATTTTTTTTTTTAATATTCTGTTTATTAAAAGTTTTCTAACACAAAGACTTATACATACAACAGAGGACAAATACAAGTACAAACACACACAAATCCTGGTTATATCCTTAATATATCACATATATTCCATTTACAAAGGTGCAGTCGAGTGTGCAGCAATAGCCCAGTGTCTTATATATGTTCAAGTATCCCTAGATAACCGTACATTATAGTATGAAGTACAGAGAGCAATCATCCGACCCACTACTATTCATATTATGCAGGGAGGTCAGGGCCATAAATACCCACTAAGCCATAGGTTGAATGTCGATTTTCCACACCCTCACCGACATAAGGAGTGCTCCCCTATATCCATCCAGCACCCTGGAGCCTAGATATTCAACCCCGCTCGGAGCATTACATTTTCGGACATACTCAGGGTCGCCAAAAAAGGGGCTCAGTCCCTCAAGAACACCTCCTCCCTATCTCTGACTATCCATGTGAGTCTCTCCAAAGCCAATGAGCGTATAACCAACTTTTGCCAATCAGCCAGCGTAGGCCCGTTTCCAGTAACCCAGGTGTTCTGAATGCAATGCCTAGCCAGCACAAACGACACCCTCACCCATCTAGGCAGTAACTGCCACTCCTCTTCCCCTTCTATTCTTTCCACCCCAAATAGACAAACTAAAGGAACACGGGCCAGTCGGCCCCCCATCCCCTTGTTTACCTCCTGGACCACACTCCCCCAAAACTTAACCAGAACCGGGCATGCCCAGAAACAATGGAAAAAGGTACCTAACCCTCTACCGCACCTTCTACAATTCGGTGAGACAGCGGAATGCGCCCGATGTACTGCCACTGGAGGCCAGTAGATTCTATGCAAGAACTTATAAAAGACCTCCTTAAATTTATTGCATATCATAATTCCCTCCGGCATACCTAGCACTAACTCCCAGTTCCCTTCCGATATCTGCAGCCCTAGATCCCTTTCCCAAAGGGCCTTTGTGGGGCCCGTCAAGTCTGGTAGGCTCTGCTTATCTTGTTTGGCTATTTTCCCAACAAACTCTTTTGGGTCTTTCCTAGCCTGACATACCATCTGCTCTATTCTATTTGGATGCAGCCTATCCCTTCCCCCAGTGCCCAACCGTCCTACATAGGCTTTCACCTGCAGATACCGAAATAGATGGGAGGCCCTAACTGTATCTCTCGCCAGACCTTATTAAACTCACTCAGCTCCCCCTTCTCCAGCAGTGTGCCTACGTATACCACCCTTCCCTTCTCCCATTCTAGAAACCTCTTATCTTCCATCCCAAGGACAAAGAAGGGGTTCCTCAGAATTGGGAGTAAGACAGTCTCCCTCTGGGCCAATCCCTTCCTCCGCCATAAGTGGTCCCAGGCCTCCAACGTCTCCTGGACTAACGGGTTGCCACTACCCAAGTCTCTGTATGCTCGTAACCCCTTACTATGAAGGTATGCTGTGAGCCTCCCAGGGTTCCCCTCTCGTTCCAGCCCTACCCAGCTAGCCACTTCAGGCCTATGGACCCAATCTGCTACACCCCGGAGTTGCACTGCCCTGTAGTATGTACCCAGGTCCGGGAAGTTGAGCCCTCCCCTATTTCTATCCGCCTTAAGCCTTGCTAAGCTTATTCTGGGCTTTTTCCCCCTGCCATATGAAGTCCGTGAACCCTTTCTCTAATCGTTTCACATCCCTCTGTGTTAGCCTCATCTGCAGCATTTGCATGGGGTATAGGATGCAGGGGATAATATTCATTTTTATGAGATTTATCCTCCCAATCCAAGATACTGGTAGTTGCATCCATCTCTTCAGGTCTGCCAACACCAACTTAATCAAGGGGTGGTAGTTCAACTTATACAACTCTTCCCACCTCCGTCCAATACGTACCCCAAGATATTTAAAATCCGACTTGACGACCCTGAATCCCCTCTGCCGTACCTCTGGGCCGACGTCTAGGAACCCCATGGCTTCAGATTTCCTAACATTAATCTTATACCCAGAGAAATCTGCAAACTTTTCAATAATATCCATCAGGTATTCCATAGAGTCACTCATATCCCCTAAAAATAATAGCATATCGTCAGCATAGAGCACCACCTTGTGCTCTCTTCCCTCCCCGTCGCCCACTCCCACCATGCCCTCATGCTGGCATATCACTGCCGCTAGAGGTTCAATTGCCAAGGCAAATAGCAGAGGGGACAGAGGACAACCCTGCCTCGTCACCCTACCCAGCCCAGATTTCGCAGACAGACACCCATTCACCGTCACCTGCGCACTCGGTTTTAGGTACATGGCCCTGACCCACCCTATAAATAGGTCCCCCAGACCAAACCGGGTCATCACCTCGAAAAGGTACTCCCATTCTACCCTATCGAACGCTTTTTCAGCGTCCAAAGAAATCACCCCCATCTTGGCTCTGGCCTGTCTAGCCCGCCATACAATATTTAACAGTCTACGAACATTATGGTAGGGCTGCCTCCCCTTGATAAACCCGGTCTGGTCTGGGTGGACCACCTCCGGTAGGATATTCTCCAACTGCGTGGCAAGGACTTTGGCTAAGATTTTCATATCAGCATTGAGAAGGGAGATCGGTCAGTAGGCTGAACATTCAAGCTCATCCTGACCCCCCTTATGTATTAAACAAATATTAGCCTCCTAGCATGAGTCAGGTAGTACTGGGTTCTGCCCCTCCTCCCCTCTCTCAAATACCTTCCTCAGCACGTCTGCCATTTGCTCCCCCAGGATCCTGTAATACTCGACAGGAAATCCGTCTGGCCCACAAGCCTTTCCCTCCTGTAACTTCTGTATGGAACTTAGAATTTCCATTCTTGAGATGGGCAGACTCAGCACCTCCCTCTGCTCATCCGTGATCCTCTACAGAGGTAATCCGCTCAAAAACTCCCAGATACACTCCTCCTTCCCTACGTGCTCTGCCCTATATACAGTAGCTTTTCATAAAAACTCCCGAAACGCTCTGCTATGGCCTTTGAACTTGTAATGACTTGCCCCTCCTCCCCCTTAATCCGCAGGATCCGCGTTGGGCATTTGCCCCCCTTCATCAGCCTCACTAGCATGGGTCCAGGCTTGTTCTCCCACTCGAAAACCCTCCTTTGGCAGAAGAACCATGCCTTCCCTGCTTCTTCCCTTAAAAGAGAATTAAGGGCTTCCCTCGCATTGCCAACAGCTTGGGAGCTCCTTCTCTCCTCCTACCCACTTCTCCAACTCTTTCACTTGCCTTTCTAATTCTTCCCTTTAACCCCTTCTCTGTTTTTTAATCTTGGCCACATAGGCTATTATAGCCCCCTCATATAGGCCTTACCCACCTCCCAGAGAGTGGCACTGGAAACCTCGCCCGTATCGTTCATCTCTTCATAGAGCTTCCATTGTTCTGCCAAGTATTCCCTGAATACTCGATCCTTAGCTAAATCTATAGGAAATCTCCAGGTTGAAGACCTACTCTCAACCCCTCCCCCCGTGATTCTCAGCTCCACCACAGCATGATCCGAGATGAAAATGGGGCTGTGGCTTATCTCCTTTATCCTTCCCACCCAACTTCTAGGCAGAAAAATATAATCTAACCGGGACCAAGTCTTATGGGGGTTAGAATAGCGTGTCTCCGCCCGGTGGGGTTAACCGCCTTCCAACTATCCACCATGTCCAAATCTGCAATTCCAATTTGCCACTGGCCCATAGCCTACGTCACCTGCCCCTTACCTGCCGAGTGATCCACCTTCACATCCATTGTCCAATTAAAATCCCCTCCCATAATAAGCCTAGGAAATTGCTCTCTGACAAGCAGGCCCAGCAAAGAGGAGTAAAAAAGCATGTCGTACACTGCCGGTGCGTAGACACAGCCAAATGTGAGTGTCTCCCCTCGCCATACCCCAGTGACAAAAATATATCTGCCCTCCTTAGGGTCTCTCACTACTCTTTTCACCTCAAAGAGCAAGTTCTTATGCAGGAGTATTGCTACCCCCCTTTTATGAGAGGAATAAGAGGCCGCTAAACACTTCCCTACCCAATTCCGCACCAGTTTGGCATGCTCCAAATCTGTCAGGTGCGTCTCTTGCAGCAATGCCACTTGTGCCCCCTTTCGTCTAAGCGCAGTTAGAAGTGCGGTCCTCTTCACTGGGCCCGCTATACCTTTAACATTCCAAGATATGACATTTAGGTTTACCAGATCACCCATCCCATCCTATAAAACTTTCCATTTTTAGGGACATTTTCACTTGATATTGTATTGCACACATCCGATCTGTCATAAAACTTACAGGAACACTCATACACTTTCTTTGATTTCTGCACACTTGACTACCACTATTGAGATACAACCAGGTAACTACACTACTAACAAAAACAGTAAGAAATCTTATCTATCCTAACATTTATAACTAATCCCCCACCCCCAGACCCCATCTCCACTCCCACTACTCTCCTCCTCCCCTTTCCCTCTCCCTTTGCAAATTCTCCTCTTCCACCTTTCCCCTTACTACACTAATTGCTAACATAGCACAAGTGTAGATTTGAAGACCTAAAAAAAAAGTTCAACTCTTCTCCTCCATAACCGAGATGCCTGTCCCGCCGCCCCCACCAACAGCCAGATTCCACCTTCCGGAACTGTCCCACTCCTGGAGTCCCCAACAATGTCCAGAGCAGCATCCTACCATCTCAGCTCTTGCCTCGAGAGTCCCCCCCCCCGGCGCGCCCTCTCCCCCAATCCACATCTGCGTCTCATCCAACTGTCTCTCCCCCCATACCCTGTTCGTCCTAGCCTTCCTCTTTACACCTCCTCTAGTCTTCTGGCTCTCCTATGTTATTTTTTATTTAGTTTGTGTTTACCGGGTAGGCACACTAGACACGAGAGTGACTACTTTCAGGCACGACCCGGGAGGTTACAACAATTAAACAAGCATACATACAATAAAAAAATATACAATAACGTTGATCAGGCATACATACAAAAAAGAAAACTACAATAGCGACGGTGTCAGAAATTCAGCAAACATGAAAATTACAGCCCATCACTTCTCAAATGAACCATCAAGAGCAGTCTGCACACAAAAGTGTGAGCAACTACAAACTGTATACAAGAGATCAAGCCAGAGAATAAGTAATTCCTTAAATGCCATATACAATTCAGCAGTATACCCATCATTACCAGGTGATTTATTATTTTTTAAACTTTTAATGACCTCATTTAATTCTTTTTTATGGAAAGCATGAAAGGAAATTCTTCTTTACATTCTGTTTTCATTTCTTGTGTTGTGATATCTGGTACCTGACAGATGGTGGTACTGTATAATATTTAAAAAAATCTGTCCAATTTCATCATCTTTACACAGGGGTGTAGCCAGACATTTCAGTTTTGCACACCAAGCTGCCACTTTGCTACCCCAGACCACTGCTGTCCATATTGCCTTTCTGCCACAAACACTTTTCCATGCCCTGCCCCTCCACCGCTTTTCCATGCCCCGCCCCTCCACCATATCATTTGCAGCATCTCTATACGACAATGTAAAGATGAAATGCACTCACATTCAGACCAAGACTGTCTTTTAGTTACAGTTTCTCAATTGTGTCAAGCCTCTGTGCCACGACAAGGTAGCCAGTCCCACAGAGGACCATTCACACTCTGACTTGGGAGTCAGATCCACTTTACTGAACATTTACCCACTTTGCGTGCCACACAACTCACTGCAGTAAAGCTTGACACACCCACCCACACCAGACACACCCACCCACACCAGACACACTTATTGCATTACAAACAGACACAGCAGGGGTCATCTTTTAGAAAAGCGCCTGTCCTGGCATGGGTCAAAGTCCTTCAACAGTTGTTCCTCATCAATTTCCATATCCCTGTGGATGTACAGCACAGCTAATCCTGTGAGACGCGACTCCGCAATTGTGCTTCTTAGCCATGTCTTCCAACCGTGCAGTGCTAAAAGACCTCTCTGCAGTTGCTACCCTTACTGGCATGGTTACCAAGATGGATAATGCGGCATTGATGTTCGGATACAGTGCCAATTTAGGTGTGCAATGTCATAATTAGAGATTCTGGCCTCTGTTTCACTGGAATATTCACCCACTTGCACGCCATCTTATGAGCTCCATCCTAAATTCTGCCATGCTGCCCAAATCCACCTTGTATGCATTATAGAGCTCCAACACTTGCTCCTCATGTATTAGCAAATGTAACTTTTGTGGGACAAGGTACTGAGCAAGGAAGCGAGGCCGACACTCAGTAAGCTGCTCTTGTAGTCTGAAATGACATGGTCCAGAAATGGGATAAAGATGTTGAGCCTGTAATATTCCTTAGGGCTAGTGGCACTGATGTTGCTGCGCTATGCTTGTTCTTCCACAGGTGCGGGGAACAGATTCTCAGTGCACACTGAGGCTGCCAGTGACATGATGTCTGTGTACAGTTCCCCAAAATGAGTTTCAGAGGACTCCTCATGCCCCTCAATACTTCCCACAAAGTAGTAGCCTCTCGGATGCTTGAATGAGGTCTATGTCCACACGCTGTAAATAAAGGTGCAAGGGTTTTGTCAAGGCCATAATGTGATCAACACAGCTCAGGGTCACGATAAAATCAAATTTGGTGATGGAATAAAGAAACCGTTCGGCATCATCCTCAAATTCTGACATCTTCTGCAGTGTGCTACAAACCACCAAGTATTTCTCCTTAAACCTTGACAGAGAGTCAGCCTGGCTCATCCATCTTGTGTTGCCTGCTGCAGGAATAGTTCTGATGTGATCTGCAGGTTCATCATAATTATTGGGGATGTTGTGAAATTCCTTCAGTTCTGTAAGGAAAATATTATTCCGCTTGGCGGATGCCTTTAATGAGGCAATAATTTTTTTGTAGTGTCAAACATGTTTGATACTTGCCTCATGGAGCAGGAGTGAACAATTGCAGTATTGAGGCTGTGTGCTTTGCAGACTGTATATAAGGCTTCTGGCACAGCAATCTAATGTTTGCTTGGACCCCATTAAATCTACCACTCATATTACTGCCCTTGTCATATCCTTGCCCTCTCATCATGTTGACGTCTAATGCCCCAGGCAGACAGGCGTCGATAAAGAGATCTGCCAGTCCTCGATCTGTGTTGTCAAAGCCTTCCGTGAACTCTACAAAATCTTCACGTATCTCAGTGTCGCCTATGGTGTTGTGGTGGACATAGCGAACGCATAAGGATATCTGTTCCTTGGTTGATACATCAGTCGTACCATCTGCAATTAGGCTGAACCATTTAGCTTGTTTGACTTTTTGTAAAATTTTTCGCTGCAGTTGCAGGCCCATAAGCTGGATCAGCTCGTTCTGGATTTGAGGAGATGTGTAGACTGCATTTCTGGGAGCTAGTCTCAGGTGATCTTGTAATTCTTGGTCCAGTTCTGCTGTGTGCTATAATAGTTCCTGGAAGTTTCCTCCATCTGTATATTTTCCTCGCAGGGCAACGTTGTTTCTTCCACAGAACACGATTATTTTTACAATCCTGCGCAGAAAGTGGTTGGTCTGCTGGGACACCCTTGTATTTTGGTCAGTTAGAGACTGGTAGGCAGTCACCAGCTTGTCATCACAGACAGAAAGAAAACCATCTGTTTTAGCAGTGGCATTCAAGTGTTCTTTACATTTGCTGTGCCTCTCAAGGGTTTTCTTGCTGTTTGACCAGTCCCTCATTGACGTGGATATCAACACAGTGCCACTTGTGGTACTAAACACAAAACAATGGGCACAAAACACACCATCTAAAGACTTTGAATATCTTGCAAATGTGTATGTTTGCAGGTATTGTGGATTGAATCTCCTTAAGCTTTGATTGGCAATTTCAGAACCCATTAGCTGGGAAGGAAACTGAAATCCAGATGGTGGTTGCCACTGCATTCCAAGGATGCGTTTCTTCTGTGCATCAGTGAGGTGGCCATGATCCAAACAGCCAAGGTCTTCAGTGTCTGGCTGATTCAACTCCAACTCTCCAACAAGAGTAGGTATCTGCACATCTGTCAGTGGCACAGTGTCGGCCTCGACAGGCTCCATCACAGAGTGCAGGTCAGCCTCATCAGGTTCTTGGGATGCAGGTTGTGAGGTCTGGGATTCCGTGGTGGCTTCGGTTTCAGTGGCAGATGCATTTGGAATCTGCACAGGTTCTTGTGTTAAGTCTTCCTGCCTCTGTGGTGTAGCTGCATTGTTATCACCAAAACAATAAGTAAATAAATTTGTAAACTGAGACTAATTAAATATTTGTTTACACACAAGTGGATGAATCAGTACCATCAAAAAAGCTTACCCTGCAGTGGATGTGGGTCGGATGATGAAGGACTGCATCAGCTGAGACATTTGTGCATTTTCTTCCATTCTGGCCCGTTTGGCCTTTTGCACCTGTGACCCAGATGGCTGCTTTCTCTTAATGGACTCCATTGTTCTGTGTAGCACACTTTCCCGGACACCGCCGCAGCTTACGCCTCTTGTACCTAACCTCGCAGATGGCACCCTTAATTTAAAATAGAAATTAGAATTAGAATGTGCCATTTTGCCCAATTGAAAAACTGCTTCCCTGTATAGATAAAGTTGACAGGGCCATCCAAAGTAGCATAAAGGAACGGAAACAATACCAGGGCTGTATGATTTCAAGTAGCATAAAGAAATATTCCTGTTTAAATCTGAGAACAGCTAGACAGCCCAGGCCCGTGCAAGCAACTGCTCTGTAACAGAGCACACAGCTCCGCAGCCTGTTAGAGACCAATTAGTTCCTTCCACATGGATGGTTACTGCAGGATCACAACTGTGTTTTCCAAATGGGACGGCTACTGCTTGCACTCTGATGTGCAACAGCTGTACTATTCAATGCAGCACTGTGACCGGCATGTCCTCAACACTCGAGTCACCCCTGTCACTGACCATCTGACTAGATCTCGGAGTCCAGACTTGTCTGTCCAGCAGCAGCATTGCACAGCGTCTCCCCCCTGCACCTGGTTTATACCCTTGAGGCACTTTAATGCCGACCACAAGGTCCCTCCTCCACCAGCAAGTACATATTAAAGTCTTAGGACTGCCTACTTATTAATAGCAGGCCAGTTCTCACTTAACTGCATTAATCAGGTATCCTATGCAAGTATGCTGCAAAACCATCGACTGGAAGTGTGGCACTAAGACTTTATTATAAAAGTAATACATTAGCATTGCTGCATGCAGGACTGCCTTGCACGATGCAGCTCATACCATCAAGACTCCAAACATGGGAGACAGTATAGCACAGTGGTTTAAAGCTTCAAATCTTGAGACCTGAGTTTGAATCCCATAGCCACCACTTGCATACTGTGTGACCCTGAGCAAGACACTTAACTTCCTGTGCTCCCATATCAAACACCAATAAACAAGCTTTCAGCTTAGTGTGTCTTTCCTGGTTAAACAATTGGAACCGAAAAACTCCAGTCAGTACCACAGCCTGTCCTGAGGCAAGCATGCTGCAAAATTAACTGGATACCAAGATACTCACAGGTTGTAATTCAGAAAGTTCAATAAATTCAGAAATTGTCACCTTTAACACATTAACATGTCACTTACTCAATTCCCTCACAAGTGGAAATCTGCCACTGTGACACCAGTTCATAAGTCTGGGGGTTGCACAATTACTGGGAGCTACAGGCCTCTCTATCCTGCCCCCACTCTTGAAAGCTCTTGAGCATATAGTGGCTGACCAGCTGGTTGAATACTTCGAAAAATCTACAATTCCCACAACACGAGTTCAGAAATGGTATACTGCTACCGCCCCTTCTGGAGTTCACAGGCTTTATTCAACACTCCTCAGATCAAGGACACCTGGTCGGTGCTGCTTTTCATTTATTTAACCAAGTCGTGCGACAGTGAATCATGCTCTCCTGGTCGAACAGCTTACCACCATTGGCCTAGCTCGTGACTTTGCAGCCTGGTTTGAAAGTTACCTACACAACCGTACACAGCAGGTGAAGATTGGTAACACCCACTCAGATAGCAGACCTGTCCTATCTGGAGTTCCTTGTTGACTTTGCATCTTGGACCCTCTTTTATTTAGCATTTCTCAACAACCTTCCTTACTCCTGTCAGGGTCACATCCTTTTATATGCTGATGATGCCGTCTTGTTTACCAGTGATCCAGACCATAAGGTTCTTGAATCCAGGCTACAGAGTAATTTCATAGTCATAGAAAGATGATTCCATATGCACAAGTTAATTATGAATTACAAGACTAACTGTGCCATTTCCAGCTCCCTGATAGGCTCAGAACTTACCCTCTTTTCCATCAACTAACTGGCTCCAATCCAAAGGTACTCATGTACCAAACATGTTACTGTCCTAAAAGCTTAGGCAAAAGGCCCTCGGAGTGCAAAACGTATTACCTCTGCTATCAACTGTCATTGCATCAGAAGCTCTACAAGCCAGATTTTTAATATACACTGCTGTCGCACCTCTGGGACAAAGGTCCTTTGCCTACCGTGACTGCTATGGGTTGGCAGTATAGCACAGAGGTTGGAGGAACAAGGTGTGAATGAACTTGGCACATTCAGCAGACCAGAGTTTGATTCTCACAACCTCCACTTGCATACTGTGTGACTGAACAGTGCTCCTAGGTCGCCCCTGAAAATGGGCACTTGTGCCTAGTGGGCTTTACCCAGTTACCAAAGACTAAAATAAAGAAAAAAATTAATGAACTCGCTGCACCCATGATATCACTTCAGCATCCACCTTGGACTCCTTCAAGGTTTAACTGGAGGTTAAACTTAGACAGTTGCTGATGTCAGTTGTGACTGCTTCCAATAACCCTTCTTGTGACCAGCACTTATTCTAACAGCATTAACAGCAGCAGTTACTTTAGGTATTACTATTATGCATTAAGTGCTCATTCAGGACCAAGGAACTGTGATACTACATAAAAAAACATACAACCACTATCAAACCTTTATTAGGTGGAAAAAGAAAAAAAAGCACACCACTCTAAAAAGCAGTTCCCAACGCACACATTTCTGCAGAGTGCATTTTAAACATTGACCAATAACTTTAGTTTTTGTTAGCTGGGTAGTTCCATGAATTATATCCCTCTTATGAGCTAAAAACTACAGCAGAGAAAGAACACACTTCTCACTACAAAAGTAGCTTTAGCAGCAGGTCAGAAGAGTGGCAACTGGGGTTTAAACGCAAAGTGCAAGATCATGCACATAGGAAGAGAAACCCTGAAGCCACCTATAGGTTGGGAGGGGAGATGCTGACAATCACAGGGAAGAAATTAACAAGACATTAACAAAATTGAGGTAGTCCAGAGAAGGGCACCCAAAATAATGCAGGGCTGCATCAGAAAACAAGTGACAGATTAACAGTTCAATATGTATATCCTGACTAGTGCACAATAAGGGCGATTAGATTAGGGGACACATAGTGTCCTCATTTCAGAATTCAGCGGATTATGGTAATATGTCCTCCCACCGACGTCTGTACGCTCCTCCCCCCGACACACATCTTGCAATCAGTCAGAACGCTCCAAATCAGATTTCTCCATGTCCACTCAGCCGCTGTTGAAATTCAGTACTAGAGGAGTCAGGATTGAAAAGGTGGCCTTGCAGAGTTGCTTTTTGACATTTGTTCTGTGGGGGCGCCCCCCCCCACACCACCCGGTTCCCCCAGTGGTGATCTGCAGTTTTATAGTAAATTTAATTGCTTCTGTAGGGGGGCGCTCCGCCCGCCACACCCCCGGTCTGCAGTGCACAATTGTTGTAAGCATTAAAAAATATTACTGTTTCGTTTCTTTTGACAGCCCCGTGACGTAGCATCGACGTAGCATTGCCTGAATGCGCGAGCGTCAGACACTTCCGTGCACTCGAATCCTAAGACAGTCCCCTAAAGTAAATATATGCCACAATATGTATACCCTGACTAGAGCAAAGGAGGGAAAAAGTTGATATGATCTAAACAGTTAAACATTTTATGGGCATTAACAAGGTGAAAGAGTCTAAACTATCACACCAAGGGGACATAGCATGAGATTAGAGGGAGGCCGATTAAGGGGTAATGTGAGGAGTTTGTCACAGAAAGGGTGGTGGATGCATGGGACAGCCTACCTCAGGAGGTGGTGGATATGAATACAGCACAGGGCTTCAAACAGGCATGGGATAGGCATAAGGGAGCAAAACAGATGCGTTTGAATAGATAGGCCACTGGTAGAACAAAGGCCTAATATGGCACATGCAGATATGGCACATGCATAGTGTGCCAAAGTACTTATCTGCTGTCAACTTCACCATCTTAAAATATGTTCCTAACTTGTAGGTATTCAAGGCTAAACTGGCTTCCCATATGAGAGAACCTTGCAGCCCCCTGCTACCCTAATGCCCTCATGATAGCATATAAGAAATGAAATGTGATCACACACACACACACACACACACCCCCACCACACTCCCCACCACACACACACACACACACACCCATATCCATGTTGCACACTGTGGACTGGTGTTGTCTTCCTTGGGACCTCCGTGAAAAGAAGTTGATGCATCTCATGGGATTAGCCTGATTGGAACATTTTGTAAATAGTGAATATATAAAAACAGTAATGCCCCTACTTTGTACTTTTGAAGTGGAACATCCTCCTTTAACATCTACAACAACTATATGCAGAATAAGATGTTCTATGGTTCTGGACACTGATTGGCTGAAATTATGAGTGATTTATAATAGGTAATATTGAGGGCATAATCTGAAACTGCATTAATCAAGTAAACTTTGCAGCCATAAGACATCTTTAGCCAAACCAATAAGTTAATTTTCCTGTTTATTGGTACAGAAAAGGGTCTGAAGTACTTGCAAGTTTCATTAGAAAGTTGGTCTTAGTATTGTAAGCCAAGTGAGATAGTATGCAGTGAAACTGCAGTTGTTTCACACACACATTGAAACTGCACATTGAAATTGTTTTCAAAGTTCAGAGGGGGGCTTCAGTTCACATTTAATACAGCCTGTCATCAGTGCAAATCACTCCTCCTCCTACCCCCAACACCCACAGTACAGTCAGATAAGTCACAGGACAGGACAACCAAAGAAATTTGCAGTAATAGAGAGACAGATACATAGGTGATTTTATTCCAAGACAAGGAATGGCAGTATGTGTACAGATTTCTAGTACTACCTTGCCAATATTATTTGCCCACCCACCACAAGAGCAGCAGTGTCACACATTAACCCACTAAAAACATACCTGGTAAACAGATGATATTTTTCACCCACAGTATCAGACTCGGGTGCTGGTGTCCAAAATTCCTCTTGGCTACTGAATAGTACAGGGCACAGCACTGACAACAGACTACAGCAGCAGTGGCAACGAAACGCACCATTTGGGGGGGGGGTCAGACGAACTAGGTGTCAACGCGGCGCTCCTACAATCGTCTGTACAGTCTCTCCTCTCTCTCTCTCGCTATCTCCCTCTACAGCAGTGCAGCTCAAATGGGAACACAGAAGTGCAGGAGTAACGCTCCGTCTCTTGATTAAGCTTCTGGCACAGGCAACCTTGGCGTGCTAAATAGAGTGCTCCAATCCACAGCTTGACTCGCTCTCTTTTAGCTCCTCTGAACTGTGAGGAAGCATTACCTACCAGGGGAATTTAAAGAGCCGCCTCTTACTAGGCACGCCTCCTCACAAGCGGTAGCGGACCTGATTGAGGACAAAGCACACATGTCTCAATCAGGGCAGCTTATATAAGCGTGCAGCGTCATCGGAGACACCGCGCCTCTTTTAAATTGAAAATTATGAGCACTATTGGGCCACTGGAAAAGCCCACGAAAATAAGGGAAGACAAAGGAAATTTATAAACGCATGCCGGCCGGCTTTTGCTACCCTCGCACTGGTCTACAGCACGCCGTGGCGTGCCAGGCGTATCAGTAGCTACGCCCTTGTCTTTACATGACATGGTGTCATAGTGGCTAGGACTCTGGACTCATATTATAGTGGATATTTACTTCTTTTTGCTAGTTCTGTAGTTTGAGTATATACTGTTATGCTTTTACATTCTGTACTTATTAGGACCCTTTGTCTCATTTACTTGGGGGTTCAAGACAGGTGTAATTCCTTTTTGGATAACTATTTATTTATTTTTTTTTTTAAATTTGCCCTTTTTCCTGGCAGGACCACCGGGGCCATCCGCCCTGGTCACGGCCCCCGGAGACCTCTACCTCCATCAGTTGCTGCTGGGGACCCACAGTCACCCCCGGTTTGCCCCCCAGAGGGTGGGGCTGCGGGCCACCTTCATGGCCCCGGAACTGTAACTGGTCGGGGTCCTGCAGCGACGGAGGCAATGTGAGGCTCTCCAGGGAGGGCTTCATAGATCGGTGGTCCTGCCCGCCTTCTTTTTCCACCAGATTTTCTCCCCGGAGGAGGCGGGGACGTGCAATGACGCCAGCGTCCGCCCAGCCTCCCCGCGTCGGCGTCGGTTGCGTGGAACTCCCAGTCTCCACCAGGGGTCCCTACTCGCACAGTGCTGCCCGCGCCCTCCCTGGAGTAGAGGCACCCATCGGATGCTCTAGATCCTACTCCCCCGGCCACAACCCTCCAGCGACCGGATCCGTTCCCGAACCGGGTCGCCCGGCGTAAGCGAAATCTCACCGATGCGCCGACGGCGGCATAACTTTTTGGATAACTATTGTAGTGATGGGTCCAATTGATGGTGTATTGGGATTCATGTATATACATGTATTTCATTTTAGTAGTTACTTTCCGGGGGCAGGTAATTCCTAAGAATTTTTGTTTAGATTCCTCTGACTGTTTCTATATATGTATTATTTCAATTGTACACTGACAATTTATTGAAATATGTACATAGGCTGCATAGTCTCAATTTCTTGGGGGTCCTTTACTAGTACTTCTTTGTATCTGGCACTTACTCTGACAATTGATATTATCATGTATAAAATCTTGTTTCAACACAGAAGGTCTTAAGGTTTCTGGAACATAATAGCTGGGTGAGAGTATGTTGGGAATATACTGTATCTCCAGCCAGTTGTACTTTTATCAGTGTGATACACTTACTCATTTTGGGTAAATATCACTTTCATCATTCTATATGCCAGGGGTTGTCAACCAGGGATCCTCAAGAGGTCCGTGGTGGGGCTGCAGATCACCTGTAGAAATCTTTGCTGAGCTTAAAGAAATTTAGTTAAACTTCTGTTTTCTGACTGCAGTGCAAGTATATTAAGAACAGCGGTCGTACACTGTTGCGGTTCTAATTCAAATCAGACACCACTGAATGCATACTCAGTTACAGCCATCAACAGCCATTAACTCTGTGGTATGTTAGTAAGGTGTTAATGGCTTTGTGAATGGTTGTGATTACTGCTACGGAAGTGAATGGGCACATCACATGTAACACAGCACTAACTTGATAGTTATAAGCTGTTCACTACCATCATGATCAGCTGTGCCTTCCACTTAAACTTGCCTGCATTAATTCCTGATCTCTCCTTCTTGTTTGTTAATACCCGGTCCACCGAGTTAAGCTTGGCGTTTGTCTCTCTGTGCTCTCTGCCCATGTTTTTAACAACTTAATTTTGAGAGATGAGTAATGCAGACATGGAAGGTTTCTTCACTTGACATATAATTTAGTGAATATAGAATCTTACGGCCCAATTCCAAGTTGTGTTATGCCTGGTGCAAGGCGATTCACGCCAAATGCTATGGCGCAAATCGCACCCTGCGCCATGCAGTATGCAAGTTGGTATTCCAAGTTGTGGCTTGCACCATGCCGCAGACAAGTTGCACCAAAGGTGGGCTACACCACCCACTATGCCCACAGCCCGCTGCAGCATGGCACGGGGGGGGGTTACGGCAGGACCTGCACCCTATTCCGGAAGGGCAGCTGCCGTAACCCAGTTACGCAATTGCTAGTCCTAAATTGGCGCAGTGGGTTAGACCAGCATGGAGGTGGTCTAAGGGACATGCATCCTGGCAAAATGACGGAAACTCCCCTGCAGTGCCGCGTATCACATAGTGCCCTGCCCCATGCCCCCTCCAGCACAGTGATGCCCCCAACCCCCTGATTTTTGGGGAGCCCCCGGTGCCTTTTGGTGCTATGCCCCTTATGCTCCTGTGCCACCCAGCCACCCCCTCGTGGCCCCAGGGGATTGTGGGGGTGTTACGGGGTGGGGGACTCCGGGGGGGCAGTTTAATGTGGGCTGCGACTTGTAGCACTAAGGTCCATTGTGCCATTCCCATGGTGAAAGCCTGCGGCTGCCACAAGTTGCAGGTCGTAGGTGCCAGGGACCTTGTCTGTCTTGGAATAGGGCACAGGGTCCCTGGCGCAGACTTGGAATCGGGCCCTTAGTGTTTTGTTATTCATGAGCCTGATACATGGTATAATATATATGGGTTGAACTCTGCCTGCTGTTATCTCTGGACAACCTTTGACCTTTAAGTTTGGTTCAGCTGAAAGCACACGTAAGATATTCAAGCTCTCCAATGTCACTTTAATTATGTTCTGAAGGCCTGTTTTAAACCAATGGGAATTATTTCTGTTTTTTCTGCATGTTCTAAGTGTTAATAATATGGGATTTTCTAAATAACTGTGATTAAGCTTCTGAAGAAGGACTTGTTGGTCTAAAAGCTAAAGCTCTTTGTTCTTTTTGTAACATCCTTGTTGGTCCAATAAAAGGCATCAAGCCATTTTTTCTGGATTTGTTCTTATTAGGATCAATACGGCATTAAACAGTTTATTATCTTTAGTGTGATAAATGCCCTGTTTATCTTTATTATAGTGCTCCTTTATTTATGTTTTTTTAAATGTGAGCTAGTAGCTTACCAGATTTATCACCATTGTAGTAAACACTTTTTCTAAGAATTTTAATAGCTTTTTCTATTTGGCTATTAATTCTGAAGTTTTGTTTAGTTAATACAGTTCTTTTGTTCTATTAATTATCCTTATCCCTGTATATTTTTTTGATTTATCTCAACTATTTCTTTCTCCAGTTGCATTGTGATCTTTTTTATTTCATTTTTGTTTCATTTCATAAGAAATTGTGTGAGCAAGAATGCTAACCTTAAATGTGTTTGATAAAACAGTAATTTTTTTATCTCCAGTATAATTACAGAACCAAAAAATCCTTAATAGCCTGTGTTAACATCTGAATGAAATTTTGATCCTCTAATAAATAGTCTGGGAATCTCTATTGAAAATTTCTGATTCGAGATATTGTTGGTATTCAATCTAACAGCATTGTGGCATGATCGGATATAGATAATGGAAGTATAACACATTTTTTCATGTTTCAAAAAAATAAAGCTAGAACACGATAGTCTACTTAAGCACTCGCACATACAATAGCCAAAAGGCCAGTAGTATGTTAAGTCTCACATCACTCTATTGTAAAGGATAATTCTGGAGCCATTTAAAGCTCTCATCCATTCCTTTACTTATTCTTCCAGTGTACACCATGTGAACATGTAGACATGCATATCCACTACAGGTCACATCATCCCTACCCTCAGAAGCTTGCTAAACAGGATGATCTGTTTTTAAGTGAAAAAGCACAAATCTGTTGTTGAAAGCAGTCACTGTGGAAGTCATGATGGAAATAGGCTATTGAGCCAAGACAAAAAAGTTTCAAGCTGCTTCCTGAACTATAATGGGAATTTCTATTCTTTTTGACTATGCATGTTCAAATACTATATACTGGAAGAATAAGTAAAGGAAGGGTGAGCACTTTAAATGGCTCCAGAGTTATCCTTTACAACAGAGTGCTGTGAGACTTTACATACTACTAGCCTTTTGACTATTTTGTACAGCATGTGAGTGCTTAAATTGTAACTTCCCTGCTCTCCAGCACCTATAGCAGCCCTAGAAACATAGAAACGTAGAATCTGACAGCAGATAAGGACTGCTTGGCCCACTTAATCTGCCCATTTCCCTACCTGATGGGTAAGCTGCAGATCCTAATTAACCAACAGCTTATTTCCTCCCACCCCCCACTAGGATTGCTTTATGTCTGTCCCATGCATTCTTGAATTCTCCCACTGTTCTTGACTGCACAACCTCCTCAGGAAGACTGTTCCATGCATCCACAACCCTCTCCTTGAAAAAATACTTTCTAACATTACCTCTGAGCAGTCCCCCCTCGATTTTCAAATTGTGCCCCCTTATTCTTGCACATCTCTTTTTCTGAAAGATGCTACCCTCTTGGACTTTATTAATTCCCTTGAGGTACTTGAACATTTCTATCATGTCCCCCCTCTCCCTCCTTTCCTCGAGGGTATACATATTAGCAGCACCCTAAAAGCAAATCTGAGCAAAACAAACTTTTTTTTAACTGATAATATATAGCCTAATCTGTAAAAACAATTGATTGGTTTAAACTAATATGAACATTGCTTTTCTTGTTTGTTTTGCTCTCTCAAATATCTGTTAAGTGTTGGTCATCCAAAAAAATGTTTAAACAAGGTAGATGTTTCTTATCCTCTGCAATTGGGTTAGATAGAATACTTCTGTAAGATTGAGGCAGGTATTCTCAGCAGTATTTGGTGAGTTGTTTTAAAATACACATTATATTAGGTAGTATCATGGCACATATGCAAATCTTTGTAATGCAGCCCATGATGCTTTGCATTGTGGGGGCATGTGTGATTTTGTATTTTCTTAAAACTTGGCTTCCCAGCCAAATGCCCTTTGGGGTAACCCTTGCCTCAGTGTTTGCACAGAGAGGTTCTTTGTCTTTTAAATAGTTTTTTATTTTAATGGGTTCACCACAATATATCCAAGGCACACTGCCTCTAGGGTAGCTGGTCCATTCCACTGGGGTGTCAAACAGACGAGGCATACTGATGAGTCCTGGTAGGATGAAACGCATGTCTATGTCTTCTGCTAGCACCCTTTGCAAACTGTGTGAGAGGCCTTTCGGCACCATGCAGTTCTGCTTAAAGTTGGACCATCATAACATTATGTGGTGATTTGCATATGCAGCCCATGATGCTTTGCATTGTGGGGGCATGTGTGATTTTGTATTTTCTTAAGAATTGGGTTAGATGTCTTATCAAGATTCATATTGGCATAAACGTTAAAAGTCTCCAATTATTATGTCACCATCCCCTACATGTACGATTCCTTTGATTATATTTGCCAAAAATATTAAGTAGTCTATAAACAAAGCATACACTGATGCTAGAATTATCTGCTGACCCATCATTTCTGCTTTAATCATAATTATTCTACCTTATTGGTCTAAATATGAATCAGTGAAGCAAAAATCTAATCCCTCATTTGTAAGTATTGCACAGCCTTGACTTCTACTAGTGCCAGTACTGTAGTAAACTGATTTTGACCACAAAGTTTTGAATGTATCAATATAATTTTGTTCCAGATGTGTCTCTTGTAAGAAGAGTATATGTATACTTTTTCCTTTGCATATTTTATTTAGTTTTTGTTAACCGGGTAGGTACACAAGACAGCATAGCTGCCTGTTTTCAGGTATGACCCGGGAGATTACAACAAAGAGTACGTAGACAATAGCAGATACAAGAAAACATCATGGGAACAAGTAGAAGTCAGACATAGTACACTTATACAAAATTTTCAGCAATGGCAGTACATTTTCAGGAATCTATATGTAGTAACAAAACAAAAATATAAGTACAAATAACTAACAGTCATAAGTCATACAACTAGTGAGTCAGTGCTAGAAGAGAGGAAATAACAAGATTTCCAGGGAGGTTTGAGAGTAGTAGAGGTTGGAGCCGGTAGGCAATTAGGAGGAACCAGTTCAGTAGTGGGTGGATAAAGCACAGGAGCAGGGTTCAGAGCTTAGAAGAGCCATATGAAGCTCCTGTTTGAAGCTGTGTGGAGAAGAGGAGATTCTTCGACTCAGTGGAAGGGAGTTCCATAGTTTAGGGGCCCAGCTAAAGAAAGCATTCTCCCCCATTTTGGTTTTACATCTCGGTTGGACAAGAAGGGATTTGTCAGCTAATCTCAGTGGGTAGGCAGAGGCAGATGAGGCATATGTTAAGACCTGTTTTTTATTTTCTAACTGTATGTACTCCTTTTATATTCCATGACCCAATCTTAATTACTTTCTGCCCACCCATTTTGTTAGTTTTTGCCATCATCATTCTTCATATGTTTTACCATATTACAGTAGATCTGCACAAACCTCCATTTTTTTAATTTTCCCAGGTTTTTTGCTGAAAAAATAGTGGTAACCACTAATATTTCATCCAGTTGACAGAATTTTGCATTGAAAATATACATATCAATAAAACAAAGAAACATTAAATGCCCCTATAGTATCCTGAGACCTCTGAAAAATTAATTCTCTTAACATCTTGTATCTATAAAGTAAATCATAAAAAGTATAACTCTATTTTCTTTTGTGAATTATTTAAAGTAAAGCTTATAAATCTTCTGTGTGCTATACTCTATGTATTCAGTCCATATCCCCCTCCCCCATCTTAATTCTTCCATTATCAGACAAGCTGCTATATCTCAGTGGTAAAACTCAAATTTAAGCTGTCTTATATAGATATGCAAAAACTAAGTATTTCACTTTGTATCATTTATATTGTCATACCACATTTCTTTATTGTCATACCCCAATTTACCAGACAAAAACACGCATATTAATGCTCGAAAAAACCCATAGCATTTCTGAGAGCCCTTCAGAATTAATTTTCTCAGCCCTTTACATTTGTAAGTTAAATCATATTATGTAGCTCCTTTTTTGTATATATTAAACTAATACATGCAATTCTTCCACTATATATTCTATCTGTACTCCCTCAAGATATCCAAAGCCATCTGTTGTCGCAGGTGTGCACACCAATCATTTTGTTAGTCCACAAATTATACTCATCATTATTAAACAAAAATTTGTGGAAGTCTTAAAGTTTTAAGTCCAAAGTGGCTTCTTCTGCAATCTCTTAAAGTAACAGTTGTCCATTTAATACCACTTTTATTTTTGCAGGATGAGTCATGTAAGCTTTAAGGTTATCTTTTCCAAAGTAATGTTCGCAGAAAATCAAGCTTTTTTCTTGTTATCACTGTTGTGATAAATCATGGTAA
The DNA here is from genome assembly GCA_016271365.2 of Neoceratodus forsteri. Classification (NCBI taxonomy): domain Eukaryota; kingdom Metazoa; phylum Chordata; order Ceratodontiformes; family Ceratodontidae; genus Neoceratodus; species Neoceratodus forsteri. The sequence continues at coordinate 116,476,900 of CM057452.1, read as the reverse complement.
ATCGTCACCCTTTGACCTTTAAAATCCAGCAGTTTTATGTTTTTACACCTCTCTCATAGGTATGTCTTTGTCTTAACTTCCTCATAAATTTTGCTATTACAGACCTGGGTGGTTTATCAGGTTCGGGTCTAGCTCTCAAGGACCTGTGGGTCTGGTCTAATTCAAAACTATTCAAAACTATTTGCGTTATTAGCAACGTCTCCCACATAGGCAGTAAAACTCTCTTTTAAAGTTTGTGAGATGGGAGTGTCCCTCTCTCAACTCTATGGTATCCTTGTTATTCTAGTATTGTTTCTTCTTGCTCTTGATTCGGCATCAGCAACTTTTGATTTTAGTTCTTTTATTTCATCTTTGTGTTTAGTTATAGTTTTGTTTTGGGACAGAGTCTCATCCTCAATTGAGGAAATGTGTATTTGTGTTACAGAAATTTTTTTTCAGCTCTTTTACAAAACTTATCACTTCCCCTACTTGATCAGTTAAAATTTTAATTTGCACAGTTATTGCAATTAAAGGGGAAAGTTGATCTTTTATCTCGTTCATATTCTCAAACAGTTTTTCTGCCATGTACTGTAGGTGTAGAATTGTCTCCTTTACTTCCTGTCTTATTTGCAGAGCCAGTATCTTCTCTCTGGTATCTGTTTGTATTAATAATTGTATGACAAATAAGTTTGAGGTTTACCTGCTTACTGGAGTTTTGTAGACTTTGAAATTGTCCTGGATTTGCCACAGGGGAGTTCGGAGCAGTAGCATAGCCATCTTGATTTTTAAAATTTACAACCTCCATTTTGTTTTTTTTGTCACAGTATTGGGGCCATTTGTCAGAATTTGTGACTCTACTGCTTTATTAAACCCCCTCAGGTCTTGTATCTGTGTTTTCACCTTCCTCCATTTTGGCAGTATTTATTTCTGCACTCTCAGTGAGCTCAGTGATTTCCAAATGCTCATTAATTAACTCTAAATCTTCTGACTCTGGTGTTTTGGCACCGAGTTTTTCTCTTTGAGCTTTACTCAAATCAGCAGCTGTTTGCTTAGATGCCAATTTATTTTTATGTACCATGCTAGTTGCTGCTGCTATTTCAGTCTCACTTAAATCAGAAGGCTTTTCCTTCTTTATCTCCAAGTTTAATATTTTTGGTGTTTGTACTAGGTTGAGTAACGAAAAAGTAAATTTACTCAAGTCAGTGAATCCACTCAGCTGTGTTCTTCTGTAAGCTTGTTAATTAAGCTAGCTGCAGGTTTTGCTGTTTGACTTCTTATAGCATGATGAAAAACTGATAGACTATGAGAGAATTATTTGCTGCTTCTTCTGTAAGTTTTCCCCCCTTTTTGTGGAAGCTTTTGGATAGATCTGGGTTGAGACCTAAGGTCAGTTACAAGGGTGTAGCTACTGATACTTCAAGTAAGCCATGGCATACCAAGTTTAGTAGCAGGGGGTAGCAAACAAGCTGACCAGCATTGCTCTGCCCTCTCTAGTCCATCACATTTAAAGTCCTTTGTTTGGCTTTGCAGGCTTTTTCTTTTCTTTCAGTTTTGTTTTGGGTGGGGTGGTGGCAGAGTGGACCACGGATGCTGAAGCTGAAGGTCTCAATTAGGTCCGCCTGCATAGTGATTGGCTGCGACATCTGATAGGGGGTGTGGCAAGTCTGGGGCAGTAAGTTTAAATACCCCAGCAAACTTAGAAGATATAGTATTAGTTCAATTGTACTGGGAGTGCCAGAAGAAGTAGAAGAACTGAGGAGCAGCAGACAAAAGAACAGACTCGGAGCCAGCTAAATGAATGAAGACTTCATGTGGAGTGGCAAGTGGAGTGAATCTGCCTACCCGTGGGGAAAGAGAGAAGAAATTTCTGCCATTGTCTTGGACTCCTGGTGCAGTCAGTAGCATTTACCAGTGGGCAGCAGGGGCCGATCACCACACTAGCAGTGCAGACAGCTGGTCTAGCGTGGGAATCATCTGATTGAAGCCAGAAGCCTTGGACTCGAGTCATAGGGGGACAGGCATGAACAACAGTGGGGAAGGGGGTAGCAGTGTGGCACTGGCAGGTTGGTGTACAAATCTCAAATGCCTGGCTACACCCCTGGTCAGTTATATCTCCGAATCTTGGAATGTTAAATCTTCTGAATACTGATTCTGGCTTCTGTATGTTTACATCGCTGGAAAAATAAAGGGATAAAGAATACCGTGGGCAGCACATAGCAGGCAAATAGATCGCCCGGTACAGATGTCGCCGGGTGAAACTCCGTATGTGCACAGTCCGTGGTGTGTGGCCAGGGACCAGGGTCTCATGCAGCAGAAGCAGGAGGGCAGCAGCATGCAGCATTCGGGGGCTGGACCAGAGGCAGAGGGAGTACCCAGGAGATCAAAGGCAGCACAAGCATCCCATAGAGGGGAGATACAACAGTGAGCAGAAATAGATGGGTATGGACGGCAGTGGCACATGTACGGGGGATGGCCATGACAATTACAGGGGCACTGCACCCCCGCATCCACACAGGATATCGCTCACACAACTAGGACCCGGTAGGACTGACAGGTCTGCCAGTCACTCTGCAACCATATGGACATGTGCCACAACACATCATCCCCCACCATTCGTTACCGTGCTTATGGTACAGGGGGAAGTGGCTGACACACGTACCTGAGGCAGCACAGGAATCGCCCCCACCCCACCGATGCGATGGACTGCAAGCAGGACTCTGAGGGCGACAGAGGGACATGCATGGAATCCCTCCTGTCCATTGCACCCATTTCAAGGTCACGGAGGGGCACACCACGGGGCGTGTACCGCCTGTTCTCTGCTCGCACAGATCTGTCCTGCGATGCTCTGACTGGGCTTTCTTACTGTTCGCGATGTACTGACCGCGATGGTTTGTTCTGCAATGATATGTCCCATGATGTTAACACACGGAACCCTGACTGCATGACACTAACATCTCCCATAGGAAGTGTCTCTGCTACCGCTGGACTTGAAGCAGTTATGTAACTCAGAGCATTTCAGTTCATGTCTTTTTCATAAAAAGACTGGTCGGATATTCAGTCTTTTTTTTTTATTTCTATTTTTACTCCTTCTCCTCAGCTAGCCCCCCCCCATCAGCTTCGCTGCACCTCCCAGCCCCATCACCTATTATATTTGGAGCATACACTCCCACTGCTGTACAGTGCCCCATGGATTGCCCCGCTCCCACCTTGGCAGGGCCCCCCAGGACCCCTCCTGCTTATCCTGGGAGGAGACTGTTATGGGATGTGGCATCAGGCAGCCCAGTAGATGGTGCAGAGCCTGCAAGGGAATGTGGCACCATCCTGCACGGCCTCAGCTTTTTCCTGGTTTTCACCTCTGGTCCTTGGGTACCCTGGTGAGTTGGGACTGGTGGAATGCACACAAGTGCATGCATTACATTCACAGTGCACCTGCTCTCCTGAAACTGCAGCTTCTATGTGCTGTATCACCTATGGTCACTCAGGTGGCAGTGTCACAGTGGAGCCAGGAATCTTCCCACCCCAGAGGAGGAGAGCGTCCTGTGGGATGCTCAATCCCCCCTCCATCCCCCAGCCGACCCCCGAGCAACCCAGATCCATCCCCGAACCTGGGTTGCCAGCATGGCAGCAGGTGAGGCATGAGTGCCTCAGCCCTCCACGCCACCGGGCCAGCATATTCAGCCTTAAAAATAGCTCTTCAAAGTCGGCACTCAAAAACATTCATCTTTAGTACTGCCCAAACAGGATGGTTTTTTTTTTAGGTTATTTTGGAGAGAGAGGGCTATTCTCTGCAACTCACTCTGCATCTAGCTCCGATGCCATCTTGGTGGGGACAGTGTCAATATTCTAGAGAAACAGAAAATCAGTGCACACTAAAAGTCCCAGTGTTCAAATATTTAATAATAAGACCATTAACAGTGCAAGCTTAAAAACACTAAGTCTGCCACCCTGTCTGAGCCATTACACAAAATCAGTTACCACTGATGCTCCTATGTATCTGGTCTCTCTGACCCTTCCTCAGAGACTCCCTGAGGAAGGGTCAGAGAGACCCAGTACATGGGAGTAACAGTGGTCCTCAATTTTGTCTCATGGCTTGCACAGCGTGGAAGGCTTAATGTTTTTAAAGTACAGGTGTAAGCTGTACCTATGGGCTTTATAGCCTGCTGCCCTGGGGTGCTGATAGTCCCTGTGTGTTAAAATTTAAATTTTTTAATGCACTCATCTAAGGAAGCGAAGGGATAGTAATGCTGGCCGAACTACCAGCCAGCCGATCCCTATCCACTTCCCTGTTTGCCTGTTCCAGCCCTGTGCTCCCACATATTGTGACATTTAACCAGAGAGAGCATGGGGAGGTGCCCCATATAAGTCTATGGAGCTCATTTTCAGAACAGTTTTACAGAACTTTAAGTAACCTTTTGAGAGAAATGAAAGCCACCACCTGCTCAACTAATAGGTACCCTATTAGTTGAGCAATGGCTTTTATTTTTCTCAAAAGGTTGCTTAAAGTTCTGTAAAATCATTCTGAAAAAGAGCCCCATAGACCTGTATGGGCCGTGTCCCCGCGCTCTCCCTGATTAAATGTCACAATACAGGGAAGTGCAGGGGTGGAGCAGCTGGACTGGGAAGTGGAAAGGGCGTGGCTGGCTGGCAGTTCAGCCAGCATTGCAATCCCTTCCCTTCCTTAAAGAAGTGCATTAAAACTAAAATTTTAACACACATGTACTATTGCCACCCCAGGGTAGCAGGCTATGAAGCCCAAAACTGTTTTTGAAAATATCACACCTTTACTTTAAGCTTGCTCTGTTGGGCCTGTTATTAATACATTTTTGAAAAATTTGACCTTTAATGTGCTCTATCTTTCTGTTTTTGTACAATTTAACTTGCCTTGGGTAAATGGTAAATGGTACAATGGTATAAGTAGCATGTCCACCTATCTGCATTTCAGTGGCAATATTCCCCTGACCCTGGTTGCCTGATCGCATACCTCTCTGCCTTGCACTTGAACCTGGGCTGTCTGCATGGAAGCACAGTGTTCTACTGTGGGGTCATGAGGTAGCTGATACAGTATATTTCTGTAATGGAACCACTAAAGTTCCTGTGGGACCCTTGAAAATTTGCAAGGACAACCTCAAAACAAAAATAATCTGCTGTAGTGGTATTTCTTAGACTTTGCGCTGGTTTAGGGGTCTTTCAGGCTCCTGGATCTAATGTGCGTTTCCCTCCAAAGTATTTTTTACACCACTCTTCAGCTACTGTATTGTCCCAAGTCAGAAGTGTTACTTAGAGCTGTAAATGAAAACTTTGTTTCAATACGCCTATCATGTGTCAGTGTGGCTCAGTTAGTAGCACATCTGCCTTTGGACGAGAAGGTTGTCGGTTATAGTCCCATACCAGGATTGGACTCGTACCATAAACACGTGTACTCTAATGCAGTACTAGGGACCGCTGTGCTGCACTGTTGGGGTGTGCTATCCTTCGGATGAGATGTTAAGCTGAGATCCCTTCTGCCTATCTCTGATGCTGTCTTGGTGGGGGTCCAGATGAAAAATATATGAACCCCAAGGCACTTTTCACAAGAGATGAGGATCTTACTTGGTGTTGTGGCCAACATTTGCCTTTCTATAAGAAAACCAGTTCATGCAATTGCTCAAGGCTGTGTGTTGGTGCTGATGTGCAAAGTGGCTTCCACTGCACATTTACAGTCACTTACACTACCAGTCTATCTTTGTAAAGTGTTTTGAGATACAGTGTGCATGAAAATTGCCGTATAAATGCTAATTATTTTTCTTCTTCTTCTGATATTCATTTCTTTTTTAAGAATACCCCACCTCTAACTCCCTTAATTGTGAGCCCATTAGTTTGTTAACTCAAACAAATTATTATTCTTATTTTTATTCTAATTTGATTTTGCATGGCAACTGCTATGGTTGCCATCGTGACAGTCATAAGCATTTATGCTTTTGTAATGGTTCTGACCCTTGTAGTACTAAGATAGTTGCTATCAGTTAAAACTGACACCGCTGCTGCAGAAATTATTGCCATAAGTAAAAACAATTACAACATTAATGTGTCCTTCAAACAACATGAAGTCTTGCTATATTATAGACATTAGCAGTTTGTTCCAGCTCTAGAACTGCCCCGGAGTGAAATGGTTAAAACCATTCCAAAATAGAATTTTGGCACGAGAGCAGCTCTATCTGTGTCATTTCAAACTTGAACTGTCAGATTCTTTACTCCGCCTCAGTGAACAGTCGCTCCGGAGATTTCTCCTTCTGCTCGGTTCATTCTCGGTTTAAAAAGTGTTTTCTCAGTTGGATTTAACCGAGAATAGTTTTATTTTAACCATAAAACCGTTCGGTTCAAGCTCTATCTGTAGGTAACGTAAGTAAATGAGGTTTTGTCTGTGTGGAACTTGTAAGTTATGGGTTCAGTTTGAACCGATCAGTAGTTTAAAACTCATTTAAAACTAAAGTTACTATTTTAGAGTGCGGTTCCGATTCTTATCGGTTCTAAAAAAGCAGATTTATTACGTTTTTCCAATACTAATGACTACGGTTAGGAACCGATAAGGTGTCTTCCCTGGCACTGCCGTTAAAAGGGCAAGTTTTTGGTTAGGCTGGCATTATGTCTGAGAAACCCAAAGAAAAACCGGGCCACTGGGTTTCAACACTGTGATGTTTGTGGGAAGTCTTTGCAAGTGACCCCACACCACATGTGTTTATTGTCTGGGGTTTGACCACCCAGTCAGATTGCCAGGTATGTAAGAATTTCCCTGCAGCCACCCTGGAAAAAGATTGGGCAGGCTCAGGGAGCGAGGGCCTAAAAGTCCGCTGACCCGATGGCAGCCCGGTTCGGTGCCAACCGAACCAGAGGAGTGCCCTCTGACCAGAGCCAGACTTCTCGGCAAAGAAAAGCTGGTTCTGAGGAACCAATTCCAGTAAAGAAAACAAGAAAATCAGCAGGTCTGGAGTCCAAAATTCCTTCTCCAACTGCTGCAGAGATAGCAAAAGCCATACAAATTGTCCAGTCACTGTCTCAGGGTCCGTCTGAACCACCACTATCTGGTAAAAGGTCGGTTCGTCCGGTCCCAGTGGTTCAGGATTATGATATTGAGGAATTTATGAACCAGAGGAGGGGGAGGAGGATTATGAACAGTATGAATGTGGCTGGAAGGTCTGGGTGTGCCCTTGAACGGACATCTCCCCAGACAGACCTTTAGAATCTCCCCTATGCTGTCTGAGTCCCCATCTCATTTTATGTTTTATAAAAAGTTGCTGAAACCTCCAGCTTCCTTTAGAAGAGGCTGTGGATGAGCAAGAGGAGCCTGATTTTGTAGAAATGATGGATATTCAGAGTCTAGGAGATTGTCTATTCCTTTACATAAGTCTTTTAGGAAACAAACAATTAAAATTTTAAAGCTCCTAATTCTGTGCCTCCTGTAGATAAAAGATGGACAGAAGGTATACATTGTCAGGCCTGATACAGAATTCCTTTCTCAACAATGCAGTCATGTTGGGGTAGTTCAGGCTGCTGCCTGTGATAAAGCTAATATTCCTTGGCTTCACATCCTCCTGACAAAGATTCCAGGAAGATTGATGCCATGAAAAAAAACAGTATATGGCAGCCTCTCTGGGACTCAGGCAAGCAAATTATATGGCTTATGTAGCTAGGTATCAGAAATCTAGATGGGATACTGTTATGCAATTGGCAAGCAGGCTCATGGCCAGCTGGCTAGTGAACTAGAACAGGTGGCTGCTGATGGCATTGAAGCCTCTAAGGTTCAGTTTCATGCTGCTGTGGATGTTAATGATGTTTCCTCTAGGGTCATGGCCACATCTGTAGCTTTTAAAGAGGTTGGCCTGGCTCAGGTGTACTAGTTTGTCACAGGATACCCAGACTAAGGCTATGGATTTTCCTGTGGTGGAAATTCTCTGTTTGGAGAGCAGACAGAGAATTACATGAGAAGATGGATGAATATAGGACTACTTACAAAAGTGCCCAGGCTAAGGGCAAGCCACTCCTCAAAGGCATGCCCCCAGGGGTGGGGTGAGCCTTTTCACAGGCCTTTCTACCAGACTCAGGCCTCCTCGCCTTTTGCTCAGAGGGGCTTCTTCAGAGGCAGGGCAGACGAGGGTGGGCAGACCTGCTCCCACCCCCCAGCCTAAAGCTCTCATGCAAGCAGGCACCCTGATGGGGTGCCCAGGACCGATTCCTCCTGTACCAGTGGGGGCAGGCTAGCACTTCAGTCAGAATTTGGCTTCTTTAACCTCAGACAAGTGGGTTCTGGAAGTAGTAGCCAGGGTCTGGTTCTCAGCTTAAAAGTTTCCCAAGTTGAGAAGCAGACTTTTCTACCTGCAAGTGCTTCAGAGACCCTCGCTCTGGAAACAGAGGTCTCATCCCTGTTAACTCTCAGAGCAGTAGAAGGGTTTCTCCCTGCATCAGGGCAGGGGTCTGTATTCAGATACTTCCTTACCCCAAAAGACAGGAGAATGGCGCATTTTAGATCTCAGATATCTGAACAAGCATCTTTGAAACCAAAGTTCAAAATAGGTAACTCTAGCAATGTTTTACCTTCCCTAAGGCCAGGGGACTGGCTAGCCTCCCTGAACCTCAAGGATGCCTATTTCCATGTCCTAATCAGAAGATCCATCGAAAGTACCTCAGATTTGACTGCCCTCAGGTCATTACCAGTTCAGAGCAATGCCCTTGACCTTACCTCTGCTCCAAGGGTATTCACAAAGTGTCTAGCAGTGGCAGTGGCCCCTTAAGGAGGCAGAGGATTGCTGTTTCCCTATCTAGATGACTGGCTCATTGTAGGCCAGTCCCAGAACAGGTAGCACTCTCACCTGCAGGTCCCTAGCTTGACTACCTCCTGGGTTTCTGCTAAACCTACCAAAGTCGGTTCTGGAACCAGTCTAGGTACTCACCTTTGTAGGGGCAGAATTGACACAAGCTACCAGAGCCTTTCTTCCCCAGAAAGAGTAAGAATTTTAGTGGCTCTGGCCCTTCCTTCACTCTGCAGGTCTCTCGACCAGCAAGACACTTTCTGCAGCTCCTGGGGCACATGGCTGCATCCACAGCTGTTGTGCAGGGAGCCAGATTTCAGATGAGAGACATTCAGTTTCACTTGAGAACCTTTTGGTCTCAGAGAAGACCCCCTTTCCAAGTTGGTCCCAGTGACTCGAACCTTGATCCTAGCTCTCCCGTGGTGGCAGGATCAGAGCAATTAGAGCGGGGGTCCTTCATTTCCCCTTCTCACGACTTGACTCTCACTACAGATGCTTCCTTCTGGGTTGGGAGCCCACATGGGCGACCTTTCCACTCAGGAGTTTGGTCCCCCAAGGAATCTCTGCTCCACATCAATTTGCTGGAACTCAGAGCTGTCTTTTAGCTCTTCAAGCTTTTCTGCATCTGTCCACGACAAGGTGATACAAGTCAGAACAGACACAACAATGTGGTACATCACAACAAACAGGGGCACTCAGTCTTGGTCTTGTGCACTGAGGCAATGAAGTTGTGGTCTCTGGCCTATTCCTGAACACTTCTCTCATAGCAGTTCATCTTCCAGGGAAGGACAATGTCTAGCAGATGCCCTCAGCAGGATTTCCCAGGGCCATCACGAATGGTCCCTGGATCCTCAAGTGCTGGGGATAGTTTTTGCCAGGTGGGGCATCCTCAGATAGATCTTTTGCAGCCCAGACAATCACAAACTTCCTCTATTCTGTTGCAGGCCTCCAGTGCTGGGCTCAGTTCCCTGGATGCCCTTCTTCTGGATTGGGAGGAAGTTCCTCTATGCTTTCCCCCTTTCCTCTCCTGTTCAAAGTACTAGTCAAATCAGATCTCAGCCTTGCAATGATCTGATTGCCCAGATTAGCCAGGCAGCCTGGTACCCACTCCTTCTGTCTCTGACAGTCCATCTTCCCTGTGCCTCCCAGGAATCACAATCTGTTGACTTGTGCCCAGGGAAGGGTTTGGTATCGGACCTCAATCCCTCAACCTCAAGGCCTGGCTCTTAGGAGTTAGAGTTACTGATTTACACCTCTCTCAGGGTGTTCTTGAGATCCTAAAGGCTTCCAGAAAGCCTTCCACTAGGGCTACTCACAGTTCTAAATGGAAAAGTTTTTCCATTTGGTGTGCTGGGAAAAATATTCCCAGAATCTGGAATTGCCCATTTGTTAGATTACATGGTACATCTTAATTCCTTGGGTCTCAGACCAGCTACCCTGAGAGTTCATTTGGCAGCTGTGTCTGCTTTTGTGTCAGCAGGAAAGTCATCCCTCTTTCCTCTCATCCTGTGTTTCCAAGTTTTTGAGGTTACTCCATACTAATCCTCCCTTTCGGAGACCGGCCCTGCTTGGGACCTCAATGTTTGCATTGCCCAGTTATCAACCCCTTTTTGAACCTCTGTCTTCTGCAGAGCTTAAGTACCTAACTTGAAAACTGTTTTCTAGTGGCTATCACTTCTGCCAGATGCATAAGTAATTGCAAGCCTTGTCAGTGGAGACTGACTTTATTTCTTTCCACAGGGATAAGGCAGTCCTTAAGACTAATAGGAAGTTTTTGCCTAAGGTGGTTTCAGATTTCCATCTTAATCAATCTATCTCCTTCCAGTATTTTCACTGATCACTCTCTCTTTGGGTGAGAGGAGGTTGCACAGCCTGGATGTTAAGAGAGCTCTTAGTTATTATATAGAGCATACCAAAGGTCACAGGTTGAATCCTCCAACTTTTCCTTACCTATGGTGAAGTTGGGAAAGGCAACCTGCCACTAAGAGATCAATAGCCAGGTGGATTGTCTCTTGTATCCAATTTGTTATCAGAAGTGGGCAGAGCCCCCGGTTTGAGGGCTCATTCTACCAGGGGTACAGCTCGCTCTCTAGCTGCTGCCAGAGATATCCTTTATTAGAGATTTGCCAGGCTGCTACTTGGAAAACGGTACACTTTTACCAAGCATTACTCCCTGGATGTCCAGGCCAGGAGAGATGCTCGGTTTGGCACAGCTGTTCTTCAGAGCCTATTCCCTAAGTAGGTTCTGCCCTCCTCCATGGAGGTACTGCTGTGTATTCTGCTATGTGTCTATAATATAGCAAGACTTCATGTTGTTTGAAGAAAAATTACTCACCTTAGCAATGTTGTTTCTTCTAATTGAGTCTTGCTATATTAAGACCTCCCCAACCTGCCCCTCTCAGAACCCTCTACTTGGTGGGGTGCGGCAACTTAGTGTGGGCACTACTTATGTCCTGTTAGCATTTTGTCCCTTTGGGACTTTGGGAGTGTGTTGTAATGCGTGTGTGTGTTTTATTATACTTATGTTCCATTTTCATATTATTAGAATGGTGTTAGTATTTCTGGTCCCCTGACTTGAGTCTTGGGTGTTGGGACCATCAATGGTTGTTATTATTTAGGTAGCCATTTGGCTAGTGTAGGTTACAGCTTCCACACAGACCTTGGTGAGTTTGGCTCCGTAAAGATCTGACAGTTCAAGTTTGAAATGACACAGATAGAGCTGCTCTCGTGCCAAAATTCTATTTTGGAATAGTTTTAACCATTTCACTCCGGGGCAGTTCTAGAGCTGGAACAAACTGCTAATGTCTATAATATAGCAAGACTCCATTAGAAGAAACAACATTACTAAGATGAGTAATTTTTTCTACAGTTCTAAATAAGTACCCTAAACTACAAGAGGAGGTAGCAGGAGCTGGGAGTGGGGTGTAGAATGTGGAGAAGTGGGGTTAATGGTAGGGATGACAGGACTGGTTCAGATAAGTTCACAACCACCCTGAACCTGTGCCATTTTCTGTGAAAGAACCTTTTCTGTAGAGCTCCACATTGTCAATGGGTAATCATAACAGCTGGGTATTGTGCACCCCTACCAAGGGAAATGGCACAACCCAAGCTTTAGAATGTTGGGCACATGAGGATTCCAAGCAGCAGCAACTCCCCAGTTAAGCTGTGCCATTTGAAGGGGACAGAGCTACTTTTATCTTCTGTCAAGATTTTCAAGATTCAAGGTTTCAAGACTTTTTGGGGCAGCAATTCTGCATAGCAGGTTAGGGCTGCCAGTTTTCAGGGAGCACCCCTAAATTAAAATCGTGCCTGTTAAGCTGTGGCTTTCAAATTGAATAACCTACCTTTTCCTATTTCCCTGTGTGGATTGGGAGCCACTTCTGCCTTGTTAGGATTTTTTTTAATGGTCTCCATTAAAAACAAAAACAAAGGTGCCACAGGTAGGTATAATTTCATTTATTTTTGGGAGTGTAGTGTTTCTGTGGGGGTCCTTCGGCTTTGGCATTGTTCCCCCCCAGCTTCAAGTTTTGTATTTCTTGTTCGTTTCCTCAGTTAATTTGAATCTTTGGTGTTCCTCAGAGGATTTTCTGTTTTTTTTCTCCACAGACCTCTGTTTTTTCATGTTTGCATAGCCACCATAAACGGCTGGGTGCATGCTACTCCTTTAGGCCATTTCTTGCCTTTTGTTTCGCATCGTAACCACCATGCGTTCGCATGCCACATAACGGTTAGCGCAGCACACAGTAGCCTATTAATCGCATTGCCCTATTGCGCTTGCTCGCCTTTTGGTGCATGGACACCCGCGCAAGCTCGCTAATGTCCTGCACGTACCCACTAGTGAGCGTGCACACCTATTTAGCATCATTTGGCATGCTAATAACTGCCTACATCTCAGTGGAGAGTTTGTTTAGCCCAGCAAAGCTATATCAAGATATTAGGGCTAATTATTATATTTTACTTCACAATTGTTAATTGGCATATGATTATATCTGTCTCTGGCACCATGACTTATCGGAGACCATTAATAATGAAACAATGAAAGACCTTCAAAAGGGGGATGAGGCCCTCCCCCATGGGTTCATTTTGCCCTGATTGCGTTGCTCAGCACTCCCCAGCTGGTTCTCTGGCCTGGAGGGGGGCACCTGATTCTTCAGTTGGCAGTGGCAAGCAGAATTGCAAAAAATCACCTTTGTGGCTCCTGAGTGAGCTTTGGCCACATTGTCCCATAGGACATCCTAGCAGACACACCCAACCTCAGTTGGGCCCCTCAGGTCAGGGGAGGCCCACACAGGCTCATCCAGGTACGGTGCAGCAAGCTTAGGATGCGATAACATGTGCAGGCAGTCTCCGACCGTGCCTTCTTAGAAAGCCAGGATGAGGATTATGGGAATCTTGGAGAAGTTCCTGACCTTAAATTAAATTAATTAAAAAAAATGTCTCTTAGACAAGGAGGACGTTCCCTTCCCTCTGTGTAGGAGAAAGAGGAAAGGGAGTGGACAGAGTTCAAGTTAGGGATTTCTTTCCTCCCCTGTCTGATAATAAGTCCTTGTCTTTTTTGGATAGCTGAGGCATGTAGTTCCTTACAGCTCAGGAGGTACAGTCTATGGAGACGGGGGATGTCAATCTGATTCTGTCTGCATCCTTTTCAGCTACTATATGACCAAAATTATTGAGCAACAATGGGCAGGTGTGGATCAGAGAAAGTATCTTCTCAACCAAATCGGATCTTCCATTTTTTAAAGACAAAGATCTTGCAGGTGGGAAGATCCTCTTCTAAAAGACAAGGCCATTTGTATTTCTGTTAAAAAAACACTGCCCTGCCTATCAAAGGCTCTCTGGACCTAGCAGACTCTCATGTTAAATGGGTGAACACTGCATGCAGCAGGGGTTTCGCCTATATCAGCACAAACATTTGTATGACTTATGCTTCCTTTATTGTTGCCAGAGCCTTAAACATATGGGTCACCACTGTGGCCAGTTTAGCTCCGCCTGACTCTGAAGGTACAAATCTTTTGCAATTGATGGCCATGGCCTCCAGCTTTCTAGGTGGTTATACACTGGAGAATTGCGCATATCAGCCCACTCAGCCTACTTCACTGTTTTTGGCCATGAGAGATGTGTGGCTTAGTCATTGCTGATCAAGCTTCATAAGCTAAGCTGTTTAACCTCCCCTTGAGGGAGGTTAAGGGCTTGATTCCAACCCGGATACTATTTTGAAGCATATGTGGTAAGAAGGGCTATCTCCAGTGTCAAAGAACATTGCAAGGCTACCGTACCCCAAAGGGGTCAAGGTAACGGCCGGCTTTGGTCTAGCTGTCTTTCAGGGCCTTCTGTCCCGATGCCTTCTTCTGGCAGTTACTTTTCAGCCTCCTCCCAGGCCTGTCTTGGTCCTTTTTGCTGGGATTGCTTGGGATTCAGTCCTTATGGTAATAGCCTGCTGCAAGAGCTCCCACTTGAAGTAAGATAGTACAGTTATGTAAGAACTTATTGTCTCAGTAGATCTTCCAGAGGCGCTCTTGCAGCAAGTGCTGCTTTCCCTCCCTCCTTCCCCCTGGTGATTTTCTGCATCTTTTCTATGGCAAGCTTCTGCCCGGTAACCTGCTGGCCTTACCAATGGGTCTCCAGCAGGTGAACTGAGGTGGGGCTGGGGACTGCCCCCTTATGTACCATTGGCCGACGTCAGAGCACAGCTGGTGTTGGGGTGGGTCCCAGCTGAGGACTGCTAGCTAGAAAGTTTCTGTGGGGTCCTAGTGCCTGGCGGCATAGTCCTTATGGTAATAGCCTGCTGCAAGAGCTCCTCTCAAAGATCTACTGTTATGGTAAGTTCTTACATAACTGTACTTCTTCCCTTAACCCCTTAGCTTCGTCACTTCCTCAGTTGGTGAGTGGATGTGCAGGATCTGAGCAAGGGTACCACTGGAACTTTCCCCGAGTTAATTCTAACAACAGATATCAGTTGCACAGATGGGGGGCAGGCCAGAACCAACTTCCCACTCAGGACACTTGGTCAGTCTAGGATCAGCATCTCCACATCAATGTTCAGGAGATGCAGGCGGTCCGCCTAGCTCCCCTTCGCATTTAAAACAATGCTGCTAAGCATGGCATACATAAACATTAAGGTGGCACAAGCAGGGAGATGTTTCAAGAGGCCGCCAACCTGTCAGCAGTACATCTGAAAGGTGAAATGAACCTTCAGGCGAACTGGCTAAGTGGCGAGAATGTTCACTCTGTGGAGTGGAGGTTGAACAAGGAGGTTTTCAAACTCCTGTGCAAATGGTTCGGTGAACCTCAGATTGATCTGTTCACATCCAGCCGCAATGCTCAGATCTGAAAAGGTTCTTCAGTCATTTTCGGTGTCCACAGACGGAGGCAGTGGTCGCTGTGCCTCAGGAGTGGACCTTCAGCAGAGCGTATGTTTCTTAACTCTTTTTCCAAAGTCATATTAAAAAAAAGGAATAATAAATAATTATAAAAGATACTCTAGAGGAAGTTGCCTCTTACTAGCTGCTGAGTGACTGAGAAGACCGTAGTTCTTGCACTTAGTGACTCTAGCTCAGCAAGCACCCTTCCACTTTCCGGTGTGAAGAGACCTGCTGTCAGGGTCCCATTCTCCACCAGAATCCAGGAATGATGCAGCTCATGGCCTGGCTCTTGAGAGGAGGAGGCCTCACCATAAAAAAAATAAATAAATTAGGTTTCTCTGAGAAATTAGTTGACACCTTGATGGCTGCCAGCAAAACTCTATGTCCACAGCCTATGCTCCAGTAAGGGCCGCCTCTTTTTATCTTGCGCCAGAAGGGAAGGATCTCAAGCCTTCAGCGGCCTCTATTCCACATATTTTGGATGTCTACAGGAAGGTGTGTGCAAGGGATTGGCACTGAGTACGCTGAGAGGCCAGGTTTCTGCTCTCGGAGCACCCTGGGGTTTTTAGCTAGGAACTGATACGCGTGTTTATTAGGAGTTGTCTGGTGTCCTGATCTCTGTTTCTTCCGGGGATCTGGATTGGGTTCTGAATGCTCTCTGCAAGGAGTTTTTTGAACCACTGTCATCCATATCGCTGGATGTGTTGTTTTACAGGTTTTCCTCATAAGGGGCAATATCTTATTTGGTATAAGGACAGGTGGTACTCAGAACGGTTCTGGTTTTTCATCCCTAAAATGCTCAAGGCCTTCTAGGAGTTTCAGGAAATAGGCCTTTCATCCTCCTGTCTGCAACTTTCTCACTCCAAAGAGAAGGAATTGCACAATTTGGATGTATCATGCACTGTTAGGATCTATCTGAAATGAACAGCTGTGTTCCAAAAGATTCTTTGTTTATTCTCTTTGAACAAACAAGCAGAGTCAAGAGGCCTTTTAGGCCACTCTAGCTAAGAGGGTGCGGGCCTGCATTGCTTAGGCCAATGTTATGGGAAAGAAGAGGCCTCCGGCTCTCATCAAGGCTCACTCCTCCAGGCCTAGGCTAATGCCTGGAGCAAAGACGGGTGAAGCACTGGTTTTTAGGAGTATGCAAGGCAACTATGTGGTCTTCCGTCCTCACATTCACAAAACATCCAAACTGGATGTTCAGAGTTCTGCTGCCGCAGTTTTTGGTCACAGATTGCTACAGACAGCAGTTGACAAGTAATTTCTTAGTGCTTGCCTCTGGCATATGGGATAATATTTTCCCCCTCCTGGTATTTTTCTGGGTACTGCTTCTTAGAACCCAGTTGTTATGATTACCCACTGACAGTGTGAAGCAATACAGAGAGAAGAATTTCTTCATACTTACTGTAATTTCCTTTTCTGTTAGCTCCAGCATTGTCATTGGGGCCCACCCAGGAGCCGGGCTCCTGCAGGAGACTCTTATCCGGTATGCTAGGAGGAATGTCCTGTTTGTTAAAATCCCCTACTCTGTTTTTGGACATGCCTCTTTTGTTTTGCTGTGCTGTACTCATAAATAAACTATATATAAAAATATATATATATTTTTCTATCTGTCTGCAACCACAGGTTAACAGCTTTACTGATAACTCTTAAGGTGTTTTTCCTTGTTGAAGGTAGTCTCACTGCATTCAGTTGTTGCCTGAAAGTTATACCTTATTCTGTGGTCAGCCTCAGTTTTCCAGATGAGCGACTGATGTGGAGCCTTTCCTTTTTGCCTGATTGTTCTTTCCTACAGGGAGGACAGAATCGTCCAAACCTTGAGTCCAATGGAGAGCATTTTCTTCCTCAGATGTCTGCCAGGAAGGTAAGGCAGAAGGTACCGGGTCATTATAGCACAGATAAAACCATGCATGTACCTATCAGTGATGCATAGTTGTATGGATCTGTTGTGTTACTTATTATTGTATTTGCTGTTTATGAAATTATGTTTTAATCTTTGTATAGTGCCTTGATATCTTGAAAGGCACTTAAAAAAATAAAGGTTATTATTATCATTATTATGAAATATCGTGCATGGAATAGCGTGTATGGCTGTACAGCGACAGGGGGTTTTACAGCATGTGGTAAAAACTGCTACCCCTATCGCTGTACGCTTCCATGTGGGACAGTGAATGACACTGCCAGGGTGGTGCCTGGCCGAGCTGCTCCTGTGGTGGAGTGGCTTGAGCACTTGCCTCTGGTGTCAGGGACCTGGGACTGTGGTTCAGTGCTCCCCAGGTTCCACTGTAATGCTGCTTTTTTTTCTGCAGCAAACACAGTTTTGCCCGCTGTGTGGTTGCTTCATTCCCTGAAGTCCATGACTCCCGGAGTTGATTATATTAAGGTCTGGGGATGTAGAACAAAACCCCTCATGTTCTTGGGTGATGGTGAAGCCCCATAAAAACAAAGATCATCCTCCAGTGTGCGCTGTTCTTTTCTGGTTGGCGTGTTGTGCTGATGTTGTTTTGCTACCTCATTTGCATGCAGCATTCTTGATGTGCGCAGTTTGGACCACGACATTATGACCCCATTCCAAGGCAGAATTTATTTACAGTATTAAGGAATGTTACATATAGGTAATTGGTTATAGTATATGAAAAGGTGCAGCTCATTATGGCACTGTGAGGTCAGTAGTGACTGGGGAGTTGCTGCTGCTTGGACTCCTCATGTGCCCAACATTCTAAAGCTATCCAGAAGTGAAATGAGGAGGTAAATGGTTGCATCTGCTGTGCTTTTTAGTATAACTAAACCTTTTATATTGTGTTTTTATTAATGCGAAACTGGAGGTGAGGCGGGATGCTGCTTCCGGTTTTGACCCCTTCAAAGGAATGCTCCAAGCGAGCAGGGATTAGATTGTAGGATACAGATATTCCAGGGGGAGTGCTGCACTACTGTGTGGCAAGCTCTTAGCTTGGAAAAACATTATTATTGCTGTTTTGAGCATTTCCCTGGGGAGAGAACTGTTTACCATGACGTTTCTGTGGTAACAGGTGGGCCATTGAGTTGAGCAGACCACAAGAGCAGCTCCAGTTGATCTGGGAGCACTGTGGGACACAGGAGATCAGGATTACCTCCATAACCAGGTAGTACTTGTAACACAGTTTCCGGACTCTAAAATGGGTTGCCAGTTATCCAGAAGTGAAACAAGGAGGTAAACGGTTGCATCTACTGTGCTTTTTAGTATAACTAAACCTTTTGTATTGTGTTTTTATTAATGTGAAGCAGTGAGGTGGGGCACTGCTTCTAGTTTCGACCCCTCCAAAGGAACGCCCCAAGCAAGTGGGGTGAGCCAGAGTGGGGCGAGCATGTGGCTCAGCACATGTCAGCTGTGTCCACTGGGGATGCAGGGGAACAGGAAGGAAAAGAAAACTAGATTGAATCATTGGCCAGATAAGTAAGTAACAACATTGCTGCCATTCACATATATTAAGGAAGTAATTAAAATAGTTTAGGCATATACATCTTTGGTAATAGCAAGATATTAATATGGAAGGGGCTTTTAATATGTGTTTATGCAGGGGGAGCAAATCTCAAGATTCATTTGTGATAAGTGCTTGTTAATTCAAACTCTTCAGCAAGAAACTACTTTATTACACAAAAGGTTATCGGTACACAATGAAATCGAGGTTTTTGAGCATTTTATTGATAATATGGCTAGTCAAATATCATCCCCAAAAGCAAGTGAGGAAACCACAACTGAGTTCAGAGTAGTGATGGATGGGAAAGCTTTACAGCTGGAGGAGCCAAAGCTAGAAGACTGGGCTATAGTTCAAGTAAATACTAAAAAACGAAGAGGGGGACACATTTACAGTAGTGCCCCAATAGTTTTACAAAATAGATTCAACCCATTAGCCCATACAAGTGAAGCTATGGAGCAGGGATTAAAGGCTGAGGAAAACAGATTGGAAAAAAACACAGAATTTAAAAATGGGGTGACCAAAAAAACCAATGCAAAGGCATCTAGCAATATCCAGGATAAATGAAGAAAAAAAGACAACACAAAACAGTGGGACAGAGCTTGTTATAAAAAATTACAGCGACACCAGTACACCTATGATACACCGGGATCTCCTTATAATAGGGGACTCTATTATCAGAGGGACTGATACAGCATTAAGCAAGGGGAGAAATGCCCACACTACAGTCAGTACCCTCACAGGGGCAAAAGCCAGCGATGTAAGGTGTCTACTGGGCAGTTTAATGGAAAACACCACAAACTCTTTAGTCATCTTACATGCTGGCATAAATGACATAGGGAGAAGGAGACTGCAGGACGTTTCTATTTACATTGATTACAAATGAATAGCATCTGAAATAAAAAGGAACAACGGGGACGTCCTCATTTCAGGCATGTTGCCGGTACATAGGTATCACTTTAAAAAGTGGAGGGAAATCAACACAATAAATGGTTGGCTTAAAGATCTGTGTAACAGGAAAAGTATGTATTCATAGATAATACGGATACATTTAGGGACACAAGGCTCTTCAAACCAGATGGTCTTCACCTAAACAAGATGAGTTCCAGATGCCTTGCTAGAAGGTTTAATGACCAAATAAATAAACATTTAAACTGATAATTAGGGGGCAGAGGAGCAGGTGGCTAACACCCAAAAAGACCTAAAAATCACTGCAGACAAGAATACAGACCCTAGAGACTGGAATTGCTTGCTATTAAATGCTAGAAGTCTAACACATAAATTTGATGAATGAAAGTATATTCTGACTACACAAAACATCCAGATATGTGCGATAACAGAGACCTGGTGGGACAAATATGATGCATTGGACCAGAACATAGAGGGGTACAATGTGTACACAAAATCAAGAGAACACAGAAAAGGAGGTGGAGTGGTAATCTGTGTATCAGACGGGATACAGTCTGAAGAGGTAAACACTCATTCAAATGCACATATTTGGGTTAAACAAACTCCCACAAATCACCAAAAATCATATTAGGCAATCTATACAGGCCGGTTATCTCCCCCCTCCCCAACAGTGACATTTTGCCAGCGAGGTCCCCCACAGCGACTACAGCGCCATGCCGCTGTGGGAAACCCACTGGAATCCGGCACTGTCTGTCGGGGGTCCTGCACCCCCCCAATCAGCTCCGACTTGGAGTTGATAATCTTTGAGTGGAAGGGGGTGCGAGGGCGAAGCCCCCCGAAGAAAACAAGGATGGACAGTGCAAACCGGCAGCCAACTGCAGAATGTAGTCAACCTGCCGGTGTCACTGATGGGGCATTCAACAAAAAAAAAATTGTTGCGCTTCTGTCGTGGATTCTATACAGGCCACCATCAATAAAGAAAGAAGATGATCTTGCCCTCTTAAATCAGATTCAAGCCCTAAACCCAGCAGATAGGCTTCTAATCATTGGAGATTTCAGTTTGCCAAGAATTAACTGGGGTAATCTACAATGCTCCAACAAAATTGAATCAGATTTTCTGGAAGTGAGCTACCATATTGGATTAGAACAAATGGCGGAGGAGAACACCAGAGTGAGAAACATTCTTGATCTACTGCTAACTAACATGGGAGATACTTTATGAAACTTTAGAAAATGGGTCCAAGAATCATAGCTTTCTGATTGGCTAGGGTATCACTATCAGCGGGCGGGTATTTTTCAATAGAGCCCGCTGTATAACTAGACCCTCATCGGGGTGCCCCATTACTGTATGCTTTCTTGGGCACCCCGAATGTTTAGCTCGGTAAGCCACCATTTCTCTCTGCTCACTAATAAACATGCAAACAATAGCGGCTCAGCCACTTTCCTCCCATGACTCAAAGAACAAAAAAAATGTTTTGCCATTAAATAGCATGGGGTAGTAAACGCTCCACTCCGATTGTAAAAGTGCTGACTCTAGTCAGACAGAGAGAGCGCTATCACTGAAACAGCAACTGAGCACAAGAGCAGCGGTATTTCCTTGACTTTCCATACCGCACATGGACGTCCAGCTGCGGTATGAAAAATGAAGGAAATATCGGTCTTCTCATGCATAGTAGCAGTGCTGGATATACCGCAGTCTCTGCTTTTCACCACAGTGAACATTTCAAAATCGGAAGGCATTTCTCAAGCTACTAGTTTTAATGGGCAACAAAACAAATTACAAATAAACCTACATAATAAAAGCAAGTTAATTACCGTATGGTGAAAAATCATAAGCAGTCCCGAGCTGAGTTGTGTCATGGTCCACTTCGTCGTGAGAGCGATAGATAAAGGGAAAATAAAAAAAGAAACTAGACAGTGAAAAAAAAGTGCTGCAAATCTAAACAGAGGAGAGAGGGTCGGGGCAGTAACTGCATACAACTGGCTTTTTATTAAGCTACATTGCAGGGGCGGAGGAGTAGCCGGTGCAGTCGGTGCAGTGGCACAGGGGCCCGACACACTTAGGGGCCCATTTGTAAAAATCAAGTTTTTCTCGGTCGCTAACTTGACTTGTCTGTTTAGACTGCCTGACAGCCCCAGCTGACTCACTAACTGAGAGCTGTCATCCATAGCCTGCTATGACTGGTGCCACTTCTACTTCCGTACTGCAGATGGCAGCACTGACAGAGTTGCAGAACTTGCAGGTCGGGAAGGAGTCGGGAGCGTGCCGCGCAGCCAGGCAAGGCAAGTGGGCGAGACGAGACGTGGTCCTCACGCATCATGCAGTGCGCACTTTAGTGCACTACTCAGGCAGCAGCAGCCCCCCCCGTACCACACCGTAGTGGATGTAAGTACTGGATTACTGTGTATATTGTAATTTGTCATTGTGTACTTACTGGTGATGAAAGGACAGGTGTTTTTTTATGGACGGACAGCCAGGTGGTGACGGCGATGCATTGTGGAGGAGGAGGAGGATCATGCAACTTGCAAGGCATTGCTTCTTGCCTTATTCTGAGTCTGCTCTAGCCTCTCTTCCCCTAACTTGGTCTCGCACTGCGTGCTTCATGGCTCACCTTGCTCGCTCCTCGCTGCTGCTGTTGTGGCTCTCGAGATGCCTGCTGCTGCTATGCCCAATGCCCATTGCCTCGCAGCCTCCCTCGTCTCTCCGTCCTCAGGGGGCCCCCCAAACGTAAATGTGGGGGCGGTTGGGGGGCGGAGGGTTGAAGCGCCATGGTGGGGGTCGGGGCCCAAACTTACAACCTGCACTGGGGGCCCATCTTTCTCTCCCTCCGCCACTGCTACATTGTTCATAATATTGAAGGCGTAGGAACTATTTTATCACAAAACTTAATTTTAAATTAATTTTCTATTAATTTTGTTGCAGCGTTTTTTTTTTTACACAACCCATTTTCTAAGCACAATAATACCCTCCAGGGTGGGCATATCGGGAAAGAAGAAGGCTGCTGGTTAACTAGGATCTGCAGCTTATCCATTAGGTAGGGAAATGGGCAGACTGGGTGTGCCAAGTGGTCCTTATCTGCCATCAAATTCTATGTTTCTATACTGGACCTTACAGGGACTATAAGGCCCTCTGCCTGCGGCGTCAGGCCTCATTACACCACTGGGCAGTCCAGTATTTCCCAATCATGCCCACCCTGTCAGGTATCATTGCTTACATAGAACTGCCACATCCTTGAGTTATAGTGACCACTTTAAAATAGATTTCGAAATTAAAGAAACACTCCCCAAATAGGCCGGTTCTACCACAGTACTAAATTTTGGCAAGGCAAACTTCCAAAAAATGAAGGAAAAAAAAAACTTTAAAAACTGGAACTGGAAAAAGGAATTTAAAAATAAACCTCTGAATACCATAGGGGACATTGTTTGTAAGAAAATAAACCAAGAAATCTATAGAAATATACCACGAAAGACAAAGTATAGTAACAAAGGTAAAACACCATGTTGGATGACCCCAAAATAAAGAAGTAAATAAACAAAAAAACCAAGATCTCCAAAAAAAAAAAGGAGCAAAACAGGAAGGAGGGTGGCTTAGTTATAAGGAAATAGTAAGTAAACTTAAAATGGAAATAAAAAAGCAAAGGCTAGTCATGAATAAAAACTGGCAACTAAATCCAAGGACAACTATAAAGCCTTCTAGTCTCATATAAATAACAGAAAGCGGTGCGTGTAGGTCCATTAAAAAAACAAAATGGACAATTAATTACAAATGAAAACGATATGGCTGATACACAAAATTCATATTTCGCCTCAGTATTTAACACTAAAAAAACTCAGGGTTATATAGTAAACCATCCAATAACGGATTTAGTCGCATTCTCATAGATATCAAGGACATGGAGACTAGACTGAAAAAAGTTAACCCCCCCCCTACAAATCTCTAGGACCCGACAGGCTACATCCGCGAGTCCTAAAAGAACTAAGTGGCAAAATTGCCCCCGACATATATATTCCAAACCTCATTAGACAGGGGAGAGATAGCAGACCATTGGATGGCAGCAGCAGTGATTTCCCTATTCAAAAAAGGTTCCAGGTCAGACCCATCAAACTACTGCCCAGTTAGTCTTGCATCAGTTCCCTCAAAGATTCTGGAAGGCATCATTAAAGACAGTATATCCATATTCATAGAACAAACAAACCTGAGAGACACATTACAGCATGGGTTTAATAAAGGCAGATCATGCCAAACAAACATGCTACAGTTTTATGATTGAGTGAGCAAGCACTTGGACGAAGGAGATTCAGTGGACGTAGTGTTCCTAGATTTCTCCAAGGCATTCAACAAACTGCCTCATCCTGAACTACTGGAAGTACTAAGGGATATGGTGGGGATATAAGACTCATAGTTAACTGGGTACAAGTATGGTTGACTAGCAGAAAGCAAAGAGATTGCATAAAGGGTGTATTTTCAGATTGGGCAGAGGTGACTAGCAGAGTGCCCCAGGGTTCGGTTCTGGGGCCCTGCTTGTTTAACTTGTATGCCGCATCAATCTAGTATGATGAACACAAGATATGGCTCTCAAAGTTTGCAGACAACTGCAAGCTAGGTGCAGTGATCCACAACGGGAAGGTGCTAGATCACTTCAGATAGCACTTGATTATGTGCAGGAATGGATTATTAAATCTAAACTACATCTAAACCAGGAAAAATGCACAGTGATGCATATGGGGAGGAATAATCCCTTGCTTATTTACACTTTAAATAACAAGAATCTGAGGGAGACCACAGAAGAAAGAGACTTAGGGATACTTGCATCTCAGGATATATAGTTCACTTCTCACTGCAGAAACATAGTGCAAAAGGGAAACGGCACTCAACTGCATATTTAGACACATAGCGACTAGAGACAGAGATGTGATTCTTCCTCTGTATACTTCTCCGGTGAGACCTATCCTTGAATACAGTTCACAAGTCTGGTTCCCATACACAAAGGCTGAAATAGCTATGATAGAGAGGGTGCAGAAAAGGGCCCCCAGAGGGATAAGGAGTATAGAGGGTAAAAAACTATGAGTGAAGACTTTGGGATCTAGAACTATACTCCCTAGAGTATAGAAGAAAAAGAGGAGACATGTCTCGTTCATAAAGCATGGTCTGATAATAACCTATGGGAGAACCTGGGGCTAGAAGCAGGCTATTGGTTAACTAGGATCTGCAGCTTATCCAATAGGTAGGGAAATGGGCAGACTGGGTGGGCCAGGCAGTCCTTATCTGCCGTCAAAGTCTATGTTTCTATGTAGAAACCAGAGAGCAGGTATTCAACACTCGTGCACATCCTCTACACCTAAAAGACAGAAAACCCAAACTAGTAAGGAGCCAAAAATGGTTTAGCCATAGAGCGGTACAAGATTAGAACAAATTCCCTCTCAATGTAGTGAGTAGTTCAACCACTGGCTTGTTTAAGACTAGATTGGACAATTTTTATAGGGATTCAGGAAACCTATACAAGTATTAAAGTTAAAGAAGCGAGCATAACAGACAAAAGTCTAAACCCTGCTCTGTAAATTCCTATGACGATACTTTGGGCTGTGCTATTTCCCCTGGTAGGGGTGCACAATACCCAGTTGTTATGATTGCCCGTTGATAGTGTTGGAGCTAACAGAAAAGGAAATTGCATAAGTATGAAGAAATTTCTTCTATCAGAACCTAGGTTCTGCTAAAGTTCTGATCGTATTTAAAACATTGATTTTGGAGCTTAATATATCCTCCCAGCAAGTCTTTATCTAGAAAGAAGGTTGATGATGGTAGAAAGACCTAAAGGGAGGCTGGAGGTAATGTGGTATGGCTCCAAGTTGTTTTAGGATTCCTTTCCCCTCATTGACAATAGCTTACAGCTGGAAAGTGATGGTTAAAACAGTTTTTGTACTTTAAACTAAAAGGTTATGAAAGTTCTGATAAGACCTGGATCACTACCAGAACCTTTGATGACTTATCAGAACCATATAGAACCTCAGAACCTTTTGTGGTTCTGCCACCCCAATTTAATGGACAGTTAAATTCTAGTTTTGCAGACTCGCCAAGATCCTGGTAGACTAGAAAAGGGTATTTAGTAAAGGGTTCAAGTTATGAACAGATTAGTGACAGACATTAAGTTTTAGAGAAGCAGTGTCTGTGTTTGAAGATGGAGGGCTGGATTTTTAAACGTGATCACCCAATTTGCCGCATGATTCTGCTGCATTTGTCTGAACTATACCCGAAAGTGGGGCACTTGTGATGTGATGTAACATTCGGATACAGTTGCAGCAGGTTGCCGCACTAAAAATGACACATGCATTAATATAAAGATGCATGTGACATTTTTTGATGCAGGCTGCTGGAAATCATGGAAAGTGTCACAAATGTGTCAAAACATTTGAAAATAGCAAGCAAAGTCTTGACATATCTCAGAGGATGCAGATGAAGTCCCAAACTGAGAGTTACGCTTGCATTCTCCCTTTTGAAAATACAGCACTTGGCCTCTTTAGAAACCCACAGTTTATTTGTATTTTTGTTTTGTGACCAGTTCCTTGTCCAGAACTGGGCCTTTCTGACCCCACATGGCAGTTGTCTGGCAATTACTGTGGCTTGCCCTCCACAGCAGGCTCATTCATGTGGGACAGGCCTGTTCAGGAAAATTGATTCAGTACCTGTGTGTTTGGGGAAGGTTGGTGATGCTTAATGCAGCCTCATTATGAAGGTCAGATTTAATCCCTTATAATCACAGTTCCACTTCCCCTGCCATTTTTTTGGGTTGCTGTGTCTACCACTGTGCCAGTAAGCCATGAATGCCAAGGTGCCAGTGCCTCTGTATTGCACGTCAATGCTACTAGAGTCTAGCTGTCAGGGGATGCTTGAGCAGCAAATGAACCCAGGCCCCTCCCCAGTTCCAGAATGTTGCCTCCCCAATTCTACTTACTTGACATGCAGTAGGTCTAGGCATGGGATTCCCAAGGTCAGAAGTGAACATGGATAACCCAGCTCCATGAGGCCTCTTTGAGATAATACAGCACAGTACATAACATTGCAGTAACATACCTTATGTTTTGTTTGAAAAATAATATAGAGCATTATCTGAAAAACAGGGTTTACTTTGTAACAGCATGCTTTGCCATCTCAGTCTTTAACTCCCTCTCTGAATCCTTTTGTATCAGCCTTGTGTTGCTAAATGTTTCATACTGTAAATACCAACTGAGATTTATCACTTGGCAGTTTATTATCAAAAGCGATAATGGCAAGTGTATAAATAAAACAGCCTTCCATTCTGGCTTTCTTTGGCAGTTGCTTCAGAGAATCTCGTAAAGTATTTGACAGGTCAACACCTAAACTATTTATCCACATGACTGTACTTCAACAAACTGGCTACATTGACTGCAATGTTTGGAATCTCTGCAGGGTGTTAAGAGCATGTAGACCAGGCAGTTATCGTGCATGTGCAAATTGGCATTTAGGATATTGAATTATGTAGAGAATTAGAAAAACACAATGCAGAGCAAGGATTTTCATGCAGAAAATTACTAGAGTCTGGCAAGAGAGTAGACGTGGTCCTTCTACATGAGAGTGGCAGCAGGGAGGAGGCTAGCAGCTACAGGCCAGTCATTCTCACCTCAGTGGTGGGGAAACTAACGGAAACACTGTTAAAGGAAAGGTTTGCAGAGTATCTTGAATACAGTGGGCTGCAAGACTAAAGGCAGCATGGATTCACCTTGCCAGATGAATCTGATTGATTTCTTTGACTGGCTGACCAGGGAAACAGATCGGTGAGGGCAGTGGAAATGCCTGTCCAGACTTTAGCAAGGCCTTTGACACTGTGCCACACAGGAGACTGATAAATGAAACTGAGCAGCCTAGGGGTTGAATACAAAGTGGTGAACTGGGTTAGAAACTGGTTAATGGCAGCTTTTGAGACCAGGTGGATGCTCTTCCTCCAAATGGACTCTTTTGCTGCACTGTATTTCTGTGATAGACTCCAATATTACCTGAAACAGTAAAGGAGCACTGTATTATGTATGTTATTTGGTGGATACGTCCTTGCTCACAATGGAAACTCTAATTCTGGGTATCTCTCAATAACCTGAAACCGGTTAACAGAAGGGCAACAGAGGGTGGTGATAAACGGCTTTCATTCTAATAATGGGAGAGGGGCCAGCGGGGTGCCACAGGCTCAATACTGGGACCACTCCTCTTCAGTGTTTTCATAAGTGACATTGCAGAAGAACTGGAAGGGAAGGTATGCTTTCTTGCAGATGACAGTAAAATCTGCAATAGGGTGGACAGTCACGAAAAATGCACAGGGATCTTGGGAAACTCAAGGAGTGGTCAAGAGCATGGCAGTTGGGGTTCAATGCCAAAAAGTGCAAAATCATGCAGCAAAGGCATAGGAATCCAGAAGCTAAGTATAGGATGGGGTGAGCAGGAAAGGGACCTTGGGGTTGTTATATCTGATGACCTCAAAGTGGCAGGCAATGTAACAAAGCAGTAGGTAGGGCCAGTGGGATGCTAGGATTAATAGGGAGAGGTATCTCCAGCAGGAGGAGGGAGATGATGTTGCCACTGTATCGCTCACTGGTGAGACCTACTTGGAGTATTATGTTCAGTTCTGGAGGCTGCACCTCAGAAAGGACATAGACATGGTAGAGGTAGTCTGGAGGAGGGCATCTAAAATGGTGCAGGGGTTGCACCGAAAGCTTTACAATGAGAGACTGAGGGGTCTCATTATGTACACCCTGATAGAGAGGAGAGCATGAGGGAACATGATAAAAACCTGTCAGTACCCAGGGTTTTATTTAACTCTAAAAACTGATTAGCGTTTTGCTCATAAAAGTGATAAATCTTTGTGAAAATGCATAGCTCTTGCCTCTCTGTGTTTAACAAACACAGCACTTCTAGAAAATCTATATAAATACGTTCTGTACAGTTAGTATCATCTCAAGAAAAAAACTGCTAATCAATTATTTAAAACCATGAGTACCTCACAGTGGTGAACAAAGTGCAGGAGGGAAGTCTCTTTCAAATGATGAAGAGCTCCAGGATCAGAGGGCATGCAGTGAAGCTTGGGGGGAGGTTAAGAGGGATGTGAGGAAGTACTGCTTTACTGAAAGAGTGGTGGACGCCTGGAATAGACTGCAAGTGGATGTGGTGGAGGCAAAAACACTAAGGGGGTTCAAACATGTGTGGGATAGACATAGGGGAATATTAGTTTTAACTAGGCAGGGAGACCAGAGACCGGTTAGGATCTGCACAGGGTAACTGAAGAGACCGATTAGGGTCTGTGTAGACAGACTAGGCAGGGACCATCTGGTCAGCCTACATGGGCCAAGCAGTCCTTTTCTGCTGACAAATTCTATGTTTCTATACCTTATTGTGGAGTAACATACCTACTGTACAATCTAATGTTATAGCATTTTATTGGACCAACAAATGTATTTTGCTAAGATGGTGTAGTAATACACACATACAGGATCAGAGTAGCTACTACACACCCTATTGTTCTGCATGAAATTGAAATACCCTTACTCAACAAGGGGATGGTGATGAGAACTGATGGCATCAGTCCAACTACAGGGGCAATTTCATTTTGACTGTTGCTTCTACCCACACTACTCATAGGTTGACATTTTTTCTTTTTGTGGCATGTCCGAAAAGATGGGATCTGAATCCCTCCACAGCATCAACTCATCAATGTGACCTGGAGCAAGGATTAACCTCCTAATAATTCCCTCAGCTGTAAGATTTGGGTAGAAACAGGAGCCCAGCGTGAACAAACTGGTGGATCTGTTTTGTTAAGAGAATACACTCTTTGGGGCTATGCACCAGGTGGGCCAGGTACGTGCGATTCATGCGTACCTGGCCCTTGTAACTCTGTACCTGGGAACAGGCACAGGGTGCATGGTATGCACAACCATGTGCACCTGTAGGCACCTGTCCACAGCCCAGCCTCCTGACGTGTATCTGCATGGGGGGCAGATTGAGGGACACAGGCAGGCATCTGGCCCTAGGTCCTGTAGTGGATTCGCTACTTTGTGTGAGCAGGGAATTCTGGGAAGGCATGGAACTGGACATTTGTAAAAGTATGGGCGAGTGCCCGAATGGCTGCCACCAGGCCCCCCCCCCCCGTCAGCCCGGTGGGCTGGAGGTAGCAATTCTCTGTCATGCTGGAGGTTGTCATTGGGGAGCCATGAAAAAGACACATCAGGGTCCTTACTGCCATATCCTGTGCCCCCCCTGTCCTGGTACACTGTACCATAGTGAATGACATGTAGTGTGGGTATGCCCCCAGACACACCCTGGACCATCTCCGGCACATAGCTGCATGATTGGGCAGGGGATCATGCAAAAGGGGCATGCACCCCTTCCATGAATGCCTTCAGGGGTCTGCTGAACCCCTGGTTCGTGGCATTCTGACTTAGGGTTGCCTATGCTCCACAGATCTATGGCACTTAGGCAATCTGCTTCTTACTGTATAGAGGCCATTTTATACCTATATATATATATATATATATGGAATAACTTGCGAAAGGGGGTGTGGTTTGCTGAGTGAGATATGGTTACAGTTCAGTACGTTAAAGCAGAATTCCGATTTGACATTAAAGGGCAAAGCACAGAGATATAGTAGATTAAGAAAAAAAAACACTATTCCCCCACTGTGCCAGAGCGTTCAGATGCAACACCTCTAGTCCCCCATTTAGCACCCAGATTTCTGGATGGAAGAACTTATACAGCACAAGCACAGGGTCTGAGCTGATGTAGCTGTGGATACCATGTGATGATTCTCAACAAAATCAAACAGATGGAAATTTTTGTAGACTGTTGTGGGACTTATGGGGGCCGAACGTTAAAAGCAGATAGACATGTAGCCTTTTTTCAGCAGAAAAGACCTTTAGGCCCATCCAGTTTGCCTTTTGGCCCTGCCTATTCCATCACCACTGACCCCTAGTTGGTCATTGGTGTCACTCCCGTTCCTCTACATAGTATACCCCTGTGCCTTTTCCATTCATGCTTGAAGTTCCCTACAGTCTTTGCCCCACTACCTTCTCTGGCAGGCTGTTCCAGTCATGTATCACTCTTTCCATGAAGATGTATTTCTGCATTTTCCCTCTTAGCTACATTGCATGCCCCTTGTTCTAGTGCTTTCCTTTTTCTGAAAAAGACACTTCACTTGTACCTTGTTCACGCCTGTGAGGTACTTGTAGGTTTCAATCATGTCCCCTTTCGCTCTCCTCTCCTCTCCTCTCTTTCTGAGAGTACATGTTGAGTTACATAGAAACATACAAGTTGTGGGCAGAAAAGGACCACTTTGCCCACCTAGTCTGCTGTAAATTCCCTATGTATAGTGCCACCGGAGACTCAGCTTGGACTCCAGCTTACACCCCTGTCTTGCTTCTAAGATTCCCTTGTGTCTATCCCATGCATTGTTAAATCCTGTGACCGTTCTAACCCCCACCACTTCCTCTAGGAGGCTGTTCCAAGCATCCGTCACTATCTCTGGGAAGAAGTACTTCTTCATGTTTCCTCTGAGGGCCAGCTTCATATTGTGATTCCTTGTCCATGAGCATCTTTTTCTTTGGAAAATGCTCCCTTTCTGTACCTTGTTTATTCCTGTGAGGTATTTGAATGTCTCTTTCATATTCCCCCATTCCCTCCTGTCTTCTAAGGAATACATATTTAAATCCTTAAGCCTTACTTCATAGGGCTTCTGATGCAGGCCCTGCACCATTTTGATTGCCCTCCTTTGCACTGCCTCCAACCTATCTATGTCCTTTCAGAGATGGTGCCTCCAGAACTGCACACAGTTTTCAAGGTGGGGTCTTACCAGCAATCTATACAGGGGTATTATTACTTTCCTCTTTCTGCTGGTGATACCTTTTTCTATGCATCCAAGCATTCTGCTAGCCTTTCCCACAGCCTTGTCACTCTGTTTAGCTACCTTCAGGTCATTAGGAATGATAACCTCCAGGCCTTTTTCCTGTTTTGTGACCTCTAATTCTTCCTCCATGTGTTATTACACTGCCCCCGGTTTTTGTGCCTAGTGCATGATTTTGTACTTTTTTGCGTTGAATCTTAGCTGCCAAACTCATGATCACTCTCTAACTTCTTCAGATCCTCCCTAATTCTTTTAACCTCTTCTGGTGTATCTGCACTGTTTCAGATTTTTGTGTCATCCATGAATAGGCATACCTTCCCTTCCAGTCCTTCTACAATGTCACTAATAAAGACATCGAAGAGGACCAAGCCTAATACTGACCCCTGCAGCACCCTGTTAGTCACCTTGTCTTCCCCAGAGTGCACCCCATTTACCATCACTCTTTGACTCCTACCACTAAGCCAACTCTCCACTCATTTTACTATTTTAGGACCTACTCCTAGGCTACTCAGTTTGTTTACCAACCTTCTATGTGGAATGGTGTCAAAGGCCTTTCTGAAATCCAGCATAAGTTCCTGCATCTTTTCCTGGTATGGCTTCTTGTGCAACCTTCTCACCATTTTGGTTGCTTTCCTCTGTACTGTCTACACCTTTTCAGTGTCCTTTTGGAGGTGTGACCTCCAGAACTGGACACAGTACTACAGGTGGGACCTCACCAGTCAGTGATATAATGGCAGTACCACCTCCCTCCTCCTTCTAGAATTCCTCTCTCAGTGCACCCCATCATCTTGCAAGCCTTTCCCACTGCTTGTCACACTGCCCAACTACCTTGAGGTCATCAGATATGATGACCCCTAGGTTTCTTTCTTGCTTGGTGACTGTAAGTTCTACTCCCCCCATCTTATACACAGCACTGGGTTCTACAGCCTTAAGTGCATACCCTTGCACTTTTTGGCATTGAGACTCAGCTGACACCCCCTAGACCATTCTTCTAGTTTCCTCGGATCACTTTTCATTCTCTCACATTAATCCGCACCCCCTTGTGGATAAAGGCCCCTGACCCCACCTCTAGGCTTACCCTAGATTTTAAACTTCATCAAAAACATTAGCTTTGTGTAGCTCAGTTGGTAGAACTCATAGAAACATAGACTTTGATGGCAGATAAGGACCGCTTGGCCCACCTAGTCTGCCCATTTCCCTACCTATTGGATAGCTGCAGATCCTAGTTAACCAACAGCCTATTTCTTCCTACCCCCCACCAGAATTGCTTTATGTCTGTCCCATGCATTCTTGAATTCCCCCACTGTTTTTGACCCCACTACCTCCTCAGGAAGGCTGTTCCATGCATCCACCACTCTCTCTGTGAAAAAATACTTCCTCACTTTGCCCCTGAGCCGTCCCCCCTCTATCTTCAAATTGTGTCTCCATGTTCTTGCATATCTCTTTTTCTGAAAGATGCTACCCTCTTGGACTTTGTTGATTCCCTTGAGGTACTTGAAAGTTTCTATCATGCACCACCAGCCCTCCTTTCCCCTGTAGGTCGGGTCGTGCCTGAAAATAGGTATTCTTATGTCTAGTGCACCCACCCGGTTACCAAAAGCAAATAAATAAATAAAATAGGTCATCTAATATGACTACCCCCAGGTCCCTTTCCATTTTTGCTGTTGTTAATAACCCCCCCCCAGTGTACACGTCCCCTGGGTTTTTGTTTCCCAGGTGCATTACTTTGCACTGAATCTAAGCTGTCATACCTTTGACCATTCCTCCGACCTTGCAAAGACCCTTCTCATCCTTTCCACCCCTCCCCTTGTGTATCAGCCCTGTTGCAGATCTTTGTGTCATCTGCAAAGAGGCATGCTTTTCCTTCCAGCCCCTCCACAATGTCACTTATAAAGACTGGACCTAGTACTGAACCCTGTGGTACCCCGCTACTAACTCCCCCTTTCTTTGGATTGGACTCTGTTTACCATTACCCTCTGTGTCCTTGTCCAGCCAATTTTTACAGCTGTGTGGGTGGAGGGCCGCAGATGTTTTGTCATCACTATAATAGGGGGTCGCAACCGGAACATGACCCTATGTTCTCTTACAGTGATGCAGCAACGTCTGGACAGCACTGACTCAATTGTCACTGTCCTCCACTTCAGAGCTCCCCTTCGCAGCAGGGTCACCTCCTCCCCACGGGTGCACTACTTTAAGGACGAACTTCTGGGGAAACTGCGCTCGTGCATGCACAGTTTCGTCACCGCCACCATCTTGGTAATGGTACACTGTCGCAGCTCCAACAGCTGTGCCATCCGCTAAGACACTGCTGCTCCTGCCACTCTGATATTGCTACCACCGCTCCAAGAGCCATGCTGCCACTGTACAGCCAGGTAGGAGCTCAGTGCAGCTGTATCGGCTCTGACCAGAATTTGTTTACCCAGGCTACCACCCTGGGACCCACTCCCAGGCTGGCTAATTTGTTTATTAATCTTTTATGTGGGACGGTGTCAAATGCCTTGCTAAAGTCTAGGTAGGCCATGTCCACAGCCCCTCCCTGGTCTACTACGTTGGTCAGCCAGTCAAAGAAATCTATTAGATTCGTCTGACATGACCTTCCCGCTGTGAATTCATGCAGCCCTGGGTTCTGTGCCCTGCTGGCCTCTAGGTACTCAACAGTTGTTTCTTTCAGAAGTGATTCCATCATTTTCCCTACCAATGAGGTCAAGCTAACAGGTCTGTAGTTTTCTGCCTCTACTTTGTTCCCCTTTTGTGAAGGGGAATCAAACCCGTCCTCCTCCAGTCCTTAGGTACCACATCATCCTCCTATGATTTGTTAAAAAGGGTAGTCTGTGGTGTCACTAGTTCTCCCCTTAGTTCTTTTAGAATCCTGGGGTGAATTCTGTCAGGTCCCATTGCTTTGTCCACCTTCAGTTTTAAGAGTTCTTTTGGAACCCTTTCTTCTGTGAAAGGACCAGTATCGACCCCTCTATCCAGAGTGCTTCTATTGATTGGATTAGGTACCTCTGCCTCCTCTTCTTTTGTGAATACTGAGCAGAAGTACCCATTCAGTATTCCTGCTTTTTCACTGTCCCTGTGTGCCCACCCACCCTCACCTTTATTAAGCCTCACTA
Organism: Neoceratodus forsteri; assembly: GCA_016271365.2. Taxonomy (NCBI): domain Eukaryota; kingdom Metazoa; phylum Chordata; order Ceratodontiformes; family Ceratodontidae; genus Neoceratodus; species Neoceratodus forsteri. The sequence goes on along the minus strand of CM057452.1, from coordinate 116,442,405 downwards.
TCCCTCCCTTGGTCTTTCTTCTCTCCCTAATGTACCTATAAAAGGTTTTATCCCCCTTGTTAACCGAGTTGGCTATCTTTTCATCAGTTTGGGCCTTTACTATTCTGACTGCCTTCTCTACTTCCTTCTGCTTTAACTGGTACAGTTCTCTGTCCTGTGCTGGCCTTTGCTATTCTGACTGCCTTCCCCACTTTCTTCTGCTTTAACTGGTACAGTTCTCTGTCCTCTGCTGGTCTGTAAGCCAGGTGGCTGTGGAATGAAGTCTCACTCTAGTGGAGCTGGCTTATATACAGTGCACTGCTTACACTGCAGTGTAATATATGGCAAGTACTGGATGGTTGGAGGTGCCATCCATCATATGAAATAGGAAAACGAAGCCCCTTCTGTTCCTCACTAGAAGTTGTACAGGTGGAAGTTAAAGGGGAATTCCATGGTTACAAGCCCCACCCCATGTGAGGGTCTGCTCCATGCTTGCAGTTTTGTGCAAAATAAAATTTCTTTTCACTCACATCCAAGTTTAGTATTTCCAGTAATTTTCTTTCTCTTTGGATGAACCTGTAATCTCCTCCTCGACATAATGCCAGTCCAGCCACTCTGACACCATGCCAGGATCCTCCACTTACGATATCAGTGTCCGGTACTTAGCCTTGGAAGTACAGCAGGTTCAGTAACCAGCAAATCAGAGCTGTAAATAGCTCCAGGATTCTTTTAGGATGACGGAATCGCCCTCAGCTGACCTCCAGTCAGTGTCATCAGCCATGGGGGGATACTAGAAAGCCCTCTGACCAGTTGGATTGGTTTGGTGGGGAGTGACAAGCCGAACCAGGTAGAAAAGAAATAAAACAGTTAGTAAGAATGTCAGCCTTGAACAAAAGTGCAAATTGGGGAAGCCCCATGGGAGCTTATAACCATGGACAAGATCCCCTGTTCTCTGGAGGACTATAGACATAACTGCTGTGGCAAGGGCTCTGAACTTTTGCTGAACCATTGGGTCAAGTTCTGCAGCAAGCTTTAAAGTTCTGTGGCACATTAATAAATAATACAGAGCCAGCATTACAGCTTTTGGGGACCCTGCAAGGATGGCTTGTGAGGAGAACCCCTAACTCCTACCACATCGATTTAAGTTACATAATTTCTCTTAAACCTCCAACTTTATGGTTTTCAGCATCTGTTTTGGCTCTCCATATTTATCTAAATCTGTTTAGGGCTTAGTACCACTTCTTGCAGCATTAGCAGCTTCTGGCAGACCCCCTAAACCTTCAGGCAGCAAAGCAAACTCCTGAATAGTTGTTCCCAAAGCAGGAGCCTGAATTAGCGTAGCCATTGAGTATGTGACTCCCTACTCTGAACACTTACATAAGAACATACGAATGTGCCAGCAGAAACAGACCACCTGGTCTATCTAAGTCTGCTCGAGTGTGCAGCCAACACCCCTAGTTTGCAGCTGCCCCATCCCCCTCCCCTTTGTCATCCCACTGCCACCCCCTACCTCCCCCGCCCTCACTCTCCCCTGTTCCCTGTCTCATGCCCTTTTGAAGCTGTTCACAAATTTACATGATACCACCTATTCTGGTAGGGCATTCCATTTTGCTACCACCCTCTCTGTGAAATAGTGTCTCCTCATTTCCTTCCTAAATCTTCCCCCCTCTATTCTTAGCCATGCCCCCTGATGACCCTCCTCCTCCTTAACTTAAAGACCCCATATGCCCCATCCTTATTGATTCCCCTCAGATATTTGAATGCCTCTATCATGTTCCCCCTGTCCCTTCTATCCTCCAGGGTGTACATATTCAGGTCTCCCAGCCTGCTGTCATAGTCTCTCCTCTCTATTCCACATATCATCTTTGTTGCCCTCCTCTGCACCCCTTCCAGTAGCCTGATATCACGCTTTAGGTATGGCCTCCAAAACTACACACAATACTCTAAGTGCAGCCTTACCAGTGAATTGTAGAGGGGCAAAATCACCTCTCTTTGCCTGGATGAAAACCCCCTACCTATGCACCCCAGCATTTTGTTCGCCTTTGCAGCCACTCTCCTGCATTGGGCAGTGTTGTTCATGGTCCCTGTTATCATTACCTCTAGGTCCTTCTCCTCCTCAGTGATCCCCAGCTTAACCCCCCCACCCCAGCCAGTATTCTCTCCTTGGGTTCTTCACCCCAAAGTGCATAACCTTACACTTCTTTGCATTGAACCCCAGCTGCCACCTCTCTGACCACTCCTCTAGCTTGCGTAGGTCCCCCTGCAGCTGCTTCCATCTGCCTCCTCTCCATCCACCACTGCTTTGATTTTGGTGTCATCAGCATACAGACTTATCTTGCTCACCACTCCGTGTGCAATGTCTGATATGAAGAGCCCAAACAATACTGGCCCCAACACAGAGCCCTGTGGCACCCCATTCGTCACCGGCCTTGGAGTTGAGAGCTCTCCTCTCACCACCACCTGTTGCAGCCTGCCACTCAGCCAGCTTGTAATCCAGTTCATCATTTTTGCCCCTACCCCTACACCAGTTAGCTTCTCCCCAAGCCACCCATGAGGCACCAAATCGAAGGCCTTGCTGAAGTCCAAGTAAAGAAGATCCACTGCATGACCCTTATCCAGCTCACCTGTCACCCAGTCATAATATTGTATGAGGTTGGTTTGACAAGACTTCCCTGAAACAAACCCATGCTGCCTCACCAGTCTTTCCTTTAGTATCATTTCCATGAGTTTGCACACTATATAGGTAAGACTTACTGGACGATAATTACCCGGTTCATCCCTTGGCCCGCTCTTGTGTAATGGTACTGCATGTGCCATCCTTCAGGCCGGTGGTCCACATCCCAACTCCAGTGAGGTGCTGTGCAGATCCACCAGCGGCTCCGCCAACACCTCCTCCATCTCCCTCAGTACTCTGGTGTGGATACCATCCGGCCCTGGTGCCTTGTCTACCTTCAGTGCCCTCAGTCCCTCTAGGACTCTACTTGCCTCAGTTCTTCCATCTGTCGCCTCCTTTCCCAGCCCATGCTGGTAGTGGTCCCCCCTTTCTTCCGTGAACACTGAGCAAAAGTATTCATTCGGTGCTTTTGCCTGCTCCTCCCCCTTTTCGGTCACTCCCACCCCTTTTTATCCTCACTGTTGTCTCCTTGCACTTCCTTTTCTCCCAGATGTATCTGGAAAAGTCTCCCCCCCCCCAATTAATTCTCTGTGCTAATCTCCGCTCCCTCTGGGCCTTGGCTTCTCTCACTTTTCTAGTCACCTCCCTGGACCATCTTGCATATTCCTCCCTGTCCACTTCCTTCCCTGTCCTCCTAAAACTTTGGTGCGCCACTCATTTTGCCCTTACCACTTCCACAACCTCGCTGTTCAACCAGCATGGTTTTCTTGCTCTGCTCCTCTTACTCTGTGCCTTGGTACAGGCTTCTGTTGCCTCTATAACCCCCCCATTTAATAATATCCCATTTCTGCTCCACATCCATCTCCTGCCTTATGCCCTCCAGTTTCCCTTTCAGTACTTTTTGCAGCATCCCAAAGTCCACCCCCCTGAAGTTCACCACCCGAGTAACTGATTTCTCTGGCTCCCCGCACATTGTGATATTAAACCACACCATTGAGTGATCGCTGTCGGCTAGTGGGTCCCCTACCTTTATTTCCCTCACTGCCTCCCTATTCGACAATACCAGATCTAAAGTGTTCTTTAGCTTAGTAGGTACATTAACCAACTGTGCCAGTATACCCTCCTGGATCGCATCCAAGAGCACTTGCTCCCTAGCGCTGGAGGTGAATCAGAATGCTCCAGTCAACCCCTGGCAAGTTGAAATCCCCCACAATGACCACCTTCCCTTTTCTACATACCTTTTTGATTTGTCCCGCTAACTCCCTGTCAAGCTTCTCAGACTGGAACAGCGGCCTGTATACCACCCCAGACCTCACTTTCCTACTCTTTGAGTCTAGGAGCTGCAGCCATATTGCCTCTGTTCTCCATTCTTCTCCCTCATCACTTGTGCATTTGATCCCATCCCTCACATAGACTGCCACCCCACCCTCCCCTCCACTCCTTACGGTCCTTCCTGTATAATTTGTATCCTGGGATTGCCAGATCCCAATCCTGGTGCTCAGTTGCCCACATTTCTGTGACAGCTGCAATATCAACCCACCACACTGCTAAGAGTGCCTGTAGCTCAGTGGATGTGTTTTCTAGGCTTCTTGCATTCAGTAGACCACCCTCCATAATGCCCCCTTCCCTTCACTAGCCTCCATCTCCTCCCTTCTACCCTCCCCCCCCTTTTTTGGCCACCCCGAGTCCTTCCCTGCTAGCCTGGGGGGTAGGTTGTGACTCCTCTCTATTGGATACCTGTCTACCTGCTGTCCACTTCTACCCTTGGTGCAATATACCTTCCCAGTCCTTGCTTTAATGCCTCCTTCCCCTCCCCACTCAGGTGCAGCCTATCCCTTGCAAACAGGTTGTTTTTAACCCAGATACTGCCCCAGCTGCCCACAACCCTATACCCCTTAGTTCAACACCATTCTACCAACCATGTGTTAAACTCGCTAATCCCCTCCTTTCTCGCTGTGCTTGCCCAGGGTACTGGGAGCACTTCAGAGAAGGCCACAGACTCCCCAGTCTCCTCGCACAGTCTTCCCACATCCTCAGTCCTCTCCCTTGTTACCTCCACCATTTCCCCACTAGGTCTTTTATCTCCACATGTACCACAATGTGTGGTTCCCCCTACCCTTCTTTACGCACCTTAGGATTGCCTGTCCTGCCATGTCTGCCTTTAATGCTGGTATGGACTCCACCCATATCCAACTGTGCCTCACCCCCTTGCAAGGGGCCTCATATGCAATTGCATTTGGGGTGGTGGTCTTTGGGAACACAAAGGCTCCTCAAACTGCCACCCGCAAAAAGTGTGATACATTAAAAATATAGAACATTAAACATCTGCAGTGTAAGTGTGGTCATGTTTCTTTTTTCCTGTTCGATCCAGTCTGTTCTTGTTTAGTTTTCACATGTTCAGTGAATTTTCTTTAGCTTGGTTGTCATCTTTCTTACCTCAGCTTCATCTTTTCTTTATTTTTTTTTTGTTTCATGTGCACCTCCCTCCCTCCCCAGCCTGAAAGCCCTGGAATCTGCAGTGCCTCCTGACCATGGGCTAACCTGGAGTGGGTGATCCCAGAATCACACCTGAACATGGGTTTCCCTCATGGAACCTTGATGTGCTACTGCTGGCCTATCAGTGACTCAACTAGCCTTTTTTTATTTATTTTATTAGTTTGCCTGATCCCAACCTAATGGCAGCGGTGCTGTCCCATTCCCCAGTCCACATAATGGCAGCAATGTTCTCTCCTGTCGTCTCTTATCCCAGACCTAACAGCAGCAATGTCCTTTTCTCTTCTCTCTTATCCCAGACCTAATGGCAGCGGTGCCCTTTCATCTCCTCTCTTATCCCAGACCTAATGGCAACAATGCTCTCCCATCCCCAAATCCACTTAAAGGCAGCAGTGCTCTCTCTTCTCCTCTCTCTCTCTTTTCCCAGACCTAATAATGGCAGCAGTGCTCTCTCCTCTCCCCTCTTATCCCGGAGCTAGTGGCAATAATGCTGTCTCCTCCCTTCCCCTTTAATGTTAGTAATGCTCTCTGCAAAAATAGTCAGTCTCTACTTAACACACAATATATCCTCCCCCACTAAGGTCAGTTGTAAAAAGGGGGACAACCACACTTCTTGACTGGGTGCTGGTCAGCCATCCTGACAGGATCCTCTTCTTTAAAGTTCTGCCTGACTTCTTCAGTGACCACTTCCTAGTCATATGCAGATGGTCAGGAAAAACACCCCCAGCTGCTGCTTTACTCACTACGACCAGAGTGTTTCACTCGCGTAAGCTCCCCAGCTTTTTGCCCTGCTTCAGCAGGTGGACTTGCCTTCCTGTAATAGACTCAGGACGTTGATGCTGCTCTGGATCACTTCACCATGCACTTCAACAAAGTGTGCGACACTGTAGTTCCATACAAAACACTCATCAAAAAAGGCACTTCCCAGCCATGGTTCACCCTACATCTCATGGCTCAAACCAGAGAATGTGACAGAGTCTGGGTGCAGTACCAGGAGCTCCGCCACATCTCTCTCTCCTCCTAAAGTATAAAGAGCTCAGAAATAGCATAAAAACTCAAGTCAGAACAGTTAAGGCTGACTACCACAAAAATAAGCAACCCGCCTTCCTCAACAAGCCAAACTCTCAATGGAATGGAATAAATGATATACTTGCCAACACTAAAAAAACTCTCCCTCACTCCATCCTTATGGATGAGTCTCTAATTGAGGGAGATGTGAACATAGCAGATACCTTCAATAAAATATTTAGTGACCTCTCAGCCTACATTCCCACACCCATCCTACCAAAGCCTATAGCACCCTTATTCATATTCATACCCTAAATTCTACCTCAGGAGGTTGACTTGGGTGGATACATACAAATACCTAGCCCATACAAAAATATAGACTCGAATGGGGCCTGATAACATCGATATGAAACTCCTTAAATCTGCCCTGAGGGAGGTCACGCGCCCCCTCCAACTCATATTCAATCTATCACTCTCCATTGGGCAAGTGCGCAAGACCTGAAAAGTAGCTCATGTTATCCCTGTCCACAAGAAGGGTGCCCAAAATCTCCCTACTAACTACCGTCCCATCTCAGTTCCTTTCCCCCTCTCTAAAACACTTGAAAAAATTCTAAAATGATTAGCTTACTCAGTGCCTGAACCAGTATGACCTTCTATCCCATGAACAACATGGGTTCCATAAGAATCACAGTACCTTAACTGCCGTGCTGGAATTTACTGACCATCTTCACTGTGCTCTGGATAGAGGGGAGCTTGCTGGGTCCATATTCATTGACCTCCTCCATATTCATTGACCTCACCAAGGCATTTGACCTTGTCAGTCATGCCTTGCTCTGCCAGAAGTTAACTATACTAGGCCTCTCTGTTGAGGCCACTAAATGATTGAAAAACTACCTGGCATACAGAATGCAAGCAGTAAAATGCAGAACGGCCCTCTCAAATAGACTATAGATCGGTTAAAGTGGGTGTCCCCCAAATATCAGTCCTTGGTCCTCTTCTTTTCAGTCTCTTCATCAATGAACTTCCTAAAGCTTGCAACTCAACTAAACTCCTCTTATATGCTGATGATGTTGTTATCACCACAACCCACAGTAACCTAACCAATATCCAACTCAATCTCCAAACCGACTCATCAGCTATCCATGACTTGTTCACAGCCAATCTCCTTGTCCTAAATACAAAAAAAACTAAATCCATGCTCTTCTACACCAGATGTAAAACCCCTGCCTCCCCAACCCTAGACATTACTTCTGCCTCCAGTGCCTCAGTCAAGCAAGTGGCCTCCTTTAAGTACCTCGGCCTGACCTACTCGGCACATGCTGACACGCTAACCAAGGCAGCCAATTCTAGACTCGGCCTGCTCTACAGGCACAGAAATGTCTTCCTCTCTGAAGTAAAGCAATTACTTGTTAGATGTTGCATCATTAGTCTCATAGATTATGGCCTTGTAATCTATGGAGCTGCCTGTGACAGAGTTCTCGCCAGGGTCAGAAGCCTGCTTAATAAGGCCTGCCACTATGTTCTCAATCTGTATTTGGATTCTCATAAGTGCACCTTGTATAATAAACTAGGTTGGCTGAACCTTGACTCCCGACTACAATACAGTTCACCAGTTGCTGGCAGAAAAACCTTGCATGGTTTGCTGTCCCCAGGGGTCCATGCCATGCTGAGCCCAGCTGACTCCAGGTATCTAACTAGAGGTGTACATCATAACTCACTGGTGTTGCCCCGTTGGAAAACCTCCCTGGGATAAGCCTGTATTTCCTTCAGCTTCCCACAATTATGGAACTCCCTTATCCCATCCCTTAAAGTCACAGACTCCCTAGCTAACTTCAGATCCCAACTCCTAGCCGCTCTCACTCCCCCCAACCCATGCGCCTGCTGCTACTGAAACATCTCTACCTCCCCTGCCCCCTTGATCCCAGTGCCTCCACTCTCCTCAAGATCTCTTTCCCTACCCATCGTTACGCACATTTCTGTTATCTCTCACCTCCTCATATTTGCTTTATTTGATACTCACAGTTCAATATAACTCCTACAATGTAATTGTTTTATTCCATTTATACCATGTACCCTGTACCACTGAAACTGTATATTTCTTGTAAATATTTATTTATTTAGTTATTGTACATCAGTTTACAACCTTTGAGCCAGAGGCTCATTTCCAAAGGTACCTCGTCACATTGAGGACAGTCAGAAACAATTTTAGGTTACAGCATAAGAGTCACAATTTAGCGAAGCACATAGTGGTTTCATACATATATACAAATAGTAGCAATTACAATGAACCAGTTGAGCACATGCTAGTAATAACAGAGGTAATATGCAGCAGGGAGAAGTTGGGGAGGGTGTAAGGTGGAGTGCCACCCAAAGGGCATTGTCAAATGTGGAGAGATCTAGGCCACATCTAGAGACAGGAGCAGCTGCGTGTGTTAAACAGTTGGCTCCGAAGGGCGGTTTTGAAGTTGGAGATTGTGGGGGCATTGGAGATGGGAGCAGGGAGAGAGTTAAACCAGGATGGAGCTCTGTAGCAGAAAGACCTCTGACCATGGGAGGTCCTGGATCTAGGGACCAGTAGAGTGGTCTTGTCCGAGGTTTGGGTTATGATAGTGGGTTGGGTGTGGCGGATGGAGGCTGTCACCCCGGGAGGGGATAGCCCGAGTAGAGTTTTCTTTGTGAGGAGGCAGGTTTGATAGCGTAGCTGATCATCTAGGTTAAGCAGTTTTGCCTCGTCATAGAGTTGACAAGTATGTGTGAGCCTGGGGGCACCAGTAATCAGCCTGCAGGCCTTATTTAGGGTGAGGCGAATTTATTTGAGGGCGGTAATGCCAGCAGCACCGTAGACTGACAGGCCATAGTCAACAAGGGACAGTACTGAAGATGTAACTGCAAGTTGGAGAGCATCGGGGGAGGCAGCTTTTATAGTGGTAGAGGATGCCAAGCCGTGAATTAGTAGTGGATGCAAGGGCATCAATGTGGGTGTGGTAGGTGAGGGCTGAGTTGAAAGAAACCCCAAGGTACTTGTAGGAGCAGACTTGTTCAAGCAGTTGTTTGGTACTTGGGAGGATATGGAGTGAGAAGTTGCAGGCTTTGTTTTGGGGGGTGGGCAAAAAGCATTGTTTTGGTTTTTTTGATATTAATGACAAGTCTTTGCTCTTTAAACCAGGCGTCGGCATCATTGTAGGATTGTTGTAGGGTGTCCTGAAGGGAGATGGGATTGTGGTGGCTGGCAAAAATGACGGCATCATCAGCATACGTAAGAATTTTGCCAGAGCATGCATTGGGCAAGGTGTTTAAATAGAGTAAGACGAGTAGGGGGCCCAGGATGGAGCTCTGGGGTACCCCTGAGTGGATGGGATGAGTTTCAGAAAGTGTCTCATTGATTTTTGCACACTGGGAGCATGCAGATAGATAGCTAGTGCACCAGGTGAGAGGGCCAGCAGAGAAACCAGTGTGGCAGAGGGCAGCCAGCAGAAGAGGGTGGGAGACAGTGTCAAAGGCCTTTGAGAGGTCAACGAACACTGCACCAGCTAGGGAGCTGGCGTCCAGGGAGGAGTGTAGGAAATTGGAGAACTCAACTAGTGCAGTGCCGGTGCTGTGGTCAGCATGGAAGCCATGCTGCTCTGGGCATAAGATGTTATGCTTAGTCAGATATTCGGTGATTTGAATGGCCACCAGTTTTTCTAGGGCTTTGGAGAGGGGGAGGGAGGATGGAGATAGGTCGGTAGTTCCCGGCGGAGGACCTGTCGCCTCCTTTATGAATGGGTGTGACTATGGCTGTTTTCCATGCAGTTGGGAATTGCCCCAGGCAGAGGGATTGGTTGAGTAGGCTGGTGAGTGGGTCAAGGACTTCATCCAGCACCAGCCGGAGAATACTGGGGTCCAGGGAGTCGCTGCCAGGACTATTGCTGTTTAAAGCTTTAATCAGGAGAGGTCTGGCTTCCTGGGCAGATACCATACGTAGGTGGAAACTGGGGCGTTGGAGGACAGGGGAGGTAGGGTGGGGGGAGGGTCAAAGAAATTACTGGGGAGGACAGAGCTAAGGTCAGTAAAGGAGGTGTTAAGGTAGTTAGCAATGCAGACAGGGTCGGTGGAGGTAGAGCCATCAATGGTGAGCTGGGATGGGGGGAGGGGAGCGTGCCTTCCCATTTAGTTGTTTAACATTGTCCCAGAAGGTCCGGGCATGCCCCCAGGAGGAGGAGATGAGGGTGGCCTGGTAATGGTCGGCCTTGGCTTTACGGATGGTCCATGTGCACCTGTTCCGTGCAGCATTGTAGGCCTGTCTATCAGCCATCCGGACCGTTTCAGTGGCAGTGTGCCAGAGGTTATCCCTATCTCTGAGTATTTGTAGTAGGGCAGGGGTAACCCAGGGTGCATTGCATTTTTTGGATCAAATTCCTGTGAGGGGTGCAAAGAGGTCACAGGCCTTGTTAAAGGTTTGGGAGAAAAAGGTGAGGGCAGTGTCTATGTCGGGTGCATGATGAATGGGAGACCAATTAATCTGGGCAAGAAAGTGTTTGAGTTTTTTCAGCCCACCAGGTCGGAGGTGCCTGCGGAGTGTGGTCTGGGCTGTGGGTTCAGGAGTGGGGGCCGCCCAAAGGAATAGGATAGGGGAGCGGTCACTTAGTGCGTCTGGGAGGACCTGGATGTTATGGATTTTTTGGGGGGCGGTTGGTGATAATAACGTCCAGATGGGTACTGGTTCCTCTTTTTGGGTTTACTCTAGTGGGCTGGGAAATGAGTTGTGTTAGGTCTAGGGCAGCGAAAGTATCACGGATAGTGGAAGAGGAGGCGCTGAGCCAGTTCACGTTTAGGTCCCCCACTATGATTTGTTCCGCCTTGTGGTGGAGGGTGGCAAGGTATTCTGTTAAAGATATCAGCACCGGGTTCTGGTTCTTTGGGGGAATGTAGGCAGTGGTGAGATATAGAGGGCCCCTGGAGGAGTCAGGAGCAAGTCTGAGGTAAGGGCTTGGGCCCCATTTACAAGCGCAGATGCAGGGAGCACTTGCCCGATGATTGTGTCCCTGGTATAGATAGCGCAGCCACCCCCGCGTTTGCCTACTTTGTCCTCTCAGTATAGTGTATAGCCTGGGAGGGAGACAGAGGAGTCAGGGTGGATGTGGACAGCCAGGTTTCAACCAGGGCTATGATGTCTGGGTTATATAGCATGGCCCAGCACTGGAGGGCATCAGATTTTTTCAGTAGGCTGCATATGTTCATGGAGGCCATGCGGGGACCAGAGGACCCAGCTGATGGGCTGGTGGGGGCTGGGCCTGGGTTAGGATGTATATTACCCGATAGGAGTAATAGGAAGACCAAAGCTCTGACCGGGGGGGGGTGGTGGTATGTAAACTTCCGGGGGGTACGCTGGGATGGGATGCACCTCTGTAACAGTATATTTAGTGTAAATATATTGTTTGTCCTGTTCGCTGTTTCTCTGTCCTGAATGACCTTAGACCCTTTGAAAATAGGCCAAGCTGGCTGGCCCAGTGGCGCTGGAGGTTGAGGCACTGGTTACTACACCTCGCGCCATGCCAGCGACCTGGGTTTGGAAATGAGTCCGGCCCGTCAGGGGTCGAAGGGGGGGGAGAGAGGATCAAGCGTCTGAAGACTGCTCTCTCTCTCTTGGGGAGAGAAATTAGTCGTCCCACTTTGTTGACTGCCCTCTGGCAGTGGCTGGAGAGGCAGTATGGGTCGGGAGGTTCGAGTCTGACATCCTCGTGATGGTGGGGAGGGAGGGTGGGAAGAAATGGAGGAAAGCGAGCCTGGCAGGCTCGATGATGGTCGAGCTCCCGGAGGCTGTCCCCGGATTCTGGATTGGGTCTCCGGGAGGGAGAAGAAGCCGGCGACCTCCTTCTTGGCCCCACCACAGGGTGAAATCCACGTGGGAACTACCGGGGATCGCAAGTAAGGGAGCAGCGGGACTGGAAAGAGAATCCCTCCGTTTGGAGGGCCGAAGCCGCCTGCCAGGGCTCCAGAGCCTAAAAATCTCTATGGAAAAAAGAAAATATGCCCAGCCTAAAGGATCTTGTAAATAACAAATAAGAAAGAACATAAGAATATGACGGCAGATGGGGACCGCGTGATCCATCTAGTCTGCCCGTTATTTGACCTACTCTCCCCCCCAAGTATATTCCCTTATTTCAATATTCCGCTATGTTTGTCCCAAGATATTTTGAACTCCTAAAATGTCTTACGATCGATGACCTCCTGCAGCAGCTTTTTCCACAGCTTCACCACCCTTTCGGTGAAGAAAACTTCTAATGTTGCTCCGAAATCTCCCTCCCACTAGACATCTTTTGTGGCCTCTAGTACATGCCTCCTTATTTTTTTGGAAGAGGATCTGATTCTGCGCTGAGTTGATACCCTTTAGATATTTAAAGGTTTCTATGATGTCCCCTCTGTTTCTCCTCTGTTGCAGGGAGTACATGTTTAATTCTTTAACTTTTGCCTCATAGGGTTCGTGGTGGAGGTCCTGAACCATCGTAGCTCTTCTTTGCACAGTTTCCAGATGGTCTATATCCTTTTTAAGGTGTGGTCACCAGAACTGGGCACAGTATTCCAGGTGTGACCTCACCAAGGATATGTAAAGTGGGATTATCACTTCGCAGTTTCTGCTTGTGATCCCTCTTCCGATGCAACCGAGGATGTTACTGGCTTTCTGTGCTGCCTTCTCACATTGTCTCCTTACCTTTAGGTTGTTGGATGCCATGATCCCTAGGTCCCATTCTAGGTTCATGATGGCTAATTATTCACCCCCTAGACAGTAATTTTTTTCCTGGGTTTCTTTTCCCTAGGTGCATGACCTTACGCTTCTTGGCGTTGAACTTCAACTGCCAAGTTCTGGACAATTCTTCCAGTTTTGTTAGGTCTGATTCCATTGCTGTGGCCCCTTCCTGTGTGTTCATCCTGTTGCAGAGCTTGGTGTCATCTGCAAACAGGCATACTGTCCCCTCCAATCCATCTGCAATGTTGCTGATGAATATGTTGAAGAGGACTGGTCCAAGCACTGCACCCTGCGGAAACCCGCTGGTCACCATCCCCTCTCTCGACAGGATGCAATTCACTACAACATTCTGGCCCAGATATTCAAAAGGGTTGTGCATGGCGCAACGGTGTTGCGCCATGCACAACCCAATCTTGCCTGGTGCGATATTTAAAAGGGAAAAATCGCCTCATCAAATCCCAATGCGTCGGGCATCTGTAATGTATGCAGGCACAGGAAGGTGTGCCCATGCATAACCTGCACAGTCGATATTCAGCCCGGGCGTGCATAGTTATGCATGCCAACCCCTGCGCCTGCACAAAGTTACAACAAAAAAGGAACAAGTGATGGCCACCCACAGGTGAGCTGCCGAGTGTGGGCGCAACACAGCAGCTGTTACGCAAGGTGGCCATCACCTGTTCCTGCCCCCATGCCCGATCGCTGGGCATCAGTCATCCCCCAAGTCCAATATCCCTGGTGGTCCAGTGGACAGAATGAGCCCGATGCGGGCATTACTGCATCACCGCCCCCAAGTCCAATATCCCTGGTGGTCCAGTGGACCGCAATGAGCCCGATCGTGGGCATCACTCTATCACCCCCAAGTCCAATATCCCTGGTGGTCCAGTGGACTGCCGGAGCCCGATCGCTGGCCGCATTCGCCGCCCCCAAGTCCGATATCCCTGGCGATCTAGTGGACCCCCACCCCACCGCCCACTGGGCCCCACCACCCGCTCCCCCGTCAGCGGCGGCGGCAGAACCACCCGCCTGCCGCCCGCCGCCCGCCGACTGACAGCTCGGTAGGGCTGCCGCCCATAGTTCAGAGCATGAGCCAATGGGCGTGCAGCCCATACCGTACTAGTCAGTCCAGATATGTGAATGAGCTCCCAGTCATAGCGGCCCTCAGCCGCTTTCACCTGCTGCCAGCGTTCTTCCCTGGGACTCTGGCTGAATTGTAAAGATGGTGGGTGGCGCGGGCCTTTGTAGTCTCGAAGCCCCACCCCCATAACACCCGGCCTGATTCGTTTGGTCCACCGCCAGATCCCCAACAACAACCGGGAAACAGCAGAAGACAGGTAAATGTTAATTTTCAAATGAGTACATATACATTTCTAAACATTTAAAAATGTATTCTCTGCAGTGTCATTGTGATGTTTTTCTCTTGTTTCTCTGTTTATTGTGTCCCTTATTTAGTTTCCACATTTTGCATAAACAGTCTTTAGATTTGGCTTTTCACTTTTCTTACCTTGGCTTCATCTTTTTTCGTTTTTTAAGTCTATCCAGTTTTCTCTCATTCTGTTCCTGCCCCCTGCAATCTGCCCCCAATTCTGTTTAGTTAGCTGGTTTGCTTTCTTTTTCTGTAATTCACATTTTCTCCCTCAAGCACCAGAGCTGACCCATCATGTTTGCAACCTCCAGTACCATCCACAGCCACCTCTTGTGCTTATGGCTGGCTCTTTCCCCAGGCCCGTTGGGACATCCTTATGGGAGCACTTATCTATGAAGCCCTTAATGACGGTGTCCATTCCCCCTTAACTAGATTCCTCATCTTCAAATATGGCACACAGGGAGGCAGTATAGCACAGTGATTTAAGGCGCTGAGCTGCAAATCTGGTGACATCCAGCAGACCAGACCTGGGTTTGAATCCCACAGCTTCCACTTACATACTGTGTGACCCTGAGCAAGTCACTTAACTTCCATGTGCTCCCAGGTCGCACCTGTAAAAAGCTTTCAACTTAGTGTGCTACTCTTGGTTAAACAACTCAAAAAACCAAAAACAAACAAAAAAAAAACCACAGGAACTGGGATCCTCCTCATGACGACTGCCCAACTATCTCCGGACCTCTATGGACATGGGACAGAGAGCCTTCTCTATGGTTGCCCCAAGGCCCTGGAACAGCCTTCCAACCTCATTCCACTCACTAGGCTCCTCTCTGATTTTCAAAACCAATTTGAAAAAAAGCCCTGCTATCTGTCTCGGCCTGTAAGTGCTCCTCCTAATTTCAGCTTGGTGGATATCCCGTTCAGCCCTTACCCTACCTTACTGAAGAGTACCTTTCCCCCGCCACTCACTGAGCTTAGAACCTCTGCTGCTGGCTGTGTTCTATCCCTATCTTTGTGTATAAACCGGCATGTGCTCTGTCTAAGTATCCTGCATATTGCCTATTGAGCCCTGTAAGATTCCTGCATATTGTTTGTTGAACCCTGTAATCGCTGCACCGAGTATTTTTCTTCTGTATTGTTCCACTGCATTGTATTTGCTAAACTGTTATGTTCTGTTTTCCCAAGCATGGTATGTTTGTATTGCTCTAGTTACTGCTGGACCCTCGTGTATTGTATTTTGGTGTATTCTTTTTTCAAGCACTGTTTGTCTGTATTGTTCAAGGTATTTTTCCTCTCTTGTACCATTCGTGCCATCTTTATGGCATGGGTCATGCCTGAAAATGGTCCCTGTGTACTCACCCGGTTACCAAATAAATAAATAAAAATAAATAAATAACTCATTAAGGATTGCAAATTACTGTCTGCCACAGCAAGCACTTTGCCCTGTCATGGTTTTAAATGAAAATACCAACCCCTGCCCACAACAGCCTTACCACCTTCCTAACATATGAACACACCAGCAGATAAAGACCTTGCAGTCTATCTAGTCTGCTTGATTATGCAGCTCCCTATGTATTTACCAAGGGAACTGTCCCCTCACTGTTTCCCTTTTGACCTTCCATAATTTCCCCCTCTCTCCCACTCATCCCCCTATCTACCTGCAACGTTTCCACTCACCCTGTCATACCTCCTCTTGAAGCTGTCCACCATTTAAAGGGATACCACCTCCTCCAGCAGCTCATTCCACTTGGCCACCACTTGCTCTGTGAAAAAGTGCCTCCTAATCAGCCCTAAGAGTGCAGATGAGAGGCCTTGTATTTTTAAATTTATGTCATTATCCAGTCCAGCATTGTAGAATGATCCTCTCTCTCTCTTCCTCCCTCAAAAGTATTGCAAGGTCTCCTCTTAGACATGTCTCTGCCATCTCCATCTAATAAAGAAAAAGAACACACCCTGCATATCTTAGCCACAAAATTCACTAAACCCAGAGCCTCATTGAGTCACTTTGTTTTTATGGCTACAGTGGGCGAGCCTGTAGCTATCTTGCTGTAGCTGGAAAAAGGGGATACCGAAGCACAAATTTGGAGTTGCAGTACTTCCTTATGCAACTCCAAATCAGTGCACTCACTCCTCTTCCCCCCACCCGCGGGTGCACTACTTTTTCTGCCATCACCTGTTGAGCTCGCTGAACACATGGCGGAACACAGCAGAGTCCACTGTGTCCAAGATGGTCACCGGAGCTCAGTGCGCATGTGCGAGTCATCATGCATGTGTGACTTCACTTCCACAGTTGTGGTGAAGTCGCGCATGCGCACTGAGTTCATGGCAGAACATTTTGCCGTGCCCAAAATGGCCTTCGGAGTTCAGTGCACATGTGTGACTTCACCAGAACTGTGGAAGTGAAACCGCACATATCCGATAACTCGTGTGTGCACACTGAGCTACGGTGGCCATCTTGGACATGGTACACTGTGCCGTGTTCTGCCATGAGTTCAGCAAGATTGTCTGCAGCCGTATTAGCTCTGGCCAGAATTTGTTTATATTGGCACCCTTTTTGGTCAAACACTATAAGACAGTCTTCTGCCACTTCCTATTACTGCTGGGTGGAAATACAGCTGGATTCATGCCCAATATAGCTTTGAGTGGGCCCCAGAAAGCACTACTGGGAAGAAGAACAAGCATTCAAACAACATGAAGTCTTGCTGTATTCTGACTACTGCAGTTAGGTACTGCCTTTTAACTGCCCTGGAGAACAAAGAGTTACACTTTCCATGGCCAGCATGGAATGTTCACCGCGAGCTCGGTTGAAGCCCCTGTCTGCTGTTGTTTAAACACCAACCATCAGATTATTTACTCCGCCTCACTGAACAGTCGCTCCAGAGATTTCTCCTTTGCTTGGTTCAAAAAAGTCGGTTAAAGTGTCATTTTTCGCTCGGTTTCTACCGAATTCCTGCTACCGACTCTGTCGGTTTAAGTCTCTGCCTGTGGTACTGTGAGTACTAGATAGGTTTTACATTTAGTAAACCGATCAGTTTAGTTTTAAAAAAGTTGTGAATTTACTTAGAGTGTGGTAACCAGTCCGTATCGGTTCTAAAAAAAAACAGATTTTATTACGTTTTTTTCCAAGACCCGTAACACGGTCAGGAACCAATAAGGGAGTCTTGCCTGGCGGATTGCCGTAAAAAGGGTAAATTTTGGATAGGATTGGCCATGTCTGAGAAACCCAAGAAAACAAACGGGCCCACTGCGTTTCAACAATGCAGTGTGTGTGGGGAAGGCTGATCTAATTGCAGTCGGCATAAAGGGAGTTACTCCAGACTGTGTTTTCTTTGGGAGGCTCTGCCCCCCGAACCTCCCGCTACTAAATTAATCAACTCCAAGTCAGAGTTGCTTCGGGAAGGGGGTGCAATAGGCAGTGCCAGGGTCCTGAGCCGACACTACAGTAACCTGGTCAGTTGCGGTAAAGTTGTTGCCGTAATGACAGCATACCTATTCCCTGGAGGATAGAAGGGACAGAGGGAATATGATTGAGACCTTCAAATACTTAAAGGGCATGAATAGGGTTAGTACTGAGGGTATGTTTAGATTAAAGGTGGGAGGGACACAAGGGGACACTGTCTGAAATTGGAGGGTGGAAGATTCAGGAGGGAAATGAGGAGGCACTACTTCGTAGAAAGGGTGGTAGTGAGGTGGAACAACGTACAGAGGTAGTATACATGTATCCATGCAGGGATAGGCAATAATACAGATCAGTGTAGTAAGGGTATTCTGTGCTGAAAACAGCTCATTTGCAAGTTGTTTGACGGGTGGGGAGGGTGCAGGGGATACGTGACAAATGCGGTCATACGTGAACTGCACTGCCTACCGGTGAAGTGACGAATCTCCTTCAAGGTTAGTTTGCTGACCTATAAAGCCTTATATGGACTGGGCTCAGGTTGCGTGAGTTCCTGTCCCCTTACTGCCCAGCTTGCCCTCTCCGCTCCTCCAAGGTGACACTCCTAGTGGTTCTCAGGAGATCGCACAATTTGAGGTGACTGGTCCGGCTCTGTGGATTTTGCTCCCCAGATCTCTGAGGGAGGCTCCCTTGGTGGAGACCTTTAACAGGGGCTGAAGACCTGCCTGTTCAGTCACACCTTTGACCTGAATTGGCCCAACTGGTTTAGTTTGTATCTATTTATATTGACTGATTTGCACATTTTAAGTTATCTGTATTTATTGACTTGTGTTGTATTCTGATCTTTGATTTTATGATGTACAGCACTCAGAGTCCCCGGGATTGGGTGCTTTACAAATACATTACTATTACAACAAAACAAATGCATGATATATATTGACTCATGGTCGGAGCCATGATACAGTTCATGGGTGTTCCCGCTTCTGTGGCAGCTTCTGCTTCCTTTCCCCTTCATAGAAATATGCAAGACAGCCACCTGTGCATTAATTTAAACATTTACCTGTCATTACTGTGTGGCCGTACAGTCATGTAGGGATGTGTAATTCAGGTCTGTTGTGCTAAAGATCTGCAACACAGTGTACACACCGGAGGGGGAGGAAAAAATGAGAAAGGACCTAAGCCTATTAGAGGAGTGGTCGGGTATCTGCCAGTTGAGTTTCAGTGCTGAAAAGTGCAAGATCATGCACCTGGGTCACAGAAATCCAAGGGAGGAGTACATAATGAGTGGGGAAATTCTGTCCACCACAAATCAGGAGAGAGACTGGGGGGTTATTTTATCTAATGACTTGAAGGTGACCATGCGGCATGAAAAAGTGGTGGGGAAAGTAAACAGACTGTTGGGGTGCATAGGGAAGGGCATAACAAGCAGGAGGAAGGGGGTGGTGATGCCACTGTATAGATCACTGGTGAGGCCTTAGCTAGAGTACTGTGTCCAGTACTGGAGACCATGGGCAGGATCCACAATGGGAACATTTCTGAGTTTCCCTCCACAACTGCCGTTGCGGACTGGAATCATCTGCAGCTGCGGCAGTAGTGATTCAGAGCCGCGACAGTTGCAGAGGGTGCTATGGCGGGTTCTGCTGCCCGTGGCAGTCTCCCGCAACTGTGGTGCTGTCCATGACAACAGCATCTGCAAGCTGCCATATTCCATGGAGCCGATCGTACTCCGGCTCCACCTACGTGAATATCCGCAGCTGCGGGTGACCTGTGGCTTCGCAAGTGGTTTCCCACTAGCGTCGAGGTTTTCCTGCAGCTGCAGGTCCTTCTCCCCATACATGAATCCTGCCCCGTATCTCTGGAAGGACATTGACAAAATACAGGCAGTCCAGAGAAGGGCATTGAAGATTGGTACATGGACTGCATCAGAAGCCCTACAAAGAAATATTTAAGGACCTTAATATCTATTCCCTGGTGGAAAGAAGGAAGAGAGGAGATATGATAGACATTCAAGTACCTTAGGGGAATAAACAGGGTACAGATTGAAAGCATATTTCAGAGAAAACTCTGCACAAGAACAAGGGGGCATGATATGAGGTTGAAGGGTGGAAAGCTCAGGGGTAATGTTAGGAAGTACTTTTTCACTGAGAGGGTGGTGGAGCCATGGAACAGCCTTCCAGCAGAAGTGGTGGGTGCGAAAACAATACGGGGGTTCAAGAATGCATGGGATAGACATAAGGGTACCCTGGAGATGTGCAGAGCAGGAGAGCCGCAGATCAAATAGGATCTGGAGCTGCAGCACTGAGCAGGGAAATGGGCAGACTAAGTGGGTCGTATGGTCCTTATCTGCTGACAGATTCTGTGTTTCTATGTAAAGAGCTTATTCCTCAAATATCCCTTGTCTTTTCCATCTTCTTGTGGTACTGCAAATAGTCTCTGCTGGAGTGTGGCTATAGATGAATCCACATTGTTAGAAGAAAAGTTACTGAGTTGTAATGGTGTCTCTTCTAGTGGTATTCATCTAGATCCGCACAGTCCCACCATTGTGGTTTAAATCTAATTTATTGACGAAATTGATTTCATTTTCTATATTTATTGAATTTATTTGAAAAATATTGGCCAGCTCTGGGTGCCGTCTCCTTCTCCCTGTTTCTGCAACTGTGTGACTGTTGATAAATACCACTAGAAGAAACACTGTCACAGGTAAGTAATGTATCTAAACTGGACCCCTTGTGAGCTGGGCTATCGGAGTATTGTCAAATGTGTCATTTCTTCTGAAACTGAACAGTTTATTGACATTTTACATTTGCCATTTCAATCATGGTAAGCAGTGTAGCCCAGTGGTTAGAATGCAGAAACGTGAACTGGGAGACCCAGGTTCGAATCTCACAAGAGATGTGTTACCTTGAACACATCACTTAATATGTCAGTGCTTTAGTCCACCCTACTGTAATAGGGATAGAGACAGGATTCCCCACTGAAGAAAATGGGATGTTACATCTCAGTCAGGCAGTCCTGGGTAAATAAATTGTAACACAGGACTTGGATGGTAAGACAGCTGAGCAGCTTTCTGTTTTTAAGTATTTTGGTCACTAGCTAAATCCCATACTGAAACACATAATTTGTATTCAGCAAGAAAGCAGATGTAAAGCTGGTAATGGTATGGTGTTCCAGATATTAAGAATCAGAAAAACAGCATAAATCCCAAGGTAATTTCTTACGCCCGTGCATGATTACAAAGATTGGAATTATATAACAGCCAGAATTGCTGCTCTAAAGGAATCTGACAAGGTTAATAACAAACTGGTTTGATTTGTGATTCAGTGTGACACCCCGACTCCTCATATTACAGTACATAGATCAAAACTGGCCCATTCTCTATGGGTGTAGATAATTGAATGGCTTTGCCTATTGCACAGATGTGTAGATGGCTTAACAACAAGCTAACTCGCTGATAATCTTTCAAGGTCATAGGGTACAGATGAGGGGATCTCATTATCTGTTGCCTTTTCTGTTGCTGTAGAAAACGTCACTTCAAACAACATGAAGTCTTGCTATATTATGACAGTAGCAGTTTGTCCCACCACTAGAACTGGTGGGACAAACTGCTACTGTCATAATATAGCAAGACTCCATTAGAAGAAACAACATTACTAAGGTGAGTAATTTTTTCTTTGCTGGCATGGCTTAGTATTAGTAGTCTGGCTGTAGAAGTCATCCCATCCCAGATAGCGACATTAGCATTCAAGTTCACACCTGGAAAATTGTAGGGTGCCATGCACTGCCACAACACCTATCAACCGTACTAACTTTCTACCGCCTGCTGTAAATTGCAGTCAGACTTGAACACCTGCTGAAGCATGTATTTGCTGTGTATTGGCAAATTGGACAAGTAGCATTAAATGTACCATGGCTCGCTTTGAAAGGGAACATGCAGGTTTATGGCAAACATTCAAGTCGGTTCAGATGGAAGTACTTTTCTGAAGGTCTTTTTGGTACTGTATCATCCTTTAGAAGTGGGTGTTGTTACCACATTGTGCTTGGTACTTACAAAGTGCCCAACAGCACATCCATCCATAATCTGAGAGATGTTCATTGATCATTTATATTTCAGACTTAGTCAGATGTGGGAGTCCTTATATCCAGTTGTTAGCTGGCTAACTGTAGAAATTTGGTTCAATGCACTCAAATCGACTAGACTTACTAGTACTAAAAGTTTTTTAGAGGTACTTCACAAAATAGGTCGGGCCTCAAAAAGTTGCTTTTGGTGTCAGAGTGTGAAATGTATAACTTTTTATAGTCTGTTTAAATGCATTGGGCAATTACTGTTGAGCCATTTTCTTTCTTTCTTTCCCTTTCCCTCCTTCCCTACCTACTTACTTACTTACTTCCTTCCTTCCCCCTCCCTCCCTCTTTATTTTCTCCCAGGTAGTCATTATGCAGAGCAGTACACATACTTTAAAACAGCTGCCACCTTTCTGCAGCTACATCCCACAGTGAACCAGAAAATTGTTCAAATATTGCCAACATGATCAGTGCTATGGAAGCCAAAAGCTATGAGGAGAGGCAGAAGGCCATGTTTATTTATTTATTTATAAGCTGATAACTGTGAAAAGCACCGTGAGCCGGAGCTCATTTCTAGGTGCGACCCAGGGGAGGGGGAGCAGGAGGAGAAGACATAACAGGCAGCATAAAAACACATAATACAAGAAAAAAAATGTGGGTCAGGGTCACAAGACTCAAATACAAATGTAAAGAGACACACCAACTTCTAAAATACACAGCTTTGCCAAATATCAAGTAACGAGCAGCCAACACTGAGAGGGGGTAGGTTATACATACCCCCTCTAAAAAAAAGACAAAAAACGCTAGGTGAAATAGCACAGCCTGATTAGAGCAGCAAGTAAACTAAGGCTGTAAATTAAGGCTGTTCTCCTTGAAGAGCAGGAGCCTGATACAGTCATGATCTCAGTCATACATCTCAACTGTTCCTTATTTTGATGAACATCTGTCATTGTACCCCTCAGATGTGCTCTGTCTCTGAGTTAGCCAGCTGGTGCAATGGTAGTGTTACCACTTGTGGCATGGATGACCCAGTTTCGGAAGTGAACTCGGGGCATTGGAGGGTCAGCTGGTGGGAGGAGGATCATGGCTGGGGAGAGGAGGATCAGGTGTCACGCGGACTGCTCTCCTCCTGCAGGAGGAAAGGTTGACAGACCCCAGAGCTTGCCTGGCCACTAACGGAAACTGTGGGACTGGCACCCAGGACCTCATAGAGGGCGGGGGCTTGGCAGACATGGACATACCGAGCACAGGAGCACACTCGCGATGTCCTGGTGACTTTGCATACCACGCCTCGGGAAACACAGGAGTAGAAAATGTCGCTGGAGGCAAGATGGCATCAGACACCCACAGGCCCTGCATCCAACCATCTGGGCTTGTCAGTCAGGAGCTGGATCCTTCTCCAAGGGGGGGGGGTTGGGGAACCCCATAAGCCCCCCCCCAGGAGGGCAAGCCCTGGGAAAAGAATGTCCGGAGGCAAGTCCTGTTGGATGTTGGGGTGACGGGAATGGGGTGTCTGGCAGATGCAGGCCATCTTATGACAGGGGAGAAAAAAAGTGTTCTGTTCCACATCCATTGAACATTGGAAAGAGGCTGTACACATAGAGAATGTGCAACTCAAACTTTAAAGCAAAAATTCTTAACATTCTGTAATAATAAAGCGATATTTAACCTTGGACAAGTAAAAGTACAGGTATCTTCAGTGTTGAGAGCTTGAATTTACATAGTTTAGAATGTGTCCCTCATTTTCAGTATCTGTGTCTTTCATTTCATTGACAGAAGGTTGAGAGATATGAGCTCAGTGTACTGCACACTTAAGGGTATCGGCAAGATGGAACAGATACACGTTTGATATGGTGTGCTCCATCAGGACAATGGGCCAAAACACTGAAGCTCAGAGTTGGTCAGTTTATGGGTAACTTTAGGAGCTACTTCTTTGCTCAGAGAGTGGTGAACCTATGGAACAGCCTACCACTGGAGACAGTGGCTATGAAGGCATTACAGACCATCAAGGTAAGGCTGGACACATTCCTGCATACCAAGGGAATCAGCGGGTACTTTGTGTAATAGGGTGGGTAGGGAATCCCTACATACCAGTACACGTTTGCACTGCATACTGATTCATCCCTGCTCATGAAGTGAGAGGGGGCCCACCTGATGGATTTAGAGTCCCTTCAGACCTTAAATTAATGTTAATATTGTTTTTGCACACCGGAAAATGAGGTCCCTGCCCTTCTAACAGTGTTTCCTGATGAGAACATACTAACAAGAATACTCACTCAAACTCTGATGAAATTAAATGAGCATATTTATGCCTCATATGAGTAACCAGTTTTAAATGTTGTACCCATTTTATTTTTGTTGTTTCTCACATTTTTTGTCCTTTTTTTTCATCTTGTCCTCTACTCCAGTGGTTCTGGTTGCCTTTTCTGCACCTAGCCAGTGTTGGAATTACAGGGTGGGCTTGCCAGGGATTGGCCCCCGTAACTCTTGAGTGAGAACCAGTAGTTCTCGCATTACTGCCATTTTTATAAATCGAAAGGGACTTTAATGTAAAGATAGAACCCTCATGGACCCACATAGCTCACAAACCTCATAAAGTGTGATTCCAAAACTGACCTTTTCATTCTTAAAACTGCTTCCAACTGCTGTCCAAAACTAGCAGAATCAGGAATCTCCCTGTGTGTTGAACTTTTGCAGTGCTTCTAAAACTTACTGTATTTGTCATTCATTTGTATCAGATGTTTTCTTATTTTGCATTTTTTATTTGTATTGAGGAATTTGTATTTTTGTGATTATAGCACCTTGATACCTTTGTAAATCCTGCTTAATAAATAAAAACAATTATCTGAGCTAACAGTTATGAACAACATTTTCATTATATTTAAACCACTGTAGTAGGGTTCTGGTCTGGCTTCAGATAAGCCATTAACCATTCAGTTCGTTTTTCTCTGACTAACTGCTGCCTGGTGCTGTTTCTAGGAAAGTTCATCTGTTTGTTGAGTAAATAATTGACGTGGCTTATATCTGTTGGTCAGTGCTAATTAGAAAATGGGCTTTTTATTTCCTGGGCTCTCATTGGCTACCTCCCATGCCGGGGAAATTTGTAGACCGTCGGCACAGCGACAGCACAACACCGCCAGTTGGTGTTGTGCTGTCGCTGGGGGGAACAAGTGTTTTCTGTGGGGGGCTTTGCCCCCCTGCACCCCCCGACTAAAGATTACTAACGCCAGTCAGAGTTAGTCCGAGGGGGGTAACACCTAGCGGCAGCAGTGTCCGAATACTCGGAGACCATCACAGAGAACTGCCAAAATGTCGCCAGATGGTCTTCGTATGTCACGCTGCTCGGCCGGTATCCCATACATACATACATACATACCTGTACATACAAGATGTCAGCAGAGAAGGACCACAAGGCCCACCTAGTCTGCCCAATCAAGTCCCTCCTAACAAGAGACCCCCAGTCTAACCCCTACTCCGGAAACCCCTTCCCCTAAGTACCAGTATGCCTTTGTGTCTGTCCCACACATTCTTAAAGCTAGTAACTGTGTTTACCCCTATCACCTCTTCCGGCAGACTATTCCAAGTGTCCACCACCCTCCCCGTGAAAAAGTACTTCCTTATGTTTCCTTTGAAACGTCCCCTCTCTAGCTTTCAGTCATGTCCCCTCATGCTTTGGCAACTCTTCCTTTGAAAAATACTTCCCCCTTCTATCCTGTTTATGCCCTTGAGATAATTAAAGGTCTCTATCATGTCACCCTTCTCCCACCTTGTCTCCAGGGAATACATATTCTGGCCCCCAGCCTCTCCTCATAGGACATCCCCTGCAGACCCCTCATCATTTTTGCAGCCCTCCTTTCCACCACCTCCAGTCTGTTTATGTCCTACTGTAGATGAAGCCTCCAAAACTGAACTCTGTACTCCAGATGAGGCCTCACCAGTGTCTTGCAAAGAGGCAGTAGGACCTCCCACCATCTACTGGTAATACCCCTCCCCATGCATCCAAGCAAATGGCTAGCCTTCCCCACTGCCATCTCGCATTGCCTAGCCACCTTTAGGTCATCTGGAATGACAGCACCCAGGTCCCTCTCCTGTTGCATGACTGCCAGTTTAACTTCTCCCAGTTCATATGTCGCCCCCGAGTTTAATAATAGAAACATAGACTTTGACGGCAGATAAGGACTGCTTGGCCCACCTAGTCTGCCCATTTCCCTACCTACTGGATAAGCTGCCGATCCTGGTTAACCAATAGCCTATTTCTTCTTACCCCCTACAAGAATTGCCTTATGTCTGTCCCATGCATTCTATATAACTATCATAATAATAATAATAATAATATTTCTATTTCTAAAGCTCTAGTCACAGTGTACCAAAGCATTATACAATCTATACAATATCAATTAAAATTGATAGGAATTCTAAAAGCACAAAAAACAATTCAATTCCTATCACATCTTAAAATCCAGTCAATATAGTTAAAATCCCAGGTTACGATGATCTAAGAAGAATTAAATAGTGTCTCCAAAGACGAGTCAAAATAAGTAAGTTTTTAATGCAGTTTTGAAGCTCTCCACTGTCAGATACTCTCGTATCCGATGAGGCAGAGAATTCCACAGGGTTGGGGCTGCAAACGAAAATGCCCGTGATCCAGAAGTTTTTAACCGTACCCTGGGAATTGCCAGCAATCCCTCATCGACTGAGCAGAATAGTCGGAGGGGGCAGTAAGGGTGCAGAAGATCTTGCAGGTAGCTCAGATCCAGTCCATGTGGGGATTTATAGGTCAGCAAGCCGACCTTGAAGGTGATCCGCCACTGAACAGGCAGCCAGTGCAGTTTGCGCAGCACAGGTGTAATATGACTGGATCGAGATAATCCAGACAACAACCTGGCCACTGCCTTCTGCACCAGCTGCAGGCAGTTGATATTGACCCCCGGAAGCCCTAGGTAATGGGAGTTACAGTAGTCCAGGTGTGAGGTCACGAAGGCGTGGATCAAGGTTGGAAGGTCGCCAGACGGAAATAGGTGCATAATCCGGGTGATATTCCTCAGATGGTAAAAAGAGGACTTGACTACAGCTGACACCTGAAAATGAAGCATCAGCCTATCATCAAGAATCACCCCCCAGATTCTGTGCCAGTTTGGAGGTCAGCAACTGGGCACCCCCATGCCAAAGCCCTGAGGGACATCCCACCACTGACCCCTCTATCTAGTGACCAGGATCCGCCACCAACACCTCAGTCTTGTCAGAATTCAGTTTCAACCAGCTGGCATTCATCCAGTCCTGAATTTCCGTGAGGCAGTTGTTAAACACTGAGACCGCTTTATCCTGGTCGGGCACAAAGGACAAATAGAGCTGAGTATCATCTGCATAGCAGTGAAAACCCAGCCCATACCACCTCACAATCTCTCCTAATGGCAATATGTACACCGCAAACAGCATGGGGGAAAGCACGGAGCCCTGCGACACCCCACACGGCAGAGGGAATGACTCAAAGGAACAAGTCCCTGATACCACTCTGTGCAATCTGCCAGTGAGGAAAGAATGAAACCATCTGAAGACCATATCAGACAAACCACAAATGACTCGCAGACATTCCAGCAGTATCCCATGGTCCACGGTGTCAAAGGCTGAGGAGAGATCTAGAAGTACCAAGATGGAGTGGCACTTCTGATCTCTTGCAGTTAGGAGATCATTGAGCACCCGAACCAGAGTGGTCTCTGTGCTATGCCTCTTATGAAATCTGGACTAGAGAGGATCATAGATGTCATGGATGGTAAGATGGCTCTCCAGCTTCAGCACAATGACTTTCTCAATAACCTTTCCCACAAAGGGAAGGTTAGAGACCGGTCTGTAGTTGGCAGGGCAGTCTGGGTCAAGAGAAGATTTCTTGAGAAGGGGCGTTACCACCGCTTCCTTCAGGGAGTTCGGAAACTCACCCGACTCAAGTGAACACCAGACTATCTCCTCTAGGACAGGGCCGATGACATCAACACACCTTATTAAAAGGCGGGTTGGACCCGGGTCCAAACTACAGCAAGTTGGCCGCATACTTTGGATAATCTGCATGACAGCCACAATCTCTGGCCGATCAAACTCCATGCAACAGAATTGAGAAGTAGCGACACCACACCGACCACCACACACACACACTCACACACACACACACCCCCCATAGAGCATGCTAAGCAGATCTCAGACCTGATGTCAGCAACCTTATCAGTAAAGAAGCAAACAAACTCCTCACACTTATCTTGAGAAAACACTCTTCAAACTTGTAGACAGGCTTGATTGCGCAGTCTGTTCACAGTTCAAAAGAGCTGAGCTGGTCAATTCTGAGCTGCAGCAATCTCCCCGGACAGGAATTCTGCCTTCTTACAAGAGATTGCTGACTGATAGTCTCTGTAATGTTCCATCAGTCTAAGTCTGTCGGCCTCTCCTCCAGCATCACTCTAACTTTCGCCCTACTCGCCTCAGCTCCTTCAAGGCCCCATCAAACCAGGGGGGACTGAGGGTGAAGGGTGAAAGGGCAGGACAGGAATCAAGGTGTCCAGAGCCCCTGCCGTTGCTCAGTTATAAGCCTGTAGCAGGTAATTGGGACCCTCACTTACACCCAGTAATCCTGATAGGTCCAACACCACCAGAAGACCTTCTGGGGTCACGCCCCATAAAGAGCGGTATCGGACCATCTCCACAGGGGCAGGCCTATAGGGGGGAGCCAGGAGATTGAACCTTATAGTGTGGTGATCGAACCATCCAACTGGTTCCACTACCAAGTCGGAAGTCTCCATCCCCAGGAGGAAGATCAGGTCTAATGAGTGACCATAACTGTGAGTCACAGAGGTAACTGCCTATGTGAAGCCCAACGAGATCATAAGTCAGAGGAAGTTCTGACCAAACTGCAAGAGTTCATCGTCAACCCAAGCATTGAAGTTGCCCAGAATCAATAATCTGGGAGATTCCAACACCAAGTCGACAATGAAATCTGCGACTTCCTGCAGAAACAACTTCTTGCCTCCAGGTGGACGGTAGGACGAATGACTTGGCACCCCCACACCTGGCGATCACGGTACACTCAAAGGACCTGACCCCCTCAACTGGCACATCTTCAAGGCCCAATTCCAATTTAAAACAAATTGTGCGA
Source organism: Neoceratodus forsteri (assembly GCA_016271365.2). NCBI lineage: Eukaryota > Metazoa > Chordata > Ceratodontiformes > Ceratodontidae > Neoceratodus > Neoceratodus forsteri. The sequence continues at coordinate 116,413,630 of CM057452.1, read as the reverse complement.
TCCAATCTCACCCGGTGTATCACCGAGAACCTGGCCGGAATCGCTGCTGCCAAAATGGGGCCAGCATTCTCATCCAGCCAGGCCTCGGTGATGCATTCCAGGAGCAGCTCAATGCGAAATAAACAAACATTATAGTCAGCAAAATACACCAGTAATGTACAAACATATTGGGATTGAGTATTAAACAACAATAAGGTACAATAAACAATGATAATAATACATGAGTCTAACAAAAAATGGTAATATAATAGGATAAACCTATGAAGATCAAGTGCAGAGCAGTTGGCTAATATGCTCCCTGGTAGAAGGAGGAAAGTTTAGTAGCAATTGAGAGAGGGAGTACATTGGTAAAACTGAGGAATATGATAGGTAAGAGCTGATATAAGACAGTGGGCAGTAAGTGTAAGGAGTATGGCTAAGGCCTCAGAGCAGGTCCAGCATAGCGGGAGAGGAGTCCGAGAGTTTGGGGGGAGCAGGAGCAGAGGTCTGATTGCAGCAGGTGACGTCTTAGGTGGCACTTAAAGCTGGCGTGTGTAGAGGTAAGGTGGATATTTGTAAGTAAGGAGTTCCAGTGTACAGGTGCAAGGTGTGAGAAGGCTTGGGCCTCATGGCTGTTTTACATCTGGGTACTTGGAAAAACATCTGATCTCCGGAGCAAAGGGCATAGTGAGGCTTTGAGGAATCAACAACTGAGTTAGGTTCAATTTGGCCACTACGACTAAATCATCCCATTCCGAGGCAAAAATATGAGACTTCAGAGGAGCTGACTTTTATAAGATGGCCAACAGAGTTAAGCTAGCTCTGGCAAAAAGAAATACAGGTGAGGGGTACAGGCAAAGTGGGCAAACATAAAGGATGCAATACTTGAAGCAACATCCCATTGTGTTAGAGAGAAAAGGAAGTGCAAAAGTAGAAGGAAACCACTTTGGTTCTCAAAAACAGTAGCTGAAAAGGTCAGAGCCAAAAGGCTGGCCTTCAGGCAATATAAGGGATCACAGCGGGATGAAGATAGGGGGGCATACCAAACCTCCCTAAGGGAAGCAGGGAAGGCAGTAAGGCAGGCAAAGGCCCAAACCGAGGAAACACTAGCACGAACAGTAAAAGAAGGTGACAAGACTTTCTATAGATATATTAGTGAAAGGAGAAAGTCCAGAGGAGGTATTGCTAAGATCAAAGGAGATAAGGGGGCATGTGAGGAGGAGGACCATGTAAAAGCATCTGTCCTAAATAAATACTTCTGCTCAGTATTTACTGAAGAGAAAGTAGGGCAGGGCCCACAGCTCAGCACCATGGACACGGGGGGAGGGAGGTGAGCAGTAGTCCCGTCTCAAAAGAAAGGGTCCTACAAGAGCTCGATAAGCTCAGGGTGGACAAGGCAATGGGACCTGATGGCATACATCCCAGGGTACTAAAGGAGCTAAGGGTGGAACTAGCAGAGCCATTATCAGAACTGTTTAGTGAGTATCTGAGCACAGGAGAGGTCCCAGAAGACTGGAGAAGGGCTCATGTGATCCCGCTCCACAAGAGTAGTAGCAGGCAGGGAACTACAGACCAGTCAGTCTTACCTCAGTAGTGGGCAAGATTATGGAGGCACTCCTTAAGGAAAGGATAGTGCAACACCTGGAATCCATAGGAGCACAGGATCCAAGACAGCATGGGTTTACAAAAGGAAGGCCCTGTCAAACTAATCTCAGATTTCTTTGACTGGGTAACCAGAGTGGTGGACCAAGGGGGAGCAGTTGCTGTAGCCTACCTTGACTTCAGCAAAGCTTTTAATACTGTTCCACATAGAAGATTGATTAATAAGCTGGGTAGGCGCAGGGTGGGTCAGAAGTTGGTCAACTGGGTGGCAAACTGGTTGGCGGGCAGAAAACAGAGAGTGGTGGTAAATGGTATACAGTCAGAAGAGATGCAAGTCACAAGTGGGGTACCTCAGGGATTAGTCCTGGGGCCAGTCCTCTTCAATATCTTCATCAGTGACATTGCAGATGGACTGGAGGGTAAGGTTTGTCTGTTTGCAGATGACACCAAGATCTACAACAGAGTAGATGATACAGATGGGGTGGGCAGAATGAGAAGAGATCTGGAAAACTGGCAAAAATGGTCGGAAGAGTGGCAACTGGGGTTTAATGCAAAGAAGTGCAAGATCATGCACATAGGGAAGAGAAACCCTGAAGCCACCTATAGGCCAGGAGGGGAGTTGCTGGCAGTCACAAGGGAAGAAACAGCCTTGGGCACCATCATCACTGATGACCTGAAATCATCTAAGCAGACCACTAAAGCAGTAGGTAAGGCTAGGGGGCTGTTAGGGTGTATTAGTAGGGGTATCACAAGTCGGAAGAGGGAGGTAATAATCCCTCTTTACAAGACACTGGTTAGGCCCCATCTGGAGTACTGCGTGCAGTACTGGAGGCCACACCTTCACAAGGACATTAACCAAATTGAGGCAGTCCAGAGAAGGGCAACCAAAATGGTGCAGGGACTGCATCAGAAAACATATGAGGACAGATTAACGGAGCTCAATATGTATACCCTAGAGCAAAGGAGGGAGAGAGGTGATATGATCGAAACATTCAAACACCTTAAGGGCATTAACAAGGTGAAAGAATCTAACATGTTTGAATATAAGAAAAACAGTAGCACAAGTGGACACAGCATGAGATTAGAGGGAGGCTGATTAAGGGGTAATGTGAGGAAGTTCTTTTTCACAGAAAGGGTGGTGGATGCATGGAACGGCCTACCTCAGGAAGTGGTGGATATAAATACAGTGCAGGGCTTCAAACAGGCATGGAATAGGCATAAGGGAGCAATACAGATGAGTATGACTAGATAGGCCATTGACAGAGCAAAGGCCAGTGGCACATTTATAAGGTAGAAAAAGAAATGCGGAGACTGGATGGGCCTTGCGGTCCTTATCTGCCATCAACTTCTGTGTTTCTGTGTAGAGTAGGGGGGAACACTGTATCGAGAGACATTATTATCCAGGACACCAAGTGAGTAGAGACGGTGAGCCATGGGTGAGAGCCAGTGAAGGTTGCTGTAAAGATGGCAGTGATAGGTTCGACGATGCACAGCTAGTGCAAAATGGCATATGTTATTATAAATGGTGTTACATTTGAGCAGACTAGTTTTAGAGGCACTGGCATAAGTAACAGAGCCATAGGTAAGGGCTGGCAGAAGTATGCCCTGGGCTATGGCGACATGGGCAGAGGGCGTAAGAGTATGTGTGGTTCTGTAGGCCAGTCTAGTCTTGGAATTTATGGTTTTACACATGATGGAGATGTGAAGGTTGAAATCAAAGGAGGGGTCAAGGATAATGCCCAGATACTTGAAGGATTGAACATTGTCAAGAATGGAGCCATCAGTGCAGGAGACTAATAGCTGATTATTGCATTTCTTTAGTCTAGGGGCAGACCCAAAGAGCATGGCTTGAGTTTTACTAGTGTTGACTACTAGTTTATTCCTGGAAAGCCAGACTTGGATACGGCAAAAGTCAGAGGAGAGGGAAGAATTAAGGTTAGTGACGTCCTTGGTACTGTGGTAGAGGACGAGATAGAGAAAGGATGAAGAGTGGGTGGCAGTGAGAGATATCGTTGATGAAGATGGAAAAGAGAAGGGGGCCAAGGATGGAGCCTTGGGGTACCCCAGTGTTGATGGTGGCGTGCTCAGAGGAGGCGGAGCAGCATTTAACGTATTGCTGTCTATCAGAGAGGTAGCTGTTATGCCAGACTGCAACCTCAGGGGGGAAAAAACCAAGGGAGGTCATTTGGCCATAAGTAAGGTGTGGCTGTGACAAGGAGATCCTGCTACTCTTGAGGATCGACGTTTTTCTTAAATCTGTTGCAGTAGTTCTTCTATTTCTTAGCCTAATCTGTCCTTTACAATTTCTAGTCCATAAGGTTGGCCACCTATGGGCACCCCCTCCCCTGCCTTGACTATGCTATAGGGTCCTCTTTAATTTTCCTTTTCCTTCTCAGGCCCTTATACAGGGAGGTTATTATGGTGACCTCCAAGCTGATGTAAAACAACAGGATGTGTTCCGCGTTGTTGGATTTTGTATGCAATAGCACTATGTCATAAAATTCCTTGATGCGTATGCCTTATGTGTATGAAACCTATGAATGTTGAAAATACTACAGCACTAGGTATTTTTGATAAAGGTAAAAGGTTACTAGGGGGACTGTATTATAATAATAAAGTGTGTTGTGTTATTTAAAATGCATTTAAATTACAGATAGTTTGAGAGGCCCTTTGGCGCCATGCATTCCTGCTTTAAACTGAATAAGCCTAAAATTTCATGGTGATTTGCATATACATCCCATTGCATTATGGGGGTATGTGTAAAGTTGTGTTTTTTTGAAACTTGGCTTTATTGCCTATGCCCTTTGTGGTAACCCTTGCTTCAGTGCTCTGCAAAGAGGTTCTTTGTCTTTAGCTTGTTTTTGGAGTTTTTCTTTTTTTTTGAGCTCCCCATCACCCAAACACACAAGACAAACACACAAGAGAGAGTGATCAGGAGGTGCTGACTAAGTGCAGAGGAAGGACATACATAGTCTGTTGCTGCAAACTGATGTACTGAAGAAGGGATATGCTGTTGCTGAAGGTTATTCCTTGTGTTTTAAATAAACATCACACTGAGATTGTGTGTTGAACCTGAAGTTTTGTGTCTGGTCCATCTGGTATCCCACAACCTCTCCACAGTGGCCTGCAAGGTCAAAGGCCTTGGTAAGGTCAATAAAGACTGCCCCAGTTAAAAGGCCGGAATCCATAGCAGTTTTGGAGTCATTCGTGTACTTTAGAAGTGCAGTAGTTGTACTATGGGCCTTTCTGAAGCCATGCTGAGACTCAGCAAGAGGTTATAGTCATGAAGGAATGCAGCTGTTTGAAGGGAGACAAATTTTTCTAGTAGTTTACTTGGAACAGGAAGTATGGCAATAGGTCTATAAATCGTGAAGTACTTAGGGTCTCCTTTCTAAGATTGGTTCCTGCTTCCTCTGTGCATAATCTTACACTTTTTCACATTGAACCCAAGTTGCCATGCTTTAGATCATTCTAACCTTTTAAGGTCCCTCCTCATCCTATCCACCCCTCCCCTGGCTCATCCACTCTATTGCATATCTTGGAATCATCTGCAAATAAGCTTGCCTTCACTTCCAGCCCCTCCATAATGTCACTGATAAAAACATTGAAGAGGACTGATCCCAGCACCGAGCCCTGTGGCACTCCATTCTTTACTCCTCCCACGCCTGAATGTACCCTGTTCATCAACACCCTTTGGCTTCTGCCAGTTAGCCAGTTTCCAACCCATGTACTATCTTATGACCCACCCCTGGGCTGCTTAATTTATTCAGCAATCTTCTGTGAGGGATGGTGTCAAAGGCCTTCCTGAAGTCCAGATAGGCCATACCCACTGCCCGTCCCTGGTCAACCACCCTGGTCTTTCAATCAAAAAACTCAATGAAGTTGATCTGGCAGGACCTCCCTCTCATGAAACAGTTACCTCGGTACACCTGCTCGGTACCCCAACTTGCTAATGCAGATTGAACACAAACTCCATACTGAAGTGGCACACACTGCCACTTTTTTCACAGATCTCACATAGTATTAACAAAAAATCCTGATCTTACTTCGAGAGGGCTGTTGCAGTAGGTAATTACATATAGGACTGAAGCCGGCAGGCGTCAGGACCCCACAGAAAAATTTGTAGCTAGCAGTCTCTGGCGAGGGACCGCCCCACGTCAGGTGACCAGTGTCAGGAGACGTCAGTATAAAGGGGTGGTCCCTCACGCCCGCCTTCCAGTTCTTTCCCGCCGTTAGCTCATGCCAGCGCCTCGCAGTAAAGTTCCTTGCTCGTCAGACTCTATTGTTGGTATTTTCACCGAGTATTTTTCAATTTTTTCCATCATTTGTCAGGTATTCGTTGGTGTATGTCATCCCCTACACCCTCCGAGCACAAAAACAAGTGCGACTCGTGCGGCGCTCAACTCCCTCTCAAGGAAGGCCATTCCCTGTGCCTTTTTTGCCTAGGCCCCGACCATCCGATGGAGAAGTGCCAGCACTGCCTCAGCTTTAACGCGGCCACCCGAAGACGGCGGCAGCAGTCCCTGGAGGCCCATATTTTGAAAAAGAAAATGAGCTCAATGGAGAAGGAATTGAAAAAGCTCCGGCAGGTGTCCACCTCCCCTGAAGGCCATCGCAAGAAAAAAGATAAAGAAAAGCACTGGGACAAGGGCTCCTCATCCACCTCGACTTCTTCGGGAGTCGCCGTGTTAAAGGTAACGTCCAACCCAGGGGACCGCTCCGCGATGGGCACCTTAGAGGCTTGTAAGGTGGCGTCGGCCCACCCATCTGGCTCACGCTCTGGCCCTTCGGGCACCTCTGAGCTTTGGAGGCCTCCGCTCCCGGTGGCTCTGATTTGTGACCTACTGGTGTGGCGGCTCCGATAGACGGACGTTGGCTCCTCCGATGTCCACACGGAGAAGGTCGTTGAAATCGCCCGACCCTGGCGGCGCGGCCCTTTCTCCCGACCAGGCCACCCCTCTATCGCGGCTTGCCTCTGGCGATGGGTCCATTGAGTCAGACGCTGGCCCCTCCGGCGCCCACCTGGATCCCGCTGATAAGCCGCACGTCGGTTTGCCCGATGTCCGCACAGCGGAAGAGCCGAAACCAGACCCTCCCACGTCCGTCGTTCCTGGCTCCCCACAGCCTTCACTGCCCTCCGGGGACCCTGAGTCTCCTCAGCCGACCCCGAGGACTTCTCTCCTCCATCCCCAGGCGATGCTGAGGTTCCTGTTTCACCTCCATCAGACCGCCCACCTGCTGGTTCGACTGATCTGACGTCGGCTCCCCGGACGCCGGTTCTGATGCCGGCTCCTCGGCTGCCGGCTCCGACACCGATATTGCCGACTCCGGGCGACATCCCACTTCCGGATGCCGACCCAATGCCGGGCCCGCCACCCACCGGGCCTTCTGCTCCAGATCCGCCCGTGGGGCCTCCGGCTGGGCCGTCTGCTCTGGCAGCCCCCTTGGTTCCTGGGTATCCGACCCCGTCGTATCCGATGCCATCTTACCAGGGGCTGCAGTATCCGACACCTTAGTACACAGCGCTGACCTATCCGTCGCCGCAGTACCCGGTGCCTCAATACCTGTGCCAGGCTTCCTGCCGTCGAGTTATAGATACGTGCCTTATAGGTATAATCCATACCCGTATCCCCCTCCTCCTCCACCGCCTTCCCCCAGCCACCAGTGGACCTGCAGGAGACTCTGACCTCCTGGTGGGCTGAGGCCAAGACTCAGCTCACCAGAGAGGTGGAGGGTCATATTCCGACGACGGTGCCAGTGCTGGTTCCCACCGTCCACGACTACAAACTCCTCCCCACCTCCGGACACCAGGGCTAAACCTTCTAGGTCCAGAGAGGGCAGGACAACTTCCCGAGGGCTTCCCAAGGGGTCGGTTCCTCCCCCTCGCTGGGAGAGGGAGTCTTCTTCATCTTCATCTTCCTCGGACACCTTGGACGCTTCTGACGGTTGCTCCGAGCAAGACGACGAGCCACGCTGTCCGTCCAAGCCCAGGCCAAGGACTCCTCCGAAGTCTCATCTTGAGGATCCTTCCTTCACAGAGTTGCTACGCAAGATCCAGGAGGTACATAAGTGGCACTCCTTGGAGCCAGACCCCCAGCGTAAAAAACTTGCTGAGCATCTGGATCTGCCTGTGACAGCTCCCACCTTGGTGCCACCCTGGATCGAGCCTCCTGCCGACCTTATTACCACCATATGGAAACAGACATCGGCCTTAGCCCCACTTCCTAGGAAGTCGAACAGGCTATATCAGGCTCCCAAGGGTGTTGACTATTTAGACTCTCACCCTCGAGCTGACTCAGTCGTGATTAGCACCACTCGTGGCCGGTCAGCTCACCCCAAACATCTCAGCCCATCTTCACCTGACAAGGAATCCCGCCTTCTGGACCAGTATGGCAAGAAGATTTTCACTTCTTCCACTCTGGGTATTAGGGCCCTGAATTATGTCGGTCACCTGGGGGATTACCAGAAGGCGATTCTCAGTGAGCTGGAATCTAAATTGGACTCCCTTCCGGACTCTCAAGTCAAGCAGGAAGTGGCTGACCTTTTCCGCTCTGCACGTTCGGCCAGTCGGCACATGCTTCATGTGACCTACGATGCAGTGGACACTGCTGGTAGGAGCTCAGCTTTCGCCGTAGGCTTACGGCGTCATGCTTGGCTCCGAGTGTCAGGGTTGGCCCCGGAAGTGCAGTCCGCCATTCAGGAAGTGCCCTTCCGGGGTTCGGTGCTGTTTGGGGGTGATGTCAAGGACATCATCACTGACTTGCAGGAGAAGGGGACGGCACTAAAGTCTGTTGACTCTATGTATCATCCCCATCAAATGCAGCGCCGTCCCATTCGCAGATGGAATCGGCCCAAAGCGAGACCCCAGGGAAAGCGGGCCACTAAACGTTGGGCCCCCCCAGCTGCCAAGCCCCCCCCCACCCAAAAAAGCAGCGGGAGCTTCAGCTGTGGCGCTGCCCCACACCACCTGACTGTTTTCCTCTCCCACAGCCTCCGGGCTTCCCGGAGGAACCGGTAGGAGGGAGGTTTTCCCTCCACCTCTGGGCTGGGAGAGGATAACATCAGATTCATGGGTGCTCCAGCTAATCGCAGAAGGACACTCAATAGAGTTTCTGCAGAAACCACCTCATCATCCTCCCCCAAGGTCGTCGTATTCTCGGGGAACATCTTTTTCTCATCCAGGAAGAGATTTCAGCACTTTTGCTGAAAGAGGCGATATAATCCGTACCTCTTCCTCTGCAGGGAACAGGTTACTACTCCCACTTCTTCCTGGTCCTGAAGAAGACAGGAGATCTAAGGCCTATTCTAGATCTCACTTCCCTGAACTTATTCGTGGAATACAAGCAAGAGGTTCAGGATGCTCTCACTGCAGAGCCTTCTGCCCCTCCTTCGCTCGGGACAGTGACTGTGTGCTCTGGATATGCAGGATGCTTACCTGCACATATCTGTCGACCCTTCTCACCGCAACTATCTCCGTTTTGCTTTTCAGGGGGACCACTACCAGTTCAGGATACTCCCATTTGGCCTTTCCTCGGCTCCCCGAGTAATTACCAAATGCCTTGCGGTGGTGGTGGCCTACCTGCCTACCCGGGGGGTACAGGTTTTCCCGTACCTGGACAATTGGCTCCTGGCGGCCTCATCCAGGGAGGAACTCCTGTGCTTCCTCTCCCTTACCCAGCAGGTCTTTGCCTGTCTGGGTATTACCATCAACCTTTCCAAGTCTCACTTGATCCCATCCCAGAGGCTCCAGTTTATCGGGGCGATACTGGACATGACCCTGGGCAGGGCCTTCCTGTGACCGGACAGGGCAGCCACACTCCAGACTCCGGTAAGCCTGTTGTCCGGCCGCAGGCGGGTCAGTGCAAGGTCGGTTCTTCACCTCCTCGGGCTTATGGCGGCTGCTATTCCAACGGTCCCTCGCGCTCGGCTCCACATGAGGGTCTCTCAGTGGACGCTTCACTCTCAATGGGATCAGTTGGTGGACGACTTGGACCAGTTGGTCCTAGTCTCTTCCCCCATGGTTCGAGACTTGCAGTGGTGGATGGTTCGAGAGAACCTTCTTCGGGGAGTTCCATTCTTCCTTCCTTCCCCTTCCCAGATCCTGACCACAGACGCCTCGGGCGAAGGTTGGGAAGCCCAATCTCGGTCCTCATCGGACCCAGGGCTCTTGGTCCAAGCTCGAACAATCACTTCACATCAGTGTGCTCGAGCTTTGGGCGGTGCTTTATGCTCTCCAGGCTCTTCATCTGCATCGTCTTGCCAGCCACCTAGCCGTCCAGACGGACAATATGTGTGTGGTATGGTACATCAACAAATAGGGAGGGACTCGGTCCTACCGTCTTTGAAGGGAAGCAATGAGAGTTTGGGATTGGGCAGCACAACACGACCTTCACCTCATGGCAATTCATGTTCCGGGGGTCGAGAACACCTTAGCAGACAAACTAAGTCGCTCGTCTGCTCAAGCTCATGAGTGGGAACTAGATCGGGGGTCCTAGACAATATCTTCCTACATTGTGGAACACCACAGGTGGACCTGTTCGCTTCACCTCTAAACACAAAGCTTCCCGACTTCTGCTCGCTCGTTCAAGAGTGAGGCATTTTCTGGAGAGACTCTCTGTCTCTAGATTGGAAGGACAGATTCATCTATGCCTTCCCCCTTATTCCTCTGATCCCGCGAGTCTTGCAGAAACTCGGTTCAGACGGAGCACGAATGATTCTGATCGCTCCTTTCTGGCCCAGGCAAGTTTGGTTCTCTCTTCTGCAACAATACTCAGAGGAACCTCCTCTTCCTCTTCCTCTGTCATGAATTCTACTGACCCAGGATCAGGGGACCCTGGTCTACCCAGGTCTCAAGTCCCTTCAACTACATGTGTGGCTCCTGCAGACATAGCTCAAGCCCGCTTTGGGGTTTCTCCCCAGGTGGCTGAGATTTTGGTGGAGGCTAGAAAACCCTCCACTAGGTCTACTTATGCCATGAAGTGGAAACGGTTCACAATCTGGGCCACTTCAAAAGACTTCGAGCCTTTCTCCTGCTCGGTTGGGCGGCTGCTGGAGTTCCTGCACCATCTCTTTGACCTGGGTCTTAGTCACTTGTCTCTGAATGTACACATGGCAGCCATTTCGGCCTACCATGTTCCCTTTGCAGACAGGACGTTTGCTCAACTGGAAGTCTCTAAGACTTTCCTCAGAAGGGTTCTTCACCTGAGACGCTCTGTCCGAGTCCCTGCCCCTCCTTGGGATTTGAACTTCGTTCTTGAGAAACTTACTTTGCCTCCTTTTGAACCGGCGGCCTCAGCAGACATGAAGTTCCTTTCATGGAAGATGCTCTTCCTAGTGGCCATTACCTCTGTTCGGAGGATTTCGAGCTCAGGCCCCTGATGTGTAAAATCCGGTGCTTGATTTTTCACAAGGGCATTGTGGCTCTTTTTAATCCTAAGTTTCTCCCCAAGGTGGTAGCGGAATCTACATTGAACCAGTCCATAGAGTTACCCACTTTCTTTACGCAGTACTCCAATCAGGGGGAGTATCTACTTAACACTATGGACGTTCACCAGATTCTGAGATACTACACTAACAGAACAAAGGATCTCAGAAAGACTGATTAACTGTTTGTCTCTTTTGCCCCCAAAAGAGAAGGCAATGCTGTTTCTAAGCAATGCCTGTCTAAATGGTTGGCTCATTGCATCACCTTCTGTTACGACAAGTACAACAAGACCCTTCCGGGTCAAGTAAGAGGACACTCCACCGGAGGAGTCGCTGCCTCGGCAGCATGTTTCAAGAACGTGTCAGCTGCAGACATCTGTGCTGCTGCCACTTGGACTTCTGTCCATACATTTACAAAACATTACAGTTTGGATACTGCCTCTCGCCGTAGAGCAGGCTTCGGGCTTGCTGTTCTGCAAGACCTCCTTTCTTAAGGCCTTCACAGCTAGAGGATCTGCTTTGAGTAGCTTTCCTCCTCCCATGTGCTTCTTCTTCTTCTTGTTCCAGACTGCTTGGGACACAGTCCTATATGTAATTACCTACTGCAAGAGCCCTTTCAAAGTAAGATAGTACAGTTACGTAAGAACTTACCATAACAGTAGATCTTCGAGAGAGGCTCTTGCAGTAGGTAATACCTTCCCGCCCTCCATCCCACTAAGCTTTTTCAGCTCCTTTTCCAGTGAGGGAAATATTCGTTTCTCTCTTGTCCAGCCTCTTTGGCCCATGGCGGGAAAGAACTGGAAGGCGGGCGTGAGAGACCACCCCTTTATACCGACGTCTCCTGATGCCGGTCACCTGACGTGGGGCATTCCCTCGCCAGAGACTGCTAGCTAGAAATTTTTCCGTGGGGTCCTGACGCCTGCCGGCTTCAGTCCTATATGTAATTACCTACTGCAAGAGCCTCTCTCAAAGATCTACTGTTAGGGTAAGTTCTTACGTAACTGTACTTTTTCTTTCTTTCTTAGTAGCGACAGAACTTCGCGTTCTCAGCACTATTCATAGACATCAGTTCAGTAAACTGTGGTAAACTGTGTCCTTGACTCACGCTGGCTCCACTCCCGCTCCTCAAAATATTTACAGATCTTTTTTTTTAATATATATAACAAAAATCAAGTTCTGCTAATTTCAATACTGCCATCACTTCTGTTATACAGCCTGTTTCCTCGATTGCCCAGTTGCACAGCTACTCATAGCCACCAGTGTCCCAAAGTAATAAATGAAATGCAAGTGAGAGTGATACGAACATACGAAGAAGCCAGCAGAAGAAGGCCATTTGGTCTATCAAGTCTGCTCTTATTACAGTGTCCATAGCTTGAGTTAATGTCCCTGCCCTCCCTCCCCTCTCCTCCCGTCCTCCCTACCCATGACCCTTACACTCCCCCATGCCTGTCCCAGCCTCTCTTAAAGCTGCCCACTGTCTTCAATGAGATTACCTCTTCTGGTAGTGCAGTCCAAGTATCCACCACCCTCTCTGTGAAGAAGTGCTTCCTGACCTCCCTCCTAAACAATCACACTCTCTAGCTTAAGACTGTACCTCCTCGTGTTATGGCTGCCGCTCAGCTTAAAGAGACTCTCCTTTATCAACCTTATTTATCCCTTTCAAGTACTTGAAGGTCCCAATCATGTCCCCTGTCTCTCTCCTGTCTTCCAGGGAGTTCATGTTCAGTACCGTCAACCTCTCCTCATATGCCTTACCCTGCTGACTGGCTATCATCTTTGTAGCCCTCCTCTGGACCTTCTCCAGCAGGTTAATGTCCTTTTTGAGGTGTAGGCAGCAGTACTGAACTCCATACTCTAGATGTGGCCTTACCAGGGACCTGTACAAGGGTAGTATAACCTCCTCTCTCCTACTACTGATCCCCCTTGATATGCATCCCAGCATCTTGTTTGGCTTTGCTGCTGCTTTCTTGCACTGCATGGAGTGCTTCAGGTCACTAGTGATCATGACTCCTAGGTCCTTCTCTTTCTCTGATGCAGATACTCAGACTCCACCCAGGTAGTACTCTGTCATAGGATTCTTGGCTCCAATATGCATAACTTTGCATTTCTTGGCATTGAAGCCAAGCTGCCATATCCTGGACCACCTCCCTAGCTTTTCCAGATCTTCCTGTCGGTCCCATATCCCTTCAGCTGTGTCCACTCTCCCACGGAGTTTGGTGTCATCTGCGAATAGACACATTTTGCCCTTAATGCCATCTCCAGTGTCATTGTTGATAAGGGAGTTAGACCATGGTCTCACTTAGGAAACAAATCAATCAATAAATAAATGTAACGCAAGTGACCTGAGGGAGTGATGGTTCAAGAGCCAAGGAGGAGCATGCGGTATACTGCAGTAAGAAAACTGTAGAACAAGTGTGAAACGCTGCACTGCCCTCTACTGGTACATATTGATAAGTATACCAGTAGAGGGATTACTTTACTGTCAAAGCAACTTAAGTTAAGTTTTACTCATTTTTTTAATTATTTTTTTAAATTCTTAAATATTACAAAAAAATACATATATTCCATTTTCTAAGCACAGTAATACCTTCCAGGGTGGGTGGTATGGACAATACTGGACCATCCAGGGGCTATAAGGTCCTCTGCCTACGGCATAAGGCTGCATTACACCCCTAGATGGTCCGGTATTGCCCAATACTACCCAGCCTGTTGGGTGCCACTAGACATCAAGGAAACCTGGCAAAAGACTCCGGGGGGGGGGTACCGCTAGTCACCAAGGATGACATCAGGACAGGCTCAACTCAGCTGTTGCTTTCAGTGCAGATGAGCCCATAACGGGCATGCAAATGGCGGCTTACCACCTTGCATGCCCAGTAGGCTGATTTGCATTTTGCAGCTGAAGATCATGCCATGGCCCCCAGCACTATCTGGTCTGGGGACGCAATTCCGTATCGTCTAAATACAGCCCAGTTCCATGTTGGAGCAGCGTAGCGTGACCTAGCACCATGTCACCACAGACTGATATTCAGTCAGATAGTGCTGGTCCACTATCTGACTGAATGTTGCAGCCTCTCTGTCGACTGCTGACGCAGCACAAACCTTTCTACCATGCTTTTGCAGATTTTTGAATCTCTAGCCCCAGAATTTTTTAAATTAATGTTAATGTAGATCTTCCCTTGTCAATCTTCACCATTCATTACTTCCTGGGTTGTAAGCGGGCGCGCACCAATCACGGGAGCTTTTTTTTTTTAAAGTTTGCACTAGCGGCACGCCCTCGAGAGTGGCGTCATCGTCGTCTTGTGCCTGTTAGTGGCGACCGACTCCTCCTCCAACTCAGTTCTGTTTCTCCCGCCGTCGAGGCAGCCACCTGTTAAATGGGCGAAAGTTTTCTACCTGCGTAGTACTGACTCCTGTTTTTATCCTTTCACCGACGCCATTCGGTAAGACTGTTCTTTTTCTATCATACGGCGTTGGGTGTGTTTTCCTGTTGTGTTTATCCTTATTAGTTTCGCGTGATGTCTGGTTCGGAGCTGGCGGCTTTTCGGCGGGCGTGCCCTATCGCGTCGGTGCTCCTGTGGCGACATTTCTCCGTCTCGGACGGCTTGGCGTTGCCTTGCGTTGCCTGGGACCCAACCATGACATGGATTCATGCGGCGCCTGTTTCTCGATGGACCGCCGTGTCCTCGTCAGCGCATTCAAGCTCGGCAAAGCCCCGCCGACCTTGAGGACAACGCGCTCAGGATTCTCAGGTAAGGTCTCAGGCCCTTCCCGGGTCCCCTCCCGGGCCTATACGGTCCGAGGAGGAGGGGGTCTCCTCGTCTTTTCTTGCCGAGGAGGAGGCCCCTTCTGCGGTGTCGGGGGAGCGTCGTAGTCCCTCCCGGGGCCGCGACGCCGACACCACCTCGGCAGTCACCTCCTCGGAGGTGCAGGCTCCCCGATGTCGAGGCCCTCGGCTCGTGGGCCCTGGCACAGGTGGACCTCGGCGCCGCCTTCTGGCTCGTCTGAGATCGGCACCGTTCGACGGTGCCGGTGATCAAGTAGCGCCACTTTGAGTCGGCGCCATTCGCGGCGCCGGTGATCATGGTAGCGCCATTGGCGGTGCCACTTGCGGCCTCGGCACCGTTCGCGGCGCCAATGGTCATGGCGGCGCCCGTCAGCGGTGCCGCGCAAATCTCCGGCACCGCTGGCAGCGCCATGGGCCTAATGCCTCCTCGCAGCGCCGGGTCGGTTTCCGGCACGGGGCGGTGCCGTTGTCCTACCGGCGCCGAGGGTTAGGAGTCGGACCTGGCTGCTGCCAGCGTTGAAGCGGCGGCGCGCCGTTGGTACGGGCCGTTCACGGCGCTGTGGCCTCTGGGACCCTGGGGTGGCCAGCATTGAGGTCCAGCTGGTCTCGTCTTCCTCGGAGGGCGATGACTCAGATGTGGACCCATCCTGGCACCCCCACTCTTCGGGGTCTGGGTCCCCTGTGGCTAGAGGTACCAGGCGGCGCAGCGGGCCCCTCCCTCTGTCCCCCCTTCCGTTGTCTCCTGAGGGATCCCGGCTGGGGTGGCGAGGGTCTCAGGGGGCAGGCGTGGGGGTGACGGAGGGGGAGGCGTGACAGCTACCCTCCCAGGGTGCTGTTGCCCCCTCTGGGGACAGGGGAATGCTGCTGTCAAGGAGGAGGGCCCTCTCAGAGTCCGAGGGGTTGAGGGGCAGAGGGTCTGGCTCTCAGTCTTCTGTGGCCACCTCGGGGTGGCCAGGAGCCATAGTGCAGAACCCCGCCCTTCCCTCCGGGGCTCTAGGGTGCCCTCCAGCGGCGTTCTTGCGGACTGCCCTTCTGGATCCATGCAGTCCCGGCGTCGTCACAGGGGAGGTTCTCCTCCTGGGCTCTTCCAGGCTCCGCTTCCCCAGAGTTCCGTTCTGCGGCCTGGTCTGTTGTCCGGGATCCCTCCAGCTAGGGTTCCGTTCCCCGGATTCCAGAGCCCTGGCAGAGAGCTGGTACCTCCTCGGAGGTGCCCCTCTCCCATCTCTCTGCCTTCACCACCCCCGCTCCCAGGCCATGTCGGTCCTACGGGTCCGTTATCCTGGGAGCAGTTCAGGGGTTCTGCGGTGGCCTTCCCCTCATATGTTAGACACATGCATGAGCGGGTCTTTCGACTCTCCCCACCGCCGCAAGAGTCCTCTGGACATTCCAGCTCCCCATCATCCTCGTCTCCCTCCTCTGAGGGAGAGGAACCCCCTGCTCATCTTTCCTCCGATGCTGATTTCACGGAATATCAGCGTTTCCTTTCGAGGATGGTGAGGGATCTTTGATTTCTATGTTCGGAGAGACAATACCAACGGAGACGCGAAATTTCTTGGTGAATTCAGTGCCCAGCATTTGGTGGTACCTTCCTGGCCTATCCCCTTCCAGGAGGCGTCTATCCGATCCTGGCAGTCCCCAGCCGCTTCTTCTCCAGCCCCGGCTGACTGTCAGCGTAGGTATTGTGCAACCTCAGAGTCTCTAGGTACCCTTCCCAACCCCCTCTCTGGTTTGGTCTACCTAGACACTCCTTCCGGGCGCCGCTGCCTGGCGCACGACTGCCCACCGGATCCGGACTCTCTCCAGTTCGACCGTTGGGGGCGAAGAGTGTTCTCTTCTTCTTGTGCGGTTGCCTGTATTGCATCTCATCAGGCTCACCACGCTGCCTACAACCGGCATTTGTGGTCGATGATGTCCCAGCTGTTGGCATCAACGCCTGACACGGAGCAAACCAGACAAGCCGTTGCCCTCTCCGCGGTAGGCCTGGAGCTGGCAAGACACCAAGCAAGGGCATCTTACGATGCCAATGAGGTGGCTTCCAGGCTTCTTGAGGACAGCGCATCTGCATCAGGCGGACGACATGGCTTGTCTCTCTAGGTTGTCACCCCTGGCCCGGCGTGGGTGATTCGCCCACCTTCCGGGGACCTGCCTTTTCTCCTCTAGAGCTAGGAGACTTTGCAGGGCCCCTCCGCCTCCTCGCCCTCGGGAGGCACCTCCTAGCTCTTTCTCCCACTTAGGCTTTCTGAATAAGCCAGGGTCTTCTCCTTCTGTTTCTCACCAACAGGAGGCTGGGGTCTTGTTCCTCAGGGTATTTTACCTCTCCCCGGAAGAGGAGCTTGGTACTCACCCAGGAAGTAATGAATGGTGAAGATTGACAAGGGAAGATATGAAAATTACGTACCTACCGTAATTCTTGATCTTCTCTTGTATCTTCACCATTCATTACTTACACCCGCCCACCATCCCCTCAGTGGCCTCCTCCTGTGGCTTCTCCACCTCCCGTCTCCTTCCTCTCTCTGCAAAAAAAAAAATATAAAAAAAAAAAGGAGGGAGGGAAATTACTCCAGTTCCCACAAAAAAATTTTTTTTATATCTATATCCTTAAAGGGGGATCCTTATTTCTCCAGAAAAATTATTTACTCTAAGATTCTTGGGCCTTTTTCCTGGAATTGCGATATGGTGATCAGGCTGCACAACTATCTCTATCTGGCAGATACTTCTGGGGTTTTAGCCTGACTCTGGCTATACAGTTTTGATCCTGCAATTCCCTGCTACCAGCTGTTAAGCCCTAGAATCTCAAACCCCCCTTTATTCTTGCCTTGCAGAGCAAAGGAACGGGTACGACTATTTTTTTTTCTTTAAAAAAAAAAGAAAAACTGAGGGAACTCTCTCCGACTGCTATAAGGCAATCTCTAATTTAAGGTCATGCTCCTAAACTGGCAGGCTATGCTCTGTAAAAAAAAATGGAAAAACAAGGGCGAAGAAAATCCTTCTTGTAATATTTTGATGATTGGTTTTTCCCTTCTAGTGTCCTCCTGGACAGTTTTACAGAGAAGCAGTGCTGACCATGACCAATCTTCAGCAGCCTAAGCCTCTGGCCTGCCTTGACAAGTCCGTCTGAGTTCCATTTCTATACCTATAAACCGCCTGAAAGGCCTAGATTTTCCATTTCTAAACCCCTTGAGCAGCTCTCACATGCTGCTGGGATTTATCCTTCCCTCCTTGGTGTCCTCCAGTTAAAGACCTTTCCTCGGCCAGGAGCCCAAGTGGGGATCAGGACCATGGCATGTTGAAGATGAGGACTATGCCCTCCTGAGTCTGTCTAGCGGGTTCGGTGAACCTTCTCTTCAGCTCTATCACCGGGGATTCTTGCTTCCCTGTTAATCGAGCCTTGAGCTATCAGCTAACTATGCTCGTTAGGCATTCTGGTCCCTTCAACATCCCATCTTTCTCTTCTCTTCTTCTTCTTCTTTCTTCCTTATTACCTTCCTCTCTCTCCCCTAGAGTCGCCAGGTAAGGAGGCCCTCGGTCCCTAGGTTAGATACTCTTATCTCCTCTGTCCTTCCTCCATCGGCTTATTCCTTTTCAGTTCATTCTTCCTTACTTTGCTATCCCTTGGCTATCTTGCCTCGCTATCTCTATCTCTATGCTTTCACTTTTGCCTCCGGCTCACAGAACTGAGTTGGAGGAGAGTCGATCGCCACTACGGCCGCCCCTCGTGCATGGCCTTGGCGCTCACTCTGGTGGCGTTGGTGCAACTTTAAAAAAAAAAAAAAAAGGCCCCCGTGACGAGTGCGTGCGCCCCTCCGGCTTACACCCAGTAAGTAATGAATGGTGAAGATACAAGAGAAGATCAAGAATTACGGTAGGTACGTAATTTTCATTTCTTTGCTGTTGCTGGTCTTCCCAATCATTTTGACATTTTCCCAGTAACTCTGGGGTACTTTCCTACATTTTTCCTTTAGGTACTCATTGTTTCATGTGGAAGCTGACTTACTCTGTTTGCCACAGCAAGTCTATAGAAATAATTTCTCTGTCACCAGCACCATTTCCCTGTACACTACAGGAATCACTGTAGATCTAGGAGCCCTGCATTTGGCGTTCCAGTGGATCATGTTTAGTTTAATGTGTTGTGCCACAGCTCCCCCTCTCAAAATCCTGAAATCTGACTGGTCAAGACCACATTCAGCCTGGATGATATCTCAGTACATAATCCCGGTCTAAAAGTAGGTCATGCCATCAGTCAGCAAAATCAAAATGTATTGATTTCAAAATCACAATAATACACTTCAAGGTATGCGATATCATACGCTATCACCTTTTCTCAGGTGGTTGAAGTCACTCGGCCTATGGCCTACTGCCTCACAATGCATCTGAGGCAGGGTGATATCCCACGATATTACACACCTTGTTGTATATTATTGCTTAATTATATTCAAGGCCCCAGCAATTCTGTGATTCCATGGTCATGGATTTTTCTGCAGAACGTGCGACATGCCACACAGTACTGTATAAGCAGTGCCACAGAATTCATTGCTCTTGGTGAATTTTCTTTCAAATATACAGCTTGTTCCATAGTGCCTGGCTCGCTTGCCCATCATTGTTCATCCTAAAGACCCTCCGCTATGCTCAGCATGTGATGACATTGACAACATCACATCATATTGTGGCCAATTGCAGGGCTGCATTCCACTACAGAAATGGATAATTCATGCACTAGAAATCAACAAATGCTGCTTCTGAAGCCGTAGGAGCGCTGCCATAGGAATTGGGACTGAAATGCTGTGGAGAACTGGTCACAACTGGAAACTAGCTTGTTTGGGCTCTCTTGGCTTACCTGTTAAATATGTTTTAAATAAAACTAGGGCCCTGAATATATTCTGCAAGCTATACATAGCTTTAAATTCTTTTTTGGGGTCATAAATCTAGGTATAACAAAAATGATTTATCTCTTTTGCTCTCTGATTAGGCATTAGCTTAAATGGCATGTGCTTTTTTTTACGTTCTGTATTGCTCTTCCAGTCCTACTGGCACCCCACTCCTTCAGGTCTCACAGCCCTGCTGCCATACAGAGTCTCCCCTCACTATGACCAGAGAACCATATAGATCTCCAGTATCTTCAACGCCCCATGGGGTCAGTCTGAATGTTCTTACTAGGGACCTCCACTGGGCCCTAGTGCAGGAGTGCTACGAAACCTGGAATGTCGGCTGGAGGGGTCTCAGTGGTAAACTGGTGAGGTTTGTGGGCATGGCGGGGGGACTCAGAGGCCATCATCCATTGTGCCTGGTGTGGCATTTCTGTATTTTGCGTCCTCTCCCAACTCCAACTTCACACACACGCACACATGCAACTAGTCTAGGAGTGCTTGATGGTGCATGGTCACCCATTCCATCACCAACACCTCCACCATGCTATCACTAGGAGTCGCTACAAGAAGTTGTGCAGCAAGTTCCCTCATCCCCCCTCCCCTGGGAGGAGAGTGTCCAGATAGGTGCAGTATGACCTCCCTGACAGCCTCTGCTCCTGAAGTCTGGGGTGTGGCATGTGAACCTGAGTCACCAGCATCCCCAGAGCAGTCCCCATCACTGGGTGCTGCAGAGCCAACCCTCAACTGTATTTTAAAAAATACAGAAGGGACATGATAGAGACCTAGAATACCTCTCAAGAGGGAACAGTGTGCAGGAGGTAAGTCTCTTTTAAATGAAAAAGTGCACCAAGACCAGGGGGCATGCGATGAAGATGGGGGGGGGGAGTTTAAGAGGGATGTTAGTAAGTACTACTTCTTTGAAAGTGTGGTAAATACCTAGAGCAGACTGCCAGCAGAAGTGGTGGAGGCAAAAACAGTGTTGGGCTTCAAGGATGCATGGGATAGACAGAGGGGAATATTAGTGAATACAAATGGTGGGGGAGGGTTACTGGAGATGAGTTAGGTTCAGTGGAGGCAGATTAAGTAGGGACCATCTGGGCTGACTAGATGGGCCAGACAGTCCTTTTCCACCAACAAATTCTATGTTTCTTGTTTTAATAGACAATGACAGCAGAAAAAGACCAATGGTCCATCCGGTCTACCTGTAAGATTCTATCATACCCCAAGACCCTTTTGTCAGTAGAGGACTTTGGTCTACACTGTCCACCCCCTTTGCTCCCTGTATTCCTGATACCCTCCTGAGTAACTACTAAGCCCTTAACTCTGTCCCAGCTGCGTCTGAAACCATTAATGGTTTTGGCGCCCACCATCTTTGCTGGCAGACTGTTTCATGGCTCAACCACTCTCTCTGTAAAATAAAACTTTCTTGCGTCCCTCCTGAACCTTCCTCCCCACACCTGCCATCTTCCACTTATGTCCTTGTGTTACAGATTCACTACTCCTGTTGAATAGTTCCTTGCAGTTCAACTTGTTCATTCCTTTCAGAAGCTTGAAGGTTGCTATCATATCGCCCCTCTCTCATCTGACCTTGAGTGAGTACATGTTCGGTGCCCTAAGTCAATCCTTGCAGGACCTGTCCTGCTGGCCCTGAATGATTTTGAGCATTTTGAGCGTTTCTGAGCACGATATCATTTAAATAAGTGCCTAGGGAAGGAGAATGACATAAGAGTTCTTGCTGCTGGGGGGGTCCCTATTTTCCTAGGTAAGGTAAGACAAAGTACAGTCATGTAAGAACTTACCATAACAGTAGATCTTCAAGAGAGGCTCTTGCAGTAGGTATTAAATATTAGGACTGCACCCATGGCGTTAGGACCACATGCAAAACTTTAGGTAGCAGTGTCTGGTGGGGACTATTCACTGATGTCACGGACCCGATGTCAGCGTGACCTATATAGTGGGCGGTCCCCAGCCCACCCTCCAGTTCTCCCACCAGAGACCTCAGACTGAAGAGAAAGGAGCAGACTCCTAAAGCCCAAGAAAGGTTGATAGGAAAGGCAGTAGCAGAGACTGGGGGAAGGTGGGAAGGGAAATATACCTACTGCAAGAGCCTCTCTCAAAGTTCTACTGTTATGGTAAGTAACGTAAGTTACGTAATTGTACTGTCTTACTTTAAGAGGGCTCCTACAGTAGGTATTGACCATTAGGACTGAGTCCCAAGCAGTGTCAAACAGACAAGTCTAAAGCATGGGAGGCAGGAAGATCTGCAGAGAGACGCAGGAAACTCTATGACAGGAGACCCTGAAGGACAGCTAGTCCAAAGCCAGCCCTGCACCTAGAGGCAGTGTCCATACTGTAGTGCTTCATAAAGGTGTGAACGGAGCTCCAAGTGGCTGCTGCACAAATGTCTGCAGCCGGCACATTTTTGAAGCAAGCAGCAGATGCAGCCATGCCTCTGGTGGAATGCCCTTTGACTTCCCCCGGCAAAGGTTTGTTGTACTTCTGGTAACAGAAAATAATGCAGTTTACCAAACCACTTGGACCCGCTTCGAAACTGTGGTGCCCTCTCTCTCGGGCACAAAGGAAACGAAAAGCTGATCCGTTTTATGGAAGGATTTTGTCCGATTCTTGTAGTAACGTAGAATTCTGTGAACATGTAAAGTGTGAAGAATTGCCTCCCCCTGATTAGAGTACTCAGGGTAATACACCGGTAGCTGAATGGTCTGATTCAACATAAACTCGGAAACCACCTTTGGTAAAAACTTAAGATTAGTACACAGAGCCACCCGGTCTCTGTGAAAAATCAAATAAGGCTCCTTGCACATTAGGGCCTGAAGCTTTGAATTCCTTCGATCAGAAGTAATAGCAACTAAAAAGAGCACTTTCCTTGACAGATAGCGCATGTCGCAACTTGCGGCTGGTTCAAAAGGAGGCAAGATGAGTTCTTTTAAAATAAAATGCAAATCCCACGGTGGAACAGGGTTATGCACCGGGGGTTTTAGGTGGAGAATTCCCTTCAGAAAAGTTTTGGAAACCTCCAGCTGAACAACAGTTTTGCCCTCCACTGGAACGTGGTAGGCGGAAATGGCTGACAGGTGTACCTTCACAAAAGAGTAACTCAGGCCTAGGTCAGAGAGATGCCAGAGGTACTCCATGACCTGAGGGACGGGGCACGAAAAAGGATCCCAACTTTTCGAGGTGGCCCAGATGGAAAACCTCTTCCTCTTCCATAGTGTAAGTGGTTCTCATGAAAGGCTTTCTGGCCTCCACGAGGACCTGAGCTACCCTAGATGACACACCAAAACGCGAAACATCTTTGTCAGAAGGTGCCATGCATGAAGGTGAAGGGATTTCAGCCCTGGATGGAACAGGATGCCCTCCTCATGGGTCAGGAGGTCATGACAGAGAGGTAGAGGAACCAAGGGTGCCACTGCCAGCTGCTGAAGAAGCGGAATCCATATTTGGCAGGGTCACTATGGGGCAATCAAGATCATGTGAGCCTCTTTCACTTGCAGCTTGAGCAGAACCCTCTGCAGAATTGGAAAGGGAGGGAGGGAAGGCATGCAAGAACCTCCCTGTCCAGCAAAGAGATAGTGCTTCTCGCCAAATAACACCAGGCCCTGGAACAAGTGAGCAAAACTTGGGTAGTTTTGCATTGGATGGGGAGGCGAACAGATCGAGATCTAGGTGACCCCACAGGTTGAATATGTCTTCTACCACCACCTGGTTTAGTTCCCATTCATGAGCCGTAGCCTGGATGCAGTTGAGGCTGTCCACCAGGACGCTTTGGACACCTGGGACGTGCAAGGCCGTGAGAGAGCTCCGATGCTGAATTGCCCAATTCCAGACTTGCATTGCCTCCCTTCAAAGGGGGTATGACCGAGTGCCCCCTTGCTTGTTCAGGTACCAAACTACACACATATTGTCTGTTTGGACCAGCACAGGAGCTGGGCTTAGGAGGTGTTGAAAGGTCTGAATGGCATACAGCACCACCCGCATCTCCAGCACATTTATGTGCAGGGAGAGCACTGACTGAGACCACATCCACTGTGTCCTTTGGTTCTCTAGTTGTGCCCCCCAACCCAGCCCTGAAGCATCTGTGGTCAATGTCTGGATGGGAGAAGGAGGTTGAAAAGGGACTCCTTTGCAGAGATTGTTGGTCTCTTGCCACCACAGGAGATCCTGGCGCATCGATCTGGAGACCATGATCTTGTGATCAAGGTCATCCGATTGCTGGTCCCACTGGTCCCCTGAGTGTCCACTGCCATATCCGCATGTGGAGTCTGGCCAGAGGAACCATAGGAGTAGCCGCTGCCATAAGGCCAGGGAGGCGCAGCACTGACCTGGCCAAAACCTAGCATCTGTAAGTCACCAACTGTGCCTGCCATTGTAAGTTTTCTGCCCTGTCTATTGGGAGGAAAGCTGGACTCTGGGCCCATATCCAGCACTGCCCCAATGAACTGCAGATGCTGGGAGGGGGTAAGGTGAGACTTGGAGTTGTTCACTGTAACCCCCACTTGGGCAAACAGGTCCAGGGTGGCTGAAAGGGAAAGCTCCAGCCATTCCCTCGATGGGGCTGAGATCAGCTAATCATCGAGGTATGGGAAGATGTAGTGGCCCTGACACCTCAGGGCCGCCGCCACTACCGCTAGGCACTTGGTGAAAATCCTGGGTGTCGAAGACAGGCCAAAGTGGAGGGCCTTGAACTGGTAGTGTTCCCCCTGAAAGGAGAACCTGAGGTAGTGGCGATGGGCCTGAAAAACAGGTATGTGCAGGTATGCATCCTGCATGTCCAAGGTGCAGAACCACTGTCCCTTGAGCAGCAGGGGCAGCAAGCCTGGAGAGGCAGCATCCGGAATGTTCTGTACTCTATGTACAGGTTCAAGCTGCTGAGATCTAATATTGGGTGTAGATTTCCCAATATTATCCCTCCCTCCCCCTGGATATGCCAGATATAATGGGGGTTGCTGTTGGGCTATTGGTGGCTGCTACATTGCTCTTGGCTTGCTACAGGTGAATAGCACGGCCGGATGCAGTCACCAAGGTTGCCAGCTAATCAGGCAAGACGGTCTGCACCTGGGAGTGTATCCTTGCAGGGGAGTCCTGTTAGTCAGAGGAGCAGTGCACTATAGATGGGGGTGAGGTACACTTGTAGGTCTAAACAACTAAGGAGGCCTAGGGGCAGCATTAACCATCATCGGTATACAAGGCTGTACTAACATAGACGTAGATAATGGAGCAGTACAGGGAGGGATGCACTAGGGAGTGGAACAGCTGTAATGGGGCAGTGAGTGGAACAGGGGGCAGCAGGGAGCAAGAGGGAGCACCATGGGTAAAATATTGGGCTGCAATGGGTGTGGGGCAGCTATTGGGATAAACCTATTATGGAGACTAGGAGGGTGTCCAATCTGCCAAAGGCTAAGGAGGCTGGAGGAAGGAGTGCAGTGGTTTGGTGGAGAGCTGGAGAGGGTGTGGGCAAAGGGGGTGAGAAGGGGGGCAGGAGGGCCTCTCCCGGGGGGTAACAGGAGGGCACATCAGGAGAAGAACACCAGGTTGGGGGAGGGGACAGGGAGGAGGTGCTGGTTGAAATCTGAAACGGGGTCAAGTGGTAGAAGTGGGTCAGGGGACAGGGGGAAGGAGACAGCACAGGGCAATACAGGAGTGGCAGGCAACAGGTTTGCAGTGCCGGCAACAATGGTGGAGGAGGGGGAGTTAAGGGAGCACCAGAAGTGGGGGCCAGGGGGAAGGGGAATAAGAGTGCCTCAGGAGATGGGCATTTGGAGGAGGGTAGCAGGGGAGAGGGGCACAAACGAAAGGAAGGTGTTGGTAGCAGGGGTATGGGGGACAGTGCTGATAGGTTAGGCAAAGGGTGTAGCTAAAGGGGCAGGCCGAGAGGAGGAAGGGAAGCTGGATGATAGCAGGGGCCAAGGAGGATGGGAGAACACAGGTCGGGGGAAGTGGGGGGGGTCATAGGGGGAAAGCGAAGAGACATAAATGAGCAAGGAAGGGCAGAGGTTAGTGATGGACAAGGAGGAAAATCGGGGAGGGGAGGAATGGGGCATGGAGAGGGGGGACTCCATACTGAAGGGGATCAGATGGGGCAGCAAAGGAGAAAGACACAGTCTAATATGGGTCGAGTCTATGCCCTGATTGATGGCAGGCAGGGCAGGGCAAGCCATTCTCAAGTGCACAGGAAGGGGGATGGAAGAAAATGCATGTTGTGGTGCACGTGGGTATGAATGATTTGTCAGGGGAGATTTTGGAGGTAGTAAAGTGGAGATTCAAGGAACTGGGGAAGCTGTATGAGGAGGTGGGGAAATCAGTGGTCTTCTTGGAGGTGCTTCCAGTACCCTGTGCAAGTACTTCGAGGAAGGGAAGAATAGGGGAGTTCAACACCTTGCTGCGGGAATGGTGCTGGGGTATGGTTTAGTAGGGGACTGGGGGAGAGCCTGGGACAGTAATGACCTGTATGCAGAGGACAGGCCCCACTTGAGTGGGGAGAGGAAAGGAGTATTGAAGCAAGGGACAGAGGGGTACATAGCTACAAGGGTAGCTGTAAACTAGGAAAGGGGGGTGGCAAGTGGTCAGCTGGTAGGCAGGGTTTCCAGAGAAGGGAGCCAGATGAACCTACCCCCTCAAGCTATAGGGGAGGAGCAAAAGGGGGAGTAAATCATGGTAGGAGATGCAAAGGAGCAGGGTGGAGGGTAGTGTCACTAAACATGAGGAGCCTGGAGAACAAAGCAGCTGAGTTACAGGATCTCTTGGCAGTGGGGCAGGTGGACAGTGTGGCATTAACAGAAACTTGGGCCACCCAGTACCAGGACTGGGATATCATGATCCCTGGATACAGGCCGTTCAGAAAGGACAGGGCAAACAGGAAAGGTGGGGGGGTGGGGTGGCAGTCTGTGTAAGGGAATGAATAAGGTGCATAAGGGAAGAAGGGGAGGAAGGCAGGGCATAGGCCCTGTGGATATAGTTTCATGATCCAAAGGGCAGGGTACTGAGGATAGGGGTGGTGTATAGGGCACCAACTCAGGGAGAGGAGCTGGACAGGGAGTTGGCAGAACAGATTAGGATGGTTTGCAGGAAGGGGGACACAGTGGTGGTGGGGGACTTCAGCCTACTTGGGGTGGCCTGGAGCACACCAACCACCACAAGTGCTAGGGAGCAGGTTATACTGGGGGCATTTCAGGATAGCTTCCTGGTGCAGCTGGTGTGTGAGCCTATTAGGTTGGGAAGGACTCTGGACCTTGTACTATCAAACGGGGAAGCTGTAAGGGACCTGGAGGTTGAAGACCCTCTAGCTGGGAGAGACCTCCACTCAGTGTGGTTCACACTTAGTATAGGGAAGCAAACGGGAGGTTTGGGTACCAGGGTGATTGATTTTGGGGGGGCAGACTTCAGCAAGATGGGGGGAATTTTGATAAACCATCTGGGGGGGAATCCAACCAACCACGGGTGCCAATCAAAAATGTGGTATCATTAAAGCAGGGCTAGCAGAGGCTACTGGGACATGTACTAGGGCACAGAGTAAGAAAGGAAGAGCAAAGAAGCCCAGTTGGCTGACCAAGATGGTAATGGAGGGGGGGTGAGAGCCAAGAGGAGAACTTTTCAGAGATTCGAGGGATCAGGGAGGAGGAAAATTGGGGAGTAGTACACAAAGAAGTCCAGGGAGGTTATACAACTAGTCAGAGCCACCAATGCATCCAGAGAGCTGAGGCTGGCACAGTGTATTAAGGACAGAGAGAAGGACTTCTTTAGATACATTGGGGAGAGAAGAAGGAACAGGGACTGGTTAGTGAGTATTAAGAAGGACGGTGGTGGGTAGAGAAGGGGGAGGAGAAGGCAGAGGTACTAAATGAGTACTTCTCCTCTGTATTCACAGTAGAGAGGGGGGACAGATACCTCATTGGAGGGGTGGAGTGGGCAGGGGAGGGGGTGACAGATGGGGAGATTACGGAGGGCAGGGTGCTGGAAGGACTGAGGACACTGCGGGTGGACACAGCACCAGGGCCTGATGGAATTCACCCTAGGGTACTCCAGGAATTGGCAGAGTGCCTGGCAGGACCACTGGCTGACCTATTCAATACCTCTCTGAACACAGGATGCGTACCATAGGACTGGAGATTGGCCCATGTGGTACCCATTCACAAAGGTGGTCCAAAGGACAATCCAGGTAACTACAGACCGGTGAGCCTCACATCAGTTGTGGGGAAACTCATGGAGACAATCCTTAAAGAGAGACAGGTAACATTTTTAGAGGACAGTGGTCTCCAGGACAGGCAACAACATGGGTTTGTCTCAGGCAGGTCCTGTCAGACAAACCTGATTGAGTACTATGATTGGGTGACTAGGGAACAGGACGGGGCTATGCAGTGGATGCCTTGGACTTCAGCAAGGCCTTCGATTCCGTGCCGCATGGGAGGCTAGGGCTGGGCTGGCGGTATAGCCTAGAGGTTACAGTAATGAGCTGTGAACAAGCTTGGTACATCCAGCAGACCAGACCTTGGTTTGATTCTCACAACCTCCACTTGCATACTTTGTGACTCTGAGCAAGTCACTTAACCGCCCAGTGCTCCCAGGTCGCCCCTGAAAACAAGCACTTGTGTCTGGTGGGCCTTACCCGGTTACCAAAAGACTAAAATAAAAAAATAAAAAGGTGGAAGCTGGAGTGTGTTGGGGTGGGTACTAAGATGGTCAATTGGATCACTAACTGGCTGAAGGGAAGGCAGCAAAGGGTGGCGGTGGAGGGGAAACTCTCATCACCAAGA
This sequence comes from Neoceratodus forsteri, assembly GCA_016271365.2. NCBI lineage: Eukaryota > Metazoa > Chordata > Ceratodontiformes > Ceratodontidae > Neoceratodus > Neoceratodus forsteri. The sequence goes on along the minus strand of CM057452.1, from coordinate 116,385,209 downwards.
GTGGTAACAAGCGGGGTGCCACAGGGATCGGTACTGGGACCAGTGCTGTTTGGCATATTCATAGCAGATATCTCACATGGGACCCAGGGTAAGATTGGTGTGTTCATGAACAATACCAAGATGGGAGCTGTATTGAATGTGCAGAGTGGAGGGACTGCAGAGACCTGACTAAACTACAAGAGTAGTCGGAACATGGCAGTTGGGGGTTCAGTGCCAAGAAGGGCAAGGTACTGCACTTCGGAGGTAAGAATCAGAGGAGGAGCTATCAGCTGGGAGGGGTGCAGTTGGGGGAGCACAGAGGAGGAAAAGGACCTGGGGGTGATTATAACGGGGAATATGAACAACTCGGCGCAGTGCAGGAAGGCAGCAGCGAAAGCCAACAAGATGCTGGGCTATATGGTGAGGGGGATCTCCTCTAGAAGTGGTGAGGTAATCCTTCCCTTGTACATGTCACTGGTCAGGCCACACCTGGAAAACTGCGTGCAGTACTGGTGCCCATTCCTGAAGAAGGTCATCAGACTATTGAAGGGGGGGGCAGCGCAGAGCGACAAAGATGATCCAAGGTTTGGAGGGGAAATCCTACGTAGAAAGACTGAACAGGCTTAACATGTATTCCCTGTAGGAGAGGAGGGATAGGGGAGATGTGATCGAGACCTTTTAAGTATCTGATGGGGATAAACAAGGCTAATACAGGAGAGATATTCCAGATCAGAAGGGGGAGGAATACTGGAGTGCACCAACTGAGGCTGGAAGGGGGAAAATTCAGGAGATAAATCAGGAGCCATTATTTCACAGAGAAGGCAGTAGACAAGGGAACACTCTACCTGAGGAGGTAGTTTCCTATAGGACGGTGGGCTGCTTCAAGAGCGGTTGGGACAGAGTGAGGGGGAATGACTGGGGGAGGAGAAGGAGGGGTGGGGCAGCTGCAAGATGAGAGGCTAGCTGCACAATCGAGCAGACTCGATAGACCGTGTGGCCTGTTTCTGATGGCACTTCGTATGTTAATATAATAATAATAATAATAATAAAATTTATTTAATTGAGCGCTTTCAAAATTTCAAGGCACTGTACATCAAGAACAAACATAAAACATATTCAATACATTCAATAAAAACAAATATGAGCATATATTCCAGTACTGCAATATAAAATTAGAACAAAGAAGGAAACATCTTCTCCCATAAAAAAGTCTTTAGTGCCTGCTTAAAGCTCCCCACCGTCCTACAGTCCCGGAGCTGACGGGGCAGAGAATTCCAGAGGGTAGGTGCAGCAAATCCAAACGCACGAGCACCAGATGACTTCAGATTTACCCTTGGAATCTCCAGCAACCCCTCGTCAGCCAAACGGAGCTGTCTCAGAGGGGCATAAGGCACCAGGAGTTCTTTCAAGTAGTCAGGACCCAGACCGTGTAGGGCTTTGTAGGTCAAAAGACCCACTTTAAAGGTGATCCGCCACTGTATTGGCAGCCAGTGCAGAGCGCGCAGCACAGGGGTAATATGAGAACTTCTAAAGGCCCCAGTCAACAAACGCTCTGCCGCGTTCTGCACTAGCTGTAAGCGGCGGATATCAACCCCAGGAAGTCCTAGGTAAAGGGAGTTACAGTAATCAAGCCGAGATGTCACAAAGGAAAATGGACCAGGACCGGCAGGTCACTGCGCGGAACAAGATGCCTAATCCTGGCAGTGTTCCTAAGATGGAAAAATGCCAGCTTGACAACTGCAAACACCTGATAACGGAGGGTAAAACCAGCGTCAAGTTCCACTCCCAGGTTATGCACCCGTTCAGAGGTGAGGATCTGGTCCGCCCCCAGGATTAATCCAGAGGGAAGACCAGTCCTCAAACCCTCTACCCTGCGACCCGGGTCCACAACCATAACCTCAGTCCTTCCCGGGTTCAACTTTAAACCGCTGGAATTCATCCAGTCTTGGATGTCTGCGAGGCAGTTGTTCAGTACCGAGATAGCACTAGCCTGGTCAGGTGCAAAAGACAGGTAGAGCTGGGTATCATCAGCATAGCAGTGAAACCTCAGCTCATACCGTCTTACAATGTCTCCGAGGGGTAGCATATATACTGCGAATAACATGGGGGAAAGCACCGAGCCCTGAGGCACCCCACAAGGCAGAGAGAAGGCCCCGGATGAAAACAAACCCGAGACCACTCTCTGCGTTCTCCCTTCGAGGAACGATGAAAACCATCTGAGGACTGTACTCGATAGTCCACAAATGGACCTCAGGCATTCGAGTAGAACCCCATGATCCACAGTATCAAAAGCTGATGATAGATCAAGGAGAACCAAGATAGAATGGTGTCTCCGATCTCTCGCCAGCAGGAGATCATTGAGCACCCGAACCAGAGCAGTCTCGGTACTATGTCTCTTGCGAAAACCAGACTGGAGAGGTTCGTATAAACTATGGATGGTCAAATGGTTTTCCAATTGAGCCGCCACAATTTTCTCAATAACCTTCCCCACAAAAGGGAGGTTAGAGATTGGCCTGTAGTTTGCTAGGTCATCCGGGTCTAAAGAAGCTTTCTTCAGAAGGGGAGTCACCACCCCTTCCTTCAGAGAGCTAGGAAAAACTCCCATATCTAAAGAACACCGGATAATCCGAGCTAAGACCGGGCCGATGATCTCACTACAACCCAAAATCAGGGAGGTAGGGCCAGAGTCTAAACTACAGCATGTGGGACGCATCTCTTGGACAATCCTCATAGTGTCTATGAGATCCAGCAGGTCAAAGGTACTCCAGGAAACTCCGGGCTCTGCGACAGGACACCGATCAACTGCAACAGCCTTGGAATGAGGTTGGAGGCACTCCCTCCTGATGTCTTCAACCTTATTCGCAAAGAATAGAGCGATCTCCTCACAATCAGTTTGAGTAAAGGCTCGACGGATCTGCTGACAGGCTGGGTTGCACAGTCTGTCAACAGTTCTGAAGAGCTGAGCCGGTCGACTCCGTACGACAGAAATTTCCCTGGACAGGAATTCTGCCTTCTTATGGGAAATTGCTGTTTGGTAGAGTTTATAATGCTCTAGCAAAATAAGGTGGTCGGCATCAGTTGTGGTCTTCCTCCAACGACGCTCCAACCTACGCCCCGTCCTCCGCAACCCTCTCAAAGCCCCATCAAACCATGGGGCAGCGGGACGACGCGGAAGGGGGTGAACACAGACTGGCGCAATCTGATCGAGTGCTACCGATATGGCCCTATTACAGGCCACTACCAGCCGCTCAGGATCAGTGCAAAACTCGTCAAACAACGAGAGGTCAATAACCGCCATCAGGTCTTCAGGGACAACGTCCCGCAATGGGCGGTACCTGACCAACTCCACAGGGGCCGACCTACCCAGGGGGGCCTCAAAATTGAACCCAACTGAGTAGTGATCGGACCAACCGACTGGTTCCACCACCAAATCGGAAGCCTCGATCCCCAGGAGGAAGACCAGGGCAAGAGAGTGACCTCCCTTGTGTGTAGCTGAGGAAACAACCTGTGTGAAGCCCAGAGATGTCATCTCCTGGAGGAAATGTTGACCAAAAAGCGAAGATTTGTCGTCGACCCAAGCATTGAAGTCGCCCAGAACCATCAATCTGGGCGACTCCAAGGCCATGTTGGTGGCAAAATCTGCTGTTTCCTGCAGAAAAAGCTTCTCATCACCTGGTGGATGATAAATGAGGGCATTCAAACAACATGAAGTCTTGCTTTATTATGACAATTGCAGTTTGTCCCACCATTAGAACTGCTCCGGAGGTGAAAGAGTTAACTCCATTCCATGAATGGAACTTAGAGCACGAGCTCTAAAGAGAAGCTCTGTCTGTGTAGTTTCAAACCTGAACTGTCAGATTCTTTACTCCGCCTCACTGAACAGTCGCTCCGGAGAGTTCTCCTACTGCTTGGTTCATTTCTCGGTTTAAACAGTGTTTTCTCGGTTCGATTCAACCGAGAATAGTTTTATTTAACCGCAAAACCGATCGGTTCAAGCTCTGTCTGTGGTATTGTAAGTAATTCATATTTTATTCTGTGTGGAACTTGTAAGTTTTATCGGTTCGGTTTTGAACCGATCAGCTATGTTAAAACTTAAAGTTTTAAATTTGAGATTTTAGAGTGCTGTTCCGGTTCTTATCGGTTCTAAAAACGATTTCATTACGGTTTTTCCAATTCCCGTCACGGTTAGGAACGATAAGGGTGTCTTGCCTGGCACCGCCGCTTTAAGGCAAGTTTTTCTGGTTAGCTGGCACATGTCTGAGAACCCAAAAGAAAACTCGGGGCCCACTGGGTTTCAACATCGTGATGTCTGTGGGGAAGTCTTTGCCAAGGCTGACCCACACACCATATGTGTTTATTGTCTGGGTTTGACCACCCAGTCAGACTGCCAGATTGTAAGAATTTCCCGCAGCCACTCTGGAAAGAGATTGGGCCGGCTCAGGAATCCAGAGGCCAAAAGTCCGCTTGACCCGATGACAGCCCGGTTCGGTGCCAACCGAATCGAGGGGAGTGCCCTCTGACCAGGGCGAGACTTCCTCGGCAAACGGAGCTGGCTCGATGAACCAGTTCCAGTAAAGAGAATAAGAAAGTCAGCAGGTTTGGAGCCCAAAATTTTACTCCAACTGCTGCAGAGATAGCAAGAGCTATTCAGATTGTCCAGTCACTTTCTCCGGTTCCGTCCGAACCGCCACTATCTGGTAAAACGTCGGTTCAGTCGGTTCCATCGGTTCAGGAATATGATGTTGAGGAGTTTTATGAACCAGAGGAGGGGGAGGATGATTATGAACAGTATGAATGTGACTTAGAGGGTCTGGGTGTGCCCATTGAACCTGACATCTCCCCAGACAGACCTTTTGAATCTCCCCCCATGCTTTCTGAGTCCCCCTCTCATTTTATGTTTTACAACAAAGTTACTGAAACCCTCCAGCTTCCTTTGGAGGAAGCTGTGGATGAGCAAGAGGAGCCTGATTTTGTAGAAATGATGGATATAACAGAGTCTAGGAGATTGTCTATTCTTTGCATAAGTCATTTAGAAACAAACAATAAAATCTTAAAACTCCTAATTCTGTGCCTCCTGTAGATAAAAGATGGACAGGAGGTACACACTGTCAGGTCCTGATACAGAATTCCTTTCTCAGCAATGCAGTCATGTTAGTAGTTCAGGCTGCAGCCTGTGATAAAGCTTAATATTCCCTGGCTTCACATCCTCCTGACAAGGATTCCAGGAAGATTGATGCATGGCAAAAACAGTACATGGCAGCGTCCTTGGGACTCAGGCAAGCAAATTATATGGCTTATGTAGCAAGGTATCAGAAATCTAGATGGGATACTGTTATGGATTTAGCTAAACAAGCCCTGGCCAGCTTGCTAGTGAGCTGGAGCAGGTGGCTGCCGGCGGCATTGAGGCTTCTAAGGTGCAGTTTCATGCTGCTGTGGATTTTAATGATGTTTCCTCTAGAGTCATGGCCACATCTGTAGCTTTTCAGTAGGTGGCCTGGCTCAGGTGTACTAGCTTGTCACAGGATACCCAGTCTAAGGCTATGGATTTTCCTGTGGTGGGAAATTCTCTGTTTGGGGAGCAGACAGAGAATTATATGAAGAAGATGGATGAATATAGGACTACCTATAAAAGTGCCCAAGCCAAGGAGAGGCAAGCCACTCCTCAAAGGCACACCCCAGGGGTAGGGGTAGCCTTTCCACAGGCCTTTTACCAAACCCAGGCCTCCCTGCTTATGCTCAGAGGGGTTCTTCAGAGGCAGAGGCAGACGGGCGGGCAGGCCTGCCCCACCCTCAGCCTAAAGCACCTGCCAAGCAGGCACCCTGATGGGGTGCCCAGGCCATTCTCCTTTACCAGTAGGGGCAGGTTGGCTTACTCAGTCAGAACTGGGTGTCTTTAACTTCAGACAAGTGGGTTCTGGAAGTAGTAAGCCAGGGTCTGGTTCTCAGCTTTAAAAAGTTCCCAAAGATGAGAATTGGGTCTTTTCCACCTGCAAGCTCTTTAGAGACCTTTACTCTAGAAGCAGAGGTCTCAACCCTGTTAGCTCTCAGAGCGGTAGAAAGGGTTCCTCCCCTACACCAGGGCAAGGGTCTGTACTCCAGATAATTCCTTACCCCAAAAAAGACAGGAGAATGGCGGCCCATTTTAGACCTCAGATATCTGAACAAGCATCTTTTGAAACCAAAGTTCAAAATGGTAACTCTGGCAATGATTTTACCTCTCTAAGGCCAGGGACTGGCTAGCTTCCTGGACCTCAAGGATGCCTATTTTCACGCTCCTAATCAGAAGCTCCCACCGAAGTACCTCAGATTCGAACTGCCCTCAGGTCACTACCAGTTCAGAGCAATGCCCTTCGGCCTTACCTCTGCCCCAAGGGTATTTACAAAATGTCTGGCAGTAGCAGTGGCTCACTTAAGGAGGCAAAGGATTGCTGTTTTTCCCTATCTGGACGACTGGCTCATTGTAGACCAGTCCCCAGAACAGGTAAAATCTCACCTGCAAGTCACCCAGCAGCTTCTCACCTCCCTGGGCTTCCTGCTAAATATACCAAAGTCAGTTCTGGAACCAGTTCAGGTGCTCACCTTCATAGGTGCAGAATTGGACACAAATCTGGCCAGAGCTTTTCTTCCTTAGAAAGGGAAAGGAACTTGGTGGCTCTGGTCTCCTCCTTCACTCTGCAGGTCTCGACCAGCAAGACACTTTTGCAGCTCCTGGGGCACATGGCTGCGCCCACAGCTGTAGTGCAGGGAGCAAGATTTCAGATGAGAGACATTCAGTTTCACTTGAGAGCCTATTGTCTCAGAGAAGAGACCCCTCTTTCCAAGTTGGTCCCAGTGACCCAACCTGATCCAGGCCCTCCAGTGGTGGCAGGATCAGAGCAATTTAAGACTGGGGTCCCCTTCATTCCCCTTCTCACACTTTGACCTCACTACGGATGCTTCCTCCTGGGTGGAAGCCCACATGGGCGATCTCTCCACTCAGGGAGTGTGGTCCCCCAGGAATCTCTGCTCCACATCAATTTGCTGGAACTCAGAGCTGTCTCTTTAGCACTTCAAGCGTTTTCTGCTTCTGTCCAGAACAAAGTGGTACAAGTCAGAACAGACAATACCACAACAATGTGGTCACATCAATACAGGGGGCACTCGGTCTTCGGCCTTGTGCACCGAGGCAATGAAGTTGTGGTCTCTGGCCTATTCCCTGAACACTTCACTCATAGCAGTTCACCTTCCAGGAAAGGACAATGTCCTAGCAGATGCTCTCAGCAGGATTTCTCAGGGCCATCACGAATGGTCTCTGGATCCTCAAGTACTGGTGATAGTCTTTGCCAGATGGGGCACCCCTCAGATAGATCTTTTTGCAGCCCCAGACAATCACCAACTTCCACTGTTCTTTGCAGGCCCCAGTGTTGGGCTCAGTCCCCTGGGCTGCCTTCTCCTGGATTGGGAAGGAAGTTTCTTTATGCCTTTCCCCTTCCCTCTCCTATTCAAGGTGTTAGTAAAATCAGATCCCAGCCTTGCAGGGTGATTCTGATTGCCCCAGATTGGGCCAGACAGCCCTGGTACCCACTCCTTCTGTCCCTGACAGTCCATCTCCCCCTGTGTCTCCCCAGGAATCACAACCTATTAACCTGTGCCCAGGGGAGAGTTTGGTATCCGAACCTCAAATCCCTCAACCTCAAGGCCTGGCTCTTGAGGAGTTAGAATTTGCTGACCTACACCTCTCTCAAGGTGTTCTTGAAATTCTAAAGGCTTCTAGGAAGCCTTCCACTAGGGCTACTTATAATTCTAAGTGGAAAAGGTTCTCCATTTGGTGTTCTGGGAAACATATTTCCTCAGAATCTGCTGATTTGCCCATTGTGTTAGATTACATGGTCCATCTTAATTCTTTGGGCCTGAGACCAGCTACCCTGAGAGTTCATTTGGCAGCTGTCTCTGCTTTTGTTTCAGCAGGAAAGCCATCCTCTCTTTCCGCTCACCCTGTATTTTCCAAGTTTTTTAAGGGATTACTTCATACTAATCCACCTTTTCGGGATCCGGCCCCTGCCTGGGACCTTAATGTTTGCATTGCCCAGTTAATGCAACCCCCTTTTGAACCTCTGTTTTCTGCAGAGCTTAAGTATCTAACTTGGAAAACTGTTTTCCTAGTGGCTATCACTCTGCTAGACGACAAGTGAGTTGCAAGCCTTGTCAGTAGAAACTGACTTTATTTCTTTCCACTAGGGATAAGGTAGTCCTCAGGACTAACAGGAAGTTTTTGCCTAAGGTGGTTTCAGATTTCCATCTTAACCAATCTATCTCCCTCCCAGTGTTTTTCACTGAACATTCCTCTTCCGGTGAGAGGAGATTGCACAGTTTGGACATTAAGAGGGCCCTTAGTTACTATATAGAACGTACCAAGGGTCACAGGTTCGAATCCCTCCATCTTTTTCTCACTTATGGTGAGGTTGGGAAGGGAAACCTGCCACTAAGAGATCAATTGCCAGGTGGATTGTCTCTTGTATCCAATTTTGTTATCAGAAACTGGGCAGAGATCCCCCCTCTGGCTTCAGGGCTCATTCTACCAGAGGTACAGCCGCGTCTCTAGCTGCTGCCAGAGACATCCCTATATTGAGATATGTCAAGCTGCTACTTGGAAAACGGTACACACTTTCACCAAGCATTACTCCCTGGATGTCCAGGCTAGAGAGATGCTCGTCTGGCACAGCTGTGCTTCAGAGCCTATTCCCTAAGTAGGTTCTGTCCCTCCTCCATGGAGGTACTGCTGTGTAGTCTGCAATTGTCATAATATAGCAAGACTTCATGTTGTTTGAAGAAAAAATTACTCACCTTAGTAATGTTGTTTCTTCTAATGGAGTCTTGCTATATTATGACCTCCCCCCCAGCCTGCCCCTCTCAGAACTTCTACTTGGGTATGGGGTGGGCAGCCTAGTGTGGGCACTATTTTATGCCCTCTTTATGTGTTTTCACCCCTTCTTGGGGTTTGGGGGTGTGGTGTTTTTCATTTTTTCCTTATATTTCTCTCATATTGTTAAATTATACTATTAGTTCTGGTCCCCTGACTTGAGTCTTTTGTGTTGGGACCAGCAATAGGTGTTAATATTTAGGTAGCCAGTTGGCTAGTGTAGGTTACAGCTTCCACACAGACCTTAGTGAGTTTTTGCTCAGAAGATCTGACAGTTCAGGTTTGAAACTACACAGACAGAGCTTCTCTTTAGAGCTCGTGCTCTAAGTTCCATTCATGGAATGGAGTTAACTCTTTCACCTCCGGAGCAGTTCTAATGGTGGGACAAACTGCAATTGTCATAATATAGCAAGACTCCATTAGAAGAAACAACATTACTAAGGTGAGTAATTTTTTCATCCTGCACCCTACACCAGCTACCACAGTACACTCAAATGACCTGGCCTCCTCAATTGGTACACCAGTTAGGCCCAATTCGGTCTTGAAACAGACCACCACCCCCCACCCCCCCGCGATCCAATCTCGGGCGATGTATAACCGAGTACCCGGTGGGAACAGCAGCCTCTAAAAGGGGGGCGGCATTCCCATCCAGCCAGGTCTCGGTAATGCAAGCCAGATCTGCGCTTGCAACAAAATCTGCAATAAGACCAGTCTTGTTGCAGACAGATCTGGCATTGCACAACAACGCCCAAGTTGGACGAGGTTGGCGAGTTGTCCCAACCACTTGCCCTCCCAAACTGGAGGTGCCCTTGGGTATGGGAACCAGAACGGAGTCACCGCGTTCAAGTAGCCATTTTGCCCCAGGGCGTCTCCTGGGCCTGACCACCCCTATGGGAAGGCCCTGCTGGTTCGCTGTCCACACCCCCACTCCACTCCTAATCCCCCTCGAAAGAATCCCCAACCACCATGATAAATATGAGCAGGCGGGGGGGGGCAAAGAGAAGGGGCGGAGAGCATGGAGAGTGGAGGCCGAATAGCATAAGACAGGAGGGGCAGGCAGGCACATCTAGCTGCTCAATTTAAAACAATAAATATAATAAAAATTACCCGCAGACTTCTTGCAACTAAAATTATACGACTACAAATTAAAAAAACAACTAAAATAAAAATAAAACTTAACCAACTCTCTAACACAAAACCCAATTAATTGATTTAACCCACAGGTCCTCTCATAACCTGGGGGTCAAGCAAAAATTAACCAAAACAATTTTAAATTATTCCCAGGTCCTCTCACTACCTGGTACTTAAAAACAAATTAAACACTCTCACAAGAATAAACAAAAAATAATAATAATTAAATCATAATAATAATAAAAATAATAAACAGAGGAAATAATTTAAAAGCCACCCTCCGGGACTCTCTCACAATACCGGATACAGGTAGGATAAAAGATATTATATAGCACTCTCGCTGCTCATATTATTTCCTCAAACAAAATATAATTGCAGACAACAAGAATCCTGTTTATATACAACAGGATACAAATATCATATAACCCGCCCAAACGTCAATAGAAGCAACAAACAGTATAATTCAGTCTTCAAAAACACAGGGCTTCAAAATCCACTCCGATTTGGGTCGTAGAAAGGCCACTAGCAGGCCGCAGGTTCCGGCCAGCCCAGAAAATCAGTGGCCCACTACTTCCACTCCAAGAGGAGTCAGCCCCCCAGCCGGCTACCCCAGGAGTCTAGAGGAAGTGGAGATTAAGGACAGGCCCTCCAGCCTACCCCACTCCCCACCTCTGTGTGTGACACTGACCCGGGGCCCCCCGGAACTCTGCAAGCCCAACTATTAAGTCCAGAAATGTCAATCTCTAAAAATAGCGTTAAGTCCATCAAAGATGTCACTAAAGACTTCAAATCCATTTATCTTGAAGACTCTTCAAAACAACTCCGCCAGATCACTGCTCCCCACGATCCAACTGACCGAACATAAGTAAATCCAGGGATAATCAAAAAGCACAGCCACAGGTTCAAATCCACATACGGAGTGACAGGATAACAGTTCAAACAATGCTTAAATTCGGCTAGAAAGCCATAAACCAACCAGTCCACTCCCCGGACGAATAAATAACTCAGTCCGCATACAAGGACTCGATCCAAACACTAAGATCAAGTAAATGGAGACTCTGGAACGCTTCACAGAGTATCGCCAGGTCTCTCCAGATCTCTCCAGGTCTTCACCCTTAAAACACCAGGACTCTTCCTAAGTCTCCAGGTGTTCAGACAACACATTAAGTCCCGGCCCGTAAAAACAAAACGCTTCTCAGAGCATCACCAGGTCTCCAGGTCTTCAACATTAAAACACCACGGCTCTTCCCAAATCTCCAGGTATTCGGACAAACACTAGATCCTGGCCTGAAAACAAAACAAAAACGGGCCAAACCGAAAGCGGGAAACAAAGTGTAGGCAAGCCGGGTATACTAACGCGGAATAAAGGCGGGTAGCAAAGCAGATAAAAATAACGATAAAACTGGTAGTGATATCAATGAAACAGAGCACCCACAACAGAATTACAAAAGCAGCAAACGATAAATGAAAGGATAAAATAAAACAAGCAAGGTGAAATGAAACAGAACAGAGCAGTACAAAGTGGCTAGCCCAACATGGCCGCCATCTTGAGTTGTTCATATGGACCAGGAAGAAGTGAGAGTAATACCCCCTTCTTGCCTGGTTTGGAGGTACGGGCTGTATGGCTGCTTTTTGCAGAAGAGCCTCTATCTCCTCTCTGATCATGGGAATGTGAGCTTTTGGATAATGTGAGGGACCCAGAGGGTTGTCTGTGGGTCTTTCCAGAAACTCCAATGTGTGGCCTTGAAATACTAACTGAAGGACCCACGAATCTGTGGTGATCACCTCCCAACCTGCCAGAGGACCAGCGAACCTTCCGCTCACCGGTTCCTATGACTGCCAGAGAGGAGGAAGAGGGGATGTGTGTCATGAGTCAAAAGTTGGGGGGGGGGAGGTTGGGGAGGGCCACCCTAGAAGCTCTCTGTTTTTTGGCTGGTGGGGTGGCCACGGCCAAGGGGCCCGACATTTGGTTTGACGTCTGGTCTGTTGATGTTGGTTCATCTGCCATCTCTGTTGGTGACAAAAGGGTTGTTTGGGCTTGTAGCCAGTGTGATACATAGTTTGCACTGAATGTAATGCCATCCTCCTGTCCCGGAGGTTTGTAATGATGCCTCGAACATCTCCTCCAAAGAGGACAGAACCCCGCCAACCTCAAAAGCCTCAGCCAGGAATACCTCCTCAGGCTGACAGCAGTGGCCGTACCTCTTGCTGAGGAGTCAGCTGCATCGTAGGTCGCCCTCAGAGAGTGGCGACAAGCGACTTTTGCTGACCTAGCTGTCAGAGAATGTTTCCTTTGCCTCGGAGTCCGCAATGGCCTCAATGACTGGCTCTTGTTTGCGAAAAAAATGCTTTTGGTACACTAACATGCGTGCCACATAGTTAAGAGCGTGACTAGCCAAGGTGGAAGATGAATAAAACTTCTGCCCAAACTGGTCGAGCTGCTTTGACTCCTTATCAGGAGGAGAGGTCCTTATGTGTTTGGGTTTCGTGGATTGGTCGTGGGCCGTGCTAATGACCACTGAGTCCACTTTAGGGTGGGCACTCAGGTGGTTCTGGCTCCTTGGTATATGGTAGGTCCTATCCACCTTCTTGGCTATGGCAGGAATGGGTGAAGGCATCACCCAAATGCTAGCGGCTAAGTCCTCATGAAGCCCCAACCAGGGATGCGCGAGGACTGGAGACAACTCTGGCATGTCCAAATGCTCGGCCAGTGTCCTGCGTTTGGGGTCCTGATTGTCAGATTTCCACTCATAGGCCACCGCAATCTTCTTGAGGAAGTCCGTGAATGAGGGGTCCTCCAGAGGAGACTTCGGGATTCCTCATCTTAGGCTCATGTGGTGGAGGTGTATCAAAGCCAGAAGTTGATACAGAGTAATCAGAGTCTGAGTCCAACGAGCGAGTCCGAACTGGAGATGGAACCCCGGTATGGGGTACCTCCATGAAAGTAATAGGAGGCCTGCTCTTTTCAGAGGTGGGAGTCACCCCTTTCATCAGAGCTGACATGGAAGGGCGGGACTCCACCGGTGAAGGAGACCTAGGCCTCTGGTTAGAGGGCTAAAATCAAACTGCACTATGAAGGAAATGACTTGAAGCACTTACCTAATTGTCTGTATATAGGGAGAGATAAGGGTTTTATTTTCTACCCAGGTCAGCCCCGTAGATGCTTCAAATGTGGCTTGGCAAGACACATCAGCCCTAATTGCAAAGCCCTCAAATGCACTCAGTGTGGTGAAATGGGGCATTCAGGTTACTACTACCGGAATATACAGAAATGTAATCTGTGTGATGAAGAAGGCCATTCTTTTACAAATTGCCCTTGGGCCTCCCATAATATTGAAGATGCGGATTATGGGATACAGGGTTTCTGTATTCAGAAACCTAAAGCAGCATCTGGTTTTTGGGGCTTTGTACCACCAACTTGTACTGTTTCTGAACCTGTTGCCCCTGATACTGATGAGTCAGATAGAGCACATACTACAGTCCCCTTAGTCCCTCCTCAGACCCTCCAGCCTGAAACTATGGAACATGTAATTGGCTCGGTACCAGCGGAGGAAATGGCACCTCCTCATACACCTCCTCCCCTTCCCCTGGGGATTGGTTTTGGGATGTTAAATCCAAACAGCCAAAAAAAGGGAGATCAACTAAAACAGTGACAGCAGCCCCAGTGGATCTTGTGCCACTGAGTAATTCCTTTACAGTCTTAGGGAAAGGGAGTTTCAGAAGAGGGCATGGAATCGGATATGGCTTCTTGGGCCTCCTCACAGGCAGAAATTCCCTTGGAACCTGAGGAGATACAGGGCACTGTTGCAAGTTGAACAAGGAGCAGGCGGATGAGCCTAAGAGCCACATCCAGAAAAGTGCCACGAAGTACTGTGCCTGGGTGACATTCTCTAATGCGGCACTACGAAGTGACCATTGCCTCTCTGAATACTAACAGTGTGTTGTCAAAGAGGAAGCATCTGGCAACATTTGCACTATTTTCGGATTATGCATATGATATCTTTTTCCAGGACACCAGATTAAGATCATCTTCAGAGATTAATAATGCCAGTAATGCATGGGTATGGGGCTCCAGCTATTGGTCAGGGAGTAGTGATGCTTGTAATGGAGCAGGGATTTGCTTTATGGAACACAACATTAAAGTAATCCATATGGTGGAAATTGAACCAGGAAGAGCTTTATTATTAGATGTTCAGCTGCAAGGGACTGATTTCCACCTTATTAACGTGAATGCACCGCAAGTGAAAACTGCCAGGATAGATTTACTGAGGTCAGTTTCACCATACCTATACACCTCTCTGAATATCCTTTTTTGGGGGAGACTAATATGTTTATTCTTGTCGGATAGTGGCCTCAAAACATCTAAAATTTATTGTGACTCCTGTCTTAATCAAGTTTTGCAAATGACAGTTTTAATAGATGTAGCTACAAATACGGATATAGCCTTACATACCTATTTTAAAGGAGAATTATCCACCAGGATTGATTTTGGTTTATTTCTCCTAGCTTGATGGTTAGATGAAAGGCAGTTGTGCCAGTGGCAATGTCTGATCATGGCCTACTAAGTGTTACCCTTTCTGATTTTGCTGAAACTACAAGGGATAAAGGGTATTGGAGGCTGAATTTAAGCTTACTAGAAATTCCAGAAATTAAAGAAGGCTTTATGTATTTACTAGAAACAAGGAAGTCTGTTTTTTTTTTCTCTACTACTCCTTAGATGTTTGGTGGAAAGACAGTAAAGAATATTTTCAACAATACTTGCAGCTCATGGGTAGATTAACTAGGAAGCAAAAAAAAGGAAAAATATTTTGAACTGAGAAACTAAGCTTTTCTTTTTGTATCAGTTGCAGACAGATAGTGACATCCCACAATGAGCAGATTAAAACTGTAAAAGAGCAGTTGATCAGTATTCAATATGATAGGATGAAATCACTTGAAATTGAGCACAAATTGGACAAATGAGGAAACAGGGTAGGGTTAACTCCTTCAACACTTGTACAGCACAAAGACGTAATAAAGTTACTTCACACTTAAAAACTGAAGAAGGGACAGAAATACATGGTAAAAGGGACATACTTAAAGAAGTATAGACTTATGTGTCATATCGATTCACAGAGGAGAAGACCGTAAATAAGGAGGTCAAACAATGGTTGACCTCCTGTGGGTTACCACAAATCCCTGATTATTTTTTGGCTTCCCTTGCTGCTCCAGTTACTGAGCTGAATTGAACTCAGTTATCTTAGGTTTAAGAGTGGGGCAGCCCCAGGCCCTGATGGCCATCTGAATGAATTTTATAAAGCTATTTTTCCATGTTTAGCCAAAGAATTGGTAGTAGCTTTTAATGTTTTCCTGCATAGCCTTACATTACCCAGTAGCATGTAGACAAACAAACAGTGTAGTTGCCGTATTGGTCCTAGCAACAACAGATCCAGAAGCAAATGGTCTGATACCTTTTATTGGACCAGTTTAGATGTTACAACGAAAGAACAAAGTGCTCTAGCTTTCGGACCAACCAAGTCCTTCTTCAGAAGCTTTATGACAGTTATTTAGAAAATCCCATACTATTAACACCCAGATAATGCATAAAAACCAGAAGTAATTCTCATCGGTTAACATACTCATTCAAAACATAACAGATGATTACATCAGAGAAGCTAGTTAACACTTTATGCTTTTAGCTGAGAAGCCCCTGAAGGTCAAAGGTTATCAGAAAATAGCAACAAGCAGAGAGTTCTACTCACATAAATTTTAAAATGTCTCAGTATGTTTCAAGAAAACAGTCTACTGATAACAAAAGCTTAGAATACCATTCTCCCTAATTATCACATGTAAGATGAGGAGCATACAATTATATATAGAGTAATGCATGGAGAAGTGTGGTTTATTTATTTAGTTTTTGTTAACCGGGTAGGTGCACTAGCCATAGTAATGACTATTTTCAGGCACGACCCGGGAGGGTACAGAACAAATATAATGAAACAAATTGCAGTACATAGTAGACAACAGTTGAGCATATGGGGCAGAATTCACAGAAGGGATGCGCCGGGGCATCCCCAAAATGTACCCAAGGGCGATTCTGGCAGGGTGTCAATGTGCCAGCGCAACCCCGATGCGCTGCATACCACCAGTAATGCTATGCGGTGCATCCGGAGGGGCTGTGACAGGGCATGCCCATGCATACCAGGCGCAACCCCATTCATAGCCCTATTCTGTGGCGGAACCCCAGGGCAAGTCCAGGGATGCGCCACAGAAAGATAAGTCTAGAAAATCTAGACTTAAGTAGGTGGCCACATACAGGCAGGCTACCGCACTGCAGGCAGCAGCACAGCAGCCTGCCCACCCTGGCAGTCCAGTGTGCCCCCCGCCCAAACCCCCATACAATGCCACTCCTGGCGGCAGTAATAGTAAAGATGACACCCACAAGCCCCCGTGCGATGCCTCCTGGTGGCAGTAGCAGATGACCCCCAAGCCCCGCATGATGCCACCCTGGCAGCAGTAAAAGAAGATGACACCCCGAGCCCCTCGTCCGATGCCTTGAAGCATGGGCTTCAGGCTGTAAGGATAGCTGTCATTTCTTCAGACAGCTCTGTCGGCGGGCGGCTATGGCGGTATGCGGTTGGGTTGAGCTGCCCGCCGACAGTGGGACCCTCCTGGGGTGGACGGCAGACGGGTGGGTTGGGGGTACTTGGGGGGAGCTGTCTGCACCGTCCGACTGCTGCGAAAGGTGGCTTTACCGAGGGCTTGAGGCTGGGAGGGGGGTTCCTCTTTTCATTCACTGCCACTGGGAGAGGCATTATACGGGGCTCGGGGGTTATCATTTCTATTACTGCTTGGGAGTGGCATCGATGGAACTTGGAGATATCTTTACATTTACTGCCACTAGAGCAGCATCGCTCAGGGGCTTGGGGGGTATCATCTTACATTTACTGCCACCAGAGCGGCATCATTTTGGAGGCTTGGGAGGGGTGTCATCTTTTATTTTTACTGCCGCCAGAGCGTACTCATTCAGGGGCTTGGGGGTATCGTTTTTTATTTTACTGCCACCAGGAGCGTGCATCGCTTGGGGCTTGGGGGTGACATCATTTTATCACGCCAGGAGCTGCATGTTCAGGGCTGGGGTCGGGCCAGAGGGGGTGGCTACAGGTTGGCGCATTCTTTTGGGGCATCCCTGCTGGCATAATGCAAATGGGGCTATAATGGCATGCTAATGGCCCCATTGCGCCATGCATGCCTAATGGCCTCATTTACATGCCCCTGGCTGTGAATCGTGTTTTTGGGTGCAAGGCATCCTGAGATGCCCTGCCCCAATGGGTTCACAGCATGACATGGGGGATGTGCCGGTGCAGCCTGGGATGCTCCGGGGCATCCTGGGCTGGGCGTACCTGTGCTATTCACAGAGGGGATGCACTGGGGGCATCTCCTTGCACCTCCCCTGTGAATCGCCCTAGTTGCACTCAGTGCATCTCCCCTGCGCCAGGGCAGCCGAGATACACTGAGCGCATCTTCTTTGTGAATCCTGCCCATGGTGTTTATATGGGCATCACACACTGAGGGGGTGCATAAAATCCCCAGAGTACCACACTTCTCCATGTTTTATTTTTTATAGTTACTGTTTTTTGGTGTTATTTGGTTTAAATTGTCTTTTTTGTCATTTTGTGAGGGTAACTGTTACCTCCAACAAGCTTGTATCGTGCTGAGTGACTGATTGTATAGCACTTGTGAATGTCCAGTGTCAGGACAGCTTGTTTGGCATTTTTTCTGATAATGCTGCGGTACTGTCCTGCCTGTGGTTTACGGAGCTCCATAAACCACATATGTGGTTTATGGAAGTTGTTGGGCACTCACTGGCAGTGATTTATAACCACTAACCAGTAAATATTAATAGAATTATTTCTGTTTTTTATGCATTATCTGGGTGTTAATAGTATGGGATTTTCTAAATAACTGTCATAAAGCTTCTGAAGAAGGACTTGGTTGGTCCTAAAGCTAGGGCACTTTGTTCTTTCATTGTAACATCTATGTTGGTCCAATGAATGGTATCAAACCATTGGCTTCTGGACCACTAGTATGTATGAAGGTTTAATAATTTTCCTGTACAAAGGGGAAGATAAAGCCTTTTTAGATAACTGGAGACCAATTACATTATTAAATGCGGATTGCAAAATACTGGCAAAAATTTTAAATAACCGGTTGTCCTTAGTTTTGGCAACTCTAATACACCCAACCCAATTTTGTGCTGTACAAGGGAGGAAAATTGGGAATGCCTTAATACATTTAAGATAAATTCTGGAAGAGGGGAAACAGTGATGAGGTTAGTGGATACTTGGTAGGCCTTGATCAGGTGAAGGCCTTTGACAGGATAAGTCATGCATATTTATGGTTAGTGTTAGAATCATATGGCTTTCCAAAATGTTTTATTAATTGGCTTAAACTGTACTACGAGAAGGCTATGGTTAGGCCATATGTAAATGGTTGATTGGGACGTGTATGGCCAGTTCATAGGGGTGTCAGGCAAGGCTGTCCCCTGAGTTGGTTTATATATAGATGCCTTATATATTTTGGTACTTAACCCGCTATTGTTCAAAATTCAACAGAACAAAACCATAATAGGTGTCTCAGTCCATAGTGAAGACCAGGAAATTAAAAGTATTTCTTATGCAAATGATGTGTGCCTGATACTGGCAGATCAGGCATCAGGCAAGGCGGCAGTACATGAGGTAGTTTCTTTTGCAAACCTTACTAAAATAGACATAAATGATGCCAAAAGTAAATGTCTTCCCATTGGTTCAACTTTGAAGGAGGGCTCTATCATCTTAGGTATTCTGATACAAGATATGCCGCAAAAGATCTTGGGGGTTTATTCTGGGCCTGGAGACATGTGTACATATAATTGGAACCTTCTTATGCAAGACAGCAGAGATAAAATTAAAAAGCAAGGAAAGATTTATTTTTCTAGGCACCCAATCCCGAAGGCTCTGGGTGCCGTACAATAAAAAGACACTATCAGTATAATAAAATAAATATCTAATAAATATCATAATAATCACAGCATAAAATAAATATGGTCTGTGATAGCACAGAACCCAGTTAAACAGATACTCAAAGGAAAAGGGGAGAGGAACTCCCAAGGAAGACTAATAAACAAGGTTCAGGAAGGCCTGACTAAACAGGTAGACCTTGAGGCTGGCCTTAAAAACCTCAACCGAAGGGGCCTCCCGCACAGATGGAGGGAGCGAATTCCACAGGATGGGGCCGGTGACGCTAAAAGCTCTTTCGCCAGCAGTTTTAAGCCTCGTCTTGGGACTCACCAGGAGGCCCTAGAGGAGAAACGGAGGGAATGGACCAAGACAACGGGTGTGAGTAGGTCCAACAGATAGCCAGGGCCCAGCCCATGTAGGGCCTTAAAAGTGAGCAAGCCCACCTTAAAGAGGATCCTCCACCTCCCCGGCAGCCAGTGCAGTTCACGCAGCACTGGGGTGATGTAGCAGAATTTTGACTGCCCCGTCAACAACCTGGCAGCTGCATTCTGTACTAACTGCAGCCAGAAGAGGTTACCTCCAGAGACCCTGAGGTAGAGCGCATTACAATGATCAAGTCTTGATGCCACGAAGGCATGCACTAAGGTGGGGAGGTCCATGGACGGAACTAAGGGCTTACCCTGGTGATATTCCTAAGATGGTAAAAACTGGTCCGGACAAGGGATGACACCTGAGATTTAAATGTTAGTCTGCTGTCAAAGGTCACACCAAGTTTTCACACCCTAGAGGAGGCCTTCAATGGCACCTATCCCAGGAACAAACTGGTTTAAGTGCCAGAGGCCATCCTGTTTCATCCTCTGTTCAACTCCACCACCAGTACCTCTGTCTTGTCAGGGTTCAGTCACAACCAGCTGGAGGCCATCCAGTCATTGATCTCCACAAGGCAGTTGTTCAGCACTTCCACCGCACTGGATGTCCCAGGGGCAAATGAAAAATACAACTGGGTGTCATCAGCACAGCAATGAAAACCCAGGCCACATTTCCTAATGAGCTCACCCAGGGGCAGCATGTACATGGCAAACAACATTGGTGACAGGACCTAACCCTGAGGTACTCCACACGACAGGAGGCTAGGGGAGGAGGAGAAATTCCCCATCACTACTCGTTGCCTCCTATTCATGAGATAGGACTCAAACCAGTAGATGACAGAGCCAGTGAGTCCATAAAATTCCCTCAGGCAGTCAAGCAACACACAGTGGTCTACCATGTCAAAAGCTGAAGAGAGAGATTGAGGAGAATGAGAATTGTCCCTTCCCCCTGATCTCTAGCCCTGAGGAGGTCATTATGCACCCGAACTAGTGCGGTTTCCATACTATGCCTCGCATGAAATTCAGACTGAAATGGCTTGTAGGGATCGAAGGCCATGAGGTGTTCCTCAAGTTGTTGCACTACAACCTTCTTGACAACCTTCCCTAAAAATGGTAGGTTGGAGATCGAATGGTAATTTGCCATGACGTCAGGGTCTAGAGATGGATTTTTCAGGAGGGGACGTACCAGTGCCTCTTTTAAGGCAGCTGGAAAAATTCCCTCCAACAAAGAACATCGTACAATCAAGGCGAACACTGGGCCAACAGTGTTGATGCATCCCATCAAGAAACGAGTCGGCACTGGGTCCAGTTCACAATATGTGTGCTTTAACTTGGAAGCAACCCCAATGACCTCCACTACTTCCATTGATTTAAACTCCCCCCAACTAGGTGGAGCGCTCTCTGGGTGATCCAGATGACCACTGTGGGCCTCAGTGAGACTCACTGGCAGCACGCCCTACTGGATGGCAGACACACTGTCCGAGAAGACTCAAGCAAACTCTTCACACAGAGCATCAAAAAGGGTCTTTTTCGGCTGAAGACAGGCAGGGTTTAGAAGCCTGTCCACAGTTCGAAAGAGCTCAGTTGGTTGATTCTTCCTGGCAGCAATCTCTCTGGACAGGAACTCTACCTTCTGATGAGTGATTGGCCCTTGAGACTCTCTATAATGGGAGTCCAGAGCTAGTCTGTCCCCCTCCAGGCCAGACCTCCGCCAGCAGCGCTCTAACCTCCAACCCGCAATCTTCATCACTTTGAGCTCCCCAACAAACCAGGGGACCTCAAGTGAGAAGATTTTAGTAGTCGCGACACTGCCAAAAGCAGAGAGTCATGTGAGCAGCCAACATCACCCTATTATAGGTGGTGACAGCCTCACCCAAACCCCCTACACATGCACTACCCACACTAGATAGATCAGCCACCCGAATGAGAACTCTACCGTCCAATGATCGGACCAAATGACCCGGTCAGTCTTGAGGTTCCTAACCTTAAGCCCCAGTGGGAAGACCAGGTCCAACATGTGACCGCCCTGGTGGATCACAGAAGAAACTTCTTGTGACAGGCCCAGAGATTACATAATCTGCAGGATGGAACTCAAGGCACAAGTCAAAACTGAAAAGGGTTTACATGGTTAAAACCATTTTATTAACTATGTGTTTACATTTATGTATGGTTTTCCCCCCACAAAACAATTGGAGACAGCAATATATAGTATTTTTTCCAGTGTATTTGGGGTAGCAGGCTTAATCCTGTTAAAAGAGGTGTGACATATAGGCCCCTTAAAAATGGGGGTTTGAATATGATACATCCCCTGGTTTTCTTTTTTACTATGTTTCTTTATGTAAATTTAAAACCAGTGTTGCAAAATGCCGAAAAAGTGTGGTGCCCATGGGTATTAGATCAGATTGAACCTTGGGTGCTCGCATGGGAACCTAATTCTGTTATTCAGAAACAAAAATCTCTCCTTGGTCTCCCATATTTTTGCAATATATTTTTGGTAAATTAAAGCTCTGGGCCATAAAGAAACACGTTAACAGATTTCACTAGAAAGGAAATGTATGCATACATTGTGACTGCTTTATTTGATGAACAACCCAGATATTGGATGAAAACACCACTTGAGACAAAACAAATGGGCACTATGTTGACAAATCCCAGACTGAAAGGAAAAATGTGGGATGTGATGTGGCTATGTGCACATGAAAAACAAAATGTTAAGAATAACCTAAAACATAAGGAATTAGCGGAAAGAGTGTGCCCCAGAGATGACACCTGTTTAGAGACGTTAGAATCTATGGAACATTTGTTCTTAGAATGGCCATTTGTACTCTCCTTTTGGGTTATATTATTTTCCAAATGGCATAAATCCCCTTTTAAACTAATAAATAGGGATATTTTATTTTTAGGTCTTTTACTGCAGGCTTGGAATAAATATGATTCAGTAACAATTCAGCTGATTCTCTTGATAATTAAAGACCATATTTGGCATACTATGTGTCAATTAACTATATATGAGACAGATTTGGGCTGAACAATTTTTCTGGACTGTGCAGAATTCTTCATTAGAGATAAAGCATACAGAGTTTTGGACAGTGTAAAGGAACCCAAGCTCAGTCCTGGTGGAAGTACATGGAATGGATAGAGGAGATATGATAAATCTGACCTTGGTTTAATACATCAACTGTATTTTCAAGCTTTGATTGTGGTTTTCACAGTATGAAGTTTAATACTGCTTTTTCTTTCCTTTTGGGCATTAGTATAGGTAAGGAGTATTTGATTATACCTAATTTATTCATTTAGACATTTCAGGTGGATTTTCCCTATGTGATTTTAACATAAAAAGAACAATTCTGTTGAATCCTTTTTCTCAGTTAATAAGTAATCCTTATACTAATTCTGGTTGGGGGGGGGGGCTTGTTTATAAAAAAATTAATATTGGATTCTTATCTTGGGTATGACTGAAATATTCATTTATTTTCATTCATTTACAGCGTTTTAAATAAGCTTGGAAAATTGATTAGCAGTTTTGCACATGAAAGTGCTAATCAACTGCGAAAATGAAAAGCACATGCCTCAATTTGATTAGTAGAATTAAAAATGTGCAAATGCGTGTATATGTATTTTAAATATTTTATGTAACCTAAATAAAATCTCTCGTTAAAAAAAATAAAATCTCATTAAAATGAATTCTGTCTTTGCTTCATCTGTTTTGGTACCTCCCAACACACACACACACGCACACACACACCACTCTTGTCCCCTTTGCCAAAAGAGGGTACCTTCCAAAACACCCACCCATCTCAGCCTCCTCAACCATGCCTCTTTTGCCACAATAAAAAGGGACCTGCCAAAACCCCCACCTATCTCAGCCCCCCAGCCATGTCCCCTTTGCCAGAATTGGGTATGTGCCAAAGCCTCCACCCATCTAAACTTCCACAGCCATATCCCATTTGCTAGAATAGAGACCTGCCAAAACCACCACCCATCTCAGCCTCCACAGCCATGTCCCCATTGGCAGAATAATGGGGGACCTGCCAAAACCACCACCCATCTCAGCCTCTACAGCCATGTCCCCTGTGACAGAATAATGGGGGACCTGCCAAAACCACCACCCATCTCAGACTCCACAGCCATGTCCCCTTTGCCCAAACCAAAAGGTCTGAAATACCTACCACAACCCTCCCCCCAGCCTTTATGCACTGAAATAAGGAACATGGACACTCAAAATGAGGGACAGTGACTGGGACACACCAACATGCAGATACTATGGAATCCACTTTTTACTTGGAATATTACACTTAAAATTTTGAATTTGCAGGACGTGTGGGCTGTACCTTTTTCATAAGGGAGAGACTGAGATGGCTGGAATGCCCACCACAAAACTGCAAGGGCTGCACTGAGCGATGGTGGTGCTACTCCCCCCCCCCCCGCTTGTCCTCTTAGGCAGACTCACGAACTCACTGCAGGGTGCACTGCTAACACTCTCACCACCACAGGTCTGAATAGTGGAACTCGCTCACTGGTTAAACTGCTCAGGAACTGACAGGAACTTAGTTCCGCCACCTCTCCCATGCACGAGATAGCGCCGCAGGTTGCTGCCAATATTATGCGAATATTTTCACCACTGTGGGATCGAATGCCGGCAGTCGCTCCCATACGTGATATTGCAAAGCATTACTGGGAGCAATTGCCAGCATTGTGGCACGCAGCAGTGAAGGTGTTAGCATATTGGTGGCACGCTAATCCTTAAAGTGACAGGAGTGGGGAGGGTGCCAAGATGATGGGGGGCTCACTCAAGTTGGATCGCATTTTTTGTGATCCATAAGTAAAAATGCATCACATGAGCAGCAGTTCACATCGCAAAATGTGATGCGATACTGGCTATTTAAAACCCTGATTTATTTTCATTTATTATTATTGCGTATCAGGCTTTGGGGTCCCTTACTGCTGCTGCACGAATTGCCCTTGTCAAAGGAATACTTCTCCCCTCTCTCAGTTATGGGCTGACATGCTTTCTTTTTGCTACTAAAACTAGCCTTGCAAAATGGGATGTGGCCTACAACAGTATTTGCCGCTTTGCCCTCGTCGCCCCACATCTCACACATCACTGTGAGCTATATGATAAACTCCACTGGTTGTCCCCGAGTAACTATCACTCCTACGTCTTGGGCTTCCTCTTTGACAAAATTGTCTGGAATGCCACCCCTCTTGCCCTATCAAAACTCTTTCAGCCAGCACAGCCTCTACACCAACTCAGATCATTAGAGTTGCAGTTCCTTCTTGTCCCTAGAACTCATACTCTGTCTGGCGATCGTGCCTTTGCTGTCTGTGCCCCTCGTCTCTGGAACTCCTTACCAGTTCTCATCAGATGTACTCCCACCCATCCCTTATTTAAGAAATCCCTATGGGCTTACCTGAAATCTCCCTCAGCATGCAACTGTCCCTAGATTGCCTGGCATCTCCCTGCTCTGTCTTGGTGTGCTCTACACAACTGCCATGATTGCCAGCCAAACCAAGATGGGTGACCATTCAACCCTATCCACCCTTGCAACCTCAGCACTTACTTCTTGTACTGGAGTCCCTGCACCCTGTCCCACCCCCCTTGTGCCCTCGCATCCCATCCATGAATATGTTATATTACCCTTTACTGTGAAATTGTCCTTACCACTGTGCACCTGTTTTCCATGAAATATTTATTACCTTTTACTGTTTGATTGTTCTTTCCACTGTGCATATATTCTTGGTTATGTTGTTCACTGCCTGTACATTGCTTACTTGTTATTGTTATATTGTTATACTGTTTGTACATTTTTCCCTGTAATCTCCCGGGCCACACCTGAAGATAGGCATTCATTGTCTAGTGTGCCTACCCAGTAAACAAAAGCTCAATAAATAAATAAATTTAATTTTCTTATTGTTTGTTTTACACAATTTTGATGTGGAGTAACATTGAGTTTTGTTATGATTTTTAAGGGGAAGGGGGTATACCTCAGGTTATATCGTACTTTAATTTGTTATGTTTGAATAACCACTTAGAAACAGCTAAATTGGAGTATGACGATAATACTTATTTGCTTTCTTTTCATTTAATTTTCCTTTTCTTTGGTTTTATATAGTATTTAATATGAACTTAATATTGTTTGGAAAATTTGTTTTTGAAGTTGTAATGAAAAATGCCCCTACTTTTGCGAAAAATGCCTTGGGTTCTTTACTTCCACCTGGACAGCACCAGAGATGGGTAGAAGGGAACTCGGTTTAACATCTCGTCTAAAGGATGGCACACCCAAGCAATACAGCACACACACAGGTCCCCCCAGTACTGCACTCAGGTGCCAGCATTTAGTTATGAGCCCAATCCAGGTGGGGAACTAGAACCCATGACCCTGTGGTCCACAGATGGATGTGCTACCAAATGAGCCATGCTGGCACCCAAAGGGGTGGAAGAGGTCCTAAAAAAATTGTTCAGAGGAAACATGTCATTACGTTTCTGAGCAAAAAAGTAGCAGGCTCTATCATGTTAAATACTGCAAAAAGCTTGAAAAAAAGCAGTGCTGTGCTGAAAACCCCATTCTAACAAGTGCAGAGCTGGGATTTCCCCTTAGACTGCTGACTGATTGCAGTGTGTTGCAGTTTTAGAATTGTTCTTTTCAGGCATGCATGGAATGTAGGTTAGCAAGTGGGCAGTACAATACAAAAAACACTTCTGTAACCTCAAGGCGTATACAAAAGACCTCTTCCTTCCTTATGCAGGATGAAAGCAAACAAGATGGTGTAACAATAGCCCTGGAAACCATTTTGTGATGGTTATCATATTCATCAGATCATCACACTGTGAATTCCGTAGTGGGTGCTTTCACTGCAATAAAATGCTTTTATGCTGTAGCTTTAGTCGCTATTACATTTTCTAGAGGAAATGTATTTCTTTTTTTTTAAAGTGAATCTCTCTTGTTTCATGCAGTGGAAAGGTGGCATTATCAGAAAATTAGAAAAGTAGATGAGGAATGATTTTAGTTAAAGCGGTTGGGGTATAATGATTTTTTTATTGGAATAGGGCTGCTGCAGGATTATAGTACAGTACCAGATGTCATTACATCACTGGCCAGGAACAGCAGCATTAACCAGATGCATTGTGTCGATCATTTCAATAACTTCTTAATTCTTCTTGTAAACAGTTATTGCTTCATTAATTTCAAAAGTTTTACTGGGAAAGACATGCTGAACTGATAACAGCTCGTTTCCAGATATGTCTGGGCAGGGGAGTATGGAAGGTAATATAAAAAGAGAAAAAATAAATAGTAATTAACAGATTTACAAAAACATAATAGTCTGTGCAAGTAACACAGTGCAACAAAAACAGCATAATCTTAAACACTGCAAGGCAAAACAGTTCAACAAGGTGCATGTGGTAGATATAAAATGATGTATTTATTTATTTGTTTGTTTGTTTTTTAACCGGGTAGGTGCACTGATCCTAGGGACCGTTTTCAGGCAGGACCCAGGCCATGAAGATGGCACAAGGATAAATACAAGTACAAAATACATTACAGGAAACACCGACAAGAGATATAATACAGCATGGCACAACAACAGTTAGATCTATTGCACAGCATAGTCCATCAGAAGTGTACAAAAAGACAAAGCGCAGTAGTGATATATAAGCATAGCTACTAAGACATTTCAAGACAGTGTCATCTGTGTAGAATAATATACAATAGTATGTGCATAACATAAGAGTATCTGAAGTGCTGGATGACCTCAGCAAGCTTGTGAGCTTGTGAATAGCGGTACAGGGAGCAGCAGCCATTAAGGTTGCCTTTTTAGTGGGATTTGAATATGAGGTGAGAGTCAAGAAAGCGAAGTGAAGCAGGCAGACTGTTCCACAGTTTAGGGGCGGCTGAGGTGCAGGCTTTACTACCCAGGCAGGTGGTGATTTGAGGAGTATCCAACAGAAGGCTGGAGGAGTTTTGAAAATTGAGCTTGAATAAGCAAGGGAAAATTACCCCAGCTAGGCATAAGGGTCCTGGTTGTAGAAGTTCCTTCAGAAATTTCCATGCTTTTCTGTGTGCCTCTAAAAATGCTGTTTATAATGTTTTTTTCATTATAAGTGTTTTCTCATAAGAGGAGATTTTTTATTACACAGAAACTGTGGAAACCCTGTTTTTGATATTCCTCGATAATCTGGTCTAAACAGAGTACAGTTTATGAAGGGGTAGTCATGCCCTGAATGGAGATAAAATAACCCTTTCCCAATTTTTTCTATTGTAAAAGTACTGCAGTTCCCTATAACTGGGAGAACTAGGGCCCTCACATCCAACTGGAGGCAGGACTGGGCATGCTGGGACTGGCTGCCAGGCCTTTTTCTGCCATCAAAGCGTTTGTTTTTATGTTTGCTTGCACGCATGTGCTAGAAACGTAGTGCTGCCATATGAGTTTTCGTAGGTGTGGCACCCCCGCTTCCAATGCCCTGATTGTTTTTGCAGGTGCAGCAGCAGGGCACCAATGCATGTCCGAGCTGTCTGTGACAGCATTTCAAATGCAGTGGTGTACAGTTGAAAGAGAAAGACCGCTACAATCAGTGGTGGTAATGTGTAGGCAGTTTGCGTACTGCCGTGCCGTCAGCAGTATGCAAATTGCGTAAACGTCTCCATCTTAGCAGTTGTTCTCTTTCAGCTGTATGCCACTGCATCTCCTGGCGCCAGCCCCCCCATTTGTTGTGTGCTGAGGGGTGCTGAATCCCCTCGACATCCTCCCCACAAGCACACTGTATGTCCGACAGGTGCCCAATCCCGTCGGCTCCAGGCCAGTGCCCCCCGGAAAAGCAAGCTTCAAGGTGCCACACATTGAGCCCATCCCAGCATGGCAAAAGTCCCACATCGTCATGTGCTTCCCCACACACTGTATGGCCAATGGGGGTGCCCAATCCCCCCATTGACTCCACTGCCCCCCCCAAACAAACTTCCATGTGCTACACTGGGAGCCCACCCCAGTGTGGCAAGAGTCCCGCGTCATCTTTTTAAAAACTGTAACAAAAGAAAACTGTCCCTCGTTGACTGTCTTGCCCTCAACTCACGCCCGCCCTCTGCGCACCTCACCTCCCCACACACTCCTCACCCCATACTTACCTCCGCAGCCTGGCTTGACGATCTTCGTTGGACCGGGAACACGTCTACACTCTTCAAAGACGACTGCGAACTGAAGAAATGCCAGTAAGCTGTATAATGGCATAAATAGGGTTTTTTCAACTTTGATTCATATCTCTGTCATTTCTTTGAATTTTTGCACCAAATTTTCAACATGGGGTTCTTGGGACCCCATCTCATGAATTCAGTCACTGTCATCTGGTTATTCAGTTCCAAAAGGTGACTTCATGGTCACTGCGCAAAACCACCTTTCAGGACCGATTAATGAAAAGACAGTGTCACAGTTCATGAGGTAGGCCCCCAAAACCCCTATGTTAAACATTTGGTGAAAAACTTCCCAAAAATGACTTTCACGAGGGCATTGCGAGGTTCTAGCCGCTTGTAACCGAGTATCTTAATATTTTCCTCCAGATTTTCAACATTGCCATTTTACCACACCTCCTTATGAACAGTACAGCTGTCATTGTTCATCTCACCCAAAATGTGTTTCGCACATGTCATGCACAACGGCGAGGTCGATGTGCAAAATCAATGTTCAGGACAGAGTAAGAAAATCACAGTGACACTGTTCATGAGCAGAGGTCTTAAAATGGCTATGTTGAAAATTTGGTGACCAAAGTCCATAAAATGACTGTGTTACAAGCGTGCATTGCGCAGTTTCCACGCACCCTCGTAAGTTCACGAATTTGTAATATTTTCAGTCCAGATTTTCAACACTAGCATTCTTCCACACCTCCTTATGAACAGTACAGCTGCCATTTTTCACACCCTAGCCAAAATGTGTTTTCGCACTTCTGGCACAGAATAGTATGGTCATTGTGGGAAATCAGTGTTTGGGACACATTAAGAAAATCACAGTAACACTGTTCATGAGCAGAGGTCCCAAAATGCCTGTGTTGAAAATCTGCTATAAAAATATCCCCCAACTAATTACATTACGGGTGTGCATTGCACAGTTTCTACTCACGCTGTTGCCTTCACCAGTTTTTTATATTTTCACTCCAGATTTTCAACATTGCCATTTTTCACAACTCCTTATGAATAGTACATTTTTCACATCCTGTTTGAAATGTGTTTTTGCACTTGTGGCACCAAATGGCGCAGTCGCTGTGCAAAATCACCTTTCGGCTAACAAACTGATAGTGTCATTGTTCATGCGGTGGGGTCACAAAAATCCCATGTTGAAAACTTGGAGTAAAAATACCAAGAACGCCCAGGGCGTTAGGGTTTTTGACCATAATGCCCAACCCTGTAGGGACTGACAGGCGTCAGGGGTGTGACTTGGGATTGTCAACAGTAATGCTAATGCCATTCCACCCCCACCCCACCCCCACCCTGCAGCCAGTGACAGGCATTGAGGTGCACCTTGGACCCTTTAGCCCTACAGTTCATCCCATTCTCCTATACTGCACCCTTTTCAGTGTGTTTCCTTATGGAATGAGGTGAATGTAAAGCCCAAACACCCCGAGGCACACCTTGACACTTGTCAGTGTCTGCAGGGTAGGTTGTGACCATCATGGGCGATGACCCAAAGCCACACCCCAATGCCTGTCCATCTCTGCAGGGGGGGAGTGGTTTTGGTGCCAGTTGAGTACTTCACTGCCATTCCCATACTGCATCTGTCTAACTCCTGCACTTCCACTGCTAATGCCAGCAAGCAAACATTCGGCATTGACAAATGCTTGTTATGTCACTGTGAGAATGACTGACCCTGCCCAGCTTGATATAAGTGTGATACAGAAGTTCATACCAGAACAGAACCTCAGTTGCTAGAGTGCTGCAATTTGAAACCTAATAGCTTGAATGTGTTGTGACTCGGCAGTTATTAATACACAGAATGGAATTTCAGTACAAAACATTTTTTAACTCTTTTTCTGTTAGGTGGGTTGGGCTAGTCAGTTAAATAGCCTCAGACATGCTGTAGGAAACAGAAAAAATTTAGTATGAGACACATTTCAACTTAGATATCATAGCTTTTGTGTTTGTAGCTTGCTGTCCAGCAAGCTTCATGGGCTCTGACTGCATGTTGTCACCCGACATCATTGTCTTTTGTTCATGACATCATAAACATTTCCACAGCAACAAGTTGTAATGCCACAAGCCGGGATTGTGAAGTCAGATGCAGACATGCAGCCAAAGCAGAGGAAGTCTCGGGGATAGTCTACAAAATTAAAGGAATGTAGGAAATATACGCGGAATAGGGGAGAAAACGTATAATCTTTCAGCGGGCCCATCAGTGCAGAGGTAGCGCTACTTGCAACACCAGCAGCTGGAGTTTGGATACAAGACATGGTTGTCATCAGGGGTCGGTAGGGGAAGGAGGAGGGTTGAGCACCCCAGTGGATGTTCTCTGGGGAGGGAAGTCAGCATACTCCACTGCATTACAGTGGGCTGGGTCACCACAGGTGGCAGTGCAGTCAGAGGAGCCTGCAGTGAGGAAGGGAGTGGCTGGAGCTGATCCTCACAGCACATGTACACACTCAATTTATGTAGCTGCCATGAGGCCGTAATAGCACAAGCCTTGGTGGCAAAGAGAAAGGAAAGGGGGAAACCCGCCCATAGCTGAGCAGCATGGTATCCTGGACACCTGCAGGGCTCACACCCGCTGATCTGGGGCAACCCACGCCAGATTAGCATCTCGCCCCCCCCACTTGGGATTAACCTCTGATCTGGGGGGCCCACCATGGGGAGCAAGTCAAAGTCTCCTGGGTATGGCAGGTAAATCCCTAGAGAAAACACAGTAATGTGGCTGAGGTGCCGCCAAAGGGACTGATGGGATAAAAAAAAAATAATTTTTCAAAGTTTCCCAAGAGGCACCTGTGGCTCTTTAACTGTTGGTATGTTGCTCTTCGTTGCAGTTCTTGACAAGTATGAGAGTTTTCTTTCTATGAATAAAGAGGCAAATGTGTTTTTGGAGGGGCTTGAATCAGAATGGAGTGAATCCACAGCTAAACACGCCAAGGCTTCTTACCTTGACCACCACATTATCTCATGGTGAAAAGTCTGATAATAGAGCTTTACTGGAGAAAAGTAGATAATAGATCTTTATTAGCAAGGAAACAGATAATGGATCCTTAAAAAACAAACAAACATAATGTTACTTGTGAAAAATTCTGTATTTCAGACAAGACAGGAAATTGAGCAGAGCTCATCTAGTGGATGTAGCAATGATTAAATTAGGCTAGTAGAGAGAAAAGTCAGTTGAAAAGCCAGTAGAAGTGTAGAATGTGATAATTCCAAGCAGCAGCTGAGAAAATTGTTTTGTGGAATACCTTTAATCTTCGAAATGCAGTACAACCTTTATTACAGTAGTTGAAATTGTTCTTGTATAATATACTGGTGTGTAGGGGAAGATGAGGAGCGCAAGTTATCAGCCAACCCTAGGCATAGCTATTCTGTATATTGTAATCGAACTGCTGATAACATACAGTGGCTGCAGTACACAGCAAATGCAATATCTAATTTGACATTTATAAATGCTATCACTATTTAGCTCTGTTTAAATGTGCTGAGATGTCATTCTTAAAAAATAATTACTTCAGAGATGTGACCCATTCATCTCTGTGCATGGTGGCAAGACAGAATAGCAAAATGCAATGCTAATCTTGCTTCTTGCATGAAAAAGGAGAAATAAGTCAGGGTATTCAGAGTGGTTTATTTTTGTTTCATAACCAATTTATTAAGCTTGTTTTGAGGAACAACCACCAGATAACTAGAAGTAATCCTTAAGGCTGTGCTTTTGTTGTGGTAAACTTTAATGATAATTGTGGTATTATCATGGTCAAAATGACAGAATGCATAGAAATCCTAGTAACTATCATGGAAAGTCATAGATCCACTTTGTGTTAACCAAACAACTTATATTTCAACGTATTTCTTTTATGTAAGCCGGTCAACAAAGATGTACATGTTTTGTTAATTACATATCAGGGTCAGCCCAGCATTGAGTGGTATAGCTGGGCAAAATTTGAAAATTATGGGCCAGATATTCAAAACTTTGCCCTGGGGCTAAATCAGCACTGCCCAGCGAGCAAATGTAGCCAGGAGCACAAAGCAAGCTGTATTCAAAAGGAATAGCCCGGGGTAAACAGCTTCTGAATATAGCATGGGAATGAGGCCATGCAAACTGGGCTGGGAATGCAGGGCAAATGTAGCTCTGAATATAGCAACCAGGAAGTGCAAACCACAACAACAACACAGTGCACAGCGACGTGAGGGTAGGTAGAGGTGAACTATGTGGCCAATGTGTGTGCCAGCAAATGCATGGACCCAGTACAGCTGGAGGAAGCAGCGGATGTGAAAGAACAGCGTTCAAAACTGTATAATATTCCCCGAACCGTTAGCGCCGTGCTAACAAGTTAGCGTGGCTTTAGCGCGGAGCTAAGCTGTTTGCCCGGTGCTAAGATTTGCCATATTCAAAAGTGACATGCAAATGAGCCTACTTAGGTAGTCTCTGGACAAACAGCCAGATTAGCATCTCATTATGCCCTGATTTGCATGCAGTTTGCCCAGCGTTACTGCAGGGTCCCGCAGCTCCACCTGGAGGTCAGTCTGGAAGTACAGGGGCTGGCCAGGTCTGGCCGCAGCTCCTCCTTTAGGTCAGTCTAACAGTGCATGATGGCTGCTGCAGGCTACATGTGTGCAGTACAGCACAGCATTGTGTACCCCAGGGACAACACAGTATAGGCACATGCAGTGGTGGTGATGCATGCAACTGGCACACTGTAGGGCATGGTATAGTACACAGCAGACACCACAGTAGCAAGGGGGCCAGTAGTGTGAGGGTCATAGCAGTGCCTATGGTGTGTAGGGTAGTGCAGACCACTGCACCGTACACAGAGACAAGCCCACCTTGCAGGTGTGTACTGCCAGTGGACATTAGTGTCACACTGTTGTGCAACCCACAGATGCTGCACCTCTGGCATGAGATGCTCATAGTGACATAGACATGGCCGGCTGTCTGTGCTGTGGTGTATGTACAGCTGTGCGGTATGTGACTGGGGGGGCATGTACAATCGGACAGGCACTCTGGTATTGGGGTATTCCCAATACTGGCCCACGTGCACTGCTTGCTGTGTCCCAGCCTTGTGGCCGCACCTGTTCTGTGATGAGGCCTGGCCACCCATACAGCCTCCCCTCAGCACCCACCATGCCCACAGTGCTGCATGTGTGTGCTGGCATCTGTTGGTCACCACAGATGTATGGTCTGCAGGTGTGTGCTGTATGGCCACATTACCATGGTGGCCCCAAGGGGCCGGGTCACCACATACTGCCTGGCGTGGCTGGGACTGGTGGCAGCAGCTGGCATTATTGTGGTGCCATCAGTGAGCAGCATGTTTCCTCCATGTCTGGCATATTCTCTGTGTCATTGTCATATGTTAGGGTCACGCAAGTCCACGCTAAAGCCGCGCAAGGCCACAGTGTCATGCAAAGCTGTTTGCCCAGAGTTAAGACCAGCTTTTCCTGGGCGGTAATTTGTACCGCACAGAGGGTCGTGCTACATTACGCTAAACACCTTAACGTGGCGCTAGTCGCTGAATATCCCATAGCACCTGTATTCATGTTCAGTTTGCCCCTTTCATATAATTATGGTTTGCCCAGCGCTAATGCGGTTTGTGCGCACTATTTGGCCTTTTGAATATAGCAGACCCGTGCTAATCCCACGCTAAAGCCACGCAAACAGTTTGCGCACCACACAAAGCTTTGAATATCTGGGCCTATGTTTCATAACATAGCAACATACTGTAGTAATTTAAGGTCAGGGGGACTCTAGATCCATCAAGTATGCCCCCCCACCCCTACTTCATAAGCAGGGACCAATATGGTATGGTATGGTATGGTATGAGATTATGTAGTGTTGTATAGTACAGTATAGTATAGTATAGGTAGGAAAATCCTGCTTCTTGAGTGGTTGGTAACTATATCGTAGATCTGTATAATGCACAGGCAAAAAAAGAGCTGGCAATCAGGACACTGCATGTTACTGTAATGCCTTTTCAAAAAATCCTGATTGCCATTACAAACATGGCTGTTACCTTTATTCACAAAAAAAGTCATCTAGGTCCTTATAATAAAACTACCTCAAAATACAAGCATAAATTAATTGATTCAGTGTTCCTTTCTGGTATACCCCCTACTTATACTCATACGCAAACTTAAAACAGAAATACTACTTTCAGTTTTATTTTTTGGAGGAACTTTTCTGGCCATTGACCCCATCCTTACCTGCAAACCAGGGAAATCTTTGCTACTTGCCCTGCCACACATAAAACTGAGCCCCTGGCTTTACTGAGGCCTTCTGTTCTCTGCTGTGTGTGTTTCTGCGGGGGGGGAGAGGTGAGCATTCAGCCAGTAGAATTCTGCAGAAGTTTGAATTCATTCATGCCATTATAAACATTCCATTTATTGAATGTGTGGATAGACAGATGCTTGACAGCTGGGGTGGAACTACTTTTTAGTAGTTCTTTATAACTAAAGAAAATACTTGTTTTTAATAGAAATAAAGATAGCATTTTTGGGGTTTTCTTTTTTAGATTTTCTCAGTTTGCCCATTTTATAAGCACAATAACACACTTCAGGGGTATGCATTATACTGATCTAACTGCACTTTCGGGCTGAAAGCATTCTGCCTGCGGTGTCATGCCTCACTATGTCCCTGGGCACGTGGTTAGATGAGCATATTGCATGTGCCATTGTGTAGTATAGTAAGGCAAGTATGCAAATTTCACATATTCTTTTAACGTGCATCATTTTCCATTCATATAATACACATTTCACAAATAGTGTATTTTTATGTGAAAATGCACTCACGTTCATACTAAGGCAAATAGGAGCGAGGAGACTTTTGTGCCTGTATTGCTCCATCTATTGATAATAACACAAATGTCCACCATTTAGAATGAACTTATCTAGTTGACTTTTAAATTCATCCTTAGATTTCCTAGTAATTATATCAAAAGGCAGAGTTCCAAGGATTAATGATGCGCTGAGTAAAGAAAAATGTTCTTTTCGTAGTTCTAAAAGGTTGCCCAGTTAATTGAAGTGGGTGTTCTCTAGTGGTTTTAGAATCCTGTTTAAACTCAAAATTAAGTTCTGCTAGCAGGTAATCATCTTGTATAATGTGATTCATAAAAAGTAAGTCTCCTCTAAGACGACATTGTTCCAAGGTCATACGGATTAAATGTTTTTTGCCTGATTCTTGGGGGGAAAATCCCAATCTGCATTTTTAAAAACCTGTTTTTTTTTTTTTTAAATACACAATTTGGACAAACAAGTAGCACTTTCAAGTACTTTATCTATAATAATGCCAAATCATGCAGTTTGTATGTTTTTTTTTTTGTAAATTAGCAACTTTTGTAAAAATGGAGCACTTATGCATATTTTGCACATAAACATTTCAAACTGCTCATTTTTTTACAAAATGACTTTGAATGTACAGTTTGGGGGTAGTGGGTATGATGCACTCTCATGTATTTTGTGAAACCAAGTTCTAAAAGATATGTTGTTTACAAACTGGATATTACAAAATGTGTGATTTGGACAAAATGCATCATTTCTGAATTCACATTATTTTAGTGCAAATGTTTTGTGAAAATGGCATGATGTGAAATCAACAATTTTGTGCTATTTCTCGGTGTAATTAGATTTTGCCCAGCACTAGGGGGCATTGACTGCGCTTACACCTTGGAGACTAGCTTTGCATATGTAACCCCTGGTCGGCACCCCCTCCCAGTGTTACACCCCTGCCTACTACCCTGGACATAGGCTAAGGGGGTTGGGTTCACTAACTTATATCATTTTTTAAAACCTTTGCGCTGTGCCTCCACTCAGGGTGTTTTACGTGGGTGAGATGGTACTGGGTGTAGCCCCCTGAGCTGCTACACCACCCACGGTGACCAGTTACCTTCCCCAGACATGCCCCAAAACACAGCTCCCCACATTTCAACATTTTGAATTAAAGGCTCTCTCTAATAATATGCTCACACAGGATCTCAAACAACAACAAGATATTTTTTTGGGAGGATGAAGGAGCTAGGAAAGGGAAACAGGAGGAGTAGAGGATATCTTACCATATTTACACTTGTACAGATGTTATTTAGATTTTTGCTGGTAAACCCTCCACCTGGGTGGCTACATATTAACAGGCAGATGTAAATCACATTTTAACATTCGACTTAAGACATCCAGAGCCCTGGCTATCTAGCTGCTGTTAAATCAGATGTTAAACACAATTATTAATATTACCCACACTGGTACCAGTCCCAGATACAGCAGAAACCCCACAATCTCATACCATACTGGTTAAACAGATACCACAGTCCAAGATGTTGCAGGACTGATGGAGTTGCAGCTGGTCGAGGTGGCCGGCTATTAATTTGAGGTTGGGGGCAACTTGGAACCAGATTTTTGTAAAGCAGCAAATTACTATTCACAACCACAGCAGGGATCGCTCTGCACTTTAGCAGACAAAGCAGGGATTGCCCTGCACTCGCAGACTTCTGAACATTCCAGAACAAACTATGTGGATCTTACATCCAGAACATTCAGCAAATATTTGAAAGTCCCATCCAATGCAATGAGAGTGATGCTTCTGTCAAGCATCCTAAACTCAGTTTAAACACGGTCACATCCAGTACTTTATATACCAAAAGGCATCCATCCAGAGTAAGTTGGCAATGACACTTTTATCAAGCATCCCATACTTTAGTCACAGGCTGTCACATCCAGTACATTCTATATACGAAGAACATTATCCACAGGCGGAGTCCTATGCAGCACATCTAGCCATTTAACACTTATACCAAGCGCTCTTAGACGAAATTATGTGCAGACACAGCTACATTCTCTTTAAGGCATCTTAGCCATTAATATGCTGTAGGGCCTCCTGTCTCATGAAGTGGCAAGCGCGTCTTGGCAGACAGCTCCATGATAGCAGGACTCTTAACCAACAGCTACACATTTATATGATTCACTAAGCCCAGCATCTTGCTTCACATGCAACTTAGCCATTTGGGCCACAGACAAGATGCATCCATTACTTGAACTAGGCAGTCTCTTATGGGGTTAGTAGCCCAGAATGATAACTTCAGTATTTCACACTTAACAGCACACATTTCTTAATGGGGCATGGGGCCCCCAAGATTACTTGCTTAGCTTCTCCCTCGCACCTGGGGGTACGAGGGTACTCACTCAGGTCCTCCACGGGTCACATCCGCAATCGAAGGCATCCTGAAGACTTCTTCAGCTCTCTCACCGCTGAGGTACTTGGTCAGCGCTCTCACCACTGCACGATGTCATCTGGTCTGGTCAGCGCTCTCACCGGTGCTGGACATCTGATCTTCAGCCCACATCTTTCCCTGATGTGGGAGGGAAGCTAGCCTCTGGAGGACAGTACTGGCAACCTCCAGACTAGCTGTTGCAGAAAGCACAATTACTGTAACTAGTTAACTGTTAACTGAAGAAAATAATAAATGCCCTCTGAAGACTGAAAGGGCTTGAATTAAGTGGCCCAGGCCCGATGGCATGGCTGGAGCCTGAGCCCCTCCCCCATGGGGGGCTCCCAGCAGGCTGGAGCCTGCTCTGCTGCTTTCTTTCTCAGCTCTTTCTCTGAAATCTCTGAATCTCCAGACAAACTGGCAACATTGTCTCTTTATAGAGCTCCTAGCTCAACTCCTGATTGGTAGAAGGGATGAGGTGACATGTTTCTAAGTTGCTGAAGGACCTGTCAATCAGAACAATCGAGGCACAATTGGGTTGTGGAATTTGTGCCTAAAATAATGTCCCGGTAAGCCTCCATAAGCACTTGGGTGCCTACCCATAAGATGCAGTGAATGTCCCACAAGTCCTGGCTTTCTATTGTTGCAATTCCAATTGGCTGTACTGCTGGCAATGGCTGCTTAACCCACTGTCCCTTATAGCAGATTAGATACAGTCCTGAACAATGTCCTGATGCAGCCAGAAAGAAGTAATTATTTGCCTCAAATGCTCCACAGTTCTATAGCTTAAAGGCTGTACTTGCAGTCACTGCACAGATGAAAAACATGGCACTTTTACTTTTCCTGTCGCTACTGCACTTATGCAAGCTCCCCTTGCAGCAGCTCCCAGATCCCAGATACTGGAATTGCCAGGAAAACAGTACTCATTTTAACGTTAAGCACTTTTCCCGACATGTACAATATATTCCCAACAAGCAGCAACAGTTCCATTATTTAAAACATTTTAATTCTTTACTTTTCGGCTGGAGCTGAACATAGCTACCCTGGAGGCAGCCAGACACACTGTTATGCATTATTCAGATGCCCGGGGCCCTGCACAGGCATACTCAAATGAGCCCCGGTCAGAACTCCTTTAATTCCCATCTGAGCGGTCCTCCAGCAGGCTGTCCATGGTCACGGGTCCCTAATAGGTGGAAGGGATCCTGGGACCCATAGCAATCCCAGGCGACCATAAAACAAGTGGCTCCCACATCAAAGGGCTTTTCTTGGCATCGCCCTGACTCCTGCTGCCCTGGGCAGCACTTTGCAGCAGGAGCTCGCGGTCAGCAGTTAAGCCCGAGGGGCTGGATTTTCATTTGACTGCAAGCTGGGACACACACGAGGGCAAATAGGACCTGGGAAGCCAGAAAAATTAGAGGCCAAGTCAGGAGAAGCCCGAGAGACAGCGGGAGAAGGACAGAACAAACCGGGCTAAGGTAAACCCAGACTGGCATTTCTAGGAACCCCCATTTGCAAGGGGGTTACACATACAAGCCTTAACATCTTACACTAGGGCAAATGGGGAGCCAAGTCGCAAAGGTGAGGCTCAAAATCATGTGCCTATCATTGCAAATGCCACACACAATGGGCAGTATTTTCATAATTTGTACCACGCGACCTGCATCAGTCTTTTGACCACAGCTGCAGAACTACAGATGTGCATAAAAGGCATGTTCCCTATTTTTAACAAACTTTTTTTACAACCTGGGTATCAAAACATGTGTGAACTGGACAACATGCACCATTCCTGTATTTGCATAATTTACATGCAAACTTTTTGTGAAAATGGCTTGATGTCAAATCAAGACTTTTGTGCTATTTCTCATGCATAATTTAAATTTCTTAAACACATTTATTTATTTATTTATTTAGTTTTTGTTTACTGAGAGAGAGTGTGCTAGCCATAGAAATTACTATTTTTAGACATGACCCAGGAGGTTACAAACAAAACAGTACAGTAGCAAAGTAAGGGCTGGATTACAGTAGTAGGGTACGGCTTTTGACAGTAACAGCATGGTACAGATAACGGATTACAATAGCAATGAAAAAAAAACTGTCTTGTTCTCTCTCTTAAGCTGGTCTCCGGGCTTCCTTACTCATGGGCTGTACCTCCTGATGCTGATAGGAAGGCAAGAATCAGACCTCTGCAGCAGGGGACATCCAGCCCTCTACTTCCTGTCTCCCTCAGTTTACTTTGCTGCCTTCAGACCGGCAGGTACTCTGCAAGCAGAGCTGTGTCACCACATGGCAGAGCTGAAGACAGCAGACTGTAAGTCGAACAATTTCATTCTCATTTGGATCCAGAGTAATAGTAGCTGTGTTACAGCACTCCTGTGTGGGTTCCAGTCTCAGCCTTGCAAGCTGCACAGACTGGCTCCATTTCACCATGGTCTGTTTTCCCGCGATTTTGGGACTCCACAATGCAGTGCACTAGGACAGGAATCCAGGGGCAGAAACCTCCCCAGTACCATTTTTTCTATGATTGGGGCAAATAAAAACAGCACCGGAGCGCTTATCCAGGATCTTTCCCCTTGCCAACGGCAGCCTTGTGTGTTTTCCGTCGACGGTTGTCTCTTTGGTCTCCTCAGCCACTCATTGACGGTGGACTCGTTCACTAATTCAGCCACTCGTCGATGTTGTTTTCTTTCGTCGATGAGCGCTGCAGTGCAGGAGGAGCGCTTATCTGGAAGTTCTCACTTAGGGGCAGACTTCACGATTTGGGGCAATAAAACCAGCAAAAAGAAAAACAGTCCCTGGGTGTTTTTTGTCAACGGCTGGCATTCTGGTATTCTCAGCCACTTGTCAACGATAGGCCTGCTCTGCTCATACAGCCACTCGTCAATGTTCAGTGTACTGTTGTCGACGAGCGCTGCAGGGCATAAGGAGTGCTACTTTGGACTAATAGAGTTCCCACTTAATGTTGGGCAGCCCCCCCCTCCCCGAACAGCATTAAGGGACAAGATGGATGTTATTCAATAAAGTTACTGTTTACAGCAATCTAAAGAAAGGGAGCAGCTCAGTATTTTGCCCTTAAAGGGCCAGCAGCAATTCATGCAGCTCAGTATTTTGCCCTTAAAGGGCCAACAGCAATTCATGCAACTTCAACAGCATAGCCAGGAAATCTCCAGGGGGAGGGAGTACGCTGAATAAAAGGAGGAATAGGACCATCTGGGGCATGGCCTCAGGCACACCTTCCAGGGACAAAAAATGCCAGCGCCATAGGGGGATTCATCCCCGCTTCTAATCACTTTCACTGGGTTGCTTTGCCTAATATGGGAGAAGGCAGCATCGGCGAATATCGAGGACTCGCAGGAGGCAACCCCTTCCTCGACTCAGACTAATAGCCAACAGACAGACAGGTCTAAGTGAGCAGCAACCACCAGGTCTGAGAGTGCAGTGGCCACTGGGAGACCCAGCAGTCCGCAGCCCCCTCTCTGGCCCCAGGCCTCATCGACCAGTAAAACAGAGCCTTTGCTCTGGACCCGGCATGCTTCTCTGGCAACCTCCAGGCCCGCCAGATGGGAGACCTCACAAGAAGGCAAAAGAAAGAGGACCCCATCCCCGCTCTCATCTGAAGAGGAGCAGTAGTCCTCACATCACTACAATAAAAAAATTAAAAAATGCCTTACACCACAGAGTGTCACAGGGAATGTCCCTGGACTCCTCAGACTCCAGTTCATCTTCCCCAGAGAGGGGGATCTAGGAGGCTTATCATCAGACTCAGATGATTCACTGTCCAGAATCTTTGACCTGGAGAGCCTAGTCTTTTTCATAAACAAGGTCATAGCTGAGATTCACCTTGGATCTTCCCCGGAGGCTCATACCCAGCTGAAGCAGGTTTTTCGCCTGACAGCAGCCACCAAACTGGCCTCAGCCTTCCCTATTCCTCCAGCCATAGGGGACTTGCTAAGGAGGAATGGCAAGGTCCAGAACACACCTATCCAGTGGCCCAGCGGAGCTCTAAGTTTCTCAAGTTTGACAAGAAGCAATCGGAAAAGTGGTTAGACTGCCCTAGAAGCGACCCTCTGATTTCAAACCTAACCAAGAAGTCAGTCATCCCAGCAGAAGGAGGGGCTTCTCTCAGGGACCCAGTGGATAGGAAAGTGGATGCCTCCCTCAACTAGGCCTTCCAAGCATCAGCAACCTCTCAAAGTGGCAACCGCCGATCCTTTTTCAGCCTGAGCCGCTTGTCCTCGGCTCCAGTTTTAGTCTTTCAATTCACGTTGGACCCAGAGAAGAACGTGCCTATTTTTCATCAGCTGCAGTTCATTGGTTTGGCTTAGGCTTATGCAGCAGATGTGTAGGAGGAGGCGGTCAGGTGCACGGCTCAGACCATGTTTTTATCAAACCTCAGCTCACTGCAACCTCAGGGCTTCGGGT
This sequence comes from Neoceratodus forsteri, assembly GCA_016271365.2. Taxonomy (NCBI): domain Eukaryota; kingdom Metazoa; phylum Chordata; order Ceratodontiformes; family Ceratodontidae; genus Neoceratodus; species Neoceratodus forsteri. The sequence goes on along the minus strand of CM057452.1, from coordinate 116,343,083 downwards.
CTGGCAAGCAGTCACCTCTGTGAAGAGCCAGTTGGTTAACGAACCCTATGAAGGTAATCTCCTGTTTGGTTCAGCCCTGATGGAGACAGTGAAAGAATCCGGGGAGATGGCTAAGGTGCACATGCCACAATCAAGAGGCAGGGGACAATCCAGGTCCTCAGGCCCCAGATGCATTTTTCGTGACCAAGGTTACAATAAGGGGTCAAAACACTAACTTCTTGGAGAAAAACAATATGCTATCCGGACCCATCCTCGAGTAGGGGCCAGACATTTACATTTTTCTCAAGGAATGGGTCCAAACCAGGATGGACAGAGGGGTACTACACATCATCAGCAAGTCCCCACTACCTCATGTGGTGCCCTCCCCTATCTCTGGCAACCCATCCAAAAGACAAGCGATGTTACAGGCCATTACAAACCTTCTGCAGGCAGGGGCTATTGAGCAAGTTCCCCAACAGAGATCAGTTGGGGGGTTTACTCCCTATTCTTCATTGTGCCAAAACGCATAGGGGGATTCAGGCCAGTCCTATATCTCAAATTCCTGAATAGTTTTGTCCGCAGCAGACTCTTCAAGATGGAAACAGCCCTTTCAAGGTGGAAACCCTGTCATCAATAATCAGGGAGTCGCAAAAAGGGGATTTTTCTGGCATCCATCGATCTGCAAGATGCCTATTTGAATATTCCCATTTAGGAACTATACAGACACTAGCTCAGGTTCCAGGTGGGGGAGTCTTACTTCCAATTCAGAACTCTGCCCTTTGGGTTTTCCTCAGACCCACAGACATTATTAAAGGTGCTAGTAGCAGTGACAGTCCACATAAAGGCCCCACAGCTCAACCAAGCAGTACAAGCAGTGGCAGAGGTAGTCTGGTGCCCGCCGGAACACAGATTTTTATTCCGCTGGAGAAAGAGTTCCCTAACTCCAAGCCAGACCTTGATCCTTCTGGGGGCAGACATCATGACACAAGTCAACAAGGTCTTTCCCCCGGAAACTAAAATTAGGGATCTGCTAGAGCTCATCAAGGAGTTTCACATAGCTTCTCAGCTGCCTGCTTATTTTTTCATGCAGCTAATTGGGACAGATTAAACCCTTCCTCCAGTGATGGCCTCAGAGAACACAGGTCATGAAGGGTCGCAAGTGGGGCCTTCCACTCCAAATCCAAATCATGACCAATGCAAGCTTCAGGAACTGGGGGCTCACCTGCATCAGCTGTCAGCACAGGACAGGCGGTCGCTGTTAGAAACAAGCTACAGCATAAACGTTCTCGTGATGAGAGCAGTATGCCTTGCCCTGAGGCACTCTGAACAACAATTCCTCAATCAGGATGGACTGGTTCCAACTGACAACCTGATAACATTGGCATACATCAACCATCAGGGTGGCACAAGAAGCTCAAAAATGCTAAGGGAGTCCCTTCTTCTCTTTCAGTGGGCCGAGCACCAATGAGCAAGGTATATTGCAGGACAGGAAAATGTCACAGCACACTGGCTCAGTTGCAAGGTTGTTCTACCAGGGGAATGGGAGCTGAAGGAAGTGCCTTCCACATCCTAACAGAACAGTGGGCAGTCCTCAGATAGATCTTTTTGCGTGCTGGCGGAACTCCAGGGTAAAGCAGTTCTGCTCTCTGGCCAAGGACAAACCAGCAGTGGCTCAGGACACCTTTTCCCTAGACTGGGGTCAGTTTAGTCTCCTGTATGCCTTTCCTTCAATACCGCTTCTATCAAGAGTCCTCCACAAAGTGGCTCTGGACAGGGCAGACATGATTCTAGTCTGTCCCTTATGGCCTTTCCACCCATGGGTCCCGCTTTTCATTCATCTGTCAAGGTGACCTCCACTAACCTTTGAGTTCAGCCCAGACCTTCTCCATCAAGGTCCAGTTCTGCATCCCAGTTTGAACAACTGGTCTCTCTAGGCCTGGAGATTGAGCAGAAAAACTTCAAGGAGCTAGGCTACTCAGCTCTTGTTATTGAAATGATGGATAATGCATGTTGCTGTTCTTCCTCTAAAGTGTATTATAGAATCTGGAGGAAATTCTGGTTCTGGCTTCATTCCAAACACATACAGAACTATCAAATGTAATCGCCTGTACTACTGCAGTTCCTTTAAGATGGGTTGGACAAAGAACTGCAACCAGCTATGAGTTCAGGTTTCAGCGCTGGAGGCACTCTTGTTGATGGATTCAGGGGAATCGTTGGGCTCACATCCCCAAGTCTGGAGGTTTCTAAAGGCAGCAACATTAAAATGCCCTCCAGTCAAGTCAACAGTACCACCTTGGAGTCTTAATCTGGTTTTCAAGGCTGTGACCAAGGCTGCTTTAGAGCCTCTCAAGGAGACATCATCATGCATCTCAAAATGAAGATCGCCTTTTTCTCATAGCTATTAGTTTAGCCAGGAGAATCAGCGAACTAGGAGCATTGTTCACCCAAGAGCTGTACGCTGTCTTTCATCAGGCTCTGTGGTACTCCGAACAGATCCAGATTTTGTTTGCCAAAAGTTATGTCTCCCTTCCATTACAACCAAGGGTTCATTCTTCCTTCCTTCTGCCTACTCCCTAAAAGCAATAAAGAAAGGGTATTTCATCCACTAGACCCGAGAAGAGTGATGAAAATGTATATTACGAGCACGGAGGCTATTCGCAAAACTTCAGTTTTGTTCATTTCAACTAAGGGCCAAAATTATGGGTAACAAGGATTCAAAAGGCTCTATAATCAGATGGATTCTATCCGTCACCTCCATGGCTTATGATCAGGCCGGAGTAATTTGCCTGGCCCAGTGAGAGCTCATTCCACCAGAGCTATGGCCCCTTTGTGGGCGGACTTCAGAGAAGCATCTCCAGCAGACTCGGGCTCAGCGGCCACTTGCTCATCCATGCACACATTTACGAAATTTTATAAGCTGGATGTGATGTCCTCGGCAGAGGCATCCTTTGGCTGCCGAGTGCTTCAGGCGGTGGTGGACCCTTAAGGGCACTTGACACTCTTCCCACCCGGGACATCTGAGGATGTACTGCTTTTGTATATACCATGAGTAAGGAAGCCCGGAGACCAGTTTAGGAGAGAGAAATTGAAATTTAAATACCTGTAAATTTTCTTTCTCTGACGGCTGGTCTCCGGGCTTCAGATTCCCTCCCAGAATGTATATAGTTGGCTGGCCTCACATCCATATATGCCTTAAAATTCCTGTTTTTTGTTTCCATGTTCTTGTAGTATCACCACATTTGGACTGCTTTAGGAAGAACTGAGGGAGACAGGAAGTGGAGGTCTGAATGTCCTCTGCTGCAGAGGTCTGATTGCTGCCTTCCTATCAGTATCAGGAGGTACAGCCCATGAGTAAGAAAGCCTGGAGACCAGCCGTTGGAGAAAGAAAATGTACAGGTATTTCAATTTCAGTTTTACAACAGCAGGATACAGCTTTTCAGAGACATAGTACAAATAATGGATAAGGTAGAGAACCATAAGCACCTGGCTGACAAAAACGAGTACAGGTCCAGAGTAAGCGACAAAGGCATATCAAACAATAAGTCGCATAAGAGCTAAAATAGCAAACAACTAAATGGACACTTTCACTGCTTAATGGTGAGAAAATGATGTCTGCGTATTTTTTTGAAATCATGCATCATTTTATGTGTGCAGCGTGTTGCATTTGCAATGAAAAGTTTGAGCACATTTTATGAGGTCTAACAGTTTTGACGCAAGTACCACAAGAGTGATAAAAAAAGCAGTGTAAGTCTCTGAAAACTCTGCCATATGTGTTTTATAGAAAATGTCAAACAACATGGCAGTGCTATGCAGAATGCCAAAAATCATAGTTCTTTCATGTAAATTGGAAACATCATAGTATCCACGACTTCCATGCCTTCTCTGTCAAGTGTCTAGCCCTAGTACTCATACCGCACAGGTATGTTTTCAGTGACAGAGACATAGTGTTGTGGCATCACATCCTTTCATTCTTTGTACAGTATGTCCAAGTTTATAATGTCTAGTAATATATAGCAGTGTAAATCTAAAATTCCACGTAAATTTCAGATTAGTTAGGCAATGCTGTATAGATTTACTTTTCATCTTCAACAAATGTGGCCATCCATTGTTAGAAATAAACACAACTCTCATTTACATTTTGTTTGTTCTTTTAAAACTTAGACATATTGCTATGCTAGGAAATAAAATGCATTGTTTGTGTTTGTTTCGTAGAAAATCAGGGTATTATAGCTTCCAAAATTCAGTCTTCTCCAGTGAGTTTCACTCTTTTTATCTTAGAGCTGTAGATGAAACATGGGAACTAGAGTGTTTGGATTTTTGACACCAGTGCCTATCACTGATGCACAATACTGTCCGAGTGCCTGCAGGAAATAAAGTGGCATCTGCCCCAACCACTTCAGTGCCTTTATTCCTACCGTAGAAGCGCAGTGATTTCCTCATCTAGGACCAGACCTTCAGTTTGCATACGAATAGCTTTCTACTCTAGTTCATCACATCTCTATCTCTATAGTTACTGATTTTATTGTGTTTGTTACAGTTTGGGTAGTTTTTTACATCAGGTTTTTCTCACAGCGCTTCCATATTTAACGACATTCAGAAACCATCATGGCACCTAGGGTGTCTGAAAAGGCAAGATGCTTCAGCAACAAAAATTGTGTTTATCCACCATTCTTCTCTGTGTGAGCATTCTGATACTGTCAATCTCTTGACCAGAACAGTAGGCAATCTTCCCATAGTCATAAAAATAAATAGTCCCACACCCACTGGCACTTGGTGTCAGGTTACAGGGAGCACGTCACCTCATTCTCACACAAAAAGAAAAAGCAGTGGCGTAGATTCTGGTCCAGTTCTTGTCAATCTGCCCTGAGGCAGCTGTCTTCCTTGGCTGCAAGAATTCTGGTGTCCTCTCCTTTGTCACCATCGATGAGGGAAGATACCGTCACCTCTGACACCCTCTCTACCTGTAGAGGATGTTTTGGATGAGCAGTTTTGATGGACAGCTGTACTGAAGCAGTGGCTCCCTTGCACCAATTTTCTCCACCTGCAGTGCTGTTTATGGTGTTGGGGACATCTGTGGGTTTCACTCTCTTTCAGGGACAGTGTTGTTTGCAGTGCAGATGATGTTTTCAGTGTCAGTGTTGCTAGTGGTATCAGTGTTGTTATCAGTGTCAGTGTTGTCTCTGCTGTTAGTGCTTGTGCCATTGTCAGTGCTGGTGCTGCTGCAGTGTCAGGGCCATCTGTGTTGCCTATGTTATTTCCTTCCCAAATATCACTGTCTGCACCAGGGCAGGTCTTGGTGCCGGGTGGGGAGTCTCCCTCGGACTCAACCTCATCACTAGTGTGTGAGCCTCAAGCTTCATCCTCCTTGTTAGATGATGAACAGAAATATAATCCAGATCTCACTGATAATGAGATAAAGGATTATGAAGAGTATCCTTCAAATCCTGTGTTAAATACCTGGAGTACTGTGTTCCGATTGGACTTCCTACCCAAGAAAGGACATAAATCATCTTGAGGCTGTACAGAGAAGGGCAGTGAAAAGGATTCAGGGTCAGCAAGGCAGCCCATAAGAGGACAGGCGGTGATTTTTACCAGCAACCTGCGCCCTGAACTCCTTGAAACTGATCTCCAAAATGGCTTTGCATCTGCATCTGTGGAAAAGTGGTTTAAAGAGCAAAGACTGGTCATGAACTATAAAAAAAACAAAGACCATACTCTACTCCACAGCCCAAAACAAGCTAAAAAGCTACCCACTGGCAATAAGGAATGACAGCGGTGACACACTGAACCTCGTCCCACATTTCAAATACCTGAGGGTTACAATCGACTCCTCCCAGTCCTTCTTTCAGCTTATCGATATTACTGCAAGAGCTATTAATACCAGAATCGGGGTCCTCTACTGCCAAAGGCATTGACTAACCCATGAAGCTTTAAACCTGGCAATCAGCAGTTCAGAATCAGGTATCAAACCTGTCTTCTTACCTAAAAAGTCACATTAAATCTGCTTCCAACGAGGGTGCAGAACCTGCTGATACTGCTTATGAATACCAGACAAACCAGAAGCTCCGTCACTCAAATTTTCCAAGTGCCCAGATGCTGCACTACTATGACACAGCATTCATTCTCACACCGTGCACCCCTCTGGGTAAATGCACTGCCCCCTGACATCTCTGACTCCACAACAATTGGATGTTTTAAACATAGACTGCACCAGCATCTCATTGATACGAGTAGCTGCATGTGCCCCCGCTAAGGCTCAGCACACAGCAACAGTCTGCCTCTAGCACTTATCTTTGCCTCTGTCATGACAGGATAGTCAAACCACAGTATTTCGCCCACCTCCCTACCCTTCCCTGGCTCTGCCCCTTGCCTTATTGACCTCTCCCTACCCTCCTCCCTCCCTGCCCTCTGTGCTCTGCTCACCTAGCCCTCCCACTCCCAGTGTATCCTTTCCTATCCTTGTCTGCTTATTTTCTTGACATGGGCATACATTGTACAATGCCTCAGCATACCTAGTGCTTTATGTTTGAGTTCTGTAGCCTCCGTGTATATTTTTCTCAGTATTTGTATATTTTTGCACAGTATTGTACCTTGTAGTCTAATGTATCTGATGTGGAACCTTTCAACGAGCATCCGCTCACAGGTATTGTCCAAGATCTCAGTAACTAAAATAAAATAAAATAAGAAGTGAGTGGGTTACAGAGGCAGAGGAAGTGATAGGAGAAAGCTGCTTAGCTAGTAGAAGAATGAGGGTGGAGGATGGAGAAGGTGCAGGAATCCCTGGACTGAAGTGAGTAGAAGGAACTGGGAGCAGGGGATAGCAGGGAAGTGAGATAGGAGGGGAAGGGACCCAAACAGTATTTGGCAATGGAATGGGCGCTGTGGGGCTGGTGACACAACAGTGGAGGGGGGATGGAGAGGGAAGTGTAGAGAGAGCAATAATGGGTACAAAGGGGAGAGTCGGCAGCAAAACAGCAGAAGGCGTTGCATAGGGTATCCAGACTGGCTAAGGAGGAAGAGGGGGCGACGCTGTAGACTATATCTGTATAATCAAAAATTGGGAGCACTAATTTGGTTATTAGTTCCTTGCACACCTGCAGGGGGAGGGCGGCGTTTGTTTCAGAATAAGTCACACAGTTTGTGGCACAGTTTGGAATGGATGGTGTCTATATGGATGGAAAAATCAAGTTGGCTGTCCAGCCAAACTCCGAAGTATTTGAATGTGGGGATCACCTCTAAGGGGTGCCATCAAGAGTCTTTAAAATAGGGGATGACAGCCTGGTCAGTTTCTGAAAAGGGGGGACGAAATTCATGGTCACTGTCTTTTTGGTGTTGACCTTGAGCTGGTTTTCTTGGAAACACTGTAGGATGTTGTGAAAGTCCTGCTGGAGTAGGCCAGTCACAGCAAAAGCTGTAGGGCCAGACGGATAGATAACTGTGTTGTCTGTGCACACATGGCTATTTGAGGAGACACACACTGAGGGAAGGCCATTGAGGAAAATGGAGAAAAGAATTGGCACTAGTATGGAGCCCTGTGGGACTCCAGCAAGGATGGGGAGGGGGAGGACAGAACACCCCCCACCAACTGTTGATGGCCCAAGAGGTGCGATTAGAACCAGTTAACAGCTTCAGCTGAGAGGCCGGTGGAGCACAGTTTGTTAAGGAGGAGGGGGTGAGATGCCGAGTCAGAAGCTTTGTCCAGATCGATGAAAATAGCTGAGGTTATGTGGCCCTGATCCATCCCTGTAAGGATGGATTCAGTAACCTGCAGTAGGGAGGATACGGTAGAGTGGCGCTTTCTAAAGTCAGACTGGAAAGGTGAGAGGAAGACTGAGAAGTGTATGAAGTTGGCAAGTCTGGAGTAGATGAGGAACCCCTGGATCTTAGCAAGGGGGAGGGTAGGAGGGAGATAAGCCGGTATTTGCCAAGGGAGGAGGGGCCAACCCTCTTTATGTAGAGGGAGTACCTTAGCAATTTTCCAGGCCTGGGGGATCACACAGTGGAAGAAATGAGAGGTCCATGATATGAGCTGGGGGGAGGCAGTGAATGGGGCCGAGATACATAGCAGTTTAGGGTCCAACCCATTGGGGCCAGACTTGGAGGGGTTGAGAGAGGTGAGGGCCAGGGACATTTCTTGGGGGAGGGTGACAGAAGGGAACTGGTAGCCAGTTGGCGATGATGGTGGAAGAGGGGTAGTGAGGACTGGGGGGGGGGGCTAGAGGAGGAGGGTAGGGTGCAGGTGAGTGAGAACAAGAACACAAGAGGGCACAGCTACAAACTAGTGGGGGGTGGTTCAACCCGGGGTGATATCAGGGTGGATTAGACTGCCAGCAGAGGTTGTTAATCAGAAGATGGTCTGTGGATTCCAGAATTCAAGAGGGGGTGGAACAAGGTCACGGGAAGGGTTAAAGTAGGGGGAGCAGGACCCACTGTACATAGTGTAACGGGGGTTCGCATTGAGCAGCCTAGATAGACCATAGGGCAGGGTTTGATAAATAGGATAGCCCGACGTCCCGGGCTACAACTTTCCAGCCAGGGACAAGCGCTGCCTCAGATTGCCAGTCGCCCAGGGACAAGCATTAAAAAAAAAAAACCCAATTTGCCTGCATTGCCGGCTTTTGCCACTGGGTGTGCTGTCGCGCGCGATACTGGAGGGAGTACTGGGTCATCTGACCTCGGAGCAGCAGTCACGTGGAGCAGGGGGTGTGCAGAACGCGAGTCAAGGTGATGCTGCTGGTGCCAAGAAAGCAGACAACAGAGGTAGCTTTGTGACGAGAGAGAGACGGGCATATGTGGCAGCAAATGGAAGGGGAGGCTCACGGAGGGGTAAGACGCGTATTGATTTAGAGTTGGCTCCCCTGCCAAGAGACTTGAGGGAGCGATCTGGGGACACACACACACTCTCTTTCTCATTTTACAGAGAAAGGACGTGCGTGCTGTTCCCAGAGAGAGCAGTTCACTTAAATCGTTGTTTCTTTCTGGATTGTGTGCACTTGCAGACTTTGCAGTTGTTTTTGGAGAGAGAGAGAGAGAGAGACTTGAAGTGCAGTGTGCAGTACTGTAGACTACAGTACTTGTCTTGCCTCAGCATTTTTTTTTAATTTTTTTTTAAATAAAAAAAGTCAGTGACTCAGAGAGTTTGAGAGACTGAGGTACTGGTGGGAGGTTGCAGAGATCGCAGGTGTGGCAGGGGAGGGTTGGTGATTGGGGAAGCAGCTGGCAAAAACTGTTTTCTTAGCCCATGCTATTGCCAGAAACAAAAAATAGAGACTGGAGAGCGAGAGCCTGAGAAGGAGAACGCTGTAGAAAGTGGGAAACCAAACCACTCCATTAGTTTCAGCTGTAGCCTCTTGAATCTGTTGGTGAGTGTTCAGTTTGTTCACAACTTAGAAGCCACAAAAAAAAAAAAGAGTGTGCCATTATACTGCTTGTGCTGTGCAAATGTGCATTGGCAGTTTGTTTTTCTTAGCCCATGCTACTGCCAGAAACAAAAAATAGAGACTGGAGAGCGAGCGAGAGCCTGAGAAGGAGAACGCTGTAGATTAGAAAGTGGGAAACCAAACCACTCCATTAGTTTCAGCTGTAGCCTCTTGAATCTGTTGGTGAGTGTTCAGTTTGTTCACAACTTAGAAGCCACAAAAAAAAAAAAAAAAGAGTGTACCATCTGCCATTATACTGCTTGTGCTGTGCAAATGTGCATTGGCAGTTTGTTTTTCTTAGCCCATGCTATTGCCAGAAACAAAAAATAGAGACTGAGAGCGGCGAGAGCCTGAGAAGGAGAGCTGTAGATTAGAAAGTGGGAAACCAAACCACTCCATTAGTTTCAGCTGTAGCCTCTTGAATCTGTTGATGAGTGTTCAGTTTGTTCACAACCTAGAAGCCAAAAAAAAAAAAAAAAGAGTGTGCCATTATACTGCTTGTGCTGTGCAAATGTGCATTGGCAGTTTGTTTTCTTAGCCCATGCTATTGCCAGAAACAAAAATAGAGACTGAGAGAGCGAGAGCCTGAGAAGGAGAACACTGTAGATTAGAAAGTGGAAACCAAACCACCCATTAGTTTCAGCTGTAGCCTCTTGAATCTGTTGGTGAGTGTTCAGTTTGTTCACAATTTAGAAGCCACAAAAAAAAAAGAGTGTGCCATTATACTGCTTGTGCTGTGCAAATGTGCATTGGCAGTTTGTTTTTCTTAGCCCATGCTACTGCCAGAAACAAAAAATAGAGACTGGAGAGCGAGCGAGAGCCTGAGAAGGAGAACGCTGTAGATTAGAAAGTGGGAAACCAAACCACTCCCTTTCAGCTGTAGCCTCTTGAATCTGTTGATGAGTGTTCAGTTTGTTCACAACTTAGAAGCCACGAAAAAAAAAAAGAGTGTGCCATTATACTGCTTGTGCTGTGCAAATGTGCATTTGTTGTTCCAGTATTAACACAACTTAACTGAAGGGTCATTTGTAAATAAGATCCATCGCCTTTATTGAAAAGGCTAGGCAAATAAGCACTCATCCTTCTGGCTCCCGCCGTCCCCCAGTGTCATCACTGTCTGCCAGGCCACTAGGCCAGCCGTCCAGCACCAGTCCAGTCCACCCAAAAAAGAAACTCACACAGACACACCTAATTAATAAAATATATTTTATTATCATTGGGGGAAGAAAATAAGTGCCACCCAATATGCAGAACAGGAGTAGGAGTAGTAAACAGCAGACTCTTTTTTCTCTCTGGTCAGTAGCCTCACGAGTAACAGACTCCATCAGCAGCAATATACCACCACCTGAAACAGAAACACAATCCACCTCTGTCAGTGTGTCTAGTGCAGATAAGAGTAATAACAATGACAATGAGCCTATATCTGTGTCAGGAGATATAACTGCTGATCATCAGTGTCTTGAATTAAGCAGTGACGGCTTAACTGAAAGTTTACATCCACTCCTTAAAAAACGTACTTTAGTGCTCCATGAGCAGTATGAGAGGCCAGAGAGGCCAAATAAAGATAAGAAATATGATCAGGAGAAAAGGGCCGATTGTTTCAGAGGCATTGGTTAACCATTTATAACTGGCTGAGATATGATGAAAAAAGAACTGATGTATTGCACTGTGTGCGAAAAATATCCAACCATTGCAGTACCAGCCTTTTCAAAGAAACCTAATGTTTTTGCCACTGGCTCAAATACTTTTTGAATTGAGTCAGTTCATGCTCATGACAAGTCCAATCCACATTTGCTGTGCATGAATCAACATATTGCGGACAGTGGTCAGCGTGTGGTACATTTTGATATCACTGACTCCCCACTGTATCAAGCATTTACACAGTTGGATCAGGGCACTAAGGTCAAGATGCAACGCCTGTTCAACACAGCATATTCCATTGCCAAAATCTACGCCTTTCTCGGACATGGAGTGGCTCTGTGAACTGCAAGAAAGAAATGGGATAACGCTTGGTTCTAATTATACCAATGATAAACGAGCTAGGGACTTCTGTGGTGCTATATCAGCAGTTATATCCCAAACCCAGATGCAGACTCTTACTGATGTTAAATATGTGACAGTTCTTGCTGACGGTAGTACAGATTCTAGTATAACTGAGTGGGAAAATGTTTTCATACGGTTTGTTGACCCAAACTCAAAACAGGTGCGTACAGTGCTTATCCAAGCTGTGCCACTGGAACATGCACATACAGAAGGTGTATTTCACGCAATAACGACTGCACTTGAGTCAGTAAATCTTCCCTAAGTAACCTACAAAATGTTCACAATCCAGGGCCATTCCTTGTTTCAGCAAATTTTGATGGGGCCAGTGTCATGATGGGCGAAAGAGGAGGAACCATAGCAAGTTATGGAACACTGTCCTCAAATAATTGCAATGCACTGTGTTGCCCATAAGTTAGAGCTGGCAGTTCTTGATTTGGTAAAAAATACATTTGTCTCAAAGCTTGAAAGTACTCTCAAGGGAATATTTAAGTTTTATCATTACAGTCCCAAAAAAATGAGAGAACTAAAAGAAATTGCTAATGTCATGGATACTGATCTTGCTCACTTTAGTGCTATAAAACAAGTGAGATGGCTTGCCAGTAGGTCACGGCCGTTCATGCAGTTCAGGTTAATCTACCCAGTGTCGCTCAACACCTAGAACATGCATCTCTGCTGCTGGTGATGAAGGTTCTAGAACAAAGGCCTCTTAAAGAAGAAGTACAGAGTGTACAGTTTGTAAATCCCTATATATACTACAAGACTTCCTGCCAATACTAAAAACCTGTCACCCAGTTTCAAAGAGATGACATAGTAATACTGGAAGTTCCACAACTTGTTGAGACCTGCCTACTCCAGCTACGGAGCTGAAAACATCACCAGGAAATACATGGCAACTTTCCTTAGCCATTACAAACCTGAACAGAAATGGATGGAGTATTGTGTCAAAGAGGGAGGGAGGGGAGGAGGAGGAGGAGGAGGACTGTTCCTTTCCCATTCAGAGGCAACTGCCCAGAAGTCAGTTTGTAAGAGATGCACACTTGCAGAATATAATAGATGCAGCGATAACGCATATAGACTAGAGGTTTAAAATTCTCAGAGGTGCCTCTCAAATGGTTCAGCTGTTTAGATTTCAAGCAGTTTGATCTGCCAAGAGACCAACTATGGTGTTTGGGACCTGTGTACTGGCAAACCTGGTTAAATACTTTGATTTTTTCACAGAAGAGCAGCAAGAACATATAAAGTCTGAGTATGCTGCATTTAAAATGCTGCTTAAATCTTCAGCTGAAAGTCGTATTTGCAGGTCTACACAAAATTACTAAAAGAAAACCACCACAGATTGGGCACATTATTCTTGACTTAGTCGAAATACTAATAACTATGAGTGTCTCAACTGCTAAGTGTGAAAGAGTTTTTCTGTCCAGCACCTTATCAAAACAAAAATACGGACACGGCTTTCTGATGACACACTACAGTCTCTCCTGCAGATAGCGGTAGAAGGTCCTGAACTGCATGAATTTAATCCTGATCCTGCAATTAACCACTGGCTGCTCTGTGGTCCAGGAACTAGACATGTTCATGGGCATGCTGCTGCCGCTACTGCTGCTACATCTACTGCTGGTGGTGTCGCTGCTGCTTCCGTTTTCTTCTCCTGATGAGTGATGATGATCCGATGCAAGTACTCCTAGTAGTGCTCCATCATCATCTTCCTGTCTTCCCAATCTCTAGTCAGTCTACCCCTTGATGTGACAGTCATGCTATATTCACAGAATGGCTTGTTGATTGATGGCCTTGGTTTCATTTCACTACAATTATCCAATCTCTTCTGAAACAGACTTCAGCCTGCCCTGCATGCACACATGGTTAGTTAGGGTCACCACCAGATGTCCTCTTTTACGAGCACATGTCCTCTTTCCCAGCTGCCAAATCTTCATGTACCTTCAATTCAATATCCTGTTGTATTATTATTATTATTTTTTATAATTTTTTTTACTCTCAGTCTCTTCTCCTACCGTACGGACCTCCTCTTGTATATGAGCTGTGAAGGAAGGAAGTGGAGATTTTAAACCTGTATACTCGGGGTCTGGCAGTGGCACCAGGCTCATCAGAACTAGGTGTCCTCTTTTTGGCATCCCAAAATGTGAGTGCAGTATGGGGTACTACACACGTACACGGTCCCACCCTGACCTGCCAGATGAGAAAGGAAAGGAACTGATGAGAGTCAGTCACCAATATTGTTTTTCTCGATTTACACAGTTCTTCTACATCTACATCCATCCTAATACAATAGTACAACCCCAGACACACCATGTAATTTATTTCTACAGATGTTTGGTTAAAATTTTCATATAAGCGTATTGGACTACCACTCGGAACTCTGGGACTACCATTTTTGACCAGACCAGTTGCCCGGGACTAGCATGCCATTTTGAAATTTGTCGATCCCGGCCATAGGGGCTTGTGTATTTGTATATTCATATGTTCCTATGTACAGTAACCTGGCTTACCCAGACAGTGCAGTCTTTTCAGGAGGATGTCTCTTTCCAGTCATTGCTGAAGAATATGCACAAGGCTCTGAACATCGACACAGTGGCTGTATGTGAAGCTAAAAAGTACTGTACAGATAGAGTATCTTAATTTATCTTCACTCCCTGTACCTCTGGTGCCCCTTGTCTAACCTGCTCTGCAGACCTTTACAGTTGCAGTTTGGAGCAAACCATCTTCTGTTCCAGCAATCTACAGCTCCTGGCACCCTGGTCCAAATCGGTTTACCATATCCAGCCTATAGCAGAAGCTATTGCTATCATGGCTACAAATAAGTCAGTTGCTCCAAAGAAACTCACCGTAGAGCCTCCTGACAAGGAGTCTTGCAAGAGTGATATCATAGGAAAATGGTTGCTCACCTTAGCTACTCTGGGTCTAGAGTTCAGTACTACCAATCCTATAATCTTATCTGTGTCAATCTTCACCATTCATCACTGTTGGGTATCTGCCAGAGGTCAGGACCCCACGGGAGCTTTTTTTTTTTTTAAAGGTAGGTGGAGCCGACACACCATCGACACCGCCCTCGAGGCCGATGCACTGCGTGGCGCTCGCGGGTTGGCCATTAGACTGCATCGACTCCTCCTGCCTACCAGTTATTCGTCTCCCGCCGTATAGGTCGCCTCGTGGGAAGCTCTGAACAGTTCTAGGCCTGCTCCGCAGTAGTTTTTCTAGAAATTTTACCTTTGGGTCGAAGTCCGTCGGTTCTCCTGCCGGTTCTGTTTCTGCCTCCACTCGACGTCGCCTGATAAGATCTTTCCTTATTTTTATATTACCGCGATGTCGAGTCTATTTTTGGTGATTTTTTTTCTGTAGGTCATGTCTCGGTCAGAGGGCAAGAAATATAAGATGGGTCGGCCCCCCATGCGACGGTGCCCTTGCGGCCGAAAGTATTCCGTCACCGACCAGCACAACCGGTGTCTCTCGTGTCTTGGCCCGCTTCATGACATGGATTCGTGTGATGCCTGTTTCTCCATGGACCGCCGTGTCATCGAGCAACGTTCGTGGAAAGTGGGGGAAGCTCCGCCGACTTTCGGGGGTTGGGTGCGCACTCGTCGGGCTAAGCCACGCTCTCTCGGCCTTTCCTCTGGGTCCCTTCCCAGTTCTATATGGGCCGAGGAGGAGGGAGCCTCGGCTATTAGTAGCCTGGCCATTGCTGAGGCTTCTTCCGCGGCGCAGGAGGCCCATTCCATTCCTCCCGGGGAGCGGGCGGGAGGCGCCGCCATGGCAATTGCCCCTTTGGGGGTGAAGGCTCCCCCGGTGTCGGACCTGTGGTTTGCAAGGCCTGGGTCAGCGCCATCCTTGACGCGTTGGTTGGTGCCGTTGTGGGCCTCGGCACCGTTCGTGGCACTGTGGGCCCTGAAGGATTTGTCGGCGGCACCGATTTCATGCGCGGCACCGTGGCTTCTGTCGAGCCATCATGTGCTGACACTGCTAATGGCACCATGAGAGTTGCTACGGTGCCGCCTTTTTCATGTCTCGCCTCAGTGCCATCTTGAGCGCGAGAGTTGAGCACAGCGCCCGTGTTCTGTGCTTTCGTACCGTGGGGCCTTTAGATTCCTCTGTCGTGCCGTCGTCAGCACCGCCCCTGCTCTCGGCGCCATGGGATCGGGCTGTGCTGTCCTCAGCGCTGATGAGGCCGTCGTCAGTGCCATTTTTGTTCTCAGCACCACTCGTGGCACCGTGGGACCGGATGGCGCCATGACCGGTCCTGGCTCTGGAGCTCTTGTTCGGGCTGGGGCCATGCCCCCTACAGATTCCATTTGCAGGGCTGCGGGGGGGGTGCTGGCACCGGCTCGGGCACAGCTTTGGTTTCTGGGCCTGTAGGCAAGGATGGCAGTGGGCGCCCTCACGGTTTGGCACAGGGCCTCGGCCTCACCTCCTCAGAGGCAGAGTCGAGCTCTGAGTCAGACGTTCAGTCTGACCCTTTGGGGTTGGCTGTTGAGGTGGGCAGCCCAGTAGTCTCCTCGACAAGCCGGAGTCACCCCGTCTGAGGTGGGGTCGGTGGCTACCGAGACTGGGGTCAGGGGTGCTGACCAGCAGGCAGTGGTGCAGGCCATCATAGCTCTGCAGCCTGGTCTTGGTGGTTTCACTGACCCCTCAGTAGTGGTACCCCCACCTGTGGTGTGCCTAGATCGCTCAACTTTGGGGCCGATCAGAGCACCTACAGGAGGGGAGGGTACTGTGCCCTGGATAGCCCCTTCGGGAGCTGCCCAGAGATACCAGCTACCTATGCTGGCCCTCTCAAGGAGGAGGGCTCTTTCGGATTCTGAGGGGTCGAGGGGCTTGGGGTCAGCACGTTGGCCTTTTTTGGGGGTCCACTCGGGCTCTGGGAGAAGCCGTAGTGCAGATCGCCGCTCTTCCTCTTCGGTCTCTTTGAGAGAGTCCCATTCTTTTGAGGTAGGGGACCGTCCTTCTGGACCTATACGGCCCCGGTTGCCTCACAGGGGGGAGTCTTCCAGGCACAGCCAAGGCAGTACTGAAATGGTTGTTCAGCTGTCGGCTGTGGGGTCTTCCGGGGCACCTTCCTCCTTGGGTGCCCACGGTCCGCTCCTTAGCCCAGGTGGAGGTCAGCCGACATCTCTTCTCGGCTCTGTCCCCATCCCTCTGCCACATTCTCCGGTGCTCCCAGGCATCCTTGGTCCTAGCGGGCCTCTCTCCTGGGAGCAGTTCAGAGTGGTGGCTGCTCGGTTTCCTGCTTATGTTAGCGCAGTGGACAGCCATGTTTTTCAACCTCCTCTGTGCAGCCACCCACTGAACAGCTGGTGTCCTCCAGCTCCTCATCTCCCTCTTCTGGGGGAGAGGAACCTTCTGTCCACATCTTTCCAGCTGCTGATTTCACTGAGTATCAGCGATTCCTCGTGAGGTTGTTGGAGGACTTGCACCTTACTCCTTTCACTATCAGCAATCCTGAGCACTTGGCGCACGCCTTTCTAGGCGATTTTGGCGAGGCCATCCTTGTGGTGCCGCCCTGGCCTGCTCCCTTTCGGGAGGCGTCGTTGCGTTCCTGGCAGAGACCCTTCTCCGGAGTTCCTGCCCCAAGGGATCTCAGCCAGAGGTATTGCGCACCCCCAGAGTCTCCAGGTTCCATGCCTCATCCACAGTCTGGATTGACGCAATTGGATACTCCTGATGGGCTTTGTGCCCTTCACTGGGACCGGCCCCCAGATCAAGACTTCTCGGATTTTGACTTCTGGGGTAGGAGGACTTTCTACTCGGCACAGTTACTTCTTTCTATTTCTGCACATCAGGCCCACTGTGCAGCCTATGACAGGTTCTTGTGGTCCAGGCTGGGTCAGCTCCTAGCCTCATTGTCTGATACGGAGCAAACCAGACAAGTCATTGCACTCTCTGCGCGTGGCCTGGAGCTAGCAAGGCACCAAGCGAGGGCATCCTACGTTGCCAACGAGGTAGCTACCAGGGTCGTGGGGACAACAATCTGCACTAGGCGGATGGCATGGCTGCATCTTTCCCGGTTGTCACCCCTGGCCCTGCGTAGGGTGATTAACTCCACTCACCAGGGAGCCTATCTCTTCTCCCGTAGAATGAGATGACGCAAGTCGGGGCAACTTCCTTCCCCCTCCGGGGGGGACTCCTTCTCACTCTCCCCGCTCTCGGGCCTCTCCAGGCCCTGAAGGTTCCCCCTCTTAGTGTGCCACCACTGAGGCTAAGGAATTTTGTCCTTAGGGTGTTAAACAAATCCCTTTGGGGCTCGGCATTGTTTCAAAAGATGAATGGTATGATTGACACAGATAAGATATGAAAATTACGTACTCCACCGTAATTATGATCTTTCTGTGTATCTTCACCATTCATCACGATCCCACCCTCCATCCCCCTGGGGCCTCAGTCTCTGTGTCCCCCTTCTTCTCTGTGTCCATCCTCCCCCTCTTCTTTTTAGGACTGGGGTAATATAGGGGCACACAGAGGGATAATGTTCCAGGGAGAGTGGGCAGCAGGGGAGGGCACTTCTTCTCCAGTGCCTTGGCTCCACCCCTGTGGGGTAGGAGTTGTCAGTTACTCTCTTTCTTTCCTCCTCCCTGTTCCCGTCCAACCTATTTTCTCCTTGTTTAAAAAAAAAAAAAGAGAAATTTTTCTACCCCTTTTTTTCACCAATAATCTTCTCTTGAGAGGGTGTTACTTCCCTGTACCCTGTCCTTCTTCCAGAATAGCCGACTCTGCTTTCTGGAGTGTTTGCAGTTATTCCGTGCCTTGAATGCTGGCAGAAAGCCTTTGGCTACTCCTTGCAGTTCCTGTACAATCTGGAGACGGACCAGGGTCTAGAATGAGTCAACTTCTTCCCCCTCTTCCTAAATTCTTTACCCACCCTACCTCCCTCGTCTTTTTCCAGAGATTGGGGCCCCTCCCAATCCCTTTAGTTTCCATCTCTTCTCCCTTCCTGTCCTCTCAGTCGTTATTTCTCCTTTTGGTTCATACGTCTTTTCCTTTTTCTGTCCCTTGGACTTCTTGTCCCACCCTCCACTCCCTTCCTCGTACCTCTCCGGCGACTCAGAACTGGCAGGCAGGAGGAGTTGACACAGCCTAACGGCCAGCCTGCAAGCGCCACGCAGTGTGTCGGCCTCGAGGGCGGCGCCCGATGGTGCTGTTGCTCACCTACCTTTAAAAAAAAAATTTCGCGGGGTCCTGACCTCTGGCAGCTACCCAACAGTGATGAATAGTGAAGATACACAGAAAGATCATAATTACGGTAGGTACGTAATTTTCATTTTTGAGGTACGAATACTCTCTATTTAACAGGCTCAGAGATCTCATGGAGGGCCTTTCGGAGTCTTCTTCAAAGCAGGATCTTTTGGTGGTTATTACACAAGGGTTTAAATCTGCAGTAATAACCACCAACTGAGGACTGCACTGGGCTGCTGATGCAGTGACATGTCGCCACTGCTAGGATTTGTGTCTGGAGACAGTCCTGGCTGTGATTGGTAGGGCTCACCTCTGATGTCTAACAAAAGATCATGAATGTTCTGTTTAATGGAACTTATCCCTATGGAGGAGGCCCTTAAGGAGTCCCATGAGAATAAGATGAACCTTAAGGATATGAAGGACATCCATGCCCCTTCTCACAGTGGTGTTGTAGAGGACATGACTTCTTCTGCCAGCTGTAGCCATTTTGATGCAAGCCCACTTACTGAGGCTTCCTTCAACAATCCAAGCCTAAGCTCTTCCAGCATCAGCAGAAGCAAAAGCTGTAGCTGAAGGCACAGGTGGCAAAGGCTCCAAGTGCATCTCTTTGATGGGATGCTAGTCCTATATCCACCTGAGCTGCTGGAGGTGGCTCACTCTTCTCCTATTGGTGTGCAATTAGTCCTGTTCTACTAGCAGTGAGAGACCATCAGCATTGACGGGAGGGTCTTGAAAACGATCAGAAATGGTTACTTCCTGGAGCTGGTAGAGCAACCTCTGGATCACATTCTAGGATAACTGCATCAGTTGTCTGGTCCAGTGGTAGACCTGCTCTCTCTGGAAGTTATGGGGCTTCTGCAGAACAGGGCAGAAGAAAAAGTACTGGAAGTGGACTGGGGTAAAGGTTTCTACTGCAAGTATTTCCTTATTTCCAAGAAGAATGGTAGCATGCCCATGTACCCAATTTTAGACTTCTTTTCTTTGAACAAGTACATGAGGTGTAAAAAAAAAAAATCCAGACTGGTGTTCCTGGGCTCTCTTCTTTCATACCTGAAACCCCAAGATTGTCTGAAATCCCTAGACATGCAAGATGCTTACCAGCACATTCCCATCAAGGTCAGTCATCACAAATTTCTCAGAATCTGTGTAGGATTAGAACATTATCAGTTCAAAGTCCTGCCATTTGGGCTTTTATCAGTACCACGTGTCATTACTAAGTGCTTCACAGTACTTACGGCACACCTCAGAAAGATGGGAATGCAAGTGTTCCCTAATTGGTCAATTGGCTTATAAAAAATGTGTCCAGGAATCAGACAGAAATAGCAGTGTCCTCAGCATGACAGTTTCCAAAGGAGTCCTTCTCAATCTCCAAAAATCACAGTGGATTCCCTCCCAAAATCTGAAGTTCAAAGGAGCAGTCCTGGATTCCACTCAAGCAAGGCCCTTTCTACTGAAGGACAGAGTGCAATTAAATTACTCACATGGCCTGCTATGTCTGGAAACACACTTAGGTAACAGTGCTCTGCATCCAGAGAGGATGTTGGGGTGCATGTCAGCCACAGCATATGTAGTAATGAACATTTTCTTTTATCAGGAAAGTTTGGTGGTACACCATTAGGGCAGAAGAGAAAGTACTGGAATTGGACTGAGGTAAAGGCTTCTACTGCAAGTATTTCCTTATTTCCAAGAAGAATGGTAGCATGCCCATGTACCCAATTAGTACAACAGTATGCTGTTTACCAGGTGGTCCTAAATTCACAAATTAAGACTAGTTACAGCAACAACTGTATAACACGATATGCACAAATGTAAATTAAAGCCACATAAACATAAGTACATAAAACAAATGATCAACAAATACAACAATGGAAGATGTTTAGAGTTTGTGCTGCTAAACAGGTCATCTTCATTTAATACAGTTACACCTCGCTGTTAATTCTTGGATCATCGCAGACTTAAAAGCTCTAGGCTTTTTTGCATGAAATGAATACTTTCATCCAAACTGTTCCAAAAATATGCTGCAGAAAATGAAAAAGTTGTTTTCCCAAATCTATTGTTTACTGTCAGCATTGTTTGTTAGTTTTCAAACTATAGTTATGTTCAGTTTTTCTAAGTTTTTCTATAAAATTGGTTTATTATATTGTATAATTTCATTTACTTGATTGGCCCAAATTAACTTCCTTTTATTCTCCAGTGAGAGCCAGCCCAGAGCCTCATACATTTGGCAGAGATGTGTTTTGAAGTTACAAAGTAAAACAAACCTGGCTAGTTGAACAACTTTCTATAAATTGACATTTCCAGCATATCCATAAATATGACTATCATAATCCAAGACTGGCATGAGTAGTTGTTTTACAGTGGTTTGTTTGTCACATTTTATTACTTATGGACGTTCCTCTGGATGTCTCTAGAAAGTATGGGCTTTCCTTCCAATTTTCTTCAATGGATCCAAACAGTTTACTCCTCTCTCCCGGCAAGGATATATTGTAATGGGGTTTTTCTTCTCGCTTTCCTCTGTTCACTGGCACTAGATAGGGCTGCCTTCTTTCACCCTTCCTGTTTAATCTTTATTTAGAACCTCTTCTTCGTCATATCAAAAGGTCTCCTTTGATTAAGGGCATCTCAATACTTAACTATTCTCTTACTTTCTTGGTATATGCGGACGACATTCTGCTCCACCTAGAACAACCAGTATCCTCCCTGGAACACACTCTTGAAAGTATAGCTCAATATAGACGATTTTCCAATTATAAATTGAACCTCACTAAAACGAAGATATTCCCCTCAAACTGTTTCACTTATAGAACAGATTTCAACCACTTTCCAGCATTCAGCAGGATGAAGCCTCCGATTTCAGACCTTCTGCCCCGGCTGCATCCCTGGAGGACCTCCTGAGCCTAACCCCAGGTACTGCGCCTCGAACTGGCTCACAAGCCGCAGAGACAACTGGCTAACAACCATCTGCAAAGGAATACTATTGACTGCTCTTAGCAGTGGCCAGGATCTGATTGGCTGTCGTATATGCTGGCTTTACAGGGCTGCTTCTCCACGGCCTTTCGCCCGAAAAGCAAGGTCCCTGGCAGCCGTTTCTGTTGCCACCCTGCGCCTTAGGGTTTTGGCCCTCTCCCTGAGGGGCTTCTTTAAATACATTGGCCCCTCCCATTACTACTGGCAGACCTCTCCATTGGACAGTACCTTAGCTGCATGCAATAAGATTACTCCTAACTGAGGCATTGTCTATTCCTCCTCAGTCTGCTCCAGAGAATAACATATTAACGACTTGCCCTAATTACTCTCTTCCCTAACCGCTTGTCTTTTGCTGATTGTGAAACTCCCTTTGTACACTGAACCACAATAAAGTGATATCTCTCCCCCTCTCTCTCTCTCCTGCTGCTAGCCTAAAGCTTCATAAATGCTCATGAGCTCCTGACACCTGCTGTCTGTGGTCCCTCACCGTGCACACGTAACCTTAAGAGACACATCCCTTCCTCCTCCTGGTTGGTTCTCTCCAGGATCAACGCTTCCAGCTTTTAAGAAAACCTATCACAGAACTCTGCCCTCTCTAACTCCTAAAGCAATTTTCCAATAAGCATGTTCCTCCCTAGGACAACTAGTCTGCTGTTGTTCTACTCTCTCATGGCCTGTCCCCAGCATGACCAAAAATATAAGGACAGGGCATCTGCTTCTCCTCTCTATTCCTGGTCCTCTCTCTCTCTACCTCGTCACTATATACCATATAACTCAAGCACACCCACCCTCAATCTCAGAAATCTAGTTTTCGCCCTGTGTGCCAAAACAACCTTGAGTATGCAACGGCTACGGAATTGGCTTAAGACTCCATTCCTAAGACCCCCTGTTATCCGCTCGCAACTTTATTTACTCATACTGTCCTGTGACATAGAATTAAACCCTGGACCCTTTAAGAAGGTTCTGCACCACCTCCAATCTCCCTGTCCTACATAGTCAGAGATAAAAGGACTCAAGTTAGCCCACATGAACATCCAAAGCGTTAGACGTAAAATAGCTGAACTTGAAGGCTAGACTCAACAATACAAGCCAGTTGTCATTTTCTTAACTGAGTCCTGGCTAAAACCCGCCATACAATCCCATGAAATTGCTCTCCCAGGTTACTCCTCTTACCATTGGAACAGACCCCGAAAGAAAGGTGGGGGTGTACTGATATACACCAGGGCTGAGTTGGATGTCAGTGAACTGCCAGGCATAGGTACTGACCCTGACATCGATCACCTATTCATCTCAATCACCCTCGGCAAAACCAAACGGTTGACTATAGGGTGCATCTACCTACCCCCCCAAACATGCACCTACCTCACAGAACTCTTCGCTAATCTTGACTCCCTCCATCACAGTGACACCATTATCTGTGGTGACTTCAGTCTTGACTAGCACTGCCCAAAACATACTCTCTACCTGTCGGCCATATCTAATGCCAGGTTAGAACAACTTATCGACCAACCAGCCAGGCTCAGTATGAAATCTGGGAATCACACGCTCCTCGACTGGGTGTTAACAACAACAGGTCTTATATCAGGGCTGCAGGCATCCTCCCTGATGCTCTGAGTGATCACTCCCCGACTTACTGTATCTGGAAAAATGACCTCCCCACCCCCTCCAAAGATCTTCAAAGCTAGAGCCCTAACTAACTGTAACACCTCTGAATTTATACATAGCTTTGCTTCCTCTGATTGGTCACCTATTACCACCCTTCTTGACACGTCAAATCAGGCTCTGGATTACTTTATCAACACCTTCACCTCCATCCTCGACCTCCAAGCCCCCTTCAAGATAAGACGGGCTAAAGGATTTCACTCCCCCCTGGCTCTTCCAAGAACTACAGCTCCTAATGCACTCCAGAGACAAAGCATGGTGTTCCTACAAAAAGACTAGGCTCCTCACCGATGGAATGCCTACCGGTAATTGCAGAATGCCTGCAAAACTAAAGTATCCAAATCCAAGCGGCACTATCTACAGTCCCTACAGACAGATAACCTTGGTGACCCTAAACACTTTTGGAAGCAAATAAACACCCTCCTTAAGAGCCATGAAAGGACCACCCCCCAGGTCATGTTACTGAAAGGCTCAGAACTATCTTCACCCTCAGAGATCGCTGCAGGAATAAACTTATTCTTCACCGACCTCGAGGTCTGCAAGGTAGGTCTCCCATATACCAGCCCCATGCCACAATCCCCCTATGCTGAAACTCACCACCCCCTCTTTCATCTAAAGCTTACTTCTCATAAGGAAGTCCTTAAGTTCCTTATGGACCTCAATCCTGATAGTTCCTCTGGCTTTGACACCCTGCCTCCCAGATTCCTTAGGTTTGGAGCCTGCGTGTTGGCTCACCCAAATGCCCTGTTGATTAATCGATCTTTCCTCTCATATACTATCCCAGACAAATGGAAGACCACCACTGTTGTCCCTGTGCACAAATTGGACCCAACTAACCTCGTCAGAAACTACAGACCTATTGCCGTCTTGTGTCCTATAGCAAAAATCCAAGAAAGAATCCTATATAATCAGCTGTACTCCTTCCTTGAACAGACTAATGCCCTTTCAGTACAGCAACACGGCTTCAGGAAATCACACGGCACTGATTTTGCTCTATCGAAGGTCACCACTGACATTCTCCATGACATGGACCATGGTAATGTCACAGGTCTTCATTGACCTCACAAAGGCCTTCGACCTTGTTAACAACCCCCTCCTCATCTCCAAACTACATTTATTAGGTCTCAACTCCAACTCCCTCTCCTGGATATCAAACTACTTGTCCAACCATTTCC
This sequence comes from Neoceratodus forsteri, assembly GCA_016271365.2. Lineage (NCBI taxonomy): Eukaryota > Metazoa > Chordata > Ceratodontiformes > Ceratodontidae > Neoceratodus > Neoceratodus forsteri. Next base: position 116,318,659 of record CM057452.1, on the reverse strand, counting down.
AATGTGTTAAATGGGCTGAGGCCCTCCCTTCCCTATCTCCAATCACAGACGAGGTCGACCAGGGATCCATTCTTGGGCCCCTGCTTTTCTCTGTCTTTATTAATGACTTGCCCCTTAACTGTGGGGGGAGGATTAATACAGCTATATGCTGATGATGCCATCCTATACCGTCACGGCACTGACATCTCCTCTATCAGATCAAACCTGGAAAAGAACTTCTGTCAATTGGAAGACTGGTTCAAAGGAAACTTGCTGGTTCCGAATACTAAGAAAACAAAATCCATGCTGTACTGTCATACATCCTTTGACTTAGTCTCTTAGCCCCCCCTTGCTCATCTGCACATCCTTGGGTCAGCCTCTTGAAAGAGTGGATTCTTTCAAATACCTAGGTATGACTCTCGACAAACACATCCTTCGACTCCCATGTTAACAACATTGTTAAAACTACAAATCAGAAGCTTGGCCTCCTCCATCGTACTTCCCCTTACCTTACTCCTTGTGCTAGGTGGACCATTGCCACTGCTACCCTCCTCCCTACTTTATTCTATGGTGTGCCTATAATTCACTCAGTCAGGATCACCACCCTGGCCAAGATCAAACAAGCCTACCATAGGGTAGCTTGGTTTTCAGATGCTGCACCAGCTCGGGCACGTCACTGCGATGTTCTTAAATCTTTAGGCTGGCCATCCTTTGAGCCAAAAATGGACTTCCCTGTACTGTGCACCACGTTCAAACTAATCTAATTTCATCCCCCACCCATTCTCTCCAAGCTACTCACCCTGAAATCATTCCCCAGGACCCTTCGACACTCCCACCTCCCACTGCTGAACATTCCAAAGGTCCACCAAGCCATTGGCAGGTGATCCTTCACTTCCTCTGCACCTTCAAAATGGAATACCCTTCCACATAGTTTACTTTCCTGTGCGTCTCTTCCCCAGTTTAAAAGTAGATACAAGGAAATCTTCTTTCCACCCCTGTTGTGGCAATTGTACTTAACACCCTCCTATAACCTCCATGTACCTTTCACCTGCATCCAGTCTCTCTCCTATCTTCCACCTATCCCCCTCTCCTTAAGCCTTGAGCTCCCTCTGCCTCTCTCACACCCCTCTCTAGCTTTCCTTTTCTTCTACTTAACCTCCCTCCCATGCTCCCACTTCTTTCCCTCTCTTATATCGTGTAATTATGTAAATTATTGTAGTTTTCTTATACATGTAAAAATTGCAAATATTTGTATTAGGAATGGTTTCTATGACTTTTTTGTTCTACCATACAAAATACCCTACCCTGATCTCAACAGTCTCAAGCCTCCTTCACAGTTGGTCCCAAGCCCAGTTCACAGACCTATCAACATTGGACCCTTCCAGACCATCATGGAATCATTGGCCTGAAGTGTGGAAACTGACTGTATGGTCATGAACATCCCTCAACTCTTATATATTTATATGTGTATTGTTATCCTGTCACTGACTATACTCATTCTATGTATATGTTGTTGCTCTTGTACCATATTGTATAGTGTAACTCTCTCATGGAATTGCCTTTATTCCCTGGGTCGCCCCTGAAAAAGGGACATCACTGTCTCAATGGGCCCACCTGGTTACCAAAATTCAAATAAACAAATAAAATAAATTCTTCTAATCTTTCTTGCAGTTGCAGCTTAGCTCTTACAAGTCCTTTCAACCCAATCCCCAGCAAGCATCCTGTTTTTGTAAATATCAGGCAGGAGCTGCTAGAACACAGTGTGCTTCTTGAGTTGAGGCCAGCTTTTGCAAAACGCTTAAAAATTGAACTCTGGTAACCTCTAGCTTCCAACAGCTTTTTGCAGTCATCTCAAATTATAATTATATACATTTCAACAGTAATGCTATAAGGGCCGCCCAATGGCACTGAGGGTTGAGGTGCTGGACGCCACACCTTGCGTCACGCCGGTGACCCGAGTTCGGGAGCGAGCTCGGGAGCTGGGGTCGGCAGGGGATGGTAGAGGATTGAGTGCCCGAAGGTGCGGCTGTCCTCTCCAGGCAGGTGGGTGAGGGATAGCCCGGCGTACCAGCAGCTTCTGCTGGAGATCGGGAGTGCTGCAGTATGCAGGCTGCACACAACACAGCATGGCTAATGCTGGCAGGGTTGCCATGTGGTGTTGCATCAGGCATGCCCACACAGGGAGGGGAGGTCCACTAAGAACAGGGACACTACTGGCACCGAGGAACAGGCGACAGCACCTGTCCCTCATGCCCTCTGCTGGGCTCACCCAGACTAACCTTCCAGTTTCTCCTGCCAGCTTTCGCCTGTAGCCGGAGACTGCCTTAAAAGAGCGCCGAAGAGGAGAGGGCGACCCACTCTGGATGGGTTAATCTGGGGGGTGCTGGCTGCGGGGAGTGGGGGAGAGAGGAGGTGCAGTTCTGGGGAGCCTCAGATGGGCAGGACATGGGCAGGATGCCTGAGAGAAGGTTCCTCGGGCCGTGACCGAAGTGAAAGAAAGTTGACAAAAAAAACAAACCCAAAAAAACAGTAATGCTATATATTTTCCAAACACAAGAGATTCCTATATCAGTTACATTTCCATACAATGATTTGCACATATTTTTATATCAGCAGATCTAGATATGCAAGGGAGAAAAACAGACAGCAAGAGAAAACTGAGAGACAGTGAGAGGCAGAGAACTGCGAACCTGTCGGATTGATCAAGTCCGAAGTTTCACAGGACAATTTGGTTGCGCAACCAGACAGAGAAGAGACAGAAAAGGAAAGATCCTTACATTTAAACACTTTCTGCATAGCAACTGGGACATGGTCCTATTCTACCCTGTCACAGTCACTACTGGATGCAACCAATATGGTGTTGTCCACGTAGAGTTGAATTTCTGAATTACATATGTAGTCTGGCAATCTATTCATGTAAATTAAAAACAGTAAAGGTCCCAATATGGAACCTTGGGGTACACCCCTAAAAATGTTATTCCAGCCTGCCAGTTTTCCCTCAATACAAGCCTTTTGGGTTCTATCAGCAATATATGAATCAGACTATCTGCAGGCATCTTATGAGATGCTGCTATCCTTTAACCTTTCAAAAAGAATTTGGTGATCAACAAGAACGAAGGCTTTTGACAAATCCACGAGCACCGCACCCACTGCGAGACCCTCATTTAAGTGGCTGGCGACCCAATCTAATAGGTCGAGTACAGCATTCGTGAAGTGTCCCATTCAAAATCTAGATTGAAATTTTGTTATAATACCATAGGTGTCCAAGTAGTCATAGAGTTGGTGATGTACTAGCCTTTTCTAAAATTTTGGATACCTCTGGCAGGAGGGCAGTTGGCCGAAAGTTTGATGAGTTAGTGTACTTTCCATTTTTAGAGACTGGTTCTATTTTAGCAACCTTTCACATTTCTTGAAAAGTTCCCTCACTAAGACTCCAATTAAACATTTTAGCTAAGATTGACAGTACAATTTCTATGGCATCTTTTATAAATCTAGTTTCTCACCCCAGGAATACTCAAATATTCCTAACTCTTCTGCAGTATGCCTCTAAGCCAGATCTGCCCGGAGATAGAATGCTATGCTAATGATGGAATCATTGGCATGTGCCACTTTTCAAATGCTGCCACTACTCAACCGCCTACATTCTAACCCTCAGATTTCTCTTTCCGCCTGTCAAGACTAGATGCTTGGAGATCCTCTTGTCATCATCTCGTTCTGTCATGTGAAAACTTATAAAATATACATAAGTATTTATTGTTTTTCATTTGCTGCCTCTATTCTTTATCATTTTAAAATAACCCGTAAGTTTTTAAGTGTTAAATTATGTGTTTTCTCGGTTTCTCCTGGTTTGGCATAACCGGGGGTAAACCGGGGTTTGTTTTATATTTATCAGAGTTTTCTGACTAAAAACTCCATTAGTTATATTTAATTTTATTAATTTAAACTTGTTTTTAGAACCGCTAATCCCGGTTCTTGAACCGTTAACTTCGGTTCACTTTTACTTCGGTTCCCGGTTCTGATCAGTTCTCCATAGGTTCCGGAACCAACTGCAATAGCTGTATATACTTTAGTTTAAACAAATTTTTAGCGGTTGCAAAGTTTATGTCTTTTACATCTAGAAACCGAAAAGAAAAAAATGGTAATCCCAGTTTTTAATGTTTTTGAGTGTAGCGAATTCTTTTGAGACATGGACACTTCAGCAGTGTGAAACCTGCGTTCATGTCTTGACAGAATTATTAAACATGCTTGAAAAAGGCTAAAAGAAGAAAACGGTCACCATCTCAGGGTCCCTCGAGCTCTGACCAGCTGACACCCTAAATTACTGTGGGTGTAACCACAATAATAACTACTGTAACTGCTACCCTTGAGATGGGTATACAAGCAGTTTTTAAGAGGCTTGCTGAACTGGCTAACTCCCTGGTTCCTTCTAAAATCAAAAGAAAACTAATCATACAGAACCCCCTGCTGGACATTTGGGGACTTCTGTGCCTGTAATAATGCCTGCCAACTCCTGCAGATTGCAGGCTGCTAAAGATCATTCAAGCTTACAAAGGCTATCTGCTTTTGAGCAGCAGACCTCTGCAAACAGCTGTCTCCTTTGCTCATTTTTACTATTAATGTTACAGAGGAGAAATATGTGTTTATGATGAAATGGACAAAGGGGAACCTATTAAACCTAGGTTTTTCACCTAAATAGGAGTTTGATTCTTTCCACAGAGCTTGAGGATTATTCCTCATACTCTACAGTTGTGAGATATGACTGACCTGATACCCACCAAAACCTCCTCCTTCCTGTGAATAGATAAATTTGTCAAGGAGGGTACTTTCAAGATTTTACAAACTCTTAAGCTATGTCTCCCCTCTTGATAAGAGGCTGTACAAGACATAACAAACTGGATGAGGAGGGGCTAAATTTTTATCCTCCCACTCTGTCCACTGAGGGGTGGTACAAGTGATAGCCTGTGACAAGGCATAGATACCCCCTGGCATTTATCAGTTTTCCTAGCTATCAGGCAGACAAACTTTCAAGCCTATGTCAATACCAAAAGTTATTTGTGTAGTCGGCCCCTGCTATAGCAGTCAAGGTCCAGACTCCTCTGTCAGATGACCTAGCTGAAACAGCTAATTTTGGTTTGGAGCCAAATATCAGTCTCAAATGTCTGCTGATTCTAAGGACTCTTACCAGGGATGGTAGATATGATGGGTAGAAGGGGTCTGCATGGTTGCAAGTCACAAACCTCATTTAGGATACCCAAACCAAGACTCTGGATTTCCCAGCCGAGGGTAACTCCCTCTTTGGGGAAAAGATAAAGGTTTAAAAAGGGATACACGAATACAATACAGTAGCAATTCTGCACAAGAAGAGGCTTCCCCTCCCACTAAATCACATAGGATAGGAGGCAAATCTTTCCACAGCAGGCTTCTTTGGTTACCAGGCCATGCACCTGAGATCCTTTGCATCTACAGTGCCCACAGCAGTGGTACTTCAAGAACTGACATGACCTCCCCCCATTAAAAGCAGGGTTGAGCCAGCCCATTGGCACAGTGGTTGGATTTCTGTTTGCGACGCCAGTGACCCGGGTTCGGGAGCAAACCCGGGTTGCTGGAGGGCCGGCGGGGGGGGGAGAAGGATGGAGCATCCCAAGGACAGCTCTTTTCGGGGGGAGGGTGAGGCAGCTCCGGTGCCTGCTTGCTCCTAGCGGAGGCTGGGAGTATCACAGGACACTGGATCACATATATCATCGTGGAGGGGCGGACGTCGGCATCAGCCATTACATCACTATGCCACCCCGAACAGAAAAGAGGAAAAATGGCTGGGTGCACGCCGGATGATGGCCTCCAGATCCTCTGGGCCTCCAAACCCTCAAGGGAGCTACTTTCCGCAGGCCTCAGCAGTGTCCTACGGCCTATAAGGTAGGTGCTAGTGTCCCCGTCCACTGGTGCATTTCCCCTGAAGGAGAGCCACCCTTGAGGAAATGCTGGGATACCGTGGGAAGGGATGCGATATGGGGCTTGCGGGGGTTCAGGACTGTAGTGGGGCAGTAGGGAGGTATGGCAGAAAAAGTCATAGGAGTGCCTGAAGGAGAGGGGGGCATCCGATCAGGAGTGAGGGGAATAAATACAATACACAACAACAACAAAAAAAAGCAGGGTTTTTAAACCTGTTACTGTCAAGTACAGTGGACCCTGCTCTATTACAACAAAGGGTATCACAAAGAAAATGGGGAGTGGGGGCCTGTTTAAGACACCTAACAAAGCCAAAGTTCAAAGTACTTGGCAGTTTTTCCTTTACCTAGATCACTGGCTGGGGGTTGTAAAATCATCCCAGCAAGTGTGAGCATCTGCAACTCACCCAAAGGTTCCTGGTGTTCTTAGGCTTCTGATACCTCTAGAAAGTCTGTCCCCAGCTTGCTAAAGCACTATGGTTCATGGGAGCAGAGCTAGATACCCTGCAAAGCAGGGCCTTACCTGCCTCTGGGCAGGTTAAGGAGTATCCCATAGTTAGCAGGCTTAACCAACCTGAATAAACCAAATACTCCAGCACAGTTTCTTCACCTACTGGCCATATGGCACCTGCTACTGACAGTCCTGGAATCCAGGTTACAGGTAAGGGACATTTAATTTTACCTCAGGGCTCACTGGGTTCTGGGTAAGCACCCCCTTTCAAAACTAATCCTAGTAATACGTGTTACTGACCCTCCAGGGGTGGAAAGAGGAAACCAACTAAGGGTTTCCTTTTTCAGCAAGAATCCCTATCAGTTCTAGCAACAGATGCATCCCTACTAGGGTGGTATTCCCATTTGGGGTTCACACCATCCAAAGCATTTAGTCAAGTGCAGAGTCACTCCTGCGGATAAATCTGCTGGAGCTAAGAGTAGTGTTACTGCTACAGGTCAGAGCAGACAATACCTCCACACTGCACTACATAAAGAAGTAGGAAGAAATAAGATCAAATCCTCCCTGCACAGAAGTCATGCAAATATGGAGTTTAGTATACTCCATGGGGGTTTCCTGACAGATTTTTCTTCTGCCAGGCAAGGATAATACATTGGCAGGTATCCTGACTCAAATCAACCAGGCTCATTTCTTTTTTTGAAATTTAATAAGCTTTATTGTTATTGGACTTGTACAGTCCAATTATAAGTTACATGGCATGGAATGATCAAACGTCACTGAGAAATAGCTGCACAAGCAATACATACACTCCCCCCCTCTTGTTAACCCTTCCCTCCCTTAAGATACCAAGTCATAAAAATTAAGGGGGTTCCTTATCTTGGGTGTATAATGAACGTGAAAATTCAACCAAAACAACTTTAAACATTGTTATGTTAATCACAATATATTCATAGTATTTGTTATTATTTATTCAACCATCATTTAGAGGGGTTGTTTGCACCATTAACAAAGTCTCCAATTTACTCCATCTCTTGCCATATCCTTGAGGACTGCCTCTAAGAGTGGCTATTGTTTTTTCAATCCTTAGGTTGTACAGAATTTCATTTAGCCATTCCGAATGTGAAATTTCCTTTTGATCAAGCCAGTGACGTAAGACCAATCGCTTTACTGATGAGGAGACTAAGGAGATGTGGAATCTTCTCTCCCTAACAGGAATCGATGAAAGAACTCCTACAATACAAATTTCAGGGGAAAAAAGATCTGTTAACCCTACTAGGGGGTCCATTGCGGTCTTAATTTTCTCCCATAGTGGGGCTACTTTATTGCACTCCCATAGGATGTGAAACAACGATCCGTCTGCAGATGCGCATCTAGAATATGTTGCTGTAGGAAGTTTTCCCATTCTAAGTAAATGCAATGGGGTAAAATATATATTTTGGAGAATGTAAAATTGGGTAAGATGTAACCTATCATTTGTTAAATACTGGTAAAGGTCAAGCCAAATGCGATCCCATTCCTTGGGCAACGTGGGTAGTGTCCTACTCCAATAATAAGATTCCCCAGTTGTTGTAGGATACATATAGGGGAAGATAAAGGCCACTAGACGTGAGACCGAATGGGGTAACCAAGCGAGGGATTGCATACGGGAGAGAAACTCTCCTTGATTAATGTCCAAGTTTACTGTACCAAACCATTCTATCAGCATATGGCGGATCTGATAAACCTTGAAAATCTGTGACCGTGAAAGCCCCAGATCATGAAGTAGTGTTGGTCTTTCAGGGATTCTTCCCTCCAGTATGAGGTCAGAAATATATTTCCTCATTAATTCTGGCATACAAATAGTTATGCCCTGAAGTTTAAAGTTTGGGTTTCTGCATAATGGTTGGGAAATAGCCCATGTGTTATCATATTTCATAGATCTTCAAAGTTGAGTGTGTACTTTGACCGCTGTGCCTATAACTGTACATCTTAATTGTGGAGGTAATCTATTTAAAGATACAAAGTACATAGACTCTGGAGATATTCCCATTGTCCTAATCAAATATCTTTCGATCTGTAACCAGATGGGTGTATATATATTGAAGGATTCATAGGCCCCGAACCTAAAGTCCAGCGGGCATATTTTGAGATATGACTGGCTAAATAATATAAATAGAGATCTGGTAGCCTGAGTCCCCCAGATGTTTTGGAGCGCCCAATTTTATATAAGATCGACATGGGCATTTCTTTTGCCAGAGAAAACAGGATATTAATGCATGAAATGTTTTGAACCATGTGATTGGGATAAAGAGATTAAGCATATGAATAGGATAAAAAATGTGGGGGAGGATATTCATTTTAATAACACTGACTCTGGCTTGTATTGACAAAGGGAGTATGCTCCAGCTATTTAAATCCCGTGCAATGGTTACCACTGAATTGTCCAGGTTCAACCTTCTCCTCAAGGTATTTCTTTGTGTGAGAATTATTCCTAAATAGACAAGTTTAGATGACCCTTTCAGCCCTAGTTGTGTATAATCTGTGGGGAGTACATGATGATTTAAGGGCATTAGGGTGGTTTTGTCCAAATTAAGCTTATAATTTGAGACCAGTCCAAAATGGGAAATTATGCGGAGAGCAGCTGGTATTGAAGTGGCAAGATGTGACAAATATCATCGGCATAAGCTGAGATTTTGACCTCAAGGGGGCCTAATGTGATACCTTGCACTTGTGGGGAGGAATTCAGAAGTCTAATTAAGGGCTCTAAATAAATATTAAACAAAAATGGGGATAGAGGCCAAACCTGATGAGTTCCTGAGTGAAGCGTGAAACCTCCTGAGAGAATACCGTTGCAGTATACTTTGGCATTCAGGCTGGAGTATAGAATCTTTATCCATGCGAAGAACCTGGTAGGGAAACCAAATCTTTCCATTGTTAGAAAAAGAAAATCCCAATGTACCCTGTCAAAAGCTTTCTCCGCGTCCAGGGACACCAAAACCATTGGATCATGAGAATCCCTGGACATGGAGAAGATGTGTTCCAGCTTTCGCAGATGGTCTAGAGAGGATCTACCCCTCATGAACCCTACCTGCTCAGGTCCTATAAGTCCCTCCCAAACTTGCATTACCCTAGCAGCTAAAATTTTTGCCAAGATTTTCATATCACAGTTCATAACGGATATGGGCCGATAGTTGGTGACTTTGTCTGGGAGTTTATTGGGTTTAGGTAAAATAATTATAAGAGTCTGCAGGAGAGAGGGGTCAGATATACCCTTTTCACAAAGGTAAGAAAAAACTTGAGCAAGAATGGGAAGTAAATCATCTGTCAGGGTTTTGTATAAGTTAGCGGGAAATCCATCTGGGCCTGGAGATTTCTCTGGTGCAGTGCCTGATGGCAGTTAAAATTTCTGACTGAGATATAGGCCGTGTTAGGGAGGTTTATTGGTCATGGGGTAACTGCGGAAGTGGAATATTCCTCAAATAATCCTGAATATCCTTATTTGAAGGAATATTTAGGGGAGGACTATATAGCTGTGAATAAAAGCTGTCAAACTCTTGGGTAATCTCTACTGGGGAGGTTTTAAGGGTACCATCGAGTTGGGAGGAGGTAACTTTTACCAAACAGGAAGCTTCTTGCTCTCTGAGCCGCATAGCATAGAATCCCTGAAAGCCCATCACTGCTTTATCTCCCTGGTCTATATAGGTGGAACGCGTCTTTAGCAATGCATATTCGGACTTTTCCCTTAGTAAGTCTGTATATTGATGTCTTAATTTGGTTAGTTTAATCTGCTCTCATTCAGAGGCTTCTAGGGTTGGACTATGTTCAAATGCCTCTATTTGTGATGAAAGGACACATAAAGAAGCCTCTCTCTTTTTACGGGTAGAAGCAATCCGAATACATTCCCCGTGGAGTACGCATTTTAATGCCCCCTATATTTTATCTACATTGGTGATAGAACCTAAGTTAGATTGCCAAAAGTTTCGGATAAGTGACTGCAATTTTTCTATGACCCAAGGGTCTTTGAGAAGTTGTGAATTTAATTTCCAAATGTTATCCCGCCTAATATTCAGATTGGGGTTGTATAGAAGCCGTACTGGCGAATGATCCGACAATACCTTGGGAGCTATTCCAGCATCTGGGATATGGGGCAGGGCTTCGGTACTAACTAAGAAATAATCAATCCGGGAAGAAGATTTATGTACTGGGGAATAAAAAGTATATTTACGGTTGGTCGGGTGAAAAGTTCTCCAGGGGTCACAGAGACCTCCCATGGTTATAAGTTCCTGTAGAGCTTGTTGTGTCGAAGATGGTCTAGTGACCCGATTTGTCTAAGTTAGAAGTAATGGTAATATTCCAGTCACCTTCGAAGATTAAAGGGAGGTGTATAAATCGTGAAAACACATTTATTACTCCAGTAAAAAAATTAGGAGATGGGGTATTTGGACCGTAGACACACCCCAGAAGCAGTTCTGTATGATCTAGGGTCCCATGGAGGAAAATATATCACCCATCAGGGTCCACAATAGCCATGCTTAATTGAAAGTTTAGTCCCTTCAGAAGAAGGATAGCTACTCCCTGCTGATTGGTGGAATTTCCCGCTGTATGCCTTTGTCCCTCCCATTGGCATCTGAGGAAAAGGTTCTCTGAGGTCAAGAGGTGAGTCTCTTGGAGAAACGCTATATGACACTGTAGTGTCTGCAAGTGTCTTAGTACCTGGTGCCGTTTAATACTAGTACGTATCCCTTTAACATTCCATGAGATATATTTCATCCTGTATCAGCCCTTTACAGATTGTCCCTGGGTCTTTTGAAGTTGAAGAAACCCATTTTAACCCCTGGTTTGGTATCTTATCTTCCCATATATCCCTCCTCCAAAAAAAAACCCCAGAACAAAACAAAGAAAAGGACCCAATCTCCCACAGAAAAGGGAAAATGGAAATTCGTACTCTTCTCATTCTGGTTTATACACCAGAGTACTACACAGTTCTAGGGACATGGATATGTTGTTCATCCACACTTATTGGCAGGTTCCTTGCTGCTTTAAATCTTGCCGGAAGGTCTTCAAGCTGGCTCCTCCCACCCAATCGGGTGGTAAAACTCTCGGCTCCACCCCATGACCCCAGATCTTCCTTACCGCTTGGAAGCTTAGGTTCCCTCCTTAACGCTCTGCGTACAAAACTGGTTCCTAATTCTTCGAAAGTTCGAAATCAAAAAGTTTTTGCTAAAAAGACTTCGGTCTTCTTTCCTCGCGGCTGCGATGGACAACTCGACTCCCGGTTTCCGGAGGTGCCCTTGCGGGCAGAAGATGTCTAGGACGGATCTGCACTCCATGTGTGTCTACTGCTTGGGCCTTGAGCACGCACCCACAGGCTCTGCACTTGTGCTCTTCTTTTTCGCCTACGCCTCTGAAGACCGTGTTGCCCGATTACAACTGGGGTGCCCGAGAAAAGAATTCCTCCGTTAAATCTAAAGAGGCCCGTTGCGGTGTCCACGGCGGCGGCTCGGCGGATCAGCTCGAGCAGATGATCGCCTTGAAGAGGAGGCGCGCTGGCCACCTTACCTCGGCCGCGGCATTTGTCCCGCTCTCTCTAGGTGCCTCATACTCGGCTTCCTTTAAGGAGCTCTGTCTGACCCTCTCTACGAAAGGTGAGGGTCCAACTTCTTCTGGGCCTTTTTCCAGGTCCAAAAAGAGCAAAAGTAAGTCTCTCCTTCGACGCTCTTGGGAGCAGGAAAGATCCCCCTCCCCATCTTGTCGACAGTCGACATCGGTCGACCCCTCAGCTTCAGCCACTGGCTTCACGGTGTCCCCGTCAGGCCAGTTGACTGAGACTCACGACGCTGCCGAGATTTTTCTCGATCCGTTAGACAGGTTGTTGACTGAGAAGCTGAGAACTCTCCTCCGTTCCCCGGTGGGAGTTGAGGATCCCGTCGGCTTGTCCATGCCTCCGTTCCGGAGCTCGTGGAACTGTCCGAGCTGAGGGAGGCCGATTCCGACACTTCCTCGCCGTCCTCGCCTAACCGAGACTCGGTCTCGTCCCTGACATCCTCAGCGATCCAGCCGATCCCGCCGACATAGGCGGTCTCGGTTCCGCACCGCTGCAAGCGGGGCGCCGCCGCTTTCCTCTTCCTCCTCCTCGGACGAGGGAGGCTTCGGCGCAAGTTGCGCCGGAGGTATGAGGAATCATGTGGCAATAGCTTTTGACGGGAATAGCCACCCAGTCGCCTTTCCCGCCATTAGTGGTTGCACGAGCGCCGGAACAACCCCTCGCTAGTCGAGGAGCCTGTTCCCAGGCTGGTTGTTCGGCCAGTTCCAGCTGCCCCACCGATTCTGGTGGAACCTCCGCCTCCACAGCCGTTAGTTGGGGCTCCGACCAAAACTTCTCGGTCGGCTAAGGGTTTGCCCCATAGGCTGTCTGTCACCCTCACTCCTGATAAACCTCGGCAGGTGGAGGGTGGCTCAGGCCTGAGGCAGTTCTTTGAGGACTCTTCCGAGTCCGAGGATGATTCCTCCTTTTCTCCAAGCGCATGGACTTGGAGTCCTTCTGAGGACAGTCAGTGGATGATAGCCCTTCGTCCTTCTTAGGTTGCTTCGCTCATCCTCGAGTCCACCGGATGAAGCTCGAACTCCGTTTTAAATGGGCCAGGTATCCTCACGGAGATTCTGGACCGAGGGGATTCTCCCACGGAGGCCTTTCTGGTGGCCGAGGCCATAGTGGGTCCGGCCTGGAGCTTTGGCAGCACCCTGCTTCCTGCCCTGCGCCTCAGGCCAGAATGGCCAGGGAAGTATGTGGTCCCTACCGTTCCTGTCGGTTTTGGGAACACCCTCTGCCGAGGGGCTGGTTACCGACAGCATTTTCGGCGTGCGGGAAACGCCAAGGATGTGGACAAACCTCCGACAAGGAACCAAGAAATTGATTATGCCGGGCGTAAAAGTCTATGCTGCCTCTCTCGGCACTGGCTAGGCCAGCTTTGGCCGTCCTCATGGCGATTTTCTCTCATGCCCTGTTGGGCTCCCTGATGAGGTCATCCTCATCTTCCCGCCGGATCTGCAGACTACGGTCAGGCAGGTGTGGGACCAGGGCAGGGCAGTGGCCAAACAGCAGCTCCAGACTGCTTTTAGACATCGGGACCATGTGCCAGGTTGCGGCGCCGGTGGCCAAGGCCGTCAGGGCTTGGCTGAGGATATCCAACTTACCTTGGATACCCAGCAGGTTGGCGGATGTTCCCTTTGGGACTGACCTCTTCGGCCCTGGGGTGGAAGGTCACCTGCAGAGGATCGAGAAGTCCAATGCTACCTTGACTCGGTCTCTTCCGTCAGAAGGACAAAGGCCGCAAGCTACAGCCCAAGCCCTCGTCCTTCCAGCCCACGGGCGCGCCCGCCCAGCAACGCCAGGGGCTGCAGGCTCGAGCTGGATCCCAAACCTGAGCCGCCGGCTTCCTCCAACAGGAAGCAGGAGGAAGGCCCAGGAGGTCCCTTGGCCGTCCCCTCCAAGTTTGCCCAGTGGACGGGCTGAGGGTGTCGCCCCATCCCGTCACCATACCCCTGGTTCCCCCCATGGGGGGACGGCTCCAACACTTCCTTTCCGCCTGGTCCGCTGTTACCACAGACAGGTGGGTTCTGGAGGTGGTGGGAAAAGGCCTGCCTCTAGATTTCGAGCAGGCCCCTCCCTTCAGAGCCGTCGCACTTCGGGGGGCCTTGGGGTCCGCAGCCTCACTGGCGGCTCATGGAGCCGACATCGCTCTCCTCCAAAAGGAGGTGATCAGGGAGGTAGAGGACCCCCTCTCAGACCTGGGGTTCATGTCCAGGTATTTCCTGGTTCCGAAACGGACGGGGGGCTGGCGCCCATTCTCTACCTCGCACGACCTGAACAAGTTCCTAAGGTCTCGAACCTTCAGGATGGTCACTCTGGCACAGATAATACCATCTCTGGAACACGGCATGGTTCTGCTCTCTGGACCTACAGGACGTGTTCTTTCACATCATCCCTATCCGTCCGTCTCATGGAGATTCCTTACACCCCCGAGGCGGAGGATCCTCTTTGAGTTCAAGCCATGCCCTTGGCTTATCTCCAGCTCCCAGGGTCTTCACCAAATGCATGGCAGTGGTGACAGCATTCTTGCGGCGCCAAGGGGTCCGGGTGTACCCTTACCTGGACGATTGGCTGATAGCAGCCCCCTCCAGACAGGAGATCTGGCCCTCCAGGTCTGCTCTCAAGTCGGCCTTCTCATCAACGAGGCCAAGTCGGAACTCGAGCCGAAGCAGGTGATCCTGTTCATCGGGGCAGAGCTCGACTCTCTTCGAGCCAGAGCACGGCTCCCGGCGGACAGGGCCGAGGTTCTTACCTCCTTTGCCCATTCATTTCTGGTTGGGCAGTCGCGCCCTGCCCGGGACTTCCTGCGCCTCCTGGGTCTCATGGCGGCCTGTACCAGCATGGTCCATTGGGCACGCTGGCACATGCGCCCTTCAGTGGGGACTGGCCAGCCAGTGGTCACAATGCTGCGATCCATTGGGCCAGCTAGTGATAGTGACCCAGGAGATGTGGAATGCTCTCCAGTGGTGGACCGTTCCATTTCATCTGCAGGAGGGCATCCCGTTTGTCCACCCCGAGCCGACGGTCTTTCTATCGACCGATGCCTCTCTGATGGGTTGGGGTGCCCATCTGGGGGAACACCGAGTGCACGGCCTCTGGTCCCCGCGGGAGTCCCGATGCCACATCAACCTGCTGGAGCTCCGAGCGGTCCGCCTAGCTCTCACCGCCTTTGCTCTGTTTCTCCGGGGTCAAGTGGTCCGAGTCCAGACGGACAATACCACGACCATGTACTACCTGAACCGCCAGGGCGGGATGCGCTCCATGCTTCTATGCAAGGAAGCTCTCTGCATTTGGTCACTCATGCGCAGCCTGGAGGCGGATCTCCTAGCCATTCATGTGGCAGGAGCCTCCAACACCCTGGCCAATGCCCTGAGCCGGATAGGGGCTGCATCTCACGAGTGGTCTCTCCTGCCGGAGGTAGTACAAGATCTGTTCTCCCACTGGGGCACACCTCAGGTGGACCTGTTTGCCTCCAGGGAGAACGCGAAGCTGAGGCTGTTTCATGCCCGCCCCCCTCAGCAGGGCTCGCTGCAGGGGGATGCCTTCTCGAGGCTCTGGACCCCGGGCCTCTTTTACGCCTTTCCCCCATTTCCCTTGATTCACAAGGTGCTTCTCAAGGCAAGGAGGGACAAGGCACAGGTGATTCTGATAGCCCCAGACTGGCCCCGCCAGTTCTGGTACCCAGATCTCCTCAGCCTCAGCTCCAGGCTCCCGAGGCAGCTTCCAGCTCACCCGGACCTGCTCTCAGTCAATCAGGGGAAGGTGTTCCATCCGGACCTTCAGTCCCTGCACCTGACGGCCTGGTTCCTGAGCGGCTAGAGTTCCAGGCCTTGGGTCTTTCCGACGAGGTCTTCAATGTTGTTGAGGCGTCCTTAAGGAGTCGACCAGAAAATGCTATGCCTTCAAATGGAAGAGATTTTCCATTTGGTGTCAGAAGTGAGGCTTGGACCCTTCCTCCTGTTCTGTGGCAAGCATTTTGGACTATTTATGGTCCCTTTCTAGTCAAGGGCTTAGGTCGACGACCCTAAAGGTGCACCTGGCAGCCATCTCTGCTTACAGTGGCTGGCTGGGAGCAGTCGGTGGCGAGGAGAAGGTGATCTGGCGCTTTTCAAAGGCCTTGATCACATTTCCCCTCAGGTGCGAGATCCTCCACCTCCATGGGATTTACTGCTGGTACTGGCAAAGCTCATGGGCAAGCCATTCGAACCAATGCACAGGTGTGAACTCTCTCACCTGTCGTGGAAGACCGCCTTCTTGGTGGGTATCACGTCAGCCAGAAGGATGGGAGAACTCCAGGCGCTCTGCATTGAGTCTCCTTACCTGGTCTTCCACAGGGACAAGGTTGTCCTGCGCCCCCACCCGAAATTCCTTCCGAAGGTGGTGTCGGAGTTTCACCTTAACCAGGTGTTGACTCTGCCGGTGTTCTACCCCAGTCACACCTCGGAGGCCGAATACAGGCTCCATACTTTGGACCCTAGAAGGGCACTCGCTTATTATAAGGAGCGCACGGCTGAAATTCGGGGAGAGGTTCGCCAGCTGTTTGTCACCTACGCTGAAGCCGCACCTGGCAGACCTGCAGCCAAGCGGACGATAGGCAGGTGGGTCACCTCCTGCATAGATCTCTGCTATAAGTTGGCGGGCATGGAGCCTCCCAGAGGGATAAGAGCTCATTCTACCCGCCATACTGCTGCATCGGTGGCTGCTTCCATGGACGTCCCTATCCAGGAAATCTGCAGGGCTGCTACCTGGAAGTCAGCACACACCTTTATTACCCATTACCACATCGACCTTGAGTCACGCCGGGATGCTGGTTTTGGGGCCTCGGTTCTCCAGTCTCTATTTCCTAAGTAGGGGTGTGCGCCTTGCCTCCCTCCTCCCAGAGAACTGCTAGAGTCTCGCTAATAGTGTGATGAACAACATATCCATGTCCCTAGAAATACAGGTTACTCACCTGTAACAGGAGTTCTAGGAATGGTATATGTTGTTCATCCACACGACCCACCCGACCTCCCCGGCTTCAACGCACAACCTGAGCTTCCAGCGGCCAGATCTGGCATCATGGGGCGGAGCCGAGAGTTTTACCACCCAGGTGGGTGGGAGGAGCCAGCTTGAAGACCTTCCGGCAAGATTTAAAGCGGCAAGGAGCCTGCCAATAAGTGTGGATGAACAACATATACCATTCCTAGAACTCCTGTTACAGGTGAGTAACTTGTATTTCTGGGCTGCAATGTGCCATCCTCCTTAACAAGCCATAACCCCCTTCCCCTGCCCCACTCCTCATGAATAGGAAGCAATCTAAATTAGATAATGAAATAACAGTTATATAACAGAATTCCAATGGATGCTAACTATATATTATTCATATGAAACACAACTAGCAGTTCTTCATTCTATATAGTCCGAAAGGGTCAACGCGCTAAACAATGAAGGATTTCTACTAGAATCCATAACTCAAACTGTGTATCAAAGGACCCTTTCAGAGATTGATTCCTGCATTACATTCATGCAGTATATAGTGCTCCTGTCGGTGATACGAAAAGAAAGAAAACCAAGTTCTTAATTAGAACACTATTAAACTGTACAGCCGAATGCTTATATCAATTGACTAACTCAAACAAACCGCAAGTTTAAACATTATAAGTCCCCTTTTAATCTTGACTCCATCAGGGCTTGGATAGTGTCTTTAGGGACAAGGATTGAAGTTAAAGTAAACAAATTAAGCAAAGCTCTACTATGTACGATTGTTCCACCTTTTAAACATTCTGATCTCCAATGAGCTGACTGGGACTGAAACAAACATGCTTGTTTTCGAAGAGAAGTAACTGCTTAGCATGAAGCAACAAAATGTAAAATGGGCCACATCACCTTAATGACATGTTCACAACTGAACTTATCAGATTCAGGACATCAACATTACTGCAAGTTTCTGCGGTATGATATTGACTCACGACATTACAAGCCGCGATTACCACAGCACAGTCCACTAATAAACTCGATGCCCTCAAGTACGTTTCTTCCCGGTACTCTCATTTAAAAAGGTCAGGATATAGCTTCTTCAGACTTTGAACAGCTTGAACATGCGATTCAAAATTATGCCATTCCTCCCCATGAAGCACCTGAAGTGTGGCGAGATATTTCATTTTAAAACGAATTCCAGCTGCAATGAGCTTCGCAACTATAGGGTGAAGCTGCGTTCTTCTTTTCCTCACAGTATTTGGCAGGTCCTGAATCATCCGGATTCTTCTACCCTCCCAGAGCAGCTCACTAATGTCCCGAGTTTTATTGAGGATGTACTGCTTGTCCCGAAAATTCAATAACCTGAAAATTATGGGTCGCAGAGCAGCCCACGGTTGAGGAATGGGCCTTAAAGATTGATGGGCTCGCTCAATTACATACTCGGGGCCATTAGAGGAAGGGCCTGCAAGTTTGCTACACAGCTTTTGAATAAACAGCACAGGCGACGAACCGTCCTTCCCTTCAGGAAAACCTAGGATTAGCAGGTTATTCCTTCTGGATCTACCTTCTAGGTCTTCCATTTTGAGCTCCATGGCCTTTAATCAGTGTCGCAATTGGGTCAGTTCTGGATCTACTCTTCCCCTCCAGTCATCAAGGTTAGATATCCGTGATTCATTATCTGAGATGCGTTGAGTTAGTAATGCCAACGAGGAAGTAATGCCCTGGATAGATGCAGTTAAAGTTTCAAGGGATTCCTTCAGAGGGGAGATACCTTCCAGGAATTTTCCTTCAGTGAATGCGGCCTGGAGGTTAACATCAGCTGTTGCCCCTGCCAGAGATACCTTTGAATGCTTCGCGGTCTTGTCCTGAGTCGGGGTTGGTGGCGGTGTATGGCGAGGTAGGTTTTCTCGCATATCAGTTTCCATTTTGAAGAGATTGTGATGCCGCGATGTTCCTTGCAGTTTTTTAAAGATAGGATAGGCCAGCTTTAACCATGGAAGTCTTTAAATTAGACTTAAATCTTGTTTTGCCCGAGAGTGGAGCAGGAGTCATGGAGAAAGTGACTGTTCCGGCAGCCATCATGTGCCTCTCCCAACCAGGCTCATTTCTAATGGGCCTTGAACAGTTAGGTGGTGCAAGTGATCATTAAGAAGTGGGGCACTCCAGTGGTACACTTACATGGAAACATAGAAGTTGACAGCAGATAAGGACCGCAAGGCCCATCCAGTCTGCCCATTTCTTTTTCTACCTTATAAATGTGCCATCAGCCTTTGCTCTGTCATTGGCCTATCTATTCATACTCATCTGTATTGGTCCCTTATGCCTATCCCATGCCTGTTTGAAGCCCTGCACTGTATTCATATCCACCGCTTCCTGAGGTAGGCCGTTTCATGCATCCACCACCCTTTCTGTGAAAATGAACTTCCTCACATTACCCCTTAATCAGCCTCCCTCTAATCTCATGCTGTGTCCTCTTGTCCTGCTATTTTTCTTATATTGAAACACGTTAGACTCTTTCACCTTGTTAATGCCCTTAAGGTGTTTGAATGTTTCAATCATATCACCTCTCTCCCTCCTTTGCTCTAGGGTATACATATTGAGCTCCATTAATCTGTCCTCATATGTTTTCTGATGCAGTCCCTGCACCATTTTGGTTGCCAGTCTCTGGACTGCCTCAATTTGGTTAATGTCCTTGTGAAGGTGTGGCCTCCAGTACTGCACGCAGTACTCCAGATGGGGCCTAATCAGTGTCTTGTAAAGAGGGATTATTACCTCCCTCTTCCGACTTGTGATACCCCCTACTAATACACCCCAACCTCCCCCTAGCCTTACCTTACACTTGTTCGTATCCCACCAGAACTACCATTTGCCACAGTACTATTGCACAGCTGATTGGGAAATAGTCTCCCTGGATATTCTTGCTTTGTTTTGGTCAGTGAGGCACATGTATGCTTTCACATCCCTTCTTTCTCCTCTTTGGTGTATAGAGCATTGCTTTGGCTCAAGCCCAAATCAGTATTAACAGTTTCTGTGGCACCAGACTGAGCCAGACACCATGGTACATTCTGCTATCCTATATGTCTGTGGCCGAGTCAATGCATATTTCTCAAAAGACATATTTTACTGTCTCCAATAGGGGGAGGCTCCTGTACTCCAATCTCAACTCACTTGGAGGTTTTGGGAATCTAGAATATGCATGCTTGCATCTTTCTAAGGTGTCCTGGGCATTTTAAGGGGTTACAGAAAGCCTTCTGTTGGGAATACCTATGTTACAAAAGGTGAAAGGTTTTCTATTGGGATACCAGCACAGACTGGTGCCCCAGCTGTTCTGCACTATTTTATCTACAGTATTTACATTCAGTGGGCTTACAGCCCAGTATCTAAAAAAAAAAGGCATTTGCTTACATGTTAGTTGCAGAGTATTTTTCTGGTTTTATACTCTGTTTAAAAAAAAAAAGAGGTTCTTTAAGGGTCTGGTCCACCTGCACCCCTCACAGGGAACCAGTGCCTGCATGGGACCTTAATGTGTGCATAACTAGGCTCATGGGTTCCCCTTTTTGAACCTATGCATTCAGCTCATTTGAGATGTGTCACATGGCATGGTTTTTCCTTGTCTCATTAAACAGGACTACATCTCATCCCTCAGAGACAAAGTGGTCATGAGAACAAGCTGGAGGTTTATTATTAGAGTGGTTCTTAAATCCCATTTGAACCAAAGCATTACCTTATTTGTCTTTTTCACTCAACACTCTAGTTCTGGTGAAAGGAGACTCCATAGCCTGGCTGTCAAAGGAACTTCTAGCTATTACTTGACAGCCACTAAAGCCCATAAGCAGGGCAGGAAACAGCTATTCCTGACATATAACGATACAGGTCAGGGAAACAGTGTCAGCATGGGGCCTGTACATTTGTCTTGCCAAGTTCATGGGTTCTTCCTTTGAACCCATGTCTTCAGCAACACTAAACTATATTACATGGCAAATGCTACTTTTAGTGGCTATCACCTCACTCAGACCAATCAGTGACCTTCGGACCCTGTGCATCGAGCAGGACTACATCCTTTCTCACAGGGTTAAAGTTGTTCTTAAAACTGATAGGAAATTCCTTCCCAGAGTGGTTTTAGACTTTCATCTAAGCCAAACTATGTATCACTCAGTTAGTGTTTTTACTGAGCATTCTTATTCTGGTGAACGTATATTGCATAGTCTTGATGCAAGAGAGCTTTCAGCTACTGCATGACAGCTACTAAGCTCCACAGGCAGGACAAGACACAGTTTTCCTCATTTATGGGGATAAGGGAAGGGTTAATCCAGCATCTAAAGGTCCACTTCTCACTGGATGGTCCGGTGTATTCAGTTTTGTCATGTCACAGTGGACAGAGGCCTAAGCAGGGCTCAGAGCCCATTCCACAAGGGGGGGCAGTTGACACACTGGCAGCTGTCAGGGATGTCTCTTTCTAGATATCTGTAAAGCAGATACCTGGAGGACGGTTCACACGTTTACCAAACATTACAGCCTGGATATGCAGGCTAGAGCTGATGCCCAGTTGGTACAGCTGTCCTGCAGAGCTTGTTTCCAAAATAGGTTCTGTTCCCGCCTCCAAAGGTAGTGCTTTTTAGTCTGCAGAAGAGTTAGGAATATTGGAGTATTCCTGGGGTGAGGAGAAAAAGTTACTTACCATAGTAACCTTGTTTCTTCCAGGGGATACTCCAATATGCATAACTATCCCACTCTGCCTCCCCTTCCAGAACCAGTGGCTTTTATTCCGTGCAGTACATTAAGGGTATGTATGCCACATTCTGGATTTTATTGAACCCAGTTTCAGTGGTTTTTTACCTTTTAGGTGATTCTGACATTGAAGAATGCATTGTTTGTGAATAGATCTTGGTATATTCTTCCTTCAGTTGAAGGCTAGTTGTAGGAGTCCTAAAATTACTAAATGTTACTGATTTTAAATCTTTTGGGCCCTATTTTGACAGGCGTCCACAAAGTCTGAGGGTTAGAGTGTAGGCAGTTGAGTAGTGGCAGCATTTAAAAAGTGGCACATGCCAATAATTCCATCATTAGCATAGCATTCTATCTCTTGGCAGATCTGGTTTAGAGGCATACTGCAGAAGAGTTATGAATATTGGAATATCCCCTGGAATAAACAAGGCTACTATGGTAAGTAACTTTTTCTTCTATGCCATCAAGGCCACAGGATTTGTTTACTTTTAGTCTCCTTATGACATTTTTTACATCCTTATAGGAAACAATTTTAAACCTGAAATTAGGACGATCCGTCTCAGAGAATTTGATTTTTTTTTTGAGAAGAGCTTATGTTTCAATGCCCCATATTAATTTTAAAATCAGTAATTACTATGTCTGGTAGATGTGTAAAATAATCTTTCAGTATAGCTGCCAAAATTTTAGAATCTTGCAGTACACCATCAGATTCCATTTGGATTAGGTGAGCAGTGTTCAGCAGATTCTCAAAATACGTTATGATTTTCCAGTACATTTTATGATCTGTAGGCTTATAAATCTTTTTATTATATTGGCTTTTCTTTTTCTTACTCTTCTGATTCAGTATATTTCTGGTCACCTTAAATTTCTCCTAGTCTTCAGATTTTAATGTTATATTTGCAATCTTCCATGATCTTTGTTTCCCCTAATTTCCTTTTTTCCACCAATTCAGGGAACATGTTTCTTCTTTTATTTCTACTTTTTAAATTAACCAAATCATTACACGCTTGCAGGAATAAATTAGAAAATTCCTCTAGTGCCACTCTTGTTATACAGTTTGAAACACTGTCTCTTAACCTCATCTGTTTTAGTCAGTCTTTTTGCTTTATCCATTAATTGCAGCTGACAACTTACAGTATTATGGTCTCCCAAAATTGGAGAGGTACCAATTTTTGATAAAACAAAAATTGAGTCTAGTATGTTACCTGAGCTGTTTTAAACGGCCTTTCCTAGGGAATGTAGTAATAGTCTGTGTCAAATCCAAATCTCCAAGGTTCTTTTCTAGACAGTTGTCTCTTGTGCAGCCCCAGGTTGTGTTGAAAGCACCTATCAGTACCATTTCATGATTTGCTGAATGTGTTGTTATAGTCTGGGCCAATTTCTCAAACTGTCTCGTATTTAATGTCGGCCGTGACGTCGTCAGGGCTAATTTCTGAAAATAAACTGCTTCGGCTCCAGCTTGAACAGCTGGAAGACGGAGCTAGAGTAGGCCATGTTTACTTGCTGGGAGTCCCTCATGGCTCTGAAGGGCCCGACTTACTGCACTCTTCAACTTTTGTAAACCACATTGGATTTAAAACCTAACAGTATTGATTTATAAAGTCTACCGCATCATGCCCGGAAAAAGCCAGCAGATCCAGACTGACCCTGTACTATCCTAATCTCTACAGCAGGTCAACATATAATGGACCAGATCCTTCAGAGAGCTAAGAGCAAGGTCCAACTTCAGTTATCAGATGGATGCTGCATTTTCTTGTTTTCTGGTCTTAGGTTTTGTGACTTGTTAGTGTCACAAGGTTTTCGATGCTGTGTACAATGAGTTGAAAACCCTGAGAGTCAGTCACTCAATTTTTCTGCCTGCATAATTTCAAATATCCTACGCCAGCAAAATCTTTATCTTCATAGATCCCACGGAGACTGGGAAGAGACTTCTCAAAATAAAGGAGGATTTCACTAGTGGGGCGGATGCATGAAAAGAGACTGATGAGGGCTGAACTTTACTGAACTGTAGTCCCTTTTCCTAACCATACTGTAAGTAGGACTGTTTAAAGTTTAATTGTTTCTAAACGTTTGGTTCCCCCTTTGGGGTCCATATTCCCAGGGACTGCTCAAGGATAGGGGTGGGGGGTGAAGGGGCTACCTATGCTTTATCGCCTCTTCTTTCTTGATGGTTTCCCCAGGCTGCTGGGCCCTAGTGGAGGAGACTGGAGGGCCCAAGATGCTTGTAACCACATGGTTAAAGGAATCGCATGCACTATATCACTTTGGAAGGAGCCCCCTCCCCCATGGAGCAGCAGTGCTTGCCATTCTACAAGTGAGTAGAAATGTTATAGTTTAACTACTTTTATCTTGAACAGCTATTCCCCCTTCAACCATTAGGTTACATTGCAGATTGTTGCTGTATAGCATGTTGAACGTTTTCATATTTAGTTCAACTGTTTAGTATCAAAGCTTGTGCTTGACTGTTATTGGGTGGAGAGAAGACTCTCTAGTGTGTCTCTTATCATCGGGCATATTACTGAATCGAATCATTTTCATGGACTTTTAATAAGTCACTGGCTAGCTTATAGAGTCTTGCACTCTGGAACTTTTCAGACATTTTATTCATAGGAATATAGTCCATGGTCATGGCTGTAACGACATTATGTTACCTTTATTTGGAACATACTGAATATTCAGTCACACTTCCTCTCCTGTGTTGTAAAACAGGAAGATAGGAAAGTTATCCTGATATCATTGACTGTGCTTGTATCAGTTCATATGCCTTGGAACTAAGTATCTATTATATGTCAATTTTTGATATAATCATTAAAAATGAAATAAAAAAGTTCTCATATTTGTTTTTGGAAGAGAGTATACAACCCCATTACTAAATTTAAATTGTATTACTAACACTAGCAAGCATTCTTTGCAATCAGTAGACCCTGAAAATAATGTTATAGTTATAATTTATGATAATGCTTATAGTTTAGAAAATAAAATTGATTTATTTAAGTCTTGGATTAGTTTAGAATTACCAGAAGCATTGTCCTCAATGAGACCTGGTTAAATCATAAAATTTCAAATGGTGAATTTGAAGTGGAAGAGAATTGTTTTTATAGATTTGACAAGGGAAGAAAGGGGGAGGAGTATTACTTTTTACACAGTTACATGGGGTGTTTTATAGCGCCATCTATCTGTGTGCCAAGGGACAAACACTGACAGCCTGCTGTTTCCCATTAGTGGGCTGAGACAAATTTGACATCACTCCTAGGGGATGTCTCAGGGGAGGCATCTGAGAATCTGATAGCAGGAATATAAACAAACTGTGCTGCTTGGCTGCTAAAAAGAGGCACAGAAAGGTACTTAATACAACTTTGTCTTTGACAAAACAAAGTTACTGCACATCTAGGGAACATACTGTGATAGTTACTACCACCAGGTAATAGGGGATGGTTCATGTGCGTTTGATCTTTAAAGCTGATTTCTTTCACCAAGAGCATGTACTTATACATACTATACCCCTTGCAAGACTGCGTATGAGAACGTCTCAGTGGATGCCCAGCACACAATGATCACAGGCATCTCAAACTCTGGATCATCTTATAATCAGTGACAAAGCCTCTGGCTCAGTCCCTCCAGTGGTGATCCATGAAGGAGAACCTTCCACAAGGGCACTCCTTCTTGTCTCTGAAGTCACAGATGACGGTGACCATGAACCCCTCCTTAGTAGGATGGGGCACTCACTGCCAAGGTTTCCAAACTCAAGGGACTTGGCTGCATGCAGAACAGCAGCTTCACGTATATGTGCTGGAGGTGAGAAATATTCTGTCTGGACTGCAAGCCCTGTCATACCCCATTTGTGACAAGATAGTACATCTCCAAACAGACAGCAAGTGTATCATGTTCTGCTTCAACAAGCAGGGAGGGACCCACTATACCCTCTATGCAGAGAGGTAATGAGAGTTTAGGAGTGGTGCTTAGAGCACAAGATCCATCTTCAAGCCACCAGTTTCCCTGAGATAGAAGTTTCTTGGAAGATCTCAGTTGAACAGTGGTAGACCCTCACAAATGGTCCCTCATGGAGGATACAGTTTGGTCCCTGTTCAGCAATTGAGGCAGGCTGGACATGGACCTTTCTGCATTCTGCCACAATGCAAAACTGACATGCTTTTGTTACAGAAATTTAAGGCATGCTGCTTTTTGTCAGGTGGATTTAAAACTGTAGTGTGCAGTTTTTTTTTTTTTTCTTATGCCTTCCCTCCACTTGTTAATCCAGAAGGTTCTCTTCAAGCTGGAGGTCAGCAGGAACAAGATGATCCTGATAGCCTTGCACTAGCTGAGGCAGATCCCCATTTTGATTTATAATGATCAGATCAACTGGAGCAAAATGTGAAAGCAAGGAAAACAATTCCATACTGTCCATGCTGTCTGTAAAGAGCGATGCAGTGAATAACTAGCACATTTATAAGGGCTAATTTCACTGAAGCATCTGTCATTTGCTACTGGACAGTATGTAAGTCCTTGCTAACAATCTGCCTATGCAATACAAAAGTTGATGGTACTGGCCAAAGTAGCAACTATAGCGTCTGGCCCTGCATGTTCCAGTTCAGTCTAACATGCCTTGTTTAAACTGCTATCGAGACCAGAGATGTAAGAGCCAGTTAATCACTAGTGACGGGTTAGATCAAAAGCTATACAAAGGCTATTTAATTATTACTGTGTATGCCAGTTTTATTTCTGACTCAAGCAAAGTAGGCAAGCATAACCTTTCATTTTGCATACAGGCACATCCAACATGTTCTTGGTGACTCAGAATATATGCTACATTGTATTTCTGATTCTATTTATCAGCTATAAAATGTGACTTGCCTTCCATTAGGGGCTTGGGCTGGTATACAGTTGTGTATTCCAAGGGTGAGGGCATTGATGAGTTGGTTTGAACTTGAAATATCTGGCTAGAGATGAGCTCTGTTTGTATGCTTACCTCTTGGTGAGGAGCTCAGTCTGTTTATTTATTTAGCTTTTATTGACCAGGTAAGCACACCAGACAAGTAAATGCCTATTTTCAGGTATGACCTGGGAAGTTGCAAAGATATATAGACAAGCAGTTTTAGTAGTGAAAAGACAACAGCATATGGGTAAAGTAACAATAAAGATCACAGCAATTTAAACATTATACACATATGACACAGCACCTTACCCACCACACGGTCTCCTCACGCATGTGCCTTTCCTCCATTCCAATGTGCTGTAAAAGTGCACAGACTTAACCTCTGACAGTGCCCAGATGGGCTGCTACCTTTGTTCAGCACCTAGTGCCTATGTTATGCTTTGTATTACTTGACCTGTTGAATGTTAACTTTTATTCACTCTGAATTGCCAAAACGGTACTTAAGTTACTCGTTCTGTTTTGTTATGTCACTGAATCGATATTGTCCAGCCTGTGTTCATCAGTTTTTAATACTGTCTTTGACATTGTACTGTAGATTTAGTAGTTGCCGTATTGGTCTTAAGAATAGATTCAGAAGTTAATGATTGATATTTTATCGGACTGGTCGCTGAGCCGGGTCACATCAGCGTTTGCTGATTAACAGTCCTTTATAGTTGTTTGCTGCTGTTTGAAATAGAAATTTCATTTGTTTAAATATATATTAAAAAAACAGATGATGTCAGACAAGTTTAACAGTACAATACTGCCTCTCAGTCCGAATGAACCTTGGGTTAGATGTTCCTGGTGCAAGACATATATGAATCCTACTGCACATAAATTTAATTGACATAAGATAACACTGCAGAAGCAGATACTAATGGTCTATTCGGACTGAGGGCAGTATTGTACTGTTAAACTTGTCTGACATCATCTGTTTTTTTTAATGAGTATTTTAAACCAATGGGAATTTTTTTCTGTTTTTCTCTGCATTATCTAGCTGTTATAAGTATTGTATTTTCCAAACAACTGCCATGAGCTTCTGAAGAAGGACTGGTTGGTCCGAAATCTAGAGCACTTTGTTCTTGTTACATCTATGTTGGTCCATTAAAAGGTATCAAATCATTTGCTTCTGGATCTATTTTGACATTGTATAAACAAATTGTTATTCTGACAAAGAACCTATGTAAATGAACATTTCTGCTTAAAGGTGTATTTCCAAACTCTGAAATGAATAAATGAAATAAATAAAAAATGTACACAAACATGGACCTGGACAGACCAAGCCAAGTACTAGAATCCGCTGGTCATTGGAGGAAGGGGTTACCAGGATTAAGTGCAATTACAGGCTGAGTTAGATTTCAGGTAATCTCACAAGGACCTTCTAAAGAGGCAGTGGGAGGTGGTACTGCAAAAAGGCACTGGGAGAGAATTCCATAGTCTAGGTGCACAGACAGCAAAGTCTGTTCCCCATAGCCGTGTGAGTTTTTGGAACAGAGACAAATCACCAGACCTGAGGGGGTAAGCTGAGTTATAAATCCTTAATTGCTATGCCAAGACAGGAAGGGTGGCAGTTCTGACAAAATTATCAATAAAGCAGCTTATGGCAAAGGTATGATAATTCCTTGGGGACAACTATTCTAATTTATCATAGAGTTTGCAGTGATGTGTAAGAGGAGTGGCAGAGAGGGCAAATCAACATACATTGTTATAGGCAATATCCCACTTAGATAAAGTGGATTTACCAGCATGAGTGAAAGTAAGGAGCCCATAACTAAGGTTGGGAAAGGGCACGTCTTTAGCAAGGGCGAGACGCACAGCTGGTATGGGGATGCATTGGGCCCTGTAAGCCAGGCCCAGCTTGCAGTTAACTGCCTTATGGATGTGCAAGGAGAGCTCTAGCTGGGGATCAAGGGTGACTTCCGACTCCCCTATATTTGAAGGAGTCAGCAATAATAACAGAAGATTGTCAGCACTAGTGATATCCAAAGGTACAGAACAAACTCTGATTTTGGCCCTTTAGCCAACAAGCATAGTTTGCATTTTCTTGAGATTAAGGACTAATTTATTCAGCATAAACCAAGACTGGATTTGGCGGAAGTCAGCCTTTAATAGTGAGTTGATGACTTTAATATCCTGAGAATTATTTAGTATGCCTAAACTATGTTTTTTTTTCCTGTTAATTTGTTGATCCTCCTCTCCTGCGGTGCATCCTGACCTTCTACCACTCTCCCCAGCCCCACTACTGGCACACACAGGGACTTACCTCCTAGGCTTCCTCCATGGCTTACTCTCCAGGGCAGGGTCGTCAGCGGTGCGCTGCTGCCAGCCTGACGGATCCAGTGAGGGCTCTCGGCCTTAGCTTCCCCCATGGCTGAGCTCCCCATGGCGGGGGTCCAATGGCAGGGCGCTACCTGTCAGTGAATGGATCCAGTGCAGGAGAGGGTCCCATATTCCTGGTGTGGTGTCAGGGAGAGGCTGGTGTCATCCATACTGTACCCAGCCTTTTCAATTTTGCCCCTTTTTGTACCCCCCCCATGAGGTAGCTGCACACATGCAGCATCCTGGGTAGGTTGCATGGCGGTGCATGGTCACCCATGCTGCCAAGTGCGCCTCCACTAAGGACCACCAGAGCCACTCAAAGAGTGGTGCAGGCTGAACCCTCCCTCCCAGGGAAGAGAGTGTCCGAGTGGATGCTTGTAACCCTCCCCACTGGTCTCTGCTCCGTCCTGGGTGCGGGCGCAAATCCAGGTAACCAGCATGCCGAGCGATCCCCCATTGCTCAGCGCCATGGAGCCAGCTATGTCTAAACTATGATCTAGCGGCGTAAAGATAAGTGTGCATGCGGCAAGCAGATTCCAGCCAAAGATGGCCACACGGTCTGCCTCATCTACTTAGGCCCAGACCACCGGCCCGTTGCCTGCACCCACTACCAGCAATTCAACCAGAAGACCCATGCCAGGCGAGCCAACAAACTCAAAACTTTCCTGCTGGAGAAAAAACTAGCGGCGATGCAGCAAGGCTGAGGGGTTAGCTCCTCTTCTTCTGCCAGGGACCCCCCACTGAAAGAGAAGTCCTCGAGTGGGAAACATCACCATAAGGAAAAAGATCGGGCCAGGTCTGAGTCCCACCCTAAATCACCATCTAAGTAGGCCGCTTCCTCTTCGACCTCTGGCCGGAGGTCTGGTTCGGTCCCAGCCCAGCTGACCGAACATACGCGAGCGATTACGTCCACTCCCGCCTCTTTTCAGGGCAAGCACCAGGAGTCGGCCTCCTCGGGACACCAGTCTTCCCTGGCTCATCGACCCCATAAATCTGCCTCAGGGTTGACCCAGGAGGCCAGTCCAAATCCTCAAAGGACAAGTCTAATTCATCCGATAAACGGAAGACATCGGACAAACACACAGGTAGGCAGGAGGTCGTCCGGGCTTGGACGCCTCCCCCTCCTCCAGCTAAGGTTCACCCACCTGCCGAACAGCGAAAGTCTACCCGGTCACCTCCTCCACCATCCCACTCCCCGATGCCTGATACGGGGCAGTCGCCGGTGGAGGACCTGACGACTGCACTCCTCTCCTGGGCTCGGTCGCCTGCCAAACCTACTCCAGATGCCAGTCCCCCAGGAGATGGCGACACCGGATGCCAGTCCTTGGGTGATGGGGCCCAGGATCCGATGCCTCAGGATCCCTAGACGCCTGCTCTGGATGGCCAGACGTCAGGCCCCGCGAACCCTGACGCCAGGCCCAGCGGTCATCCCAGTAGCAGACATAGGCTCCCTATTCACTACAAGGTGGAATACAGTAAAAGGGATCTCTTCTACAGACCCCCAGATAACACCCCTAATCCACCACCCATGGGACTTCCACCCACCCCCCCCGCAGGGGGTGAGAGCCCACGCCCAGATTCTAAGGGCAAAAAGAGGAGGTGTCAGCAGTCTCCCATACCATCTTCTCCTCCCTCATCCTCTGTTTAGAAGAGGGAGATGCAGAATCCGAGCCAGATTCAGATGGGGAATTGCTCCCCGGGATCCAAGGATTCCCCATGGTCCTCTCTGGATGACCCCTCTTTCCTCGATATAATGAAGCACATCCAGACTATTTATAAGTGGGACACAGAGGACTTGGACCCAAGTGCAAGCGACTGGCCAAGTTCTTGAGCGAAAGAAAACCCAAGCCTTTGGTGATACCTCCTTTTATCGAATCTTTCCAGGATGTCACTCACCTGACTTGCCGTACTCCTACCTCAGTGCCTGCAGTTCCTAGGAAGGCCAACAGGCTCTACAAGCCACCAATACCTGAACCATTTTTGGCAGAGCAGCTAAAGGCTAATTCCTTGGTTCTGACTGCAGCTCATGGCAGGGGTTCCCAGCCCAAACACTTGAGCTCCCAAACACCGGACCCGGTCTCCAAAAAATTGGACAGCTGGGGCCGGAAGGTTTATTCCTCTGCCACAGGTGCCATCTGGTCACTTAACTTCATGGCACATATGGTCACATACCAGCAATCCTTATGGCAGAAGACCATGGACCTGTTCAGGTCTATGCTGGACTCAGAATCAAAGGAAGAATTGCTTGTCTGCGCCTAGTCAGGTCTGGACGTTGACAAACATGTCCTCCATTGTTCATATGATGCGGTGGACATGGCCTCCAGGGCTGCTGCCTCGGGGGTCTGTCTGAGATGGCAGTCATGGCTCAGGCTGACGGGGTTCCTACCGGACCTACAAGAGTCCATCTTGGATTCCCTGTTCCAAGGCCCAGTTCTGTATGGTCAAACAGCTACAAGAGTCGGGTAAAGTGGTGGCTGACATACACTGCATGTACAAATCCCAGCCTCAAGAACCATGTTGCCATCACTTTCGAAAAGGACATGGACAGGGCAGCAGACAGCCCCAAGGCAAAGGGTTCAAGAGGCGGGGTCACCCTGCCCCCCAAGGTTCCCAGGGCCCTAAGCAGCCTAAAACTCCAAGGGCCCAAGGACCCATTACCCCCTCCACCTGACTCTCCCTACCCCTCTCCTCTCTTCAGGGACAGGCAGCAAGAGAAGGTAGGAGGGAGGTTTGCCCTCAACCCGCTGGAATGGGCCAGCATCACCTCAGACAAATGGGTACTGGACACCATTCAAAACGGGTATGCCATAGAATTTCTTTCTATTCCACCGGACAACCTCCCTTCCCCTCCAGTCAGTGGTCCACCAGTGCATAGTCTCCTTCTGGCTGTGGAGATCCAGCAGCTCTTGGAGAAAAAGGCCATCCAGCCTGTTCCCCAGGCTCAGAAGGGCAAAGGTTACTACTCCCGTTTCTTTCTGGTCCCAAAGAAAACCGGAGACCTTCGCCCCATCCTGGACTTGAGCTAGCTCAATCTCTCGGTCAAGTACCAGAGATTTCGGATGGTTACTTTGGCAGGCCTATTTCCTTGGCTTCAACAGGCAGACTGGTTGTGCTCTCTTGATATGCAGGACGCATACATGCATATCTAGCTCCTGAAATCTCACAGAAGGTTCCTTCACTTCAGCTTTCAGGACCAGCACTACCAGTTCAGGGTACTCCCCTTCGGCCTTTCATCAGCCCCCAGGGTATTCACCAAGTGTCTTGCTGTGGTAGCAGTGGCACTCCGGAGGAGAGGCCTCTTTGTTTACCCCTACTTGGACGATTGGCTCCTCTCCGCCTCAGCAGAAGAAAAGCTCCAAGTCGCCCTCAAGGAGACACAGTGTCTGTTTTGTTCCCTGGGAATAACGGTGAACTGGCCAAAGTCACACCCAGGCCTATCGCAGAGGTTGCAGTTCATAGGAGCAATCTTGGACACTGTACAGGGGAAAGCTTTTCTGCCCTCGGACACAGCAGAACGCCTTCGTGCTCTCATGAGCAGGGTCCAAAGAACACCCTCAGTCTCCGCCAGGGTCGTCCTCCAGCTGTTGGGCCACATGGCGGCCTCCATTGTCACAGTATCCCTCGCCAGATTACATGAGGGCCCTGCAGTGGCATCTCAAGGTGCAGTGGGACCAAGTAGTGGACGATCTGGATCTCTCAGGTGGTCCGTCGGTCCCTCGACTGGTTTGCTCTGCCACGAGAATCTAGAGGGAGGAGTCTCCTTCTGAAGGCCAACTCTGCCTCAAGTTCTAACCACAGACGCCACTCTGACCAGTTGGGGGGCTCATTTAGGGGATCACAGGACCCAGGGATCTTGGTCCCTCACAGACAGCTCTCTACATATATATGTTCTGGAAATGAGAGCAATTCTGAATGCCCTTCACGCACTCAGAGACCAGTTTTCACCGAGTCCTCTTTTGGTACAGACAAACAACACACCAGTGGTCTTCTACATCAACAAGCAAGGGGGAACTCACTCTTATCCCCTTTACAAAGAAACCATGAGAGTCTGGGATTGGGCAGTAGAACACAGTGTAGACCTCATCGCAGTGCACCTGCCAGGGGTCCAGAATGTTCTCACTGACAGTCCCAGTCACGCCACCTCTCTGAGCCACGAATGGGAATTACTTCAAGAAGTCGCAGACGACCTCTTCGGTCGCTGGGGCCGTCCAGAGGCCTCGACAGATATGGTATCCGTTGCTCCAGCAGCTGTCTTTGGAACCTCCAACACAATTGCCACTCTCCACCCACTTGCTCTCACAGGAGCAGGGGACACTCGTCCATCCTGCTCTTCATTCTCTTCACTTGCACGCATGGTTCCTGCCATCTTAGTGGAGGAGAGACTAGGAATGTCAAGCAGGGTGGCAGAGGTCTTGGTGGCAGCGAGAAAATCCTCCACTAGAGCTACTTATGCTCTGAAATGTAAGTGTTTCTGCATCTGGCCTTGCCATAGATCCCTTGGGTTGTCCGGTCAACCACATGCTAGACTATCTCCTCTACCTCTTGGACGTTGGACTGAGCTATTTGTCCATCAAAGTTTACATGTGTGTGGTCTCCGCGTATCACGAGCCTATTGGGGAGAGAACTGTGGCACAACTGAATGTCTGCAAGACCTTTCTCAGAGGGTCTTAAACATCAGACCCCCCAGGATGGACATTGTTCCCCCGTGGGACTTACTGTTTGTTCTGGAGAAACTCACCCTTCCACCCTTTGAGCCAGCCGCTTCTTGCGAGCTATGCTTCCTCTCATGGAAAGCTCTCCTTTTGGTTGCCATTACCTCAGCTCGAAGGGTTTCCGAGCTCCAGGCATTGATGTGTAAGGAACGTTATATTGCATTTCACAAGGACAGGGTGACCCTGCATATGAACCCCAAGTTCTTACCGAAGGTGGTGTCCATCCTGACACTGAATCAGGACATCAACCTTTCAGTTTATTATCCTGAGTTTTCCAACCAAGGTGAAGTGCTGTTGCACACCTTGGATGTTCATAGAATCCTAAGATATTACCTTCACAGAACACGTTCCTCCATACAGACAGAACAGTTATTTGTCTCCTTTGCAAAAAGGTTGACAGGGGCTCCTGCATCTAAGCAGTCTCTATTCCGTTGGCTAGTGCACTGCATTTCCTTTTGCTACAAGCACCACGGTAAACCCCTTCCGGGTCCCGTTAAGGGCCACTCCACTAGAGCCGTGGCCACTTCCTTTGCTTCCCTAAGGAATGTCTCTTCAGCAGACATTTGTGCTGCTGCGACACGGAGCACAGTCCATACCTTCATCAGGCATTACAGCCTAGACATTGCTCCTAGGAGGAGAGCTGGTTTTGCAGTAGCCGTCCTGCAGGGCCTACTCTCCTAGTATACTCGGCTTCTGCCTATATTGTCAGTTTCTCTACCACCTCCCGCTCAGACCTGGGCCTGTCTCTGGGTAGTGCTTGAGACTCAATCCTAATGGTATTACCTGGTGCAAGAGCTCTACCCTCAAAGTTAGATGGTACAGTTATGTAAGAACTTACCGTAACAGTAGACCTTCGAGAGGAGCTCTTGCAGCAGGTGGCTTTCCCACCCTTCCTCCCCCAGATATCTGAGTTTTTCACCTGTACTAGGTTTGGGAGTTCCTGCTCAGTTCTCCAATACTGTGTTAGCCGGGTCTCTGGTGGGAGAACTGAGATGGTGCCGGGGGACTACCCCCTTTATACCACGTCGGACAGAGCCGACGTTGAGGGCGGTCCTCCGCCTCAGACTGCTAGCTACAAGTTTTCTGTGGGGTACTGACGCCTGATGGCATTAGTCCTAATGGTATTACCTGCTGCAAGAGCTCCTCTCGAAGATCTACTGTTACGGTAAGTTCTTACGTAACTGTGCTTTTTCAGTTCTCCACCCCCACCAAGCTACTGCAGGTCTCCCCCCAGGCCTTCCAGGTACCTTGGAGTGCCACTGAGTCTTCCTGCCTTGGTGTTCTTTGCCAATGGTACTCAGGCAGAGTGGTGATAAGTCTTGTCTGCAGCGTGTACAAGTAATGCGGAATGGGGGGGAATAGGTACAATGTCTGAGTCACATGGATAAATGGGGTTGGGGAACCAGGTGATCAGATGGATAGGCAATTGGCTCCAGGACCGGACCAGAGGGTCGTAGTTGGTGGGATAGTCTCATCCCCAAGGAGAGTCATTAGTGGGGTCCCACAGGGATCAGTCCTTGGCCCTTCTGTTCAACGCCTACGCCACTGACATAAGGACAGGAATCAGGAGAGATGAGTCTCTTTAGTGATGACTCAAACTGGGGGCGGTGGTGGATGGGAGGAGGGAGGGTGGCCTTACAGGGGACCTGGAGGCTCTGGAAAGATGGTCTAGAAAGTGGAAGCTGAGGTTCAATGCAGGGAAATGCAAGGTACTTCACCTGGGGCCAGAAACCCGGCCAAGTGTACACCCTGGGGAATGCTACAAGTCTCGATGGCTGAGAGGGACCTGGGGTGTGGTGGATGTCAAGATGAACAACTCTGAGACTTGTAGGAGGGCAGCAGCCAAGGCCAACAGGATGCTGGGATGCATCGCTAGGGGGATCACCTCCAGAAGGAGGGAAGTGATACTCCCTCTGTATAACTGCTTGGTGAGGCCGCACCTTGAGTACTGCGTGCAGTTTTGGAAGCCACATTTAAAGAGGGACATTAACCTCCTGGAGAGGGTCCAGAGGAGGGCAACCAAAATGATTTGGGGCTTGGGGGACAGGACCTATGAGGAGAGGCTCGAAGAGCTAAATATGTACACATTGGAAGAGAGAAGGGACCGGGGGACATGATAGAGGTCTTCAGGTACATGAAGAGGGTAAATAGGGGAGGAACAGTCAGGGTGCTTCGAAGGAAGGAGGAGGGGCCACTAGAGGGCATGGGTGGAAGCTGGAGGGGGGAAGATTCAGGGGAGAAAGGAGGAGGTGCTACTTCACTGAGAGGGTGGTGGAGCCATGGAATGCGCTGCCTAGGGGGCTGGTGGAGGCAGAGACAGTGGAGGGTTCAAGGGGTGGGCCAGGTACAGGGAAGGGTTCTGAAGCAAATCCAATGCAGCAAGAATATCCGGAACTGGGAAGGGAGAAGCCAGAGAAAGGCGAGGCAACAAGGTCAGCAACCAGGGTGGGGGCTGACCAAACGAGCAGACACGAAAGACCGTTAGGCCTATTCAGCTGGCATTTTAGTATGTTAGTACATGTGCTCCCATACTTTGATATTCCAAGCTGTCCCTTGTATCCTGTGCTGAACAACAAGTGCACCATCAGCTACCCATTACTGGTGAACTGTGAAGTTCAGCTAGTAGTACCTCCTGAGGGGAAAAAAACACATGAAACAATTTGCCTGAGGTTGTGAGAGGCAATGTAGTTTTTCTTACAATACAAAGAACTGGAACTGTTAATGTACTGTGTATGGACCTTGTATTTATATGTCACATAAAGGTGTATATAGGAAACATCAGACTGAAGGTAAATTGTTTCCTGAAGGTAAAATGAAACTTTTATTTCATTATAAGTCACTCTGGCTCCACCCTGCCTCACTGCTACCCGGCTGATTTTGGTTCTTTTTAACTAAAGTTAGACTGATGGTTATCTTCAACACAAAACTGAATTATATGCTTAAGATCTCTTGGCAAGATTTAGTTGTCTGAAACAAAAAACATAGATATCATACTAGTTCGATGGCACAAAATACAGCTCCCTGTTCTGTTGTATTGAGCATGTTTCTGCAATGTACACAACCCTGACAGTGTGCTCTAGACAGTGTCACCCTTCACCTTTGATTAAAAGAGTCAGTATTGGCCATAAAGGTTAGGGGGTTTGACAGTTTCCCTTCAGAAAAGAAAGGCCCCGTGCAGCTGTACTTATGTTTGATTTATGCAGATGTGGCCTGCTTTATTTTCTGTGGAGAAGTAGGTACATAGCTCATATGTAACGGTTGCTGTTTTGGGCCCATATGTGTTACTTCAGCAATTTAGTCAGCAATCAAACTTTGTTATCCTTCAGTGGTAAGGAAAAGTAGCGATGGGATTAAGAAATGTGTGACATAGCCAGAATTGTATGTAATGGGGTCATATCTTCACCTTTCCGGTTACAGGTTGGGACAAGGCAGGGTTGCCCCTTATCTCCCCTCCTTTTTAATCTTTATCTTGAACCACTGATAAGACGTATAATCTCCTCTAATAAGAGATTAAGGGAATCCAAATTAGAGAACACATTATCAAAATCACAGCATTTGCAGACGATCTGTTAGTTTATGTTGCCAACCCGGCTACTTCAATCCCTCGCACTTCTAGAGGTTATAAGTGAATTCAGTGGGCTAGCCAACTACAAGTTAAACCAAGAAAAACTGTGGTATACCCCTAAACAATAGGGTTCTTAAAAGGATGTTGTTAATCTGGGGCTGGGGTGAGCCTAAGTCCTTGAAGTACTTGGGCCTCACTTTGACAACCAACTCTGAAAGACTCCGCAATCTTAACTTAGACAATTTAGTTCGTACTATAGAGCTGGATATGAAAAGACGGGCCCAATTACCCCTTTCCCTGTGGGGTAGGATAAATGTGGTGAAGATGAACATATTCCCTAGGCTCTTCTACCCTTTGTGTAATCTTAATGTCTGGCTCCCTTTATCGTGGTTCAGGAAGCTCCATGGAATGTTAGCAGACTTCATTTGGAATTATAAGAGGGCCCGAATGGCCTATGTTAGGTTGGCGGCGCCTAAAACACAGGGTGGTTTGAGATTACCCCAGTTTGCTCTATACTTTTGGGCTGCCCATTTGAATAAATATGGAAGGTGGGTATTTTCACCCACTCCCAAATCTGAGAGGGAATATCTCTGCTATGGGTTAAACTGAAGTTAGCTTATTAAAAGCTTAGGATATAACCCCAAAGCTTTATTATGTAATACCCCTAAGATGGTACCCCAGTTTAAGAATACACCTATTGGTGTGTCCCTTAAGGTTCATAATCAAGTCTGTAACTTTTTGA
Source organism: Neoceratodus forsteri (assembly GCA_016271365.2). Lineage (NCBI taxonomy): Eukaryota > Metazoa > Chordata > Ceratodontiformes > Ceratodontidae > Neoceratodus > Neoceratodus forsteri. The sequence continues at coordinate 116,280,784 of CM057452.1, read as the reverse complement.
GGTACAAATATACCTTGGATGGTTCCCAGCCAATCATGGGTAACCCACAGTGGCGTATTGCCAACCGGATGATTACGTATAAGTGGCTGCCTGAGTTGGGAGAGTGTAAATGGGTAGACCTTCTTAATGAGGAGGGAGATCCTCACTCTGTAATAAAAATAATGCAAGACTTCAAATTGTCTGGGGCGTGGTATTTAAAGTCTATCAATTAAGGCACCTCCTTGTCCAAAAGTTGGGGGTAAACAGGTCCATTTTCCTTGCATAGACCTATGGACGGAGCTTAAACCCTTAATAGGATCTCCACATGCGGTTTCAAGATTTACCAAGTACTGTGTCAGCAGGCCTTTGTGGATAATTTAGCCCCTGCATCATACTGGGTTAGGGCTTTCCCAATGCTAGATTTGAATGGTCTCGGATTTGGGGAATTGTTATAAATATATGAGACAGGATTGTCTCAGACTAACCTAATTTAAAATTTTGCACAATATTTATTACATTCAGAATGAATGATCTGAAGGTGTTTTGAGCCTTAAATGTTATAGGTGTGGCTCAGAGGCCGATTTGCTACATACATTTTGGCAATGTTCAAAAGTTGCTCCGCTAGAGAGAAATTAAAACTAGAGCTGATCCTTTGTTAGAGTAGGAGATGTTTACACCAGAGGTCTGCATACTAGGAGATTTGTCCGCTTTCCGTTAAATTGAGGAATATACATATGACTATGATTTCTATTACTGAAAAGATTAGTCCTTAAGCATTGGAAAGATTCATCTATAATAACTTATACAGAATGGTTAAGGGAATTATTAATGAACCTCAGGATAGAGAGAACAATAGCAATATTACATAATCAGATGCCTCTTTTGATAAAATCTGGTCCCAGTTAGAAATTGCTTACTCCTAATATGTTGGTGCTGGTTTCATGTCATTCAGTCTTGTATAATGCCTTGTGGGGGGATGATGTGGGGGTTGGATTTCTTTGGGGGTAGGAGGGGGTCAGCGTCTGACTTGTTATATTGTTTTACAGGATATGGCACCATTTTAGTAGGGTCTGGTAGCATGATGTTTGGTAATGTAAACCCCTGTACCACAAACTGGTGTAATAGTTATAGTATGTAGTATCTTTTGGGGGGAAGGCACGGAGGGTTGGGTTTCTTGGGGGGGTCAGGGGCTTACGACATGTTTATGGCTATTTTCATGTTGTATGGTCATCATTGTTTGGGTTTTATTGTATGGAGATTAGCAATGTAAGTCTCTGTACCTCTAATGTGTCAAAAATTTAATAAAAAGTTAATGGAGAAGAAGTGTGTGACGTATATCATGTGATTGGAGGCATTAGATGAATTTTGCTGTAGTGTGTTGAAAATTATTCAGAATATAATTAAATATGCTGAAGTAGCAGACTCCGTGCGGCACCTGCTAGGCATGCTGACGACCAGGGTTCGAGCCGTGAGCCTGGGACATCAGGTGCGGAGGCTAGCAGGGAGGGTGATAGCAAACCCGTGTGGATGTTGTCCTCCTGGAGGAGGGTGCTGTGGAGCACTGCTTGGAGTCTGACACCTGGTGATGTGCGGAGCTTCATTGGCATGGGTGACCAAATGTTCACTGGCCCCACCGTCAGGGCATCAACTTTGTGCATGCCATTGGGGTGTGGGGAGAGGCCCAGAACCTGGAAACTAGCACCCGTCTCAGCCTGCCTGATGACAGCTGCCTAGTTACCCTGTGGCACAATCCACCTATGCACCACTCCTGTCTCCCCAGCCCTGCGTGGCTCAGTTGGTAGCACATCCGACTCTGGGTCAGAAGGTCGTGGGTTCTTGTCCCACACTGGGATTGGACTTGCACCTAAAAATCACTGGCATCCGAGTGCAGTATTGGGGGGTACTGTACTGCTGGGGTGTGCCATCCTTCGGATGAGACGTTAAACCGAGGTCCCTTCTGCCCATCCTGGTGTTGTCCTGGTGGGTGTCCAGGTGGAAGTAAAAGAACCCAGGGCACTCTTCACAAAGAGCAGGGAACATTCCCGGTGTCCTGGCCAACATTCCCCTTCTCATAAACCAGTTCATGCAATTATCCAGGCTGTGTGTTGGTGATGATGTGCGATATGGCCGCCACCACACATTCAGTCACTTCACTACCAGTCTAGCATTGCTTGTAAAGCGCTTTGGGATACTGTGTATGAAAAGTGCTATATAAATGCTGATTCTTCTTCTTCTTCTTCATACCTTGGAGGACCCCTCCAGGAATGCTACTGCCATCCTGTCTCCTAGGGAGGGGGCCCCCTGTTAGAGATAAGCTGGATCCTCCAAGGACACGGGGACAGCCTGCGGAGCCAGGTGGCAGAAAGTGGCGTCAAAGGGTGAGACTGGTGGGCAGACAGGGACGTTGAGTAGCCAGAAGGAGTGGGAGACTGGGGTGTGGGTGCAGGAAAGGTGCAATATATATATATATATATATATATATATATATACATAACCCCCCCCGCTACTTTACACATTTAGCAACCCCTGGCACCCTTAATTGGGCACAGACTTCAGAAAAACATTTAGAAATGGTATCATCCCTAGCTTGGGAATGTATACCAGGCTCATTATTCTAGAGATCAAAGGGGTGGGGGTGTACAAAAGCAATATGACCTATTAGATATTTACAAAAACCAGGTCCTGGGGAGAGAACTTCTTGCTAGGGCTATGCTAGATCTATACTTCTGGAGGGGTACCCAGTAAATCCACACACAGGAAACAATAACGTAAGTGTCCAAAACCAAGTTGGGGTTCGAGAGTGTGACTTTATTCCAAAAAGATGTTCTCTAAAGCAAGGGTAGACCCCCAAGGTTTACACATCATGGCACTAGGAACTTGCAGAACAACAAATCGATTGTATCTGACAGAAACTCTTTGTATTCCCACACCGCAGGACATTGAACATCTTGCAGCTTGTATTCCCATATAGCATAGGATATTGAACCTTTCTTCCAGTGGCACTGGCCACAACTGAAATCGTCTCTAGTGGCACTGGCTGCATCTGAACATGCATTTTGCTAATAACTTGCACAACCCACTTCAGGGGGTAAAATTCTGTTCAAACATTTGCCCTATGTCTAAAGTAACCATGCACCCTTACTGAACCTGGTAGTCCTGAACTTTTTACTCCAGATGGGGGTCTGCCCACCCTTTGCTCCCAAATCCATACTCAGCCATTCTTTCAGAGTTACACCTTAAACATTTGAAAACACATTTCGGAAAATGCTTATTTGAATGAAACTTTGGCATCCAGCATTTGAATCACTACACTGGTAGTGGAAGAACAAAAGTCCCAAACAATGTGATATAGTCATACCTCTGGACATCACACATTTTAGCCAACTTTGAATAAGAACAGTCTCACACTTCTGAACAGAAAAGTTGTGCAGTTCCCTTTTAGACAGAGAACACAACAGCACAAGTACTTGCTTTCTGCAGCAAAAAGTCATATCCTACTCACTGTTAGACATTACAGGAAACTTCAAAACATCCTGGATCAAAAAGGGGGTTGCCCCTAGGATCCATCCACTAGCAGTCCTTTTCACCCCTCCAGGGATGAAAATCAGGAGATCCTGCTGCAGACAACAGTTTCCATCACTTCTCTTGGCAAACTGGAGAATATCAGGACTAGGGTGAGAATGCAGGGCTCTCCCTCAGAGCCCTCAGCTGAGCATTTCTCACTCCTCTCCCTTTCAACTACAGACTCACACTGACTACTGTCTCAAGATTCTAAACGCCCTCCTCACAGCTGACAAAGGCTTATGCTGCTGTGAGAGTTCCAAATGAGCACATCACTTTCATCTCAGCTGAAGCCAAGTAAACAAAAGAGTGAGCAGGTGAAAAAGCCATTTAACTAGTTAATCACCAGCTCCCTCTCCCTGCCTAGCACTGATACTGAGGGGATTCTAGTAACGAAGCAAGCAGGTAGGGCGGCTTCAAGACATGATGTGCAAATGGCAATAGCAGTCCAAAGAAAACAAGAAGCAGCTGAGCATCATCCACCGTGTGAAATCCTTATCCAAAAACCATCAGGCAAGAGGCAAGGATAAACAAGCAAAAGTGATTTAGTTCCCCGAGGAAGCACGCATGCATGAAACCAATCAGGCCTTGTGAGTGTGAGGGTCACACACCTATGTGGCACTATTGCAACTTTGGATTTTTTGTCTTTCATTTTAGACATTCAGTTATTTATTTTATTTATTTATTTGTGAAATCAGTTTACAACCTTTGAGCCAGAGGCTCGTTTCCAAAGGTACCTCGTCACATTAAAGACATACATAGAGTTTTAGGTTACATAGCACAGGTTTGCTAAAAATAGGCATTCATCAGAGGCGCCACGTCACACTGAGGTCAGACAAAATACATTTAGGTGACAGGGTACAAGTAATTGAGAACAGGTGTTACACAAGTTGGTATCAAAAATTGAGCAATCTAATAGGCATACCATGAAACAGCTGGCACTGGCCAGGTTAGACATAGGTACGGTGTACCGGGAAGAGGTGGTGGGGAGAGCTAGGTGGAGAGCCGCCCGGTGGTCGTTGTCATGAGAAGTCGAGGTGGAGGCTGCCTTCAGAGCCAGGAGCAGCTACGAGTGTTGATGAGTTGGTTTCGAAGGGTGGTTTTGAACTTGGAGATGGTGGTGGCATTGGTGATGGGGGCAGGGAGAGAGTTAAACCAGGATGGGGCTCTGTAGCAGAAGGACCTCTGGCCACGGCTGGTTCTTGATCTGGGGACCATTAAAGTGGTCTTGTTGGATGACCATGTTGCAATAGTGGGTGGGATCCGGTGGATGGATGCCGTCACCCCAGGAGGGGAGAGCCCGAGTAGGGTTTTTTTTGTGAGGAGGCAGGTTTGATATCGGAGCCGTTCATCCACTGTAAGGAGTTTAGCTTCATCATACAGCTGACAGGTGTGTGTGAGCCTGGGGGCACCAGTAATCAATCTGCAGGCTTTATTCAGGGTTAAGTGAATTTTTTTGAGTGCAGTCGTGTCGGCAGCACCATAGACTGGTAGACCATAGTCTCATGAGACAACACGGAAGACGAATAAGCGAGCCGGAATCATTTGGGGAAGGCAGGTTCTATGGCGGAAGAGGATGCCAAGCCGGGTGTTAGTGGCGATGTTAGGGCATCAATGTGGTTGTGAAATGTGAGGGCTGAGTCAGGTAACCCCAAGGTATTTGTAGGAGCAGACTTGTTCCAGTGGCTGTTTGGTACTAGGAAGGATATAGAGTGGGTGGTTGCTAGCTTTGTTTTGGGGTGGGAAAAGAGCATAGCTTTGGTTTTTAAGATTGATGACGAGTCTGCGCCTTAAACCAGGCTTCGCATTATTGAATGACTGCTGTAGGGTGTCCTGAAGGGAGACGGGATTGCGGTGGTGGCAAAATGACAGCCATCTGCATACAGGAGAATTTTGCCAGGGCATGCACTGGGCAGGTGTCAGATAGAGTGAGAAGAGAAGGGGCCCAGGATGGAGCCTTGGGGACCCCAGAGTGAATGGTGTAGGGTATCAGAGAGTATCCCATTGATTTTAACACACTGTGATCGAGCGGGTTAGATAGCTCGTGCACCATGCTAGGGGCCAGCCGAGAGACCAGTGTGGCAGAGAGCATTCAGCAGAAGAGGGTGGGAGACGGTGTCAAAAGCCTTTGAGAGGTCGATGAACACTGCACCAGCTAGGGAGCTGGTATCCAGGGAGGAGTGCATGAAGTTGGAGAATTCAATTAGTGCAGTGCTGGTACTGTGACCAGCACGGAAGCCATGTTGCTCTGGGCATAAGATGTTATGCTTAGCCAGATATTCAGTGATTTGAATGGCCACCACTTTCTCCAGGGCTTTGGGATGGAGATTGGCCGGTAGTTGTTGGTCTGACGTACCTGTCGCCCCTTTATGAATGGGCGTGATTATGGTTGTTTTCCAAGCCGTGGGAAATTGTCCCAGGAAGAGCGATCGGTTAATTAGGCTGGTGAGTGGGGCAAGGACTTCATCTAGCACCAACCTGAGGATACTGGGGTCCAGTGAGTCACTGCCGGACTGTTGCTATTCAAAGCTTTGATTAGATGGGTCTGGCTTCCCGGGCAGAAATTCTATGTGCAGGTGGAAGCTGGGGTGCTGAGGACAGGGGGAGGTTGGTTAGGGGGCGGGTCAAAGAAATTACTAGGGAGGACTGAGCTAAGGTCAGTGAAAGCGGTGTTGAGCCAGTTAGCTATGGTGGCAGGCTCAGTGGAGGTAGTGCCATTACTAGTGAGCTGGGATGGGGCAGGGGAGCGTGATTTTCCATTTAGTTGTTTAATATTATCCCAGAAAGTCCGGGCCGAACCCCAGGAGGAGGTAAGGGTGGCATGGTAATGGTCGGCCTTGGCTTTCCGGACGGCCCAAGAGCACTTATTCCGGGCTGCATTGTAAGCCTGCCTATCAGACAGCCGACCCGTTTCAGTGGCAAGGTGCCAGAGGTTATGCCGATTTCTTAGTAATTGTAGAAGGGCAGGGCTAACCCAGAGTGCATTCTGCTTTTTGGATCGGATTTTTGGTGAAGGGTGCAAAGAGATCACAGGCCATGTTGAAGGTGTGTGAGAAGAAGGCGAGGGCAGTGTCAATGTCGGTTGCACGATGAATGGGGGACCAGTTTATCTGGGTGAGGAATAGTTTAAGTTTTTGCAGCCCACCAGGGCGGAGGCGCCTGCGGAGGGTGGTCTGGGCTTTGGGTTTGGGATTGGGGACTGCCCAATGAAATAGGATAGGGGAGTGGTCACTTAGGGAATCTGGTAGGACCTGGATGTTTTGGATTTTTTGGGGTCGGTTGGTGATAATTACATCCAGAAGGGTGCTGGTTCCTCTCTTAGGGTTTATTCTAGTGGGCTGGGTGACGAGTTGCGTCAGGTCTTGGGCGGCAAATGAGTCTCTGATCGTGGAAGAGGAGGTGCTGAGCCAATTTACATTAATTACTTTTGCTTATTTATCCTTGCTTCTTGTCTGATAGTTTTTGGATAAGGATTTCACACGGTGGACGGTGCTCGGCTGCTTCTAGTTTTCTTTGGGATTCTAGTGACCCCAGGGGGACTGGGTGGTTTCTGTCACTGCAGCCAGACTAATGACTGTCTGCAGTCATATCTCCATCCAGCACTAAGCCATCCTACCCTCCGAGTTACCTACAGGGAGGCAGCGCTGCTTCTCCCCTACTATGTGCCAGGCACAGGCAGGTAACACTAAAGGAACAGAGGATGGCTGATGAAACTTCAGCCTATATTCTATGATCTATCTATGGATTCTTAGTGACCCCAAGAAAACTGCTTGAAACTTGCCCTAACAGACAAAACTGATGACCCCTATCGTGAATCAGGACCGCCAACCTGCCTATCCCCCTAGCCCTCTAGGGAAAATCTATCTGACTGTGCTGCCTACTAGGGAAAACCTCTCCCCCAAAACTTTCCAGGGTACCAGTGAACAACAAAGGAAAACATTCACTACATTGTATTACATTTCCCAAAAATTCATACCCGTGAAGAAAACGTTAACACCCCGTTAACCATAAACAATTCTAAAAACACTAAGAAAGGGGAAACTGGATGAGTTCCAACATCCTCTTCTGTTCTTCTTTTCTTCCTCAGGAACACCTACTAGAGAAGAAAAACACAAAAACACATTCTACATTCCAATACAGTGCCTAAACCTCCACCTAACACTAAAGAACCCCCCAAAATATTTTTTCTATAAAAGTACAAAAGGAAAAAAAAAAAAAAAGGAAAGTAGACATTTATACAACACATTTGGGGATGGGATTCCCTACAGTGCCCCAACTAGTGGCAGTATCACTGTTTCCCATAGGCATTGTAGATTAAAGAGTGTCTCCTAGGCTGAAGTCTGCAGAAGACCAGTTCTTGGACAGGACAGGGCCTGTATATCACTGCAGTCCATGGGGAGAGTCTTTGATGAAAATATTAAACTTCCTTGGATAGTCTTTTAATGTAGGATATGTTGTGCAAAGTCAGTTAATGTAAATAATAAGTTTTCTTACCAGCGTCTTCAAGAACAAAAACAAAGGATCATCTTACTTCTATGAGCTGAGGACCTTCTCCCTTCAGACCAGATGGCATCTTCGGATACTGCTGGGTTGATGTTCTCTGGAAAAACAAATGATGACAAAGGAAAACTGATGGAATGATGTCGTCTGGAAACCCAAATAATGAAACCGGAAAACTGATGGGTTGATGTCATCTGGGAAACCAAACGATGAAACGGGAAAAACTGCTGGGCTGACGAATCTGGATACACCTGAATAAATCCTGGAATACCAGAAGAGCTGCATCTTCCTCCTTGGATACTGCTGCTTCGGATGACATGCACTGGCCTGCCACTGCTCGCTTCCTTTAGGCATGCTGGGCATATTCACAGGGAGTGGCACCATTAAGGGTAGTACCACTCAGGGTGTGGGGCGAGGACTGTGACCCCGTCTGGGTGTTCTAAGTTGATGTTGTGAAATGTCTCATTCCCAACCCTATCCACAATTTGCACAGTGTCCATAAACAGAGTCATGCCCAGTCTCCAGAATCTAGATGATCACTGATGATTTGTCCCTTACACATTCTGCCGCACATGGGTGCAAATTCTTACTTGCTTCTTCCATTAACCAGGACTGCCTGTTCTGTTTGATTTCCTTCCAGACCTGGCGAGGAATGGTAGGAAAGGACTTCACATATGTGGCATCAGTCCTCCTATGAGTCAGTCTCTTCTCCTTACTACTCTTTACTAGTCTGCGGCCCATGGCCCGGCTTGGGGGTGACCAGTCCTGGTCGAGCCAGTGTCTCAAACTTAAAGAACGAAAGAACGTTTCCCCCTCTATTTATGTGGACAAGTTGCTAGAGCCTTCTCCAACTGTCTCTGGCTCCTCTGAGGCAAGAGTTTGAGGTGACTTACAGGAGCCCACAACATGAAGATACCCTTCTTCAACCTCTGCCTCACCCATTATCTGTGCCCAAGAGGGAGCAAACGTCCTCACTTCTGAGACATTCCATTCCTCACTGGGCACAGAGGTAGACACCTTCCAATTCAATGTCTCTTGCAATTCATTCTTCCCCACTAGGCTAGGACTCGGACCCTGATTTCATGGGTCCACGGATCCCTCTGTTGCACTGTCCATGTGGAACACAGGCATGGAAATCTCTCTGTGTTCCTACTTTTGCAGTGGATCAATTTTACTTGCTCCTACTGTAACACACTCTGTAGAACTTTCTCCAACAGGTTAAACCTGGTGCTGTATGCTGCTACTGGCAGGGTCCCCTGCCAGGGTTCACATGGGAGCAAATTGAATTCTTGTTGCCCTCTCTGGTGCTGCACCCCTACTCATTCCAAACTTCATAAGGTAGTCTGAGCAATGGGGTATTAGAAACACATCCCTTTTAGCCTTTAGGCACACAATGCACAGTCTCACTAGATAGCTAGGCATTGCTACATCTGGGGGTAACCTGTCACCATAGTAGGCTCTCTCAACCTCTCTTAGTGCTGCCACCTCCTTGGCGATCATAGCTCAGGCATGATCTGGGTAGCGGGGAGCTCCTGAAGCCATGGGTGAAAGCCAACACACAAACGTTTCATTACTGAGTTGCTCACTAGTCACATATTGTCGCACAAAATGTTTCCCTGCTGCTATATTTACATTGCTGACCCTGCCCCGTCATGGCATCTGTAACTTCTCTCATGCTTCAAAATCTGTTCCACTTGCTCAAAATTGTGTTTCTAACCTTTCTGGCTACTGAAATGACTTTAAACTACAATTGATTGCTCTGCTGGTACATTTCAGCACGTTCATATGAATTTTTAAACTGGTAACTTGACTTTGCAATCAGCATTAATTCAGAAAAACTCTATTTACACATGCTTAAAGTCACCTGTAAGCCCCACAGTCTTTCTTTGCACAGGATTGCCTGTTTGCTGCATCCTACCTATACAACTCACAGTCCTGCTGCTTAGAACAATTTACTGTTGCTAAAACCATTTATCATTGCTCACAGTCTGTGCTTAGAATTTCTGTTTGTTGCACCTGCTTTTACAACTTGCAGTCCATCTTTGCAGAAAAACCACACTGCTTACACACAGGTTTAGCTGGCTTGATAATCACACACAGCTTGTTTGCACAGTTAACTTGTTTACTCACTGAATTCAGTAGCTGGATCCCTCTGATGGAAAATTTCAGCCTGCTGCCAATCCTAGGAAGGCCTCTTGGGTGAAATGAGCTGGTGGTCCCGTCGATCGTTGCCACAAACGTCGCGATCACTCTCCAGTCGGTCGGACAACGGGCTGAGCCCAAAATTACATTTTACTAGTCTGTTTACTAAAGTTTAGAATGCTCACAAGCCCCCTCGATGGTTGATCCTGGTCTAACCAGCTCGCATGCCACTCTCTCTCTCTCTCCTCCTTGAACACTCTGCAGCACACAGACGCTGGCCAGGGGGCAGGACTGGATGCAGCCACACCAGTGACCTGATGCCATGCAAATGAGCCTCTCTGTCTCTTTCCTAGCTTGCTCTTCCTTCATGGCAATTGTCGAGCAGGAGGAAATTTAAACTGCAAACTGTAACTCTTTTTCTCGGCTGCAATTTCAGTGGTGGGAGCACCGTTTTGACCATTTTTATCACAGTTTCTGGACAATTTCTCTAGCGACTCCCTCGGTTTGCACACTAAGCACATGAAACTTTCAGGGCACATATCTGAATCTGTTCCTCAAAGTCCATAATACTTTTGGCATTTGAAAATTGCATTTTAAAGTTCTTTAAGCACTTCTGATGCAGAGACCAGGACATGCACTTCAGTGCTTTACTGTCCATTACAAGTTGAAAACACATAAGCGGCACTCTGTTCTTTTACTGTACTGGAAGGCACGCAAGCAGCAGTTGTCCAAAGCTTCCTTTCTGTTTGGGCTACACTGCTACCAGACAGAAAAATGCTAGACATACCCTCAGCAAAAATCCCCTGGTTCTGTCCCCAAATTAAACATCACCAGATGAGCCCCCATTTTTGGTAACCACCCCCCGCTTCTTTACACAGTTATCAACCCCTGGCACCCTTAACTGGGCACAGACTTTAGAAACACCTTTAGAAATATTACCATCCTTAGATTTGGGAATGTATACCAGGCTCGTTACTCTGAAGATCAAAGGGTTGGGGGTGTACAAAAGCAATATGACCTATGAGGTATTTACAAAAACCAGGTCCTGGGGAGAGAACTTTTTGCTAGGGCTATGCTAGATCTATACTTCTGGAGGGGTACCCAGTAAATCCATGTGCAGGAAGCAATAATGTAACTGTCCAAAACAAAGTTGGGGCTCTAGATTGTGACTTTATTCCAAAAAGATGTTCTCTAAAGCAAGGGTGGACCCCCAGGCTTTACACATCGTGGCACTAGGAACTTGCAGAACAACAAATTGATTGTATCTGACAGAAACTCTTTGTATTTCCACACTGTAGGACAGTGAACATCTTGCACTTGTATTCCCATATAGCATAGGATATTGAACATTTCTTCCAGTGGTACTGGCCACAACTGAAATCGCTTCTAGTGGCACTGGCCACAACCGAACATACATTTTGCTAATAACTAGCACAATCCACTTCTGGGGTAAAATCCTCTTCAGACATTGGCCCTATGTCTAAAGTAACCAGGCACCCTTATTTATTTATTTATTTATTTATTTTACATTCTTTTTCGCTCCGGTCGCAGCTTGCGGAGCCTCTCTTGGGCATCCTGCCTGGTCCTGCCCCGTCTGAGATCCTCTCTGCCCTGAAACCCCTCTCTGTCCCCCCCACCACAGCCAGTACCCCCAGCTTAACCCCTCCGGGGTCGGGCCGCCCCTCCTCTTTGGGTGCTCTTCGAAGTCAGACCCTGGCTGTGAGTGAGGGCCTGGGTGTAGGATATGAGAGGCCAGGCGAGAAGGATCTGGCAGTGGGCATGGTGGTCAGGTGACGCTGCCTACCCCGCAGAGCTGGGTGTTTCCATTTTTCTGGTCCCCTGACATCCCTATGTCCCCTCCTTGCATAGGCACCCCGATGCCATGTGCTCGGCAACCCTGCTGGCGTCAGCCACGCTACTTGTGTTGTCTGCGTACTGCAGTGCCCCTGATCTCCACTGGCTGCCACTGGTATGCCAGACACTCCCTGGCCCTCTCTCAGGAGAAGAGGGCTGTCCATCAAATGCTCAATCTTCTCCCTCCCCTGCTGACCCCCGTTGGCCCGAGCTCGTACCCAAACTCGGGTCGTCGGCGTGGTGCAAGGTGTGGTGTCCAGTGCCTCAACCCTGAGCGCCACTGGGCCGGCTCGGGCACCCTTACTTACACTGTCAGTCCTGAACTGGTTACTCCAGGTTGGGGTCTGCCCACCCTTTGCTCCCAAATCCATACTCAGCCATTTTTTCAGAGTTACACCTTAAACATTTGAAAACACATTTCAGAAAATGCTTATTTGAATGAAACTTTGACATCCAGCATTTGAATCACTACACTGGTAGTGGAAGAACTAAAGTCCCGAACAATGTGATTTAGTCATACCTCTGGACATCACACATTTCAGCCAAGTTTAAATGAGAATAGTCTCACACTTCTGAACAGAAAGTTGTGCATTTCCCTTTTAGCCGGAGAACACAACAACACAGGTACTTGCCTTCTGCAGCAAAACATCATATCCTACTCACTGTTAAGACATTACAGACAGCTTCAAAACATCCTGGATCAAAAAGGGTGTTGCCCCTAGGATCCATCCTCTAGCAGTCTTTTTCACCCCTCCAGGGATGAAAATCAGGAGATCCTGCTGTAGACAACGGTTTCCATCGCTTCTCTTGGCAAACTGGAGAAAATCATCAGGACTAGGGTGAGAATGCAGGGTTCCCCCTCAGAGCCCTCAGCTGAGCAGTTCTCACTCCTCTCACCTCCAACTACAGACTCACACTGGCTACTGTCTCAAGATTCTAAACTGCTTCCTCATCGCTGGCAAAGGCTTATGCTGCTGTGAGAGTTCCAGATGAGCTCATCACTTTCACCTCAGCTGAAGCCAAGTAAATAAAAGAGTGAGCAGGTATCATAGTATCATCATAGTATCCTAGTATCATAGTTATTACAAAGCATCTTCTGGACTTTCACCCATTTTGCTTACTGTTGTACCAAATTTAATACAATTTCTATAATTTAATACCCATTTAACTAGTTAATCACCAGCTGCCTCTCCCTGCCTAGCACTGATACTGAGGGGATTATAGTAACCCCAGGGGACTGGGTGGTTATGTGTGTATATATATACATACATACTGAAGTGGAAGCTAAAGGCATGAAAACTGCAAAACAAAAAAAATTTGGAACAAAACATAGAAATACAGAATTTGTTGGCATAAAAGGACTGTCTGGCCCATCCAGTCTGCCAAGCTGTTCCTTGCCTAATCTGTGTCGATAGACCCTAACTGGTCTCTGGCGACCCTCCCACCCCTGCCTATTTACTGTTAGAAAATGGGAACATAGAAAGATTAATTCTGATTGGCTAAAAGCGCCAATCAGCCAGTCCAGTATGAGACAACAGAGACCGGGAAATATCTAGTCCCAGTCTCTGTTGCCTCATGTAGTTCTGATATAATTGATCCAGTAGAACTTGCAAAATAGCAACTGCAGCCATGTTGTTTGTCTCAGTGAGACTTAAGCAGTCAGCCAATCTCCTCCTGTCCCATCTGCTACGTTCCTGAAATCGCTTAACAAACGTGTGAATGAGCGCAACCTGTTTCTTTTTTCCTTATTTTGTGCCCCATTAGCAAATGAACTGACTGCACAGAACATTTTGTTTTAAAAAAAAAAAATCAGACCATCACGCCACCTCCCAACCACTAACTGCCATCCCATAATCACTGTCACACTCTCTGACACTCTGAAGGCCCCCGCAGCCCAGTACCCACCCTCCAGCTACATATCTGACCAGTGTCTCCAAGATCAGAATCCCGTGGAGCTCAACACAGCCCCCCCATTCAATAAATCTACCTGTAATGTCTGGCACATCCTGTCAAGTCTCTCTGTAGCTCACAGCACTGCAGTCTGCAGGCACATTTAGACGCCTGTTCGCTGTTCCGGTTCCAGGTTCTGATGGGCCGGTGTTGATAAACCGACAAAATATTCACATTTAGACAAATGGCACTGAAAAAAAAGTCCATGTCTGTTTCCATAAACCCCGCTCAGAATGTGCAGTTTTAAAGAACTCCCTGTCCCAACCGCGATCCAGCCACTAATAAACAGACACTCATAACAAGTGCTAGAAATAGGGTGGGGGGTAACCATGACAACCAGCTCCAAAATCAGAACTACAAATGCTCTAGTTGAACAAAAGTCCCCAGCTAAAAAAACAAAGACACAACATTCTACAGCAGGCAGAGGGACTATTTTATTACAAAATTACACAATACAATTTTTTTTTCAAACATATTTATATATAATGCAGTGGTCCATTTTCTAAGTGCTATAATATCCTCCAGGGTAGTCGGTATGGGCTATACTGGACCTTCCATTCCAGGGGCTTCTCTCTCACTTTCCTCTGTTCCGCGGTGTACATGTTGAGATCCCCAAGTGTCTTCTTGTAGAGGTTCTAGTGCAACCCCTGCACCATTTTAGTTGCCCTCCATTGGACTGCTTCTACCTTGTCTGTATCTTTTCTGAGGTACGGCCTCCAAAACTGAACACAACACTCCAAGTAGGGTCTCACCAGTGAGCTATACAGGGGCAACACCACCTCCCTCCTCCTGCCGGAGATACCCCTTCCTATACACTCCAGCATCCCACTAGCCCTACCCACTGCTTTGTCACACTGCCCTACCACTTTGAGGTAATCAGTTATGCTAACCCCAAGGTCCCTTTCCTGCTTAGTGACTGTCAGTAACCCCCCCCCACCCAATCCTGTACTCAGCTCTTCCTGGTTTCTTATGCCCCAGGTGCATGATTTTTTTTTGTTGGCATTGAATCCCAACTGCCATACTCTTGACCACTCATCCTGTTTCTCAAGATCTCTGTGCTTTATCTTTACCCCTCCTGAGTGTCCACCCTATTACAAATGCTGGTATCACCTGCAAAAACATGCCTACCCTCTCCAGTTCTTTTGTAGTGTCACTTATGAAGACGTCAACAGGTCTGGTCCCAGCAGTGAGCCCTGTGGCATCCTGCTGGTCACTCTGCCATCATTAGAGTGAGTGCCATTAACCGACTGCCTCTGTCTCCTGTCCGTTAACCAGTTTCTAACCCAGTTCACCTTTTTGGATCCCACCCTTAGGCTGCCAATTTCTTTATCAGTCTTCTGTGTGGCAGTGTCGAAGTGCTTGCTAAAGTTCAGATAGGCCACATCCACTGCTTTCCCCTGATCTATTTTCCTTGGTGTACCAATCAAAAAAGCCATGAAGATTTATCTGGCATGACTCCCCCATGAGTCCATGCTGCCTGTGGCCTCACAGCCTGTCAAATTCAAGATATTCTACCAGTTTTTCTTAAGCAGGGTTTCCATTAATTTCACCCTCAACTGAAGTGAGACTGACTGACTTTTATTTGCTAGCCTCCTCTCTGCTGCCACTCTTATGTAGAGGGCCATGTCTGCTCCTCTCCCATCCTCCAGAACCATGCCTGTTTCCAGTGAACTTTTGAATAAAGCCATCAGTAGGGCAACTTGCACCTCCTTGAGTTCCCTTAGTACCCTTGGGTGTATCACATCTGGTCTTGTAGCCTTGTCCATCTTCAGAGCTGTAAGTCCCTATTGGACTCTTTCCTCTGAAAATGGACTTTTGTCCACCTGGCCCCCCTTGGTTCCTGCTACTCCCTGGTGGTCCATTCCCCCATCCCTCCATTATGAAGACTTAGCAAAGTAGCTGTTTAGGATAGCAGCTGTTTCTTGGTCCTCTTCTGCGCAGTTTCTCCCTGTCATCCTCCAAATCCTCACTGGTCCTCCCCTTGCTTTCATCTTCTCTCTCATGTATCTGAAGATAGCCCTATCCCCTTCAGCCACCCCTTTGACTGTCCTTTCCTCTGCACCTTAAAAAGGTTTGCAATGACAGAACCTAGCAACACAGAAAAATGTGCTGGCATAGATTTTTCCCCTTGTGAAATCAGTAAAAAACCAGGCTCCATGATGCCAAGCTGTAGGGGACCGCTTGGCATTCTGTCGAACAGGGTTCATGCTATAGTCCAGGACACCAGGGGTAGAAGCTGGTGAGGGATGATTGAGCATCTCATCAGACATACTCCTCCACAGGGCAGATTAGTAGTTCTTGTTCCTTGGCTGCTTCCTAGCAATAAGTGGAGGCAGCACATAGGAACACTCCTCATTGGTTTGGAGGAATGCAGGTGTTCGGTGGTATTTGGAGGGATGCATTGACAACATGGCCTCGCGTCTCATAGAGTAAGTGGGTAGGAGTGACGTAAATATAAAATGCTAGCTCCCTACGACTAATTGAGACCGCGTTGTCTCACCCACTCTGTAGGGACCACAATCTTCCAAGGTCTCTTTTCTTCTAGTTTGCCAACTCTGCATAACCAAATTGTAACTAAGTAAGTAAAGCTTTATTTATAAAGCACCCATCCCCGGAGGCTCTAGGCGCTGTGCAGCATAACACAACAATCGTATTAAAATATAAGCAAAAGTAGAATATGAAATGTAAAAAGCAAACTATTACCACAGCTAAAACTAGATAAAACTTATATAAATGAGGTGTATTCAGCAATTTTAATATAAGGAAAAGGCCTTCTTAAATAGGTGGGATGTTAGACCCCTTTTAAAGCTTCCAATGAGAGGCCTCTTGTAATGTAATGCTTTTCTCTTTCTTTTGCTGGAAACCCTGCAAAGGACTCCTTCCCCTTCATTATGGATACTGTAAAATCTTTTATTGGTTGACACATAAGGTCTTTACAAAAGTTAAAAATCAACAGTTTTTTTACAATTCGTTATATACAATTAAATACCTTACAATCAACCAATTCATTTCTACTTGTCAGAAAGGACACAAGACACTACATATACATTTTTGTAACAGTGCATGTTTCTGTATTCACCTAAGTTCCTCCCACAAACAGTATGCACTAATGCCAAAATTCTCTTTATATTAAATATATTACATTTATGTTTCTAACAAGCTGAGTTGTAGAATAACACCAGGCTCTGTATTAAATGTGATATGTGTTTAAACTTTAAGCTGTTTACTATGTTCTTCCTTATTTTCTGAGTCTGTTGAAAATATGTGGCTACTCTCAGGATTGTCCAATCATCCTGGGTTGTCATAAGTACTCTTGTCATAAATTCTTTATCAATATTATTCCAATCTGTTATGAATGGTGCAAGCCAAAAGCGCCTGGTTTTATTGTACCACTGACAGTCCCAGAGTACACCGTTAGGGATACAAATTGAGTACAAGGTGGCCATGGATACTTGGACATCCTGAGAGGAGGAAACCTTGGATGCAGTACCACCACAGGCAGGAAGATAGGGCTTTGGTAGGGTCTGAAGAGACAATAGGTGAGGTAAGCTGAAGAGCAAAACAAGTCAGGACAAAGATATTAAGACTTTGTTAAACAGTTTCCGGACAACCAAAAATCCAAAGGCAGACTGCCAGTGTTTCAATTTGAGTACTGCTTGAGGTCTGTGGAAATCTGCTGTGTCCCTTGAGCTAGGAGACACAGCAGTGCAGTGTAATGCATAACTACTTGTATTTTTCTACCAAACAATTCAGAAAAATGCAGAGAAATATTTTCATATGGCCACTTCCTGGAGAATCTGAAGACCAGGAGAACTGATACTTCCCCATTGTACCCATGTCCTTACATCCAAGTGCTGTTACACTTAGGTACAGTACATTCTGCCTGTCTCAGATGTGGAGGCACACCCACAAAAACTATTGATAGGTAGATCTCCCCAATATAGCCCCGCTGTGATGGCATAAAATTGAAGTGCCCCAGGTTCCCCTCTGCACCCCTACAGATTTCTGAGATACACACGTGTTGCACTACCATCATGAGAGGAGTTCCCACCACGACAGCGTTGCTTGGCACTTACATGTAAATGTTAGTACTGTATTACCATGTAGACATTAGTGGAAAGGGTGTATGCACCTACTAAAATATCAGAGAGTGACAGCTGCAGGTGCCAGGCCATGGCATAGCACCAATCACCATGGATCAGTGGTGCTACCGCCATAGTCTCCCATCCCCCTTAAATGATTTTTTCTCAGCAGTGTTATCCCTTACTTTACTAGAATTAAGAAAACATACAAAAAGGGAAAGTTTGCAGTACCACTGCAATCCCGGTAACTGGTTGACAGCATCTTCCACTGAAAGCTTGAGACCCAGGTTCAGGATGGAGTCCCTGGCTTCCAGACTTGTGGGGTCATGTTGCATAGGGCTGCTGACTGCATGTGGTTTCAGCTCCCCTTAATGGCCAGCTGAGGCCTTTATATTGGTTGCTGAGTCTATTTCTTCCAGCCTTCTGCCTGCAGGAACCTCTGACTTTATTTGTGTGTGTGTGTGTGTGTGTGTGGGGGGGCTATTTTATATCGTCTCTGTAGTGCCACTAGAATCCTTAATGGATTTTCAAATGTGGAATAGTATATAGATTGCTTCTTATTTGTGGTTACTTGATTGATTGCTGTAGCTTTTCTTCACATACACATTCCCATGTAAATGTTATGTATTGAATTACCCCTTTTTGTATTGTCTGCCAGCCAATAGCCTCAACCTGTGTGAAAACAGATGTTGATGTCAGAGTGTGTTGTGGGCAGTAGTTATATAGAAACAGTTGTCCTCAGTAGGTTGCTGAGTATGGTGGTCACTTCCAAAAAAGTAGTAACCCTCCAACTGTAAGAATGTCATTTCTGATTACTGTAGTCACAAAGATTATAAAAGCGCAACACTGGCAACTCTTTTGGTGTCACATTTCTTCGAGCTGAAAAAACAGAGTTCATGATTGCTTACCTTCTGCAGAATTTGTCAGTGTAACTATTATTTCTAATTAATATATGAACTTTGAATTTAATACTATTAAAAAGTATTCAAAAAAAACTGATAATACCATTGATCCCTCACTGATAATACCACTGTTAGTGATAATACCATCATTCGAATGTGATAATACTATCGTTCCATTCCTGAACGATAGTACTATCACAACCACCAAACAGCGCAAGTTCCCACAAAAATGCCATCTGCCCCCCCTCCCCAGTGTCGTCCTAAGTGTGCCTCCCGATTGGCCGCATTTAATGTGTGGGTGGGCAGAACAATTTTAAAAACATGGCAGCTCGCTTTCTCGCTTAGCAAGACCATACTGCCTCACATTTCTTCATTTTTTTCCTCCTTTTGGGAAAAGGGAATGTGGATTGGAGCCCAAAAAAGGAAAAGGTAGGACTACTTACCAGTTCTTGTCATACGGTGGGGCCGAGAGTGGAGGCAGGTGGGGTGGAGCGCAGCTTGGTGGGGCGAGAGCAGCAACAAGACAGCGCAGCGGTCGGCCAGGACCGAAAGTCCTTCACTGAAGCGGCCAACTGCCCATTGCAAAATAAGAAAAAAACCCTCAAAATCGCATCCATATATTAAAAAAAATGATGTATAGCGTCACTCTTGAGGTTCCTATGTCCTCAGAATCTCTCGATGGAATTACTCCCTTGTAATGCACAGTAAGCTATCTGTTATTCTCTTTTTATCTTCCTTTCTTGCATTAAAATAGAAAAACTATGCTATTGGCATAATCATACCAAAACATGTTTAGTTTCAAATCCTTGAACTCCTCTTAATTGCACACAATATTTCCTGAACTTCAGGAATTCTCTCACACAGCCCAGCATAGAAGCATACAGTAGAGATAGCTGGCAGAAAAAAAATCAGGGGTCCATCCAGTCTGCCTGAATAGGCCTCCCTAACCTATTGTCCTGAAGTATTTACCCCTCATCTTTCCTTGAATCACCTACCTCCCTGTAGTAGTTCCCCTTAGTGGAACTATCCATCCCTGTGCCCTGTCCCAGCCACGCTTGAATATGTTTATAGTCCCTGTCCCCACTACCCTTCCCTGCAGTCTGTTGCATGGCTCCACCACCTTCTCAGTGAAGAAGAATTTCCTCACAGCTATTGTGAAATTTCCCCCCACCAACTTCCATTCATGCCCCTTCGTTACTGCCACCCTATTCCTGTTGAATAGGTCCTCGGCCCTTGTTTATTCCTCCTAAGTAACATGTAGGTCTGTATCATGTCACCCCTCTCTCTTATGGCCTTGAGTGAGTACATGCTCAGGGCCTCCAGCTGTTCCTCATAAGATCTGCCTTTCTGACCCTGAATCATCTTGGTGACCCTTCACGGCACTGACTATAGTCTGTCCCTGCTCCAGTGTTCATTTTTGAGTGGCGGATTGTGACAGATGTCACACAGTTTTCAATTTTGGCCCACCTTTTCTTCTCCCACTGTTCTAATGTTTTTTCTACTGCTGCTGTAATAACATGGGTGCGGCTAAACATTATGACCCATTGTTTTTTCCTTTTAACCCTTACTTATATGATCAGGGAGTCAGTGCTCCATGTACACAAATTTCTGAAATTAACCCTGCTGTCCTTTCTCAGATGTGGACTCCAGTACTGAGCACAGTACTCCAGAGAAAGCTTTACCACTGACCTATACCGGGATATACAATGGGGTCTGTTTTTCTGACAATCTGATTAGCTACTGAGGGTCTTTACCTGTGGGTAAATCATACAGTGACCCACAGATAAAGATCCAGTAACCAGAGAGGCCCCTCACAAAAACCAAAAAAATTATTCAGACAACATGAAGTCTTGCTATATTATGACTATTGCAGTTTGCCCCAGCCTTAGAACTGCTCCGGAGGTGAAAGAGTTAACTTCCATGCAGAGCATGGAGCTTAGAACGCGAGCTCGGTTCAGAAGCTCTGTTTGGCTGGTTTCAAACCGAAATCGTCAGATTCTTTACTCCGCCTCACTGAACAGTCGCTCCGGAGATTCCTCCTGTTGCTCAGTTCATTTCTTCGGTTTAAAGCGCTATTTCTCGGTTGAATTTAACGCAATTTCATTATTTTAACATAAAACCGATCGGTTCAGGCTCTGTCTATAGTAATCGTAAGTAATAGATAGGGTTTTTCTGTGTGGAACTTGTAAAAGTATTATCGGTTCGTTGAACCGATCGAGTTGTATTTGAATATAAGTTTAAAGCCTTTTAAGGCTTTTAGAGTCGTGTTCCCGGTTCTTATCGGTTCTAAAAAAAACGGATTTCATTACGGTTTTTTCCACGACCCGTGACACGGTTTGGAACCGATAAGGGTGTCTTGCCTGGCACTGCCATCAAAAGGCAAGTTGGTTGGTTAGGCTGGCATCATGTCTGAGAAACCCAAAAGAAAAACCGGGCCCACTGGGTTTCAACACTGTAGTGTCCGTGGGGAAGCCTTTGCCAAGGCTGACCCACACACTACATGTGTTTATTGTCTGGGGTTTGACCACCTCAATTCAGACTGCCAGATTTGTAAAATTTCCTGCAGCCACCCTGGACAGAGAGTGGGCAGGCTCAGGGAGCGAGGCCAGAAAGTCCGCTGACCCGGATGGCCAGCCGGTTCGGTGCCAACCGAACGGAGGAATCGCCCTCTGACCAGGCGAGACTTCCTCGGGCAAGCAGCTGGCTCTGAGGAGCCAGTTCCAGCAAAGAAATCTAAAAATCAGCAGGTTTGGAGTCCAAAATTCCTTCTCCAACTGCTGCTGAGATAACCAGGCAATACAGATTGTCCAGTCCCTGTCCCAGTTCCTCGAACCACCACTGTCTGGCAAAGGTCGGTTCGGTCGGTTCCAGTGGTTCAGGATTATGATATAGAAGAGTTCTATGAACCAGAGGAGGGATGAGGATTATGATCAGTGTGAATGTGACTTTGAAAGTCTGGATGTGCCCACTGAACCGGACATCTCCCCAGACAGACCTTCAGGTGAGTCTCCCCTAGGCTTTCTGAGTCCCCTTCTCATTTTTGTTTTATAAAAAGTTGCTGAGACCCTCCAGCTTCCCTTAGAGAGCTTTGGATGAGCAGAGGAGCCTGACTATGTGGAGATGATGGATATCCCAGAGTCCAGGAGGTTGTCCATCCCTTTACATAAATCCTTTAGAAACAAACAATAAAAATGTTAAAAGCTCCTAATTCTGTGCCTCCTGTGGATAAAAAGATGGACAGGAGGTACACTTTGTCAGGTCCTGATACTGATTTTCTTTCACAGCAATGCAGTCATGTTGGGGTAGTTCAGGCTGCAGCCTGTGATAAAGCTAATATTCCACTGGCTTCACATCCTCCTGACAAGGATTCCAGGAAGATTGATGCCATGGCCAAAAAACAATACATGGCAGCATCCTTGGGACTCATACAAGCTAACTATATGGCTTATGTTGCAAGATACGAGAAATCTAGATGGGATACTGTCATGGCCTTAGCCAAACAGGTCCCTGGCCAGCTCGCAAAGGAGCTGGAGCAGGTGGCTCTTGATGGTATTGAGGCATCTAAGGTGCAATTCCATGCTGCAGTGGATTCTAATGATGTATCCTCTAGAGTCATGGCTACATCTGTGGCTTTTTGCAGATTGGCCTGGCTCAGGTGTACTTCTTTGTCACAGGATACCCAGTCTAAGGCTATGGATTTTCCTGTGGTGGGAAATTCTCTGTTTGGGGAGCAGACAGAGAATTATATGAAGAAAATGGATGAGTATAGAACCACTTACAGGAGTGCACAAGCCAAGGAGCAGCAAGCCACTCCTCAGAGGCAGCCCCCAGGGGGTAGGGAAGCCTTTTCACAGGCCTTTTGCAGATTCAGGCCCCTCCTCTTCAGCCTATGTACAGAGGGTTCTTCAGAGGAGAGGCAGACAGGGTTCGAGCAGGCCTGCTCCACCCCTCAGCCTAAAGCCCCTGCCAAACAGGCACCCTGATGGGATGCCCAAGGTCGGCTCTCCACTACCTGTAGGGGCAGGTTGGCTCACTTACGTCCAGGACTGGCAGTCTTTAACTTCAGACAGGTGGGTCCTGGAAGTAGTGAGCCAGGGTCTGATTCTCAGCTTCAGGAAATTTCCAAGATGAGAGCCAGATCTTTCCACCTACAAACCCTTTAAGACTCTTGCTTTGGAAACAGAGTCTCAATCCTCCTGGCTCTCAGAGCTGTAGAAAAGGTTTCTCCCCTTCACCAGGGCAAGGGTCTGTACTCCAGGTACTTCCTTACCCCAAAAAAGACAGGAGAGTGGCGGCCTATCCTGGATCTAAGATAGCTAAACAAGTACCTTTTAAAGCCAAAGTTCAAAATGGTGACACTGGGAATGATTTTACCCTCCCTAAGGCCAGGGGACTGGCTAGCCTCCTGGACCTCAAAGATGCCTACTTTCATGTTCTTATCAGAAGCTCCCATCGAAAGTACCTCAGATTCGAACTGCCCTGAGCCCATTATCAGTTCAGAGCAATGCCCTTCGGCCTCACTTCTGCCCCAAGGGTGTTCACAAAGTGTCTAGCAGTAGCAGTCGCTCACCTAAGAAGGCAAAAGATTGCCATTTTTCCCTACCTGGATGACTGGCTCATTGTGGGTCAGTCTCCAGACCAGGTCAAATCACACCTGCTAGTTACCCAGCAGCTGCTTACCTCTCTGGGATTTCTTCTCAATCTTCCAAAGTCAGTTTTGGAACCTGTCCAGATATTCACCTTTATAGGCGCAGAACTGGATACAAAGCAGGCCAGAGCCTTCCTTCCCTTGGAAAGGGTAAGGACCTTAGTGGCCCTGGCCGCCTCCTTCACTCTGCAGGTTTCTCGACCAGCAAGGCATTTCCTGCAGCTCCTAGGGCACATGGCTGCCTCCACAGCTGTGGTGCAAGAGCAAGATTTCAGATGAGGACATTCAGTTCCATTTGAGAGCTTTCTGGTCTCAAAGAAGAGATCCTTTATCAAGTTAATCCCAGTGACTCGACCTGATCCAGGCCCTTCAGTGGTGGCAGGATCAGAGCAATCTGAGACAGGGGTGCCTTTCATCCCTCTGTCCCATTCCTTGACCCTTACTACAGATGCATCCCTTTTGGGATGGGGAGCTCACATGGGCGACCTCTCCACACAGGGATTATGGTCCCCTCAGGAATCTCTGCTCCACATCAATCTGTTGGAACTCAGAGCTGTTTTTCTAGCACTTCAGGTTTTCTCTGCATCTGTTCAGAACAAGGTAGTACAGGTCAGAACAGACAACACCACTACAATGTGGCACATCAACAAACAAGGGGGCACTCGGTCTTCGGCCTTGTGCACCGAGGCAATGAAGTTGTGGTCTCTGGCTCACTCCCTGAACACTTCCCTCATAGCAGTTCACCTCCCAGGCAAGGAAAATGTCCTGGCAGATGCCCTCAGCAGGATTTCCCAGGGCCATCACGAATGGTCACTGGATCCCCTAGTACTGGGGATAGTGTTTGCCAGATGGGGCACTCCTCAGATAGATCTTGCAGTCCCAGACAATTATCAACTTCCACTGTTTGTTGCAGGCCCCCAGTGTTGGGCTCAGTTCCCTGGATGCCTTTCTCCTCAATTGGGAAGGAAGTTTCTTTATGCCTTCCCCTTCCCTCTCCTGTTCAAAGTACTAGTCAAAGTCAGGTCTCAGCCCTGCAAAATGATCCTGATTGCTCCAGACTGGGCCAGGCAGCCCTGGTACCCACTCCTTCTGTCCTTAGCAGTCCATCTTCCCCTGTGTCTCCCCAGGAACCACAATCTGTTAACCTGTGCTCAGGGGAGAGTTTGGTATCCGAATCTCAAATCCCTCAACCTCAAGGCTTGGCTCTTGAGCAGTTAGAGTTGCCGATTTGCAACTTTCTCAAAGTGTTCTCGAAATCCTGAAGGCTGCTAGGAAGCCTTCCACCAGGGCTACCTATAACTCCAAGTGGAAAAGGTTTTCCATATGGTGTTCTGGGAAGCATGTTTCCCCAGAATCTGCTGATCTACCTACTATATTGGACTACATGGTCCATCTTAATTCTTTGGGACTGAGACCAGCCGCCCTGAAAGTGCACTTGGCTGCTTCTCTGCCTTCATTTCAGCAGGGAAGCCCTCTTCTCTCTCTGCTCATCCTGTATTTTCCAAGTTTTTTAAAGGATTGCTTCACACCAATCCTCCATTCAGGGACCCTGCCCCGGCTTGGGATCTTAATGTATGCATTGCTCAGCTAATGCAACCCCCCTTTGAGCCTCTGTCTTCGGCAGAGCTTAAGTATTTGACTTGGAAAACTGTATTTCTGGTAGCCATCACTTCTGCCAGGCGTATAAGTGAGTTACAGGCTTTATCAGTAGAAACTGACTTTATTTCCTTTCACAGGGATAAAGTGGTCCTCAGGACTAACAGGAAGTTTTTGCCTAAGGTGGTTTCAGATTTCCACCTTAACCAATCTATTCCTCCCAGTGTTCTTCACTGACCATTCCTCCTCTGGTGAGAGGAGGCTGCACAACAAATGTTAGAGGGCCCTAAGTTATTACATAGAGACGTACCAAGGGTCACAGGTTTGACTCCTCCAACTGTTTCTCACTTATGGTGAGGTTGGGAAGGAGACCTACCACTAAAGATCCATTGCCAGGTGGATTGTTTCTTGTATCCAATTTGCTATCAAAAGCTGGGTAAGGTTCCCCCTCAGGCCTGAGGGCTCACTCTACCAGAGGTACAGCTGCATCTCTAGCTGCTGCTAGAGACATCCCTATCTTGGAGATATGTCAGGCAGCTACTTGGAAGACAGTACACACTTTCACCAAGCATTACTCCCTGGATATTCAGGCCAGGAGGGATGCTCGGTTTGGCACAGCCGTGCTTCAGAGCCTATTCCCTACGTAGGTTCTGTCCCTCCTCCATGGAGGTACTGCTGTGTAGTCTGCAATAGTCATAATATAGCAAGACTTCATGTTGTCTGAAGAAAAAATTACACACCTTAGTAATGTTGTTTCTTCTAATGGAGTCTTGCTATATTATGACCTCTCCCCCCTCCCAGCCTGCCCCTCTCAGAACTCCTACTTTGGGGTATGGGGTGGGTAGTCCTCTGTTGGCATTTATTGATGCCCTCTTTCATGTTTGGGTGTTGTGTTTATTTAGTTATTTTATCTTAATTTTCTGGTCCACTGACTTGAATCTGTGTGTTGGGACCAGTGAAAATGTGTTAATATATTAGTAGTCAGTTGGCTAATGTAGGTTACAGCTTCCACACAGAACCTTAGTGAGTTTTTGCTCGTAAAGATCTGACAGTTTCGGTTTGAAACCAGCCAAACAGAGCTTCTGAACCGAGCTCGCGCTCTAAGCTCCATGCTCTGCATGGAAGTTAACTCTTTCACCTCCGGAGCAGTTCTAAGGCTGGGGCAAACTGCAGTAGTCATAATACAGCAAGACTCCATTAGAAGAAACAACATTACTAAGGTGAGTAATTTTTTCTTTCACGTCATCCAAAATGTAAACAAACGACTGCCATATTTTTTCACAGCTAAGCACTTCACAAAACAGGGCACCGAAGTTTGTCTAAACTCATTCTTGTACGAGTAGAAATTGTTAAAACTTTCATATCAGCAAAACCAATTTCCTAGAAGATAATAGTGTCCTGAGTGTGAGAAAGTCAGTGTGCTATTAAAATGAGCGCCCTAACATGTTTAATGTGATGTTTGAAATCTAAAACTGTAACTCCGGGCATGCGCATTACTATTGATGCTACTGCGCATGCCCTGAGTCACGACTTCAGATTTCAAACATCAAATTAATCATGTTAGAGCACTCATTGTAATAGCACATTTATTTTCTGGCACTTAGGACAATATTGCCTTGTAAAGAATTGCTTTTGTGGCTATAACTTAGAAAATTTTAACTCACAGAAGCGTGAGTATAGATGCACTTCGGCACCCTGTTCAGTGTGCCGACACCGGAGGGGTGGGTGGGTGGCTGGTGATTTATTCAAGAGGAGAAGAACTGTGACACACTAACTACATGGGAAAAGCTGATGATGGGAGCACCAGACTGTTTTTTGTAGTGTAAGAATAAATTTAAAAAAAAATTAAACACAAACAAAATGTTTTTTTCTTAATTTTTTTTCTTTACAGAAAGTGAAGTGGACATTGTATAATTGCAATAATCCACACCAGGGTGTCGGTTATGATTGGATTTGCCAGCGTCTGGTGTGGCTTGCTCACTTGGCCTGCAGACTCGTGACCGAACCACACCAGGCATGAATAAATCCCACCATAAGCCACATCCTGGAGTTGATTATTGCTTAAAAAAATCACATGATGCAGTAGTCTACTCCCACTGTATCATGAGTGGTTACACTTTGGTGGGGGTGTTTCTGAGTGTCAGAAAGAATGCAGTAGGAGTTTGTCAAGGACTGCAAATTGACTATTTTGTGTGGTAAAACCAATATGGTGAGCAAGAAATACAAAATGACACATACTCCAGTAGTGCAAAGCATCATGGGAAGTATATGCAAATCACCATGAAATAATGTTTTGCTTTAACCATGAGTATATGGTGCCACGTGGTCTCTCACACAATCTGAAAAGGCTGAAAATAGAAGACACAGACATGTTTCATCTTTCTCAGGCCTCAGAAATGTGCCTGATCTGTATCTCAGCCCAGGGGAAGGAAGAACCAGCCCTATGATGGTCTTTCAGGTTTGAGTAATGGTAAACCCAAAATAGGAAAGCAGCCTGAAAGATAAAGAGCCTCAACACGATATGGTGGACAGTCAGTTTCAATTCTTTAGGAAAAAGGAGGCAGTTATAAATCAACCTGCTGCATCAACAAATTACACAGAATGTGAGCAATCATAAAACATGTTTATCAGACTGGGGACAGTTTAAAGCCTGGGAGAGGTGGCTGGATGCTGTTACTGGTAATCTGTTTTTAATTTATTTATTTATTTGCAACTTGTATTTTATTAGAAAAGTATGACAGACAATATAAAAACAGTGGATTTCATACTTTTAATACCATAATAATGAGTAATGACATATACTGGATTAGGCTGATATTGTGTCATTGCATCAAGTTCAGATTCCGGGAGGATATTGATCTTGCTTACAGAGTCCTTTAACACTCTCTGTGGATTTGAGACCAGCTCATGTTGCTGTAATATTTTTTTAGATAAACACGTGAATGCCTTACAGTACACCTGTAGCACACTATCAGCCAGCAGATTGCAACAGTGGTTAAATGTACTGGGTGTCGCTTCACATCCAAACTAACCCATGATGACTCTTAATGTTTAGCTCAGTTATTAATGTGGTTTATTGACTTATTAAATACATTTTAAACCTTACTATGTTATGACAGTACGATTACTGGGTATCTACAAAATTAAGTGGAAGTTAAACCCTTACATTCTTTGTATTACATGGGTATGACATCATGCTCATGTAATACAAATCATGAAATACAAAGTTGCTGTCAGTCAGTTATTTCTGCGATGTACATAAGACAAGCTATTGATGATGCTAGACTGGAGTGGAACTGAAAATATCTTCCATTGAGAGCAGAGCAGGCCAGTGATTTTCTAGGTAGTGCGCATAGCTGGTTGGTGATTGTAGAGGTATGCAAATGAACACAACCAGCATATATAAAAAACAAAATGCTTTTCACTCACAAACAAAATAAGCTTAAAAATTGTCCCCTCAACATCATTAAAATCCAGGGCTCCCCCTTGACCTTGTGCCCACCTTTAAATACCTGGGCATCACCCTTGACTCCTCTCTCACGTACCACGATCACATCAATCTGCTCAGCTCAGCTGTCAATTCCAGACTAAGTCTCCTATATAGACACAGGGGGGTGTCTGCCTCCTGACGCCCTAGGTCTTGCCATGACATCATTGGTGCTCTCCCTTATTGACTACAGGATTGTTATCTATGGCACGACTGACCCCACTGCCCTGCATCGAATCATGATCTCCCTAAATAAAGCCTGCCGGTTAGTCACTGGATGCAACCATTGGACACACACCTGTGAGCTCTGTAGATCCACCAACTGGCTTAACTTTGAAGGCTGACTCAGGTACCAGACCTGTCTCCTTGCTGGGAAGCGTTCCCTAAACACCTCCCCCCAGGTCTCTGCCACCTTGTTCAGCCCTCCACTCAGCCACGGTCTCCACGGAGCTCCTTGCTAGCCCCCCCTCGCTGTACCCCACTGCAGGACCTCTCTGGGCCAATGCACCTTTTACTACAGGGCCCCCTCTGGTTGAATGAAATGCTATTGGCCATCACCCTGGAACAGCGATTAGGCCCGCTTAAAACCCTACTCTGTGCTGAAATCCTCTCCCACTCCAACTGTGAGTTTTTTTAGTCCTACTCCCTGTTGCCTGTGACTATAACTTTTTGATTTATGTATATTGTTATTGTACATGCTGGATTTATAATGATTTGACATGGGTTGGTCCATTCCACCCTTGAACTTGTCTTCACTGTATGTCTCTTAGTGTATATACTGTTTCTAAACGTGCAGTGTATGAATTCTGGTGTGTTCTCTGTATATTTATTTATTGTATATCTTGTCATTTCTTGTAATGTATGTATATCTGACGTGGAGCCTTTGCAAAGGAGTCCTTGACTCAAAGACTATAATTACGATTCCTTCAATAAATAAATAAATATGGATAACTCGGTGAACTTGTTTATGTTACATAACCTCAGTATGGGTTGCTTTGATAAACCACTTGCGCTTCACTCTCATGTACAGTATGTAGCAAAACACACCTAGGATGTGTAAAAAAAAACTTATATACAGTAACACAGTTGCCCATACATTATTTGAGCAATAAAGCATGACAGGGTGTGAATTACTGGTGGATCTATCCATGACTTGTGTGGTGTGCATCATGAGGTGCAGCTGAGTAACTTAACCACACGAGAAGTGGGTACTTCGCCAGTTACAGAATACAGAAATAAGAAGCAGCCACTCCAAAATAACAACTGGCTCAAATCTTTTACGTCATTATAAATTTGTTTCAAACAAGTCCACTTACTTCAGTCACCATTTCACCTGGCAAGGCTTCCTCAGGATTGATGATCCTTTTAAATATATATATATATATATATATATATATATATATATACACATATACATAACACACAACCGCTCATATTATCATATAGGATACAGTCTCAAAAAAGCAACCCTGCTTACTTGTTCTCAAATCTCTTTTCCATCAAACTCTGTCCTGCTAGTTCTAATTCATGTCCGTCACAGTTTCTCTAAAGTTAAAATATTAAACCAATGTTCTTAAATTTGCAGCTGGGTCAAAATATTTTCACATTTTCTTGTTTTTCTAGCACCTACTATACCACATACATTCTTTATAAGTCACATTATGCAGTCACCTGCAGTGGGTTCCCTTACGCCAGTATAACTCACAAAATGTGTTCACATCAGTATAACTCACAAAATGTGTTCACGTCAGTATTTCACCCTATGTAGCACATCAAACATTTTAATTCATTATATTCCATGCATAATTGTTGCTCTAAACAACTACACAATTTTCAGAGATGATAGAGTGGACAAGAGGGGTGGAGGTTGTGCTATTTACACCAGACCGCAACTTCAACCATTACTCGTCCCCTACCATCACCGGCTCAAGGGGCACAAGCCATTACAGTCAAAATAACGGTCGGCTACCAAGGGAATCCGCTATACATAATGGCTGTCTACATACCCAACAACCAAAAAGTAGCCTTCGACTCCATACTGGCCAATATATCGCTGCTCCCCCAGAAGTGAACTCATAGTAATGGGAGACTTCAATATAAACTGGATTACTACCTCATCAGACCCCTTCAAAGACGCTGCTACAGCGCACGACCTGACCCAAGTTGTCCTGACCCCTACACGGCTAGATCCCAGGACAGAACTCAAACCCTCCCGGACCTAATTTTAACAAACTCACCCAATCACCTCTAATGTCAAAGTCCTCCCAGACGTCCTTAGTGACCACTCTCCCCTCTCCTGCCTCTGGTCAAACAAGAGTCCAACTGCACAACCCAAAATCTCGCTCCAAAGGCATATCAAAAAAGGCGCGATAACCAAGATTTTTCACTCTCTCTCTACCAGTGATTGGACAGCTGTCCACACCGCACAATCCACGGATGAGGCACTCACCTCCTTCATCAAAATCTTCAACACAGCTTGTGACAAATATGCCCCACTTTCAAAAAAGATCCTAAAAACTAGGGACACCCCGTGGATCACACAGTCCCTGATTGACCAGATGCACCATAGAGACAACCTTTGGCACAAGGCACTCAACTCCAAGTTACCCCATGACAGACAACTCTACAGAGAGGCAAGAAACAAATGCACCAGGGCCATTCGGCTAGCCAAGGCCAACCACTACAAGCAAGCCCTCACCTCAACCTGGGGCAGGAAACAAATTTTGAGCAATGTCAAAGAACTTTGTGGGAAAACAGTTAACCAATCACCAACCCAAATACTCAAAAATGGTGCCCTCTCACAAAACCCCTCCATAATAGCCAATGTCCTGAATAATTCCTTCACAGACCTCAGCCACATTCTCCCAACAAATTTCTTCGACCCACCCCCCCCAGTGTCCCACCTAACCCCATTCCCAGTCATACCCCCACACCATTCCGGCTCAAAACAATCTCCTGCAGTGAGGCCAAACACTACCTGGCAAATGCCCTACGGAATAAAGGTATAGCAGTGACTCTGTAGACCTCAAGATCCTCCGGCTAACACTAGACGTGACCCTCCCACACATCACCAAGATTTTCAACCTATCACTATGTCTAGGACAATTCCCCACTCTATGGAAAAGGGGAATTATTACACCAATTTTAAAAAAGGGTGATCCAACTGACCCCGGCAATTACAGGCCCATTATGATACTCCCCCCACTCTCAAAAGCTCTCGAAAAAATAGTTTCAGACCAACTCACAGAGTACCTCAGCAGGCATTCCCTGCTCTGCCAAGAGCAACATGGCTTCAGATTAGGACACAGTACCACTACAGCACTCCTCGAACTCACATCATACGTACACGAGGCGCTTGACGGGGGTGAAATAGCAGGAGCAATCTTCATCGACCTAACTAAAGCATTTGATACCGTCAGTCATGACCTACTGTTATATCTACTCCCCTCCCTCAACCTTGCACCAGATACATTAATCTGGTTTAAGAACTACCTAACAGGTTGAACACAACAAGTTAAAATCAACACCACTCTATCCACTAAAACCCCAGTTCTATCAGGTGTACCCCAAGGATCAATCTTAGGTCCCCTATTATTCACTGTCTTCCTGAACTCCATCCCTAGAGCATGCAATGGGAAACTTCTGCTCTATGCAGATGACGCAGTAGTCTACTGGAAAGACAACACCCTAAACTCCCTCCAGCACAAGCTGTAAACCTACTTCCACGAACTAGAAGACTGGTTCACAAAGCACAGGCTTATATTAAACTACACCAAAACAAAATCCATGATCTTTGCGCACCGACAAAGCCCCTATATAAGAGCCCAACTAAACATCTCCAGCTACCAGGGCACCAAAATTGAACAGGTCCCAGACTTCAAATACCTTGGCATTACGTTACACTCATCTCTCACCTACCACACACACACATCAACCAACTGTCCTCCTCAGTAAACACCAGACTAGGGATCCTCTACAGGCATAGACAATGCCTCCCATTGCAGGCCCTACGTCTGGCAGTGACCAGCTCGGTCATATCCTTGTTAGACTATGGAATAATAATATATGGGACGGCTGACCCCACAGCCCTGAAACGTATCGACCTTGCCCTCAACAAAGCCAGCTGGCTGGTCACAGAAAGTGAACACCTAACCCACACCTGCGACCTTTACAAAATAGCGGACTGGCTGACCTTTAAAGGAAGGCTAAAATACCATACCTGCCTCCAGACCAAGAAAATCCTACTGAAAACTGCACCCTTGGGCCTTCACTCCCTAATACAAACTAACACCCACAGGAGCACCCCAAGGCACCTAGCAAATGTGCCCATCCATGTCCCCTACTGGAGGACCGCTCTAGGCCAAAGGTCTTTCAGCTATCGTGCTCCCATCTGGCTCAACGAACTCCCTCCTACTATAGCACAGGCCCCAAGTTTAGGCCAGTTTAAAACCAAAATCAAGAGACACTTCATTGCCTCAGAGAAGTGTAGCTGCAACTGAGCATCTAACCCCACCTCAACGCAGGGCTGTAATTCAACCCCTAGAACCTACCCAGAACTACAAATGTAGTTACAGACAGAGGATAAGGCTAACATTCCATCATTTGTGGCATGTTCAACAGACCTAGGATTGCAAGACTAACCCTATTGTAACTTTATTCTGTGTATGTTTGTTGTCAACTTGTAAGCACCACAGTGTAACACTAAGCAAAGAAGCTTGTTCACATCAATCTGTATACTGTGTTCTCATAAATCTGTATGTTTGTCCAGACGTGGAGCCTTTGCAAAGGAGTCTTTGACTCAAAGGTTGTAATTCCGAAAATTAATAAATAAATAATTCAGAAAACAATCAACATCATTTCCTACTGAATTCATGCTAGCATACCCTTATTGGATTCAGAGTATCACATTCTACTTTTCTTGTCAATAGTCACTCTAGAGTTATATGTAGCATCCACCGCTTTTCAATATCTTTGGCATGGTATACACATAACTTATTCAAAAGTTTCTAAAATAAAAAAGTTCTTTAAATTTTTCTAGTATTGCAGCTAGTTTATCAAAGATTGAAGCTGCTGCTATCATAAACTACGTGTACTATGTCTCATCTCATTTTTCAAAACATCTCATTTTTCTTTTGCAGTTAAATGTCTCAGAATATGTGAAGAGAGACTGTATATTAGCTTCCCTTCTCGTGTTCACACATGCTGCAATACAAAACAAATTTTAAGAACTGCTTTATTTTAGAAACTTTTGAATAAATTATGTGTACACCACACCAAAGATATTGAAGATCGGTGGATGCTACATAGCTCCAGAGTGATTATTGATGAAAAAAGTATAATATGAAACTGTGGGCCTGATTCCAAGATGGCTTACACATGTCACAAGGTGACTTGCGCCAAACCCTATGGTGCACATCGCACTTTGCGACATGCATTATGTGGTTTGCAATTCCAAGAAGCGGCCAGTGACATGGCTCAGGCTGCCTGTGCCAAAAGAGGGGTTACGCCACCAGCTATGCTGGCAACCTCCTGTGACATGGCGCAAGGGGGTTTCTGGCATAGATTACACCGGTATTCAAGGAGGGCAGCTGGCAGAATCGCAATTCCAAGTGGGACCCAGCAGACACTGGCGTAAGTACAGTTAGACCAGCTATTAGCTGGTCTAACGGTAGCTACATCCACCAGGGTTACACCCTGTGCCTGGTGCCCCTACAGCCGTGTCCCCCGTGGGTGCCCATGCCCCCCCATGGCAGGACCACCCTCTGTGGGCAGCTGCCAACCCCTCACCCCAACCCCAAGCTGTGCCCCCACGAGGCAGTACCCATCCCCTGCATGCCATGCCCCCCACAGTGGTCCTATGGTCCCAGCCCCATCCCCACCCTGTGGGGCAGTGCCATGGTGTTGGGGTGTGGGGCTTTGGGAGGCCATGCCTTGTGCTGCTTGCACCCCATGGTCTGCGGCTTGTGGCACTCGGGTTGGGTGTGCCCTTCCTGTGGCGCAGCCCTGGAGCTGCTGCAAGTCGCAGGGCGTAAGTGCTGGGGACCTTGCCTGTTCTGGAATATGGTGCGGGGTCCCTGGCATAGCGGTGAATGTCGCAGCTCGCAATCATCAGCAAGTTGCGGCATTCATTTGGAATCAGGCCCTGTGAATCCAATAAGAGGATGCTATTATGAATTCTGTAGGAAATGATGCTGCTTGTTTTCTTTTTTTTTTTTTATCATATCACCATTTTCGCCCCTGCAGCCATTGACCTGCCTTCATACTCCAGCCACCGCTCCAACTCCACCACTGACCCTGAAGTTGCACGCCCAGCTGGCATATGCAACTATACCTTCTAGAGGGGCACCCCCTATTGCCCCTATACCAGGCAAGGAACCAATACCGGCACACACTGTCCAGGCATCGTCGGCCGATGCAGTAGTGGCCATCAAGCTGCCGTGATCTGTGCTGCCATTTTCCATGTTCTGGTAGCCCCGGGAGTGCGAGTGTGCAATGACATCATGGCACATACGTGCCGACATCTGCCACACTCCATACTGCTGCTCCAACTCTAGCAGTGCCCCCAGTCATCACCAGGGGCCACTGCAAAGTGGTGGCACCCTGGATCCCTCCCTGGGGATAGGAGAGCAGTCCTCTGGACACTCAATCCTACCCCCTGACGGCCCGGGCTCGCGTCCAAACCCAGGTAACCAGCGTGGCGTGAGGTGTGGCGTCCAGCGCCTCAACCCTCAGCGCCACCGGGCTGGCCTATACTTTCTGAATTAATTATACATGAAATATAATGAATTAAAATGTCTGGTGTGCCACATGGGATGACATATTTTCTTGCTTTTCTTTGTGACCCTTTTCCTTCTCCCTCCCTCCCCCTTCCCCACTCACACCCCTACGCCACTCCACTCCACAAACCTCATTACCATATTACCCTGTCCTAGACCCCCTCCCTCTCTCCCTCCCTATGACTTCGGCCCATATTCCCCTGTCCTTGACCGCCTCCCACTCCCCCCCGTGACAACAGCCCCTCAGCCGGCCTACTTCTTTCTGTCCCCCTTCTACACTATCTCACGCTTATAGTCCATCTGCTTCTTAATTCCTTTTCTCTGTTACCTCATCTAGCTGCCAATTTAAGTTGCTCTCTGTAATGTCTTTTATTTCTAAAGTGTGTTACAACTGTTAAACAATGTCAACCATGCCTGTTTTGATTGCATACCATTGCCAACCTCTGTATGATTGTTTCCCCCCATCCTTTGACGTGGAACCTTTGTAAATGAGCAGATCCTGCTCAAAGGTGCTTGTAATCCTAGAGTTTAATAAATAAATAAATAAAATATTGATGTGAACACATTTTGTGAGTTATACTGGTGTGCTGTAAGGGAATCATTGCAGGTGACTGCATAATGCATCTTATAATAAGAGCATGTGAGTGTAGTAGGTGCTTGAAAAACAAGAAAATGTGAAAATATTTTGAAATGTAAAAATATTTTGACTCAGCTATGGATTTAAGAATATAGGTTTAATGTTTTAACTTTAGAGAAATTGTGACAGACATAAATTAGAACTAACAGGACAGAGTTTGATGGAAATGAGATTTGAGAACAAGTAAGCAGGTCTGCTTTTTTGAGACTGTATCCTATAGGATAGCATGAACTGTATATGGCTACCATACTATTGTAATATTTTGTTTATATATGTATTTAAAAGGACCATCTAATCCTGAGGAAGCCTTGCCAAGCGAAATGATGATTGAAGTGGGCGGACTTGTTCGAAGCAAATTTATGATGCAGTAAAAGAAGATCTGAGTGCCGGCTCGTCGGCGCAGTGGTTGGATTTCTGCTGGCGACCAGGGTCGGGAACGGACTCGGGTCGTCGGGAGAGCCGGCAGGGGAGAAGGTTGGGGCGTCCGTAAACAGCTCGCCTTCTCCAGGGGAGGTGAGGGGATGTGGAGCCGGGCACCTGTTGGCCCCTAGGCGGAGGCCGGGAGCATGGAGGTGTCGGCTCTATTCTGGGGAGTGGACGTAGGCGTTCTCCTTGACGTCAGGTCACGTCACTCCCCAAGGGAAAACTGAGGAAAACGGCTCCTGGCTAGCCAGATGACGGCTGTTCGGCCCCCTCACTGCCGTCACGGCTTCACGACCTCCCACCTCAGCAGCACCTAGAGCCGATGCCGCAGTGCGCTGGACGACCCCCACTGGTGCCTTCACTCTTGGAGGAGGGGGACCCACCCGACGAAGGGTAATGCCGGGCTACCTCCAGGGGGTTGCGATTTGAGGTGGGGGTGGTGGAGATGGCGGACAGACGAAGAAGGACCTTAGGAGCCCGAAGGAGGTGCTGGCCAGGAGGAGCAGAGGCGTAAAAAAAAAAAAAAAAGAGAAGAAGATTTGAACCAGTTAATTTTTTGGTGTGGCTGCTTCTTATTTCTCTTTGCATTGGATCTGTGCCAGTTTGAATGGGACCCCAACTACGTAGATGAGATCCGATTGGTGTTACCAGGAGATACTGTGTGGTACTTCCCCAGTTACCCATGTACTGGAGTGTTTTACAGTGAATATACAATGGACCCATGTGTAAAATAAATTTAAAAATGTGTTTAATTGTTTTCATTTTGTTTATTTATTAACTGGGTAAAGCACACTGAGCCAAAGGCCCATTTCAGGAGTGACTCAGAGTTACCAACAAAGTGCAGCTTATTATGTTTTTTTTCTTTATTTTATGAATGCCCTTCCTCAGCCCTGGGTTACTGTAGGATTTGTCCATGGCTAAAGACATTAGCTGACCAATCAGGTTACAGAATTGTGTGTGTTCACTGTATAATTAAACAATAATACTCAACAAGCTATGGTACTGTATATCATGGGATATTGTCACGACTTGGCTGCCTTGTGAGTCTCAAGGCCACAGGCTGAGTGTCTCATGCATCCAAGAAGTGAGGATATCCTACAATATGACACAACAGACAGCATTATTGCTATTATACAACAAGAAAAAAAGAGGACTTCGAACAGTCATTTTCAGTTCAACCGAATTTGTTTGGGGAAAAAAATAGTCCTAATAAAAAAGAAAAAAATAACCCGGCCTGGTGGTGCTAAGGGTTGAGGCGCTGGACGCCACACCTCGCACTACGCTGGCAACCTGAGTTTGGGAGCGAGCTCGGGTGCCAGGGGTCAGCAGGGGAGGGATTGGATTGAGTGCCCAACGGGCTCCTCTTCTGTCCCGGGGGAGGGCATCGGGGATGCCCGGTGCTCCGGCGGCCCCTAATGGAGATCGGGGGCACTTCAGAAGCACACGTAACAGCTTGCCTGACGTTGGCAGGGTTCCCGTGCGCCAAGTGTCGGGGGGGGGCACATGCAGGGGGGCAGAGGGACAGAACAAGGAAAAACCTGGCTCACAGGGATAGGTGATGGAACCTATTCTCCATGCCTAGCGCCGGGTCTGAATTGGCCAGTCCTCATCACTCCTCCACCTGGGCCCCGCCTGCTCGCCAGAGTCTGCCTTACTAAGAGAGCCCAAGGAAGGAGTCAGGCTACCCTCCCCTGGCGGGTCAAACCGGGGTTGCTGGCAGCGAGGGGGGGGGGAGAAGGCACAAGACTGTAGAGGACCTCAGGCGGGCAGGCACAAGGAGAAGATGCCTGACAGAGAGTTCCCTCGAGCTGCGACTGAAGTGAAAAAGACTTAAAAAAAAAAAATAGTCCTAACTTTAAGTTAACAGATTAAAAAAGTTAAATAAACAATTATAAATACCTTAGGAATTCCTAGCATGCTATGACTCTTAGCCAGCTAAGGTAAGCTCCTCTGAATAGAGTAGCAGTGTAGTGATTTATTGTTTACATTATGAGGTCTGCGACTGGAACATTTTTTTCGTATTATTATATCCGGGGTTTTATATTAGCTGTCAGCTAGTCAAGTTTATTTATTCCTTAAGACTGATGTATAATGTATATTTTCTTGCAAACCACTATGGAATGTATCCACCCTGTGCCCTTCCTGAAAATGACAACCTGTGACTGGGTGCAAGAGTTTCAGTAACAGGGCTCTGTCTAACCAAGTGAGTGGTAATAATCATTTACACTCTGATAGAAAGCTTAGATAGGGCATTAGCACACCAGTGTGTTAGCCATATAACATAAAAGCAAAGGCCAGTCAGTCCCTTTCATTTGATTAGTTTACATGACCTCATTATATTCTTGAAAAATAAGGCATGGTGTACATACAGTGGGAGCAACACAGGGTTTTCTGAGTGTGGGTGAATCTCCCAATAATTACTAAAACAATGTCTTTATTTTGAATTTTGTCACACTTAACTAGCCTGATTTAGATGCAACACTTACTGTATTTTACAAGAGGGTCTGGTGGACAGAGCAGCAGCCGACTTCCATCCCGAAGTATTGATTTATTTGTTTAGTTATTTATTTTTTTGTTTACCTGGTAAGTGTGCTAGTGTTGTCCGTTTTCAGGCATGCAGTACAACAAAGGTCAGTGTGCACACACTGTACTAGAATAAAGTAGACATTCCAACGCTGGAAAGCTGTAGAAGTGCTGTGCCATTTATTCATAGGTGTAACTCAGTGGGAGCCAAAGCAAAATAACCAAAGGCATCAACAGAAGTTCCCAGTGCTTTTAATCTACCCAATTCTTTCTCGGGGGGCATGACCTGCGGAGGTTACAAATGAGATGTAAACCTCAAAAACATGCTGATTATACAATACAATACAATGAAGAAGGGATGCAATACATTTCAGCTGTTTCAAACACAGGACAAGTAACAGAGAAATTACAATCAATCAATCAAAATCTTTATTTATCCAGGCGGGCACCATTGAGCAAGGCTCATTTGCAAGGTGGACCTGGTCATGAATACTAACATACTAAAATGCCAGCAGAATAGGCCTAATGGTCTTTCATGTCTGCTCGTTTGGTCAGCCCCCACCCTGGTTGCTGACCTTGCTGCCCCCCCTCGCCTTCTCTGGCTTCTCCTTCCCAGTTCCGGATATTCTTGCTGCATTGGTTTGGCTTCCAGAACCCTTCCCTGTACCTGTCCCACCCCTCTTGAACCTCTCCACTGTCTCTGCCTCCACCAGCCTCCTAGGCAGCGCATTCCATGGCTCCACCATCCTCTCAGTGAGTAGCACCTCCTCCTTTCTCCCTGAATCTTCCCCTCCAGCTTCCACCCATGCCTCTAGTGCCCCTCCTCCTTCCTTAAGCACCCTGACTGTTCCTCCCCTATTTACCCTCTTCATGTACCTGAAGACCTCTATCATGTCCCCCCGGTCCCTTCTCTCTTCCAATGTGTACATATTTAGCTCTTCGAGCCTCTCCTCATAGGTCCTGTCCCCCAAGCCCCAAATCATTTTGGTTGCCCTCCTCTGGACCCTCTTCAGGAGGTTAATGTCCCTCTTTAAGTGTGGCCTCCAAAACTGCACGCAGTACTCAAGGTGCGGCCTCACCAAGCAGTTATACAGAGGAGTATCACTTCCCTCCTTCTGAGGTGATCCCCAGCGATGCATCCCAGCATCCTGTTGGCCTTGGCTGCTGCCCTCCTACAAGTCTCAGAGTTGTTCATCTTGACATCCACCACCACCCAGGTCCCTCTCAGCTATCGAGACTTGTAGCATTCCCCAGGGTGTACACTTGGCCCAGGTTTCTGGCCCCCAGGTGGAGTACCTTGCATTTCCCTGCATTGAACCTCAACTTCACTTTCTAGACCATCTTTCCAGAGCCTCCAGGTCCCCCTGTAGGGCCACCCTCCCCTCTCCCCATCCACCACCCCCCAGTTTGAGTCATCCACAAAGAGACTCATCTCACTCCTGATTCCTGTCCTTATGTCAGAGATGTAGGCGTTGAACAGAAGGGGCCCAAGGACTGATCCCTGTGGGACCCCACTAATGACCCTCCTTGGGGATGAGACTATCCCACCAACTACGACCCTCTGGGTCTGGTCCTGGAGCCAATTGCCTATCCATCTGATCATCTGGTTCCCCACCCCCATTTCTCCTGGCTTATCCAACAGGCCCACATGAGGAACAGAGTCAAATGCCTTGCTGAAGTCTAGAAAGAGGATGTCCACTGGTCTACCCAGGTCCAAGGCACTCGTCACCCAGTCATAGAACTCCACCAGGTTTGTCTCACACGATTTCCCCGGGATGAAGCCATGCTGTCTATCGTCCAGGCACCCTGACTTATCCAGGTCCCCCCCTATACATCAAAGTACAGTACAGAAGCAGGTGTACAAAAAGCAATAATACAAGGAAGACAAAGTATATACAGTGTATACAGTATAGTACGAGGTTGAAATAAATAAAAATAAAAAAAACAGCATTATTTTACAATTGAAGAAGTCAGCAGATGTACAATCAACCATAGGCATACAGGGGTTATAAGCAGAGATCTTTTGAGTGAGGCAGCCGGCAACTACACATATAGGGGAAAGAGGCCATGTATGGGGTGGCAGGTTAGAGAGGTAAAGAAGAGGAGGGATATATTACCTACGACTGGGGGAAAAATTGGTCTAAAACCACAGAAAGTGATGATGGCTGTCGTGTACTTATTTATTATGATAATGATGGAGGAGGGGTAGATAATTGGGACACTACTATGGATGGCGTGGGACTTGAGCCAGGCTGGAGCGGACAGGGAAGGATGGGTGTAGCAGGAAGAGTTAATAGGGAAAGAGCGAGTTATTTATTTTTTTGTGTACCTGGTAAGTGTGCTAGTGTTGTCTGTTTTCAGGCAAGCAGGACAACAAAGGTCAGTGTGCACACACCGTACAAGAATAAAGTAGACACTCCAATGCTGGAGAGATGTAGAAATGCTGTGCCATTTATTCATAGGTGTAACTCAGTGGGAGCCAAAGCAAAATAACCAAAGGCATCAACAGAAGTTCCCAGTACAACACGTAGCAAATCACTGAATAAGATACACATAAGATGTAATGTAAAACCCCTCCTTTCCCTCTTCCCTGGGTCGTACCTGGAAACGAGCACCAGCTCAGTGTGCCTTTCCCGGTTACCAAAATGTTAAATCAAATAAAAAAATAAGATAATAGGAGAAAAGTGAATTCTACTTTATGGAGGCAGTCATTAGATTTAAATGCAATGCTGCAGTGAAGTGCATAAAATTTACACAATCTTGGACTATATAATCTACCATAGCCATAGAGCAAAAGAAACATAGAATATGACAGCAGATAAGGACCAGCTGGTCCACCTAGTCTGCTCATTTCCCTACTTGGTTTGGCAATCCTTACCTTTATCTGGACTGCCGTTCCCCTGCTCTGCTGCACAGTAGGGTGCCCTCATGCTTATCTCATGCACGTTTGAATCCCTGTACTGTTTTTGCTTTCACCACCTGTTCCACAGATCCACCACCCTTGCTGTAAAAAAAATACTTCCTAGCATTCCGCCTAAGCCTCCCTCCCTCCTTCCAGCCTCAAGTTATGTCCCCTTGTCCTTGTGCATTTTCTTCTCTGAAATATGCTCCTCTCCTGTACTCTGTTTATTCCTCTATGGTATTTGAAAGTCTCTATCATATTCCCTCTCTCCCTTCTCTCTTCCAGTGAATAGTCTTTCCTCATAAGGCTTGTGGAGCAGTCCATGTATCATTTTTGTTGCTCTTCTCTGGACTGCTTCCATTCTGTCTATGTCCTTCCTGAGATGTGGTCTCCAGAATTGGACACAGTATTCCAGATGAGGCCTAACCAGTAATCTATACAGTGGCATCACCACTTCGCTTCTTGTACCGGTTATGCCCCTTCCAGTGCACCCCAGCATTCTGTTTGCTTTCCCCACTGCTTTTTCACATTGTTCAGATGACTTCAGGTCATCAGATATGATAACCACCAGGTCTCTCTCCTGACCTGTGGTGGCTAGAACCTGCCCCCCCCCATCCTGTATTCCTCTCTTGGGTTTCTGTGTCCCAACCGCATAATCTTGCACTTCTTAGCATTGAAACCCAACTGCCAAACCCTTGACCATTCCTCAAGTAGTCTTAGATTCAGTAAAAATACCACCAACAGCTTAATCTGGTTCAAGGTCAGTTGGCATTCATCTGTATCCCCCTCCTGGGTCGTGCCTGAAAATAGGCAGGATTTGTCTAGTGCACTTACCCGGTCAACAAAAGCTAAATAAATAAATAAATTAATAGATCATTTTTCATTTTATCTAGCCCCTCCTGTGTGTTGACTCTGTTGCACATCTTGGTGTCATCTGCGAACAGGCATACTTTCCCCTCCAGTCCCTCTGCAATGTCACTTATGAAGACATTGAATAGGACTGGACCCAGCACTGATCCCTGTGGCACCCTGCTGGTCACCACCCCCTCTTTGGATTTTATGCCATTTACTATCATGCTCTGGGTCCTGCCTTTTAGCCTGTTTCCAACCCATTTTACCACTTTAAAGCCC
Organism: Neoceratodus forsteri; assembly: GCA_016271365.2. Classification (NCBI taxonomy): domain Eukaryota; kingdom Metazoa; phylum Chordata; order Ceratodontiformes; family Ceratodontidae; genus Neoceratodus; species Neoceratodus forsteri. The sequence goes on along the minus strand of CM057452.1, from coordinate 116,237,691 downwards.
ACACCCAGATTCCCCAATTTGTTAAGCAACCTTCTATGTGGAACGGCGTTGAAGGCCTTGCTGAAATTCAGGTAGGCCACATCCACCGCCATTTCCTGATCCACCACCCTGGTCACCCAGTCAAAGAAATCAATAAGATTAGTCTGACAGGACCTTCCCTCAGTGAATCCATGCTGCCTTGGGTCTTTTGCACTGCTTGACTCCAGGAACTCCAAGAATTGAAGCAGCACCTATCCCAAACAGACTGGACCCCACACTCTCTCTCTCAACCGATATAGACACCACACTAGCCTACCTCACCAGTGCTTTCTGCAAGACCAGTGACCTCTTTGCCCCGTTTACCAGCACCCTCCCCAGATGACAAAATGCCCCATGGATCTTCCCCACTGTCATTAAACAACTGAGACAGAGAGACAACTTATGGCTTATCGTGGTGGAGTCGGGCAGGCCTGTGGACAGACAGGCCTGTAACGCTGCTCATAGTAAATGCACCTGGGCCATACGGCAAGCAAAAGCCAAACACTACCAAACCACCCTGGCCTCCTCCTGGGGCTCCGCACGTGCATTATGGAACAATGTTGAGGAGCTCAATAGAAAAACCTGCTCCCCCCCATCCCAGATAGCGGTCAATGGCAGTATCACCGCTGACCCCCTACATATTGCTGAATGCCTCAACACGACTTTCTCAGATCTCAGCTCTTTCCTACCTACCCACTTCTTTAACCCGATTATTCCTTCAATCCTTCCCGGCTTGGAGCTCCTACCATTTCTCTTCCGCACCATATCCCCCCATATAGCCAAACCTCTCCTACTAAAAGCCCCCTCCAGCCACAATCCCAAATGCAACCCAGTCGACTCCAGGATTCTCTGGCTAACCCTGGATGTCATGCTAGCCCCTCTTACTGACCTGCTAAACCGGTCCCTTTGTCTTGGTCAGTTCCCAAGTGTCTGGAAATCAGCTGAAATCACCCCAATTCTTAAGAATGGAGATCGCACAACACCAAATAACTACAGGCCAATCCCTATCCTCCCCCCCTCTCTAAAGCCCTGAAAAAAATAGTCTCCACCCAACTCATGGAATACCTCACCAAATACAACATACTGTGTCCAGAGCAGTATGGCTTCCACCCTGGACACAGCACTACGTCGGCCCTACTGGAGTTCTCACAACACATACACTCTGCACTTGACTCAGGTGACGTTACCCGGGCAGTGTTCATAGACCTGTCTAAGGCCTTTGACACTGTGTGTCACCCCCTCCTGCTCGACTCCCTCCATAATTTGGGGTTCTCATCAGGCCCCCTTATCTGGTTCTCTAGTTACCTCCGTGACAGATCCCAGTGGGTCAAGATAAACGGTACCCTATCAACCGTGCTACCTGTTCGCTCCAGTGTCCCCCAGGGGTCCATCCTGGGCCCTACTCTGTTCAGTCTCTTTCTCAACACTCTTCCCAGTACCTGCTCAGGCAAAATACTCTTATATGCCGATGATGCGGTCCTTGTCGCCTCCCACCCTGACCCTACCACCGTCCAGGACTCCCTTCAGATCGTTTTCAGTCAAGCTGAAAAATGGTTCCATGACCACCCCCTGGTCCTGAACTTCAAAAAAACTAAATCCATGCTCTTCGGCAACCGTCAGAGCACCACCAGTAATGCCCCCTACACATCCTTCCCAGTACCAAACACCTCATTGAGCAAGTTACAGCATACAAATACCTGGGCATCACCTTCGACTCAGCACTCACCTTCCACGCCCACCTCAAAACCCTGTCCACTGCAGTAAACACTCGGATTGGTCTCCTATAACGTCACAGAGACCATCTCCCTCAGGCTGCCCTCTAGCTGGCTATCACCTCCTCTATCCTGTCCTTGGTTTACTACGAGCTTCCTGTCTATGCTGAGGCTGACAACACCGCCCTCTCTAATGTCCAGACCTCAATAAACAAGGCCTGTAGGTTCCTGACAGGTGCCCATAGCAGAACTCACACATGCCAACTCTACTGCTCCTCAAATCTACTCTCCTTCGAGGAGTGCCTGCGCTACCACACCTGTATACTGGCCAAAAAAACACTTCTTGGGCTCTCCCCTCCTGGGGTTACCGCATCCCTAAAACCAGCCTCCCGGATGGTGGCCACCCGAAGTGCAGCCAAGGCCACCTTCCAGGTTCCGAGAGCTAGGACCTCGCTCGCCCAAAGGTCCTTCTATTACAGAGCACCCTCCTGGTTTAACTCTCTCCCCCGTCATATCACCAGCATCCCCAAAACAGGGCCCTCTAAAACTGCCCTCCGGAAACACCTCACAGACACTCGGATCTGTAGGTGCCCCTAACTGTCCTAGAGACTGCACTCTTTCTGGCTCTCAGTATCTGACAGTGTCCTCTTGGACTGCCCCCCCCTCCCCGGCCATGGTCCTCACTCTCCCCAGGTACCTGCTCCGTAGATACACTAGAGCAGGCCTATTATACTGTCTTGAGAATGTTTGGTCGAATCTGTAATTAATTGCAAACCTATTTTCTTCTATGTAATATCTGGAACTGCTGTGTATATTACCTCTGCTGTACCACACTTGTATCGTCCTCATTGTCTTTCACTGTCATGTGTTGTTTACCCTCCCTGCAACGAGGTGCCTTTGTAAATGAGTCTCTGACTCAAAGGTTGTAAATCCGATTTATAAAATAAATAAATAACACTTCACTACCCTCTCCTTAAGCAGGGACTCCATCAGCTTCCCCACCCTCGAGGTCAGGCTTACAGGTCTGTAATTGCCTGCCTCCTCCCTACTTCTACTGTTCTGCAGGGGGACCACAAAAAGCACTGTTATTTATTTACTTTTTGTTGACCAGGAGAGTAGGGTAGGCAGTTCTGCCTGTTCTCAGCCTCTTCGGGAAGGGGATGAGGCAGAAACATAGACACTAATGGCAGAAAAAGACCAGTGGTTTATCCTGTCTGCCCAAGTTCCCTATAAGCCCTGGAGCCTGCATCCCAAAGAATAAAATAATGTTTCATCTGAAAGATGTCACCTTATGAGTCCAAAGTGGCGTTGCTGTAATGAAGCTGCGATGTCATAAATATGTGTACCAGTGTGGCCAGGTAGGTGGAGGGGGTGGAATAAGAGATCCAATCCAGCTGATGTTCCACAGATGGTACAAGCCATTCTGGACTACTGTCGACATCTGAGTCTCTAATGTCAGCCTCTCATCCAGAATGACTGCCAGATTTCTCACCTTTGTGGCAGCTAAGGGCCCAGAAAGGCTGAGCCAAAGCCCTGTCTCCCTCTTGGAAGGCAGTATAGCACAGTGGTATAAGGCTCTGAGCTGCAAACCTGAAGACCTGGGTTTGAATCCCACTGTCCCCCACTTGCATACTTGTGACCCTGAGCAAGTCACTTAACTTCCTTGTGCTCCCAGGTCACACCTGGAAACAAGCTTCGGCTTAGTGTGCTTCTCCAGGTTAAACGATTTCCCCTTCCCCCCCTTCCTTTCCGTCTTGGTAGCTGTCACTTCTTTCCCACAGCCCTGCTCCACCACCAGTACATCTGTTTTATCTGGGTTAGCAGTCAACCAGCTCGATGGCATCCAATCTTGGGTCTCAACATGGCTCCTATTAAGCACATCCACCACCCCTGGTGTCCCAGGTGCAAAGGACATGTAGAGCTGGGTGTCATCTGCATAGCAGTGAAACCCAAGCCCATATTGCCTAATGACCTTACCCAGGGGTAGCATATACACTGCGAAAGCATGGGTGAAGGAACCGAACCTTGTGGTATGCCACAGGGCAGAGCCACCTGGAGTAAGGAAAACCATCCCAACACCACCCTCTGAGTCCTGCCAATGAGATAGGACTTGAACCAGCAGACGACTTTGCCAGTAAATTCTGCATACTCCCTGAGCCAATCCAGTAACAGCCCATGGTCCACAGTGTCAAACACTGAGGAGAGGTCAAGAAGAATGACAACTGACCATTCTCCTCTATCTCTCGCTATGAGCAGATCATTGTGCACTCTAACAAGTGCGTTTTTTTGTGCTGTGCCTACTGTGGCATGGTAAGTGGATGGCTTCATCTGCTTGGGATGTCTGGGATATTTATTTTATCCTCACTAGCTCACTCTGGGTGGGATCCTTTGCCATGACCTGGCCATGCAGTTTATCAGAGCTGTGGGTGTGCAGTGGAGCCCCACCCACCGACCCACCCACTTCAGAATGGCCCTGCCAGTCCTGCTCTGAGCATATGACACTGAGGGAACATATGTCCATTGAATTAAGGCCACTCCATAGGAGCACTAGTTCTTTTTGAGAAAGCTTAGAAACATAGACTTTGACGGCAGATAAGGACCGCTAGGCCCATCTAGTCTGCCCATTTCCCTACCTACAGGATAGGCCGCAGATCCTAGTTAACCAGCAGCCTATTTCTTCCTACCCCCACAAGAATTGCCTTATGTCTGTCCCATGCATTCTTGAATTCTCCCACAGTTTTAGACCCCACAACCTCCTCAGGAAGGCTGTTCCATGCATCCATTCCCTCTCTGTGAAATAATACTTCCTCACATTGCCCGAACCGCCTCCTTTCTATATTTAAATTGTGTCCCTTGTTCTTGTAAGTCTCTTTTCTGAAAAATGCTACCCTCTTGGACTTTGTTGATTCCACTGAGGTACTTAAAAAGTTTCTATCATGTCCCCCCTCTCCCTTCTTTCCTCAAGGGTATACATATTAAGCTCCTTTAGTCTCTCCTCATACGGCTTCTCTTGCAGACCCTGCACCATTTTAGTTGCCCTCCTCTGGACTGCCTCTATCCTGTCTATGTCCTTGCGGAGATGGGGTCTCCAGAACTGGACGCAGTACTCCAGATGGGGTCTCACCAACTGTCTGTACAGAGGGATAACAACTTCCTGTTTTCTGCTGCTGATGCCTCTCCCTATACATCCCAGTATACCCCCAGCCCTCCCTACTGCCTTCTCACATTGCTTGCTAACCTTAAGGTCATCTGATATGATTACCCCCAGGTCCTTTTCCTTTTTGTTGTTGTTACTACCTCCCACCCATTGTGCATTCTTCCCGTTCTTGTTTCCCAGGTGCATTTTGCACTTCTTTATTGAACTTAGCTGCCATACTTCTGACCATTCCTCCAACCTTGCCAGTCCCTTTTCATCCTTTCACTTCTCCTTGTGTATCAACCCTGTTGCAGATTTTGTGTCATCTGCAAAAGGCATACTTTTCCTTCAGTCCCTCTGCAATGTCACTGATGAAGACATTTAAAAGGACTGGACCCAATACTGAACCCTGCGGTGCCCACTAGTAACCGTCCTTTCTTCAGAATGGACTCCATTTACAATTACCTTCTGTGTCCTGTTGTCCAGCCAATGTTTTATCCAGGCTACCACCCTGGGTCCCACTCCCAGGCTGGTTAATTTGACTATTAATCTTTGTGTGGGACTGTGTCAAATGCCTTGCTAAAGTCTAGGTGAGGCCATAGTCCACAGCCCTCCCTGGTCTACTTCTTTGTCACCCAGTCAAAGGAATCTATTGGTTGTGTTTGACATGACCTTCCCGGCTGTGAACCCCGTGCTGCCTTGGGTCCTGTGCTCCACTGGCCTCTAGGTACTGGACTATTCTTTCCTTCAGAAGTGACCCTCATCACTTTCCCTACCACAGAGGTCAGACTGACAGGTCTGTAGTTTCCTGCCTCTGTCTTGGACCCACTTTGTGAAGGGGAATCACATCCGTTCCTCCAGTCCTCGGGTACCACACCATCCTCCCATGATTTATTAAAAAGAGTAGCCAGTGGTTTCACTAGTTCCTCCTTTAATTATTTTTAGAATTCTGGGGTGAATTCCATCAGGACCCATTGCTTTGTCCACCTTCAGTTTTAGGAGTTCTTGCAGAACCCTTTCTTCTGTGAAAGGACTGGAATTGGACCCCTATCAAGAGTGCTTCTGTTAATTGGATTAGGCACTTCCTCCTCCTCTTTGTGAATACTGAGCAGAAATATTCGTTCAGTATTCCTCGTTTCACTGTCCCTCTGCCCTCACTGTTCATTCTATTCAGCCTCACTGATCCTCCCTTTTCTTTTCTACGCCGCTGATGTACCCACAAAAGGTTTATCCCCTTCTTAACTGAGTTGGCTATCTTTTCCTCAGTTTGGGCCTTTGCTATTCTGACTTCCCTCCTGCTTCCTTCTGCCTTAACTGGTACAGCTCTCTGTCCTGCTCCTTCTGTGTTTCCTTATACTTCCGGAATGCTATCTTTTCTTCCTGACTTTCACAGCCACTCTTGGAGAACCATGTAGTGGCTTTTCTTCGCTTTTGATTTGTTCATTTGCTTCACACAAAGGCTTGTTGCCTCTGTGATGGCAGTTTTGATAATTCCCCATTGTTGCTCCACACCTCCTTCTATAGCCTGTTTGCTAGTGCTTTTCTGAGCACTCTCCCATCTTGCCAAAGTCAGCCCTCTAAAGTCCAGTACCCTCACTTTTGTGAAGCTTGACTCTGTAGCTGAGTTTAACGTGAACCACACTGTTTGATGGTCACTTGTCCCAGATGGCAACCCACTTCTAGATCTGAGATCCTCTTACTGCCCCGTTTGAGAGTATGAGGTCTAAAGATTGCTCCCTCATGAGTGGGTTCGAAACTAGCTGTCTAATGCCTGCCACCTGTAGGGCATCAAGAATGGCCCTGCTCTTGGATGTGGCTGCAGCAAATGTGCTCCAGTTAACATCTGGCATATTCAGGTCTCCCATCAGCAGTATCTCCCCTTTCAAACAACATGAAGTCTTGCAATATTATAGACATTAGCAGTTTGTTCCAGCTCTAGAACTGCTCCGGAGTGAAATGGTTAAAACCATTCCAAAATAGAATTTTGGCACGAGAGCAGCTCTATCTGTGTCATTTCAAACTTGAACTGTCAGATTCTTTACTCCGCTTCAGTGAACAGTCGCTCCGAGATTTCTCCTTCTGCTCGGTTCATTTCTCGGTTTAAAGTAATTTTCTCGGTTGGATTTAACGAGGAATAGTTTTATTTTAACCTAAAAACCGTTCGGTTCAAGCTCTCATCTGTGGTAACCATAAGTAAATGAAGGTTTTGTCTGTGTGGAACTTGTAAGTTATCGGTTCGGTTTTGAACCCGATCAGTGTTTAAAACTCATTTAAAACTAAAAGTTACTATTTTAGAGTCGGTTCCGGTTCTTATGGTTTCCTAAAAGCGGTTGATTACGTTTTTCCAATACCGATGACACGATTAGGAACGATAAGGGTGTCTTGCCTGGCACTGCCGTTAAAGGACAAGTTTTTGGTTAGGTTGGCATTATGTCTGAGAAACCCAAAAGAAAAACCGTGCCCACTGGGTTTCAACACTGTGATGTTTGTGGGGAAGTCTTTGCCAAGGCTGACCCACACACCACATGTGTTTATTGTCTGGGGTTTGACCACCTCAGTCAGACTGCCAGGTATGTAAGAATTTCCTTGCAGCCACCCTGGAAAAAAGATTGGGCAGGCTCAGGGAAGCGAGAGGCCAAAAAGTCCATGGACCTGGATGAGCAGCCCGGTTCGGGTGCCAACCGAACCAGAGGGAGCCCTCTGACCAGGGCTAGACTTCCTCGGGCAAAGAAAAGCTGGTTCTGAGGCACCAATTCCAGTAAAGAAAACAAGAAAATCAGCAGGTCTGAGTCCAAATTCTTCTCCAACTGCTGCAGAGATAGCAAAATCCATACAAATTGTCCAGTCACTGTCTCAGGGTCGTCCGACCACCACTATCTGGTAAAAGGTCGATTCGTCCGGTCCCAGTGGTTCAGGATGATATTGAGGAATTTTATGAACCAGAGGAGGGAGGAGGACTATGAACAGTATGAATGTGGCTGGAAGGTCTGTGTGCCCATTGAACCGGACATCTCCCCAGACAGACTTTTAGAATCTCCCCTATGCTGTCTGAGTCCCATCTCATTTTATGTTTTATAAAAAGTTGCTGAAACCCTCCAGCTTCCTTTAGAAGAGGCTGTGGATGAGCAAGAGGAGCCTGATTTTGTAGAAAGGACATTCCAGAGTCTAGGAGATTGTCTATTCTTCTACATAAGTCTTTTAGAAACAAACAATTAAAATTTTAAAAGCTCCACATTCTGCTGCTCCTGTAGATAAAAAAGATGGACAGAAGGTATGCATTGTCAGGCCTGATACAGAATTCCTTTCTCAGCAATGCAGTCATGTTAGTAGTTCTGGCTGCTGCCTGTGATAGTTACTATTCCTTTGGCTTCACATCCTCCTGACAAGGATTCCAGGAAGATTGATTGATGGCAAAAAACAGTATATGGCAGCCTCTCTGGGACTCAGGCAAGCAAATTATATGGCTTATGTAGCTAGGTATCAGAAATCTAGATGGGATACTGTAGTACTGGCCAAGCAGGCCCATGGCCAGCTGGCTAGTGAACTAGAACAGGTGGCTGCTGATGGCATTAAGCTTCTAAGGTTCAGTTTCATGCTGCTGTGGATGTTAATGATGTTTCTCTAGGGTCATGGCCACATCTGTAGTTCTGAGGTTGGCCCTGGCTCAGGTGTACTAGTTTGTCACAGGATACCCAGACTAAGGCTATGGATTTTCCTGTGGTGGGAAATTCTCTGTTTGGAGAGCAGACAGAATTACATGAAGAAGATGGATGAATATAGGACTACTTACAAGAGTGCCCAGGCTAAGGGACAGCAAGCCACCTCAAAGGCATGCCCCAGGGGTAGGGGTAGGGCCTTTCACAGAGCCTTCTACCAGACTCAGGCGCCTCTACCCATGCTCAGAGGGGTTTCTTCAGAGGAGGCAGACGAGGTGGGCAGACCTCACCACCCCCAGCCTAAAGCTCCTATGAAACAGGCACCCTGATTGGGTGCCCAGGGCCGATTCTCCTGTACCAGTGGGGGGCAGGCTGGCTTACTTCAGTCAGAATTGGGCTTCTTTAACCTCAGACAAGTGGGTTCTGGAAGTAGTAAGCCAGGGTCTGGTTCTCAGCTAAAAGTTTCCCAAGTTGAGAAGCAGACTCTTTTCTACCTGCAAGTGCTTCAGAGACCTCGCTCTGGAAACAGAGGTCTCATCCCTGTTAGCTCTCAGAGCAGTAGAGGGTTCTCCCTGCATCAGGGCAGGGTCTGTATTCCAGATACTTCCTTACCCCAAAAAGACAGGAGAGTGGCGACCCATTTTAGATCTCAGATATCTGAACAAGCATCTTTTGAAACCAAAGTTCAAAATGGTAACTCTGGCAATGATTTTACCTTCCCTAAGGCCAGGGGACTGGCTAGCCTCCCTGGACCTCAAGGATGCCTATTTCCATGTCCTAATCAGAAGATCCCATCGAGTACCTCAGATTGAACTGCCCTCAGGTCATTACCAGTTCAGAGCAATGCTCTTGTTGCCCACCTCTGCTCCAAGGGTATTCACAAAGTGTCTAGCAGTGGCAGTGGCCCACTAAGGAGGCAGAGGATTGCTGTTTTCCTATCTAGACTACTGGCTCATTGTAGGCCAGTCCCCAGAACAGTAAAATCTCACCTGCAGGTCACCCAGCAGCTTCTCACCTCCCTGGGTTTTCTGCTAAACCTACCAAAGTCGGTTCTGGAACCAGTCAGGTACTCACCTTTATAGGGGCAGGTGGACACAAAGCTGGCCAGAGCCTTTCTTCCCCCAGAAGGGTAAGGAATTTGAGTGGCTCTGGCCTCTTCTTCACTCTGCAGGTCTCTCGACCAGCAAGACACTTTCTGCTAGCTCCTGGGCACATGGCTGCATCCACAGCTGTTGTGCAGGGAGCCAGATTTGTGATGAGACATTCAGTTTCACTTGAGAACCTTTTGGTCTCAGAGAGAGACCCCTTTCCAAGTTGGTCCCAGTGACTCGAACCTTGATGCTAGCTCCAGTGGTGGCAGGATCAGAGCAATTTAAGAGCGGGGTCCCTTCATTTCCCTTTTCGCGACTTGACTCTCACTACAGATGCTTCCCTTCTGGGTTGGGGAGCCCATGGGCTGACATTTCCACCAGGGAGTTTGGTCCCAGGAATCTCTGCTCCACATCAATTTGCTGGAACTCAGAGCTGTCTTTTTAGCTCTTCAAGCTTTTTCTGCATCTGTCCACGACAAGGTGATACAAGTCAGAACAGACAACACCACAACAATGTGGTACATCAACAAACAGGGGGCACTTGGTCTTCAGCCTGTGCACCGAGGCAATGAAGTTGTGGTCTCTGGCCTATTCCTCGAACACTCCTCTCATGCAGTTCATCTTCCAGGAAGGACAATGTCCTAGCGGATGCCCTCATAGGGATTTCCAGGGCCATCACTAATGGTCCCTGGATCCTCAAGTGCTGGGATAGTTTTTGCCAGTGGGACATCCCTCAGATAGATCTTTTGCAGCCCCAGACAATCACAAACTTCCTCTGTTCTGTTGCAGGCCTCCAGTGCTGGGCTCAGTTCCCCTGGATGCCCTTCTTCTGGATTGGGAGGAAGTTTCTCTATGCTTCCCCTTTCTCTCCTATTCAAAGTACTAGTCAAAATCAGATCTCAGCCTTGCAGGGTGATTCTGATTGCCCCGGATTGGGCCAGGCAGCCTGGTACCACTCCTTCTGTCTCTGACAGTCCATCTTCCCTGTGCCTCCCAGGAATCACAGTCTGTTGACTTGTGCCCAGGAAGGGTTTGGTATCCGGACCTCAAATCCTCAACCTCAAGGCCTGGCTCTTGAGGAGTTATAGTTTGCTGGTTACACCTCTCTCAGGGTGTTCTTGAGATCCTAAGGCTTCCAGAAAGCCTTCCACTAGGCTACTTATAGTTCTAAATGGAAAGGTTTTCATTTGGTGTGCTATGAAAAATATTTCCCAGAATCCGCTGAATTGCCCATTTTGTTAGATTACATGGTACACCTTAATTCCTTAGATCTCAGACCAGCTACCCTGAGAGTTCATTTGGCAGCTGTGTCTGCTTTTGTGTCAGCAGGAAAGTCATCCCTTTTCCTCTCATCCTGTGTTTTCCAAGTTTTTAAGGGATTACTCCATACTAATCCTCTCCTTTTGGGAACCGGCCCTGCTTGGGACCTTAATGTTGTGCATTGCCAGTTAATGCAGCCTTTTGAACTCTGTCTTCTGCAGAGCTTAAGTACCTAACTTGGAAAACTGTTTTCTAGTGGCTATCACTTCTGCCAGACGCATATGAATTGCAAGCCTTGTCAGTGTGGAGACTGACTATTTCTTTCCAGGGATAAGGTAGTCCTAGGACTAATAGGAAGTTTTTGCCTAGGTGGTTTCAGATTTCCATCTTAATCAATCTATCTTCCTTCAGTATTTTTCACTGATCACTCTCTCTTGGTGAGAGGAGGTTGCACAGCCTGGATGTTAAGAGAGCTCTTAGTTATTATATAGAGCGTACCAAGGTCTGAGTTGAATCCTCCAACTTTTCCTTACCTATGGTGAAGTTGGGAAGGCAAACCTGCCACTAAGAGATCAATAGCCAGGTGGATTGTCTCTTGTATCCAATTTTGTTATCAGAAAGTGGGCAGAGTCTCCCGGGTTTGAGGGCTCATTCTACCAGGGGTACAGCTGTGTCTCTAGCAGCTGCCAAAGATATCCCTTTATTTGCCAGGCTGCTACTGGGAAAAACGGTACACACTTTACCAGGCATTACTCCCTGGATGTCCAGGCCAGGAGAGATGCTCGGTTTGCACAGCTGTTCTTCAGAGCCTATTCCTAAGTAGAGTTCTCCCCTCCTCCATGGAGGTACTGCTGTGTATTCACTGTCATCTATAATATAGCAAGACTTCATGTTGTTTGAAGAAAAAATTACTCACCTTAGTAATGTTGTTTCTTCTAATGAGTCTTGTTATATTATGACCTCCCCAACCTGCCCCTCTCAGAACCTCTACTTGGTGGGGTGCGGGCAACTTTGTGTGGGCACTACTTATGTCCTGTTAGCATTTTGTCCCCTTTGGGACTTTGGGGTGTGTGTATGTGCGTGTGTGTGTTTTATTATACTTATGTTCCATTTTCATATTATTAGGATGGTGTTAGTATTTCTGGTCCCCTGACTTGAGTCTTGGGTGTTGGGACCATCAATGGTTGTTATTATTTAGGTAGCCATTTGGCTAGTGTAGGTTACAGCTTCCACACAGACCTTAGTGAGTTTGGCTCTGTGAAGATCTGACAGTTCAAGTTTGAAATGACACAGATAGAGCTGCTCGTGCAAAATTCTATTTTGGAATGGTTTTAACGATTTCACTCCGGGGCAGTTCTAGAGCTGGAACAAACTGCTAATGTCTATAATATAGCAAGACTCCATTAGAAGAAACAACATTACTAAGGTGAGTAATTTTTTCTTCTCTGCCATTCTAAGAATGCCTTCTATCATATCCTTGTCCATTCCCTCCCCCTGACATGGGGGTCTGTACACAACCCCTGTGCGGATTGTGGTGCTCTTTCCAGTCTCCAAGGTGACCCACAGTGCCTCCTCTCCTCCTGTTTACTCTTTTGTTCAGTTGCTTTATCCCTTCCTTTACATAGAGAGCTACTCCACCTCTTCTCCCTGCCTGTCTCGTGTAGGTTATGTACCTGGTATGTTAACATCCCAGTCATGGTTCTCTGTGTACCATGTTTCTGTGACTGCCACGATATCCAGGCATCCCTCTTCCATTAAGGCCATCAGCTCAGGGAGCTTGTTGCCCAGACTACTGAGCATTGGTACATTACCCTCCATTTCCTGATGGCCTTACTCCCTTTGCCCCATCCCTGTCCTTCTTGCCTTTGTCACTTTCTCCATTTACCCTGCCCTTCTCCTATGACACCTCTATGTTGGTGTTTGCCGCACTTACTACCGTTGATTATTTGGGGGCTAGGATTTCCTGCTCCTTTCCAGTGCCTCTCCCTTAGCTAGTTTAAAAGCTTGCCAATGAAGCATTTAAACCTATCACCTAGGATCCTGGTTCCCTCCCGGACAGATGCAGCCCATCATGCCAGTATAGGCTTGCATCACCCAGGTGGACCCCAGTCCCCAATGAAGCCAAATCCCTGAGCTCCACACCAGTTTTTCAACCACTGATTGAACCCATGGTGCAGAACACCCTAGCCTCTCCTATGCCATAGATGGGTGGCACCTCCGAGAAGGTTACCATCGTGCTACTTGACTACAGCCTCCCAATTCCACAAACTCTTCCTGCACTTCTCTAATCCCTTTCTTAGCCAGGTCATTTGTCCCAGGTGGACAATGACATCCAGCTCCCTCCCTGTGCAGCTGCTCACGGCAATCCTGAGTTCGCTTCCCTGTCCCTGCAAGCCATGGCGCAGGCAGGCTGCCACCTCCCTCTCCCTTCCTCCCCAGTTCTACCTTCCTAACAATGGAGTCCCCCACCAGGAGTTGTTTCTTCCTGCAGGGTCCCCTGCCACCTCCTGTGGGTCTCCCTGTGGAGGTTCCCAGCATCCTCCTTGATCTCCACTGTGGTGCCTCTACAGGAACCACACTTTGCCAGAATGGCATAGGAATTGTGGAGAGGTACAATGGGAGGGATGTGCCTCTGTTCTACCACCTCACCTCCCTGAGCCCACTGTGGTCCAACCGCTCCTCTTTCTTGGCAACCTCTGAGGCAACGGCAGTGGCACTGGTGGTCCCTGGATGGAAGAGGAGGTCCCATAAATCCTGGCCAACTCAGCCTGGAGATGAGCAACCTCCTCCCTCAGCCCAGAGAGGTGCCTGCAGATGGGACAACACCGCATCCTCCAGAACATCTCCCGGAAGACTGCTGCTCCACAGCCACTGCACTGCACCACTCCAATCATGTCTTATTTCTGGCCCCTTAACTGTTTGCAATCCTTACTCTTTCCTCTGTTTTTTCTCTCTCTCCTTCCTTTCTGCCTGTGTGCCCTTTAAGCTCCTGATTGTCCTGTTCTGAGACAAGAATATCCTATATTTTGCAGTAGACCACTTACTTGCTCAGAGGCAGACCTCCAGCAGCTAGAGGGGTCCGGAGAGCTACTCTTGCCCTTCTAGGATGGTGGGTCCTTGGTGGTTCTGTGATCACTCACTTCCTGCCCCTAAACAGGAAGTTCCTGTTGTCAGTCAAATTCTGTGCCTATAAAAATAGAACTAGCTTTGCATGGGGGTGGAGGGGAGGGAAGGAGGGCAATGTAGTCCCAGCAGAGAAGTTCAGTCACACAGCAGTCCTTTCTCCTGGTGTCTTCTGCCAAGCTATTAGCAGAAACTTTCTAAGGCAGTCTTTAATTGTAGCTTCCTTCTAGCTAAGCCACTCCCCCTACTTACCAGATCTTTCTACAAGTAATTTAAACCTCACAGCAGTTAAGTCCTTTCAGTCACCTGAGATTTACACCTAGATAACTGTTCAGATACCCATTCAGTTCAGTTAACCCAAGCGCACACTTTTTTTTGTATGTTGTTTTTACCTAAATTAAAGGTCAAATACAAAGTTCTTCTACTTTAGTCCCAGAAGAAGTTCAGTCACACAGCAGTCCTTTCTCCTGGTGTCTTCTGCCAAGCTATTAGCAGAAACTTTCTAAGGCAGTCTTTAAATGTAGCTTCCTTCTAGCTAAGCCACTCCCTACTTACCAGATCTTTCTACAAGTAATTTAAACCTCGCAGCAGTTAAGTCCTTTCAGTCACCTGAGATTTACACCTAGATAACTCTTCAGACACCCATTCAGTTCAATTAACCCAAACACACACTTTTTTTTTTTGTATGTTAGTTTTTTTACCCTAAATTAAAGGTCAAATACAAAAGTTCTTCTACTTTAGTCCCAGCAGAGAAGTTCAGTCACACAGCAGTCCTTTCTCCTGGTGTCTTCTGCCAAGCTATCAGCAGAAACTTTCTAAGGCAGTCTTTAAATGTAGCTTCCTTCTAGCTAAGCCACTCCCCTACTTACCAGATCTTTCTACAAGTATTTAAACCTCACAGCAGTTAAGTCCTTTCAGTCACCTGAGATTTACACCTAGATAACTCTTCAGACACCCATTCAGTTCAGTTAACCCAAACACACACTTTTTTTTTGTATGTTAGTTTTTTTTACCCTAAATTAAAGGTCAAATACAAAAGTTCTTCTACTTTAGTTCCAGCAGAGAAGTTCAGTCACACAGCAGTCCTTTCTCCTGGTGTCTTCTGCCAAGCTTCACTCCCCTTGGACTACTAGGTGGTAGCCATGCATTGGAAGGAGGTACAGTATCCACCCTACCTGAGCCAGGAGGCTTCCGATGTGGAAACCCACCTTGCCTCAGCCAGGAGGCTCCCAACACTCGGAGTCCAGGTTGCAAACATACAGAACTACTATTACTTCTTGTAGAAGTCTTGCTAGGCAAAAACCTGGATAGCCCACGTAGTTTATTCCAAATGCAACCGAATTGTAAATAAAAAATCTACAGAGCTGAATGAAAATACTATAAAGCGCTATATGTTATCTGTGCAGTAAACTGTAATATTTTACTTTACAGCTGGTCCTAGCAGAAAGCTCTCATTCAGATGCAGGGTCTCTATGTACTGAGAGCCACCCAGACCTCCCTCCTCCCATCGAGAGAACTGGAGGAATTGGAGACTCACGACCACCATCTTTTCAGTAAGTCTTTTATTTCATTGCTAAAAAATCTATGATGACATTTTTTGCTGTCTAACAAATACTGTTGTTGCAACTCTTCATTAAATAGTTCTCTATTAATACTATTATGATGGGCTAATTTTATTTGCAATTTCCTACTTGCCAACATTTGGTTGCGAATATGAAGAGGCAGAAGGAGTCATTATTTTTGGGAGCAAGCAAATGCATATTCAGTTTGTGCTGCAAGCCTGATTCCTGTCAACAGGGCCGTTGAACTGGCAAAGTCACTGTTGAGCCATGTACCCAGGATCTGTGGTGAAGGTTCTGCCCACCCTGCAATACAAGCACCTCCTCTGATGGGCTTGGCTGTGGGCTTTGAAACTGTGGGTGACCACACAATGTTGGTTCCCCCCTTAGAGTTCAGGTATCAGCATGAACAGGTCACGATGGGGAGGTGGGTGGGCCAATAAAGGGGAGAATTTACCAGACCTACAGTGCACATGACAAATCCACAGAAGGGTGCGCAATCAAGGACCAAGGACCAAGGCCCAGCAGTGCAACTCAAGGTAGCTAACCAAATTAGACTTAAAAAAGGAAAGGAGTTGCACTCATAGGAATGACACTGAAGCAAATATTGTTTTGAAAGAATTCCAGTAAGGAAGAATGCTGTAACAGCCCCACATGACCGCATGTCCCACTTCGACTCCCCCAGCTCTGCTGGCTAAACATCCCACAAGTCCCAGTTTGCCGGTGCCTCACCAAGAGGGGGAATTCCTAATGGGCTGCTGGTCAATGAGGAGGATCTGAAGGAGAGCTGAAGGGTCTGCAGCTGGGAATGTTGTTGGGTAAAGGCCGTTGGATGAAAAAGTAATGCGGGAGGTAGAGGTAATCGTGCAACTGCAGAGGGGTAAACAAAATATCAGAATGAAAAAGCTCTTTGAAATGGAGCATTGGGCTTCTCTGTAGGTGACAACAGGCCAGGTGTTCATTTGTTCAGTGTACAGCTGTGTGTGCATTTGTGCAATACAGAGTTGTCTGTTTACACTCTCAGTCCCACAACTGGGACTACCACCATCGCGAGGTGCCATACAGCACAGTCATGTGATTGAAGGAACCCTCATCCCAATGAGGGTTCCACCCCTAGATGTGCTGCAGGAATGTTGTCCCCTAAGGCCTAAGTTTTCTTAAGGAATGCATCGATAAGATTCCAGCAAGGAGAGAGCGATGAAACTGCTGAAGGCAGAGGGGAGAATGAGATGGACAATAAAAACGGGCATCTAATTCATGCCGTAACTTGGTTAGAGTAGCATTTGGCTGGTGAGTGTGTGACTGTGTCACCTGTTGCCTCACTGAACCATGGGCATAGCCTTGTTAATTACCAGCTAAGGTAGACCATCTCAAATCTATAATGGTTTATGTAGCATAGAAGATGCTACTGAATGAGAAATAGTGTCCTTAGTAGTTACTATAGACCAGGAACTGTTTAAGGAATGGAATTTAAGATGACTATCCAAGTCAGAGTATTTTGTCACAGAGACGTGGTGCACTTTTGTTACTCATGTATTTTCTTGTCATGACCCCACCCCTCAGCAGCCAAGCCTTCCCCAGCCCTGTTACTCTCCTTGACAGGCTTGGAACTTACCCGTAAGGCTTGCAGACTGTGGAAGAGTCATTAGGACACCCCAAACCTCCTCCAATTGCCACAGCAACTGGGTGGGCAGTCAATGGGAGTCCCAAGATACTGCTATCTGTACCTGCAGGCCTGATCATTAACCGTTATCTCCCTCTCTTGGGATGCCACCAGGAAGGATTCCAGGGCACATAACTGCAAGCCTGCTACTTGGGGAACAAGCCTACATCACTCCCTTCCCCTCCCCAGCTGCACCGCTTGATGCCTGAGAGGACTGCCATCTTCTGCTCCCTCCGGCTCCTGGGACTGCAGCCTGGTGGGGGACCAGAGTGCTTCATAATCTAGCAAAGGCCCGGGAGCTCCCTTTAAGGTTGAAGGGTGAAAAAACAGTCCCAGTGGGTAGTGCCCCAGTGCAGGTAGGCTGGTAATTCAGAAGGCTCTGCAGTTTACTTGCTACTACATTGTCTTACCTGGTGGGGGGTGGGCACTGTTACTGTTTTAAAGTGCTTTCTTGTCGATCCTAGTCAGGAACTTAATTTTGGCCCTGCCACAAGAGTTCACGAGATTTGTTTAAAACCAGTGCTTTGCATTCCCCCATCCCTTGTGAATATCCCCCAATAAATATTTTGTTGATATTTTACATTTAATCTTGTGAGCATATTGTTAGTGTAAGTCACTAATTTCACTGTTGTTGAATTTAATGTTGCACTGTGATTTTGCATGTATGGGGCACTGTGGGGAGATGGGTAGGTACTGCATCACAGGGGCTGTACTGCTTTGTCACCAGGCCCAGTTAAACTTTACTGTGGGTGGTGGCACCATATTAAACTAAAAAGTTCTGGATCTGGACCCCCAATCAGGAAAATCAGAACCCAGTCCCCTTAACCCTGGTTTGGCCTACAAGGCAGGGATAGTAACCGCAACATCTACTGCAACCCAGTTACATATGCTATGTGAATTTTTGAACATTGTATGTTTGTTAAATCCTGTTGAGTTGCTATATCTCTGCACTCAAGCTGTGTTAGGTTAGTATAAAGCATCCAAAGAAATAAGAGAACAAGATGATATACTTTTTTTAAATTATTCTTTTTATTAAAACATTTTTTTTTATGTATTTATTCGCCTTGCTGCGGCACACTTTCCCGGAGAGCTGGGTAGCTCGAACTGCACCCAGGATGATCCGGGACAGCTGTCTTGCCGTCCTGCTGGAGGGCTCCCCTCTGCCTCTGCCAGCAAGGACAGTCCCGGACCCTCCCCGACAGGACTCCGCCAAAGTCCTCCGGGTGGCTCGGAGCGCGGCCATCAAACTGCATGGTTGCACCCAGCCATTTTCCTCTTTACTTGTCCCCTTGGAGCATGTACATGCAATGACATCCAGGCACAACGTGCCAATGTCCACCGCACCCCCCCTCTACTGTCTCCGATGTCTGCAGTGCCCCTAGGCGTCCCCAGGAGCCGCTACAGTGCGGAGAAGATTCCCCAGCCCACCCCAGGACTAGGAGAGCAGTCTGCGGACGCTCAATCCCAGTGCTCCCCTGCTGACCCCCGATGGCCCGGGCTCGTTTCCGAACCCGGGTTGCCAACGTGGAGCAAGGTGTGGTGTCCAGCACCTCAACCCTCAGTGCCACCGGGCCGTATTAAAACATTTTTAAACTTTACAACCAACAATCAATGCAGGTACTATCACAACTGTGCTGTTGTAACCTTGAAATGTCCCTACCGATTTATCAATAACTAATTTCTTCTTCTTGAGGGGGCGTGGCCAAGCCAGCAACCAGGATGGAAGCTTGATCCTGGAGCTCTGAGCTGATTCCATCCAAAATCCTAACCATCCTGCTCCCTGGGACTCTTCTTAACCAAAATATTGTAGCAGTGAGGAGAGAGGCATCATATTTACAAAAATGTCAAAGAAGCAAGCGCATCTTAATTTTAAAAATAGTGTAAATGGGCATAAGACTGTATCGGGCCAGAGGCCTTGCCTCCTCGAGCAAACATTAGAGCCGCTACAGAAAAAAAACCTAGACAATCATCTACGGCTGAAGAGTTCATGGTGAATCCTCCGTATCTTACTTTAGAGAAATTATTCAGTGATCTAAAGTATGACCTGACTTCTAAAATGAACGCCGGATTTGAAAACATGTTGGCGCAACTTGCTCACCTGCAAATGACTGTCAACTCCCTGGGGGAAATTGTGGAGCAGCACACTTCCAGAATAACGGAGCTTGAGTCCAGAATAAGCGCGCAAGAGGATATGCAAACCCAGTTGCAACCCACCTTGCAAAAAGCAATTGCAGAAATTGAGAAACTCCGAGCAATCTTAGACGATCGTGAAAATAGGGAGCGCCGGAACAATGTGCTGGTGGTGGGCCTGCCAGAAGGTGCGGAGGGCCGAGATTGCGCAGCGTTTTTCCAGGCTTGGTTCAAACAGCATCTGCAATTGCCGGAATCTTGCTCCCCTGGAGATACAAAGGGCACACAGGACCCCAGGATGCAAGTCACCACCAGAAGAGAAACCACGGCATGTGGTTATTAAATTTCTATGGTACCAAGACCGACAGAAAGTGTTGGAGGCTACCAGGAAAGTAGCTCCGTTGCGATACAATACTCAGACGGTTAGTGTTTCCCAGGATTACTCCCGAGCTCTACAGAGTGAAAGGCAGACCTTTTTACCAGTGAAGCGTAAACTACACAAACTTAACTGGCCCTTTACCTTGGTCTACCCAGCACAATTAATAGTTAAGAGGCCGGGCATGAGCAACAGATCGTTCACTAACCCAGAAGTGGTTCTTCAATTCATTGAACAAGAGGCACACCTCCAAGCTGAGGGATCTAAGTGAATGCCATGATACAGCCACTAATTCTCAAGGTACTGTTTTACTTGTTGGTGGACAGGGTTTAGGCACCACTTTGGGTTTGGGCTGAGGTGGTTGGGGGGAGACTTACTGGTTGTCCACAGCCCGCAACTCGCTGAGGCCTATAATGGCAGGGTTGTGCATTTTTCCCCCTTGCACTCTCGCTCCTAGACTTCGGGTGCTGATGTCTTTTGCCCACGCATTACCTTGGTCGGAATCATATGCCCAGGGGCCTCTCACTGATACAATGCACTCCCTTATGCTGTTTAAATGATCGCAGCGAGCTGGAATCTGATTTGGAAGTATGCTTGGCGAAGGGGACTAGTGACTGGTCGCTGGGTTAAGCATGCACCAAGGACTTTTCAACTTTAAGAACACATCCTTGTAATGGGACTTGAGATCTCAACCCATTGTTTATTTGTTATAGCTGTCCTGTTTTTTTGGCTGTTTGGCTGGGGGGGGGTCTCAGGGGAGTGAGTGTGTATATGGGTGTGGACTTTGGGGCCTAACTATAACTAAGATAGACACCGCATTCAGATGTTTTACACTCTATTGGGTAGGTGCGGTGAGCCATCAACTCAATTGTGGATAGTCTGAACACAGCTAGTTTAATTCTGTTCCACCAAAATAAGGGGTGGGCTGTTACCTAAGAGAGGCCTCAATTCAGGTGGTACCCTTGGTGGAGCCCAACTTGAGGGTGACCCACCCCAATATTTAGCAGTAGTTTGCTTTAGAGAAGTAGTATGGTGATAGCTTTGCTCCAGTATGCAGAAGATATTCCTGTGACCACCTGGATGGATCGGCCAGACAGCTCTTCCACGATAGAAAAGGGGGAATAAGTCGCCCAAGTCAAGGGCTGACAGGGGGGAAGCTGTTAATTAGGGGTGTGAAAAGTTTGTATATAGCGCTGGTTGCACTAGTTAGTGGGGTAATGTTAGCTTGTTGGGAAGTTCTGGGAAGGGTGATGGGACGGGGGTTAAGGGGACGTTAATGTTAAAAGTTTTATTTCTAAAAACCTACAGTCAGCATAAGATGGTTATTGTTTCAGACTGCATCTTATTATTCAGGCTTCATGCCCAGGGAGTAGGCATAATATCCAGAGATAAAGATGTGTAAACTAAAATTCATTACTTGGAATATCAACAGTCTCAAAACTGTAGTTAAAAGGAAACATGTTTGGCAAGGCAAGGCAAATTTTATTTAAGAAACGCCCATCCCGGAGGCTCTGGGAGCTGAACATATTAAAAGTTCATTATACAAGTCATAATAAATACCTAAACAACATACTATAAACATAAAATACAATATTCCAACAATTAAACCAAGATTTTATAAATACTACCCTCAGCAGCAGCAATTGGACTCAAAATAGTCAAAGATTAATTTAAACCTAAAATTCTGAGACTAGGTAAGGGCTATAAAACACAGTCCGGGAAGATCCTGATTATACAGGAAGGCCTTGAGGTGGGCTTTGAATACCTCAACAGAAGGGGCCTCCCTAACAGCTGGAGAAAGTGAATTCCACAGGATACGGGTGGCGACACTGAATGCTCTGTCACCTGTTGTTTTTAACCTCGTCCTGGGAATCACAAGGAGGCCCCTAGAGGAGGAGCGGAGGGAGCGGACCAAGACAGCAGGTGTAAGAAGGTCCTTCAGTTCCACATTCAGAAATCTAAAGCTGATGCAATTCTGTTACCGGAACTTCACATGACTCAAGAAGAGGTGGCTAGACTATGGATCTCTTTGGGGGCACTCTGGTTGCCTCAGCCTTCACCTCAAAGGCCGGGGGGTGGGTATTTGGTTTAGACCTGGGGTTAGAGTACATACTCATTCCACCCATTTGGATGGCCAGGGGAGATTTGTAATTGTTAATGCCACAACTGAGGATGAGGACATGGTTTTGGTGTCTCTGGCCCCACGAAAGACTGCCCAGAGTTCTTTCACCATCTGACTCTTTCCTTCTCTACCGTTCCGGATAGACTAACTATAGGGGGTGACTTCAATAGTTATTGAGATCCTTTTTTGGATCCTTCCAGACCCCAATCTCACAAACTTCTGAGGAGTTCAGAGGCTCTGAGGAGCTTCGCCAGGGAAAGAGCCCTCCAAGAAATCTGGAGATTTAAAATCCCCACCAAGGCTGAGTTCTCCTTCTTCTCTCATGCCCACCAAATGTACACTCGACTAACCATTTTGCTCCCGAGTTCATAGGAAGGACCAACAATGTATATTAAGGGACAATATTAATCTCAGACCACGCCCCTTTACACATGGAACTAGATGATGGGGGAAGGGGAAGTGTCGCAGCAGTGGAGACTGGATCCCTCCCTGCTAAAGGATCAACAATATACAGCACAACTTTCCACAAAAATAAATATATTTCTTCAGGCCAATAAGGTTGAAGACACCTCAGCCAAAAATACCTGGGAAGCTCTGAAAGCATACATAAGGAGGAGGGAAATGATTTCATACACTGCATTCAAGAAAAAGAGTGAATTGGCAAGGGAGCAAAAATTAGAAGAGCAAAATTCTGGCCCTAGAAAAACAAAATATGGGACAACTCTCTGGCTCGGACTTGTCAACTTCAAAAAAACTGAAGGGGGAATATAACCAAATCTCCTCTAGACGAATAGAGAGGGATATAATACTTGCTAAGGCTGGCCAATATTTTGAGGGCGACAAGTCTGGCAGATGGTTAGCTTGGCTACTTAGAAAACAGAGGTCAGAATGCTCCATCTTGGCCATTGAAACAGACACTGGCGAGACGATTACTGATAAAAAGGGGATAAACAATATTTTCAGGGACTTCTACAAGACACTGTACACCACCTAGGCCCCTACTGACGGCAATCTGGAATCCTTTCTTAGTAGCATCCAGCTTACTAATCTTAGCCCTGAGGAAAATGATCTCTTGGGCCAACCAGCTGTCTCCTTTGAGATCAAGGAAGCGATTAACTCGTCAAAATCAGGTAAGGCCCCATGCCCTGCCAGCTTACCCTTAGAATTCTATTAAAGATTTTGGCTGGGGCCACTGATGACTAGTATGATACAACGAGGTTCTAGTGGATGGTACTTTGGTACCTTCGCAACGCCTCGCCACTATTACAGTACTCCCTAAACCCGGTAAGGATTTGAGAAAATGTGGATCTTACCGCCCAATTTCACTGCTCAATGCAGATTATAAAGTTATCGCAGAAGTCCTAGCCAGAAGACTAGAAAAGATCCTACCTAGTGTGATAAACCCAGACCAGGGCGGTTTCACCCAGGCGAGGCAAACTAAGCATAACCTGCGTTGTGCCCTCAATGCAATATACTATGGGTCGAAAAAGCGGAGTGGGCCTTAGAGGCCTGTTGGCCCTTGATGCAGAAAAGGCCTTCGACCCCATCGAATGGTCCTTTATATTTGCGGTCCTCAAAAAATTCGACCTTAACCCACAGTTCTGTTTCTGGATCTCCTTGTCTATACCATTCCTCCCAGGCTCAAATTTCAATCAACAATCACCTCTTCCAGCCATTTGGCCTTACAAGAGGCACCCAACAGGGTTGCCCCCTGTCCCCACTGATCTACGTATCAACCATAGAAGCCTTAGCAACAGCCATTAGAAAGCATCCGGACACTGAAGGATTTAATATTAAAGGGATTTATTTGTTCGCTGATGATGTCTTGTTGTTTCTGGCGGACCTGGGGAAAGCACTACCTGCCTTAACAACTCTATTTAACCACTTTGGCCCCCTTTCGGGACACAAAATAAGCTGGGGCAAGTGCGAGCAGATACCAATGGGTGGGGAGGGGGCCCTACCAATACAAATTGCAGATGCCACCCAGTCTCCTTCAAAGGCAACAAAATACCCTGGTGTATTTCTGCCCCAGAAGCTGTCAAGTATAGGTGAGATTAACTACAAACCACTAGCAACAAAAATTAAAATTGCACCAGATGGAGATCCCTTCCCCTTACACTTCTGGGCAGGGTAAACCTAGTAAAAATGCAGATTCTCTCTCAGTGTCTCTACCTGTTTCAGGTGATACTATTTTGAATCCCTGTATGTTACCTTAAATCGTTAGAGGGTTCCATTACATCTCTCCTATGGGAGGGCCGGAGACCCAAAAGAAAGATATATTGTGGCACCCAGTGGCCAAGAGTGGACTGGGCCTACTTAATTTAAGAATGTACTTTACTGCAGCACAGTTGGCTTATACACTTGAGGCCCTGGAGGTGGGGAATAAGAGGGAGGCTTGGGTGGAGATGGAATCAGGCCCCCCATAGGTACTCCGTGTTTAGCCAGTATTTGGCTCCCTGGGGGTGGGGGGGGACTGAGGCACCAACTGACCCCTTCACCAAAATGACTGTGTTAGCATGGCGAAGAGCCATGCAAATTTTGAAACTTCTGACCTGGCAGTCTCCAGAAGCTTCAATACTATATGCTCTGTGGCAGAATGGTTGCGCTCCTCCCCCCATGTGTAAAGCTTTGGCACTATGGGAGAGGAAAGGTGTATCTTCCCTTGTCAATCTTCACCATTCATTACAAAAAAAAAAAAAAAATCTCCCGTAGCGGGTGCGTGCTTCCGGCACAACCCAAGCAGTAATGATGGTGAAGATACAAGAGAAGATCAAGAATAACGGTAGGCACGTAATTTTCATGTTTCTGCTATCACACCTATATAAAGAGGGCTTCTTTAGACCTTTTTCCTCCCTGGTCCAAGATTATAGCTTAATAGGATAAGCCAATCACATTATTTTATTTACCTACAGATCAGGCTGCGGCTTTGCCCCAGATGGGGAAAAGATTCTGTAGACGGACGACTGTCTAGTTCACCCCTGGAAGAAATCCTCACTAAGTGTAGAACGCAAAGTTCATGCAAACCATTGGGTTTATTATATAGACTGTTACGGGGGCTCTCCCAGACCCCCTGCAGTGCTTGAAACAAAAATGGGATGCTGATCTACAATGTGACGGACTAACGGGTGGAGATTGGGCCCTGGTACTGGGGAGGAGTATGTCCTGCTCAGTGAATAATAGACTTAGAGCCATACAATGTAATATAGTGCACAGAACCTACTACATGCCTGTCCTGGCGCACAAAATCAACCCTGAGACGTCAGACAGTTGTCCAAAGTGTGAAGCCCAAAGAGGCACTTTTTTTTCATATGATTTGGTCATGCCCTAAGATAGTCAGCTTCTGGGGCGAACTGAACAGATTGATGAATGCAGTTTTGGGTTACTCCCTACCCTTGGACCCTGTGGATGTTCTATTGGGAGTCCCTAGAGAGATGGCTGGACCCTCCCAGGCTGAGCATCCCCTGAAGAAGTTGGCATTTGCTGTGGGGAAACAGGTGATGGCCCAGTCTTGGATGTCGCAGTCCATGCCTACCGTAGCCCAATGGATACAAATTTTGCTCCATAATATGAAGTTTGAAAACACACAATACAGAGCTGCTGGTCTCCTGCTTAAATATGAGTAATTTGGGCTCCTTTAGAAAAAAACACTGGGCCAGGCCTGCTTTCCAACCTTCTGATGAACAGAACTTGGGGTGATAGATAATAATTGGCATACAAACCAAGTAGAAATGTTTTGCCTACTCTATTCTCTACCTGTATATAACCCTTACCTGATGCAGAATGAGATTTGGCTATACTGCCCTTCATAATATATTACTGCTCTGTCCTCTGTAAACCTGATTGTAAACTGATATTAATTTGTACACTCAGTCTGTTGAGTACAGTTAGATAATACTTGTCTGTAACCACTTGCTGACTTTAAATAAAGTTTACAAAAAGGAAAAAAAATAACTAATTTCTTCTCTAGTTCTTCTAAAAAGGGAGAGGGGAGATATGATAGAGACCTTCAGATTCCTAAGAGGAATTTGCCCTCCCGCTCTCCATTCTTATGACCCTGTACTACTCTCTAGCCTCTGTCCTCCAGGCCTGGAAGGACGCCACTGTTGTCCCTCTTCATAAGGGCAGTGACTCTTCCTCTACTGGTAACTATCATCTGATTTCACTACTTACAGTCTTCACAAACCAACAAAACCACCTTACTTTGGCTCAACTTTCCACCTTTCTTGACTCATCTTTCTTCAACCCGCTTCAGTCTGGTTTCCGTAAAGCACACTCTACCACCACCTCCTTACTCTGGCTCACTGACTCCATTCTCTTAGGCAAGGATCAGGGATGCATCACTTGTGCCATCTTTGTCGACCTGGCTAACGCCTTCAACAGTCTCGGACTCCGCCATCTGCTGGTTCAGCTCTTGCCTCACTGGAAGATCCCAGTCAGTCAGGATTAGTGACTCCATACCCCCCCCCCCCCAATAAACCCTGGTGTCCTTCAAGGGGCCGTCTCAGTCCCATACTCTTTTCTGTTTTTCTGAACGACCTTCTAACTGTGAGCTCAACCACAAATATTCCCATGTACGTGGATGATACTGTCTTGTTTGTCTGTGGTACTTCCCCCTCGGATGTGGCGACCAAACTCCAACTGGATTTTAGTAACGTCCAGCACTGGTTTTGCGATAATCAGCTCTCGCTAAATGCCAAAAAGACGGTATCCATGACCTTTGGCTGCAGGCAAAAGCTTGCCAGGCTTGTTGCCACCCCTACCTTCCACACCCTTGATGGTTTCATACTTGAAGATGTCTCCTCCTTCAAATATCTCAGTCTGTGGCTTGACAAGAACCTTGATTTTGCTGTTCATGCGGACGCAATCCACTCAAAGCTACTCCCCAAACTCGGTGCTCTGTACAGACACCGCAACTGCTTTCCCCTGCCAGCCCACTGGGAGATTGCCCAGAAGATGATCCTCCCTATCTTTGACTATGGAGACATAAGTCTATAGTGTGGCCCCCAAAACTACCCTTGCCAGACTGAGCACTCTTTTCAACTCCTTCTGTCACGTTGTCCTTGTCACGCATCACTTTGATCACTACACCTCTCTCTCGTTCCCTTTCCCTTTCCCTTCCCTTAGCTCCAGACATCTTGCACACTATTCTTCCCTCATTGGTAAGTACTGGCTTGGCTTTCTGCCACCCTACCTCTATTCCCTCCTATCTCTCCCTCCTACTCCCCTATACTCTCTATGGAACTCCTCCTATAGGACTTTTGCCCTCCCCTCAAGGTCCTCTACTTCTGGTAGAGCTGCTTTCTTCTATTGTTTCCCCAACAATTGGAATTTCCTCCCCATTGACATTCATTCATCCCTTTCTACTAATTCCCTTTCTCGCCTCCTTCGCATTTACATATATCTCCCTCCTGCAACTGCTCCTGTCCCTCTCTCCCCTAAGTATCTTCCCTTACTCACTACTTCCACTAACTTCCACCCCTGCTCACTCCCACACTCCTTGCTTCCATTCCCCCCTTCTTCCACTTCTGTCTCCAACCTTGCCACTCTTTTCCTTCCTTATTCCTCACCCTTCTCTCATTGCATCTGCTATCACCTTAATTTTCTCCCCCCATAAATTTCCTGCCACCCACCTCCTCTCACCTTTGCAGGTTCATGCATCCCAAATAGGTTGGTTGGTCTATCTTATTCCCATTCTCCATACTTTCCCACTC
Organism: Neoceratodus forsteri; assembly: GCA_016271365.2. Taxonomy (NCBI): domain Eukaryota; kingdom Metazoa; phylum Chordata; order Ceratodontiformes; family Ceratodontidae; genus Neoceratodus; species Neoceratodus forsteri. Next base: position 116,210,134 of record CM057452.1, on the reverse strand, counting down.
CCAACCCTGCCACTTACTCCCACCATTTATCCCCCCTACTTCCTTTCCCCTTTTAAATTCCTCATGAATTCGTTGGGCTTCACACAAGTAGTTGCCTCTGCAACCCATAATCAAGGTCACTCACTCGACCTGGTTTTCCTCCTGGGGATGGAGACCTCCAACATGGTGGTGGAACCGTCAGATGTTCCGATCACCACAATATGAGGTTCAATTTCCGGGCTCCTCCCATAGGCCTGCCCCTATGGAGATGGTCAGACACTGCCCTTTGAGGGATGTGACCCCTGACGGCCTTTTGGCGGTATTAGACGTATCGGGATTGCTGGGTGCAAGTGAGGGTCCAGAGAGCCTGGTTCAGGCCTATAATAAGGCCGTGATGCGAGCTCTGGACTCTGTTGCTCCTTTCCATGTATGTCCTCTCACTCTTCACCCGCGGTCCCCTTGATTTGATGGGACCTTGAGGGAGCTGAGACGAGTTGGACGAAGGTTAGAGTGGCGCTGGTAGAAATCTGCCCTTAATGCTGATTGCCTTAGATTGATGGAACATTATCAGGACTATCAATCGGAAATCACTCATAAGAAGGCAGAGTTCCTGTCCGGGGAGATTGCTGCAGCTCAGAATCGACCAGCTCAGCTTTTTCGAACTGTGGACAGGTTGTGCAGTCCAACCTGTCTGCAAGTTCAAAGTCCATTTTCACAAGGTAAGTGTGTCGGGTTTGCTCAATTCTTTGCTGATACGGTGGCCAACATCAGGGCCGAGATCTGATCAGCTCGCTCTGTGGGGTTTGTTGGTGGTCAGTGCTTGGTTACTACTCCTCAGTTTTCTTGGGCATCTTTTGACCGTCCAGAGATCATGGATATCATGCGGATTGTCCAGAGCATGCAGCCGACTTGCTGTAGTTTGGACCTGGACCCAACACGCCTCATAATGGGGTGTGTGGATAACATCGGCCCTGTCCTGGCAGAGATTGTTAGGTGCTCTTCAGAGTCAGGTGAGTTCCCAAACTCCCTGAAGGAGGCACTGGTGACACCGCTCCTTAAGAAGGTTTCTCTTGACCCAAACTGTCCTGTTAACTACAGGCCAATCTGTAAACTTCCCTTTGTAGGGAAGGTGACTGAGAAAGTAGTTGCACTGCAGCTGGAGAACCATCTTACCATCCATGATATCTATGATCCTCTCCAGTCCGGTTTTCAGAAGAGGCATAGTACTGAGACTGCTCTGGTTCGGGTGCTCAGTGATCTCCTGATGGCAAGAGATCAGAAGCAGCGCTGTTCCATCTTGGTGCTTCTTGATCTTTCTTTGACCTTTGACACCGTGGACCATGGGGAATTGCTGGACCACCTGAGGGTTATCTGTGGCCTGTCAGGGATGATCCTCAGATGGTTTAAATCATTCCTCACTGGCAGATGTACACTTCACTTTAGCCAAAAGGCAGAGAAGATCTCAGAGGGTGGTGTCTGGGATGTATTCCTTGGACTCATTCTCTCTGCCGTGTGGGGTCCCTTAGGGCTACATGCTGTCCCCCAGTGTTGTTCGCAGTGTATATGCTGCCATTGGGAGTCATTGTGAGATGATATGGACTGAGGTTTCACTGTTATGCAGATGATACCCAGCTCTACCTGTCTTTTGTGCCCGACCAGGATAGTGCTGTCTTAGTCTTTAATAGCTGCCTCACAGAAATCCAGGACTGGATGAAGACCAGCTGACTGAAGTTGAATTCTGATAAGACTGAGGTGTTGGTGGTGGATCCAAGTCACCAGATAGAGGGATTGGTGGCAGGGGCTCCCTCAGGGCTTTAGCTTGGGGGTAACCAGCTGCCTTCCTCTGAACGGGTGCGAAACCTGGGGGTGATTCTTGATGATGTGCTGACATTGCATCCGCTGGTGTCGGCAGTAGTCAAGTCCTCGTTCTGTCATCTGAGGAACATCGCCTGGGTTAAGCATCTCATTCTGTCTAGTGACCTTCCAACATTGATCCATGCCTTTGTGATCTCGTGCCTGGACTACTGTAACTCCTTTTACCTAGGGCATCCTAGGGTTGATATCCGCTGCTTGCAGCTAGTGCAGAACGCAGTGGCACGGTAGTTGATGGGGGTTCCTCATTCGAGCCACATCTCTCTGGTGCTGCGTGATCTGCGCTGGCTGTCTGTACAGTACTAGATCGCCTTCAAGGTCGGTCTTCTGACCTACAAGGCCCTACATGGATAGGGTCCGGGCTGCCTGCAAGAGCTCCTGAATCTTTACTGCCCCGGCCGACCACTTCACTCAGCTGACGAGGGGTTGCTAGAGGTTCCCAGGGTACAGTTGAAAACTTCTGGGTCACAAGATTTTATGTACCCAGCCCCTACCCTGTGGAACTGTCTACCTTGTCAGATTTGAGAGTGCCAGACAGTGGAGAGCTTTAAGATGGCCTTAAAGACCCATCTGTTCCTTCTTGCTTTTGGGGACTCTATATAATAATTCTGTTTTAAAGTATATTGGTATGAAGTCTGGAATTGTATTTATTATTCTATTGGTTTTAATGTGTCTTATTGATAAATTTGTACATCGCTTTGATTTTTTGAATTGCGCTATAGAAAAAAAGATTATTATTATCATGCTCTTGCCCTCCCCTTGCGGGGTTCATGCATCCTTAATGGGAGGGCTTGGCCTATCTATTGCCCTAATTCATCCCCTGTCTACTGGTATGGCTTCCCTATGGTCTGCTTATGGCATGACACTTACTCACTTTGCAATTTATTGCATTGAATATGGAAATATATATGAACATACGAAAATGCCAGCAGAAACAGGCTTCACAGTCTATCGAGTCTGCTGTATTGTGCAGCTAGCCCCTCAACTTGCAGCTGCCCCTTCCTTCTCTCCCTTCCCCTCTTCAATCAATGTATTATTATTGTTCATTGTTATAGTTCTGATTCTCTCTGTGCTATTACTTATCAGAAACATAGTAGCTTATGTAACCTGTTGTACTATTTCTTGTAGCAGTTCAGTTTTTCTATTTTGTCAGTCCTCCAGAACGTGTCATTTTTTACAGTTCCGCATTTTATTGTTATTCCCATGTTCATTTTCCCCCAGGACGCACCTGGAATCGAGCTATTGCAGCTCAGTGTGCTTTTCCTGGTGAAACTTTTTCAAATAAATAAATAAAATAGCCTTAGGGTGAACTAGGAGGAACTATTTACATTTGAATACTAGCTCATGGTCACATGGTCATAAGTGAAAGCTAACAGGAGGGGGTTTCAGGAGGGATGTGAGGAGGTACTATTTTACAGAATGGGCGGTGAAACCATGGAACAGGCTGCCATCCAGGGTGGTGGATGTGAAAACTGTGAGTGGTTTTAAGCATGGCTGGGACAGAATGAAGGATATAGTAGCGTAACCCCCCCTACAAATGGGGGTTCCCAAAAAGTCTTCCTTGAGCTTGCCTAAATGCTCACTGCCAGGCTGGTGTCCTGCATTTCAGCAGTTTAAATGTGATTACCAGAGCCTGTATAGCCTCTGTGTACTGTCTCTTTAAAAGCTGCCTGATTGCAGCCTAAGTAATCTGAGAGGAAGCTGTGTTGAAAGATGTAACTATTTGCTGAAAATCATTTAGAGTGATAATGATAATGTAGTTTGTCTAACCTGCTTTCTTTGTAGCAAGGACAGTTTTGTTTGTCTCTACTATCTTGGTCATGGACTGCAAATTGGACCAATCAGTTCTGGTGGACCTGAAATGTAGCCGGACTACAGGAGCTGTCTGAAGTTAAAATCTGTAGGAATAGTAGTTTTGAACTTTTTGCGCCTTTTTTGCAACTGAAGGGGGAGCTCTTGCTTTGAATGACAGCCAAATCAGCCAACCGAATCTTTTGGATCTTGGGAAAGTCCCGGGCTGCTGGCAGTTTTCAGTTAGTTCTGAGCTGGGAAGTGAAATGAGAAGAGCTCATGTGTATTTTGGGCAGCAATCCTGAGTGGATTCACATGGGAAAACTGTGAAAGGGCTGAGTTTTTGGCTTGCATGTCTGCTGCTGCTCCTCCTGAGAGGTGGAGAAGAGAATTATTTTGGACTAAATCCAAGTTTGTGTGATTAAGGTAAGAAGTGGGCAGGCTCAACCTGAAGAAGACCGAAGATTTTCCTGAATGCGATCGGCCTGTCAGGAGTTACAGCTACCCCTAAGCTCCCGGTGTGTGCAGAGACTTTGCGATTATGACCGGGGAGCGCTTTGCCTGGTACAGTAGAATTCCCTTATATGTAAATGTGCTATGAGCTGCTAGTGGGTCGTGAGTTAGTCCCCCACTGTGTGAACTGTGTTCTGCTTGCTGGAAGCTGTATCCAGCCCAAAACAGACTGCATCCAAATTTGTCTCCATGCGGTCTGGGCCTTGCCAGACTGGTCCAGCCAGACTACCCACTGCACAGAGAAGCCATCGACGAGAGACCTGCCTGGGGATCTGCCCACATTCCACGCTTAAACAGGAACAAAGCCTCTTTGACTCATGTGGGCCCTGCTTCTCCTGGCATTCCAGATCAACCACTTGCAGTCTCGATTTTCGTCCAGCCTGTGTCCAGTCTTGGGTATCGTGAGTAAATACCAGGGTAGCTCCCTGCAACAACAGCTTAATCCGAGTGTGTCATCTGATTGTCTTGTTGTTTCGTTTCCTTTACGAACTGAGACCTCTGGCTATGGATTACAAATATTGTGTACTGTGCATGTTGTGTTTTCCATCAAAGGGCCCCAACTAGCTGCAATCCTGGGCAACGGTCCTGGCTAGCCCATCTCTTCTCCACCTGGGTACCCAGAGGTGGACTGTGTGGGAGGACTCAAAGCGCATGCATAACTGCTTGACTGATATAACCTTTAAGCTAATTAACCTGATTTTGCCTCTCCCTTGTTCAAGTTCCCTGAATAAATCAGATCTAACTTTTTCTTCATGTAATCTGACTGTGGTTCCAGTTTGTGCTCAAAGTACTGTACTGTTGTTATTTGCTATGCATAACCTTGTTTTATAGGGGGTCCCCAAGGTCGAGCCAGAATAACCAGCCCTGGTGGTAAGTGCAAACAGTGTGGGTACTTGTGTGGTGTACCAGGGGTATTATGAAAGTGATGATTGTACAGTGTTCAGGCCACTAGAAGGGAAGAGGGGGGTGGTTACAGTGTCCCAGAGGGCTGTGCCCAGGTTAGCTTGACCACTACCAACCCTGATCTCCGGGTGAAGGCACCTGTTTCACAACTCAGGCCCCTTAACCTGCTACTAGCCAAGCAGGCAGGGGTAGAAGCCCTTGGGATAGCACCACCTAGGGGTTACATTAGTTTCTCAAGGCATCAAAAAAGAGGAGGAGAATGGGGGGAGGATTAGAAGAGCTAAGACTGTAGAGGAACAGTAGGCTCCAGGGCTAAACAGGGAACTCGGGCAGACTGGAAGGACCTCTAGTCTTTTTCTGCACACATTGTCTGTGTTTTTATGTACAAGTTAAGCTACCTCATGCTTGTTTGAGATTTGCCGTTGGTACAAGTACTTTCATTTTTTTTTTCAGTTAAATGTTTTATTGGGTTTTGCAATAATAAACTAGCATACATTACACAGTGAGCACGTATCACAGCATACATGGTAAAAAAGGAGGCATGGTGTCTCATACAGTTATATACGTATATGTAGGCTGAATAAGAACCAACAACAAATTGTGAAGTAGTGGGACAAATCTATTGCTTAGTGGTTAAACATGTCTAGATGCAAATATGGAAAGGTGAGATTCCTAGAAAATTTTGATTTAAGACACCTACCTAGTTTCTCCATGTGCAAAGACCAGATCAGGTAGGAGGTACCACTGCTGAGTGGTAGACAAGGCTCAAGATGTTCAGAAAGTTGTACCTTCCAGTGGTCGTCTCGGTGCCAGTCTGAAATGAAAAAATAAGTCACCACAAAGTAACTGAGCCTAAATACAGTGATGTTTAAGACATACAAACACGAATGCTGAGGGTGAATCCTTATGACAACTATTTACATGCCTGCAATAAAATAGGAGAATACATTTGAGCAAAAGTAGCTGCTGCCTACTTAACTAATTTTCTAACGGGTCAGTAACATTTTAATAAGTCAATAATAAAGTATAATCCAAAGTCAAGAACAGGTGCTCTCAGCCTATGCCAGCCCGAGTGTCCAGGTATGCCATATATGGAACCCAGCATTGATGGAGTTTTCCCACCTGTCCTAGGGCTACATGTGAGCGCCTGTCTAGTTCATGTAGTGTTGCAAGAGAAGAAAAAATTTCTGTAATGGAAAGTATGGTGGGGCTTCTCCAGCTACTCAAAATCGAGTGCTTCACCAGCATGCATAGTAACATTAGCCATCTAAAGTTTGGAGCGGTGAGATATGGGGCCTCAAATTTCATTCCCAGCAGCATCAGTGGGAGTGAAGGGGGTAGTCATATCAGATGACCTAAAGGTGGGCAAGCAATGTGAGAGGGCAGCAAGGAGGGCTGGGAGGATACTGGGATGCATAGGGAGGGGCATCACCAGTAGAAAACAGGAAGTTATTATCCCTCTGTACAGACAGCTGGTGAGACCCCATCTGGAGTACTGCATGCAGTTCTGAGACCCAGTCTCCGCAAGGACATAGACAGGATGGAGGCTGTCCAGAGGAGGGCAACTAAAATGGTGCAGGGTCTGCACTGGAAGACATATGAAGAGAGACTTAAGGAGCTTAATATGTATAGCCTCGAGGAAAGGAGGAGAGGGGGATATGATAGAAACTTCAAGCATCTCAAGGGAATCAACAAAGTCCAAGAGGGTAGCATCTTTCAAAAAAGGGTGTAAGAACAAGGGGCACAATTTGAAGATAGAAGGGGTGGCTCAGAGGTAATTTAGGAAGTATTTTTTCACAGAGAGGGTTGTGGATGCATGGAACGGCCTTCCGGAGGAGGTTGTGGAGTCAAAAACAGTGGTGGAATTCAAGCATGCATGGGACAGTCATAAGGCAATTCTAGGGGGTGGGGGTAGGAAGAAGTAGGCTGCTGGTTAACTAGGATCTGCAGCTTATCCATTAGGTAGGGAAATGGGCAGACTGGATGGGCCGATCGGTCCTTATCTGCCGTCAAAATCTATGTTTCTATGTTTCTATAGAGTGACATAAAATCTTATTGGCCTCCTGTGAGATTCTTAGCCAAACAGTAAAGCTACCAACTGTCCCTATTTTCCCAAGACAGTCCCTATTTTAGGCAACATGTCCCAGCGTCCCCACAAGTTTGCAAAATGTCACTTTTGTCCCAGTTTTTGCTTACTTGTCCCAGTTTTGTCCCTTTTTTTTTTTTGCTGACTGCTAATCGGTGAATGACAGTTATTTCATCACTACTGTGGCACTGCTTGGGCAGGCGGGCAGGACAGCAGTTTGCAACTTCAGTCCCTGCGCCTGTGTTGCACTGCAAGCATGTCAGTGGGAGCACAGTAAAGCATTTTCCTTCCTATTAGATTAGAATGGGTAGTAGTGCAAACAAACATGTGGACGTCTGCCTGCCAGCAGCTTAGAGGGACTCCAGACAGAGAAGAGACCGGCAGCAGGGAACCAAGGTACCTGAACCTGATCAGCTGTAGGGAAGTGTGTGAAAACAATCTGGTGTGGTGGTGGGAGTCACTGAAGTGAAGTTTGCTCACCAAATGAGGTTGGATGGGACTGTCTGGAGGAGCAATACATGCAACTCGAATGTCTGATCACAATTTAATGCAGGTTTGCTTCTAATGAACTTTCTGTACATCATGGTTTGGAACTTGCTGCATCAGAATGATGTATTGTTTTAATCTGAATGTTTGCTACTGGTGTTACTGAGGGGTGGCATGGCCAGAGCAAGCAGCAAAATTTAACTGATTGTGCTCAGCATTGACTGTGGTGGTGTCTGTGGGAGTGACACGGTGGGGGGAAGGGGGGGTCATGATCAGGATGAACTGTCCCAGTTTTAGACCTCAGAATGTTGGTAGCTTTACCAAACAGGGGACATAAGGGGGCATTCCCATAAAATATGGACTAGATCCCCTCTAGACTGATGGCATCTCCAGTAGTTGTCATGGGCCAGTACCTTGGCCTTGCAGAGTACTGTGGGAGTCCTGTACCAAAAATGAATTATTTTATTCTGGATCAGTCTGCTCTGGGTGTCCCTATATGTAGTATGGCCAGTGTTCCAGCACTGTTTCCACTGGGTGTCCAAGATCTGGATGTGTAGAGCCTTCTCCCATTTGCACTTCAGGAGGGGTGCCAAATTCGGAAGGAAGTCTCTTAGAGAGGCATATATAGCCCCTACAGTCCCCTTCTTTTAAAAGAAGCCAGTTCTTGATTTGAGAAGAACCTCCCAGCAAGGAGGTATCTAGGCTTAAGAGAGGCTTAACTTCATCCCTTATCTGTAAGTACTACCAGAAGTTGGATATGGGTAGGGACCATCGAAGTTGAAGGTTTTGGAAGGTGTCGACTATTGAGATGTTGGGAATCAAGAGGTCACTAAAGAAATAAATACCCCTGTGTAGCCAAGTTGGCCAGAGTACATGGCAGCCTCCTATCTTGATATGGGAGTTGTGCCATAGGGGAGTATGGGAGAAGGGGTGGGGAGAGGCTCCTATTTTCTTATGTAGGATCTCCCAGTAGTGGCCAGGGGGGTCATGGTAGGATGTTTTTGAAGAGCCTGGGGCCTGGGGGTCCATGGTAGGGAGGCTAACATAGGGGCATGCCCCAATTTTTGTTCTGTTTCTAGCCATTGGGAGGGATCAGTGGAGCAGGGTTGAAATCATTTTAGAGTCTGGGAACATTGGTATGCCAGTTTGTATCCCTCCATCCAGGGGAGCCCCCACCCACCTTGAGTCCAGTGTGCTCGAAGTGCATTCCGGCTACAGTGTGGACAGTTGGTACCCCACAGGAAAGAGCCAATCATCCCTTCAAGCTTCCAATACCAATGTTGGGGGAGGAATAAAGGAATGTGTGAAAGCAAGTAGAAAAATTTGGGTGCTATGGACATTTTAAAATTGGCAGTCTTACCAGCCATAGTAAGGTGCAATCGGGTCCATCGGTCTCGCTCTCCTTTACAGTCTGCTATCAAGGGTCACAAGTTATTGTCCTACCATCTTTCCGTATTAGCCCCTATTTTAACACCTAGGAAGGTGATGGTGTCCTGTGACCACGTAAGGCCCATCTGAAGAATACTGTGAGGGTGACAAGGTAAGGAGGAGTATCTCAGTTTTGCTCTGGTTGACTTTTGGCCTGAAATATATGTGAATTGGTTTAAAAGGGACATTAAGGGTGGGATGGAGGAGTAAGCGTCCTCTAAGGGCACCAGCAAATCATCGACATACATCGGAGTGGAGTATTAGGTTTTCCCCAGTTGGATCCCTCTGATGTTTGTGTTTTGACGGATAGCGGAAGCCAGAGGTTCGACTGCCAGGATGAATAGCAGGGGGGAGATGGGGCAGCCCTGCTTGGTATCTCTGTGGAGAAGGAAGCGATCAGATATCATGGAGTAAGTTAACACCCGGGCTTGTGAGAAGGTATAAAGAGCCTTAATGGTGGCCAGAAAATGGGGTCCGAAGCCAAAACACTCAAGGACAGTATGCGTATAGTCCCATTTGATGGAATCAAATGCCTTCTCAAAATCTATTGCCAGGGCAGCTGCCGGAGTGTTCACCTGTTTGGCTAAATGAATGCGACTGAGATAGGTTCGAATGTGGTCCATGCTATATTGTCCTTGAATGAAACCAACTTGGGATGGATGAATCAGAGACGGCAGGAAGGGGTTTCATCTGTTAGCGAGTGCTCTGGCATATACCTTACTGTCGGAGTTGATTAGGGAGATGGCATGGTAACTGGCTGCCTCGGTGGGATTCTTCCCTCTCTTAGGAAGAACAGTTATTATAGCTTTCCCGAGAGAAAGTGGTAGCAGGCATTTGTCTTTGGATTCGGCAAACACTTGATTTAATGGGGGAGAATCATAGGTGCCCTGGCTTGTAGGGATTCCACAGAGAATCCATTCCCGCCAGGTGCCTTCCCTGTTTTAAGAGATGACAGGGCAGTAGACATCTCTTCTGTGGTAAGGGGGGCATCCAAAATTTCCCTTTGGGCTGGTGTCAGTTTGGGTTGGGATAATTTGTCCAGGGACTGCTGAGTGTCAGACCTAGGAGGAGGTGTATAGCTGTGAGTAGAAGGCAGACATGATTTCGTTCACCTCCTGTGGCTTAGTTTTTATCTTGCCGGGTAAAGGGTTCTTCAACCCAGTGATGAATCTGTTCTCCTGTTGCTTCCTAATCTGATGGCTAATATTTTCCCACTCCCAACCCCCCTTCCCAGTATGTGTGTCGGACTCTCAGCATGGCCAGATCAGCTTTCCGTGACAAAAACTTATTAATTCTCAGTCAAAGTGTTAGGACCTGTCGGCCTAGAGGTGAGTGGAGAACGGGGTGGGACCTGGCCTTGAGAGCTTTCTCAGCTGCAACCAGCTCCCCTTCCAGACTAGTTAATTCCTTCTGTCTTTCCTTCCTCCTGTGTGAAGCATACCCGATGATCTTCCCCCTCATTGTGGCTTTGTATGCTTCCCGTGTAATTTGAGCCGATGTGTCTGATGTAGGGTTATCAAGCAGAAAAAGTTTGGTTTCAGATTTGGCCCATTGTAAAAACTTGAGGTCTCACATAAGGAGAGGGTCAAGCCTCCAGGTGGGGGATCGAGGAGGGGGGACATCCCAAGCTAGGAGCAGTTGGACCGGGACGTGGTCCAAGATGACCATGGGGAGGATTCTGGGAGGAGTGACTGATTGAATAAGATTCTGTGAGATCAACCAGAAATCCAGTCTGCTAAAGGAGCCATGCACCCCAGATTGGAAGGTATAATCCGGTTCCCTGGGGTAAGTGAGGTGCCAAATATCAACGAGTTGTTATTCTGAGCAGATTCTCTCTGTAGCCTGAACCCCTCTGTTGTGTGTCTCTTTGCCCTTGTTGCTTTTGTCCAGCATTTGTACCAGTGTGAGACTGAAATCCCTGCCAACAATAATAGAGGTGCCTGGCTTACTCATGGCTTCTATTCTAGTTGTTAGATCCAGAAAAAAAAGGGGGTCATCTTTGTTCGGGGCATAAATATTTACCAGAAGAATCTTACCATTTGGGGTATTGGCCAGGGCTAAATCCCAGCGGTCTTGGGGATCAGACGTACTCTGCAGAATGGATCAGGGTAGGGATTTGTGTATCAAGATGACTACACCTCACTTTCTTGTGGGGACGCTGGCATGGAGTTCTTTTCCCACCCAGTCTCTCACCAATTGGGCATGGTCTTATCTAGTAAGCTTTGTCTCCTGTAAAATGGCAAACTGGGTCCTTAGTCTTTTTAACTGTGTCAGTAGTTTTTTCAGTTTTATCGGAGTATTAAGGCCCCTGACATTCCAGGTAATGAAAGAGACTTCAACCATGGTCAAGGGGATTTTGGAAAGCCAATAAAAATATGACCGAAACAATTGAAGGAAGGAGCAAGGGGCCATTCAGACAAACTGATACAGAGATAAAGCCCAACAGTGGGAGACATGAGCATAGGAGAGCAGAGCAACAGGACCGTGCATGGTAGTACAAACTGACGCATAGGTACAGTATTCAGCAGGCAGTTCCTCGTAATTCAGCAGTAGCAGTAACAAAAGAACAATAATAACATATAAACTATTTACAAAAAGTGCGCCGAAATGTGCAGCAGTAGAGGTCGGTTTATTGGGCCGAGGATAAGGACTCCTCTCAGGCCCAACCCACCTGTCCATTGGGGGGGGGGGGGTTAGGATAAGGGGATACCTAAAACAGGATCCCAATCTTGTTAATGTGTGAAGAGGATAGGGAGCCGTGTAGGCTGGATTCGACCTGGCCGAGCTGAACCTGGGGGGATTATGGAAAAGGAAAAACAGCAAGTTACACTCTTTATTGTGGCTGTCCTCAGTTTGCCTACCTCCAGGCGTGACGTTGATGAGAATTCAAGGTATTATAAAGGCTGAGACTGGAGGACTATCTTCTCCTATTTTTAGGTATACCATTCCCCAGGTTAAGGCTGTGTGACTCTTATAAGGTCATCTCCACAACGAGGTGTGTGTGTGTGGGGGTCAGTAAATGTTGCCAGGAGAGGTTTTGATAAAGTGAAATGACAGGCAAAAATAAGCCATCCTCTGGATCTCCACATTCCTGGTGGGAAAGAGAGACATGGGGGAGGTGGGGGAAGCTGTCTAGAAGTAGATGGGATCCCCGCTTTCTATGTCCGAGGTGTCAGAGATCCAGTGCAGGTTCGCTTGGCCTATTCCCAGCCCCTCCCTACGCTTTTCTTGGGAGTGTATAAGCAACAACAGACTATAAATATCCTTACAGCAGCATATTAAACAAAATACATTCAGTAGTCAGTATTTCGATGTAGTGTCCCAGAAGCATTCTTCAGACGGCAGGGCATGAGCGTTGGGGCAAGAAACCCAGGTTGGGTAGCAATGGCTAACCCTGAACTGACCCTTCCTTACCCTTCTTTAAGTTATAATATTAACTATTATATTCAAAAACCCAGAGCCCGTACCTATGCCCTGACCTCAGAAAGTGGAACAAAAAGGACACTCATCTATCTTTGGTCCAGCGATGTCTCTGCCTGGGGGTTCTCAGATTGTGGAGCTGGGTGAGGTGCCCTCTTGTCTGGGCCAGGATCCACGGTTTGCGGTTTACGGTGCGCCATAGGGGAGTCTGTGCTAAGAGGCTCCTCCACAGGTGGTTGTAGTTGTTCAGTCTCAGTTATGGAGGCCTCATGCACCATCTCCTCCTCCGGATACTCTGGAAAGTCTGCAGGGTCGCTTGAGTCTACCAGGGTAAGTGCTGCATAGTAGTTCGGTGAGGAAAATGTATCAAGGCTGGATTCTTGGGACCCCACTGACTCAGTCTGTCAGTGTCCTGGTTCTGCATCTCGATTGTGAGGATGAATCCTTGTCGCATGCTTCCCAGAGTTGGTGATTGCGTGATCTGGCCAGTAGGCCCAAAACCATCCCCATAAAAGTGTAACTGCGCTGGGACTTCAGTCTTGCTGTAGGCATTGCACTCGACCAGTCTGAAGGCCTGATATTCTGCTATTCAGCGGCCCATTACTCTACAGGAATTCCATAAGCGAGCCTGGTGTTGAAAAGAACATTGGAGCTCCATTCACCTCCAGCCGCATTATAGCGGGATAACGTAGAGAGAAACTAATTCCCATCATGTGCATCATGCAACGCTATTCGGTGTATTCTTTGCATTTAGCTACCAACTCCCTGGAATAATCCTGAAATATCAGGATTTTGTGGCCTTACCGTGATAGGGCACCTAACTCACGGGCCCTAGAGGAAATCCACTCTTTATTGGCAAAATTCAGGATCCTAGCCATAAGGAGCCTGGGTGGTGGGTTAAGTGTCCGGTGGGCTCGCTCAGTTGTAAGGCCTGGAGGTAGATCGTGGCTCAGAATTTCAGACTGGCCATCGTAGAGGAAGTCTGCAGGGTGCTCCCTTTCAGCACCCTCGGGGAAGCCCAAGAAACAGATTATTCCGCCGGCTTCTGTTTTCGATATTGTCAATTTTATTCTGTAACATGTGGATCGGCTTATCTTGGTCTGGTACCAAAGCCGTGAGTGAGTCAGTATTCTCAGAATTTTGGTTTACTTGGGCTTCAGTGTTTTGGATCCATGCATCAGTTTGTTGGATTGCCAGAGTCGTATTGTTGGAGGGTGACCTCGGCCATGCACTGCATCATTGCGGCAAACATGTTGCTAATTTGCGGCATAGAGAGGCCTGTGGTTGCGTCATGCCCTTTGCCCAGCAACATATTGGGTTTCAACATTTTATATCAGCCCCAGCAGCATGGATGTCCAAAAGTAAACTGCGAAAAAACTGGATTGAGTTGTTTCCCGATGTTACCGGAGAGAAGGGCTCTACTGCACCAGTGGAATAGGTTCGTTTGTAGGGTGCAATTAGTAGAATTAAAACCCCAGGTGGAATCAGGCAGCCATCACTGTAGGAGCTAAGCCACGCCCCCAGAACTTTCATTTTTACAGCTGAAGGATCTCATCTGTGTTTATTAAAGCTAACAAAAAAACTACTTTTAACACTGTTGCCTTCTGTGGTTTATTATTCAGACATGTCGGGGTGAGTGAATAATTTTATTAGACTTGTAAAATACAGTCATAGCCTGATAGCCACATAGCCTTTTCTGGGTGTTGGGCAACATGTTATATTTTTGGTTTGTTTTCTCAGACGTAGTGAAGATGACAGTTACACTAGTTGGAGCGTCTCATCCTCTCTCACCAGATCCCTGCAGTCTCCTTGTATTTTATGATAAAACTGAAGGACAGCTGTTATTAGCATTTGAATAAACTTTATCTGCAAAATTAGCTGTACTCTAGGACTACATTATTCTCTACTAGTATAAGGCACATCAGTGTTAGGTTTACTAGTCTTGTAGTGCCCTCTTGTGGTAAGGGTCTGCAATTACTCAGAGCTGGTTGGATAATGTTGGTTTGCTACCAAACTTCTACCACATTTTCCAGCTAAAAAGCATGTGCAGCCAAAACAGGAGGAGATTGCGTCCCCTGCAGGAAACACTGTTCATTACACGGCAGTCTTGTTGATTATTTCCCATCTTAAAGAGCAGGCTTCCACTCCAGTATATATCTGCAAAAATCTGCTGTTCTGATATTACAGTTTCCTAGAGCACATGTTTTTTAAGTTTCATATGTGTTTACCAGCTTGGTGTGTGTTCATAGTGCTTATCATGGCAACAGAGTGTTGTCACACAATAATTGTAAGGTTAGTTGAGGACAGTCCAAAGGTTCTGAAATAATCAAATGAATAAGTGCTTGTTAAATTGTAATATTTAAAAGCCAAAATCCTTCAAAACATTTATGAATTATTATAAATGTAATGGTTTTACACATTTTATTTTAGTACATGCATCTGCTTTAACATCATGCTCCCCACAACCCAGCTGATGGCCCCTTTACTTTTCTCTGTGGGTCAGAGAGGGAGAATAAATGGCACCAGGAACCAGAGCCTTTATCTCTTCTTGGTCAACCAGCAAGACTTACATAAACACTGGGTAACCAGTGCCTTCCAGACAGAATCCAGAGTGTCTGGCTTTTATTAAGAAAGAAAGAAAAAAAATCAAACCAGGGAGGAGTATGTTCCAGCATAGCCTGCGAGACATCACCATGAATAGTGGAAAAATGACTCACTTACCTGAGCTTAAAATATTATACTCTGACTCTGTGGTAGTGTTACTGCTTGTGAATACCAGCTGCCACAGTTCGGGAATGAGTTGGGGTCATCGGGATCGGCCAGGAGAAGGAGGATTAAGCATCCCAGTGGATGCTCGCTTCCTCCAGGGTGGGAGGGTGTCCATTTCTCGCAGTGCTAGTGTCACCTGGGTGGCCTACTGGTGGAGGAGCAGTGAAGGATAGTGGAGAAGGAAGCAACTGTCTGGCTCACGTTATGCATGCCCGTTGCATGCATGTGTCACACATTCCCCCCGCTGTTTTGGGGAGGAAACAGGAGGCAGAAGGCCGACTGAGGCAGGATGACTCCCTCACATCACTCGCCTTGCACCTTCCACTGGGCTTCTGACTTCTCCATGTTAAATCTGGCTCCAGAGGGGTCTCCTACAGTACTTGAAGAGTCAGGGTTTGTCCCAGAGGTGACCGGTGATGGGAATGGGGATCGAGAGTCAGAAGCAAAGGGGCCTTGGCTGGAGTGGGGAACCCAAAAATATATTACACACTTCAGTAATTGTCTCTATGCACCAGTAAGGATATCAGTACTATATACAGGAATTATTTCAGGCCAGTGTTTCGAAGTAAAACCTTTTCCTCAAGGCACACAGTTACTATCCCTTTGGCGTGGGATCAGATCTCTAATTCACTGTCACCAACCAGAAGGTAAATGTTTTAGAATTTTGATCAGCTGCAGTGCTTTTGCATGGCCTCTTGCTTGCCAAATTGCAATTTGGGTGAGCAGCTCTTTTTTGAATATTCATGGTGAAAACTAATGCCTTCCCTCTGGAGACTGAGTGACATATATCTGCAACATGTTCAACTTTACTGAACCAGGAATCCACTGCCACACCTCCCACCTTATTGTTATTGTGTAGCTCAGTGGGCGATGCAACTCAAATGGCTACTCAAATATCATTTTGAGGGCTTAACCCTTAGGCCGACAGTAGATTTTGAACATATACTGTAGGAATTCAGGACTTGTTCAGAAGTCTGTGGCACAACAAGGGGACCAGGGACCCCATACATATACATTTTGGATCATACATGCTCCCTGTTATGCCTTAAAAAAAGTCTGCCATACACAAAAGGATGATACAGCCATCAACTGGAGGAGGGGGAGTTGGGGAGTTCTCCCATGAATAAGTCACAGTGCAAATGAAGGTTGCCAGATGTTAGTGGTGGCAAACAAGGCTTCGGACTACAAACACTGGAAATGTGACATCCAAGGCAGACTGTGAATTTGTCTATGTTCAGTTCTCCCCTAGCACTTCTTCATGGTCCAGTAGTCGCCCCCCCCCCAACTCCAGCATAGCCATAGTTATCAACATCCAGTAGATCTCCAGTCCCTAGCCTTTGCCCCCTCTACTTTTCATGTTTCAGAGTCCCTCCCTGAACTATTGCCATCGCCAGATCAGCATTTCTAGTTGCATGCCTGCACCACCTTGAGGAGCTACTTCCAACAAATCTTTCAAGTGTCAGTCACTTCCATAGAGCCACATTCTTTGGTCTGAGGGCCAAAAGCACATGGACCCATCATTGTGCCATGGCTTACTAGGCTAAAGCACTGCAGAGTAAACAGAAGATCCTGGGTTCAAATCCCAGCCGTGCCTTTTAAGGGGAGGAGGAATGGGGGAATATCAGGTAAGCTAAAGGAAGTAAAGGTGGTGGTCAGGAGGGCAAAGACAGACATAGAGCTGCGGACTGCCGAGGGTGTTGGGAGAATTCTATAAGTACATCAGGAAAAAAAGAACAAGGGGCTTGGGTAGTAGAGGATGGTGAGCAGAAGGCTAATGTTTTAAACAGTTACTTCTGCTCTGTATTCAAGGAGGAGGACAAAGGGCTTCTACCAGAGAGTAGTGTTTAGGCCTCCACAAAGGGAGTGTAGGAAATGGTGTGGGCAGTGGTCACAGTGGACAGGGTAAGGAAAGGGCTTGAAACCATCAAGATAGATAAGTCACCAGAAGTAACCAGGACTGGCTGACTTACTCTTGATGGTGCTTAGAGAGCTGGGTTTTGAGCTGGCTGAGCAGCGACTGAGTTATTCAGATGCTCGTTGGAATCTGATGTGGTGCCGGGGCACTGGAGTCTGTGGACTTGGTCATGCTCCATAAGAGAAGAGGGACAGGGAAGAACCAAGAAACTGCAGACTGCTCAGTCTTACCTCCGTTGCGCTATAGGCAAGCTGATGGAGACCCAGGTAAAGAACATCTGGTGGACTACGTAGAGGCAAATTCATTATAAGACTGCAAGCAGTATGGATTTATAGTTAGGAGATCATGTCAGACCAACCTGGTAGTGTTGCTCAGATAGTGCTTTTGTGGGTTTTACCACAATCTGTCAGATAGTGCTGGTATCCTACCAGAAATCCTACCAAAGACAGATCTAGAATCGAGTGTCAAATAGCGATGGATCCTAGTTAGGATCAAGGGATCCTAGGTTAGATAGTTAGGATCCAGGGTGAAACATCAATGGATCCTAGTTAGGATCCAGGGATCTTATGTCAGATAGCTAGGATCCGGGGTCAGATAGTGATGGATCCTGGGTGAGATCCAGGGGATCCTATGTCAGATAGGATCCAAGCTGGATCTGTTGCTAGGATCCACAGGATCCACAACATTTGTAGGATCCATACGCTGGATCCTAGAGGGTAGGATCCATGGTCAAATAGCACTGCTATCCTACCACAGCAACTATGTGGCCAAATGGGAGGTATCTGCTGGTATCCTAATTTCTATGATACTGTCTGAACAACACTACAACCTGGTGATATTTTTTGACTGGGTCACAAGAGTGGTTGATAGAGGGCAGGTGGTAGAATTATTCTACTATGATCTCAACAAAGCCATTGACTCCATTCCACATAGGACACTACTGAGGAATCTGGAAGAACTGGGAGTGGGAAGGGAATTGGTCAGATGGATAAGGAACTGATTTGGAGGGAGAAAATAAAGGGTTGTAGTGAATGGGTCTAGTCAGAGGACAGGAGAGTTACAGGCCAGGTGCTGCAGGTGTCAGTCCTTGGACCAGTTCTGTTTAGTATGTTTATTATTGACATAGGGTGGGGCAAGATGTGTCTCTTTTCAGACAGCGCACAACAATGCAGCATGGTAGACAGTGAGGAGGGGGTGAAGGCATAAAAGAGGGATCTGGAGAAGCTAGAGAGGTGGCATAAAATATGGTAGCTGAATTTCAGTGCCAAAAAGTGCATTGTGATGTACATAAGGAATAGGAAAGGCACATACAGAGTACTGGATGGAGTGGGTATGATTAGCAACAACACCTGAAGAAAGGGACCTGTGAGTCATTATTAGTGACCACTTAGACATGCTAACCAGAGCAGTAAGGTATACAGCAAAGCAGCAAGGACACTGAGGTGCATTGAGAGGGGATCTGAGGGGAGGGTGGAAGTGATATTGTCCCTGTACAGGTCATTGGTGAGGCCTGACCTGGAATACTATGCCCAGTTATGGAGTCTGCACCATCGAAAGGACAGGGATAACTTAGAGTCTACGCAGTGTAGGGTCACCAAGATGATCAGCACCAGCAAGACGTACTCCATGAGGAACTGCTTGAGGCTCTTAACATGTCCTTTCTGGAGGCCAGAAGGGTAAGGGGGTGACATGACAGAGAAACACAAGTTCCTCAGGGAAATCTGTAAAGTGAACTGGAAGATCTACCTATTCAACAGGAACAGCAGTGCATTCACAAAAAGAGATAAATGGAAGCTAGTCAGTGGACAATTGTTGTTTGTCTTACCTGATGATGTTGTCTGGTCTTGTCCTTTTGCTGCTTAAGCTGGGGAGGTGGGGTTAGGGTTGGATGTTTAATTTCCCAACTTTTGTGGGGTTAAGTTGAACCTTAACTGGAATACTGTGCAGACGGGTAACTGGCTAAAATGCCATTTCACGAATAGTGCAGTGAAAACTGTGCTTCATGAACAGCGTCCGCCTTGACAGCGACAGGGGTAGAATAGCAAACGTTAGTTACCATTACCCCTGTAGCTGTGAAGGCAGGGGAGGAAGCGGAGAAGTAATGAAAAAGTGAAGAGGTTAGCAGAGCTACTCCTGTGGTGAACAGGTCTAAGGTACAAATAGCTTAGCTAGTACAGCTTGGGAGACCAGGGTTCTGTTCTGGTCTCCCTACTCTGATTTAACTTTCCTCCTGCCCCAAGATGTATTTTTTTAAAAAATAGAAACAAAATACCCCCCAAGTTTCTACTTTTTCTGAGACCCCTTGAAGTTTATTATTTAAATATCGAAGTAGAGCCCTTTATAAAACTAAAGTGTATATTATGTTTTTTATTTAAACAGGCCCTAAAAACCTTTTTATGGATTCAAGCATTCGGGGAATAATTGGAATACTGTTTTACTCCATTTTATACTATTTATATTTGTAATTATACGCTGTAGCTGTTTTAATTGTTTGTGAGGCACCTTGGCAATTAAAAGGCGCCATATAAATAAAATTTGATTGATTGATTGATCTGTGGTAGCGGTCGTTGGTGTGGTTTCTGACTGCTACCACTGGTGCTGTGTTGTCCTACAGTGTTTTTTACTGCTGTTGTTTTTGACCGCACTATTTATGCTGCGCCGTTCTTGATGGTGCTTTTCTTGTTTTCACCGTTATAACCTAGTGCCATGCAGATGGGGGTCTGCGCTTTAACTTTAATCCATCAGTTGCTATCTTCCCCATGTAACTGTATTGTTATGCAGATAGTGCAGATGCCACTTTCTCGGTTACTTAAGATAAACAGTTTTTTTTACAATGAATATATATATATATATATATATATATTACAAATATTGATCAGATCCAAGGGATATAGTGGGGAAATATTGACCTCGAGGGATGAACTGTTACCTGACAATTGTTATATTGCCTGAAGCCAAAGACTAGTGTCAGTGGCTCAGCAGGTTGCACACTTGCCTCTGAGGCTGGAAGATCAGATGGTTGTGAGTTCTAGCCCCACAGCAGGAACTTGGGGTAAAACTCAATACTGATACTGTCGTGCAGCATTGGGGGATGCTGTATTTCGGAGGTGCAGTCTTTTGGCTGAGACATTAAAGTGAGGTCCTGACTGCCTGTTCTGGTGGTTGTCCAGGTAGATATTAAAAATCCCATGGCACGTTTTGAAAAGAGTGGGGGAATACTTTATTGAGGCATAACACATAAACAAACCATAATTCATGTATATCATATAACAACACATCTTGTGATTACACAAATAATCATCAATTCATAACAGTTTTATAAGAATGATTTTTTGGTATATCTTACTCCATTCCATCTTATCCTCAATTTCTAGTTTTCAGTATAATCATTTTTCTTTGTTTAAAGAAAACCCCATCTCCCTCTTCCCATATTTCCTACCGCATTTTATGTGACTGGCACATCACTGTATGTGATCCATGGAAGACTTTTTCATAATTCTAATATACTGTTTTGGTCTAGTTTTAGTTTTCTCTTTTTTATAAATGTTTTCCAAGGCTTGCACAATTTTATTATAAAGTTCATTATAATTCCCTTGTTTCCGCTGCAAGGTGTAAGAAACCACATCTCATAGTCCAAATATTCCATTTTAATACAATCTTGACAAGCTGAAAAGTATTACAATTCCATTTTTCCCATCCTCTGTTAAACACTCCATACATTAAATTTTCATATGTGATTTTACTAAACATTTTGTCTTTCCAGTTCTGAGCCAGAAAGACCCAAAAGTCTTTAATAAAAGAGCATGTTAAAAACAGATATTGAATTGTTGCTTCTTGCTGAATGCACTTAGGTCTACTACAGACTCTCTCTTGTACTGTCTTAAGCTTTTGGTTAGCCTTTACGTTGATTCGCTCATGACAGGCCACATGTGTTCTGGAACTCTTTTGTGATTTAAAAATTCCTTTAAGTTTTGTCTATGCACTGCTGGACATTTTGGAAAGGTTACCAGTTCTGTACATAGAGAGGATAATAATAAGAAATAAAATTGTTTCCTTTCTAAAGTCCGAATTTGTTGTGGAGTTTTTCCCCATTGCTTAATCCTTAGGAACGTATTACGTAACATTCCGGTATCATTACTGATTTTTTTTCAGAATTTTTAAATTACCTATCTCCCATTGAACTAGCCATAAGTGACATGTCCCTTCCAACGCTGATTCCCACATGTTATTATGTTGCAGTAATAGGGGTTTAATATTACTGTACAGGAAAAAAGAATTGAAAAATATGATTGGGTTTGTCATATTTAAACCGCCCTGTCTTATGGGTAAGTACAAAACATTTCTCTTTATTGGATTCAGTCGGCTCCCCCAGCATGCTTGAAAAAATATACTGAGCAGTGTACCCTCCTCCATAGACTTGGGGGGGGGGAATGTAATTTATATAGAGAGGCCTGCAAAACAGTCCCAGAGCTGGACAGCAGGGGATCCCCGAACACCCCCTCCCCCCCATTTCCCCAGAGAGCTCCCTCCAGGAGTGGAAACCACACAGGCCAGCAGAGAGGTAATAAGCTACCTCTAGCACCAGCACCCTTGTGAGGTGGGGTTAACCCATCAACACACTGTGCACATCGACTGCCCCACCCACCCTGGCTCAGCATTTCCTTTATAGGCACTTTCTTGTGACATCATAGCCTGCTGGTTGTTTTTACTAAGTCCCCACTTCTCCATTTACAGGTTATACCTGCTAGCCTCTAGAGGGACCCTCTGACCATCCACTTCAGTCTCCCCACCAGAATCCTTCCCCTCCTACTTCCTGGAACCTCTCTACCTGCTAGACCTTTCTCTCCCTACCCCCATCTCTGCCTCTGCCCACACCTCACCCAGCTGTCTGGCTAGCCCTACCCACTGACCCTGCCCTACCACCTGACCCACACCCTGCCTGCTTTTAACTCCAGTAACCACTAGGAGTCGCTATTTCTACCTCAATCTCTGGCCCAAATCCAACCAGATTAAGTCACCTAGAACCAGGATCCTTGCTCTCTGCCAGGTCATATCTCAACTGCCCTGCCAGGGTCTTGAACCTTGTACTCTGTACACTAGAGTATGTGACAGTACCACTACTCCAAAGTGGTATCTACACTTTTGGAGGGGCAGCCAAGATATCTGAAAATGCCCCACTCTGCTACTACCCAGGCACTATGTTTGAGTACCTCCTCCTCAAATGTCTCCCTTTCTTTTTCATGCTATTACCCTCATCCCATCTGCCAAACATCTCACCTGGCCCACACTTACCAGCACCCTCTACTCTCCCTGACCTTGGTCGATCCCACCCGACACTGCCCATGTACCCTGGGCCTCGGCACCCACCCCCTGGAAACCTTTCCACTGCCCACCCTACCTCCACATGGCGCTACTTGTCCTTGCCATCCCTACCCTTCGAACCCTATCCACTCCCTTGTTCCCCTATGGCCTCCTTCCCATCCCTCTGTACCCACCATATGCTTACACACTACCACCCCTGATCAGGGCCTTGGTCTTCTACTTCTCCCATGGGGTAATATACATCAAACCCTGTTGCCCATCTCCTCCAACCCACCAACCCGAGGCAAATGGTCTCCGCATAGCCTCCATGAACATATGTAGCCTAATGAAAAAATTTGATGTCCTCCAATGCTGGGTGATGCTGCATCAACCAGACATCATAACCCTGGTTGAAACCTGGCTGTCCAAATCCACCCCTGACTCCTTTGTCTCCCTCCCAGGCTATACCTTATATCACGAGGACTGAGTAGGCAAACATGAGGGTGGCTGTGCAATCTATACCAGGAACACAATCATCGGACAAACGCTCCCTGCCCCTGCTCTTGTAAATGGGGCCCAGGCCCTCACCCTCAAACTTGCTCCTGACCCCTCCAGGGGCCCTCTATATCTCACTGCCGCCTATATTTCCCCAAAGCACCAGAGCCCGGCACTGATATCTTTAACAGAATATCTTGCAACCCACCATCACAAGGCGGAACAAATCATACTGGGGGACCTAAGCGTGAACTGGCTCAGCACCTCCTCATCTACTACCCGAGACTCTTTTGTCGCCCTAGACATGACACAACTCATTTCCCAACCCACCAGAGTTAACCCAAAGAGAGGTACCAGTACCCTTCTGGATGTTGTTATCACCAACCGCCCCGATAAAATTCATAACATCCAGGTCCTCCCAGACTCTCTAAGTGACCACTCCCCTATCCTATTCCTTTGGATGGCCCCCGCTCCCAAACCCACTGACCTGACCACATCCCGCAGGTGCCTCCACCCTGGCAGCCTGATGAAACTCAAGCATTTTCTCACCCAGATCAGTTGGTCCCCCATTCACCTCATACCCAACATAGACACTGCCCTCGCCTTTTTCTCCCACACCTTTAACAAGGCCTGTGACCTCTATGCAGCCCTCACAGGAGGTCGACCCAAAAAACACAATGCACCCTGGGTTACCCCTGCCCTACTACGAGTGCTCAGAAATAGAGATAACCTCTGGCACCTTGCCACTGAAACAGGACGGTTGACGGATAGACAGGCCTACAATGCTGCCCGGAACAAATGCACATGGGCCATCCGGAAAGCCAAGGCCGACCATTACCAGGCCATCCTCACCTCCTCCTGGGGGTGTGCCCGGACTTTCTGGGATAATGTTAAACAATTAAATGGGAAATCACGCTCCCCCCCATCCCAGCTCACAATTGATGGCACCACCTTCACCGACCCCGCTTGCATAGCTAACCACCTAAATACCACATTCACCGACCTTAGGTCTGTCCTTCCTAGTAATTTCTTTGACCTTCCCCCTACCCTACCTCCGCCTAACCTCCAATGCCCCAGTTTCCATCTTCGTAGGGTATCTGCCCAGGAAGTCAGACCACTCCTAATTAAAGCTTTAAAAGGCAACAGCCTCGGCAGTGATTCCTTGAACCCCAGCATTCTCTGGCTGGTGCTGGATGAAGTCCTTGACCCACTCACCAGCTTACTCAACCAATCTCTCTGCCTGGGGCAATTCCCCACTGCATGGAAAACAGCCACGGTCACACCCATAAAGGGTGTGACAGGTCTTCCACCGGGAACTACTGACCTATCTCCATCCTTCCGCCCTCTCCAAAGCCCTGAAAAAATCGTGTCCATACAAATTACAGAATATCTTACCAAACATAACATCCTATGCCCAGAGCAGCACAGCTTCCGTGCTGGTTCCAGTACCGGCTCAGCGCTAGTTGAGTTCTCCAATTTCCTACACCTGCGCCTCTGTTCCACCACCCTCACCCTCCCTGAGCCCACCGTGGTCCAACCACTCCTCTTTCTTGGCAACCTGTGAAATAGTAGTGGTGGCCTGGGTGGTCCCTGGGGGGGGGGAAGCAGG
Organism: Neoceratodus forsteri; assembly: GCA_016271365.2. Lineage (NCBI taxonomy): Eukaryota > Metazoa > Chordata > Ceratodontiformes > Ceratodontidae > Neoceratodus > Neoceratodus forsteri. Next base: position 116,185,567 of record CM057452.1, on the reverse strand, counting down.
TTTCCCAAATCCTTGCCAGGTCAGCATGGAGACGAGCAACCTCCTCCCTCAGACCAGAGATGTGTCTGCAAATAGCGCAGGAACGCAGACTCCAGAATGTCTCCCAGAATACTGCTGCTCCACAACCTGTGCATTACACCACTCCCCACATGTCTGTCTCCCTTTCTGCTTAAGATGTTTTTCTTTTTTTTGTTTTTGTTTTAGTGTGTGCAAGCTTGTGGGTGTCTTTACCCCCATTCAGTGTACTGTGCCTTTAAGGATATGAACAGATGACATGGTGCCATCCGGGAAAAAGATAACCTTCCTGGCAGGATAGGGCATCCGGAATTTGAGCAGTGCCTGTTTTAGAGCTCGCATTAGGGGAATGTATGGCCGGCACTTGGTCATAATCTCTGGGGCATAGTCATTTTTGAAATACAGTCTGTGTGCTTTGTACGTGACTTCCCCCTTTTTCTAGGCTGTTTGTAATATCATCTCTTTTTCCTGGTAACGCAGCATGTGCACCAGAATTGTGCATGGATGAGCTCCCGGGGCTGGTTTTGGGTCCAGAGTTCTGTATGCCCTGTCGATTTCTAGTATGGCATTGTCCGGGAGGATTAGTGCTGTTCAGAATAAAGACTGCATAAAGTTGTTAATATTAGTACCTTCCATTCCCTCTGGAATGCCCGCCAGCCGAATATTGATTCTTTGGTTTGGGCTCTCAGCATCCTCGGCTCATTCCTGAAGGGAGGCAACTGTATGATGGAGTTGTAGGATGGCCCTCTCCGTGAAGCCCACGTGGCTGTCCATTTCAGTGAGCTGCCCCTCCACAGCTTCTTGTCTTTACTCTGACTTGTCCACGTCGGTTCTTAAGGCTGTTGTTATAGACCACATTTCTTTTCTGAAGTCTTTATTTTCTTCTAACATTCTGTCCATTTGTCTTTGCAGAACAGTCATATAGCTGTTGTCAGTCTTGGCGCGGCCGCGCCTGGAGGAGTGAGAGGCCCGTGATCCCTTGCTTCCGGAATCTCTGTCCAATAATCCTCCTTCATCTTTCGGGTCTCAAGGTGGATTTTTGGTTAGACCCCTTCTATTTGCCATTTACTTGCCTTTTGAAGTGATTTATATATGGATTTCAATATTCTTGCTGTAATTTTAGACTTTGATGTGGGATCCCTCGGGGAGCCTATGCAACTAGTGGCTGGCTAGGTGCATGACGTCACCGGAAGTCTTGGACTTGGTTGATTCCCTTGAGGTACTTGAAAGTTTCTATCATGCCCCCTTCCCCTTTCCTCAATGGTATACACATTAAGCTCTTCTAGTCTCTCTTCATATGGCTTCTGGTGCAGATCCTGCACCATTTTAGTTGCCCTCTTCCTGACTGCCTCCATCCTGTCTATGTCCTTGCAGAGATGGGGTCTCTAGAACTGCACGCAATACTCCAGATGCGGTCTCACCAACTGTCTGTACAGAGGGATAACAACTTCCTGTTTTCTACTGGTGATGCCTCTCCCTGTGCATACCAGTATCCTCCCAGCCCTCCTTGCTGCCTTCTCACATTGCTTGCCTACTTGCCTACCTTAAGGTCATCTAGTATGACTACCCCCAGATCCCTTTCCACTTTTGTTGTTGTTAGTACCTCCCCCCTGCCCCCATTTTGTACTCTTCCCCTGAGTTTTTGTTTCCCAGGTACATTACTTTACACTTCTTTGCACTGAATCTAAGCTGCCATACTTTTGACCATTCCTCCAACCTCGCCAAGTCCCTTCTCATCCTTTCTTCCCCCGCCTTGTGTATCAACCCTGTTGCAGATCTTTGTGTTGTCTTACCCATCTTTCGTTACCTCTATGCCCTCCTTGACACAAAGGGCTACTTCTCCCCCTCTACCTGTTCCTGTATCCCTCCTGAACATTGGATACGTAGGCACCTTCAGTTCCCAGTCGCTATTTTCCCGAAGCACATGTTTCTGTTATGGCTACAGTGTCCACCTCTGTGTCTGCCATCAGTGCCTGGAGCTCACTGATTTTATTATCTAGGCTCCTGGCATTAAGGCATACCCCTTTCATCTGACCATTGATCCTGCTTTGCTACTACCCTAGCACTTCACGTGTCCTCTCTTCCCCTTGTTTAGGCACTTGCTTAGCACTTAAGCATCTCAGTCAATGGATCTCCCATGCAACTGACAGCTCCTCTTAGTAGATTATTTCTGTGGTGGACCAAGAAGGGGAATCTTCTCAATGGGTTTCCATTCCTTTCTGGAGAACCTCAAGTGACAGTGACCATAGATGCATCCCATCTTGGTTAGGAAACGTGCTGTCGAGGTCTCCATAGAAACACAGATGTTGTCAGCAGAAAAGGACCTCTTGCACCTCTTTGCCCACCCAGTCTGCCCTAAAATTCCCTACCTAATGTGTTACCGCAGACTCTGCTCCATCTCCAGCCTTTGGCCCCCAACCCCCAGTCTTGGTACTAAGGTTCTCTTCATCTATCCCATCTATGCTTGAATCCTGCTCAGGATACTCAGGGAACTGGCAGCAGAACTGGCTGATCCAGACTCAGGGTACATAATCATCCTTGAAGCAGCATCTACACATCAATTTGTTGAAGATGAGAGCAGTCTGGTATGGTCTACAGATCCTGTCAGATATAGTCCACAGCAAGGTAATCTATCAACAGACAACAAATGTGTAATGTTCTACCTCAGCAAACAGGATTGCACCCACTCCTATATCCAGTGCAGGGATGAAATGGCAAGGTATCTTTTATTTCTTTGGTACCCTTTCCAAATGGATCAGAACACCTTACAGGGAAAACAGATAGCAGAGATCACAGACTGATAAAAATAAACAATAAAGAAATATGTAGATAACAAAGCTAAGAACAGTAGGTAAGTTCAAAACAGTATGTTTCTGAAGCTCCCTTGAAAGTGGCTGGCGCGGTGATGTGGGGGAAGAGGCATCCATTCCTCATCTGCCATCATGCCATCGACCCGGGTTCGGGAACAAGCCTGGGCTGCTCAGGGGTTGGGGGAGGAGTAGGATTGAGCACCCCAACTGATGCTCTCCTCTTCTGGGAAGGGAGAGTAGCCTGCTCTGCTGCACCATAAATAGCAGTGCACGTTGGGAGCAGCAGTTCTTTTATTTATTTATTTAAATGTTTCGCGAGGAAGGCACACTGAGCAACAAGTCGCTCATCTCCCGGTGCAACCTAGGGGGAAGGGGTACAATAGGAATGAGACATTAAACATTCAAGTTACAAAATCAACATTAACATACATTTGTAAAGCAGGTATTACAAACAGTGTTACAAATGTGTTGCACATAATTTTTGTAAATTTATTTATTTAGATTCAGATTAAATACCTTTGAGCCATAGGTTCGTTTACAAAGGTTCCAAGTCAGATTACAAAATGCAGAGATGAAGGTTCCAAGTCAAGTAAACAAAATACAGAGACGAAAAATGGTTACAAGTAGACACTGAATGAGAATACTAGAAAAAAACAACAAGGAACGTAAAATTCACAGTTGTTGGCAAAAAACAGTATGATTGGTTACAATTTTAAAGTGCAATCTGAAAGTGCATGGGATAACAACAACACTGCAACAGTGTTGAGTTACTCTTTGTTCAAACTTGGGCTTGGCGACAGATCCCAAGCTAAGACTTTACAGCAGAAGTAGAAGCAGCCAGGGAGGCATTGTCCAGTAGAGAGGAGAGGAGGTAGGTAGGGGTGGGGAATGAGGGGAGGCAAGACAAGAAAGTGGGGTAGAGGAGAAGATAGAAAGCCTGTCGGTGATAGAGTTATAGTTAACAACTGCAGGCAGTCTCACGTGCCAGAAGACTGCGAAGTCCAGATTTGAACTGACTAATTTTGCTACAACTGAGGAGGTTAGTAGGGAGGTCGTTAAGCCATCTAGGACCCTGGTAGGAAAGGGATCATTGTTCGATAATAATAATAGGTAGAAAGGGTGGACAATAATAAGTGACGGGTTAATAAGTAAGCAAGTGCTTACGTGAAAGAAAAGGGGAAGGAGAGGGAGGGGTTAGGTGGGGGGAAGAGGAAGAGGAAGAGTCATGTCCCTGGAAACCCCTTCAGGATGCGAGGAACCCTGCTAGGGGACTGGTGGGGGGGGGGCCAGAGAGAAGGCGATAAGGCAGTGTCCCAGAGAGACCCCTTCAGGATGTGGAGAACACTGCAAGGGGGCTGTGGGGCTAGATAGAAAGGGGGATAAGGCTATAGGGATTTAAAGAGGGAGGAGAGAGAAGGAGGAGATGTGACTTAAATGCAAGGAGGGAGAATAGAACCTAACCCAAGAGAGGACCCTTGAGGATGCAGGGTTCCCTGCAAGGGGGTTGGGGAAGGTCAGTAGATAGGGATTAAGAGAGTGATGGGAGAGGGAGGGAGTGGGAATTAAACCCTTGAGGGGAAGAGAATTTGCACCTCTGGAGGGGATGGGGCCTAATCAGTAGTCCATGAGGATGCAACTGGACCCTGCTAGTAGTCATGGAAAGCCAAGACAGTGGCTAGATAGAATATGCTAAGGCTCAGTTGGATCCCTTTAGGATGCTGAGAACCCTGTGAGGAGCTGCAGTGGCCAGGGAGAAAGGAAGATGAGGAGGGGAAAGAGTGGAGACAAGATTAGGTGCAATAGGACCCCCTCAATCTGCCCTCAGTTCTGGGTGGAGGATGCTCCCAATGGAGAATGTCAGCGTGTCTATTGATGCATGTACGTTAAGTCATCTTTCCCATGGAGCATCTGAGTGTCAGGGGCCAAAAAAGTTTGAAAAAATCCCTGCCTGCAGGAGGAAGCTTCCTGTCCTTGCAGGCTGTACACCTGCCCACTGTGCTTGCTGACCTGCAACTGAGCTAAACTCTTCTCAGGCTTGAGCAGTCTGGGGGGGCTCCACCACAGGGGGTAAACTGTGGGGTGCTTGGTTGGCAAGGTAGGTCCCGGAGATGGCAGGGTGATGGGGCTGAGTGAGAGGAGGCAGATAGGGGCATGTTGGTTGACTGTGGAGAGGGTAAAGCATACTAAATATATAAAAAAAAAAAATCTCCCTTGAAAGCATCCGTAATGCAGGCTGACTGAGCACCAGGTGGAAGGGAGTTCCATGGAACCAGTGATTCGGTCAGGAGTGAGGAACTGTTAGGAGGCGTGTATTAGTGGAGCAGAGAGGACGCACAGTGATGTGAGGAAGCAGGAGCTCTTTTAGATAGTCAGCACCAAAACTTTGTAGGGACGTGAATGTAATCAAGCATATCTTAAAATTTATATACCGCTAAATTGGCAGCCAGTGCAGACTGTGCAAAATTGGCTTTGTGTGCTTGTAACAATATGTTTTGGCCACAAACCAGGCTGCAGCATTGTGGACCAACTGTAGGTGGTGCATCACACCTCCATATAACCTTACTTAAGAAATGGGTAAAAAGAATGCTGGCTTCTGATTGGCAAAGAGGTACTTTCAGGTGAGCTGTTTTCCCAGCACAGCGGCCCAGCTGAAAGTAGCTCAACAAAAATATGTTCAAAAAAGACATCCAAATTACCAAAAAGGACTTACAGTCACAATGAGGCACTCCAGGGAGTACATTATGGTGGGCTAACGGCGGAAGCACTTGACTTCACCTAGTGCTTCAACCCACCCAAGGTGGGTCGTTACATAGATACATAGATACATAGACAGTGTCGGCAGATAAGGGCCTATGGCCCACCCAGTCTGCCCATTTGAGCTTGTAAGTTCAGTTTGTTTTCCTAGAAGTCTGTTGTACCTTACCCCTGACCTCTAGAATTCCTTTATGTCTATCCCATGCATTCTTAAATCCCGTGATTGTTTCCAGCCCCACCACTTCCTCTGGCAGGGTGTTCCACTTGTCCACCACCTGCTCTGTGAAGAAATTCTTTCTCATGTTTCCTCTGAATCGTCCTCCTCCAACTTCATCCCATGCCCTCTAGTCCTGGAACATCTTTTGCTTAAAAATAGTGTTTTCCTGCACCCTGTTCCTCCCTGTAAGATACTTGTATGTCTCTATCATATCCCTCTCTCCCCTCTCCTCCAGGGAGTACATGTTCAGTTCCTTCAACCTGTCTTCATAGGACTTGTGATGCAATCCATGCACCAACTTTGTTGCCCTCCTCTGAACCTTCTCTACCCTGTCTATGTCCTTACATAGGTATGGTCTCCAGAACTGTACACTGTACTCCAGGTGGGGCCTTACTAGTGTCTTGTATAGCGGAATTATGACCTCCCTTTTCCTGCTGGTAATGCCCCTGCCTATACATCCCAGCATCCTATTTGCTTTACCTGCTGCCTTGTCACACTGTTTCCCCTACCTTGAGGTCATCAGAGATGATAACCCCAAGATCCCTTTCCTGCTTGGTGCATGCTATATCCTCACCCCCCAACTGATATATTGTGCCAGGGTTTTTGTGCCCCATATGCATTATCTTGCACTTCTTTGCATTGAATTTCATTAAGTGATTAATTGAATTACATTAAGTGTAGAGCATTGCACTAATCCTGTCTTAAAGTGACAAAGACATGTACTGTTGTCACCACCAAGTCCCTGGCGCAAGATGCAGTTTGACCAGGCGATATTGAATAGATGGAAAAAAAACACTTTGAAAGCTAGCTTACATCTGACATTCTAGAGTCAGCTTACCATCCAGAATGACACCCAGATTCTTTACTGCATCCATAGGTTGCAGTGTCACACTTTTTAAAGCTTGCAACCTGGCATCTACGTTTCTCATAGCCAAACCATGAAGATCAGGTTCGACAGTATTATCTCTGTCTTACCTGAGTTATGACTCAACTAGCTGAGAATTTTGGGAAGAGAATCATCTCCTGATCCAGGACACTCATCTAACAGAATTAGGTTCTTACGTACTTAGAGTTAAATGGGGCAGATGTGCACCAGGTTCTGCTACATGTCCATCTTCCCCACTATACAGTGGTAATCCAAAACCCCTCCCAGGTGTCCATGTGATCATTCAATCTTTTTTTGAAACATTCAATATTTGGGGCATTGCTAACATGTTCCGGTAATTGGTTCCAATATTTCACAACTCTTTGTGTAAAAGAAACAATGTAACTAGAAAATGTTCTGTCAGACAGCCTCATTTGAACACTGGTGAATCTGCATGAGTGGTCTCTCACAGAAGATATTGACAGTCCCTGTTTGATGATTAAGTGATAACATTCATGTAGTATGAGTATACAAAGCAATAACTGGCTTCAGTGGATGATTAAATGCTGAGGCGAAGACGGTTATTGCAAGTATATTCCTACTACATGAATGTTATTACTATTATACCACTAGGAGTTACATAGAATTTTTCAATGTAACTCCTAATGAAAAACAAGCAATGTTAAATGTTGAAATCAGGCTTTGAAAAATAAAGCCATGATTCTGAGCATGCGCATTAGTGCCAGTGTTAGTAGTACGCATGCCCAGAGTCACGACTTTACTTTTGAAAGCCAGTTTTCACAGTGTAGTCCGCCTGAGCTACAAAAATCTGTCAAAGGCAGAATTTTTTTTTATTTATATTTTATGCCCCATTTTTTCCCTGTTTTTCACTCTGTCCCCACCGCGCACGTGTGTGGAGGCATGTGCACACCACAGTACCAGGATGCCCTCCTGCTGCCTGCTGCCCGCTCATCTGCGCTGCCTGCAAACCTCCATCCGGGGGCACTGTGGAACTATGGTGGGCGACAGAGTCCTCCCCTGGAGAGGTGAGCTGCCTTTCAGCTGCTCAATCCTGCTGTCTCCCCTCCTCCCCGTGCTGGCTGTCCAGTGACCTGGGCGTGTTCTCGAACCCGGGTCACTGGCGTAACATGAGGTAAGGTGTCCAGCACTTCAGCCCTCGGCATCACCAGGCCGGTTTGGTTTTCATGTCTTACTGTCGCTGACTTCTCCTGTCTGCAATTCAGGACCACAAAGTTGTTTTCTCTCCCCGTGCCCAGTTCACCTCAGTAAGAAAATCATCTGTCATTGCTCACTCTCGTTAGTTTCTCCAGTCGGTCTTATTTGCTGAGCCTCACAGATAAATTAAGTAGAGTTGGAGATAGAAATGGCAAACTTAAGGGTAGAGATTAAAAAAACAATGTGGTTCTCATTTGTTACTATCACTGACTTCTCCTGTCTGCAATCCACGACCACAAAGTTGTTTTTCTCTCCCCCTCCCCCTGTACCTGGTTCACCTCAGCAAAAAAATCATCTGTCATTGCTCGCTCACTTCGGTTTCCCCAGTCAATTTAATTTGCTGAGCATCACAGATAAATTAAGGTAGTGTTGGAGATAGAAATAGTAAACATAGCTGCAGTGTAGACAGGCTCAGCTTAGAACATCAGGGGAGCGTAATTGTGAATGGAGAGGCAGTGTGGGCAGTAGAGAAGGGAATATGGATAACCTCCTATGGGCTGGTTACAGCTGAATAACCTACTGTGGGCGTGATTAACATTTGGATAACGCACTGTGGATGTGGTGAAATATGAATAACCTACTGTGGGCATATAGGTAGTAGTTTGCGGGATAATAACTGCCAGTTTTCCTGTGTTCTGATTGGCTGGTGCTAGATACCTATGGTATAATTGGGATTAACTGGAGCTAAACCATTGTGTGCCCTGCCACAGTGCAAAACTACTGCTCTCTTGCTCCAGAAATTTAGAGCATGGTTGTGTCTGTCAGGATGCATTCAGGCTGCAGTGGACAGTTCAGTTCTGTACTCCTTCCCTCAATCCTGTTGGTCCAGAGGGTTCTTCTCAAATAGAAAATCAACACTGGTCAGATAATTCTGATAGTGCAATGCCGGCCTGGGCAGATATGGTACCCACCGTTAGGCCAAACAACAAACATCACTTCAGAATACCCCCCAAGTGAGAATGAGCTGATTTTCAGCACCGAGTTACATCGTTGGCATCGGGGGCATGTAAGTGAAGTGAAATCACCAATCTAGCAAGGTGTTGAGAATCAACGAGTTCGCAACCAAAGGGCAGTTATTTTATTATGTTTATTACAATGTAAGTCTATTTTTCAGCACTTCTTGTCACAATTTCATATTTTCATTTCATTTATTTTTAATTGGGTAAGAACACTGGACCAAAGGCCCTTCTTCCCGGGAGCAATGAATAGAAAATTACAAACAGACAGATAAAATAAGAAAATACAAAAATAACGATATTTACGAAAAAACAGTTACAAACAGATTTCAACAAAAAATGCTGCTTCAGTTTTACTTTAAGACCATGTATAGATGTAGCCTGGCGTATAGCTAGTGGCAATGCATTCCAATATTGGGGGAAGCTATAGAGAAAGCTCTGGACCTATTTTAAGTTTAGGTAACACAGAATCTAACAGAATACCATTTGAGGAGCGTGAACTTGAAAGAACAACTCGAGATTTGATAAGATCTGACAGTGGAAACAAGGATTTAAGAAAAACACATTTAAAAATAAGACAACCACAGGGCCGGCCTTAGCTAGGTGCAAACTGTACCGCTGCACCTTGGGGGCCCATACTTTTATCTCGAAGAAGCAAAAATAATTTAACACATTTAAAAATGCCTACATTTTGTTATGAATGAAAATGTTTACCAGTCAAAGTGGAAGACTACTCTGCCACTGCTACAAAAGGTGGGATCAGCTTTGCTACAGTGGAAAAGATTAGGTTAAGTAAGTGCTAACGGTGTTAATGGCCATACTTTACACCTCCCGTGTTGACTGATTTCACAAACAAAGGGCTATATTGACAAGAGAACTTGTTTGTAACCTGGACATGTAGCTGCAGCAATGATTGATAAAACAAAATCTGTTTCAAAAGTATGTGAGCACTCAAAATCAGGGATCTATCTTAACATTGTTTTACTAGCCCAAACACTGGTGCAAATTGTCTAGGGCTAATGCAGCTAACTCTCTACTTGTCCACCGTGACTAGTGTAGGTTTTCATGGCTGTTAATGAAGTTAAAAAGTCTCTACTATAGCAGGCTCTAGTCCTCATGCTAATCTCTCTCAATGTTCCAGATGGCCTGGTATGGTTAACAGCTCATTAAGAGCCGAGGCGTTTAATCACCCACAGAAGCCGGTTATTGCGAGTATACTCCACCTACATGAATGTTATTACTATTATAACACTAGGAGTTACATAGAATTTTTCAATGTAACTCCAGCACAAACTGGTCCTAAATCAAAAAAAAAACAAAAGTCATGCTTTTCGCCAGTCATCAAGACAGAAATAGGCATACTCCACTCGTCATAAAAACTTCTCTTGGAAATACACTAGAACAAGTGAACACCTTCAAATACCTTTGTATCACTTTTGATGAATGTCTTACTTTTGCGGTCCATATCGATAACACTGCAAAAATAGTGCACCAACGCATTGGAATTTTGTACCGGAACCGTCAATTTTTCAACCAAGCTGCCTTGAGGATTGCTGTTCAAAGCTCCATCATCTCAATCATAGACTATGGTCTAATTGTTCATGGCTCAGCTACTACCACTGCATAAAGCCGCATCTCAACAGCACTAAACAAAACCTGTCGACTCCTCACTGGAGCACAGAGATGGACCCACACTTGTGACCTCTACACGGAAACTGGTTGGTTGCATCTTTCCAGTCACCTCATGTATCTCACCTGCGTGATGGTAAAAAAATCAATCTTGGGACTCACTCCTCCATGTATCCGGGACCTGCTCTGCCTGAACAATGGCACTTGTACCACCAGAAGATCTGACCACCAACCTTTCCTTGTCCCTAGATGCCAGACTGCTCAGGGACAAAGATCTTTTACATACCGTGCCCCTACCTGGTACAATGCCCTTAACCTGCCCTCCCTATCCTCCGTAACATTGGGAGCTTTCAAATCCATACTTTACGCTCACCTCACAGCCTCCAGCTCCTGTGACTGCTTTGACTAAAGTCTCATCCCACTGAGTGCACTTACATTTATTTCACCCAACCAACATGGTCTCCTCTTTGACAAAGACAACCTGAGTACCCCTAACCTGGTTCTGTCTGCTCCTATACTTCTTATTTCTCCCTCTCTTCCCTCTCAAGCTCTCCAATCCTTATTCCTTGCCCTTGACACTGCCTCTGAGTTCCTTTTTCTTTTCTGTATATAAATGTTACTGTTTAAGTTGTGGCCTTGTTAAATGGCATACTGATTGTAACACTGTCTACTATGTTTTTGTACTTAATGACGTGGAACCTTTGTAAAAGAGCCTTGGCTCAAAGGTATTAATTCCTAGAACAATAAACTTCAAACAGTTATCTGTCAATTCAAGAGGAGGATCCCACAAAAGACTCAATGTGAGTCATTGTCACTCCACTGTTAAGACTTTCAGCTAGTGCTCAGGGTGTGATCAAGGGTAGAGCGCTGTTAAGTCACTGGGTTCCAGTTTTCTGAATGTGTCTCTGTCTAAAAAAATGTCCCATATTATTAAGACCCATGCCTCTCATTTCCCTATATTTTGAGTGTCCGTATCCAATATTTCAGTGACAAAATGCGAGGAGGTATATAGGTGGTGGGTTTTATCCCAGCCTCACCATAACTTCCCTCTCCCTTCCAAACCTCTTAACTCTGTTCTTTCCCTGGATACCACTGCAGACCAGACTCTGAAATGACAATCCACAGATCCATAGCTGCCATTACTGGCAAGTGTAATAATAATAATAATAATATAAATAATGAAACTTTATTAAGCACCTTTCAAACACCAAGATGCTGTACAAATGAATATTAAAACCAAAAATACACATATATATATATTTTTTCCAATTGTTTAACCAGGTGAGACACACTAAGCTGAAGGCTTGTTTACAGGTGCAACCTGGGAGCACAAGGAAGTTAGGTGACTTGCTCAGGATCACACAGTATGTAAGTGGGGGCTGTGGGATTCAAACCCTGGTCTCCAGATTTGCAGCTCAGAGCCTTAAACCACTGCCCTATACTGCCTCCCACATATAAAATCAATAATCTCAGCAACATCAATTCATAAAAGCCTTACTCCACAAAAGTGTCTTAAAATCCCACGGTCATGCATTCCCTAAGCCGACGAGGCAGAGAATTCCAGAGGGTTGGGGCCACAAACACAAAAACCCTGGCCCCAGAAGACTTCAATGTAACCTTCGGAACCTCTAGCAACCCCTCGTCAGCTGAACGGAGCTGTCGTACAGGGCAGTAAGGAATCAGAAGCTCTTTCAAGTAGTCAGGGCCCAGTGTAGGGGGTCCCCAGTTCTTCTAAATGGACCATGCCAGCCATCAATATATATACAATCCCACCCATACCCCACCCAGCATGCCCTTTCATCCTAAAAACAAAACTCTGAGTCATGTGTGGTACAAAAATAAACTTTAATAAAATACATCATTTGAAAGCTTAAAATAGGCATTCCTGGGTTACACAGATCTTCATATATAGAAATAGAGATAGTATAGCATTATGCCTGTGTAGTGTTTCCCCATGGCTGATAAAAGGACACTGTTAAAAAAAATCTGTTATTGTTGGTGCAGAGCATATTAAAATCAATGCTTTAAAAAATAAAAATGTCATAGTTTTCTATTTCCCAAGCCCCTTAGGTTTGTGTAGCCTCCACCCCAAATAAATCTTAGATGTGCTCCTGGCTGACTTGAGACTGTACAAAAACTTCCAGAAGTGTAGGTCTCCAGTTGACTATAGGGTGGGGGCTGAGATTGTCTTTCTCTGCCTGACTCTGTTTATTGCCCTGTGGGTGATGGTGTCAGTGTCGTAAGGTGCATGATGATGTCAGCTATTGTGTGTGTGCAGAGCTAGGACTGCTTGACTGAACATTTGCTGTTGTAATATCCACTAGTTTGGTGTGTGTGTGTGTGTGTGCAGAAAGAGAAGAGAAAGAGAGAAAGCCATGGAACAAAACTATGGTGGGGGGGGGGGGCTCACTGTGTGTGGTGGCATTGCAGTCTTTTTTTTTCTGCTGGGGAGCAGGATAAATGTGCAATCAGAGTATTTCTTGGCTTGCATTGTTTCCAGTATAAGGGATCAAAATTTAACATTATAATTGTGGGCTAGTGCAACCTTTTACGGACTAGTGCAATTTTGAATCAACTTGCCCTGCTGGCTAGTGCAAACTTTTTTTAGGTTTGACCCCTGCTCCCAATGGCTCAAAAACCTGACCAGTACAGAGCAAAATTGGATTTCCTGATAGGGACCCTGAAAACCTGATCACCAGGTAAAAAACCTGACAGGTGGCCACCGTACAAGGTGTCCCATGATTTTATTTATTTTTTTACCAGGAGAGACAATAAGCTGAAAGCTTGTTTACAGGTGCAACCTGGGAGCACAAGGAAGTTAAGTGACTTGCTCAGGGCCACACACTATACAAGTGGGGGCTGTGGGATTCAAATCCAGGTCTCCAGCTTTGCAGCACAAAGCCTTAAACCACTGCGCTATGCTGTCTGCTGTGATAATTCTCTCTATTCTCTCTCACACCTCCAGAAAAGTTATGTTGTTTAACTTTTTTGCAAATCAGAGTACCTGAGTTGTGAATGTCCAGTGATGATGTCCCTGTCCTTACAGAAATGAATACAGCAGTACATACCTCTCAACTGTCCCTGATTTTCAGGGACGTCCCTGATTTTGCCAAAAAAATGTTACTCTGTCCCTCCTAAAAATTGTTTTTCTGTGACCAAACAGTGGTAGTTGTAAGTACAAAATAATGCGAAACATTAAAGTTATAGACTTGTTCTTCCTTAGAAAATGCATTTTACACCAAACCCCTTATTCTAACAGCTTCCTGGGTGGATATCACCAATTTTGAAGATGTGTTTCTGATTTTTGTTCTTTGTCCCTGATTTTTTTTAAGCCTTGTCCCTGATTTTTGAGGCAAGAGGTTGAGAGGTATGCTGCAGTAATAACATACTTATTTAAGTTCTGGCTCCAGGCTCAGTCAGATTCATTTCAAATGGCGAAGTCAAATAATTCAGTGCAGCTAATGGCACTAATTAAAAGATGCTGGTTAAACTACAGTACAAGTCACATTAAACTGTTCACTCAACTCACTGGTGTAGCTTTGTTCAATGAGTTTCCTAATCTGTGCAGTGTTTAATTCAATGAATTAGTAAGAGGTTAGTATTGGTTTGCAACTAGCTGTTATACATTATAAGCTTTATTATCAGCTGAGACTATTACACAAACTGGGGAATATGGGTGTGGGCAGGACAGTAGTGTGGTGGGTAGGTAACTGGCTGGGTGGCAGGACACAGAGGGTGGTGGTAAATGGCTGTCACTCCACAGAGCGAAGAGTGACCAGTGGGGTACCACAGGGATCAGTGCTGGGACCGGTCCTATTCAACATCTTCATCAGTGACATTCGCGGGACCTAGAGGCAGAATTTCACTGTTTGCTGATGACACAAAGCTCTGTAACAAGTAGACACACCAGAGGGTGTAGACAGAATGAGAAGCGACCTGCAGAAACTTGAAGAATGGTCAGGGTTTGGCAGTTGAAATTCAATGCAAAGAAGTGCAAGATAATGCATATGGGCACAAAACCCTGGCACAATATATCAGTTGGGGGTGAGGATATAGCATGCACCAAGCAGGAAAGGGATCTTGGGGTTATCATCTCTGATGACCTCAAGGTAGGAAACAGTGTGACAAGGCAGCAGGTAAAGCAAATAGGATGCTGGGATGTATGAGGCAGGGGCATCACCAGCAGGAAAAGGAGGTCATAATTCCAGCTATACAAGACACTAGTGAGGCCCCACCTGGAGTACAGTGTACAGTTCTGGAGACCATACCTACGTAGGACATAGACAGGGTAGAGAAGGTTGGGAGGAGGCAACAAAGATGGTGCATGGATTGCATCACAAGTCCTATGAAGACAGGTTGAAGGAACTGAACATGTACTCCCTGGAGGAGAGGAGGAGAGAGGGATATGATAGAGGCGTACAAGTATCTTACAGGGAGGAACAGGGTGCAGGAAAACACTATTTTAAGCAAAAAGATGTTCCACGACTAGAGGGCATGGGATGAAGTTGGAGGAGAGCGATTCAGAGGAAACATGAGAAAGAATTTCTTCACAGAGCAAGTGGTGGACAAGTGGAACACCCTGCCAGAGGAAGTGGTGGGGCTGAAACAATCACGGATTTAAGAATGCATGGGATAGACATAAAGGGTTCTAGAGGTCAGGGGTAAGGGCAAGAGACTTCTAGGAAAACAAACTGAACTTACAAGCTCAAATGGGCAGACTGGGTGGGCCATAGGCCCTTATCTGCCGACACTGTCTATGTATCTATGTAGTGCGTATGAGTTTCATTTCAGAAGGCAGACTAAACAACGCTTAAGGCATGCTGTGAGATATATACATATATATATATATATATATATATGTAAAATGCTCTTAAGGAATGCTGTGATATTTATAAACAATGCTCTTAAGGAATGCTGTGATATTTATAATTATACAATGGCAAGGAATGTTTCCTGGGCTCTGATTGGTCAGTGTGTCCCTGAGACAATGATGTTATTACACAATAATATCACTGTATGGATATCCTGGATGATATGGATTTTTTTTTCAGAAACAAAGATATATTGCCACACTAAAAATCTACTAAAACTTTTTTTAAATATTTTTTTATTTTGTATAACTTCGAGCCATTGTATAATTGCAATAAGGCACTCCAAGGTGTGTGTTATTGTGTAATAATGTCACTCCTGGGGTGGTGGAAGCACTCGGCTTCGCCTCGTGCTTGGCCCACCCCAAGTGACATTATTACATGATAACACACACCTTGTCGTGCCTTATTGCTTAAACAATGCCATGAAAATGCATTGCATAAACTCTGCAAAACAGCTACTGCCATTTCACTAAACAGGTACAAGTGAGCTGACTAGGCAGTGAAGGATAGTTGGAAAACAGTTAAAAGCTTTAATAGTCCGAACTGCTAGTGCAGTAGCATCAGAAAAAAAATGCTACACCAGTGAGTTGATGGAACAGTTTAATGTGACTTGTACTGTAGTATACCTCCTATTGCTTTATTAATACAGGACAGGAGGGTTAGTTTGGTGTAAATGTTGGATGGGGATGGGACACAGGGAATGGAGTGGTAGGGCCCGGCAGGGGACTGCACAGGGGCCCAGAATGATTAAGGCCAGCCCTGGACAACCATAAAAATATTCCACTCTAGGGATAAGAGCCAACCAACCCAAATTAGAATACAAAACACAATGATGAGTTTGCAATGGTGCCTGTAAAACGAAATGATGAATATTATTATAAACAACCAACAATGCATGCAGCTGCTTGCTTCCAAGGTTAAAGTAGATACTTGAAACATAATTGAAATGAGGTAACAGTGACCATACTGCAATAGATTTTCTTAGTTGTAGGGAAAAGTAATTTTTGAATTTATACAACAAACCTAACTTTTGATTTACAGTGTGTACAACGATATGAGCCTGTGGAGAAAGTGTCAACCCAGGGTCCAAAAGGACCCCCAGGTACTTAAATTGGTACACTTGTTCAATAGTCAAACCATTTAAGTCCTTTGAGGATAAAGTAGGACTAGCCCCAAGCATAGGGGGAGTTCCAAAAATCATGGATTCAATTTTATTAGAATTTAAGACTGAAACATTGTCCAGAAACCATTGGCAAACTCCTTCAAAATCATGACTCAGGGCAGCTGTTAACTCGGAGAGGGAACTAGATTGATAGAAAATAATCAAATCATCCGCATAAAATATTGTTTCACAGGTTCTACAAGAAGAAGGAAGTTCGTTAACAAATAGAGAAAATAATAGGGGGCCCAAAATGGACCCCTGGGGAATACCACAACTAATCAAGGAAGTATCAGATACTGCAGGGCCTACATTAACAAACTGAGCATGATGAGATAAATAGTTCCCTATCCAAGAAACAGCTGCCTCGCTAAACCCCAACTTTATACATGTCAAATCATGTTCTATAAGGTCGAATGCCTTGGTCAGGTCCACCAACACCGCCCCAGTCATTAGGCCTTTCTCAAAGCCCCTTAGGATGGAGTCCATGAACCTGACCAAGGCAGTCCCTGTTCCATAATGTTTACGAAAGCCATGTTGATTAGGCAAAAGCAGGTCAAAGGTAGTAAGATATTCATCGATTTGGCAAGCAACAATCTTTTCAAGCATTTTACTTAAAGGATTAAGAATTGAGATTGGGCGAAAATTCTCAAGAGAGGCTGCATTAGGTTTCCTAGGAATCGGTATAACTCTTGGAAATGGGCAGGATTGCAAAGAAAGATTAAAGAGGTAGTATAGAGGTTTACCTATAAAGGGAATAGTCAACTTTAAAAAATGGCTATCAAGACCACCCCCACAATTACTATATGTATCAGGTAAAGTACTCAGCAAATTATAATCACCTTACTTCAGAAACCTTCTTAAATGGGAACTGTCATCAACAGGATTTCTTAATGTCTGAAAGCCCATAAAAAGTTAATTTGATTGAGCCATTGTGTTGATCTGTGAATCTTTGCAGTCCAGAGTTATTCATATGTAAATCACCCTGTAATTAAGGGCTGGTGGCAGCCATATGTTTTAGGCTCCTGACAGGAAATAGTGTCACTGAGGGTCTAGGTCCTCATTTGACTGTATTTAATCCAACAGGTTAAATAGGAAATTTACTGTTTTATTAAGTGTGTTTTAAGGTGTCATTATACAATGGCAAGAAAGAATCTTGGACTGTGATTGGTCAATCTGGGGCTGGACCCATGGCATTATCCCAGCATAACACCATAATTCTAGTGTCAGGCTCTTATTTCTTTTATTTTTTCCATCTCCTGTTAAGAAACAAAAATATTTTTCCACACTATTAAAAACATGCTTTAAAAATATTTTTTTATTCTATCTATAACAACAAGCTATTGTATAACGGGAAAATTGCACTCCTGGGTGTGTGTGTTGTGCTGGGATAACGCGACGCCTGGGGCATTGGACACACTCAGCCTGCGGCCTCGTGCCCAACCCCCCCAGGCGTGGCGTTATCCCAGCACGACACACAGCCTGTCATGCATTATTCCTTTATTACAACACTTTCTATATCTATAATAACTTGTTTTGTCTGTGCGTTGAAACTAGTGAGTTATCACCTTTACACTTCAAACTGTTAGTAAAAATAATCTATTTTCAGAATTGCTTTAATCTCTTGGCTATACGGCCAGTGCCAGCTGATCATCAAAAACTACACATCTCAAGGCTGGCTCTGTGGTGCCAACAGGTATTGGGGCCCCATATCAGGATTTCTAAACTCTGGCTGTGTTCATGACAGTATAGATTTCTGGTACTGCCACAGCACCAACTTCGGTCTTTTTCCGGTCCTGGTCTTGCAGCCTTTTCTCTTACAATTTCAGGTGCGAACTCAGATCTACAGAATGCAAATGTGGCTACGTACCTAGTGGCCTGGCATCATGGGGCCAGCCTTGGAATTTGTAGCTTTTGATTATTAGCTGGCAGTACAGCTGTGAACAAGCTTCGTTCATCCATCAGAATGGGTTTTGAGCATGTGTTAAGATTCTTAAAATATTATACTGTTTCTATCCAGAGCTGACTTGAAAAGAACAAATAGGACACAATTACTTGTTACAATTACTATATCTGTCTTTTGCGTCAGGCCAGGATGGCGCTCTCTCGGTATTTAACAACTGTCTGAAAGAAATCCAGGATTGGATGGATTCTAGTTGGTTGAAGTTGACCTCAGAAAAGACAGAGGTATTGGTTGTGAACCCAGGTCATCAGATAGAGGGGTCATCTGTTAGTACGCCCTCAGGAATTTTTCTTGGTGGCGTTTCACTCCCGACCTCTGAACGGATGCGTAACCTGGGGGTTATCTTGGATGACAGGCTGACTCTGCAGTCACAAGTGTCAGCAGTCATCAAGACTTCCTTTTACCATCTTAGGAATATTGCCAGAGTTAGGCACCTTGTTCCGTCTGACGCCCTTCCAACGTTGGTCCACGCCTTTGTGTCCTCGCGTCTGGACTACTGCAACTCCCTGTACTTTGGGCTTCCAGGGGCTGAAATCTACTGCCTACAGCTGGTGCAGAATGCAGCAGCCCGGGTTTTGACTGGGTCAGGTAGATCTTGTCATATTATCCCGGTGCTGTGCGAACTGCACTGGCTGCCTATACGGTGGCGGATCGCCTTTAAAGTCAGCTTATTGACTTTCAAAGCCCTTCATGGTCTGGGTCCGGCCTATCGGAAAGAACTTCTGGTTTCCTACTGCCCTGGCCAATCGCTCCGCTCGACTGACGAGGGGTTGCTAGAGATTCCAAGAGTGAATCTTAAATCATCTGAGTGTAGGGCTTTTTCTTATGCTGCGCCCACTCTTTGGAATTCTCTACCCCTCCGGTAACAGGAGTGCACCACAGTGGAGGAATTTAAGAGAGGTTTGAAAACCTACCTCTGGCAAATGGCCTTTTTAGATATTTGATTGATTTGATGCTGCTGATTGTATTCTGTTTTCATCTCTGTTTGATATTGGATTTTAATGTTGATCTGTTTTGTTTTAACTTGTACAGCGCTTTGGAAACTGAAAGGCGCTTTATAAATAAAATTATTATTATTAATGGCAAAAATACATAGATGGACAACATTGTTAAAATATGCATAACCTGAAATGCATTTTTAAAATATAGAATAATATATGGGTGTGTGTGTAACTAGAATTTTACACAAACCTGAGGTGTGGGTAAAAGCATCACGCACCAAGTGTGTGTGTAAAATACGCTTAGTGACCACTCCCCAGCTCTCTGCACATGGTCCTGTGAAGTGCCTAAGATCCCTCCCAAGATAATCTTCCAGCGCAAACTCGGCCCTGGTAACCTTGCTCTCCTAAAATCTTATCTCAGGTCACTGGACTGGTCCTTCTTTACTAATACCCTCGACCCTGACCTAGAGCTTAACCTTTTCATTCACACCTTCAACACCATCTGTGACCAGTTTGCCCTGCTTTCCAAAAGGATGATCAAAGACAACTCTGTCCCTTGGATCTCTGACCACCTCCTTGCCCTGATGCGTACTCGTGACTTTCTTTGGCACCTCTCCAATGAGACTGGCCTTCCAGCTGATAGGCAGAGGTATAGAGTGGCCCGGAACAAATGCACGTGGGCACTATGCAAAGCCAAAGCCGAGCACTATAAAGCTGCCCTCACTGCTACCTGAGGCACAGGGCACAAATTCTGGAATAATATCAAGGAAATAGGTGGCAAAGACCCTAACACTCCCCCCCACCAGATAGCCGTTGACGGGCATTTGACCTCCAACCCCTTTAGTGTGGCCTCGGCCTTCAATTACGCTTTCATAAACCTCAGCCAGGTCCTCCCTCCTAACCTCTTCGACCCACCCCCCATCCGGTCCCCCCTCCCAGCTTACCCCTCCCTTTCACCTATGGTGTATCATCCTCAAGGCAGCCGAGCCTTATCTTAAAAACACTCTAAGCCACTCTCACTACAGTAGTGATTCCTTGGATCTGAGGCTTCTCCGGCTCACCCTCCATGACGTACTCTACTCCCTTACCCATATTCTCAACCACTCTCTCTGCCAAGGTAAATTCCCTTCCCTTTGGAAATCTGCTTACATTACCCCCATGTTTAAGAGTGGGGACTGTACTGCCACCAATAACTTCCGGCCCATCTCTATCCCTCCCCCATCCAAAGCACTCGCGCGCATTGTCTATGATCAGCTCACTGACCACCTTAACAAACATGATCTTCTCTGTAAACAGCAACATGGCTTCTGCAAAGGGCACAGTACAACTACAGCCTTTCTGGAATTCACCGCACACATCCACTCCACATTAGACAAAGGCCACACCACTGGCGCTGTATTTGTTGACCTTACTAAGGCATTTGACACTGTCAATCACTCCCTCTTGCTAGTCACTCTCTCCAACATTGGCCTCTCTGGATGCCCTACACTGGTTCACAGACTACGTATCGAGCAGGTTCCAATAGATCAAAATTGGCACTACCCTATCCAATAGGCTCCCAGTTCACTCAGGGGTCCCTGAGTGGTCCATCCTTGGTCCCCTTCTCTTCAGTCTTTACCTTAACACCCTCCCTACCACCTGCTCTGGCAACCTACTGCTACATGCGGATGATGCTGTCCATTATGCATCCAGCCCTGACCCTCTGCAACTCCACCAAACACTCCAGTCTTCCTTTAACGAAGCCGAACAGTGGTTCTCTGCACAATGCCTTATATTGAACTACAAGAAGACAAAGTTCATGATCTTCTCCCACCCCCAGAACTCTAGGAAGGAACTTTGCCCCCAGATTCTAACTGTGGATCAAACCCCTCTCAAGCAAGTGAACTCTTTCAAATATCTAGGCATCACCCTTGACCCGGCTCTCAGTTTCCACTAGCACATACACCACCTGTCCACCGCCCTTAATGTCCACCTTGGCTTGCTCTATCGGTTTAAACACTGCCTTACCCAAGGTGCCCTCTGACTTGCAGTCTCGTCCTGTATCCTCTCTCTCTCCCTCCTCGACTACAGCATACTCATTTATAGTGCTGCCACCACATCGGCCCTCAGTACGCTCCATCTCTCCCTCAACAAAACCTGTTGTCTTGTACTGGACTGCGACCGTCTCACCCATGCCTGCTCAGTATATAACTCCACAAACTGACTTAACTTAGACAATAGGATCAAGTTCCAAAGCTGTCTTATGGCCAAAAAAAAAAAATCACCCTTGGTTTTCTTCCCTGGTCTCACCTCCTTAATCTATCAGACTACAGCCCAAAAAGTAGCTTGTAGCTCCAGCAAGAAACTTCTCACAGTTCCCCAGTGTCAAACATCCCAGTTTCAAAGATCCTTCAGCTTTAAGGCTCCCTCATGGATGAATGGCCTACCTAGCTCCATCCCAAACGAAAATTCTATCGGCCTCTTCAAAACCCACCTTAAGGGACATCTCCAGTCCTTAAACTGCTGTGACTGCTATTGAGCCTGTCACTCGCTCCTCCCCCTACCATGACAGTGGCCTCTGGCTGGCTTACCCCTTTTTATATATGCTTATCTGTGTCACCCTAAGTTTGTTAGGTCCTGATTGCAAGCCTAAAATTGTACTTTTACCATGTATCTAGCTTGTCCTGTTTCCTGCACTGTATTTACCTTAATACTGTATTTTCCAACCTATGTGATGTGGAACCTTTGTAAATGAGTCTTTGACTCAAAAGTACTTTCCGAATCCTGAATAAATTAAAAATAAATAAAATAAAATTCATTTTTACACACACACACACACACTCAATTTTATTTAATTAATGGTGATATTTTTTCCTTTTCAGCACAGTTCAGTTAGTGCAGCACTTCTGTCAGAGATAGGAGACACACACACACACACACACACACACACACACACACACACAGGCCCTGTTCACACTATAGCACAGTAAGGAGAAGCATTTCTTAAAATGAATTAAGCCTTGTCATGCTGCAGCGCTCGCACTGTCCAATCCGTTTCATAAGCCGTTTTTTCATAAGTGTGCTTATCCATTTACACTGGTGGCAGAATTCATGATCTGTGTAACACGGCATGAATCACGGCACATACACGGCAGTGTAGCTTGTTCCCCCTAACTGCTTACCATCATGCAGTGCTTTGTGCTGCTACCCATGATTCCTGTAGTGGGTTGCCATGGTAGTGTTGTAAAATGGCGCCCCGCAACGAGCAGTTGTTCATGTCTCTTGTGGCATCCTCATATAGAGAGGCATACAGATGCAGGATGAGAAAATTGAGGAGCAAAATTATGCTAAAGCAGAGGAGGCACGTATGCTGTACCAGCAAATGTTGGAGCTGCATCCCCTGCTGATTGTCTTGCGCAATGTGGTTGCTTGTGCTTGTATGACATTTTCCTTGGATTGAGGCATATGGTGTAGGGACAGGAATGCTGACTGGTGGGAAAACATAGTCCTAAACACCTGGGGAGATGCAGAATGGATAATGAATTTCAGGATGATCAAGAATACATATAACGTGATGTGTGCTGAACTGCAAGGCATTATAGCCAGGCAGGGCACACAGTTCAGGAAACTTGTGGCAGTTGACAAACGTGGAGATTACACTGTGGGAAACTTTCCACCAACATAGAGTACTGCACCCTAGGGCACCTGTTTGGTGTGAGACACTCTACTGTCTGTGAGATTGTTGTTGATGTGTGTGAAGCTATAGTCTTAAGTACTTATGCCACACATCATTCATTTTGGCAACTGCAATGGAATCACTGCTGGCTTTGAGTGCGTGTGGGGGTTCCCTTGCTTTGGTGGTACTATAGACTGTACCCATTTCCCAATCATCTGCCCACCCAGTAATGCCACTGACCATTGCAATAGAAAGAGCTACTACTCTATCATTATGCAGGCTGTGGTGGACAACCATTTTCTTTTTGAGGACGTAAATATTGGCTGTCCGGGATGCGTCCATGATGCAAGAGTTTTTAAGATTAGTTCTATGTACAGAAAGGGACAGAATGGCACCCTATTCCCAGCAAGTACACGCCAGATTGGGGGCGTCAACATTCCAACAGTCATCCTTGGTGACCCTGCCTACCCACTTCATCCGTGGGTAATGAAGGCATTCCCAGACTACTACGACCCACGCAAGAGGCATTTCAACTACAGACTCAGTAGAGCACGCATGGTAGTGGAGTGTGCCTTTGGAAGGCTAAAGGGTAGATGGCGGTGTCTTTTAAAGTGCATGGAATTCTCCATTGAACATGTTCACACAGTGGTTGCTGCTTGTCGTGTCCTACACAACATATATGAGTCAGAATCTGAAGATTTCTTGCAGGAATGGATGAGTGACAGCAATGCCTATCAGTAACCTGAGGCACATCATGCCACCTATGAAGACAGTATTGGCACATGCCATCCATTAAGCACGTGCCACGTACCTCAAAACACACCCAGGGGATGAATATGAATTCGTTACATTATGCCCTACATAACTTTCTTTTGCTTGTCACATCTGTCAATGCACGGGTAATGGATTCTCACCATGGACACAGTTATGTAGAGACCAATAACCTAAGTTCAAAAACACTTATGCAAGGGTTACACCAAAGGATGTTGGTTACTGTAGCTCAGGCATCACATGCATTGTGTTCAATATGACACCCCCTGCTCTCAATGGTTATTTCTTCCTTTTGTATTACCTTCTTGTTTTTGTGTACCTTGTTCTGTTCATGATATGTCACCTGATAATTTATTGTCCAAGGTCCTCTCTATTCATTGCATAGTTAGGCACCTATGAACTTATGAATGGTCTACTCTGTATGTCTCTGGTATATTGTATCCACTTTAACTCATTGTATGTAAAGCGCTTTACTTTGTATGTTCTGATATATTGTATCCTCTTTAACTCATTGAGTGTAAAGCACTTATAATTTGTTATCCTGTTAAGTTTCTGCATGTCTGTACTCTCCCGGGTCGTGCCTGAAAATAGTTATTTTATGGCTAGTGCACTTACCCGGTTAACAAAAGCTAAATAAATAAAATAACACAACTCCCTGCATTTTTTTACTGATATACTGTGCTTGTGCACATATCATTTCATTTGTTCTTCCTGTCATTCTCTGGACCATGCTACCAAACCTTTTTTCAGTCCTCAGAATGTTAACACCAACATTAGACAGAGTAGACAAATGCAAGGTGTAACACAGAAGTGTGCTTATTAGCAAGTAAACTGTTGTACTGCAACACTCTTTTTTCTGTTTACAACTTGTAGTTCTTGGGCTGGATATTCAAACTGCACCATTCTGTGGCGCAAGCCCTTGCGCTGCTCAAAAAAGTTGCGCAGGGGTGTGGCCGGGGCGATATTCAATGGAGTTGCGCTATTGAGCAACTCCTTTGAATATCGCCCCCCCGGCCACAGCCACTGTGCAAGGCGCAGTGGAACTTGTGCCACCGCAAGTGGTCAGAGTGGAGCATTCAAGATGCGGTGGCGCAAGTTCCATTGCACCATGTGCAAATTTCCAGTATTCAAAAGGTGACATGCAAATGGGGTCATAAGTTATGCAAGGTACAGGGGGGGCCATTTGCATCTACTTACGGCCCCATTTGCATGCCATTAGCATGCAGGTGTGCCGATCCCTGACAACTTGCGCCTGGCGCCCTGCCAGGCAGCAGCCGTCAGGACCGATGCCCCCTGCAGCCATTCGTGGGCATGAAGTAAATCCCCGACTGGTCGATCGCCAGGCATAACAGTAGTAACCCCCACAGCCGATCGTGGGCATGATGTAAACCCCACTGGCCCAATCGCGGACATACTGTATAAGAACCCCGACTGGCCCAATCATGGGCATACAGTATAAGGAACCCCCGACTGGCCCGATCGCGGGCATACAGTATAGGAACCCCCGACTGGCCCGATCGGCGGGCATACAGTATAGGAACCCCGACTGGCCCGATCGCGGGCAGAATGGAGTTCAACCTCCCCAAATACCAATATCCCTGGTGGTCCACTGGACCGTGAAGCCCGATCACGGGCATTAGAGTCAAACCACCCACCCCAAAGTCCAATTTCCTGGTGGTCCAGTGGTCCCTACTCCCACCCACCCACGGAGCACCACCCCACCCCTGCCCCTGTCAGCCAGAGTGGGAGCAGCACTCATTCAAGAAGCGCTCTCTGCCGCCCGAAAGCTGATCTTCGGTAGGGGCTAACCATTGGTTCAGAGCAAGAGCTAATGGGAGTGCAGCTCATAGTCAGATAAGGCAGTTCAGATATGTGAATGAATGAATTATTCACATATCTGACTGCGTTTTAGAGGCAGAAGGCACGCCTACTGGCTCTTGCTCTGAACCAATGGGCGCAGCCTCTACCGAGCTGTCAGCCAGTGGGCGCGGGCGGCAGGCGGGTGGGGGTGGAGGGCCACTGGACCACCAGGAAATTGGACTGGGGTTGACTCTGATGCCCGCAATCGGCTTCATGCGTCCACTGGACCACCAGGGATATTGGTATTTGGGGGTTGAACTCCGCTCTGCCCGCGATCGGGCCAGTCGGGGGTGTTCTTATATTGTATGCCCGCGATCGGGCCAGTCGGGGGTTCCTATACAGTATGCCCAATGATCGGGCTAGTTGGGGAGTGTGTTTTGCCCGCAATCGGGCTACGGGGTTACTTATTATGCCCGCGATCGGGCTGCAGGGGGCACAGGGAACAAGTGGAGGGCCACCCACAGGTGGCAGCTGCTGTGTTGCGCCCTGCAATGCGGCAGCTCACCTGTGGGTGGCCTCGACTCGATCCTATTTTTTTTGTCTCAAAGTTGTGCAGGCGCAGGTAGGGGGTTGCACCTGCACAACTCTGCAAAGCCCGGCTGAATATCGGGCTGTGCAGTTTATGCATGGTTCCTCCCCCTCAGGTTGAGCATGCCTTCATTATCATTGCGCTGTTGCTCAGCATGACTTGGGGCGCAAAACTGCCTTCTGCTGAATATCGCAGAATGGCGCAATTTCGGACTTGCGCAGGCACAAGCCTGTTGCGCATGGCGCAACCCTTTTGAATATCCAGCCCCCTGTTCTTAATAGAGAAGCTGTCACATCAAATGTGATGAATTAACAATTTATACAGAAATCTGCAGTTGTGCTTATTAATAAAGTTATTGTGCCATTCTTTGCTTTCTTAACACTTTTTAGGGTGTTTACCTTAAAATGAAGTTTGATAACTTTTAAAGTTAGTATTAGTGTTTAACAACCGCAATATTTAGGGCATACTTGTTGTTATTCATATGAATTAATTGCATTTTTTAATGGCACTATTGTGAACATGTAACTTCATTAAACATAATTTTAAAAACTGTAAAATGTTAGGCTTGCTGTACCATTAAGAAACAGTTGAGTACAGTAAAAACTTTTTTTAAAATAGTTTAATAACTGTTTAAAATGTTAACGTTGTTAGAAGTTGTGAAAGCCTGAAATTTTTAATGACAAACAACGTGTACTGATCTGCAACTCAAGTGCTTTGATAAGTATTGACATTTAGTGTTATTCCATTATGGCAACATTAAAAATCAATGTTAAGAAATGCAGATCTGCACGTTATGCCAGTTTCTTTTAAGATGGGGTATACTCTCAGAACAGTATCACCACAAAAACAAACATTTAACGGGAACATCAGTAACTTCATAACTCAGTCCAGGTCATATCATCATTAACTAACTCTTGAGCTATACTGTGCCTAGAAGGCCTTGCATAATAACTACCCTGCACAATATTTTGACCCATGTTTTCTGAGGTACCCACACTGTTAACAGATGTACACTGAAATGGACCATTGTAAACAGATCCCAGTACATTTGGTTGGGGCGCAACTGTTGGAGAGGTAGATGGTTGCTGGGAGTTTGGATGAGGTTGGGGATTGCGAAATTTTTCCATTAAATTGCTAAAAAATTGGTAGACTGCTCAGCTTCGAGTTTATGCATCCGCTCTTCCATCTCCAACCCTGCCTTTGATGTCTCTTCTTCGGCCTTCATCATCTTTTCATGCTGTTCTGCGAGCAGTTTACATGTGGACTTAAATAGTGACTCCATGATTTCCTGCAACCGGTTCAATTTCTTTTTCTTACGTAGGTTTTGAAGGGGTTCTGTGCTTCTTGGCCTTTACAGTAACTAATTAATGATTTCCCCCCTTTCAAGTCAGCAAAAGTGCCACAAAATGTCCACAGCACTCTTTGATATGTCACTGATCATTAATATAGTGCATCACAATACAGCATATGCCCAAAATATCCTCACGATCATTTCAGCCTTTATGTCCACGTACAGCTTTATGTTTTCCCTCTCGAACACAGCACAAGCACATTTCGCTGCTTCCGGGTATTACAGGTCATATCAGGGGTCAAGAGAGAGAACAATGGTAACATGGATCTAACTAACACGGATACTGTTCGCACTGTGAGTAGAAACGTTTTCAGGAACCCTGCTATAGCCTAGGTCTGATCATGGTTTTAGCACAGTTCCTAAAAACATTTCTCAAAGCAGAATAGGTACGAACGCGAATGGTGCTGACACAGATCTGAAACGGTTTAAGGCCCGAGAACCTTTTTAGATTGTGCAGTGTGAACAGGGCCTTATACACAGCCTGTCTCTCCTTTTTTTTTCTTTTTTCTTTACGTTACAGTGATAATGACATTCTGGAAAGATATGGTCCATTAGCATTGCTGCATAGTGTAAGATGTGCTCTAAGGGTATGAGCGGCAGGATCAACCAGATTGATTTTTTTCATTTTCAAGGCAGGATCAACTAGACAGATATTTAAAAATATTTAAAATCTTACTTGTCTTCACAGTGTGTGCAAAGCTTGAGTGTTGGATCTTATCTGTGTCAGTCTTCACCATTCATCACCTTTGGGTATTGGTCGGAGGTCATGACCCCGCGGGACCTCTTTATTTATTTATTTTTTGGATGGGTGGAGTCGATGCACCATTGGCGCTGCCCTTGAGGCCGATACGCTGTGTGGCGCTTGTGGGTTGGCCGTTAGGTGGTGTCGACTCCGCCCCCTGCCAGTTCTTCGTCTCCTGCAGTCAAGGTCACCTCGTTGGAAGCTCTGAGAAGAATGTTCAGAAGCCTACCTCTACAGTTGAAGCCTTTGGCTGCCTTTTTGACTCTGTGTTGCTGCGTAGTCCATCGACTCCGCATATCCTGCCGGTTCTGTTCGCTCCACTCGATGTCGCCTGGTAAGACTGTTCCTTATTTTATTTGCTTTGCAACGTCGGGTCTTATTTTGGTGTTCTTTTTCCCATAGGTCATGTCTCGGGTCGGAGGGCAAGAAATCTTCTAAGACAGGATGGTCCCCCATGCGATGGTGCCCATGTGGCCGTAAGTACTTCATCACCCACCAGCATGACCGTTGCCTCGCGTGTCTTAGCCTGCTTCACGACATGGATTCATGCGATGCCTGCTTCTCCATGGACCGCCGGGTCATCGAGCAACGCGCGTGGAAAGTGGGGCGAGCCCCGTTGACTTTCAGGGGTCGGGCGTGCACTCGTCGAGCCAAGCCATTTTCTCTTGGCCTTTTCTCCGGGTTCCCTCCCGGTTCTATACGGACCGGGGAGGAGAGGGCCTCTACCTCTTCTAGCCTAGCCTTGGCAGAGGCTCCTCCCATTGTGCAGGAGGCCCGGTCTGTCCCCCTGGGGGACAGATAGGAGGCGCCGCTTTGGCAGTCTCTCCTTCGGGGGCGAAGGCTCCCCTGGTGTCGTCCCTGCAGCTTGGAAGGCCTGGGTCGACGTCATCTGTCAGCGGCATTTTGGGCCTCAGCACCTTTTGCAGTGCCGTGGGCCTTGATGGTGCTGTCGTCGGCGACAGTCCATCGCTTG
Source organism: Neoceratodus forsteri (assembly GCA_016271365.2). Classification (NCBI taxonomy): domain Eukaryota; kingdom Metazoa; phylum Chordata; order Ceratodontiformes; family Ceratodontidae; genus Neoceratodus; species Neoceratodus forsteri. The sequence goes on along the minus strand of CM057452.1, from coordinate 116,156,270 downwards.
GCTCCATTGCTGCTGTTGGCGCCGTTTGTGGCACTGATGGGGCTGTCAGTGCTGTGGGACGCTGTATGGAATCATCTCTGTTTCTCGCCCCGGTGCCATTTGCGGCGCTGGGTTTGAGCATGGCGCTGTGTCCAGTTCTGGAGCCATTCACGGCTCCCAACATGGACACGGTGCCATGGGAGTTTCGGACCTCGGTGCCGTTCATGGCGCCAAGAGCGCTGTGGGGGCTGTCATTGATGTCGTCGCTGTCCTTGGTGCTGTTTGCGACGCCGTGAGATGAGTCAGCACCATGGGGGTCTCCAGCCTCGGTGCTGTTCGCTGCACCGAGAGCATGGTCAGAGCCACCATCGGTGCTGCTGCTGATCTTGGCGCCACTTGCGGTGCTGTGGGTCGGGATGGTGCCATGACAGGTTCTGGCTCCCTCTTCCGGCACCGTTCGCGGTGTGGAGGGAGGCAGCGGCGTCGACTCTGGCGCAGTCTCTGGTCCTGGTGCCCTGTTCACTAGGGATGGCAGCGGGTGTCCATGTACTGTTTGGCACAGGACTTCGATCTCCACCTCTTCAGAGGAGGAGTCGGACTCTGAGTCAGACAGGCAGTCTGACTCCCTGGAGTTGGCTGCGAGCATGGACACCCTGGTAGTGTCCTCGACAGACCGGAGTCAGCCCCCCTCTGAGGAGCGGACAGTGACTACTGGTGCCAGGGTCTGGGGTTCTGACCAGCAGGCAATGGTGCACCCCACCATTGCCCTGCAGCCTGGCTTCGGAGGGTTCTCTGACCCCTCAGCAGTGGTACCCCCCTCCTGAGGTGTGCCTGGATTGTCCAACTTTGGGGCCGATCAGGGCACCAACGGGAGGGAAGGGTGCCGCTCCCTGGATAGCCCCTTCGTGGGCCGACCAGGGCTGTCAGTTGCCTAGACTGTCTCTCTTGAGGAGGAGGGCGCTCTCAGATTCCGAGGGGTCGAAGGGCATGGGGTCTGTGCGGCGACCTTTTTCTGGAACCCAACCGGGCTCTGGGAGAAGCTGAAGTGCGGATCTCTGCTCTTCCCCCTCAGTTTCCTTGAGAGGGCCCCATTCTTTGGAGGTAGGGGGCCGTCCTTCTGGACCTACACGGCCCTGGTCACCTCACAGGGGGGATTCTTCAGGGCGCAGTCTAGGCAGTACCAGTTTGGTTGTTCAGCTGTCGGCTGTGGAGTCTTAACATAGAAACATAGAAACATAGAATTTGACGGCAGATAAGGACCGCTTGGCCCACCCAGTCTGCCCATTTCTCTACCTAATGGATAAGCTGCAGATCCTAGTTAACCAGCAGCCTACTTCTTCCTACCCCTACCCCCTAGAATTGCCTTATGACTGTCCCATGCATGCTTGAATTCCACCACTGTTTTGACTCCACAACCTCCTCCGAAGGCCGTTCCATGCATCCACAACCTCTCTGTGAAAAATACTTCCATAAGTACCTCTGACTCCCGCCTATCTTCAAATTGTGCCCTCTTGTTCTTGCACACCTTTTTTTGAAAGATGCTACCCTCTTGACTTTGTTGATTCCTTGAGGTACTTGAAGGTTTCTATCATGTCCCTCCTCTCCCTCCTTTCCTTGAGGCTATACATATTAAGCTCCTTAAGTCTCTCTTCATATGTCTTCCGGTGCAGACTGTGCACCATTTTAGTTGCCCTCCTCTAGACAGCTTCCATCCTGTCTATGTCTTTGCGGAGATTGGGTCTCCAGAACTGCACGCAGTACTCCAGATGGGGTCTCGCCAGCTGTCTGTACAGAGGGATAATACTGTAACTTCTTGTTTTCTACTGGTGATGCCTCTCCCTATGCATCCCAGTACCCCCCCAGCCCTCCTTACTGCCCTCTCACATTGCTTGCCCACCTTTAGGTCATCTGATATGACTACCCCCAGGTCCCTTCCATTTTTGTTGTTAGTATCTCACCCCCCATTGTGTACTCTTCCCCTGGGTTTTTGTTTCCCAGGTGCATTACCTTGCACTTCTTAGCATTGAATCTAAGCTGCCATACATTTGACCATTCCTCTAACCTGCCAAGTTCCTTCTCATCCTTTCCACCCCACCTTGTGCATCAACTCTGTTGCATATCTTTGTGTCATCTGCAAAAGACATACTTTCCTACCAGTCCTCTGCAATGTAAACATAAAGACATTGAGAGGACTAGTCCTAGTCTGAACCCTGCAGTACCCCACTAGTAACCTCCTTTCTTCAGAGTGGACTCCATTTACTATTACTCTCTCTGTCCTATTCTCCAGCCAATTCTTTACCCAGGCTGTCATCTTGGGACCCACTCCCAGGCTGGCTAACTTGTATATTAATCTTTTGTGTGGGACTGTGTCAAATGCCTTGTTAAAGTCTAGGTAGGCCATGTCCACAGCCCCTCCCTGATCTACTATTTTGGTCACCCAAAGAAATCTATCAGATTTGTCTGGCATGACCTTCCCACTGTGAATCCATGTTGCCATGGGTCCTGTGCCCCTCTAGCCTCTAGATACTCAACAATTCTTTCCTTCAGAAGTGATTCCATCATTTTCCCTACCACTGAGGTTAAACTAACAGGTCTGTAGTTTCCTGCTTCTGCCTTGCTCCCACTTTTGTGAAGGGGAATCACATCTGCCCTCCTCCAGTCCTCAGGTACCACCCCATCCTCCCATGATTTGTTAAAGAGGGTAGTCAGTGGTGTCACTAGTTCTACCCTTAGTACTTTTAGAATTCTGGGATGAATCCGATCAGGCCCTATTGCTTTGTCCACCTTCAGTTTTAAGAGTTCTTTCAGAACCCTTTTCTTCTGTAAATGGGCTGGTATCAACTTCTGTATCCAGAGTGTTTCTACTGTTTGTTTTAGGTACCTCCCCTCTTCCTTTGTAAATACTGAGCAAAAATATTTGTTTAGTATCTCTGCCTTTCACAGTCACCCTCTGCCCACCTCTCCTCCCTTTATTAAGCCTTACTATCCCTCCCTAGGTCTTCCTTCGCTCCCTGATGTACCTATAAAAGGTTTTATCCCCCTTCTTAACTGAGTTGGCTATCTTTTCCTTGGTTTGGGCCTTTGCTGTTCTGACTGCCTTCTCAGCTTCCTTTTGCTTCAACTGATACAGTTCTCTGTCCTGCTCCTTCTGTGATTCCTTGTACTTCCTGAATGCTTTCTTTTTCTCTTGAACCTTCACTGCCACTTCCTTTGAGAACCATAGTGGTTTCTTACATCGTTTTGTTTTGTTTATTTGCTTCACACAAAGGCTTGTTACCTCTGTGATGGCAGTTTTTATTATTCCCCATTGTTCTTCACCCTCCTTTCCTGCCCATTTGCTAGTGCATTCCTTAGGCACTCACCCATTTTAGCAAAGTCAGCCCTCCTAAAGTCCAGTACTTTTGCCTTTGTATGGCTTGACTCTATTGCTGTGTTTATTATGAACCATACTGTTCAATGGTCGCTAGTTCCCAGATGGCTACCCACTTCTACATCTGTGATCCTCTCTTCATCTCCATTTGAGAGAACCAGGTCTAAGATTGCTCCCTGTCGAGTGGGCTCTAATACTAGTTGTCTAAGGCATGCCCCCTGTAGGGCATCTAGAATAACCCCACTCTTCGAAGTGGCTGTTGCAACTGCACTCCAGTTAACATCTGGCATATTCAGATCACCCATCAGCACCTTCTTTCCCTAGGGCTCCTGGTGCGCTTCGTAGCCCAGGCGGAGGTCAATTGATCCCCGTTGTCGGTTCTGCCCCTATTCTTCTTCCACCTTCTCCTGTGCTCCCAGGCATTCATGGTCCTAGCCAGCCTCTCCCCTGGGAGCAGTTCAGAACTCAAGCTGCTCAGTTTCACTCTTACGTTAGGGCAATGGACAGACAGGTTTTTCAACCTCCCCCGAGCAGACAGCTTCAGAACCTTTGAAGTCCTCTGACCCTTCATCCCCCTCTTCTGGGGGAGAGAGGCCGTCTGTCCACATCTCTCCAGCTGCTGATCTCACTGAGTATCAGCGATTCTTCATGAGGATGTTAGAGGACCTGCACATTACCCCTCCCAATCAACACAATCCAGAGCACTCGGCACATGCCTTTTTGGGTGATTTCAGTGAGGGCACCCTTGTGGTGCCCACCTGGTCTGCTCCCTTTTGGGAAGCGTCATTGCATTCCTGGCAGAGACCCTTTTCCGGAGTTCCTGCCCCTAGGGATCTCTGCCAATGGTATTGTGCCCCGAGTCTCCAGGTGCCATGCCTCATCCTCAGTCAGGACTGATGCAACTGGACACTCCTGATGGACTCTGCGCCCTGCACCGTGACCAGCCCCCAGATCAAGATTCTTCAGATTTTGACTTCTGGGGGAGGAGGACCTTCTACTCCGCACAGTTGCTGCTCTCTATTGCAGCACATCAGGCCCACTATGCAACCTATGACAGGTTCTTGTGGTCCAGGCTGGGTCAGTTCCTAGCCTCCATGCCTAACATGGAGCAAACCAGACAAGCCATTGCACTCTCTGCATGTGGCCTGGAGCTAGCAAGGCACCAAGCAAGGGCATTGTATGACGCCAATGAGGTAGCTACCAGGGTCGTACGGACAGCAATCTGCACTAGGTGGACAGCATGGCTGCATCTTTCCCAGTTGTCACCCTTGGCCTGGCATAGGGTGATTAACTCCGCCCACCAGAGAACCTATCTCTTCTCCCGTAGAGTGAGGCAGCGTCTGTTGGGGCAACTTTCTACCCCCTCCCGGGGGTCCCCGTCTCACTCTCCCCACATTCGGGCCTCTACAAGCCCTGAAGGTTCTCCCTCTTTGTGTGTCACCCACTGAGAGCTAAGGGACTCAGTCCCTTAGGGTTTAAACTCCCCTTCGGTGGGGCTCGGCACTCACCCAAAGGTGATGAATGGTGAAGATTGACACAGATAAGATATGGAAATTACGTACCTACCATAATTCTGATCTTTCTGTGTATCTTCACCATTCATCATAATCCCACCCTTCATCCCCCTGGGGCCTCAGTCTATGGATCCCCCTCCCTCTTTGTGCCCCCTCTCTTACCCCCCTCCTTTCTGTGAGTCAGGGGTGGGGTAAACTGGGGCACATGGGGGATAGTTTTTCCTTAAGGGTGGAGTGGTCATGAGTGGGGGCACTCCTTCCTCAGTGCTTTGGCTCCACCCCTGTGGGGTGGGGGTTAGCAGTTGCCCCCTTTTCTTTCCTTCTCCCCTTCTCCCTGTCAGTCCTTGATTTCCTTGTCCTGTGGATATAACCTCCATTAATTTAAGAAATAGGTTTCTTGCACCAAAATCTCCTTTGGGGGAGGGGGAGATATCCCTGTTTTTCCCATCTTTCTTCCAGAATAGCCAATTCTGCTTATTGGAGTTTTGGCAGTAATTCTGTGCCTGCAATTCTGGCAGTTAGCCTCTTGGCTACTCCTTGGCAGTTCTTATATAAACTGGAGACTAGTCAAGGTTACAGGTATGTTTTTCCTGTCTCCCCCCACCTAACATTTTTCCCTACCTCTAAAAACCTCCCCCCGACCTCCTCCTTTCTACTTCCAGAGATTGGGGCCCCTACCCAATCCCTTTTAGTCTTCAAACTTATTCTGTCCTCTCAGTCATTTATTTCTCCATTTAGTTTTATATCTTTTCCTTTGTCTGTCCCTTGGACTGCCTTGTCCTACCCTCTAACCCTTTTTCTAACCTCTACGGCGACTCAGAACTGTCGGGAGGGTGGAGTCGACAATATCTAACAGCCAACCCGTGAGCGCCAAGCAGTGCATCGGCCTCAAGGGCAGCGCCGATGGTGCGTCCTCTCCGCCCATCTAAAAAAAAAAAGAGGTCCCACGGGGTCATGACCTCCAGCCAATACCCAAAGGCGATGAATGGTGAAGATACACAGAAAGATCAGAATTATGGTAGGTACGTAATTTCTGTTTCCGGTGCTCGGTAATGGAGCCACCATGTTGGGCAAGATGTTCAGCCCACCCACAGTGAAACTATGCACCAGTTAGCTTTCTATGGTGATGCTTGATTGACAGGTGTTGATTACAACCTCCTGGTTGTAACCACAAATATCAACTGGGAGGTTGTAACTAGACATAAATGTGTCTTTATCTGTATGTAAAAAAGTAATCATTAATTAAAGAGTATTTTTTTTCTTTTGTAATTTATGTAGTATTTTTTGGTCCCCCGGGTCACATTCTATGCGTAGCCTACACGTGTGGGCACATGCACACTCCAGGATCCAGTGGCCCCATCCGCCCCTCCACAGACCGCTCCGACCGCCTGCGCAGCCCACCGGACCTCCACCCAGTGGGAGTGGGACTATGGCGGAGTGGGCATCCACCCCTTTGAAGGGAAGAGCCACAGCTCGATCCCACTACAACCCTCCCCCCCAGCTGACTCCTTGGTGCACCGAAGTCATTCAAGAACTCGGGTCACCGGCGTAGCGTGAGATAAGGCGCCAGCGCCTCAGTCCTCTGTGCCACCGGGCCAACCACTATTAAAATGTATTTTGCTTCTTTTGATAAAGTTAAAATTATAACAGTTTCTTACTGAAATACTCTGGATGGAAAGGGATTTTCTACCAATACAATGGCAGAATTCTATTGGATTATTAGGAAGCAGTATAGCACAGTGGATAAGGGCACTGAGCTGCAAACATGTACTGACATGAACACAGCCAGGGTTTAGAAATCCTGATATGGGGGACGGCCTGGTGGCACTGAGGATTGAGGCGCTGGATGCCACACCTCATGCCATGCCAGTGACCCAGGTTCGGGAACAACCTTGGCTCGTCGGGGTGCTGGCTTGGGGGTGGGTGGGCTGGAGTGGGATTTCCTCTCCAGGGGTGGATGCCTGTTCCTCCATAGTCCCACACCCATCAAGTGGAGGTCTGTTGGGTGCACAGGCAGCAGGAGTGGCGACGTAAGTCTGAGGTGGGGTGGAAGGAGTCACCGGACCCTGGCAGGCACGCTCCTCCACATGTGCATACGCATGTGTATTCCGTGATCCTGGGAAGCGGAGAAAAAGGGAAAAATGAAAAACTGTATATAGAAAAAAAAGAAATCCTGATATGCTGCTCCAGTATCTGTTAGCACCACAGAACCAGTCTTGAGATGTGTCATTTTTGATGATCAGCTGACACTGGAAGTATAGCCTAGAGATTAAAACAATTCTGAAGATGGATTATTTTTACTAACAGTTTGAAATGTAAAGGTGATAACTCACTAGTTTCAATGCACATACAAAACAATTATTATAGATATAGGAAGTGTTGTAATAACACCTTTCAACACACTTAATAAAACAGTCTATTTCCTATTTAACCTGTTGGATTAAATACAGTCAAAGGAGAATCTAGACCCTCAGTGACATCATTTCCTGCCAGGAGCCCAAAACATATGGCTGCCACCAGCCCTTAATTACGGGGTGATTTACATATGAGTAACTCTGAACTGCAAAGATTCACACATCAGCACAATAGCTCAATCAAATTAGCTTTTTATGGGCTTTCAGTCATTAAGAAATCCTGTTTTTTGGTTTTTTTTTTACTTTGTTTCCCTCCGGTCACGGCCCGTGGAACCTTCTCTCGGGCATCCTTTGTCCGTTTCCTGCCCGCTTGAGGCCCCCCGATCTGTGCCTCCTCTCTCCCCCCACCCTGCAGCCAGCACCCCCAGTTTAACCTGGGCACACTTCTAAGTCAGACTCTGGCTGCAGCAGAGGGCCCGGGTGGAGGACCTGGAAGGCCAGTTGGGGAGAACCCAGCGGAGGGCATGGGGGACAGGTGCCATCGCCTGTCCCACGAGCCGGTGTTTTCCCTGTTCTGCACTCTCTCTCTCTGTCTCTCCCCCTGTGCATGGTGCACACCCCGACGCTGTGGCGCTCAGCAACCCTGCCTTGCGTTGGCCACGCTAATTATGTGCTGCCCAGCTTGCTGCAGTGCCCCTCGTCTCCACCGGGGGCCTCTGGAATGCTGGGTCATCCCACCTGTACTTCCCCGGGGAGTAGAGCACCACAAGGGCACTCAGTCCTCAACCCTCTCTCTCTGCCGCATTCGCGCCTCGAAGTTTCGCCCCTAACCCGGTCATTGGTGTAGCTGCAGGTGTGGCATCCAGCACCTCAACCCTCAGCGCCACAGGGCCAGCTAAGAAATCCTGTTGATGACAGTTCCCCTTTAAATACTAACTCAGGTCTGTTCAGAAACGAGGAAGCACATTTGAAACTCCCCTCAGCCATACATATTCTGCCTTTACGAAAACTGGACAGATCAGAGAATATTTTATTAAAAAGGTTAGCTATCTCAATAGAGTCAACAATATCAACATTATTCACTACCAAGTTCCTAACTGAAGATGTTGATTTAGGAAAGAGTAGGGAATTAATCTTTTCCCAACATTTTTTGGGATTTGACCAGTTAGACTGAAACTTGTCCCTATAAAAATCTCTTTTAGCTTTACATACTAATTCTGAAACTCTGTTTCTAATGCAGTGGTAGTTGTTGAGAAGTAAAACTGAAGAATTCATAGAAACATAGACTTTGACGGCAGATAAGGACCGCTTGGCCCATCTAGTCTGCCCATTTCCCTACCTACAGGATAGGCCGTAGATCCTAGTTAACCAACAGCCTATTTCTTCCTACCCCCCACAAGAATTGCCTTATGTCTGTCCCATGCATTCTTGAATTCTCCCACAGTTTTAGACCCCACAACCTCCTCAGGAAGGCTGTTCCATGCATCCACTACCCTCTCTGTGAAATAATACTTCAACATGTGTTTTGTCCTACCAAGACTCATCATTATGCCTCATCTGTTTGATACCCCAGTGGAATGGACCAGCTACCCTTAAGGCACTGTGCTTTGGATATATTGTGGTGAACCCATTAAAATAAAAAACTATTCAAAAGACAAAGAACCTCTGTGCGCAAACACTGAGGCAAGGTTTACCCCAAAGGTCATTTGGCTGGGAAGCCAAGTTTCAAGAAAATACAAAATCACACATGCTCCACAATGCAAAGCATCATGGGCTGCATATGCAAATCACCACAGAATGTTATGCTTGTCCAACTTTAAGCAGAATTGCATGGTGCCGAAAGGCCTCTCACACAGTTTGCAAAGGGTGCTAACAGAAGACATAGACACGTGTTTCGTCCTACCAGGACTCATCAGTATGCCTCGTCTGTGTCTTGTTCATCTTGTATACAGCCCAGGCAGTATTACACTTCTTACTGAAGGCCCTAATGACCGGGGTAAACCATGGGTTAGGGACACCTCTTAACCTCCTTGTGCGCATAGGGAACAAGGATTCCTGAATGGGAAAAAGTTGATTGCAAAACAAATCAACAGCACAATCAATAATGCATTCCAAGTATGGCCAGTCAGTCTGGGATAAATAAACCTAAGAGAATGTCCAAGCTGACATTATTAAAGGAACGAACCTGGGCCAAACAAGGAGGGACTTTCAAACAGCCAAAATATAACACCACAGATATTGCCATATGATCACTAACTGCATCAGGCAAAACACCCGAGGAACTTATACAACCCTCCCTATTTATAATGGCCCAGTCCAAGACAGTATGATTTAAAGAGTGTGAATTAAGACGAGTAGGCTCATTTATACACTGTGATAAATCATAAGCAGATAATATAGACTGTAATCCTAGGTTTACCTTTAAGGACCAATTCAAATTAAAATCCCTGACCAAAATGATGTTATATAATTTTTTCTATGAGGCCACTATTTCAAGCTATTGCTTTAGACCCTCTAAACCAATATTAGGTGGATTATAAAGACATCCCATAATAAGTTGTTTAGTTCCGCCTAATCTTATCCGTAATAACGGTTCTATGTCATAATGGCGATTGCCGAAAGGCGACCATCATTTTGGCGAGGGTACACCCCCGGCACACAGGAAAGTGGCACCAGGGACTTAGAATTTAAATGTTAATCAACCCCTACTAAAGGATTCTTAACTCAAGGGGGGTGCATGTTGGAGGGAGGTGCAAATTCTGGAAAAAAGTAAATTTCGGGCCAGGCCTACAAAACTGTAGGCGTGCCTGGATCCGAACCCGGAACCCTCATAGCTTCAGGCTGCCACCTACCCAACAAGCTACAGGGACAGCTCAGCTGTCCCACACCAACTATGCCAGGCCAACCCTCTCTCGCTTCCGTCATGCTCGCTTCCCACCATGCGCATATGCATATAGCGACGTCCTGTTGCTTTATGCGTGAGCAACCTCCATCCTGTCGCCTTCCTCACACCCTTGCCCTGTCTTACCTGTGCTGCAAGTGGGTCGCTATTTTGGTAGGCGCCCACTTGCGGCTAGCCAGCTTCACAGGATACCGTGATAACAACCAATCAATTTCTAAGGACCCTTCACAACTGGAATTTATGACACTTATTTGCAAAGTATTTTTATGATAGGCTGCAAACCTGCCTTCTCTTCAGGTTGGAGATGTTGAAATGAATCCTGACCCTTTGACCTTTAATAACATGGCAGTCTTCCCTGGTAATTGTGTTTCTAAAGTTTGTGCAAATGCTCATGGGTTCAAAATCCTGCAGATTAGACCCAGAAATAGAGCATGATTTATCGGGAACACCAGACTTAAGCCAGGTTTCAGACAAGACCAGTAGCTCAGGTTAATATAGGTCTACAATATATATTCTCGTCTAAGCGGTGTTGGTTTTTAAATCCCTCTTCACTGCCAAACCGGGCTGTCACCACCAACAGGCAGGAGAGGGTGCAGCTCGAGCAGGTGCATCATCAGACAGGTGCATTAAATCAGGCACCGAGGGGGTCAAGTTGACAGTTGCTAGGCAATGGAAGCAGCAAGCAATTAACAGTGGCCTTCACCAGTACACTAGAACAGCAGCAAGTTCATTCATGGAGAAGCAGCAATACACAGTACATTCAGCAGTTTAAAACTCTCATGGCCAGGTTGAAAAGTCACAAAACAAGCTGCCGACAGATCAGTCTGCTCAGCAAAATATTGCACAGTAAAGGCTTCTGCAGACACCCTCTCATAGCAGATTCAAGTATAAACATCCATGAGTGCAGTTAAATAGGTGAACCCCTAGAGCAGCTTCTCACGGTCCAACACATGAGATAGGGTAATAATCACAGCATGCAGTCTTGTGCACAGTACATAAGCAACCTCAGTCTCTTAGCATATTGTTGAGCAGGATAAAACAAAACAGCCGTAGGCACTCACCAATCTTCCAGCCACCTCTACTGCAAATGAATTAAGTGTTCAGACTGCAGGATGTTCAAGCACCCATTAAGCAGCTCCTCAGCTCACTTATTTGCGATCAGAGATCTTCCGGGGTTCTCAAGGGATCAGTGGGGTCTGCTACCCTCCCACTGACTCCCTTGTTAGTGTACTTTACCGCACTTCGCCACGAGCTGCTGCTGTAGACGCCGAGGTTGGTGCCTTTTTCTTTATTCTACAGTTGGGCTTAGTGTAACAACGGTGCTTCTGATGTTGGTCAAATAGTAATGAGTGAGTGTGGTTTAAATGGCCAATTTTGAATCAGCGCAAGATATTTTCCATGACGGCTCTACTCGCGCTTTAGTTTTACGGAACGGCTGATCGCTAATGTCATGGGCAGATGAAGCAAGCCTTATTCTTCATTATTCACATTCCAAAATGTTAAGAACAACAAGTTCTATATTCCGAAATGTGAAGAACAAGGGTTGAAAAGGACAGGGAAAACAACCTTACAGTGTATCACAGAGTAAAAAGAAATAGGGTGAGGAAAGGAGGCAGTAATAGGCCCCGTCCACACTACACCACAGGAAATCTGTAACGGTTCCAAACCGTTACAGACCGTAAATGGTACAGTGTGTCCACACTGCCAGTGAACAGTTTGATAAAGGATTGAAAACAGTACAGCCTGTCCACATTGTGTGTGATAGTATGTGTGGTCCCAATCCTGTCGAAGCAGAGCATATCCCATGGTGCACCTGGTGAGGACAGCTTTGATGAGAGGCACCCACCCGCAATACATATGGGGTAGTATGCATCTGCACAAACCATAATGTGCAACATACAGTATGGCAATCATCTGTTACACACCTGTGGTGAGGAGGCGACAGGCAGAAGGCGCGGGGCTGCATGTGGATACAGGGAGGTACTGCTGTGAGAGGGAGGGAGAGTGTGTGACATGGCAACATGTCCAACAGGGGCAGGGCACCAGGGCATGACAGCCGGTCAGGTACTGCTGCCGAATGGCTGATGGCAGCCCCTCCACTACTGCCATTGGTGTACCCCACCACTCCCCTGTACACAGTGCCACACATCTATTGGCCACCGCAGCGGCATTACACGATGCACTCAGGAGCTCAACTGCTGTATGTGTGCACCATTTCACAGGTGGTATTGATGCCACAGCTCTGATGGGCAGGCGGGGTACTCTCAGCGCCAGTCACAGTGAGAGGCGTCATCACGGACAGTACATGGATACTTCAGGAGGTGGCTCTCAGGAAGGCATGTGAGGACAGGGGGGTAGGTCAAGTGGGGACACATGGGTAACTCCAGGGGTGGGCATACTGCTGTAGGTTGGGGTACCCTGCTATGGAGACTGCCCAGTATTGCAGCCTACTCTTGTGCCTCACATTGCCATTGGTATGCCCTGGTAGCCTCCGCCCCCCCCCTGCATGCATTACACCAGTGCTGCAATGCATGCAGGTATGGTGGGGGACTGGAAGCAACATGATGGAGCATTTAGACACACACGGTAATGTTACAGAACTGCAACCGTTACAGGGACTGTTGTTGAAACCACCTCACAACAGGTTTCTATAACGGTTCCGAAAACACCTTCTGTTTTGATGAGAGGCACCCACCCTCAATACATATGGGGTAGTATGCATCTGCACAAACCATAATGTGCAACATACAGTATGGCAGTATACCAGTGTAAATGCAAACCATTACGGTAATGGTTTAAGCCCTCTGTAACGTTACCAAACTGTTTTACTGGTGTAGTGTGGACAGGGCCATACTATATAAAGAGAGGAAATGTGAGAAAACACAGTTTCTGTACATAGGAAGAGGCAGACTCAAATTGCTTAAATAAATTCCTGAAGGTCATTAAAGGAACAAACATCTGAATCATACCTATATATGGGTGTTTTCAGTAGAAATCTATCCCCCTCCCAAAAAACAAAAAAAAAAACAATCTGGCAGGTTCAAAATAACAGGGACCTGATATTCAAAAAATGGCAAAGACGAGCACAGAAATCTGTACTCTGCCTTGTGGTTGCCCTGGTGTATAAAACTGCTATATTCAGTGGAATAGCGCCCCAGAGATGTTCGACTAAATACAGGGGCCATGTCAGCCCAGCGCTAAGCCAGTTAGTGCTGGGCCAATGAGCTCCTGAAATAGGGTGCCACAATGGCTTGCACCCATGCAAAATGTCCTGTATTCAAAGGGACCCATGCAAGTGAGCCCACTGGGTATGCAAGGTGCTAAGAAGCCATTCGCATGCCCGTTATAGGCTCATTTGCATGGGTTGCCTGGCAAAGCAGCGCGATGCTGCCTCCCACTTGCTTGTTCCCAGAGAGCTATCCCTGACACTAGTGCCCCCCCCCCGCTGATCACTGTCCCGAAGTTGTAACGTAAAGATTCCGAGGTGCTAGTGGTCCCCTGACCCCCACCAATCGCCATCCCTAAGGCCCAATGTCAAGATTCCCTGGTGCTAGTGGTCCCCTCCTCCCCTCGCCGCCGATCGCCATCTTGATGTAGTAAATAAAGCTTTCCCTGTAGGCTAGCGGTCCCTCTCCTCACCTGCACCCATGCCAGAAGTGTAATCCATATTCCCTGGTGGTCTAGCAGGCCCTCCCCCCACCTGCACCCTTGCCTGAAGTGTAATCCATATTCCCTGGTGATCCAGCGGTCCCTACCCCCACCCGCACCCATACCGGAAGTGTCATCTGGTATTTCCTGGTGGTCTAGCGACCCCCGTCCTTGTTCTGCCTATAGAATACATTCTATTTTTCCTGGTGGATAGTGGAACTCCCACCCCCCCCCCTGACAGGCAGTGCACCAAACCCTGCTCCCCTATCCCATCCTCGGGCTGGCGACCCGGCTGCCCTTCTCTCTCCACCATGGCCAGCTGCTGACTGAGGTGTCAATGAGCGTGCACTGTATACAGTACGTGCTGAGTGAGCTGACAGTCAGTGAGTATGTACTGTGTATAACACACACTCATTGACTGCTCAGTCAGGGCCAGACGTGGTGGAGAGCAGAGGGCTGTGCTGGTCACTGGCTCATGGATGGGATGGGGGAGGAGCAGGGTTTTGGGGCACTGTCTGCTGGGGTCGGGAGTCCACTATCCACCAAGGGAAAAAAATAGAATGTATTCCACAGGCAGAACATGGATAGAGAGGAGGGTCCGCTGGACCACCAGGGAATATGGATTACACTTTCGGCATGAGTGTAAGTGGAGGGAGGGACTGCTAAACCAGGGAATACAGATTACAGTTTGGGCAAGGACACGGGTGGGGGGAGGAACCACTAGCCACCAGGGAAAGCTTTATTTACTACATCAAGCCGGCAATCGGTGGGGGGGTGGGCCACTAGCACCAGGGAATCTTTACACTGGATCTTAGGGATGGCAATTGGCAGTATCTGCACTGCACAAAGAGGCCATACAAAATGTTCTGCATGGCGCAAAAACTTTGAATCTTGAACTGCGCCAAAATTCAGGTCCCCTTCCCTTCATTTACAATGTGCCCTCCCTCCGAATATTGCCTGGATGCAAACCCTGTTTGCCCCAGCTAACAGGGCTTTTCAATATTGCACATCTGCTCAAAACCCTGTTTGTATGGGCAAACGCTGCTTTGCACCCGGGCAGTCTTTTGAACATTGGGCCCCAGATGTTTTCTTTTATAAAAATGCATGCTAGACATGGTTTTTATTGTCTTTTATTGTTTTTTTGCTACCCCTCTCTTACAGTTACAAGAACACGGATTGTTTTGTGTCTTCAAAGTTAAAATGAAAACATATTTCAATGAAAGGTTTTAATTTTTATCTTTATTAAACCAATGTTTATTTTTTCACTGTAAGTCAAATATTTAAATGCCATTTTATAAGTTCAGTAAGACACTCCAAGTTGTGTGACTATGGTGCATTTCTGTTTTTCTTTTTTTGACCAGGAAAGAAAGGATAGGCAATTCTGCCCATTTTCAGCCTCATCGGGGTGGGGTAAGAGGTGGTTTTGGTGTGGGGTGGGGTGGGATGGGGTGGATGAGCGGAGATACAGATGAAAAGTAACATATTGAATCCGATTAAGCTGTTGGTGGTATTTTTAGTGTGTAACCCCTAGATGGCGCTATCCCAGGGGCTACTACCCCTGCCTGATTTGCCACTAACAGGTTGAGGGGCCTGGATCCAATGGCGGGTGCCTCCACCCAGAGGTCAGGGGTTTGCAATAGTTAAACTAACTTGGTCACAGCCCTCTGGGACACTGCAACCCCCTTTCTTCCCACTATTATGGCCACACAATATATCAGAATTACCTTCACAGTATACACTTACCCCCAGGTCTGGTTCCAGCACTGGGACCTCCTGTGAAATGAGATACAGTGCAACAATCACAGTACAGTACTTTAACATAGACAAATACCTCAGGCAGTATAACTTTGCTGAAACAAGCAGCTCTGATTTATTTAGGGGATATAACAGGACAGGGAAATCAGGTTAATTAGCTTATCACTCTAATAATCTACCTATGGCTCTGTGCAAAGGCCTAACCCTATCAGTTACTGTCCCTGGGTACCCAAGCCTAGTGACTAGTCCAAACCGTGGCAGCTGGTGGGGCCCTTTCACACAGAGAAAAGGAGAATTAAACAGTCAACAGTACAGTAATTCCATTTGGATTTAATGTGGCAATTCAACAGGGAGCGACCCTGAATTAGTACTCACGACCTCCAAATAAGATAGGGTCCTTCAATGTCAGCAGGGCTCACTTGAGGTACACAAACCTCTTCACATCCATATAAAAGAAAGCACTATACCAGGCAGGCTGCATCTGTTCCGATCGAATTACTGCACAATACCGGAGAACACACAGCAGATTCAATTCCTGACAGACCGAATGCAATTTTCAGCAATTCCTCCAGTCTTCTACAGGGTGAGCCTGGTTTCTACTCTTCAGATATCCTTTGATTCTCTTCACAGGGCCAGTTCAGTCCTAACAAGCTATTACACAAGCTGCAGGCCGAACTCTGGGCCTTACACCGTTTTTGACTAAAACTGCACACTGAAAAAGCACAGGGCTCCTTCCTTCTTCACTGCCAAAGCTCAACTGAAACTCCAACCGACAAAACCGGGCACTTCCTTTGAGTTCCTCCCAGTTCTTGACTGGATTGGCTGTCACTCACAATAGACTGCTGCTGTTGGTCAAAAGGTGCTGAAGTCTAAACTACATCTCCCAGAGTCACTGCTCATACAATCCTCTTGTGGCTGGCTCAGATTATGAGTCAAGTTCTGATTCGTCCAAGGCACCATTTTAGAGCTAGCTTACCCCACACTGATTGGTCCAGTTCAGCAGTTCAAAACCAGAATGGGGAACTAGGCAGACACTGTTCTGACTGCAAAAAAGCAGGTTAGACAAACTGTAATTTCATAATTACTGTAAATGATTTCTGGCAAACAGTTACATCTTTCAGATAGGTTCCTTTGCACTCCTAGTGACTGCAAAAATGGAGTGACTTGGCAGCAGCTTGAGTGGTACTCAATCAAAGAAACACACAGTCCCCATACAAACTAATTATGTCTGCAAGCAGACAGCTCTTAAAGAGACAGTACCAGAGGTTCTAAAACACTCACTGATAAATGGCTTAAGCAGGCACAGACACCATTCAGGCTTGGAGCATTCAAGCAAGCCCCTGGAAGTCTTTGGAACCCCCATTTGCAGGGGTTACACCTTCCTGGTCTGGGAAAGCTTGACGTCCGCGTCAAGCAAGTACCCTACAAGTTTCAACTGCAACCATATACATTTGCATTAGGCTCATACGTGTAATCATCAGTCAATACATCATTTTACCAAGAACACATTTCTGAAATATTGCATACGTCACTCTTTACACAGTATTACATACACATTGTACCATAACCAAGGTGTGCTTCTTGTACATGAAACCTGAAGAGAGGGGCCCTTCCCTATCAGTTACCTTAGGGCTAGACGGGGCAAGGGCACCATACTAGAAGGGCAACACAAGTAACTTGGAGTTAGCACTGATGCTCAGTTTGGGCAATGAGCTCGGGACACATACACTCCTTTATGGACAACATTGAGAGGCAAGTCACAGGCCTCCCAAGTGAATCATAACTGAGGTGCACCACAGGCTTTACAGCTCGACCAGTCTTTCTAGGGGAACTGTTATAGTCTCTGCACTCTGAGCCTCATTTTCAGCATTGTCCTCACTTGTCAGGAGTCTCCATGGGGGTAGAGGGCTAGAACTTGGGGCACTTTCCAGCTCCAGGAGTTACAGTTTCTGAGTCCACAACATTTGGCTCGCATGGAGAGCTTTCGGACACTGGCAGTGGACTGTCAGGGCACTCAAAATACTCTTCTTGTTGAGTTGTATCACCAGTCTGCCCCAATCTATCATTTTCCCCTAAGCTCAAACAGTTCAACCATGCACAATGATTCCATTTCATCTGATCTGATGCTTTGCACTTCACTTTCTGGGAGCATTGGCTCCAGGGATGAAGCTGGGGGCTTAGACAGTCCAGAGGCCCAGCTTCATCTCAGTATTGACTAGGGATTGCCCGAAACAATTGACTCAGTTCGTAAGAAGGATAGTATTCAAAGTCACTCTCACTTTCTTCCGATATGGACTGACAGTCATGCTCAACTGGGACTTGTGGAGGGAACACTTTAACTTTGCTTCTGTAGGTGCAGACTTTCTTGATCTTTTCTTAGCAACGGCTCTAGTCACTGGTCCAGAGGGGCATCTTCTAGGGCTCAGACTCAATTAAGATTTGTCAATGGGCAGTAAATGATTTCTATGCATTGTTTTACATCTTTAATTATTCTCAGGCCTTACTTTGTACACTGGCAGATCATCTAGTTTGCCCACTACAATGTGAGGAGATGGTGCATCTGTCAGCAATCTTGTACTTGCCATGCAGTCCCAGATTTCTTAGCAATACCGATCTCCCTCCTGGAGTTCCTGTGCTTTCACCTTTTATCATACCTTTCTTTGTTGGCCAGATTTCTTTTGGCAGCCATGGTTTGAGCCAGTTGAGTGCATGAGTTAGCTGGGCCTTTAACTTTTGCACATACTGTAAATAGTTGTCAGCTTGAACCCCATCAGGAGGACCCCAAAACACACATCTACTGGTAGTCGAGCTTCTCTTCCAAACATCAGGCGGTGGGGAGAGATCCAGTGGCATCACTTTAGTGCAGTTATAAGCATGTACCAGGGTGCTAATTTGTTGGCTCCATCTAAACATCCTTTGGTTGCAGGTGCCTAGCATATCTAGCAAAGTCTTGGTTGAAACGTTCAGGCTGTAGGTCCCCTGAGAGTGGTAAGGGTGGTTCTGGACTTCGCCTCCCCACAGAGAAAGCATCTCTTTGATCAGGCGACTCTCAAAGTCTCTCCCTTGATCAGAATGGATTCTTTGTGGACCCCATAGTGAACAAAAAGTTTTCTACAAGTACTTTGGCCACAGTGGATGCTTTCTGGTCTTTGGTGGGAAAGCTTGGGCATATCTCGTGAAATGGTCAGTGACCACCAGCACATTACTGATATTTCTTTGATCTGACTCCAAACTCAGAAAATCAATACAGACCAGCTCCATGGGTGCACTGGTGGTGATGTTAACAAGGGGCAGCCCTCTGGGGCAAAGCTTTCCTCTGTAATAGCGACTACAAGATTCGAATGTGTTGCTCCATCAGCCCCACTCTTAGGCCAATAGAATCTGGATCTCACCAAGTCAAGTGTTCTGTCTATACCAAGATCCCCCATGTGGTTGTGCAAGGACCTCAGTACTGAGTCTCGAAAGGCAGTGGGCAGCACTAAGTTGTGTTTGTCTACTTGTCCCCTCTGTCTACTGTTTCTCTGTATAACAGTTTATTGATCAGTTTCAACTTAGGACCTTCTTTGTATAACAGTGCAGTTCTCAAATCAGTGGAGCGTAATTTGGACATCTTTTCCTGCATAGAGGGCTTCTAAAGCTGCTTTGATCATGGGATCGGCAGAGTTGAGCCCGCTGAATACTGTCATTGTCCAGCTGAGGCAGTGCAATGTCTATTGCAGAAAAGTGGCAATAAGCAGCAGGTATGCAATTCTCAGAGGTCCCAAGCAATCCACCATGCAGTCCACTGCGTCCGTGGACATTTGTTCCTCCTGTCAAACTTCCGGCAGGTGCCCGAATGTCAGGTTCTGCAATCGGACCCAATCATTCTGGGGAACAGGCCTCCGGGAGAGCATCAGCATCTATGTGGTTCAGACCTGCTCGGTGATAGAGAGCATAGTCATATGTAGATAATGCAGAAAGCCACCTATGGCCAGTGGCATCCAACTTAGCTGAGGTCTGCACATAGGTCAAAGGATTATTGTCAGTTTTACTAGTATTTTAGCCCCATACAAGTACTCATGGAATTGGTCAACAATAGCCACTTCAAAGCTAGGAACTCTAACTTATGTACAGGATAGTTCTTTTCGGATGGGGTCAGGCTTCTACTGGCAAAGGCCACTGGTCTCAGGCCATTCTCGTGCTCTTAGTTTAACAGCCCCCAACCCATACCAAGCTAGCATCAGTGTGCAGGACGTAAGGTTTTCTTGGATCGACATAGGCCAGCACTGGAGCATGGGTAAGTTGATATATGATCTCATGAAAAGCAGTCTCACAATCAGAGTCCAGCCAGACTAATTCATTCTTTCGGATGAAAATACACTCTTTCAGTCTTGAGGGCGCTGACTTTGGTATTTTTGTGGGTTGGGGATACCCTTGAGTAAGGTTAAGTAAAGGGGATCACTCTTGAATAGTCCTTGATGAAGTGCCGATAATAACCACAGAATCCCAGGAATCTTTGCAGTTCTTTTAGATTTTTGGGCTGTGGCCAGGTAGTCAAGGCCTCAACTTTACTTGGGTCGGTCTCTATTCCTCGGTGGATACTATGTGTCCACATACTTTACTGATGTTTGAAAGAATTGACACTTATCAATGGACAGTTTAGACCAAAGTCCTCCAGTCGGTCCAATACCTTAAATAATCTGCTCTCATGTTCCTCCAGTGAGCTGCCAAACACAATAACATCATCTAGGTATACCAGGCACTCTAGTAAGTTCATGTCCCCACTGCACGCTCCATCAATCGTTGAAAAGTGGCTGGGGCACCTGAAATCCCTTGAGGCATCCTCATGAATTCACAGAAGCCAAGCGGACAGATAAAGCCGTCTTCTCCACGGTCCTCTGGGGCCAGCCAGGATCTGGTAGTACCCACTGCGGAGATCCAGCACGAGAACCACTTGCTCCCGTTTAGGCAGTCCAAAGCATCCTGAATCCGGGGCATTGTGTACTGATCAGGGATAGTCCGCCGGTTAAGGTGCGATAATCCACACACATCCTTACTGTTCCATTCTTTTCCTCACTACCACAATGGGGAAGCATAAGGGCTTCTGGATTCTTGTATTACACCAGCAGCTAACATCTCTTGCAGATGCCGTCTCACATCATCTATGTCAGCAGGTGCCAGGCGTCGAGACCTCTCACGAAATGGTCTTTCGTCATGCAGCGGATATTGTGCTCAGCTCCTTGCGCATCCTACATCCCATTCCTTTAAAGAAAACACCTGGTCTCTCTGGGCAAGCTTCTCACTGATCCTCACTTTTCATTCAGCTGGCAGCGGGTGTGAAATCAAACAAGTCAGGCGTACTCTGTCATTCTTCCTTGAACTCTTGCTGCTGGGTAGCACTGCAGTGTCTGCACAATGCACATTAGCCAGGATGCAACCTCTGTTTACTCGAATGTCTCTTTCAGACACATTATGAACTTGGACCATTACCCTTCTGGCATAAGCATGGGCTCTAGCGGCAAAATACTAAGCTTGACCAGCAGTCCCTCTGGCAATTTTCCATCGCCTGGTGCATCCAACATTAATATTTTATTCTTAACATCCTTTCTGATACGGACCTCTCCCTGTAAGGTACACTGGGCATTGGCAGGGATCAGAGACTCAGGATCCTTCTTCCATACAATTCCGACCGGTTCCTCTGGTTCTGTTTTTTCAGCATCTCTCTGTGCCTCATAGGCCTTCTTAATTAAAGCCGGAACTCTTAAAAGCTCTACTAGTCTTTGACCCCTGTTTTTCATAACACAACTGTGCCAGCCTTCCGAACATATGAGCATTTGTTCCAATCAACAAAGGGACACCATCATACAGTCCAGTGGGGGGACACACTAAGGCTAGGGTCTCTACTTGTTCGGCCACTCCAGCCACGGAGGTGGGGAAAGACAGCCAAATTCGGATATACCCGAATAGGGTAGGCCTTCTCACTTAACCCCCATACATGCAGTCCTTCTAATGGTTGTAAGAGTCGTCTGACAAATGCTTCTGATACCAATCCTGGAACATAATTGTCACTTGGGAGCCACTGTCTAATACAGCTCTTGTAGACACTCCATTCACCTTTACAGTGGTCTCCATGGAGGGACCCACTATTCTGGACCAGTCTGAGAGGCGGTAGTGGGGGCCTGGGCAACGGACCTTGCCACAAAGGACGTGAATTAGCATTTTGGTGCCTCACTGGGATCATGTCGTGCACCTCTTAACCACTGATTTCTTCTCCGAAGCTCTCCTTGTAGCCTATATGCAACTTTGTCAGTGTCTTTTGGGGACTGGCATTCCCTTTCATGTGCCCATCTTTCCCACAATTATAGCAAAACATACTTTCTGAGTTTGAGCTGGCCGAGGCGCCACACTGGGAGCCAGGGCAGGGGTATTACTAACTGGAAACCTGGGTGCCATCTCTGTCTGCGAGTGTGATAAGCATTTGGAGACATCTCGTCAGTTCTCCACTTCCATGGTCAAGGAATTGAGTTTGGAGCTGTTATCAGCAGGAGATACATGGTGGGTACCCCACCCCATAGCAGATGCAGTCGGATATAGGTCAGGGCCCGTGACTTGCAGGCGTGGCCTTCATAAAGGACTGTTTTTGAATTCCGGATCTCTCTCAACAGTTAAGCCCCATTGTGGCATATATCTTTTCCTTGTCAGAGCACTCATTGACTGTCAACCTCTGCCCTGAACTTCACTTGATGGGTCACCCTCAGTCACTCGGGTTCGTAGCCACAGCTGTTGGTGCAGGTACCTCCCGAGGTCGCCTTTTTCTCAACTCCTCGAATTTCTCTCATTAACTCATCATAGGAGGGTGGGGATTCCAGTCGATTTGCCAGGCATAACTGAAGCAACAGCAGTTCTGAGAAGGGGCAGACTTAGATTCTGTCAGTCTGGTTCGGTCCAGTTCAATCGCTGGCAAACTACCCTTTCTGAGGCATTCTTGCAGCAATTTTTCCAGCCGAGAGACATACACAGACAACAACTCCTTGGTACTGTTGTGCATTTCTTACTCTCCACCATAGGTCCTCATCAGAATCTGGGCTCCCATACACATTCTCCAAGGCCTCAAGATAGGCCTGTGCAGTCGCTTCAGGGTTACTGGCCCGTTTAGCACGGATGGTAGCCAGGGCAGGACCTCGAGGCTCTCACTAACCCTCTTTCGCTCTTCGCCTTCGAGCATTGCCATTCTAGCACTTGGGGCAACATAGTCTATCCAGGTCTCCCAGTCATCCTCCCCCTTGGGGGTGGGGTGCCAGAGAGATCCTCAACCTGGTAAGAGTCGTGACTAATGGCAGGTGCAGAAATAGGAGTCTGCATTGGTTCAGCCACCATTACGGGCACTGGAGCAGGAGAGGGTGTTGTGGGAGGAACACCCCCAGGTGGCAAGAATAGTTTCTTCAAGTCCTCCACAGTTTTCCCCTCTCCCAGCAACCATTCAGCAAATTTCTCCTCAAAAGTTTCAGATAGTGGTGGGGCTGATTCCCCAGGTCTTTACTGTCCTTAGTTATCACTCTCAAGCAGTGAGGGCTCCTCTGGGGTAATGGTCCTGTGGCACTTTGGAGCTATCTATGGGATCCTTAAACTCTACTAGGGCCAGGAAAGTGTGGGTGAGCAGATTAGCATGCCGACCCACCACCACAGGGTTTTGTAAACCTTCCACCTTGGAAAGTACTCCCTGCACAGTGTCCATTATTGATACCCAGGGGATGTCCAGGATAAGCATAGCATTTTGAATTCGATCTCCTCCCAGTACACCACTCCACCAGCCGGTGCACAGCCACTTCTGTCGGGTGCCTTATTTTTTCTTAACAAAGTGGTTCATTAAATATGGCCACTAGAGGACACACAATCCCAGCGGTGAGCCTCAAGATGTAACCCCTAGATGGTGCTATCCCAGGGCTACCCCTGCCTGATTTGCCACTAACAGGTTGAGGGCCTGGATCCAATGCGGGTGCCTCCACCCAGAGGTCAGGGTTTGCAATAGTTAAACTAACTTGGTCACAGCCCTCTGGGACACTGCAACCCCTTTCTTCCCACTAGTGGCCCACACAATATATCAGAATTACCTTCACAGTATACACTTACCCCCAGGTCTGGTTCCAGCACTGGGACCTCCTGTGAAATGAGATACAGTGCAACAATCACAGTACAGTACTTTAACATAGACAAATACCTCAGGCAGTATAACTTTGCTGAAACAAGCAGCTCTGATTTATTAGGGAGATATAACAAGGACAGGGGAAATCAGGTTAATTAGCTTATCACTCTAATAATCTACCTGTATGGCTCTGTGCACAGGCCTATCCCTATCAGTTACTGTCCCTGGGTACCCAAGCCCTAGTGACTAGTCCAAACCGTGGCAGCTGGTAGGGGCCCTTTCACACAGAGAAAAGGAGAATTAAACAGTCAGCAGTACAGTAATTCCATTTGGATTTAATGTAGCAATTCAACGAGGGCGACCCTGAATTAGTACTCACGACCTCCAAATAAGATAGGGTCCTTCAATGTCAGCAGGGCTCACTTGAGGTACACAAACCTCTTCACACATCCATATAAAAGCACTACCAGGCAGGCTGCATCTGTATCGATCGCAATTACTGCACAATACCGGAGAACACACAGCAGATTCAATTCCTGACAGACCCAGATCAGAATTTTCAGCAATTCCTCCAGTCTTCTACAGGGTGAGCCTGGTTTCTACTCTTCAGATATCCTTTGATTCTCTTCACAGGACGGATTCAGTCCTAACAAGCTGTTACACAAGCTGCAGACCGGAACTCTGGGCCTTACACGCTTTTTGACTAAAACTGCACACTGAAAAAGCACAGGGCTCCTTCCTTCTTCACTGCCAAAGCTCAACTGAAACTCCAACCGACAAACCGGGCACTTCCTTTGAGTTCCTCCCAGTTCTTGACTGGATTGGCTGTCACTCACAATAGACTGCTGCTGTTGGTCCAAAGGTGCTGAAGTCTAAACTACATCTCCCAGAGTCACTGCTCATACAATCCTCTTGTGGCTGGCTCAGATTATGAGTCCAAGTTCTGATTCGTCCAAGGCACCATTTTAGAGCTAGCTTACCCCACACTGATTGGTCCAGTTCAGCAGTTCAAAACCAGAATGGGGAACTAGGCAGACACTGTTCTGACTGCAAAGAAAGCAGGTTAGACAAACTGTAATTTCATAATTACTGTAAATGATTTCTGGCAAACAGTTACATCTTTCAGATAGGTTCCTTTGCACTCCTAGTGACTGCAAAAATGGAGTGACTTGGCAGCAGCTTGAGTGGTACTCAATCAAAGAAACACACAGTCCCCCATACAAACTAATTATGTCTGCAAGCAGACAGCTCTTAAAGAGACAGTACCAGAGGTTCTAAAAACACTCACTGATAAATGGCTTAAACGCCAAACACCATTCAGGCTTGGAGCATTCAAGCAAGCTCCTGGAAGTCTTTTGGGAACCCCCATTTGCAGGGGGGTTACAAGTGAATGTGGAAATTTGCAAGGACACTGGGGAAATTCCCCTGCTCTCTTCTACAGGTGCCATGGGATGTTTAACATTTACTTGAACAACCACCAAAATAGGCAGACGGGACCTCGGTTTAATGTCTCATCCGAAAGATGGCATCTCAGAAGTGCAGCACCCTCTCGTGCTGCACTACAGTGTCAGTATTGGGCTAGAAACCACAACCTTGGCCTCAGGTGAGTGTGCAAGCTGCTGAGCCACTGACACTGATAATGACTCAACTGCGCCTCGTGCCTCACAGTGCACCTGGGGTATGTGGTTATATCACCATAATGCACACCCTGTCATGTCTAATTGTTTACATAAACATAAACCAATGGCATTGCAACAGCCAGAATATAGTATTTCACTTGCCCATGTTCTTAGTAGTCTTGCTGTATGTCTGAATATCTAAGTCAGTGTGGCCCCTGGCTGAGTTGATCTTGTAAATACGTTTTTGAGCCCAGTGTTCTTACCCGCTCAACAATTTTGTTTTTATTAATTTATCATTTTTGACCAGAAAAGGCACATAAGCTGTGTTTTTTGGCAGCATTCTGGGGGTGGGTTAAATGGACCTCTTGTATTGAGTGGGGTGATGTTGGTCATGACACGGGGAAACTTCCAAACTCTTCTTCAATAATGCCATGGGATCTTTAACTTCTGCCTTGACAGTGACCAGAGATGGGCAGAAGGGACCTTGGTTTAACATGTTGTCCAAAGAATGGCACCTCAATAGCACAGCATCCCCATCATGCTGCACTACAGTGTCGGTTATGGGAATTACTGAAAAACCTGATATGGGTCTAGAACCTATGACTTTCTAGTGCTTCACTTCTAGAGGTGAGCACGTTACCTACTAAGCCACTGACACTGTTTACAATAAATACATTTATAAATAAATAAAATTAATACGGATAAATATTCTGTTTCTATATGTTTAACTTCATCCCATTATCAAAAGTTTTAATGTTTTAAAGTAATAAGCATTTATCCCATTCTGTGTTCCAAAACCTTCAGACTGCCCTCAGCTGACCTTACAGTTGCTGTGTTCGTGACATCACAGTGTGTTATGGTAATCACTATGATGTCATAGCACGTGCACTGTGAAGTCAGAAAATCTGGATGGAAGGTTTTATACAGACTCTTAGAAAAGTCCGGCAAAATGTCTGCAAAACCTTAGGCAGACAAGTTACATTTTAAAAGGTGCTCCCTAGTAAACTACAATAGCCAGATGACGTTTATCAAACTGTATGCTGAAGTGGATGCCTGTTCTTTAAATATGTACAGTTTTTCAGTGTACTGTAGTTATACATTATTGTAATGACCTGGGACAGTCCTCTTCATTTGGGAGCAAACACAGTGTGCAGTATTCCAAAAGGTGACCTTAACTGAATTTAAAAGCTTCAAGAACCAATTAACCACCAGGGGGCGCTTGTAGTCCATTACTCACAACAAGAAGCATTCTCCGAGCTGCATATCCAGCGTGCTCATGCCTACAGTAGTGAAATAAATGCTTTTTATCATTCTAAAAGCAAATTCCTTTTGCTTTCTTAACAAGTCCAGACAGGCTGGTTTGATCAGGCATTTTAAGGAGTACGGTAGGGGAGCATTTGAAATCCTGTTGTTCATAAAAACATAGAAACATAGAATTTGTTGGCAGAAAAGAACCGCTTGGCCCACCCAGTCTGCCCAGATGGTCCCTGCCTAGCTGACCCTAACCAGTTTCCGGTGACCCTCTCTCCTCCCTGCTTATTTACTAATATTCTCCTGTGTCTATCCCACGCATGCTTGAAGCCCCCTACTGTTTTCACCTCCACCACTTCTGCTGGCAGTCTGTTCCATGCATCTACAACTATTTCAGTGAAGTAGTACTTCTTCTCACATCCCTCTTAAACTCCCCTTCTCCAGCTTCTTCACATGCCCCCTAGTCCTGGTGCTCTTTCTCGTTTGAAAGAGACTCCCTCCTGCACCTTGTTTACCCGTGTGAGGTACTTGTAGGTCTCTACTCTAGCAAAAAAGATGTTCCAGGACTAGAGGGCATGGGATGAAGTTGAAGGGAGGACGATTCAGAGGAAACATGAGAAAGAATTTCTTCACAGAACGGGTGGTGGACAAGTGGAACACCCTGCCAGAGGAAGTGGTGGGGGCTGAAACAATCACGGGATTTAAGAATGCATGGGATAGACATAAAGGAATTCTAGAGGTCAGGGGTAAGGGCCAACAGACTTCTAGGAAAACAAACCGAACTTATAAGCTCAAATGGGCAGACTGGGTGGGCCATAGGCCCTTATCTGCTGACACTGTCTATGTATCTATGTATCTATCATGTCTTCTCTTGTTCTCCTCTCTTTCAGGGTGTACATGTTGAAAGCTGTCAGTTTCTCTTCATAGGGCTTTTGGTGCAATCCTGCACCATTTTAGTTGCCATCCTCCGAACAGCCTCCACCCTGTCGATGTCCTTTCTGAGGTGTGGCCTCCAGAACTGGACACAGTCCTCACGGTGGGGTCTCACCAGTGAGCCATATAGTGGTAACACCACCTCTCTCCTCCTGTTGGAGCTACCACTCCCTGTGCATCCCAGCATCCCACTGGCCCTACCCACTGCTATGTCACACTGCCCTGCCACTTTGAGGTAAGCAGATATGACAGTCCCAAGGTCCCTTTTCCGCTTCGTGACTGTCAGACTCTCGCTCCCCATCCTATACACAATTTGTGGGTTCATATGTCCTATAATGTAGGTGCATGAGTGCATGATTTTACATTTTTTGGCACTGAACCCCAGCTGTCATGCTCATGACCACTCCTGGAGTTTCCCAAGATCTCTATGCATCCTTTCTACCCTCTCCTGAGTATCTACCCTATTACAGATTTTGGTATCATCTGCAAAAATGCACACCTTCCCTTCCAGTTATTCTGTGGTATCCCTTATGGAGACAGTTTCAAGTTTAAGACAGCTACACCATACACACATGTTCTAGTTACTTATGGAACTTGCTGATTTCAGCATACCCTCAGCACTTAGTTACCTGTCATTATGAAATGGGTACAAAGAATGTTGGCTCCTAACTGGTCGAGAGCTACCTTCAGCTGGGCTATTATTCCCAGCACAACAGCCTAGCTGAAAGTACTCCCCGACAAAAGGCTGTGTACTCATCTTTGCAGCTGTCTGCCTCGTCCTGCACTGAAATGCCCTCAGCAAACAGGGCTGTGCTGGCATCTTGTGAGCTCCTTTCCTTTCACCAGTTTTGAGAGCAAACCTCCTCCCTAGTTTTGTGTCACAACGTTCTGAGAATTTTTTTTATAACCTTGCTTTTAAATATACTGAATACAATCTATTTCTGGTTCCCGGCTTGTTTTCCTGTGCCTATAGTCAGACGATCATCACACCACCTGCCACCTGCCACACATGCAGTGTATCGCCTTTTCAAGAAAAATTTGCCACATTCTTCCATCGATTCCCTGCTTTCTGACAATCATAAGGATGCTTTGGCTGCCACACATGTAAGATCGTGCCTTCTAAATAATCAGCCCCAGCATATACTGATGCTCAGAGCGTCCTTACAGTAAACAGCACAGGCAGCAAACACAGTCTGCTTGTCCCCGACCCAATAGCAGTTGCCACATGGCAGCCTCTGAAGACAGACACCACTGGCAATCATTCCCACTCTTATACCACGGAACAAACTGATGCCACTGCCCACCTTCCCTTTGCCCTCACTACTGCCATGAACTGAATTGGAGAAAACAGCTGATTATATGCAGTATTGGTGCCACCTACTGGCAAGGTGGTGACAATACACTATCTAGATTGGACTGTTTTTTTCATTTCTGTCTTTTCTTGTACATTTTTTTAAACCGCTTTACTAAATGTAATAACTTTTTTTAAATCCTATATTCTAAAAAGGACCCATTTCATAATTGCAGTAAGGCACTCCGGGGGGTGTGTGTTATGGTGGGCTAATGGCACTTCTTGGATGGTGAAAGCACTCAGCTTTGCCTCATGCTTCAGCCCACCCAAGGCAGGCTGTTATCCCACATTTCATAACACACCTCTTGTTGTGCCTTGTTGTTTAATTAATTGAAGCCACTCAAAGCAATGGTTTTCTTTGGATAGATTTTACTTTGCTATTACATCAATCTTGGAACACTTTCAACATAGGGTGACCGGATATTCCAGTTTGATTTTCATGCTGGTATGCAAAATAACTTTTAAAACAATACTTTTGTCCTATTTTTAACTGAGGTGCTTTCTGTTTTTGGCACATGGCCTTTTAAATCCCCCAGGTCACACCTGGAAACGAGCCTTGGCAGAGTGTGCCTTTTCTGGTCACCAATTTCCAAATGAATAACCATATAAATGAAAGAATAAATAAATAAACAAATAATTGTAAAGATGCCGTCCTGCAGGAAATGGACAGTGGTTTTATGAATGGAGTCCACCCCTAAAAACATTGTCAAAATGGTTGGGGGGGGGGCTAGTGTTCTGTATGACCCTAGTTGTCAGTCAGTCATTCTTCCTGTCATATGTCGCTCATTCTTCACACCCAGCCATTCAGAACTTGGTCAGTGATCAGGTGGGTTGCTAAAAAAAAAAAAAAAAAAAGTCACTCCAGGCTTAGACAGAGGAGACAGAAGGGCAGGAGTGGAACAGCTGCAGCAGCAATCTGCCGAGACTTTGTCCGTCTGCCTTCCCACCTATCCCACTGTGGCATAAATACCTTCTGGATCTGGCCTGATCCAGAAAAGAGAGCAGCATTGCTTGTTGGCAGGACAAAGAAGCATGTCAGGAACAGGTACCAGAGATCCATGCCTCTTACTGTTGTGCTGTGTGGGGAATTCTGCCTGAATGTGGGCAGTCAGCTGCAGCTGATCTGAGAGCACTGCAGGCCTCAGGGTTGGGCAGGCAGGCACCAACTTTTGTTTCTCTTTTTTTTTTTCTGTTCAGTTGATGGATACTGTAATGCAAAGCAGTTTTATTGTTGTTAAAATAACCAAAGTGCAGTGATGCAGCAAACTTATTATTATGGTCAGGGCTTACCTTTACTGCAAAAATATATATGCATATGTGAGGCCCTAGAGTATGTATAAACCCCAGAGGTTCTGGGGGCCTAGTGGCCTTAGATCAAGCCTTTATGTCCTGCTCATGTCCTGGTTTCTCATCCTGGAAATACTCTATGGTCACCCTGTTTTGATACCCAACACAGAAACATAGAATTTGTTGGCAGATAAGGACCACTTGGCCCACACAGTCCACCAAGTTTATCCCTGCCTGTACTGTCAGGTCCTACCTGAACTCTGGCTACTCCTCACTGCCCCCTGCTTTTCTACTAAGATTCCTTTGTGCCTATCCCATGCATGCTGGGAGCCGTTTTCTCGGGTCTCTACTCATTCTCTCTACCCCCACCCCCACCCCGGATATCTACCCTGTTGCAGATTTGGTGTGATCTGCAAAGAGGCATAGAAACATAGAAGCATAGAATCTGATGGCAGATAAGGACCACTTGGCCCACTTAGTCTGCCCATTTCCCTACCTAAGGGATAAGCTGCAGATCCTAGTTAACCAAGAGCCTACTTCCTCCTACCCCCCGCTAGAATTGCCTTATGTCTGTCCCATGCATTCTTGAATTCCCCCACTGTTTTTGACTCTACAACCTCCTCAGGAAGGCTGTTCCATGCCTGTACAACCCTCTCTGTGAAGAAATACTTCCTCACATTACCTCTGAGCTGTCCCCCTCTATCTTCAAATTGTGCCCCCTTGTTCTTGCACATCTCTTTTTCTGAAAGATGCTACCCTCTTGGACTTTGTTGATTCCCTTGAGGTATTTGACAGTTTCTATCATGTCCCCCCCTCTCCCTCCTTTCCTCGAGGCTACACATCTTAAGCTCCTTTAGTCTTTCTTCATATATCTTCTGGTGCAGACCCTGCACCATTTTGGTTGCTCTCCTCTGGTACCTTCCCTCCCAACTCTTCTGCAATGTCTCTTATGAAGACATTAAAGAGCACTGGTCCCAGCACTGAACCCAGAGGTACGCTGTTGATCACTCTTCCTTCATTAGAGTGAGCACAATTTACCACCACCCTTTATTGTCTATCCATCAACCAGTTCCTTACCCACTTTACTACCTAGGGTCCAACCGCTAAACTGCCCAGTTTCCTTATAAGCTTCCTACATAGTATGCCATGTCCACTGGCCCACCCTTATCTATTTCTCTGGTCACCCAAGAAATCGATCAGGTTCGTTAGACATGAACCCCCCCACCACCACCACCACCCCATGAATCCATGCTGCCTTGGGTCTTGTAACCTGCTGGATTCAAGATACTCCACTAGTCTTTCTTTTAATTGTATTTCCATTAACTTCCCCACTACTGTCATGAGATTGACCAGCCTACAGTTGCCAGCCTCCTTCCTGCCTCCGCTCTTATGGAGCAGAACTACATCAGCCTTCCTCCAGTCCTCTGGAACCACTCCTGCTTCCAGTGAGATGCAGTCAGTACCTTGCTGAGCTACCTCAGCATCCTTGGGTGTATCCTATCCAGCCTCATAGCCTTGTTCCCTTTCAGATATACAAGTCCTCTCAGGACTCTTACCTTTGTGAATAGACTTGTGTCCAACTCTACCCCACAGTGTTTTGCTGCTTCTGTGTGGTCCGTCCCCCCTCCCTCCACTGTGAAGACTAAGCAGAAGTGCCTGTTCAGGATATCTGCTTTTTCCTAATCCTCCTCTGCACAGTCTCCCCTGCCCTTCTTATCCTCCCAATACCTCCCCTTGTCTCCCTCTGTTTGCTTATGTGTCTGAAGAAAGTCTTGTCCTCATTAGCTACCCCTATGGGTTTCCTTTTCTCTGTTTGCAACTTTGCGCACCTCCCCACCTTCCCTGCTTCCATCTGCTTTACCTGGTACATCTCAACATCCTCTTCCCTCTAGGCTCTTTGTACTTCCAGAATGCCACCCCTTAGCCTTTACCTTTGCAGCCGCTTCACTCGAGAACTATAATGTTCTCTTTTTCCTCCTGTGTTTGCTCACTTTCTTTACACAGAGGTTGGTTGCCTGCAGTGTGCCTTCCCGATGATCGGGGCAGCAGCCGTGAAGGTGGGCTGGATAAGTGGGGGAACCAAAGGCACAACCCCCCCCAGCCGTAGGACACAAATAAATAAAGTAAAAAAAAAAATTAATAACTGGGAGAGGGACACTGAGCTGAGGCTCATTTCCAGGTGCGACCTGAGGGAAAGGGATAGGGTAGAAACACAGTAACAAATGGAATACAGCCAGTCAGGTGATGTGGTTACAGTGAGGGTGACATAAAGAGCATAAGCTGAATGCAATGCAGACAAAATGGCAAAACATAGCATATGGAGGACAAATTAATTAGCATACAAATCATCTGTGCAGATTGGGTAAACTCAAAGTAAAGCAAACAAGGGTGTCTGGCACCTGATAAGGCTGCAGTATACAGTAGTACTTGTCTACACAAATGGAAGGTCCAGGCTGTGAGATGCAGTGCTCAGTTCTTTATTCTGTACAAATAGCAATAAATACAGGTTAAAAACTCACAATGAAACTTGGCATCCATTCCAAAATATTCAGCAGGTTTCACAAATATGGTTTCCGAAAAGGGCACAATACCACCACTGCCCTACTCGAATTTACCTCCTTCCTCCATGAAGCACTCAACCAGGGAGACCTGGCTGGATCTGTCTACATTGATCTGTCCAAGGCCTTTGATATCGTAAACCACAGCCTGCTAATAAACACCATCCTCTCTGTTTGAGTCTCCCCAGAAACTGCAGTCTGGTTCACTAGCTAGCTCAATGGCCGTACCCAGCAAGTAGAAATAAATAGCACCCTCTCTGCCAGCCTCCCAGTCCGTTCGGGTGTCCCCCAAGGGTTCATCCTTGGCCCTCTTCTTTTCTCCCTATACTTAAACTCCCTCCCTTTAGCCTCCACTGAGCGCCTGCTCCTTTACGCTGATGATGCTGTAATTTTCAGCCGGTACCCTGTCCCTACCCAGCTTCAAAACTCCCTACAGGGCTCCATCACTGCGATAGAATCATGGTTCACCTCTCACAAACTTGTCCTCAACTACAAAAAAACAAAGGTCATGCTATTCGCCCACCCTCAACATAAAAACAGCATGACCAAACTATCCATACTTAACTCACAGGGTGCCATGTTGGAAGAAGTCTCCACTTTTAAATACCTAGGGGTCACTCTTGACTCTGCCCTTACTTTCCGTGAGCATATTGCATTGACCTGCTCTGCAATTAACACTAGAATTGGCATCCTCTACAAATATAGGCCCTATCTCTCCACTATGGCCTTTCGATTAGCCATCTCTAGCTCCATCCTTCCCCTAGTAGACTATGGCATAATTATATATGGCGCCGCCTCCGACACTGCCCTGTTCAGCATAAAACGCACTCTCAACAAAGCCTGCCGGCTGGCCACAGGCTGTGATCGCCTTACACATGCCTGTGACCTCTACCTACAGTCTTGCTGGCTAAATTTCCTGGGGCGATTTCTCTATCAGTCCTGCCTAATGGCCAAAAAAATACAACTAGGGTTAGCTTCCCCGGGCTGTCTATTGCTCTTTCAAGAGTGCATGTCGACAAGGGCCACTAGAAGCTCTAACGCTACTACTTCTCGCATCCCCTTCGCAAGGACCACTGCTGGCCAAAGATCCTTTTCCTACAGGGCCCCCCACTGGATGAACTCCCTCCCGGATGCTGTCCTCAAAACCTCAGGATAGCTGCTTGGGTTAAAAGGCGCATCTATATCCTGTTAAACAGTAACTGTGACTGCTAATCTAAACTACTATTTATAGCTTTGGTCTCTCTGTTACTATCAAAACTCTGTAAAAAGTATTGTAATAGATCGTTTTGCTCAACCGATGGTGCCCTGAAATTGTTTTAGCCCATGGTTGCCTCTGTACAGTATTTTTACTCTGTGTATGTCCTAACTAATGTCATTGACGCGAAGCCTTTGTAAATGAGTCTCTGACTCAAAGGGTTGTAATTCCTAGACTGAATGCAAAAAAAAATAACAAACATTTCGGGCCCCGCTCCCAATGACATCAGCACGTCCTAGTCACCTGGCGCATTTAAACAAATGCTTTTCTCCTTAGAGAAAACCATACATGTGAAATGCGTCAGGGTACCAGACGTACACGCCGGCCAAGCAGGCCTGAAATAAATGTTGTGTGTGAAGCTCTGCTGAATATTTTGGAATGGATGCAAACTCATTGTGAGTTTTTAACCTATATTTATTGCTGATATTTGCACAGAATAAAGAACTGAGCACTGCATCTCACAGCCTGGCCCTTCCATTTGTGTAGACAAATACTACTGTATACTGCAGCGTTATCAGGTGCCGGACACCCTTGTTTGCTCTGCTGTATCACTTCAATTGTCCGTGGCACTGATACCATTGGTGTGGTCATTTCCTTCTAACTGTAACTGTAAACTCAAAGTGCATAGTGCCAGCGTGAAAGAAGGCTGAGCTACTACTGAAAGTAGGAGTCAAAACAGATTGATAAGGCCGGCCTAGTGGTGAAGAGGGCTGAGGCACTTTGTACCTTACCTTCACCAACGCTGATGACCCGGGTTTGAGAGTGAGCTCAGATTGCTGGGGGGGTCAGCCAGGGGAGGAATAGGATTGAGCGTCTGGAGGATAGCTCTGTGCCGGTGTGGGGTGGTTTGCCTTTTGGGTCCTTGGCTGTCCCCAGGTGGAGGCCTGGGGGAAGTGCCAGCAGTGCAAGAGACATGAAGGGAGGGGCTGCAATGCTGTAGACATGCATGCTTCCACACACGCTTATACATTCTACACCAGGGCTAGGGGAGAAAAGCAGAAAATGGTTGGTGTGGGCTACATGAAACCCTGGATGCCTTCCTCTACCCTGCGCCGTCTGCCAGCTACCTGCCCAGATCTGGATGTGTGTCACTGGGTGAGGGGAGGATGGCCCTTCCCTTCCTAGACCCACCATGGGGGGCCATTCATGAGGGATTTCCAGGCAGTTTGGTCCGGTATGGTGAATTCCGGGTAAGAGGAGGTGGGAACAGGGTTGAAAGCCTGGCCACACCAACTGAGAGGAGAAAAATGTCTGTGGCAAAAAACAGGTTGATAAACTGCAACAAGGTTGCTGGAACTATGAGGTATGGGGAGGGAGAGATAAGGGGTGGTCGAAAGCCAGGCAAGGGTAATGAGGGGTTCAGGAAGAGGGTTGGCGGGGAAGGGTTGTTATATTATATATATAATTTATTATTATACTTTATTAGATTTTTTTTTGCTTTTATTGCTACTCCCGATCAACACTGATATCAGACATCAGGTGTAAATGATCCTTTGTAATGAAAAAATTAAAAATTAAACAAAACAAATGTTCAAGCAAAACGTAGGGGTTTTATGTTTGAAACACCATGGACTGCTTCGAGTGATGAGTGATGAAAATATGTCTTCAAGCTTCAGAGAACCCATTTGTGATTTATTTACACCTGAAGAGAATTCCACACACCAAACTAGATAAATAGATGTAAAATTGAGGAATGCTGTGGGATCAATGATGGCAAACTACTTTTAATCTAAGGATATGTGTAGTACAGTGTGCTTTGAATAACACAAAGATAAGGGAGAAAAAACCTGGACAGGAGTGAGATCTAATGGAGAGGCAATTAGGTCTTGTGGAGATGCAGTGTAGTCTAGTGGAGAGAGACAGTGTTATCTTGGGGAGGGGCTGTGAGGTCTAGTGGAGAGGTAATGTGATGTTATGGTGACTTGGAGAGGTAGTGTGGTCTTGTGGAGAGGCAGTGGAGTCTAGTGGACAAGCGGTGGAGTCTAGTGGAGAGGCAGTATAGTCTTCTTGAGAGGCAGTGGAGTCTAGTGGGGAGGCAATGTGGTCTTCCTGAGAGGCAGAAGAGTCTAGTAGAGAGGAGTAGGGTCTTGTGGAGAGGCAGTAGAGGCAGTGTGATCTTGTGGAGAGGCAGTGTGGTCTTGTGGAAAGGCAGTGTGGTCTTATGGTTGGAGCACCAGCTTGGGAACTCCCATTCTATTACCATGGGCAAGTAATTTAACCTCGCAGTGCTTCCTCCTGCCCAGCTGTGTAAATGGGTAGAAGCAGGACTCCACTGAAAACTAGATGTTGCATCTCAGTTGGGCTATCCTGAGTAAATATATTGCAAAAAAAACCAAAAAAAAAACTGTTATACCAGGTCTTATAAAAGTGTAAGCTTTTACAACACAGAGATCTTTTTCTCCTCCAAAACACGGATTTCTAGGGATGTGGATATGTTGTTCTATCCACACTATCTGTCAGAGTCCTTTCCCCTTTAAAAAGTGTCGGAACGTCTTCAAACTGTCTCCTCCTACCCACCAGGGTGGTATATCCCTCGGCTTCACCCCTTGATGCCAGATCTTCCTTTCCACTGGAAGAAGCAGGTTCCCTCCTTCGTGCTTCCGTGTTGTAGGACCTAGTGCTTTCTGATCCTTTTGGATTGCTTCAAAAACTTTCACAACGATTTTGGTTTTGTCTTCGAGCTACCCGACCATGATGGATGACATGTCCATGCCCGGATTTTGCTGGTGCCCGTGCGGGCAGAAGATGTCGCGTACCGACCCCCACGCCATGTGTGTTTACTGCCTGGGTGACAAACATGATACCCAGGCCTGCGATATATGTTGGTCGTTTCATGCAACAGTCCTCAAGGACTGTCTCGCCTGCCTT
Source organism: Neoceratodus forsteri (assembly GCA_016271365.2). Lineage (NCBI taxonomy): Eukaryota > Metazoa > Chordata > Ceratodontiformes > Ceratodontidae > Neoceratodus > Neoceratodus forsteri. Next base: position 116,119,504 of record CM057452.1, on the reverse strand, counting down.
AAGTTGGGCCACCCGGAGAAACGGCATCAGCCGGTCAAATCTAAAGATGCCTGTTGGGTAGTCTCCACGTCTGTGGGGTCTGCCGAACAGCTAGAATAGCTTGCGGCCTTCAAGAAAGAGGTGGCTCAGGCTGCCGCTCACTCCTCTTCGGCTTCTGCCTTCATGCTGCTCCAATTGGGCTCCACTTTCATGGGCTCCTTCAAGGAGCTGTGCCAGTCCCTTCCAACGAAGGGTGTGGGTCCTTCTGAATCTAACAGCTATAGACCCCGAAAGGAGAAGAAGGAATCGAAAAAAGAGAAGACTCATCATCGATGTCTGTGGGACCGGGAGCATTCTCGGTCTCACGACTCTCAGGTTTTGACTATGGTCGAAAATACGGCCTTGGCATCTGGCTTCATGGAGACCACTTTGGGCCAGTTGGTCGAGACGCCAGCCGATGATGTGGCTGAGATCTTTCTCAACCCAACTGACTGGTTGTCATCCAAAGAGGCCGATAACTCTCTTTTCAGGACTCTGGTCCTGCCTGTGACCATAGAGGGGGCTGCTCAGTCCACTGACCAGAACCCTCCATTCATTGACGCAGACCAGGAGGAGCCGCAGCATTCCCAGGCTCCCTCCGAGATCCTCTGTTGGCATCCCCAGTGGCCAAGATCAAAGTCTCGGTCCTCATTCAGTGGGTCAAGCAGTTTCTGCCGTCATCTGCGCTCCCTCTATCGGCACCACGGGAAGTGGCACCACTATTCCTCATCTTCATCCTCCTTGGGTGAGGAGGGCTTCAGCGCAAGTTGTGTCGGCGCTATGAAAATCTTATGTGGCAATAGTTGGTGCTGTCCAGTACTAAGCCCACCCTGGTTTCCACACCAGCCATCACTTGGCTGTCGCCCGAATGGCTGACACTGACTCCCCCTTTGGGGTCAGTTGAGAACGTCCCTTCCCCAGTGGAGCCAGTCAAGACCATTTTGGTTCAGCCAAAGCCAGTCTGTCCGCCAATTGTGGTGGCGCTGCTGCCCAAGCAGCCATCGACCGGCACTCTGACCAAAGAGTCTTGGCTGGCCAAGGGGCTTCCCTGTCAGCTGTTGGTCACAGTCACACCTGACTGCCCATAGAGGGCAGTCAGTCGCTTTATGCAGACTCCTCCAAGTCTGAGGATTCCTCACTGCACTCCCGTCCGGTCGACAAGGAGTCCATGGGGGATCTCTCAGTGGAGGAAGGGCCCTCTTCCTTCCTGGGCATCCTCCTCCTCCTCATCTCTGAGTCCACAGGGATAAAAATGGAGTCCATTCAGAAGCTGGCTCGCTATCCCCTTATAGAGATTCTGGACAAAGGGGACTCTCTGATGGAGGCTTTTCCAGTGGCTGAGGCCATTGTCGGCCTGGCCCTGGAGCTTTGGCAGCACCCCACATCCTGCCCTGTGCCCTCTGCCCGGATGGCCCACAAGTATCCAGTACCCATCGGTACCCTCTCGGGTTTCATGGAGCACCCCTCGGCCAAGGGACTGGTGGCCTACTCTGTGTTTCAGCACTCGGGCAATATCAGGGACATTGATAAGCCACCAGACAAGGAGTCCAAGAAACTGGACCATGTGGCTAAAAAAGTCTTATGCTACCTCTTCGCTCTGCCTCCATCAGGCGAGCTTGGCCATCTTGATGGCACACTTCTCCCATGCCCTCTTGGGCTCTTTGGATAGGTGATTCCTCACCTGCTTGCAGACCCCCAGACCATGGGCAAACAGGTCCGAGATCAGAGCCAGGCTGTGGCCAAGCAGCAGCTGGAAAAAAGCTCTGGATCTGGGAGATTCCTGTGCCTGCTCAGCGGTGGCTGTAGTAGCCATGCACTGTAGGGCTTGGCTGTAGATCTCGATCTTCACAGCAGACACTCAGTGCAAGCTGGCGGATGTTTCTTGCTTGGGCACCAACCTGTTTGGGCCCGGTGTGGAGGGTCATCTCCAGCGCATTGAGAAGTCCAGTGCCACCTTGGACTCTGTAACATCCACACAGAAGGATCCCAAGGGCTCCAGGCAACAGAAGTGCAAGCCCTTTCGGTCCTCCACTCCTGCGGCAAAACCAGCCAGGCATCAGGCTGGCCAGCAGGCTCAGTCCTGGCGACCCAAGCCCAAGTCAGTGGCCTCGGTGATCCATAAGCCCAGAGGGAAGGGACCCAGTGCCTCAGCCGGTCCTCCTCCTCCTCCTCCAAGCCTGCTCAGTGATGGGATGGGGTGCCACCCTCATACCCATCACGCCTACCCTGGGTCCTCCTGTGGGGGTCTGGCTCCACTACTTCCTTTCTGCTGTCACCATGGACAGGTGGGTTCTAGAAGTGGTTGGTCAGGGTCAGTCTTTGGAATTTGAATAATACCCTCTAAGTCAAGCCTCGCCCCCACAGGAGGACTTGGTATCCGCGGACACTCGGCTGGCTCCTCAAGATGACATAGCCCAGTTTCTCCACAAGGAGGTTGTGATCAGAGTACTGGATCCTCCAGAACATGCAGGGTTTGTCTCCATGTACTTCCTGGTGCCAAAGCAGATGGGGGGCTAGCGCCCCATTCTAGATCTGCACAACCTGAACAAATTCCTCAGGTTGCGCACCTTCAGGATGGTAACTCTGTCTGAGATCATACCACCTCTAGAGCAAAACGTGTTTTTGCTCCCTGGATCTTCAGGACACATTCTTTCACGTCCTGATCTGTTTGTCCCATTAAAGGTTCCTTCACTTTCAAGCTGAGGGAACCCTCTACGAGTTCCGGGCCATGCCATTCGGCCTCTCCTCGGCCCCAGGGTCTTCACCAAATTCATGGCAGTGGTGGCAGCTTACCTGAAGCGCCGAGGGGTCCAGGTGTACCCCTACCTGGATGACTGGCTGATTGCAGGACCCTCCATGCAGGAGGTGGAGCAGTCCAGGGACCTGGCCCTCCAGACCTGCACCTCCCTTGGACTCCTGGTCAATGAGTCCAAGTCAGAACAAATGCCCTCACCGGTGATCAGCTTTATTGAGGCAGAGCTCAACTCTTGCTGAGCCAGAGCTCAGCTCCCGGCAGAAAGGGTGGAGGTTCTCTCCTCCTTTGCCTGATCATTTCGGTTTGGACAATTACACCCTTCCCAGGATGTTCTGCGCCTTCTGGGTTACATGGCAGTCTGCACTAGCATGGTCCAATGGGCCTGTTAGAATTTGCAGTCCCTGCAGTGGGAGTTGGCCAGCTAGTGGTCTCAGCACAAAGGTCACTTTGACCAGCTGGTCACTGTAACCCAGAAGATGTGGAATGCCCTCCAGTGGTGGCTAGTTCCAGAGCATCTGCAGGAAGGGATCACATTTGTCCACCCCAAGTCGACGGTCATCCTGATGACCGCCTCTCTTATGAGCTGGGATGCCCTTTTCTGGGGGAACACAAGAGTCCATGGGCTCTGGACCCCCAAGGAGTCCAAATGGCACATCAACCTGCTGGAGCTCCGGGCAGTTCGGCTGGCACGGACTGCATTCGCTCCTCATATTCACAATGAAGTGGTCAAAGTCCAGAATGACAACACCATGACCATGTACTACCTCAACAAACAGGGCGGGATGCACTCCCTCCCTTTGTGCAAGGAAGCTGACCATGTATGGACCATCATGCACAGCCTGGAGGCGGATTTCCTAGCCATCCATGTGGCAGGAGCCTCCAGTCGGCTGATGGATGCCCTCAGCTGGGTAGGCGAGGTGTCTCACGAGTGGTCTCTCCATCCAGAGGTAGTTCACAGCCTGTTCTCGCAGTGGGACGCCCCTCAGGTGGACCTGTTTGCCTCCAAGGAGAACGCAAAGCTGAGGCTGTTCTGTGCCCACCCCTTCAGCAGGGCTCACTGCAGGGGATGCCTTCTTAAGGTCTTGGATCCCAGGCCTCTTCTATGCCTTCCCTCCACTTCCCTTGATCCACAAGGTGCTGCTCAAGGTCAGGCAGGACAAGGCACGGGTAATCCCAGTAGCTCCAAACTGGCCACGCCAGTTTTGGTATCCCGATCTCCTCAGTCTCAGCAACAGGCTCCCGAGGTGTCTACCACTCCTCCTGGACCTGCTTTCCATCAATCAAGGGAAGGTACTCCACCTGGACCTGACAGCCTGGTTCTAGGCTTTGGGTCTCCCTGAAGATGTCCTCACTGTGGCGGAGGCATCTATAAAGGAATCGACCAGAAAATGCTATGCCTTCAAATGGAAGAGATTCTACATTTGCTGTCAGGGCAAGGGGCTAGATCCTTTGACCTGTCCGGTGGCCATAATTTTGGACCACCTGTGGTTCCTCTCCAAAGGGGAACATAGGTTGACGACCCTTAAGGTGCACCTGGCAGCCATCTCTGCTTACCGGGTATGGGCTGATCAGCAGTCGATGGTGCACGAGAAGGTGGTCTGGTGCTTTTTCAAAGGCTTAGATCACATTTCCTCTCTGGTGCGTGAACCACCACCACCACCGTGGAACTTGGTGTTGGTTTTGGCAAAGCTTATGGGCAAGCCATTCGAACCAGTGCACAGATGTGAGATGTCTCACCTGTTGTGGAGACTGCCTTCTTGGTGACTATTACGTCAACCAGAAGGATCAGTGAGCTCCAGGCGCTTTCGGTGGAGTATCCTTACCTGGTCTTCCACAGGGACAAGGTTGTCCTACGCCTTCAAATGGAACAGAAAGACAGGGAGAGAAGGAGAAGAAAAAAAAGGGTTAGTGTGACAGGGTGACCCCTGTCATAGTGGACACCCCTGGGATAAATTGAAACCCCTTCCCCAAGCAGTTTATATGTTTTGTATAATGTCCAACATGCTGGTTAGCTGGTTATAAATGAAGTGCTGAAGTGTTTATAAAGCTGTCTGTGCATATCACATAAAAACTAACTAGAAACCAGCCAAAACCTTCTAAGAGTATTAAACTTGTATATTGTTTTCTTCTCTGGTCTTTGGCCATAAAACAAAACTAAGAGAGTAGTTTTATTAGAAGAATAATAAACGTTTATGTCTGCTTTTCTAGATGTTAGCAGCCCCTTTCTAAGATATGTTTTACAGCAGGCAGCATGAAGTAATATGACCCTGCAGGCGAGTTTAAGAGAACACAGAATGTTCTGACCTTGGGTCTGATCTTTAACAATGTTGTAAACAAGTTATGTAATGTGCTCCAGCTGCCAAATAACTGTTCTCTGTGGTGCAACAGTGACCCCTAGTGGCTAGTTTTATGTTAAGTCTGCTGTTAATCAAAAGGCAGGGGAAATTGTTTTTTCAACTTCTAGTGAGTTTATAAAAAGCCCTACCTCAGTGCTGACAGAGGATAGATAGGGTGGTCAGTTGAATACTGACTGAGGAAGGTGGAAGACCCCCTTGTAGCGTGTACTTTCACACTGATTCATGCAAGGCTGAAGAAAACCATTAGAAACTGCTTCGTCTGACTTACCATTTTGCTTTCTGTATATTTTAATTGATGAAATTAAAATGATAAATGCAACCATGCATTTTTTTATGCACTGGACTTGTGGTTTGCTTGAAATTGTGTTATGCTAAACCCATGCCTAGTGACATATGATGTTAGCAGTGGGATCTGTCTGGATGTCCGAGGAAACGGGGAGTTCAGTCAGTTGGTGCCAGAACTAGTACCAAGAATACATGGCAGAGGTGCATGGCGCCAGGTGAGATGAGGACAGTGCCTGATGGAGATGGTGACCTGGGCAAGGCACCATGGATGGGACGAGATGGATCCGATGGCCAAATGGAGACCCTGATATGGCTTCTTCACTGGATGAGTGGGAGATGGCAAGAGGCTGATCGACGGCAGAGAGAGGCACAGCGCAGATGCCAATAGCTACTCGAGAGATTCCACTGGGAGGATGTTGAGGAAGAATCAGTGAAGCAGGATCCTTGGGCTCTGGAAGAGGAGGACCCCCTGACAGAGCATTTGCAACCAACTTTTATGGAGATCCCATTGTTGCCCATTTTTCCGGGCTGCTATTTGGTGGAGGATGGCGCACAAGAGGAGGAAACCACAGGTAAGACTTTGACTGGCAATGTATTACTGGGGCAGAAGACTTCAAGCAACATAGAAGGAGCCATTTTGGCTGAAGGGACTTTTGCATGTTTTAAACCTCCTCTTATGAAAAATGATTGTTCTCCTGATGTTGACTGGGGAAAGTTGCAGATGGGGGATCCTGAAGTAACCCAGTTAAGGGAGTATGTAAAAATCAAGGATGGGTGACAGGTTAATGGTGGTGTGGGGGACAGATTATGGTGGTATGAACTTAGGAAGGAAGTCCTCTATCGTATGAGGCATAACCCCTGGATAAAGCAGGTGGATTGCCAAGGTAGTGGTGCTTGTGGCATATAGGAAAAAGGTGATGAGGATGCACTCTCCAATAACTTGGGGCATATGAGTCATGAGAAGGTTTTGGCTAGACTAACCCCATATTTCTATCGGCCCGGCATGCATCGACAGGTAGTAGCATACTGTGAGGCCTGTTATAGGGGCAGACAGATAGTGACCCTGATAGTGATATGGGAGGAATAACCCAGAGGGTGAAGGGCAAGAGATGGTACCCTTGGAGGAGGGGGAGACTCCCACATAGAAGAGAAGGACAAGGTGGTGGCCAACACCACTAGAAGTGAATAAGATTTGATACCTGAACCCAGAGATTAGGGACAGGCTGTTAGGTATACAGCGTGCTATGTTACTAGCCTACCTTTAAATGTTTGTGGGGATGGAGTAAGGTAGTTCTCCCCCCCCGAAGGTAGTTATACTGGGTGCTGGATGGTCCAGCCTTTCAAATGTATATGGACAGGGAAAGTCAGAAGATGGTATAAAACTACTGTTGATAGTTCTTTCTCATGGTATATGTAATGTTTTGTAGTTTACTAATCTAGTAAACATGTAACATGTCTCAGGGTATTTGTATTGTTATGAATAGGATACTTTACACATTTTTTTTTTTTTAAAGGGACCCTGAGACAAAGCTTCAGGTGAGAGTGGGCCAAAGCTCCACACCCTTCAAGGGTGTTAGTTGAGATTTGGGCAACCATAGGATGGTTGTTCTCTTATGCGGGGTCATGTGTGACAGGGTGACCCCTGTCATAGTGGACACCCCTGGGATAAATTGAAACCCCTTCCCCAAGCAGTTTATATGTTTTGTATAATGTCCAACATGTTGGATGGTTATAAATGAAGTGCTGAAGTGTTTATAAAGCTGTCTGTGCATATTACATAAAAACTAACTGGAAACCAGCCAACAGTCTCTAAGAATATTGAACTTGTATATTGTTTTTCTTCTCTGGTCTTTGGCCATAAATCAAAACTAAGAGTTTAGTTTTAATAGAAGAATAACAAGTTTGTGTCTGCTTTTTCTAGATGTTAGCAGCCCCTTTCTAAGATATGTTTTATAGCAGGCAGCATGAGGTAATATGACCCTGCAGGAGAGTTTAAGAGAGCACAGAATGTTCTGACCTCAGGTCTGACCTTTGACAATGTTGTAAACAAGTTACATACTGTGCTCCAGGTGCCAAATAACTGTTTCTATGGTACAACAATGGCCCCTGGTGGCTAGTTTTATGTTATGTCTGCTGTTAATCAAAAAGCAGGGGAAACTGTTTTTCCAGCTTCTAGTTAGCTTATAAAAGTGCTACCTCTGTGCTGAGAGAGGATAGATAGAGTGGTCAGTTGAATACTGACTGATGAAGGTGGAATACCTTCTTGTAGTGAGTGCTTTCACACTGTTTGATTCATGCTAGGCTGAAGACCCCCTGATGATGTGTGGATAGCACGAAACTGGTTGGGATTACTTGCTTTTGTGTCCTTTGGCTGATTGTGGTGTCTGCTTTTTTCATTAAATAAAAATATGCCTGTTTGACGCCCAGTGGAGGAGTGCTGAGTTTGCTGTTTACCTATTTCCCTTTATTCAAGCACCCTCTGTGACAGTTTGAGCTGTTTTTGGCCGTTTCCTATAGGCTGAAGAAAAGCATTAGATGCTTTGTCTGACTTACCATTTTGCTTTCTGTATATTTTAATTGATGAAAATAAAATGACAAACGCAACCATGCGTTTTTTTATGCACCTGACTTGTGGTCTGCCTGAAATTGTGTTATCCTAAACCCACGCCCGGTGACAGTTAGGAGGGGAGGAATATCAGCAAGCACAGGATGATGCAGGGAGTGCTCTGGCTATGGTTCAGCAGTCATCAGAAAACCATTCTGGTTACTGCGGTTCTGCCCCATTTGCAGGCACCTCTCTGGACTGAGGGCAGAGGTCACCAGTCTCCAGGCCAAGCTGGCAGGAATACTAGAGACTTTTGTCCCCACCCAGAGGCTACCAGGTCCTCAACCAATGCCACAACGGCCTCCCAGGTAGATGGCAGGATGGACTACGGTGGGCTCAGGAAGGTTGAGGGAAGTGGCAGAGACACATCCCCCATCCAGTCCAACTCATGAACCCCTACACAGTGTTGGAGGAATGGGACAGCCCTGCAAAGGAACCCGAGGCTGAGACCAGGGAGGAGGTGAGGGTCCTCCAGCAAGGAGAACCAGTGGCAGGAGGAAGAGAACCCAATAGGAAGAAGAAGTTACTCCTGCTGGGGGACTCAGTTGTCCGGGGAATGGATTTGGGGACAGATAGTAGAGAGGAAAGGGAGGTAAAGTGCTTTCCAGGAGGCAAGACTCAGAAGGAGGGGGAGCGCATCCAGAGGATCGCTGAAGCTATGGCAAGGAGAGGAGGGCTAGAGGTCATTATCCACTTGGGGACAAATGACCTATCCAAGGATAAGGCAAGCTTGGAGCAGGTTAAGGAGGACTTTACAGTGTTGGGAGGGTGCCTGGGGAAGGTAGCAAGCTCTGTGACATTTTCAGAGGTACTGTCAGTCCACAGACGGGGAGGGGGGTGGAGGGAATCTCTGCTTTAGTAACTTCAGCACATGGTTGAAAGGCCAGTGCAACAAGAAGGAGTATGACTCCATTTGGGAGTGGGGACCCACCTGGAGTGATGCAGCCCTGTATAGTGGGGAGGGACTGCATCTGTCCAGCAAGGGGAAGGCAGCCCTCAATGGACGGTTTAAATGCTTTGCTGATGAGCGTTTAAACTAGCTGGGGGAGGGCAGCAGGAGCAGGGATACTCAGGCAGCCCACCCCCATATTGTAGAGAAAGCAGAATAATGAAGCAGGGACAGGAGTTGATATTAAGGTCATTGGAGTCGGGCAGAAATGGAGTAGGAAAGGAATCGGGGAACACAAGAGAAAAATATCAGGAAAGGGGGGAAGATGTAGAGGACTAAAAACAGGAAGAGTGAGAGATCAGGCAGTAAAACGTGGAAGGTCATGGTGACAAATGCACGCAGCCTGGGAAATAAAGTCCCAGACATGGAGGCCTTAATGACTGAAGGAGACCTGGACATAGTAGCAATAACTGAAACCTGGTACACAGCTAATCATGAGAGGGAAACAAATGTACCAGGACATGTTCTAGTAAGGAGGGATAGGGAGGGCAAAAAGGGAGTGGGGGTAACCCTGTATGTCAGAGAGGATATAATGGCAACACGAGTACAGGGTAGGCGGGGGAGGCCGAGGCACTATGGGTCACCCTTCAACCTGGAAATGGCACAGTAATACTCACAGGGGTGATATACAGGCCTCCAGGACAGGGAGAGGACCTGGACAGGGAGCTAGTGGAAGAAAAACATGAGATGGCAATGAAAGGTGAAATTCTACTTATGGGTGATTTCAATATGCTAGACGTGGATTGGAACACCAGTGTAGCTGCTTCAGTCAGAAGCAGAGGCATCCTTGATTCACTCCAGGAGGCTGGACTCAGGCAGCTTGTGCTTGATCCCACCAGAGACAGGGCAATTCTAGATCTAGTAATGACCAATGGGGATTGAATTGCAGATGTCCAGGTAAAAGAGTAACTGGGATCCAGTGATCACAACATTGTGTAGTTCAGCATACGGACATAGACTCACTCAAGACATACTAGGACAAAGGTTTTGGATTTCAAAAATGTTGACTTCGTTGCAATGGGGAGGGGTATCAAAAGAGCCTTAGAGATAATGGGGGCAGAAGGGGGAGTGGAAGAACAGTGAAAGCGTCTAAAGGAAGCCTTACTGGGAGTAATCAACCAATGCATCAGATTGGTATCCAAAGGCAAGAAAAGAAGAAGAAAGCCACTGTGGTTCTCAAGGGAGGTGGCAGTAAAGGTCATGGCAAAAAGGAAAGGGTTCAGGAAATATAAGGAGACCCAAAAGGAGGAGGACAGGGAGGAGTACCTAGAGTGTCTATGGATAGTGGGAAAGGCAGTAAGGAGAGCAAAGGCACGGACTGAGGAAGGTTTAGCACAGTCAGTTGAGAAAGGGGGCAAGACATTCTTCAGGTACATCAGTGAAAGGAGGAAAGACAAGGGGGGATTGCAAGGCTCAAGGGAGAGGGGGGAATGCAAGGAGGGTGACATGGAAGAGGCAGAAATACTGAATAATATTTCTGTTCAGTATTTACAGAAGAGAGGTAGGGGCCACAGCAGTTGCCAAGGGGGTGAAGAGGTGGACAGTAGTCCATTCACAGGGGAAAGAGTACTGCAGCAGTTCACTAAATTGAAGGTGGACAAAGCAATGGGACCAGATAGCATACACCCAAGGATATTAAGAGAACTGTGAAGGGAGATAGCAGAACCTCTGGCAGCCATGTTCAGTGAGTCATTCAACACAGGGGTGGTACCCAAGGATTGGAGGAGGACACACGTGGTCCCTCTACACAAATCCGGCAGCAAGGAGGAGGCGGGGAACTATAGGCGGTCAGCCTCACCTTCAGTAGTGGGGAAGATCATGGAGACTTTGCTTAAAGAAAGGATAGTGGGGCATCTAGAGGCCATCGGAGTCCAGAACCATAGGCAACATGGATTCACAGCGGGGAGGTCATATCAGACAAATCTGGTTGATTTCTTCAACTGGGTGACAAAGGAAGTAAATCGGGGTGAGGCAGTGGACATCGCTTACCTTGATTTCAGCAAAGCCTTTGACACCGTCCCACACAGGAGGCTGATAAACAAGTTGGGTAGGCTGGGCATGGGGGACAGGATGGTAAACTGGAACAGAAAAAGGTTGAGTGACAGGACATAGAGGGTGGTGGTAAATGGCGTTCAATCCAAGGGGAAGGGGGACCAGCGGGGTGCCACAGGGATCCGTGCTGTGGCCAGTCCTTGTTAATGTCTTCATAAGTGACATTGCAGAGGGGCTGATGGGGAAGGTATGCCTCTTTGGAGATGACACTAAGATCTGCAACAGGATTGATGCTCCAGGGGGGTGGAAAAAGTGAGAAAGGACCTAAACATGCTTGAGGAGTGGTTGAGAATGTGGCAGCTAAGATTCAATGCAAACAAGGGCAAAATCATGCATGTGGGGCACAGAAATCCAAGGGAGGAGTACAAGATGGGGAAGAAGTTCTGATGGCCACCAGTCAAGAAAGGGACCTGGGGGTAATCATATCTGATGATCTAATGGTAACCAAGCATGTGAGAAGGCGAGCCAGTGGGATGCTAGGGTGCATAGGGAGAGGTATCACCAGCAGAAAAAGGGAGGTGATTATGCCACTGTACAGATCACTAGTGAGAAAGGGTCCTGAAGGAACCGGAAGTAATAAGAGTTGATAAAGCAAATGGGGCCATATGGGGTGCACCCCAGGGTCCTTAAAGAACTAAGAGAGGTGGTGGCTGAACCTCTGGCTGTCCTGTTTAGCCGATCACTGGAAACAGGGGAGGTACCCAAAGACTGGAGGACAGCAGATGTAGTCCCCTTATACAAAAGTGGGAACAAAGAGGGAAGCGGGTAACTACAGACCAGTCAGCCTCATCTCGGTAGTGAGGAAGATCATGGAAGCACTACTGAAGAAGAGATTGGTGGAACATCTGGTTGTCAGTGGACTACAGGACCCAAGGCAGCATGGTTTCACCAGGGGGAGGTCATGTCAGACCAACCTCATTAAATTATTTGACTGGGTGACTAGGGAGGTGAATCAGGGGAGGGTAGTGGACATGGCCTGTCTGGACTTCAGCAAGGCCTTTGACACTGTGCCACATAGAAGACTATTACACAAACTGGGGAATATGGGGTGTGGGCAGGACAGTAGTGTGGTGGGTAGGTAACTGGCTGGGCGGCAGGACACAGAGGATGGTGGTAAATGGCTGTCACTTCACAGAGGGAAGAGTGACCAGTGGGGTACCACAGGGATCAGTGCTGGGACCGGTCCTATTCAACATCTTCATCAGTGACATTGCGCAGGACCTAGAAGGCAGAATTTCACTGTTCGCTGATGACACAAAGCTCTGTAACAGAGTAGACACACCAGAGGGTGTAGACAGAATGAGAAGTGACCTGCAGAAACTTGAAGAATGGTCAGGGGTTTGGCAGTTGAAATTCAATGCAAAGAAGTGCAAGATAATGCATATGGGGCACAAAAACCCTGGCACAATATATCAGTTGGGGGGTGAGGATATAGCATGCACCAAGCAGGAAAGGGATCTTGGGGTTATCATCTCTGATGACCTCAAGGTAGGTAAACTGTTCGACAAGGCAGCCGGTAAAGTAAATAGGATTCTGGGCTGCATAGGCAGGGGCATCACCAGCAGGAAAAGGGAGGTCATAATTCCACTATACAAGACACTAGTGAGGCCCCACCTGGAGTACAGTGTACAGTTCTGGAGACCTTACCTACGTAAGGACATAGACAGGGTAGAGAAGGTTCAGAGGAGGGCAACAAAGATGGTGCATGGATTGCATCACAAGTCCTATGAGGACAGGTTGAAGGAACTGAACATGTACCCCTGGAGGAGATGAGGGAGAGGGGATATGATAGAGACATACAAGTATCTTACAGGGAGGAACAGGGTGCAGGAATACACTATTTTAAGCAAAAAGGTGTTCCAGGACTAGAGGGCATGGGATGAAGTTGGAGGAGGGCATTCAGAGGACACATGAGGAAAGAGTTTCTTCACAGAACGGGTGGTGGACTAGTGGAACACCCTGCCAGAGGAAGTGGTGGGGGCTGAAACAATCACGGGATTTAAGAATGCATGGGATAGACATACAGGAATTCTGGAAGTCAGGGGTAAGGGGCAACAGACTTCTAGGAAAACATAAACTGAACTTACAAGCTCAAATGGGCAGACTGGGTGGACCATAGGTCCATATCTGCCGACACTGTCTATGTATCTATGTATCTCATCTGGAGTACTGTGTCCAGTTCTGGAGGCCGCATCTCCAGAAGGACATAGGCAAAATAAAGGCAGTCCAGAGAAGGGCAAAAAAATGGTGCAAGACTGCACCAAAAGTCATATGAGGAAAGACTAGAGGACCTCAATATGTATTCCCTGGAGGAGAGGAGAGGAGAGAGAGGGGGGATATGATAGAGACATTCATGTACATCAGGGGTATAAACAAGGTACAGGAAGGTAGCATCTTTCAGAAAAAAGGTGTACAAGAACAAGGGGGCATGATATGAGGCTAGAGGAGGATAGGCTCAGGGGCAACATGAGGAATGTACTTTTTCACAGAAAGAGTAGTGGATGCTTGGAACAGCCTCCCTATGGAGGTGGTGGGGCCAAAACAGTAGGGGAATTCAGGAATGCATGGGATAGATGTAAGATTACTCTAGCAATAGGGAAGAGAGGATAAGCCATAGATCAAACTAGGGTCTGCAGTAATGCATTAGGTAGAGAAAAGGGGCAGACTAGGCGAACCACACGGTCCTTATCTGCTGTCACCTTCTGTGTATCTGTGTGTATCTGCGTATAACAATCCATAATTTTCTGTTGTTTTCATCAAGGCAGCACCATCTGCAGATTAACATTGCCAAATCTATTTTTTTTCCAAGTAAGAACCTTCATAAAAAAAAAAAAAAAAAGCACCGTCAGGGGTTCCAAAGTGGTGGAATTCAGTAAGCCTTGCTTGGGTTGTTTGGTCTGGTTATGCTGGCAGCAGGGCATAGTGCTAGTATGTGGGAGACCAATACTGACCCCACAATATTGGATCCTTGCAAGGTAAGGCCTTCTGTTGTAGTGGTGAAGCTCAGGGTGGGGCAAATTAGTTTGTGGGCTGGTGGCCGATTGACACTAGCTTTCAAAATCTGCTAGCCAAACCCAATTTGTTTTCTGACCATCATTAATGGGATTCTGTTCAGTACTACTCCCACTGAGGGGGGAAAACATCACTTTGTGGGCAGGTGGCCACTTGGCTACTAACTTTTAGAATCTGGTGGCCAGAAGAATGTTTTTAGTAGCCAGTGGCCACCTGGCTACCTAATTTGCCCCACCCTGATGAAGCTGCATGTAAGGTTGGGTGGGGCAGTAGCAGGTTGGTGGTCTGCATATGGAGTCACAGTATTGGGATGGGAGAGGAGCACAAGGACAGAAGGTACACTGGACTATAAATCTGGTTGAAATTAAAATAAGTTGTTCCTGGGGTGTAAGGATTAGAATCAGAGATTCTCTGGGTTTCTGGATAGTCTAGTTTTGGATAGTTGGGGGAGGGGCTGGCCCAGCACATTCCACCAGGCATAGCCATGCAAATGAGCCCATAATGGGAATGCAAATGGCCCCTTTGCCTCATACATGCCTAGTGGGCTCAGTTGTATGTTTAGGTTGAATATCACCCATTGGTGCTGCGGCACAGACAGGTATGTACCGCACATTCCCCTATGGGCGGTCTTCAGCCCCGCACCCTTGATATGCTTGACAACCAATGAGTGTGTACTAGTTACTGTACGTGCTGTGGTACAGATCAGTCGGTGGCTGGCCATGGCAGGGTGAGGAGAGATGTCTCAGTCACTGGCATGGGTAGGGATGGGGGGGGGTACTGCCTGTGGGGATGGAGGGACGGGGGAACCACTAGCCACCAGGGAACTGGGATCAGTTTTTTTTTTTTTACTTTTTAGTTATAGCATTTTATAAAAACCATATCCACAAAATACCTATATAAGTAAACATCCTACTGACCAATAGACATTTCAAGATACATTTGAACAGGTCTATATATAATATTAAATACATTGCTGCTTATCAGACAGGTGAATCCAGGATTTAAAAGTCCAGCAAAATAATACTGTAGGATACTCCACTCTCACTTTCCTATTACTAGCAGGATCTATGCCAGTATTTCTTGCCGCTCGTAGGATATAAGGTGGTAGGTGGGAGGCTGAAATTCTCAGATTTAAAGCATCCATAGAACATTGTACAGATGTTCTGGTCCCAATTAAGTTAAATAACTCCCCTACCTCTAAGCACATATCCTATGGCTGGTAGGGATACAGGCTATTATAAGAACTTCGAAAAACAGTCCACAAATTGAGTGGAGCCTCACACGCTCCAAAATTATATGATGCCTCATCATGAAAAATAAAGGAGAAAATACTATGCCAATTGCATTTAGTAAATCTTATGAGCTGCTTAACATGACGTCTTCATTTCTTAAAAAGAAAATTACATAGATTTAGTGAACGGCTTTTTGCAACACGAAATGGCTACTGAAGGACTCTACAACCTCACAGACTGAAGCAAGTACTTAGAATCCAAAGTTACCACAGAATTAAAGTTAGAGTTCTTTAAAATGATCAGTCATTAGGGTCCAAGTCCAAATCACTGTCCTCCACTCTCTCCCTAGGCATACGTTGACCCTCCAGGAGCTTGGAAGCAAAGGCTGCTGCTGCCTTGGGATCCATTATTATGTGTGTCTTGTTCGCATGGTGGATTTGCAGGCACGCTGGAAATTGCAGCTGTGCTGAGATGCCATTCTCTAGAAGGAGCTTCTTGGCTTCCTGTAATGCCTTTTTTCTGGTCTGAGTTTGAGAAGAGATATCCGGGAATAAGACGATTTTGCTGCCCTTCCAGATCAGGTCTCCTCACTGCCATGCCAACTGTAGGATTGGGATGCGGGCCTCCGGACTGGAGAGTGTCACAATCACTGTTAGGGGATGTTCCCTTGATGCAGCCCGTGGTTTAGCTCGTATAGGTATTGAGAAGACCTTAACAACAGAAACACCCAAGTCCTCCGGCACAAAGCACAAGTCAGTGTAAAGCAGTCTTTGTAGAAACACCCAAGTCCTCCGGCACAAAGCACAAGTCAGTGTAAAGCAATCTTTGTACTGCAGGGTGAGCTCTTTTCTTCCTGCTAATCGGGGAGGGAAGCCAACATTTCTGATATTTGCCTGCCTCTGTGTATTCTCCAGCGCCTCTATTTTAGAGTGCATGAAATGAAAATCTTTTATGAAGGCAGCATTCCTCTCCCATTGTTGATCTGCCTCTGTGCGGAGCTCCGTAATTCAGGAATCATTAGTCTGGACCAGAGTTTCTACTTCAGTGAAGCGGGTTTCCACTGCCGCAAGCCTGCGATTAGTGTCTTCTCCTGTAGCTTGTATTTTCTCCAAGAGATTCATGATTTGGGGGTGAGGAGTCCCTCCAGGCCTGATGTCTGATCCAGTGGGCGGCCCTCCTGTTACACTTCTGGAGCCCAACGCAGGCGAGAGGAAGGCTTCGATCTGCTGCGCTGCATGTTTATCTTTTTTAGGACCTATATTTCAATCTTGAAGGTATTGAGCCGTTACTTTGCAAAAGTTGAACTTTGTTGAGCTCTCCAAGTCAATAAAACTTGTTATATAATGCTACCTTGAGCTGCTACCAATCTAAAAGCATCTGCCATGTTAAGCGCTCCACAGTGCCCCCCCCCGGATCATTTTTTTTGTCATTGTTACAGTGATTGGGGGGTTCCCACACTATGGAACCGGGGATCGGGTTTTTTTTGTCATTGTTACGGTGACCAGGGCTGGGGAGGGGGGCCCTACACTATGGAAATGGGATTGGGTGGGTTTTATTTACTTATGTCAGTGATTGGGGCTGGGGAGGGGTTTCCCTACACTATGGAAACGGGGATCAGATTGGTTTTATGTACTTATGTCAGTGTGTTATGGGCTAGGGAGGGGGGTCCTTGCACTATGAAAATGGTGATCTTTTTTTTTTGTCATTGTTATGGTGACCGGAGCTGGGAAGGGGGTCCCTACACTATGGAAATGGGGATTGGGTTGGTTTTATTTACTTACGTCAGTGATTGGGGCGAGGAAGGGGAGGTCCTTGCACTATGGAAATAGGGATCAGATTTTTTGTCATTGTTACGGTGACCGGGCCTGGGGAACGGGGGTCCCTACACTATGGAAACAGAGATTGGGTTGGTTTTATTTATTTATGACAGTGATCGCGGGGGGGGGGGTATCTACACAATGGAAATGGGGATCAGGTTGGTTTTTGTACTTATGTCAGTGTTCAGGGCTGGGGAGGGGGTTCCCGGCACTGTGGAAATGGGGATTGGGTTTTTTGTCATTGTTACAGTTACTCTGGCTAGGGAGGGGGCTCCCTACACTATTGAAATGGGGATCGAATTGGTTTTATTTACTTATGTCAGTGATGAGGGCTGGGGGGGGGGTCCATACGCTATGGAAACGGGGCCATGGGATTCATCTTATTTTACAGCAGTCGGGGTTGGGGATGGGTAGACCATGTACCCAGCCCTAGACTGTGCACAGGGCACCAACCTGCCCCACACACAGTTAAAGTAGGGTTTCAAAAGCATAACTATGCATCCACACAGCCAGCCGTAGTTGCACTTTGGTGGAATTCTCAATATTGTGATGTGCAGCTTATGCATGGGGGACTAGTGGGGTACCGCAGAGTTCAGTACTGGGTATGGTCCTTTTTAATGTCTTTATAAGTGACATTGCAGAGGGACTGAAAAGAAAAGTATGTCTCTTTGCAGACGACATAAAGATCTGCAACAGGGTTGATACACAAGGTGGGGTGGAAAGGATGAGAAGGGACTTGTCAAGATTGGAGGAATGGTCAAATGTATGGCAGCTTAGATTCAACGCAAAGAAGTGCTAAGTAATGCACCTGGGAAACAAAAACCCAGGGTAAGAGTACACAATGGGGGGTGAGATACTGACAACAACAAAATGGAAGGGACCTGGGTAGTTATATCAGATGACCTAAAGGTGAGCAAGCAATGTGAGAAGGCAGTAAGGAGGGCTGGGGGAATACTGGGATGCATAGGGAGAGGCATCACCAGTAGAAAACAGGAAGTTGTTATCCCTCTGTACAGACAGTTAGTGAGATCCCATCTGGAGTACTGTGTGCAGTTCTGGAGACCCCATCTCCGCAAAGACATAGACACGGTGGAGGCTGTCCAGAGGAGGGCAACCAAAATGGTGCAGGGTCTGCACCAGAAGACATACGAAAAGAGACTAAAGGAGCTTAATATGTATACCCTCGAGGAAAGGGGGGGGGACATGATAGAAACGTTCAAGTACCTCAAGGGAATCAACAAAGTCCACAGGGGTAGCATCTTTCAGAAAAAGAGAAGTGCAAGAACAAGGGGGCACAATTTGAAGATAGAAGAGGGATGGCTCAGAGGTAATGTGAGGAAGTATTTTTTCATGGAGAGGGTTGCGGATGCATGGAACAGCCTTCCTGAGGAGGTTGTGGAGTCAGAAACAGTGGGGGAATTCAAGAATGCATGGGACAGAAATAAGGCAATTCTAGTGGGAGGGTAGGAGGAAGTAGGCTGTTAGTTAACAAGGATCTGCAGCTTATCTATTAGGTAGGGAAATGGGCAGACTAGGTGGGCCAAGCGGTCCTCATCTGCCATCAAATTCTATGTTTCTATGACCCCTTATTTGCATACTTGTAGGCACATCACAATATTATGTGCGGTTACACAGTCGGTGGTGCATGGTGCATCAGTGGCCTTTGAATATAGCAGTGCCCCCGATGGCCCGTTCTAGTCCGGAGATGTGTGGCGCATCCAGGGATGCGCCGTTCATCTCATCTGAATTTGTGGGCCAATGGGTTGGGACTCAAATGGTGGCTCCTGTCTTCACTAGTCATTCAGCATTGGATCCTTCCGTCTCTCCTTAACAGCAGTTGATATTCTAACCATTCTGTTCGTGCCTTTGACTTTTACTTGTGTACTCCTTTCCTAAGGTACTGTACATTTAGCCAAAGGACTTCTTGTCCTGCAGCACCTATGGGGTGGAACCCACCTCAAGAGGGTTCTGAAATAGTGTGACAAGCCACTCAGACTTCAGATCCAATCATGCTACTAAGAGTACCAAGCTACAAAACAGCTCTTTCAGCAGTCCAGTCCTACAGTTGCACAAGTGCCATATTATGTTGTATAAGCATGCATAACAACAAGCCAATTAATCAAATGCTCTAGCCATTCATATATAGTTGCCTGCTGAGCCAATGAATTGGAAGGCAGGCCTGAGAGTATGTCTGTGGTTTAGTGGAGCAAGGGATGACACATGCCATACCACTCTCTCAGCGCTATTTAAAGTGTGTACCCCAAGCATCCTTTGGACAATTGTTTCCTTTGCTCCCACCAGCATCCTCATCTCATTAGGTGGCTCACATCTCTCCTTCTGGGTTTCCTGTCCAAGGTACCCTTAGCCAAAGGCTTCCATCCTATTAGAACCTCTGGGGGGGTAACCATCGTCAAGAGGGTTCCCGTGCAGTTGGTACCATGAGAGGATGGTTGTTCCTCATGAACAGAGAGTGTAAAAGGCCACACAGACTTTAAATCCAGTCGTGCTACCAGCAGTACCGAGCTACCAACAGCTCTCAGTAATCTATTGCTACAGTTGTACAAGTACCCTATTACACTGCACATGCATGCATCACAGCAAGTCAAGAAACCAAATGCACTAGCAATTTCATAGCTGCTGTCTTGCAGCTTGAGTTTGTACAACATGGCATAATGATTATTGTGGGATTCTGATGTGGGAATTTTGGCAACTAATATAGTTGCTGAAGTGTTCTGTTAACACTTTGTTTGTAAAAGTTGATTTCTTAAGAACATTCCAAGGAAAAGGATAACCCATTTGAGCATTAACTCATTTTCAGTGGGGTCCACATTCATATATAACAAGATTTCCAGTAAATATACAATTCAATTCATTTTTCAATTCATTTTTATTTCTATGGCACCTTTCAAATGCCAAGGCGCCACACATAACAATTAAAACAGCTTCCGCGCATCACAACTATTATAAGTAATATAAAATACAGAACAAACAATAAAATAATATTCCAGTTAGTCACCAAAGACCTGAATCCATAAAAAAGTTTTTAGAGCCAGTTTAAATCCCTCCACAGCCATGCACTCTTGTAACTGATGAGGTAGAGAGTTCCAAAGGGTAGGAGCAGCGTGCTTGAATGCACGGGCCCCAGAAGATTTTAAATGAACCCTTGGAATCTCTACCAACCCCTCATCAGTCGAGCAGAGCGATCGTCCAAGGCAGTAAGGAACCAGGAGCTCTTTCAGGTTATCCGGACCCAGTCCATGTAGGGCTTTATAAGTCAGAAGTCCAACTTTGAAGGTGATTTGCCACTGTACTGGCAGCCAGTGCAGTTTGCACAGCACTGGCAAGATATGACCAGACCGGGGGGATTCCAGTCAGTAGCTGGGCCGCTGCGTCCTGCACCAGCTGCAAGCAGTGAATATCTTCACCTGGAAGCCCTAGGTATAAGGCATTGCAGTAGTCCAAGTACAAGGACACAAAGGCATGGACCAGCGTAGGAAGGTCACCAGACGGAACAAGATGCTTAATTCTGGAGATATTCCTCAGATGGTAAAAAGAGGATTTGACGACGGTTGACACCTGCGAACACAGTGTTAGTCCCTCGTCAAAAATTACCCCCAGGTTTCACTCCCGTTCAGAGGTCGGGAGTGGTACACCCCAAGAAAAAGTCCAGAGGGTGACCCCGCCCCCAATCCCCCTATCCAGTGACCCGGGTCCACCTCCAGCACCTCAGTCTTTTCCGAGTTCAACCTCAACCAGCTCGAACTCATCCACTCCTGGATTTCAACGAGGCAGTTATTAAATACGGAGAGGGCTCTATCCTGGTCAGGTGCGAAAGAAAGGTAGAGCTGGGTATCATCAGCACAGCAGTGAAACCTCAGTTCACGCCTTATTAAAATGTCTCCGAGGGGCAGCATGTACACTGCAAACAACATGGGGACAACACCAATCCCTGAGGAACCCCACATGATAGCGGAACTGGGTCAGAGGAATAAACTCCCGACACCACCACTCTCTGAGTTCTTCCGGTGAAGAAAGATGAAAACCATCTGAGGACCGTACCCAACAGGCCACAGATGAACCTCAGGTGATCAAGGAGAACCCCATGGTCCACAGTGTGAAACACTGACGAGAGATTGAGAAGAACCAAGATGGACCGTTTCCTCCAGTCTCGAGCCATCAGATCATTGAGCACCTGAACCAGTGCCGTCTCAGTGCTATGCCTCTTTCGAAAACCGGACTGGAGAGGCTCATAGATATCATGGATGGCAAGATGGTTTTCTAGTTGTATGGCCACTACCTTCTTGATCAATTTACCCATAAAGGGGAGATTCGAGATTGGTCTGTAGTTCACATGGCAGCCTGGGTCCAAATAAGCTTTCTTCAGGAGGGGTGTCACCACCGCCGCCTCCTTCAGAGAGCTAGGAATCTCACCTGTTTCCAAGGAGCACCAGACTATCCATGCTAGGATTGGGCCAAGGATGTCATCACAACCCAAAATCAGGATAGTTGGTCCTGTATCCAAACTACAGCACATAGGGCGCATACTCTGTACAATCTGCATGATATCCACACGCTCAGGCTGGCTGAAGGTACTTCAGGAAAGCTGAGGGGCAGTGCCTAAACCCTGGTCCAGAGCAACGCCCATAGAGTGTGCTGGTTGGAGTGCCGCCCTGATGTCAGTTACCTTAGCTGCAAAGAATTGAGCAAGCTCCTTGCACTCAATTTGCGAAAATGCTTTTCGGACCTGTAGACAGGCTGCGTTGCACAGTCTGTCCACAGTGCGAAAAAGCTGAGCCAATTGATTCTAAGCAGCTGCAATCTCCCCGGACAGGAACTCTGCCTTTTTACAGCTGATTGCGGATTAATAGGCTTGGTAATGGTCCATCAATCTAAGGTTGTTGGCATCAAGGCGGGACCTGCGCCAGTAACACTCTAACCTTCATCCAAGTCGCCTCATCTCCCTCAAGGACCCATCAAACCAAAGGGACCAAGGGCGAAGGGAGAGAGGACAAACACGGACCAGAGCAATGGCATTCAGAGCTGTAGATATGGCCGTATTATAGGCCACCACTAGGGTTTCTGGGTCATTGTTTGCCAATGGAAGGACCGATAGGTCAAGCACCGCCGCCAGGCCTTCAAAGCTTATATCTCATAAGGGGCAGTACCTGACTATCTCTACAGGGGTAGGCCTACAAAGGGGGGGTGCAAAAACTGAACCGCATGGTGTAGTGAGTGGACCATCTGACTGGTTCCACCTCCCAGATCCGAGGTTTTGACCCCCAGGAGGAAGACCAAGTCAAGAGTGGGATCAGGGGATCTTGGTTCTTCTCCATCTCTCATCAGTGTTTCACTGAAACATGGCTCAAATCTGCAACAAAAGATAGTGAAATAAACCTTCCCAACTATCAGCTCTTCAGATCTGACCGTCTATCCGGGGGCGGTGGGGTAGCCATCTATGTCAAAGCAAATATCTCTGCATCCTGCCTCAATTCTACATCTCAACCAAAGGAATTCGAATGCTTGTCTATTAAAATAACCCTTCCCGACACATCTTCCTTTCAACTGGTTGGTTGCTATAGGCCCCCTCTGCAGGCCTCAAACTCCTATCCCATTTAGGATCCATACTTAATCTGGGTCCTGAAGACACCATCATCTTAGGAGACATGAACTTAAATTGGCTGACTAATGCATCTGCACCCTGGTAACCTTCTGTGACACCTATGGTTTCTCTCAATTAATCAAAGAACCAACAAGGATCAACCCAAAGAATACTCTCAACAGCACACTCCTGGATATTATATTGGTAAATAAACCTCATCATTATCCCTATGCAGGAGTACTTCTCAGTGACATAAGTGACCACTGTCCCATAGCTGCCATTAGATCAACAATCAAGCACCCAATCCTGCAAAATTCCTCCCACGAAGGTCAAAAAGAACTTTACTATTACAGGATATCTCATGATCTGTGCCACACCACACGCTAGTAAGAATTCTATCTCACAGCCTCAATTGAGTCAGCTCTTCAAATCTTAAATGATATAATCATAAGTGCCCTCAATTCACATGCACCCTCACCAGTGTCAGAACCAAACTCAAATCCTGTCGCTGGTTCTCTGCCGACACTTAAATCAAGACTGCTTGCCAGAGACAAACTCTGGAAAAGGGCAAGAAAGACAAAGGACCCAAATGACTGGCTCCAATTCAGAAAAGCCAGAAACTCCTGCACAAAACAAGTAAGAAAAGCCAAGGCAACCTTCTACACAGCTGAACTAGATGCTCCTATAACAACCCTTCCAGGTTCTGGGGTACCATAAAGGGCATCCTAGGTCAAACCTCTACCCTGTCTTACCATCCAAAATTCAATTAAATAATATTGAAATCACCAACAAGCAAAATATCTGAATGCCTTCAATGACCATTTCACTACAGCTGGCCTGGCTTTTGACTCCTCTCCTGCAAACCTATTAAGATCATCTCTAAACCTACAATCTACTGAGAATCAAAAGGTTGCTTCCACATTCTCATTCAAACCAATATTGTTCAAAGATGTAGAAGACCTCCTACTCCAACTAGATACCACCAAAAGCGAGGTGCAGACTCCTGGATCCCTACTTTCTAAAAGTAGCACTGTATGCCTTAACCCCCTCACCCATCTCTTCAATCTATCACTTGTCACTGGTACTATCCCCTCAATATGGAAAACAGCTCAAGTGTTTCCACTACTTAAGGCAGGTGATCCCATGGACCTCAATAATTATAGGCCCATCTCCATCTTACCAGTACTATCCAAGATGCTTGAGAAGCTGGTAAACTCTCAGTTAACTGCCTACCTTGATACCAACAATCTCCTAAATCCAGCTCAATCTGGGTTTAGATCTATGCATAGCACCATCTCTGCTCTAGCAAAAGTCACAAATGACTGGCAGACTGCCCTAGACAAAAGAATAATACCTGTGCTGTGTTTCTGGATCTAAGCAAAGCCTTTGACACTGTGGATCATGATCTCTAATCACCTCACTAAACTCCATAGGCCTTGACTCACTCTCCATTAAATGGTTCAGATGCTATCTCTCTGGAAGGCTACAACTGGTAAAGAATGATGGTGATCTATCTACCCCTAAGCCACTCCTAAGAGGTGTACCACAAGGCTCCATCCTGGGTCCCATCCTTTTGCCATCTACATCAACAATATTGACTCCAATCTCTCTCTTCTAATATCCACCTTTTGCAGATGACACTGTACTTTATGTGAGCGATCCTCACCATCAAAAGCCTGTGAGCTCCTACAGTCTCAATTCTCCCTCCTCCAGCATAACCTATTAAAAAGAAATTATTACTAAATGCTAAGAAAACCAAAGCTATGTTCTTCCCACAAGAACTGTTCTTCCACTATCCCATCATTCACCCTCCCACAACTCTCTACCATCCTTGGTGAAAATCTGGAATATGTTGACAAATTCAAATACCTAGGAGTATGGATAGACAATAAACTAGACTATACTACCCACGTTGAAGAGCTCCTGAAAAGCTAAGACAAAGACTTGGTCTATTCTATAGAATCAAACACTACCTGACCAAAGATTCCAAACAAAGATTAATCCTTGCATCATTCATGTCCCTCATTGATTATGCTGACTTCCTCTATGGTCATTGCTCCTCTCCCATCTAAACAAACTAGACACCCTGTATCATAGAGCTATTAGATTCATTACTGACCTTCCTCTAGCACCCATCATTGCTCTCTCTACAATGCAGTCAGCTGGACATCCCTGCAACATAGAAGAAGAAAAATGCTGCTATCTGGATCTACAAAGCTCTGACAAACAAACTCCCTTCCTACATCTCAGATTGCTTCAACCAGATCACATCCAGGCCCTACACCTTGAAGATCAACAAACTGATCCTGCTGAAGATTCCTATCACCTGCACCGGTATGGAAGAGCTGCAATCAGTTATTCCTTGGCACTTATCTGGAATTCTATCCAAAAGACCCTGAAAATGGAAACACTGATCCCCTTACATCCTTCAAAAGCTGTACACCAGCCTAATCCCAGATTCATGCAATTGCTTCCACAAGGCCTAGTCCTCCCACATCCCACCCACCTCCTCTCACCCTCACCCCTTTCTAAATCTCCTCCCTATTCTTCTATCATTGCTCTGGTCCTTTCCACATCAAACCTCAAACATATATGCCCACCCATGTACCATTATCCAAGCCTATCCCCACCAGACTGTTTGTTTCTCACCTTTAATAGGTTTTTGGTTTACTGTCCTTTGCCTTGTATATATGTAAATAATTGTACATCTATCTCACTCATAAATGTTTGTATTTGTGCTATTTCAATATCATGTTTTTGTATACACTCTGTAACCTTTTTTGTTATGACCACTCAGGTCCATCTTGTAAATGAGCTATGCTCAATGATGTTCGCCTGAATAAATAAAGATTTTGATTGATTGATTGATTGATTGACACTGTGGACCATGGGGTTCAGGTAGCAGTCAGAGAAAAGAAGGCGGCCTACAAAAAATATAAAACAACAAGAGGGGCTAGGGATATGGAAATGTACCATCTTGCATCTAGAAAAGTCACCTGGATGGTGAGGGGGGCAAAGTCCAGTAAAGAGCAGCGGCTGGCACAGGGGATACATGGAAAAGGGGTTCTTCCGGTACATTGGGGAGCAGAGAAAAACTAAGGGCCATCTCAGCAGATTGAGATCAGAAGGAGGGTGGGTGGAAGAGGCGAGGGACCAGGCAAAGGTATTTAACGAGTACTTTGCCTCTGTGTTCACTAGGGAGGGGGATGGGATATCTACAAAGCAAGGCACAATGGGGATAGAAGCGGCAGTGAGTGGGATCAGGGGAGCAACAGAAATGGAGCAAGAGGGAGGGAGAGGTACCCCAGGGGTGTCACATCAGGATAAGGATAAAAAGGCCAGTAAGGTGGAGGGGACGGATGATGCTATCTCCACCGAAAGGGTGTGGTTAGCCCTCAAGGCCCTAAAGAAAGACAAATCTCCTGGGCCGGATGGCATTCATCCGAGAGTACTATGGGAATTGGCTGACATACTGGCTGCACCCCTGGTGGAGCTCTTCAACAGGTCACTTGAGACAGGGAGGGTACCTAGGGATTGGCGAGAGGCACATGTGGTGCCAATCCATAAAGGGGGGTCGAGGGAAGTACCAGGTAACTATAGACCCATCAGTTTGACCTCGGTGGTGGAAAATTAATGGAGAGTATACTAAAGGAACGATTGGGGGTGTACTTGGAGGAGATGGGAGGTCTGGATAGTCGGCAACATGGGTTTGTGCCAGGTAGATCATGTCAAACCAATCTTGTGGAGTTCTACAAATGGATAACATCAGAACTGGAACAGGGGAAAGCCTGTGGATGTATTATTCTTGGACTTCAGCAAGGCATTTGACTCTGTCCCCCACAATGGTCTGGTGGAGAAACTGATGGGGTTGGGAGTAGGCCCTTTGATGGTCAGATGGATTGAAAACTGGCTAGCTGGATGCACCCAGAGAGTAGTGGTCTGGGGGGAGCTCTCGAACCCTAGAGAGGTTGGTAGTAGGGCACCAGAGGGCTCAGTCCTGGGTCCGATCCTGTTTAATGCATACATATCGGACATCAGGAGGTTATAGGTGTGAAATGAGTCTCTTCGCTGATGACTCCAAGATGGAGGCAGTAGTTGAGGGAGAAGAGGGAGGTTGGCCCTGCAAGGGGACCTGGACACCCTGGAAAGCTGGGCTCACACATGGAAATTAAATTTCAATATCATCAAGTGCAAGGTGTTAGATTTTGGCCGGGGAAACCCTAAACACAGGTACACCCTGGGAGGGGAGGTGCTGGAGGCCTCAATAGGGGAAAAAGACCTAGGGGTCATGGTGGATGCACATATGAATAACTCTGAGCAGTGCAGGAGAGCGGCTGGCAAGGCAAACAGGATGTTGGGATGCATCATAAGGGGGATCACCTCTAGGAGCAAGGAAGTGATTCTGCCGCTGTACAATGGACTAGTTAGACCACACCTTGAGTACTGTGTACAGTACTGGAGACCACACTTGAAGAGGGACATACAGCTCCTGGAGAGAGTACAGAGGAGGGCAACTAAGTTGATATGAGGGCTAGGGGATTTGACGTATGAGGACAGGCTTGAGGAGCTCTGCCTGTTTTCATTGGAGGAGAGGAGAGACAGGGGGGGCATGACTGAGGTCTTCGAGTACCTCAAGGGAATAAATAGGGTAAACATGGAGAGGATCTTTAGACTAAAGCAGGGAGGTATCACCAGAGGGCATGGTTTGAAGTTGGAAGGGTGAGGGGGGAAAAGACGAGGAGGTTTTTCACTGAGAGGGTGGTGGACCCTTGGAATGCACTGCCTGGCGAGCTGGTTCAGAGATCCACAGTGGAGGGCTTCAAGAGAGGGTGGGACAGACACAGAAAGTGGATTTATCAGATGATGTCCTGTCCCGGGGGGTGGGGATGGATGATAGGGGTTTCTGGAACACGGGGGGGGCCTCAGCACCCAACTAGGGATCTGAGGTTCGAGCAGACTCGATAGACCGTAAGGCCTAATCTGCTGGCAAATAGTATGTTAGTAAGAGAATGACCAAGTTTATGGGTAGCAGTGGAAACAATCTGTGTAAGGCCCAGAGAGGTCATCAACTGGAGGAAGTGCTGACCAAATTGCAAGAGTTCATCGACTCAGGTGTTAAAGTCACCCAGGACCATCTGCCTGGGTGACTCAAACACCATGTCGATCATGAAGTCTGCCACTTTCTGAAGGAACTGCTTCTCATCCCCAGGTGGATGGTAGATGAGGGCGATCCCACAACCTACACCTGCTACCACAGTGCATTTAAATGACTAGGTCTCCTCAACTGGTACACTCGTGAGGCCCAGTTCGATCTTGAAACAGAACGCCACCCCTCCACCCCCGTGATCCAATCTTGGGCGGCAGGGGTGCCAGGTTTTTAAAAAGTTTGTGGGTGCTAAGAGTCCTAATAAAGAGGTCTGGGGTTTAGGCCCCAGAAGCTATAGGGTTTTTCATGCTTTTGGTGCATTTTGGTGGTTTTTGATACATTTTGAATGAGTATGCTACCATCACAACTACTCCAATGTAGAGGATGCCAGGGTACCATTGGGGCTATTTGATGCCTGAGCAGGTGCTAAGATCAATAAGAGAGCCTGCCTGGAGGGATCTTTCATGCTCTCAGTTTTGCAAGCATATCAGAGTACTGATGTTAGGTTGCAGACGCAGTGCCACCACTCAACAGTGTGCAAGTGTATCCTGAAGGGCTCTTAGATGCTTCCAGTTAAGGACCCATGGAAGAGTGCCTGGGTGGTGGGCTCTTTGATGCCCTCACATGCTTTAAGGATGCCCTTAGTGATGGTTACAGACAGTGTTACCACTCCACAGGGTGCAAGAGTGCCTTGGAGGGCTCTTTGATGCCTCCATGTGCTCCAAGAAGACATGGAAGAGTGCACTTCATGGGCTGTTTGAAGCCTCCAGGCTCAGCCATGTGCTGCAACTGCAATAAGACATGGAAGAGTACCCTGGAGGACTCTTTTGATGCCTCAGGATGGTGCTGCAAGAAGACATGGAATTTTCTTGTCTTTTTCAGCACCTGGTAGATGCAAACTAAAATCTCAAAGGGCATCCTTTTATCAGCTGGAGGCATCAAAATGCCCTCCAGCCAGGCACTCTTGCACCCTGTGGAGTGGTGGCAATGTCTGCAACCTAAAATCACAAAGAACATCCTTAGAGCACCTGAGGGCATGAATGAGCCTTCCATGGCACTTTTCTACGTCTTCATGCACCACCTGGAGGCAACAAAAAGCCCTCTATCTAAGGCACTCTTGCACCATGTTCAGTGGTGGTGGTGCGGTACCCTATAATCGCAAAGGACATCCTTAGAGCACCAGGGCATCACAGAGCCCTTTATGGCACTGTTCCTGGCTTGGAGCAAGGCTCTTTGATGCCTTCTACGTGCTGCAAGAAGACATAGGAAGTGCCCTGAGGCTTTCATGCTCCCAGGTGCTCTAAGGAACTTTTGTGATTTTAGGTTGCAGACAGTGGCACCACTCCACAGGGTACAAGGGGTGCCCTGGACGGCTCACTGACACCTCCAGGTGCTGCAAGAAGACATGGAAGAGTCTTGTCTTTTTCAGCATCGAATGGAGGCAAACTAAAATCTCAAAGGGCATCCTTGAGCACCTGGAGACATGAAAGAGCCTCCAGTGCAGTCTTGCACCTGTGGAGTGGTGGCACTGTCTGCAACCTAAAATCACAATAAACACCCTTACAGCAACTGGGGCATAAAAGGACCCTCCAGGGCACTCTTCTATGTCTTCTTGCAGCACTTGAGGCATAAAGAGCCCAAGTCAGACATTCTCCCATGTCTTCTTTCAGCACCTGGCCTGAAGCAACAAAAGCCCTCTAGGGCACTCTTGCACCCTGTTGAGTGGTGGTGCTGTGCCCTAAAATCACAAAGAACATCCTTAGAGCACCTGGGGCATTTCAGAGCCTCTATGGCACTCTTTCCTGGGTTGGAGGGCTGTTTGATAACTCTAAGTGCTGCAAGAAGACACAGAAGAGTGCCCTGAGGCCCTTTCATGCCCCTGGTGTTCTAAGGATGTCCTTTGTGATTGCAGGTTGCAAACAGTGCCACCACTCCACAGGGTGCAAGAGTGCCCTGGAGGGCTCTTTGATGTCTCCAGGTGCTAAAAGGACTGCCCTTTGAGATTTTAGTTTGCCTCCACCAGGTGCTGCAGAAAGACAAGGAACTTTCATGTCTTCTTGCAGCAGCTAGAGCCTGGAGGCTGGAGGCATCAAACAGCTCTCCAGGAAACTCTTCCTTCCATGTCTACTTGCAGCATCTGGAGGCATCAAAGAGCTCTTCTGGGCACTCTTAAATGTCTTCTTGCAGAACCTGGAGGCATCAAAGAGCCCTCCAAGGGAAGAGTGCCATGGAGGGCTATTTGATGCTCCCAGGTGCTCTAAGGATACCTTTTGTGATTTTAGGGTACAGTGCCACCACTCCACAGGGTATAAGAATGCCCTTGAGGGCTCCTAGATGCATCCCGGTGCTGCAAGTAGACATAGAAGAGTGCCCTGGAGGGCCCTTTCATGCCCTTGGTGTTCTTAGGATGTCTTTTGTGATTTTAGGTTGCAGACAGTGTCATCACTCCACAGTGTGCAAGAGTGCTCTGGAAGGCTCTTTCATGCATTATCCAGGTGTTGTAAAGACAAGGAACTTCCATGTCTTCTTGCACATGGAAGCAACAAAGAGGGCACTCCTGCACTCTGTGGAGTGTGCTGTATCTTAAATCACAAAGGGCAACCTTACAGCACCTGGGGGTATCAAAGAGCCCTTACTCCATGGCACTCTTCCATTGGAAGTCTCTGATACCTCCAGGTGGCGCAAGAAGACATGGAAGAGTGCCCTGAATGGCTCTTTGATGCCACCAGGTGCTCAAAGGATTCACTTAGCACGTTATTTATTTACTTTAAAGTTGATAACCAGGAAAGGTACCATGAGCAGAGCTCATTTCAGAAACGACCAGGGGAAAGGGGAAGCATGTGTCAGTGTAATGGTATTACAATTTTTTAGGACTAGCCAGGTCAAAAGCGTGAGTAATTGTAAGTTGCTAGAGACAGTTGCTGATGATTTTTAATAGTAAACATAACTGTAAATGGCAAAGCCATGAATGATTACACATTATTTGACCATATAGAAGGTGTTCTACGAACTGTTGCTCTCCCAATAAACTCATCAGCTATTTTGTCCATGTCTAATGCATCAGTGTGTTCCTGATGAATGTGAAGCAGAGCAACACTATTTAAGCGCCTCTGTGACATTGTTGATCTAAGATATGTTTTCAGTCTCCGAGTCCTGAGAAAGAACGCCAGCTGTACAAGTTGATACTGGTACTGTCAGTAAGATCTGAATAAATTTTATAAACTCTGGCAGTAAATCACGAATGGCTTGTTTTTCTGTGATGACACAGTACACATCTTGCAATGAATCAACAGTTTTCCCACTAGCTTTTGCAATGTCAATGAACATGTCACGGTGTAGTTGCAGACGCCCTGCATCTAAGTCATTGCCATAAAAATTAGATATGGAATCTAATGGGCCTTGTCCTATCGCAAATCGTTCTGCATCTAACATAAGCTTCTGAGCTGGAGTCTGAAATCTGTCTTTGACTGAAAGAACAACCTGATCAATCACTTGGAAAAATATTCTCCTGAAGTGGTCTTTTGGGGATGCATCAGTAACTGATTGAGAGCCATCATCTATACGACGAGGAACTTTGCGTTGACACGGAAGAACTGGTTCATCTAACTGCAGTTCCTCAGCTCTTCCATCCACTGTACTCCAGAAGTTGTCAAACTGCCCTCTGTATTGTTGCATAGTGTTGAGAAGAGTTTGAATCATACAATTAGCTTTTAGAAATTGAAGAGAGGTTGCTTGAAGGGCTGTGTTTATGCTATCACAGTGAGAGAAAATTTTTAAGAGAAGACTCAAGAAGAAAAATCCTTTAAATGATCGTAGCTGGGCCAAGAACCCTCCAGCTTTTGCCCCACATTCCCGAGTATTCCCTGAGGACACACTGTCCAGAAATTCCAATAATGCTAAATAGTTTTCTAGAATCGAATTTGAACTATTTGCCCTCACTGTCCACCTTGTTGGAGCAAATGGTCGTAAAGAGCCAGGCCTAGTGTCTTCCATACCGCTTTGTATGTTTTCAAAAAAAGTTAGCCGTTTTGGAGAGTCTCTAATGAATGTTATGAGTTCTCGTAACTGATTTAGTATGTCTCGACATTCTTGTATTTTGCTGATGCGGTCCTGTACTACAAGGTTCAAGGAATGTGTCAAACAATGTACGAAAAGGGCCCTAGGCTCAACAGCATTTAGCCTAGTCTGCACTCCAGAGTGAATACCAGCCATAGTAGCAGCTCCATCATAACACTGACCCCGGCATTTATTTATATCCAAGTCAAAACGTAACAAAACATCTTTAAGGATACTGAATAGTGTAGCAGCATCTACAGCTGGTGTTTCATGAAATCCTAAAAATGCTTCTTCAATTCCGAAATCCTCAGTAACAAATCGAAAACATATTGAGACTTGCTTGTGAACAGTAATGTCCGTTGTCTCATCCATCATTACAGCAAAATACTGAGCTGCTTTGATTTTGGAAACAATTCGGTTTTGCACATCTTGTCCCATAATGTCCGGCATTTCATTCATTATGTCATGAGACAACCACTTGTAGCTATCCCTTAACAACCACTGCTGCAACTGTGGACAATCAGTGGCTCGCACTTTTAGCACTTGCATGTAATTTGAACTCTCATCTGTATGGCCCTGATAGCAAGCCCTGTCGGGCCAGTAATCTTAAAGTTGTCATCATTTTAAAAGTGCAATCCTTGCATCTACTGCTCGCTGCCTACTGGCATCAGACATAATGCTGTACACATTTTGCTTAACATGTGTTTTCATTACAGCCTCACTGTGGCAGCCACTTTTTTCATGGGATTCAAATCTTTCTATTGCCTTATGCCATGCACTATAACCAGTAACTGTGAATGCTTCATCAGCTTTTGTGGAAAATGTGAGCAGTTTTCTCTCTCTTGCCTCTTTACACACTGAACAGAAGGCTTTTTTTTGATTGGAATCATACAGTAACCATTTGAACCGGTCAAGCCACCTTTCTTGAAAGGTTCTGACTTTTTTCTTGGCGACTACTAATGATTCCTCCTGTGACTGTCTTGTTATTTCTTTTACAGACAGAGTGCTGCTGCTGCTACATGGCTCCTCAACATCAACCACGTCCACATCCCTAGCAATGTGAACTTGTGCAGCTGCTGTTTCCTCAGCTTCAGTCTCACAACTTGCTACGTCACTTGTTGATAGTGCTGCTGTTGTACTGCTTGCCTCACTCTGTTTAGCCCATTTTTTAATAAACTTGTCCATTTTAACTTACAGTGTGTGTTTCTCTTGTGTTGATTCAGAATAGGTTACACTGTTAGTTACTGTTCTGGACAGAATATGATTAAAACATTAAAGTCAAACTCAGTGGAGGTCAGAATAACACTAGACAATCAGTTCCAGCACTTTGTTTTTCACACAAGGACGCCTCTTAAATCCTAATAGTCTGATTTATTTGGGGTTTTTTTTATTCGTTTTTGGACGGTCAGACACTGGTAGGGACTGGACAGGAGGACTGTGACTGGCTGCTGGATAAGACTCAGCTGCTCACCCTCTCACACAGACTTCACAAGCACCCACAGACAGAGCACTACTGCCTATTGTCACTTGGACCATACGCGAAGACACCTCAGTGCTGTGCAATCAGCACTCTGACTTTACTATTTTACTTGTATTTTCTTTGGACGGTCAGACACTGGTAGGGACTGGACAGGAGGACTGTGACTGGCTGCTGGATAAGACTCAGCTGCTCACCCTCTCACACAGACTTCACAAGCACCCACAGACATAGCACTACTGCCTATTGTCACTTGGACTATACGGCCCAGAAGACACCTCAGTGCTGTGCAATCAGCACTCTGACTTTACTATTTTACTTGTATTTTTCTTTCGGATGGTCAGACACTGGTAGGGACTGGACAGGAGGACTGTGACTGGCTGCTGGATAAGACTCAGCTGCTCACCCTCTCACACAGACTTCACAAGCACCCACAGACAGAGCACTACTGCCTATTGTCACTTGGACTATACGGCCCAGAAGACACCTCAGTGCTGTACAATCAGCACTCTGACTTTACTATTTTACTTGTATTTTTCTTTCGGACGGTCAGACACAGGTAGGGACTGGACAGGAGGACTGTGACTGGCTGCTGGATAAGACTCAGCTGCTCACCCTCTCACACAGACTTCACAAGCACCCACAGACAGAGCACTACTGCCTATTGTCACTTGGACTATACGGCCCAGAAGACACCTCAGTGCTGTGCAATCAGCACTCTGACTTTACTATTTTACTTGTATTTTTCTTTCGGACGGTCAGACACTGGTAGGGACTGGACAGGAGGCCTGTGACTGGCTGCTGGATAAGACTCAGCTGCTCACCCTCTCACACAGACTTCACAAGCACCCACAGACAGAGCACTACTGCCTGTTGTCACTTGGACTATTCGGCCCAGAAGACACCTCAGTGCTGTGCAATCAGCACTCTGACTTTACTATTTTACTTGTATTTTTCTTTCGGACGGTCAGACACTGGTAGGGACTGGACAGGAGGACTGTGACTGGCTGCTGGATAAAATCTCAGCTGCTCACCCTCTCACACAGACTTCACAAGCACCCACAGACAGAGCACTACTGCCTATTGTCACTTGGACTATACGGCCCAGATGACTTTACTATTTTACTTGTATTTTTCTTTCGGACGGTCAGACACTGGTAGGGACTGGACAGGAGGACTGTGACTGGCTGCTGGATAAGACTCAGCTGCTCACCCTCTCACACAGACTTCACAAGCACCCACAGACAGAGCACTACTGCCTATTGTCACTTGGACTATACGGCCCAGAAGACACCTCAGTGCTGTGCAATCAGCACTCTGACTTTACTATTTTACTTGTATTTTTCTTTCGGACGGTCAGACACTGGTAGGGACTGATAGGAGGACTGTGACTGGCTGCTGGATAAGACTCAGCTGCTCACCCTCTCACACAGACTTCACAAGCACCCACAGACAGAGCACTACGCCTATTGTCACTTGGACTATACGCCCAGAAGACACCTCAGTGCTGTGCAATCAGCACTCTGACTTTACTATTTTACTTGTATTTTTCTTTCAGACGGTCAGACACTGGTAGGGACTGGACAGGAGGACTGTGACTGGCTGCTGGATAAGACTCAGCTGCTCACCCTCTCACACAGACTTCACAAGCACCCACAGACAGAGCACTACTGCCTATTGTCACTTGGACTATACGGCCCAGAAGACACCTCAGTGCTGTGCAATCAGCACTCTGACTTTACTATTTTACTTGTATTTTTCTTTCGGACGGTCAGACACTGGTAGGGACTGGACAGGAGGACTGTGACTGGCTGCTGGATAAGACTCAGCTGCTCACCCTGTCACACAGACTTCACAAGCACCCACAGACAGAGCACTACTACTGCCTATTGTCACTTGGACTATACGGCCCAGAAGACACCTCGGTGCTGTGCAATCAGCACTCTGACTTGTATTTTTTCTTCCTGATGGTCAGACACTGGTAGGGACTGGACAGGAGACCCCTCTCTGACTTGACTTTGTTCACTTTTGGATGATCAGACACTGGTAGGGACTGGACAGGAGACCCCTCTCTGACTTGATTTTGTTCACTTTTGGATGGTCAGGCTCTGCCACTGGTGGTACAGGCACGAGTCTCGACTAGACAGAAGTACTAGGCTGCAGCACGTTCTTTAACAGTGTCACAGTCAGCAAACAATGACCAACCAACTGACTGTTCAGTTCACTCAAACTGAAGCAGCAATGCCAGCAACTCTCCCTTCCTCTCCAGACTGAGACCCCCCCCCCAACACTGCGGCTGGCTAACTTTGCTGCAGTCTGCAGACGAAAGACAACCCACACACACCACACCAACACACACACACAGCCTGAGCTTGGCCCTAGCCCGAACTCACTGCAGAATTTTTTTAAAGATGCTGTTTTTGTTTGCTACTAGTATGTGACTGTCCTGAGTCCTGCAGACAATGTTGCCACTTGCAGACTACAGTGTGTCACAAAACTCAACCAAACTGAAACACACTATCTAGTCTAGGCTCGCCTCTAGCACTGCAGTTTTAAAATTATTTTTTTTAAGTCTGCAACAGGCGGTGGTAGTACCCCTCCTCCCTGCTTGGTCCCTTAGTTAGCTAGGCTAGAGCTAAAGAATTGGTTCAGCAGCAGGTCCACGCAACGACGATCACGTCCACAACACGAAAAAATGACTTGCTCCTCCTTACTCAGCTCACACAGCAATGGAGGATCCTCACTGCGTGCAAACGCAAGTTGCAACTCACTCCTTGCATGTGATATGCAGGAGCTCTCAGTTGAAGCTGCTCTCTACCTGCATCACATGACCGTCTCCTTGACGAGTCATGTGTCTCTAGTCTAGATTCGTATCATTCCGGTGATTGGAGAGGACTCGGAGCCAGACAGTTGCAGCGAGCGGACTCAGACTCGAGTACAGTATGAGCGCACGGCACGCAGGTGGTTCGAGTAAATACCCTTATTATGGGGAGAACGGAGAAGGGCAAACCCGCCCCAGGCCCCCAGCCCAATACACAGTGTGTGTTTGTTTGTTTGTTTGTTTGCTTGCTTGGGGTATGGGATGTCAGACGGATAATTGCCTTAAGCTCCGCGAAGGTCCCCAGTTGTCCTGTACAGTTAGAGCTAGCCACTTCTATTCCCATTGTGTTGCTGTACTTTCCATTCGGCGCCTTCGGCACAGAGGGAGACGGGGGAGTTAATTACTACTATAGCAGGCGAGCTATGGACAAGGCTGTTGTACCCTCCTCAGAACCCACCTGAGAGACAGCCAGGGGGTAATATCGCGCTGCAACCTGCTGCACCTGAGAGACGGGACGGGGGGGGGTAGTTGGCTGCACCTGGAGAGACAGGACTAGGGATAACACTTCTGCTCCCACGGAGAGACGGGACTAGAGAGTAACATCGCTGCACTCACCTCAGACAAGGGGATAAGGGATAACATTGCTGGATCGGCTGGGCTGCAGGAGAGACCTGGAGGCTGGAGCCAAACTGTTTGGGCTTTGGGGGTCAGACACGCGGATCATTTCACCATTGGGGACAATCTGTTCTGTGGAAGGAAATAAGGTGCCCTTTTCTTACTTCATAAAGGAGAAGCGGCTTATTTTAAATAAAAAAAAACAATTGTCGCATGTTTCCTATTTTTCCATTCTCACCAGTTGCACTGGGAACTAAAACGGTGAGCAGTGCACTTTTGTACGATTCGGAAAGCAAGAAGGGAGGAGGAGGTCTTCTGTCGGGGTGCCAGGGTTGCAGTGTCCCCCCCTTGGTACCAGAGCTCTACTGCCCCTCTTGGGTACCAACAAGCCTCACCCAGCTAAGCTCTGCACTCCTGCTGATTGTCTCCCTGTTGCCCTTGGCACTACCTACCCAGCACCACCAGTACAAGGAGCTGATACCATCAGTATCTCTGCATTTGGCCAGAATCTCTTACTCCGACTCTTCCCGGACAACAGCTTTCTTTCCCCGGTTCTGAAGATCCAACATGTCAGTGGCGGCAGCTTGGGGCACGGGGGGCACCGGCAGGATGGGACATTGGCGTGGTCCGTGGGGGCAGGTCTTCGGAGGCATCAGCAGGATTGGTACAAACTCGGGGGTCAGATGAAAGAGGGCGCTAGACTAGGGGGACAGGAGCCAGAGGGGGGCAAACTCAGGAAGCATCAGCTAGAGTGGGATAGACTTGACAGACAGGGTTCGAAGGGTGTCCGACTAGGAGGGCAGGGGCTAGAGGGAAGCAGACTTGGGATTGGGACTACCAATGCAATGCGCCACTGTTTCTACTCCGGCCAAGTGAACCAGGACCGCAGTTCTTTGGTTGCTGTCAGCCTCTGTGGCGGGATCCGTGGCTCTTTCGTGTACCAAGGGGCTGAATACCTGATTGAGCCCGTCAGTCCGGGGCAGGGCCCCAGGGCGGCCGGTGGAGCCCTGCACTACTCCATTGACTCCAAGGAACGGGGGACCTGCAGGGTCGGTGACAAAGGGTTTGGGACCAGAAGGGGAAGCCGGACCGGTGCAACTGAGAATTTCTTCACAGAACGGGTGGTGGACAAGTGGAACACCCTGCCAGAGGAAGTGGTGGGGGCTGAAACAATCACGGGATTTAAGAATGCATGGGATAGACATAAAGGAATTCTGGAGGTCAGGGGTAAGGGGCAACAGACTTCCTGGAAAACATAAACTGAACTTACAAACTTAAATGGGCAGACTGGGTGGGCCATAGGCCCTTATCTGCCGACACTGTCTATGTATCTATGTATGTATCTGTGTAACTCTCGGGCAAGAGGATAGCGGAATGGTAAGGGCGGCGGTGGGGGTCGGACCTGCTTGGAGCCGAGGGAACATGTATCCTGCAGGTCGGGGCTGGATGCAACTGCCTCCGGGTTCCCGGCTGCGGGACGGAGACTGCAGGGCAGAGCTCGATGCTTCGTCTCGGTCGGAGCCCCAGTTCGTGTGGAGACACTGGTGGTGGCAGATCCGTCCAGTCCATGGTTCGAACTTTGACTCTATGGCACCGAGCTGCAGTGAGCACGTTACCTCTTTAATGTTCTTGTTTCCTGCTTTGCCTCTTTTATTAGCCAAAGAGTGCAGGGTAATTCGGCAATTTCGGGCAGATTTGTCTTTAATGTTTTGTCCAAAACCATTAAAGTCGGACCACTTTTGAGGAATTTCTTATTTAATAGACTGCGGCTTTGTTCCGGATAATTGAGTCAAAGTTGTCTGCTGCTACGAGGGCCGACTTGTGAAGGATTGTGGACTGGGTGGTGCAGGGTCATGGCTGGAGGTCGGGACGGATGATGGGGGTGCTCATTTAAACTTTGTGGGTTCTCAAGCCCCCGAGCACCCACGCTGTCGGCGCCCCTGTTGGGTGGTGAATCACTGAGTAACCGGCTGGAGTTGTGGCCTCTAATATGGGGCCAGAGTTCTCGTCCAGCCAGGTCTCAGTGACACATGCCAAGTCCACGTTACAAAATACACGTATTACATAGACACACAAAAAGACTGTCGCGTACTTTCACAAAAATGGGTAAAACCATGAAAATGCAGGATGTCAGCAACAACAGCAATGTTTTGGTTTTACAAACTCTTGAAAACAACCAACTTTAATCCTATTCCATGGGACAACTACCTTTGGTCTCAAATAGTCTGGCAACTTATTCCAAATTCTTGGGTTGCTGGCAACTACGGTGGAGTTTCCCTTTACTGTTCTCATTTGGGGAATCACCAGTTCTAGGTTTTGTGCTTGTGTCCCAATACCTGCGTACTGAGTTGCCCCTATGTTTTTTCACCTCCGTTTTTTATTACCGATTTAAATTAGATTAGAGGGAGCCCAGCCAGCAGGACTTCAGTAACTAAGATGTATTTACTTTTCAGTAGTTGCTGTCAGCACGACAAATGCAGTGACTTCAGGGATTATGGCTGATTTCCAAGTGAACAAGATTTAATCATAAAATGCTGCTAAAAGCTGAGGGGAACCTGAAAACTCACAGTCAACCTGTTTTGCACTTCACTTCAAAGGGAATGAAGTGTTTCAAGTTCCCATAATTGCTTGCAGTAGTTGAAAGATGTGATTGTACTAAACAGGCTGATGCTTGGCTGGTCAGGTAGCACAGAGGTAACACTTCCACTTGCTGCTTCAGTGACCTGAGGTCAAGAACAGAACTGGGTTGCTGAGGGCCGTCGGGGGAAGGAGCAGTGAGCATCCCACAAGACAGCTCTTTTTCTTCCCACCTCCTGCCACTTCACTGCCACCTGGAAAAGGCCAGGTGGTAGCATAGCTGAGGTACACTTGGGGGGCACCAGACGATAACATTGTGGCCAATGTGCAGTTGCATTATTGTGTCAGTGGCTCAGCAGGTTGCAGACTAACCTCTTAGGTGGGAGGATCAGAAGGTTGTGGTTTCTAGTCCCATATCAGGAACTTGGGTAAAAATCCCAATACTAACACTGTATTGCTGCATGGGGGGGAGTGCTGCAGTTCTGAGGTGCTGTCTTTAAGATGAGACATTAAACTGAGTTTCCATCTGCCTGTTCTGGTGGTTTTTTAGGTGGACATTAAACATCTCATGGCACTTATCAATAAATAGTAGGGGAACTTTCCTAGCATCCTGTCCAAATTTCCCCCATTTACTTAAAATACCACCAACAGCTTAACCTGATTCAGTATGTCTGATTGCATGTGTATCCCTGTACCCTGCCCCTGGGACGAGGCTCAAAATATGCAGAATTGCCTAGTCTTCCTTTCTGTCAACAAAAACAAAAAAATAAATCATTACACACCGAAGCCCTTGGGGGTAAAAGCGGCGGAAAAATCCCTGACTGTACATGATGAAGTCTAGCTCCCTGCAGGCCCAACATCGCCAACTAGGCGTTTGCCTGTGCACCTGATCCAGCCCCTGTTGGGGAGGTGACACTCCCCGGGGGCCCCCTCCCTTGGAGGGGGGGGGGCAAGCCATGGGGGATAAGGAAGCCTGGGTTATTATCAGGGAAGATGGATAATGTGGCTGACATGGCTGGGCACATAGTGACCAGTAGGTGAGAGGAGGAGATAAACACAGGGTTGAAAATTGTTATATTACAGCAGTTGATATGCTACCATAATGTAAGTCTGGCTGAGGTGCTTCACTGTTGTTTTTTGCCATGCCTATTCACTTTGCACTTATTCATTATGTTATTCTGATTGCAGATTACTGTAACTGTGAATTGTGTCTGTATTTTGTACCCCCAATCCCCTTCCTCCGTGACGCACCTGGAAATGAGCCTTGGCTCAGTGTGCCTTTCAGTCGCCAATTTTTTCAAATAAATAAATACATAAATGAATTCATAAATACATAAAACTGAAAGAAAATGGTAATGTGCTAAGACAAAGAAGGTGCATGCACTGTGGTAGTAGATGTCCAGTGTCAGTGGCTCAGTAGGTAGCACACTCGCCTCTGAGGCCAGGAGATCAGAGGGCTGTGGGTTCAGTTCCCACATCTGGCACTTGGGTTAATATCCCAGTACTGACACTGTAGTGCAGCATGAGAGGGGTGCTGCACTTCTGAGGTGCCGTCTTTCGGATGAGACGTTAAACCGAGGTCCCATCTGCCTGGATTGGTGGTAGTTCAGGTGGATGTTAAAGATCCCATGGCACTTATCGAAAAAGAGTAGGGGAATTTCCCCGGTGTCCTGGCTAAATTACCCTCATTCACTAAAAATACCACCAACAGCTTAATGTGGTTCAAGGTCAGTTGGCATTCATCTGTATCCCCCTCCCCTGGGTCGTGCCTGAAAATAGGCAGGATTTGTCTAGTGCACTTACCCAGTCAACAAAAGCTAAATAAATAAATAATGTCACCATTTACTTGTTTACACATGAATGCCAGATCTGAAAAACTGGTCACTGCACAGTCAGGGGGAACTGGGAGAGCAAATTTCCCTTGGTACTGTAGTATTGCTTTGGGTCTCTGTGCATGGCAGCTCATTATTATGTTTGCTTGTACGCATGTGCAAGAAACATAGTGCCATCATCCGAG
Organism: Neoceratodus forsteri; assembly: GCA_016271365.2. Taxonomy (NCBI): domain Eukaryota; kingdom Metazoa; phylum Chordata; order Ceratodontiformes; family Ceratodontidae; genus Neoceratodus; species Neoceratodus forsteri. The sequence goes on along the minus strand of CM057452.1, from coordinate 116,078,114 downwards.
TTTTCCAGAGGTGTGTCAGCCTCTTCCAATTCAGTCAGTGTGTTTGCAGGCGTGGTCACAGTGCGCCAATCACTGCTCCAGCTGTCTATAGCAGCTGAAAATGCAGTGGCATACAATTGAAAGGGAGAGCTCCGCTTCAGTGAACAGAGCTCCCCATCAACACACATGCCTTGCGCTGTGGCACTCCCCTCCCGCACATACTGCTTGGCAGCGTGGGTGCTCAATCCCCGTCGGCTGCAGCCCCCAAAGCATCCAGGTGCCACGCTGGAGGCCACCCCAGCGTGGCAAATTGTGTTATGGCGACGGGGTGCCCAATCCTCGTCGGCTCCAGCTCCCCAACAGCCTTCAGCTGCCACGCTGGGAGCCTACCCCAGCGTGGCAACGCCCCTGTAGTCTTTTGTCCTCGTAGTCTTAGAAAACAACCTGTAAATACAAAACTGTCCTCGGCGCTTTCTCCCTGCCCTCCTCCACAACCCACATCACCCACTGCGCACCCTGACTTCCCACATCCTCCCACCCCATACTTACCTCTGGAGCTCAGTGCAGTGATCTTCGGTGGACCGGGAACACGTCTGCACTCTTCAAAGCTGACTGAGGAAATGCTGGTAAGCTGTATAATGGGATAGATAGGATTTTTTCAACTTTGTTGCATATCTCAGGCATTTTTGGGAATAGTGTTCATAAGGTGGGCTCTCAAAAAGCCTATTTTGAAAATTTGGTGGAAAAATTCCTAAAAATGACTGTTTTACGAGCGTGCGTTGCGCAGTTCCTACGCACGCTTGTAAGTTTGTGAAATTTCAATATTTTCACTCCAGATTTTCAACATTGCCATTTTACCACATCTCCTTATGAGCAGTACAGCTGTCATTTTTCACATCTCACTCAAACGATGTTTCCGCACATGTAGTGCACAATGGCGCCGTCGGTGTGCGAAATCAATGTACGGGACACATTAAGAAAATCACAGTGATACTGTTCATGAGCAGAAGTCTTAAAATGGCTATGTTGAAAATTTAGTGAAAAAATTCCTAAAAATGACTGTTTTAGAGCGTGCGTTGCAGAGTTCCTACGCATGCTCGTAAGTTCGCACATTTTCAATATTTTCACTCCAGATTTTCAACATTGCCATTTTACCACACCTCCTTATGAGCAGTACAGTTGTCATTTTTCACATCTTGCCCACAACGTGTTTCTGCCCATGTAGCCGCACAATGGCGCAGTCGGTGTGCGAAATCAATGTATGGGACACGTTAAGAAAATCACAGTGACACTGGTCATGAGCAGAGGTGTTAAAATGGCTATGTTGAAAATTTGGTGAAAAAATTCCCAAAAATGACTGTTTTAGGAGCGCACGTTGCGCAGTTCCTACACACGCTGGCAAGTTTGCGAATTTGTAATATTTGCACACCAGATTTTCAACGGTGCCATTTTACCGCACTTCCTTATGAGCAGTACAGCTACCATTTTTCACATCTCGCCCAAAATGTGTTTCCACACATATAGCGCACAATGGTACAGTCGGTGTGCAAAAACAATGTTTGGGACAGATTAAGAAAATCACAGTGACACTGGTCATGAGCAGAGGTCTTAAAATGGCTATGTTGAAACTTTGGTGACAAAACTCCGTAAAATGACTGTGTTACGAGTGAGCATTGCGCAGTTTCCACGCACCCTCGTACGTTCATGAATTTATAATATTTTCAGTCCAGATTTTCACCAGTGGTATTTTCCACCTCCTTATGAACAGTACAGCTGTCATTTTCCACAACATGGCGAAATGTGTTTTCACACTTTCAGCACAGAAATGCATAGTAAGCTGTGGGAAATCATTGTTGGGACATAGATACATAGATACATAGACAGTGTCGGCAGATAAGGGCCTATGGCCCACCCAGTCTGCCCATTTGAGCTTGTAAGTTCAGTTTGTTTTCCTAGAAGTCTGTTGCCCTCACCCTGACCTCCAGAATTCCTTTATGTCTATCCAATGCATTCTTAAATCCGTGATTGTTTCAGCCCCCACCACTTCCTCTGGCAGGATGTTCCACTTGTCCACCACCCGCTCTGTGAAGAAATTCTTTCTCATGTTTCCTCTGAATCGCCCTCCCTCCAACTTCATCCCATGCCCTCTAGTCCTGGAACATCTTTTGCTTAAAAATAGTGTTTCCTGCACCCTGTTCCTCCCTGTAAGATACTTGTATGTCTCTATCATATCCCTCTCTCCCTCCTCTCCTCCAGGAGTACATGTTCAGTTCCTTCAACCTGTCTTCATAGGACTTGTGATGCAATCCATGCACCATCTTTGTTGCCCTCCTCTGAACCTTCTCTACCTGTCTATGTCCTTACGTAGGTATGGTCTCCAGAACAACTACACTGTACTCCAGGTGGGGCCTCACTAGTGTCTTGTATAGCGGAATTATGACCTCCCTTTTCCTGCTGGTAATGCCCGCGATAACATCCCAGCATCCTATTTGCTTTACCTGCCGCCTTGTCACACTGTTTCCCTACCTTGAGGTCATCAGAGATGATAACCCCAAGATCCCTTTCCTGCTTGGTGCATAGCCTCACCCCCAACTGATATATTGTGCCAGGGTTTTGTGCCCCATATGCATTATCTTGCACTTCTTTGCATTGAATTTCAACTGCCAAACCCTGACCATTCTTCAAGTTTCTGCAGGTCACTTCTCATTCTGTCTACACCCTCTGGTGTGTCTACTCTGTTACAGAGCTTTGTGTCATCAGCGAACAGTGAAATTCTGCCTTCTAGGTCCTGCGCCATGTCACTGATGAAGATGTTGAATAGGACCGCCCCAGCACTGATCCCTGTGGTACCCCAATGGTCACTCTTCCTTCTGTGGAGTGACAGCCATTACCACCACCCTCTGTGTCCTGCCACCCAGCCAGTTACCTACCCACCACACTACTGTCCTGCCCACACCCATATTCTCCAGTTTGTGTAATAGTCTTCTATGTGGCACAGTGTCAAAGGCCTTGCTGAAGTCCAGATAGGCCATGTCCACTGCCCTCCCTGATCCACCTCCTAGTCACCCAGTCAAAAATTCAATGAGGTTGGTCTGACATGACCTCCCCTGGTGAAACCATGCTGCCTTGGGTCCTGTAGTCCATTGACAACCAGATGTTCCACCAATCTCTCCTTCAGTAGTGCTTCCATGATCTTCCCCACTACCGAGGTGAGGCTGACTGGTCTGTAGTTCCTGCTTCCTCTTTGTTCCCACTTTTGTATAAGGGGACTACATCTGCTGTCCTCCAGTCTTTGGGTACCTCCCTGTTTCCAGTGATCAGCTAAACAGGATTAGCCAGAGTTCAGCCACCACCTCTCTTAGTTCTTTAAGGACCCTGGGTGCACCCCATCTGGCCCCATTGCTTTATCAACTCTTGTACTTCCAGTTCCTTCAGGACCCTTTCTCGTGTAAATGGACTTGTGTCCATTTCTGCACCATTCTCACCCTTGTACTCCTTCAGACCCATTACCCTCCTCTTCCTCAGTAAAGACTGAGCAGAAATACCTGTTCAGTATGTCAGCTTTACTGTTGTCATCCTCCACGCCCCCATCCTCCCCTTCAGTCTCACTATCCCTCCCTTTGTCTTTCTTTTTCACTTATGTACCTGTAAAGGTTTTGTCCCTCTACCCACTGATTTTGCAATGTGTTCTTCTGTCTGAGCTTTGGCTTCCTTACTGACCTCCTGCCTCCTTTGCTTCTCCTGGTATTCTCCCTATCCCCTTCTGCCTGTGTCTTTTGTATTGCCTGAATGCAATCTTTTGGCTTTCACTTTCTTTGCTACCTCTTTGGAAAACCATAATGGTCTCCTCTTCCTTTTCCTCTTGCTAACCTGCTTAATACATAATTCTGTTGTTCTTGTAATCCCATTTTAAATACTGCCCACTGTTCCTCAACCCTGATTCTGTCCCATTCCCTTAATGCCTCTTTCAAGTATCTCCCCATTTTCCCAAAGTCTGCCCCCTAAAATCCAGGATCGTGTTTTTGTGTGGTTTGGGTCTGCTCTTTCTGTGATTTCAAACCACAATGACTGGTGGTCACTGTTTCCCAGGTGCTCCCCACTGTTACCCCATCACACTGTCCCTGTTTGTGAGCACAAGGTCCAGTATTGCCTTCTGCGAGTTGGTTCCATGACCAGTTGCTTGAAAGGCACCCTGAAGAGTCAGGATAAATCTGCTCCTAGTTGATGCTGCTGCTGGGATGCTCCAGTCCACGTCTGGAATATTGAAGTCTCCAACCAGTACTACCTCACCCTTGTCTGCCATCCTTTGGATGGCTAGCATCAACTCCTATCTGTTTCTTCCTCCTGGGCTGGTGGTCTATAGACCACACCTGTGCGGATGGCTGTCCCCATTTTCCTTTCCAGCTTAACCCACAGTATCTCTCCATTTTGTTCCTCCTGGATCTCTGTGGCCCTTATGTCATTTTTCACATAGAGTGCCACTCCTCCTCCCTTCCTGCCTGCTCTGTCTCTTCTGAATATGTTGTAGCCAGGTATGACCATCTCCCAGTCGTGGTTTATCATTACACCAGGTTTCAGTGATGGCCACAATGTCCAGGTCTGACTGCACCATGACAGCCTCCAGATCTTCCATCTTGTTGCTAAGGCTCCTGGCATTTGCACACGTGGCTTTCCATGATTTGACCTCCTAGACTGTCTCACTGTTCTACTCCAGCCCCTTCCTTGGTTGTCATTTATCCCTGGTTCTCCTTGCTGTCTGCCCGCCTGCTGAATTTTGCCCCTTTCTGCTTATCCACCTCTTGGGCAATTAATCTCCATCTTTTTGCACACTGCTTTGCAGAGATAGCCACTCCTCTGGTTCACTGGTTCCACTGCTAGCTGTGGGGGGTGAGCAAGTAGGTACCCTCCTTGCTGGCCTGCCACCCCTCTTTGCTAGTTTAAATGCTTGTCAATGTAGCATTTAAACTTATCATTGAGTGCTTGGATTCCCCTCCAGGATGGATGCAGGCCGTCAGGCTTGAACAAACCTCCATCCCTCCAGGTGGGTCCCTAGTCACCAATGAATCCAAACCCTTCCTCACAGCACCAGTTCTTCAACAGATAAAGAAAATCACACTGACACTGTTCATTATCAGAGGTCCCAGAATGCCTGTGTTAACAATCTGCTGTAAAAAAATCCACAAACTAGTTACATTCACGGGTGTCGTTGCTGGCAGTTTCTCTACACTTAAGTGACTTCACCAGTTTTAAGATTTTCACAGCAGATTTTCAACGATGCCAATTTTACACCTCCCCATAGAACAGTACCGCTGTCATTTTCACATCCTGTTGGAATGTGTTTTGCACCTGTGGTGCCAAATGCCATAGTCACTGTGCAAAATCAGTTTTCGGCTAACAAACTGATATTGCCACTGTTCATGAGGTGGGGGTCACAAAAAAACCATGTTGAAAATTTGGAGTGAAAATACCAACGAATGCCTGAGGCGTTAGGGTTTCCGACCATAGCGCCCCACCCTGTAGAGAATGACAGGCATCAGGAGTGTGACTTGGGATTTTTGCCTGTCATGCTCATACCATTCCACCCCCACCCACACCATGCAGCCACTGAGAGGTATCAAGGTGTGCCTCGGACTCTTCGGGCCCAAACTTCACCCCATTCTCCTATACCGCACCCATCTCACCGTATTTCCTGATGGAACAGGGTGTGCATAAGGGCCAAAGACCCCAAGGCACACCGTGACACTTGTCAGTGTCTGCAGGGTAGGGTGTGGTGAAATGGCGTGGTCGTTATGCCTGACGACCCAAAGGCACACCCCAATGCCTATCACTCTCTGCAGAGTGGTGGTGGGGTTGGCTTCAGTTCAGTACATCGCTGCCATTCCTATTATGCAGCTCTGTAACTTCTATTCTACCAATGCCAATGCCAGCAAGCAAACATTCGGCATTGACAAATGCTTGTCTTTATAAGGCAACTGGCCAACTGCTAATGTTTTTTTTTCAAAATTCTATTTTCTTTAATATATACTATTTTATTAGACCTTGAACAATGCAAATAATTTTATAAATTTTATAAAACAAAAAAAGATTTGTGTTACTTTTCAATAGTTGTTGCCAAAATAAACAGTGAAGTTGCAGGTGGTGGTGTGTGTACGCACCAGTATGGTGTATATAATGTGACTGTTCAGACACTGTATTTGTGAAATGACAGCTGTCACATTCATGAGGTGGTGTAAAAAAATAGTTATGTTGAAAATTTGGAGTCAAAACATTTAAAATTACTAAAGTTCCGAGTGAGCATAGTAAAATTTCAACATTGTGCATAACATTGCCATTTTTAAATATTTTTACCCCAAATTTTCAACATACCTTTCTTATTTCACTTCATTAATAAGAGCAGTGAAACTTTTAAATCCCACCTGAAAGGTGATTTCGCCAAGTGCCACGAAATCACCCTTCCAGCTAGATTTGTGTAATCCCACCAACATTGTTCATGAGGCGGGATCCCAAAAAGGCCATGTTGAAAATTTCTGTTCAAAATATGTAAAAATGGCAAAGTTTTACAGCAAGTTGAAACCCCCTAGACATCAGGGAAAGTGAAAGCATTACGGGGATGACACTAGACACCAGTGAAACTAAGTCCAAAATGCTTTTGTGTATGAAGGGATCCTTTTTCATATGGCTGAATTATTTTTTCATTTGGCCACACGAAAAAAAAAAGCAGAAGCTCTTTCGTATGGCCAGATTATTTTTCTGTTCCCTGCCGCTATCCTGCCAGTGTCTACTGAGCATGCTCAGAACCAAAACTCTAAAAGGTGATTTTGCCAAGTGCCCATGAAATCGCCTTTCCAGCTGGATTTGTGTTATTCTACCATAATTGTTCATGAAGTGGGATCCCAAAAAGGCCATGTTGAAAATCTGTGCTTAAAATATGCAAAAATTGCAAAGTTTTGCAGCAAGTTGAAAACCCCATTGAAATACATTGAACCATTTGTCATATTGCAGTCGGCATTTCCAGCACCAAGATGTGACTTTGGTGAGTGGATCTTCACACTGTGACCTGTTCAGGTAAGCGAGGGTGTGGGGGTCTACTGGGGGAGTGTGGAGTGGTGGGTGCCAAGTGGGAGGTGAGGGTGGGAGGTCAGATCGGCGAGGGACAGTTTTCTTTTTTTGCAGGATAAAAATAAAAACACGTTGAGGGACATATTTCTTTATTTCCACCCAGGACAGCGATTAGCACCAGGGAAAGTCATACCATTACAGGGACCATGATCAGAGGGTAGGGGGTGCCACTAGACTCCAGGGAAAGTGAAAGCATTATGGGGATGGTGATCGGACGGTGGGGGATACCACTAGACACCAGGGAAAGTGAAAGCAGTACAGGGATGGTGATCAGAGGGTAGGGTGCCAGTAGGCACCAGGGAAACAAAGCATTATGGGGACGGTGATCAGAGGGTGAGGGGTGCCACTGGACACCAGAGAAAGTGGAAATCATTATGGGGCTAGTGATTGGATGGTGGGGAGGTGCCACTAAACACTAGGGAAAGTCAAACCATTACGGGGACGGCGATCGGAGGGTGGATGTTGTCACTAGACACCTGGGAAACATTGAAACAATACAGGGACGGCAGTCGGAGGGTGGGAGGTGCCGCTAGACACCAGCGAAACTAAGTCCAAAATATTTTTGTGTATGAAGGGATTCTTTTTCATATGGCCAAATTCTTTTTTCATTTGGCCACACAAAAAAAAAAGGCGGAAGTGAGTTACGAAAAAGGATGCAAATAGTAAAAAGATACCTTTGGTGTCATTTTAACAATAGTAAAATGCAGAATCCACCTAATGGGGTCCTGATGAGCAAGATACATGTGTTGGTATCTACAGCATGTCATATTTCTGGGTTTTCAGTTTTTTTTTTTTAAAAGACGGAAAACAAGATGGCAACATACAGTATGAAAAAGGATTTTTTCATGAAAAAGGATTCACCCATACAAAAAAGGATCCTTTTTCGTATGGCCAGATTCTTTTTCAGTTCCCTGCAGCTATCCTGAAAGTGCCTACTGAGCATGCTCAGAACCAAAATTCTAAAATTGAATAACTTTTGAATGGATTAATATTTTTTCATCAAACCAGTAAAAGGCACATCTGTGGGCCAAGTCCTTTCTACCCTGTGGGTCGTGCTCCTGGTAGCATATGGACTATGTGCAGGGACTAGGAGTGTTTGAACCCCAGGGGAGGTGAAGCCCAACAATGCTTTTGCTCCCAGCATGGAGGTTTGATATTTAATTGTTTTGTTTTATTTCATGTTAAACAGAAAACCTTCTGTTTCTGAGCAACTTGCAACAGTGTCTGTCCTTTTCTGCACTAATTATTTTTCTACATGTCATAAGTGCAGTATGGGACTCCAAGGTGTGTGATGATGGTCAATAATCACAACCCTGCCCTGCATTATTGTATATTATATACATATACACACATGTATATAATTTGTAAAAAATTGTGTTAGTGCACCAGTTAGGGTTCAGCTTAATGCAACAAAAGTAGGGAAATGTGGCATTAGGGTATGCACCCCTAACTCCCTCCCCCCACAAGCAGCAAAAGGACAAGACTACAAAAGCAACTACAGATAGGCACTATCAGACAACACAGACAATGTATGACTGTTTCCAGATGAGACAAATGAAGTAAAACTAATGTGCTACGTTTGTGGATTTGTATTTTCAACATGTACACTGCAAACTATACACACTCACTTGTAGCTGCAGATGGAAATTCATGATACTCATGTAACCCCAGGCTGGTATGCCATTTGTATCTGACAGCTCTACCAGGTGGGCTAGGTTCAGGGAGGAATAGGCCACAGCACAAAGGCTAGGTTTGGCTACTCTGCACAGGGACACCCAAGTAACTCCGGACACAGGAAGCAGTAACTGTAATGTCCAAAACCAGAGGTAGGATTCTCAAGTGTGACTTTTATTCACATCCAAACAGAATAAACAAAGCATAGATGGACCCCCACGGGGCTACACTCCTGGTAATGCAGATTAAAGAAGACCAGAACACATCATCATCACTTTAGCCCTCAGGCTCTACAACACACTGGGCACACAGCCTGGACTTGTACACTGCTTTGGGTTACACAGCCCGAACTTGTACACTACTTTGGATTTTCCCTGGCTCGGCTCCCTTGCCAGCCCCTTGGACAGCTTCCGTACTTCATGGAAACATTTTCTAGTGGCTCCCTAAACCACCTAAGAGCACCTCGGCTCCATCAGGGAATCCTCCTCCTCTTTAATCCCATGTCTGGGTACTTTCCTCAGGCACTGGCCAAGTACCCGAGGGAAAGCAAAAGGTGTCTCAGAGCAAATGCGTAGAGGTGAATTTGGTTACTACTAATGGGGGGTCTCCCACCTCTCGCTCCCACAATTCATACCCGGCCATTTCTCTGGACTGTAAACACCTCATCCTTTAGAACCTGGCTGTGTAGATTCTTGCTAAATGTATTTCACATTCAGTCTACTTGTCTTGTTTCCCATTTGTGCTGGACTTGAACATACTTAAAAATTAGTGGCATTGTCCATTACTCTAGACCCCCCACAGGTTAAGCAGTCCAATCCCCACATTCTTTCTTTCCATTTTGTGCTGGCCTTGAACATACTTATAAGTGGCTTTGTCCATTGCTCTAGACCCCCCACTGAGTTAAGCAGTCCAATCCCCACATCTTCCAACTGTACTTGGCTGTCTTTTCCTGACCCCACAGTAACAGTCCCTTTAGTTTCCTTCTGTTTCAGATGAAAACACATGGCCCTTTTTCAGAGCGAACTCACCCTTAGGTTGCAGGTGCTCCACAGGCGTTTCCTCCTCAAGGAATCTCTTACAGAGCTTCTGGTGCCTCAGCACAACTCAGACAGGCAGCTTCTTTCCCTTAGCCAGACCCAGGGGGGGGTTGCCCCTGGAAAACAGGCAGACACCTTCTCCCCATCCCCTCAGAGATGGGGCTCTGAATCATTGAGAGTGGTCTCCACCACTTCAATTACCAGTTCCTGTGTTCCTCTTCAGGTGGAAACACACACCAAAAACAAAAGTAGGTCTGTAACAGAGCTTAAAGCTCTGAGAGCCTGCACACACACTCAGCTGCACCTTCAGTCTCTCTCTCGGACTGCACACAGACTGCCTTCAAATTCCCCAACATTCTACTCTAACCTCCAACTGCAGCATTCCAGTGTGGCTTATGCAGCTGCGACAGTTCTAAAATGATGTCATCCCTCAGTCTCAGCTGAGACTGAGAACAGAGTGAGACAGTGTGAAATCCATTTAACTGGAGTTTCACAAGCTGCCTTCCCTGCCTACCACTAGGTCTTACTGGGATTCTAGTAACCCCGGGTAACAGGGGGGGGTTACACTGAAATCACAACACTGATTCTTTGTACAGTAGCGCAGGCCCTTGTAGCCACAGATACAAATCCACAATACCCAGATTACAAGAGTTCTTTTGTCTGCAAAGAGGCCTGTGCTTCTATGACCTCAGGCACTCTGTAAGACACACACACATGTGACAGGCCTGCACTTCTGCAGCTACAGGCGTAAGACATAAATACTGACCTCTGGTTGCAGAAGCAGACCTGATAAAATCCATGATATAATTTGCAACAGTACTTCTGTCTGCTGAGAGCAGGCCCCTGAGGGGCCTATGCCTCTTGGGCCACAGGTGTAAGACATACACACCAACTTCTGGCTCCAGAAGGGCAGGCCCCAGTTGGGCCTGCAGTTAAACAGACAGAAGTACTGTTGCAATGTGTGTATCATGGTTTCAGCAGTGGATCTAGAAATTGTTCAAGGGGGTAGCAGTTTTTCAGTTATGCTGCTGCATAAAGAAACCATACACTAGTGGATCATGCTAACTAGCGAGAAAGCTTGTACAGCATGCACAAGTACCTCTGGCTGCAGAGGCATAGGCCTCATGAGACCTTCTGTTTGTAGAAGCTCAGGCCCACATGGGGCCTGCAGTTTCTCCATTCACAAGTACTCATGCATGCTGTACAACATACACACACAAGTGTGACTGCATAAGCACAGGCACCTGTGGGGCCTATGTTTATGCAGCAACAGACACAAATCCACAAAGGTAGCACATTAGTGCTACTGCACTTGTGTGATCTGGAAACATTTGTATGTTGTTTGTCTTACCGGATGATGGCTGTCTGTAGTTGCTTGTGTGACCTTGTCCTTTTGCTACTTGTGGGATGGGGTTACAGTTGGAAACCCTAATGCCACATTTCCCTACTTTTGTGGCATTAAGTTGAATCGTAACTGGTGCATTAACCCAGTTTTTTGCAAAGAATTTCCTTTGTTTTTGAGATAGTGGAATTGTATCCTCATTCACACAGGTCCTTCAGAACCTTCATGAACAGTTGCAGATGCCAAGGGCCCTCTGGTCCCTGCACCAAGGGAAGACTCCCATCTGCCTGCAGAAGTGCAACAACAGATGTAAGAATTTAAGAGGCTGTCTGGTAGGCTGTGGAATTGCAGGGCCCTATTGGCCCTGTGCTTCCATGTGGCCACAGATACAGATGCGTAGGGCAAAGAGTCCATCTCTCAGCCAAAGCACAGGCACCCCTGGTACCTGTGGATGCAGGGGCATAGGGCCCTATGCCAAGAGAAGAGTTCTCTTCACTATATGGTACTTGGGCCCAAGTGGTCAACTCTGCACCTTCTCTTCCCAGGATGGGGGTAGTGTTGCATGACAGTGTTGTCCTTCCAGTCTCAGCCTATCCAGCTGACTTACTGAGCTCACCCTCAAACTCAGCTCAGTGCTGCAAGATCACAAAGCACTACCCACTGAGGTAAAGGCTGGTGCTGCACAAAATATTTCTTCATATATTTTTTTTGTTTACATTTTGACCCCAGATTTTCAATATAGTAGTTTGTGACTCTGCCTTATAAACATGGCATGTTGTGGCATTTATAGAATAGTGGCTAAAATGTCATTTTGCACCACAAGTGCTAAAACATGTCTTGTAAAGGGTATGAGGAGGTGTGAAAAAATTGCTATGTTGAAAGTCTGGAGCCAAAATATTGAAAATCACAAAAGTTGTGAGTGAATGCATTCCCTCGTAAGTTGGTTATATTACCGTATTTTTACACCAGATTGTCAACATAGTCTTCTTATGACTCCAGTTCATGAACCCAGTAGGTGACAATTTTCAAAACTGCGCCTAAAACATTATTTCATGCAGCAACTGCAAAATCACCTTTTAGGACATACTTGAAATATTTCACATGCTTTGTTCATTAGGTGGGGTACCAAAAAGGCCATGTTGAACATTTGGTGGAAAAATATCAACAATTAGCAAAGTTATGAACGGACATTGACATTTTTCAATGTTCAGTCATAACTTGGTCATTTTACCATGATTTATACACCAGATTTTCAACACAGCCTTCTTATGCCACTACCTCGTTAACCCAGGAGGTGAAAAATGTTAAATCACACACAGCGACTGCAGAACCACTTTTCAGGTCAGATTTGAAAACTTTCATCTCCCTTGTTCTTGAGGTGGGGTTCAAAAAACCCATGTTGAAAATTTTGTGTAAAAATATTAAACAAATGGCAAATTATAAATTAAAGTTCAAATCTGACTGAAAGCAACAGAACTAAAGGGTAAACAGGGAGGGGAGGAGAGGAGACACTGTGGGTCACCCTGGAGACTGGAAATGGCACCACAGTCCGCACAGGGATTGTATGCAGACCCCCATCTCAGGGGGGAGGAAATGGACAAGGAAATGATAGAAGGCATCCTTGGGATGGCAGAGAAAGGGAAGATATTGCTGATGGGGGACCTGAATATGCCAGATGTTAACTGGAGCACCTTTGCTGCAGCCACATCCAAGAGCAGGGCAATTCTCGAGACCCTACAGGGGGCATGCCTCAGATAGCTAGCTTTGGAACCCACTCGGGAGGGAGCAATCTTAGACCTGGTGCTCTCAAATGGGGATGGAGAGAGGATCTCCGTTTTTGAAGTGGGTAGCCATCTGGGAACAAGCGACCCCCAAACAGTGTGGTTCACGATAAACTTAGCTGTAGAGTAAATCCATACAAAAGTGAAGGTACTGGACTTCAGGAGGGCTGATTTTGTCAAAATGGGAGAGTGCCTCAGAAAAGCACTAGCAAACAGCAAGAAAGTGGGGTGGAGCAACAATGGGGAAACATCAAAATCGCCATCACAGAGGCAACAAGCCTTTGTGTGAAACAAATAAAAAATCTAAATGAAAGAAAAAAACACTATGATTCTCAAAAGAAGTGGCAGGGAGGGTAAGGGAGAAAAAGATAGCATTCAGGAAGTATAAGGAAACACAGAAGGAGCAGGGTAGAGAACTGTACCAGTTAAAGCAGAAGGAAGCAGGGAAGGCAGTCAGAATAGGAGAGGCCCAAACAGAGGAAAAGGTAGCCAACTCAGTTAAGACGGAGGATAAAACCTTTTATAGGTACATTAGGGAGCAAAGAAAGACTACGACGGGGATACTGAGGCTGAATAAAGAGGAAGGTGGTTGGGCAGAGAGTGACAGAGAAAAAGCAGGGATACTAAACGAATACTTCTGCTCAGTATTCACAGTGGAAAAGCAGGGGGAGATACCTAATCCAGTCAATAGAAGCACTCTGGATAGGGGGGTTGATATTAGTCCTTTCACAGAAGAAAGGTATGTGATGGGATTCACCCCAGAATTCTATAACAACTAAGGGAAGAACTAGTAACACCACTGACTACCCTTTTTACTAAATCATGGGAGGATGGTGTGGTACCTGAGGACTGGAGGAGGGCAGATGTGATTCCCCTTCACAAAAGTGTGAGCAAGACAGAGGCAGGAAACTACAGACCTGTCAGTTTGACCTCAGTGGTAGGGAAAATGATGGAATCACTTCTGAAGGAAAGAATCGTTGAGTACCTAGATGCCAGTGGGGCACAGGACCCAAGGCAGCATGGATTCACAGCAGGAAGGTCATGTCAGACAAATCTAATTGATTTCTTTGACTGGGTGACCAAAGTAGTAGACCAGGGAGGGGCTGTGGACATGGCCTACCTAGACTTTAGCAAGGCATTTGACACAGTCCCACACAAAAGATTAATAAACAAATTAGCCAGCCTGGGAGTGGGTCCCAGGGTGGTAGCCTAGGTGAAACACTGGCTGGACAACAGGACACAGTGGGTAATAGTAAATGGAGTCCACAGTGAAGAAAGGGGGGTTACTAGTGGGGTACCGCAGGGTTCAATACTGAGGTCAGTCCTTTTTAATGTCTTTATAAGTGACATTGCAGAGGGACTGGAAGGGAAAGTCTGTCTCTTTGCAGATGACACAAAGATCTGCAACAGGGTTGATATACAAGGTGGGGTGGAAAGGATGAAAAGGGACATGGCAAGGTTGGAGGAATGGTCAAATGTATGGCAGCTTAGATTCAATGCAAAGAGGTGCAAAGTAATGCACCTGGGAAACAAAAACCCGTGGAAAGAGTACACAGTAAGGGGAGTGAGATACTGACAACAGCATAAACGGAAAGGGACCTGGGGGTAGTCATATCAGATGACCTAAAGTGGGCCAGCAATGTGAGAAGGCAGTAAGGAGGGCTGGGGGGATACTGGGATGCACAGGGAGAGGCATCACCAATAGAAAACAGGAAGTTGTTGGCCCTCTGTACAGACAGTTGGTAAGACCACATCTGGAGTACTGTGTACAGTTCTGGAGACCCCATCTCCACAAAGACAAAGACAGAGTGAAGGCTGTCCAGAGGAGGGCAACCAAAATGGTGCAGGGTCTGCACCAGAAGACATATGAAGAAAGACTAAATGAGCTTAGGATGTATAGCCTCGAGGAAAGGAGGAAGGGGGGGACATGATAGAAACGTTCAAATACCTCAAGGGAATCAACAAAGTCCAAGAGGGTAGCATCTTTCAGAAAAAGAGATATGCAAGAACAAGGGGGCACAATTTGAAGACTGAGGGATGACAGCTCTAGGGTTGCCACCTATCCAGTTTTTGACTGGATAATCCAGTTTTTAGGGTCCCTATCCAGTCATCCGGTTTTGGTTACATGCAGTCTGGTTTTTGGGCCATTTTGAGTGCTCATATACTCTTAAAACTGATGTATAAAATCATTCACTGTTTTGGCTGCATTACATGTCCAGGTTACAAAGAAGTTCTGCTGTAACAGTAATTCAGACCTACCTTTGTTTGTAAAACCAGACTGTATGAGAGGTGTAAAGTATGGCCATTAAAATCATTAGCAGTAAATTGACCTATTCTTTTCCACTCTGAATTTTACGTATGGTCTTTTACTGCTATGACAGGAAACAGTTTTTACACCTTTATGTGCTCTCATGTATTTCTTTTTGATTGTTCTATATTATGGTAAGTTTTAGACCCATTTTTGTTAAATTAATAATCTAACTTTTATTGCTTTTATCATTACATTTGCTCTAATTTTTTGTATTACCTGAACATTCCATTATATTAGCTACAGTTTGACAGGTCATTCAGATAAACAGCATGGAATGGTGTATCTGAAATTGTGGAATGTCTTAGAAGTATGAAAAGAAACAGCAGTAGCTGCTGAGGTAAAGGGGAACACAGTGCAGTATTAAGGGTACCACAAGCACTGATAATTGTCAAAAATTGGTCAAAGAATCAGAATACATGGCTGACATGGAAAGGAAAATGGGAGAGTGTTTAACAGATGGCTGAGCAATAAGCTGTGTCTGAGCTTGGCACATCCAGCAGACATGAGTTTGAATCCTACAACCTCCACTTAAATGTTGTGTGACCCTGAGCAAGTCGCTTAACCTTCCTGTGCTCCTGGGTCACTCCTGTAAAATGGGCCGTGTGGCCTATGGGAGGTAACCAGGTTGCCAAAGAATAAAAATAAATAACTGAATAAATAAATCAAATAAATAACAGTATAAAAATTATTTCCTATCACTAGTAATGTCTATTCCAACATTACAAATGGCTTTGGAGGAATAGTGATATACTGGCCAGTCACAAAAAGGGGTGGAGCCAGAGGCGGAGTTTGGGGTGTGGTTTCGGATCCGTTTTTTACCTCATCCAAAGGTGGTAACCCTAGACAGCTCAGAGATAATGTGAGGAAGTATTTCTTCACAGAGAGGGTTGTAGATGCATGGAACAGCCTTCCTGAGGAGGTTGTGGAGTCAAAAACAGTGGGGGAATTCAAGAATGTATGGGGCAGACATAAGACAATGCTGCTGGGGGTGTAGGAGGAAGTAGGCTGTTGGTTAACTAGGATCTGCAGCTTATCCATTAGGTAGGGAAATGGCAGACTAGGTAGACCAAGCGGTCCTTATCTGCCATTAAATTCTGTGTTTCTATTTTTCTAACACATTAAATCAGACTTCACTTATTTTCTCATATCTCAGTCGCCGGTTCCAGCAGCAAGACGTGTCTTTGATTGGAGAGTGGATCTACATCGTGGGACATGTTCAGGTGAGTGGACTCGCAGTCTAGATAGCTCAGGATCACAGTCACTGACATCTACTCTACAGGTACTGCAAAGGGTTGTTTAAAAAGGGAGCGTGGAACCTGTTGCCTCCGGAGCTGGTTCTAAATGGGAGGCAGGTCATATATGTCAGATCACCAAACTTCATCTGGAGAAGGCATCAGGTTGTGAAGGGCACTCTCCTAACAGCAAAAAGCAGAAATCATCTGGCCACAAGACACCAGTACTATGCATGATTTCACTGTGATCAATATGGATCCTTTTCCTGTACTACTGAGCTGCTCTCACCAGCACAGAGCTGGCCTAACAGGATTATGTTTATGGCTGGGCTGACTTGCCTTGTGACTTGTGCCAATTTTTACAGTTACATAAACAATCCCTGAAGCTTTTGGGTACAGATTGTAGAACACACTCACCCCTGCTCAGGAGACAGGCAACAGCTGCTTAAAGAGGACAGGAAATCATTTATAATTGGCAGCTGTTTATGAAGTTGTTATTCTCAGAAATGATATGCATTCCCATAAGTTATCCATATTTAACTGTTCCTGAATAAAAAGTGATACGAAAAACTGTATTTTGCATTCTTTTATTTTTATGGGCAGCATTATGTTACAGTTCTCTTCATGAAATCAGTAACTTGGAGGTTTTACTATGCCATGGTCTGTGCACAGAACTCTAAGCATAGTTCTGATAGGTCAACAGCTCATAACTGGCATTCTGTACACAAACTGTAACATAGTGAAAACTCCAAATGACTGGTTCCATGAAGAAAACTGTAACAGAATGCTGCCCACAAAAAAAAAAAAAATACAATATAAAATACAGTTTTACATATCACTTTTAATGCAGGTACAGTTAAAATGGATAATTTAGGGGGCGTGCATATAATTTCTGAGAATAAGAATTTTTATAAACAGCTGCCAATTAGCAGAGATTTCCTGTCCCCTTTAACAACAAGAGCTGTTGTAGATTTCTTTTATTTATTCCATCAGGCATGAAAAAGACAGAGCTTTGCAGGACAGCAGTGCAAACAAGCACCACTTCTTATGTTTTACAAATCACAATTGGCTTCATCAGAGATAGTGAACAGAATAAAAGCATGGGTTTAAGTACAAGTTATCTGTGATTTCAGAAAGTGCAATGACCAATCAGGTGTCAGTATAATTCACTATTAAATCAATCAATTAAACTAAAGTGTTTAACGAGACATAAGTGAAGCCATAAGTATTTGTATGTATTTGTATGCCCCCCACATTTGTAAAGCAAGTATTTCACTATAATAAGAGGCTAGAAAAATATCAGTAAACTTCTCTAAGCAAGTCATTTTATGAAAAAAACTTTGTGGAGCTCTCTTGCTGAACCTATTAATTGCTCAATTTCTCCTTTTCGGGTTCTGGCCTAGTTTACAGAAAGCAGTGCTGGTCTGACAAGGGTGTGTGTGTGTGTGGAGTGTCATAGCATTTGGGTCCTGATATGTTCTCCTTTCAGTAACTGTGCTAGTGTTTTGCGGTCGAGGCTTCCGCATATTTCGAGCAAGTAGCAGCATGTATTGAGGGCATTATGTTGTGTACAGGGCCGGCATGGACTTATGGTCAAGTCAAGATCACACCTGATGTCCTATACATCAGCCCAGGCAAAGGACGATCCCATTTCTGCTGTGACAATGGCCAGTGCACTGTGACCGGTGACAGATAGCTGAACAGCCCCATGAACTCACTACATTGCTTGTGAGTGAACGGTTTCCTGGCTCACCTCTGACTGAGGCTACCCTCTGTAGGTAGTTGCACACAAAAAGAAGGGTCGACCTAAGGGAGGTTTAATAACATACATTAAGACAGATTAAATTTAAACATAATTCAAATGGACTCCCCTTTCCCATATATTCTATCATTATTATTACAGGCTGGAAAGGAGATTATGATAATTATGAATATAGACTTCCCCCCATATAAGGAAAAGGCAGAGACCTCGAATTTATGGAATATATTATATAGATATTTAAAGTGGGTTGTGGATAAATATAATAATCTCCCAACATTCCTTATGGGAGACTTTAATGCAAGGACTTTTAGTGAAATAACGATACCACTGAAAGAAAATGATTTAATAGCACGTACTGTATTAACATAGTCAATCAGAAGATTAGTTGTATCCGGGTGTCAAAAGATAAGGTAACTAACATGCAAGGTTCCTTACTGATAAAAATAACGGCTAAACTTAATTTTTACCTTTTCAATGGAAGGAATCATAGAGACAATCAGGGAAACTTTACATTTTTAGGCCCCTGGGGTATGTCCATAATTTATTTAGTCTGGGTGAATTTGGAGGCAATCAAAATGACATTGAATTTAAGGATAATCAAAAGACCCGAGTCTTCCCACATACTGATAGAAACAAATATAGTAATTCCTGCTATTATATATAATTACAAAGATTCTGAGACTAATGGTGCAGGTAACATGGAGACTATTAATTCCCACAGGATAAGATGGTATAGTCACGAAATTAGGGAAATTGGTGAAATTCTTAATTCAAATTAAGGTATGATCCGAATCTCTAAATAAATAAATATATAAATAAAGTATATGCTATTATTAAGGCAAGAGACGATGGGCACATCAGAGAATAATAGTTTTGGAAGCAAGTGAACAGATTTGCATAGCTACATAGGGTCTTTACTTACACAGAATTATATACATAAATCCTGTGAAAATACTTACTATAACAAAAACTGTAAACAGGCTAAAACAAAGTTAAATAAAGTAATTAGAACTTATAAAAAAGCCCCTCATGGTAGGAATTTGAAGGAGCTAAACAACACTAGAAAGGAATACAAACAGGTATTTCAAAATGAAAAGAAAAAATATCAGTGAATATGTGGGGGAAACTTAGGAAAGCAATTTTAAGCAAGAATGTTAAACAATTTTGAGAACTGGTAACCAAAGGTTATGGACAGTACTCGGAGAAAATACAGGCAGCAGTCACTTCAGATCTTTGGGAACAACATTTTAGGAATTTGTACTTTTCCCCAAATACAAATTATCTAACATTTTACCACAGATAAGTAGTTATCTCCCTAGACCTTTTTTGTATTAGCATACATGCAATTATTATAGCATTAAATAAAATGTCAATAAATAAAGCCCCGGCCCAGACAGAGTAACTACAGAAGTATATACATGTTATCAGGAGTGGTGGCTTTCAATAGTGCACTTTACTTTTAATAGCTATGCACAAGGGGAATCTTTCCCTGAGTTGTGGAAAGGTAGTTTAATATGCCCAATTTTCAAAAATAGGAAATTTCAGCGATCCTTATATGTACTGACTGATTAGTTTGTTGGATGTTTCACAAAAGCTATTTTCAAGTATACTGTTGGCAAGATTAGAGGAATGAGTTAATAAGGAACGCATCTTAATCTTAAGTGAGTGGCAAAATAGATTTAGATGTTCTAGATCAACAATTCAGCATTGTTTTGTCCTTTACCATTTAGTATGGAAATATATTAAAATAAAGAAAGCTAAACTATACTGTTGTTTTACAGGTTTAAAAACTGTGTTTAATTCTATAAATAGACCTTGTCTTTGGGAAAAATTAAAATCATTACAAACTGACCCTGCATTATTAGATGTGAATGCCAGATTCCATCAGGAAATTTAGGTAAGGGTACAGTTTAATCAAAATGGGAGTTTAACATCCAAACTTCAGACTAACCAAGGAGTAAGACAAGGCTGTGTAATAACCCCAATTTTGTTTAATATTTATATAAACTCACTGATAGTTTACTCAAATCATGTAGAATTCAGTTCCCAAAAGATTGGTAAAGATAAAATCTTATGGGGCCATATATTTAAAACTTTGCATTGCGTGCAGACCGTTTGCTCCATGTTTGCCCCAGGTTTGCTCGGGTCACCAGTATTGAAAAGGCCAAATAGTGCAGGCAAACTGCATTAGTACCAGGCAAAAGAATAATGTATGCAATGTACAAAGAGAGGGGGCGTGTACATGAATACAGACGCTAAGCTATATTCAGTGCGTTAATGCCACACAGAGTGTGTTTGCGCGACTTTGCATGACACTTTTATTTATTTATTTAGCTTTTGTTTACCAGGTAAGTACACTAGACAAGTAATATGCCTATTTTCAGGAACGACCCGGGAGAGTACAACAGAATGAATACAGAATAGTACAGGATAATACAGAAACAACATGGCAGAATATCAACATAAAGAACATAAATCAGGGTGGCACAATAGTAAGGCACGTAGTTACACCCAATTCCAACAGTGGTAAAATACATAAAATCACCAGTTATTATGCAGATTAAACAATTATAACTCAGTCAAGTGCCATGATAAGAGATTGAGTCGTAGGGACAAGCAAAGTGTCACTGACAGGACTTTTGTAAAGCACAAAGGTCGAGTTGGATGATGACGTTACACTAGGGGGGTTTGGGACAGTCACATGCAGAAGCCAGCTTCAGGAACCCCCACAGGTATTTACGAAAGCACTGATACATAGATACATAGATACATAGACAGTGTCGGCAGATAAGGGCCTATGGCCCACCCAGTCTGCCCATTTAAGTCTGTAAGTTCAGTTTATGTTTTCCAAGAAGTCTGTTGCCCCTTACCCCTGACCTCCAGAATTCCTTTATGTCTATCCCATGCATTCTTAAATCCCGTGATTGTTTCAGCCCCCACCACTTCCTCTGGCAGGGTGTTCCACTTGTCCACCATTCGTTCTGTGAAGAAATTCTTCCTCACATTTCCTCTGAATCATCCTCCCTCCAACTTCATCCCATGCCCTCTAGTCCTGGAACATCTTTTTCGCTTAAAAATAGTGCATTCCTGCACCCTGTTCCTCCCTGTAAGATACTTGTATGTCTATCCCCTCTCTCCCTCCTCTCCTCCAGGGAGTACATGTTCAGTGCCTTCAACCTGTCCTCATAGGACTTGTGATGCAATCCATGCACCATCTTTGTTGCCCTCCTCTGAACCTTCTCTACCCTGTCTATGTCCTTACGTAGGTAAGGTCTCCAGAACTGCACAGTGTACTCCAGGTGCGGCCTCACTAGTGTCTTGTATAGTGGAATTATGACCTCCTTTTCCTGCTGGTGATGCTCCTGCCTATGCATCCCAGCATCCTATTTGCTTTACCTGGCTGCCTTGTCACACTGTGCCTCTGCCTTGAGGTCATCAGAGATGATAACCCCAAGATCCCTTTCCTGCTTGGTGCATGCTATATCCTCACCCCCAACTGATATATTGTGCCAGGGTTTTGTGCCCCATATGCATTATCTTGCACTTCCTTGCATTGAATTTCAACTGCCAAACCCTGACCATTCTTCAAGTTTTGCAGGTCCTTCTCATTCTTCTACACCCTCTGGTGTGTCTACTCTGTTACAGAGCTTTGTGTCATCAGCAAACAGTGAAATTCTGCCTTCTAGGTCCTCATGAATGTCACTGATGAAGATATTGAATAGTACCGGTCCCAGCACTGATCCCTGTGGTACCCTACTGGTCACTCTTCCTCTGTGGAGTGACAGCCATTTACCACCACCCTCTGTGTCCTGCTGCCCAGCCAGTTACCTACCCACTGCATTACTGTCCTGCCCACACCCATATTCCCCAGTTTTGCAATAGTCTTCTATGTGGCACAGTGCCAAAGGCCTTGCTGAAGTCCAGATAGGCCATGTCCACTGCCCTCCCTGATCCACCTCCCTAGTCACCCAGTCAAAAATTCAATGAGGTTGGTCTGACATGACCTTCCCTGGTGAAACCATGCTGCCTTGGGTCCTGTAGTCCATTGACAACCAGATGTTCCACCAATCTTCCTTCAGTAGTGCTTCCATGATTTTCCCACTACCGAGGTGAGGCTGACTGGCCTGTAGTTCCTCCCTCTTTGTTCCCACTTTTGTATAAGGGGACTACATCTGTTATCCTCCAGTCTTTGGGTACCTCCTGTTTCTAGTGATCGGCTAAACAGGATAGCCAGAGGTTCAGCCACCACCTCTCTTAGTTCTTTAAGGACCCTGGGGTGCACCCCATCTGGCCCCATTGCTTTATCAACTCTTATTACTTCCAGTTCCTTCAGGACCCTTTCTCGTGTAAAAGGACTTGTGTCCATTTCTGCACCATTCTCACCCCTTGTACTCGCTCAGACCATTACCCTCCTCTTCCTCAGTAAAGACTGAGCAGAAATACCTGTTCAATATGTCAGCTTTACTGTTGTCATCCTCCACACAGCCCCCATCCTCCCTTCAGTCTCACTATCCCTCCTTTGCCTTTCTTTTTTCACTTATGTACCTGTAAAAGGTTTGTCCCCCTACCCACTGATTTTGCAATGTGTTCTTCTGTCTGAGCTTTGGCTTCCCTTACTGACCTCCTGCCTCCTTTGCTTCTCCTGGTACTTCTCCCTATCCCTTCTGCCTGTGTCTTTTTGTATTGCCTGAATGCAATCTTTTGATTTCACTTCTTTGCTACCTCTTTGGAAAACTATAATGGTCTCCTCTTCCTTTTCCTCTTGCTAACCTGCTTAATACATAATTCTGTTGCTCTTGTAATCCCCATTTTAAATACTTCCCACTGTTCCTCAACCCCTGATTCCTGCCCCATTCTCTTAATGCCTCTTTCAAGTATCTCCCATTTTCCCAAAGTTTGCCCCTAAAATCCAAGATACATGTTTTGTGTGGTTTGGTTCTGCTCTTTCTGTGATTTCAAACCACAGTGACTGGTGGTCACTGTTCCCCAGGTGCTCCCACTCTTATCCCCATCACACTGTCCCTGTTTGTGAGCAAAAAGTCCAGTATTGCCTTCTGCCGAGTTGGTTCCATGACCAGTTGCTTGAGGAAGGCACCCTGAAGGAGTCCAGGATAAATCTGCTCCTAGTTGACTGCTGCTGGGATGCTCCAGTCCACGCCTGGAATATTGAAATCTCCAACCAGTACTACCTCACCTCTTGTCTGCCATCCTCTGGATGGCTAGCATCAGCTCCTATCTGTTTCTTCCTCCTGGGCTGGTGGTCTATAGACCACACCTGTGCGGATGGCTGGTCCCATTTTCCTTTCCAGCTTAACCCACAGTATCTCTCCCCCATTTTGTTCCTCCTGGATCTCTGTGGCCCTTATGTCATTTTCACATACAGTGCCACCTCCTCCCTTCCTGCCTGCCCTGTCTCTTCTGAATATGTTGTAGCCAGGTATGGCCAACTCCCAGTCGTGGTTATCATTACACCAGGTTTCAGTGATGGCCACAATGTCCAGTGATGGGAGGGGGCAGAGAGAACCTACTCTGGAAAGGAGTTCCAGAGTCTAGAAGCGCTTGTAGCAAAGTCCCTGTCCCCCATGAGGGTTCGGTTGGGGGGAACTCTTAGCAACCCGGGGACCGGGGACCTGAGTGAGTAGGAGGAGTGGTCGGCTGGTGATAAAAGCTGAGCCAGCCCTGGTGGGGTGCCAGTTCTAATCACTTTACCCACGAGGCATCCCAGTCCAAAGTCCAGGTAACTGGATGGAGAGAGCCAGCTGAGATATTCATAAAGCTTACAGTGGTGGGTGAGACGGGGGGGGTGGCCAGAGCAAAACGGCAGATGTTGTACATCGCATGCCACCGGATAAGATGAGATTTGGCGGTACGAGCAAATTGGTGCAGGCCGTAACTAAGGGAGGGGAGTAGTACACCTCTCGCGAGAGCCAGACGAGCTGCAGGTGTAAGATTGTATTTGGCCCTATAGGCCAGGCCCAGTTTGCAGTTCACTGCTCTGCAGACATTTAGTATATGACTCCCCATGTCTAGTTGGAGGTCAAGCGTTACCCCAAGGTATCTGACGGAGTTCATAGTTGGGAGAGAAATTCCGTCCTGGCTTGTGATACCCAGTGGTACTGGCGAGGCTTTGATTTTGGCTGCTGAACCAAACAGCATAGCCTGCATTTTTTTCAGGTTGAGAACCAGTTTGTTTTTGGTTACTCAGGCCAGGATATTGTTAAAGTTCTCGGATAGGTGCTGATTGAGGGTCTCTATGTCCCGGAAGTGGGCCAAGATAACCAGGTCATCTGCATAAAGAGTGGCACTGCAGTTAGTTACTGCAGCTGGGAGATGGTTAACAAAGAGGGAGAAGAGGAGGGGTCCCAGGACCGACCCCTGGGGGACGCCTGAGGTCATCGGTAAGGGATCAGAGAGGTCTTTGTTGAATCTGGTCCTCTGCATTCTACCATGTAGATAGCTGGTTAGCCAGTTCATAGCAGGGTGGGACAGGCCCAGGGACCACATCTGAGTACAGAGTAATGCATGATCGACAAGGTCAAAGGCTTTGGACAGGTCAATAAATATTGCTTCAGAGAGTTTGCCCTGGTCCATGGCTCCTCTGATGCTGGAAGAGACAGAGACCAAGGCTGTGGTCATGCTAGGCCCCTTCCGAAAGCCATGCTGGTCCGGGGACAGCAGTTCGTGGACCAGTATGTACTCAGAAAGTTGCTCTGCCACAACTTTTTCAAGGAGCTTGCTGAGGGAAGATAGAATGGCGATCAGTCGATAATTGTCCGGTACCTTGGGATTGCCCTGCTTCAGTACAGGGACAATCCTAGCCACCTTCCAGATGTTGGGAATGACCCCCGATGCAAGGGATAGGTTAAAAATGTGGACAACTGGGGAGGGAATGTGGGGGGCGCCTAGCTTCAGAAGCTTGGGCTCCAGATTATCAGGTCCAGGGCTAGAGTACTGGGAGAGGCCAGAGAGAAGGCTCAGCATATCATTGACAGAAACTGCTCTGAGACAGAGTGGCGGTCGGAGGGGGGGGGGGCACCTGCCCTGTAGGGGGAAGGAGACAAGTAGTACTCTCTTCAGGCGAGAAGAGTGAGGAGAATGCCGATAGGTCTGTGAAGTGAGAATTGAGGGCATTGGCAATCGTGTGGGGGATTGTTACAGGAGACCCCTCCAATAACCATATTGGATACCCCTACACTGGATGGCCCACTAACAAGTGTTTTTATGTTTCTCCAAAACCGTCTTGGATCATTGGCTGAGCTGAGTAGGGCGGACTTGCAGAAGTCACTTTTAGCAGCCCTAATGGCCTTTTTGCACTTATTTGTAAGATTTCTGTATTGTTGGAAAATTGTCTGATCAAGGGAGCTTTTGAAGTGGACCCAGCACTTGTCTCTGGCCTGTATGAGGGCTAGAAGACTCCCGTACAACCATAGAGTGGCAGACCCCCTAACCCTCTGGATGACCATTGGGGCATGCTTGTCTTGCAGGGCCCCAAAGGTAGTGAGAAAGTGGGTAGCAGCTGTAGAGAGACCAGATGCTCCCAGCACCCCGGACCAGTCAGTGAGCCTTAGGTCCTCCCTAAACGCTTCAGGTTCAAGCCTAGCATAGTTCCT
This sequence comes from Neoceratodus forsteri, assembly GCA_016271365.2. NCBI lineage: Eukaryota > Metazoa > Chordata > Ceratodontiformes > Ceratodontidae > Neoceratodus > Neoceratodus forsteri. The sequence continues at coordinate 116,052,267 of CM057452.1, read as the reverse complement.
GATGTGGATGATTTTATGGGGAATTTTTGGGGATGGAATTTTCCACACACAGAAGACAGGGGAATGGTCGGAGGTGGAGTCTGATAGGGTACCTACAGAGGAGATCCTTTCAGAACTGCTTGACAGGATCCAGTCCAGAAGGGAGCTGGAGGATCCATTGGCTGACCGTCTGGTTGGCTCCTGGACAAGTTGAGTCAGGGTGTGATTAGCAAGTAGGGACTCAAACTGCTTCACATTACCACCGGCCCAGTTAAGGTTAACATCGCCCATGATTACAAGTTTGTTGTCGCCAGTGCTGGGACCTATGGTGTCCAGGAGGTGGGTTAGGCCTGGGAGCCCACCCCTTGGGGAATTATAGGCGCATACCACATGTAGTTTCTTGGTGTTCCCAAGTAAGAGCAAGACATGAAGAAGCTCACAAGGGGATGGGGAGGATGGCTGGAGAGCCACCTGGGTTACCTTAAGGTGGCTCCTGTAATAAATCAGGATGCCACCTTTGCGTTTATTCCCAGGTCGATCCAGTCATATGAACTCATAACCAGGGAGCACACAGGCTGAGTCAGGGATCGAGGATTTCAGCCAGATCTTGGTCACTCCAAGGATATCAGGCTTGTAGAGTGAGACCCATGTGACTAACTCATTAAGGTTAGGCAGCAGACTCCGAATGTTGAGATGTACGACTTTTAGACCCTTGCCCAGCCTCCATTCAGGGAGAATAGAGGAGGCCAGGTAGTTAGGACCTGGATTAGGTTCAATGTCACCAGTCAGGGATAATATCAGGGGGAAGAGCCAGAGGATGTGCCGCCTGTTGGTAGTCACTCCAGTCAAAGGCTTGCATGCTAGGTGTCGCTTAACCCGGGCAGAGTACAGTAGACACTTAAGGTCAAGGCAGCAAGTAAGACAGCATGATGTCATGGAGTATGCTAGGAGATTAGAGAAGGAGTAGTCAGGCACCTCATCAGAGGGAGACTTCTCGCAGCAGCCCGGTATAGTCAACGAGGGACTATAGGCCGCTTGGAGGAGAGCTAGCACCAGTAGGAGACCAGCAAGGATAGTAGTACCATGAAGGGGGGAGGTCCTCCACCCTTCAGCACAATGGGGGACTCCCTCACCATGGTGGGGGTCACCTTGGGGGACTCCCTTCCCATGGTGGGGGGCAACAGGTTCCTGGGCCAAACCAGATCTGTGGTCTAGGCAGCTCTAGTGGTTCAAGCCCAGTCAGCAGGAAACAGAGTGCACCTAGCGGGGGATGGGAGCTGTAACAACAGAAGTAACCAAGTCACAAATTCAAAATAAATGGCAAGTAGGGAGGTGCTGAAACAAAAGAAGTACCCAAGTCACAAAATCAACAGTATTTGTCGAATAGGGAGTAAGAAACAGATTGACTAGGACATTGCATGGAACATATTCAGCTATGAGCATCAGAGAGCAGTTCGGAACAAAAGCTAAGAACAGCTCTCAGCAAGTATTTGAATAGCAGAGTATGCCTCTAGCATCAAAGCAGGATTTCCCCCAGGACTATGGTATTAGTTGACTCCCTCTATATTATAAAACAGAAAGCGCCTATTGCAATTTAGCAGGACCTCCCCCACACCCTGATAGGTCAAATCTGGCCCTGGAGGAGGAGCGTGGGCATTTAATGGGAGGAGGGAACAGGGTGGGAGGGAGGCCGAAAAGACACTCAGGAGAGCAGTCTCCTGAAACAGCAGGGGCGGGAAGATTAAATTTCAGTCGAGGAGGCCCGCTGGCGCTAGGGGAGCTACCGGCACCTCAGACTCGGCGCTGGACATGAGGCTCGAGGGGGGGGGCCTACCAGGCACAGGTCTCCCTTGCCTCCCCTCCTCCGAACAGTGAGGCAGTCAAGTAAGTGAGCTGGTGAACTGGGCCCACTCCCCTTTAAGAGCAGAGAGCAGCCGCGTCACTGCTGTAGGGAACCAATTAGTTCAGGTGCGCTAGGCGCCAAAGTTTAAACAGGCAGTTTGTGGATTGGTCCATCGGCAGGAAAGCAAAAGTTATTGTGGTCGTAGTTTCACCTCTCGCAGGTCTGGGTACCTGCAGCCACTGTTTCAGTACTCTCGTGGTTGGGTTGGGGTCCGGTATCTATTCCGGGTGGCGGTTTCACTCAGGAGAGCAATCTCCTGCAATGGCAGGAGCAGGAAGATTAAATTTCAGCCGAGGAGGCCCACCGGTGCTAGGGGAGCTACCGGCACCTCAGACTCGGTGCTGGACATGAGGTTCGAGGTGGAGGGGGACCTACCAGGCACAGGTCTCCTTCTCCTCCCCTCCCCTCCAACGAGACAGTCAAGTAAGTGAGCATTTGCGCAGTGCAAATTACTGCCCAGGAAAAGGTAGTCTTAAATCTGGGCAAACCAAGGATGGAGGGTTTGGACATAGCAATAACAGGCTACAGGGCATAAATACAACATGTGAGACAAACCTGCAGTCTGTACAAAGGTAGGGGTGCATTATCTACGTGAATCCAGAGCAGGGCTCACAAACAAGGCATGCAACTCCCTTTGTGTGAAACACAAAGAAAAGGTGAGCAACGTGTGTAGGTCAGGATGCTCAGTTAATGTAAACAGCACCACACTGAGGCACAACACTAACAACAGGTTGATATGTGCAACAATCGCAGTGCACATCCAAACCTATCAGAGAGCTGCAGGCTCTCTGAGTAGAGAGTATTTTTTATTGCGCGCTGCTATTTTATTACAAAATTCTGGAGAGCTAATTAGGCGTGTTTGTTTCTGTGCTCGAGGTTGTCATTCTGATGACCCAAGTCTCAGATTCTGCAGCTTTTAGTCTGCTTTTACTTAGAATTTAAGGTAGGGTTTTTAGTGTTAGGCAGGTGCTGACTGAGTGATTTAGGTTGAGGAGGAAGGTTTTTTATTTTTAGAGAGGGTGTCTATCTCTGACCGCAGTTTGATCTTACATCTCCCATTCGAGACTGTGGGGCTAGCTGGGTGATGCTGCCTGGCTTGCTGTGTGACTCCGGACCAGCCGTGTGCTCAAGGGATTGTGTTACCACCAGTGTGCTGAAGGTGCTGCTTCTTTCCTCTGGAGGTGTTGACATTGCCGGGTCTGCTACGAGCTGTGGAGAGCCTGCCCACTGCAACGGGAGGCAGTCGGCTGTGATCTTCAGAGCAGGAGTTTCCAGTTTTTGGCCCCTTCAGTGGTGGAGCTGTTTACCTTGCACCCTGGATTTTTGGATTGTCAGCCAGTGATTTGTTTGTGGGCTGCAGATGCCTGAATTGGAAACTGGTGGTGTCTGCAGTTTTGTTTCCAGGGCCGTTTGTGGTCTGGGTTAGCCGGACGTCTATCGGGAATTGCTCGCCAGTTGTGTGCATTCAGGGTGGCTTATTTTACCAGTCTTGACCCCGGAGTCACGCTTTCCTTCGGTCGGGGGGCACTGACTTTTCAGAATGGTGTCTCTGATCTATTGAAGGGAACATTTTTTCTGAAGAGGAGACTGGCTTTCCTGACTATCCTGGGCAGGCCTAACAGTGAGAGAGGCATTGGTCAGCATTAGATGGGTGGGAAATTGGCTTACAGATAGAACACAGAGAGTGGTGGTGAAAGGGACTGTCTCCTTCCCTAGGAAGGTCATCAGTGGGGTGCCACAGGGGTCGGTACTGGGGCCACTCCTGTTCATCGCCTATGTCTCCAATATAGGGACAGGAGTTAGGAGTAGGATGAGCCTCTTCGCAGACGACTCTAAGCTGGGAGCATTGGCCAATGGAGAGGAAGCAAGGGTGGCAGTCCAGAAGGATCTGGACACCCTGGAGGGCTGGGCAAGGACGTGGGAGCTTAGGTTTAACATGGAGAAGTGTAGGGTGTTGCATCTGGGGGTCAGAAACCCAGGGCATGTTTATACCTTGGGAGGAGTTCCACTGCAAGCCACTATGAGTGAAAGGGACCTCTGGGTGGTGGTAGACACCAAAATGAACAACAGTGAGAACTGTAGAAGAACGGCAGCAAAGGCAAACAAGTTACTGGGCTGCATAGCCTGGGGAATAACGTCCCGGAGGAGTGAGGTGATCCTACCTCTGTACAATGCCTTGGTTAGGCTGCACCTTGAGTATTGCGTGCAATTCTGGGGGCCACACCTTAAGAAGGACATAGTACTGTTTGAGAGGGTCCAGAAGAAGGCAACCAGGATGATCTGGGGCATGGGGGATAGCACCTGTAAGGACAGGTTGCAAGCCCTTGGGCTGTACTCACTGGAGGAAAGGAGAGATGCGGGGACATGATTGAGGTTTTCAAATATGTGAAAGGGATTAACAGTGGTGGAGTTAATGAAATGTTCAGGCTAAAGCAAAGGGGCAAAACCAGGGGAAATAAATGGAAACTGGAGAGAGGAACCTATAGGGGAGAACACAGAAGGCATTACTTCACAGAGAGGGTGGTGGAGCCATGGAATGCATTGCCCGGGATCCTGGTCGAGCAAGACACTGTAGAGGGCTTCAAGAGGGGGTGGGACACATACATGGGGGTACTGAAGCCAAGATTGACCCTCAAGGGGACAAGGGGGGGAAGCGCCCGCTAAGGGTTGGATACCGAGCAGACACGAAAGACCGACAGGCCTATTCTGCCGGCTTTTAGTATGTTAGTATTGGAGGTCGGGTATGCTGCTTGAACACCCTAGCCATGTAGGCCCCCTGTTGCTCCTGTTCTTGAATTGAGCTCTCTGGCTAGAGTCTGTGAGAGAAGCTCTGTTTGGAGTTTGGGAGGTCCTCATCTCTAGCAGTTTTATAATTTACTGGTATCCCTATCAATCTGCCCAGTAATACCCAGGGTCAGTGAGAGGGGCCCTGGATGCTTAATTCTTGGGCTGGGAATTTGGTCTACTTTTGGACTCTTTCTACAGTTCTGAGTTGTAACATCATTTTAAGACTTCCTCTTGAGGAATTGCCTGCTGATCTGCAGTCTGGACATAGCTCTCTAAACTTGAAAAACTTTTGTATTTCAGTCTCTATTTGTAATTTGTTTTCGTGTGGTGATTTTGTGGGGGGGGTCTTTGCTGGGTGGGGGTCTGGGATTTTTACCCTGTTGAAGTGGTGCATGTGGTGTTTGTTGTGGTTAGAGTGTACAGTGTGTTGTCTGGGTGTGAGGCTGTATGTGTTTGTGTGTATGAAGGGTGTGTGTGGCATTAGTGACTGAAAGTGACTATAAGATTGTAGTAGTGTCTGGGGTGATTCAGGGTTCTTAGAGGGACCTTATTGCCAGGTCAGGATGTGTCTATGCTGCAACCCGGTCCGCATTTGCTATGCTGCTGCCCTGCTCTGTGACCTTTGCCCCTTTATTGACCTCCCTGTTTCAGCTACTGCAACCATGCACTGTAGGTAGGTCAGAATAACTAGGTGGCAGAGGGGTCATGAGTTTCGGGCAGCAGATGAGGGGGTGATTTGTAATATCGAGGTCGTCCGGTGCAGGAGACACCCTGGGTGTAAAGAAGGGCTGAGGGGGAAGCCAAACATGTTTGCCTTCCGTGCCCAGGGTTTCCATTGGACTGAGTGAGCAGGTAGCTAAAGGGCCATCTGCGTCCTCTAATCCTCTTCGGGCAGTGTTGTACAATGCCAGGTCGATGAGGAACAAGACCGCTATTATTTCGGACTTGATTTCCTCTGTCGACCTGGCTTGTGTTATGGAGACCTGGCTGGGTGACAATGCTGGCCCGGTTCTTGTGGCCACCATTCCCGCTAGGTACACCATGGCACACTGCCCGAGGAAGAATTGCAGGGGGGGGGAGTGGCCATTGTTTTTCGATCTAGTCTGGGCTTCTCGGTGCTCCCAGTTGATTCCACCCAATCGTTTGAGTGCATCGCTGTTCGTGGAGGTACAGGTGTAGGTTGCATGATTCTCCTTATTTACTGTCCCCCTGGGGCGGGGGGAGATTTCCTGTAGGAGGTAGCAGACTTCATCGTTGACCAGGTGTTGGTGTTCCCAAGATGTTTAATTCTGGGGGACTTCAGTGCTTGGATCGATGATGAATCCTCGCGTTTCAGTTATGACCTCCTCCAGTGGACACAGTCTCTGGGCCTGTCACAAGTAGTTGCTTCTGCTACCCGCCAGTTCGGCCACACACTCAGTGTGGTGTTCCAGCTAGATCTTGAGGTTGACAATCTCAAGACTGATCAGGTCTTCCGGTCTGATCATTACACCATGGAGATCACATTTGGGGCCCCCCTGAATGTCCCTCCCCTGTAGAGATAGTCAGGTATCACCCTCTGTGGGGCTTGCACCCAGTGGGTCTGTTGGTGGTAGCTGATTTGTCTAGAGTTGATGCAGCATGTGCGTTTGGCACTGGAGAAGTGGTTGCCACCTATAATAGGGTGGTTTCCGAGGCTCTGGATGCCATTGCACCAGTTTGTTTATGACCCAGGTCCTCTCACGTAAGATCCCCGTGGTTTGACGGGGATCTTAGAGTGATGAAGACCAGGGGTTGGAAGTTAGAGTGCTGCTGGCGGAGGACCCAGCTGGAGTCCGGCACACTGGTCCTGCATGCTCACTACTGGGAGTACCGGGGGCAGGCTCCTGTAAGAAGGCAGAATTCCTGTCCAGGGAGATTGCTGCAGGGAAGAACATCCACTTTATGTGAAGTGTTTCCTCTGGTCTTCTCCGCCAGCGTGTCGGCTGTCTGTTCGAGGGGTTTTTGCCAGTTGGGCCTTTGCCCAGCAGTGGTCGAGGTGGGGGGAATAGAAGCATTCTGCCCATCTGGGAAGAATTTAGGCCAATCTGTCACAAACCCACTCAGCAGGTCAGCCCTCTACTCTCAAAGTGCCAACCTCCGAGTGCAGTCTTGTGAACAGTTTAACAGAACAAGGTAACCCTCTTGTCTTTTTTGTCAGTTCGGATCAACCTTTGGTCTCTAGTCTTCGAGGGATTCGAACTGATAACCTATTGTTAGTGTACCCAATTGTCAAGCTCAGATAATTCTGTCTTCGGGGGGTCAGATATCTTTGCCTATGGGCACCAAACCAGGTATACAGAGATGAATCCTTACAAACTTTAATAAAGACCTCAGATTTAAAACGCTTCTCTTTCCAGTTTGGAATCGCCATTCAAGCTTATGCCTAGTGTCTGCTATAACCATGTATACTTTTCTTACAAAAGAAAAACATTCAAAGACAGACCAAGTGTGCTCTAAAAAGAGTTTTACTAAAATAGATAAAGATATGTAAAACACAAAATACAGAACTATTATATCACAAGACATACACATCTTTTAAAAGAACAAGGTTTAAACAGTGCAAATTCCTACAGCAATATTTAGATTTATCTCTTTTTCCAAATACCTGTTTAAAGTGCTCACAGATGTTTCTTTGTCAGAGTCTAGATAAAAGTGTCTCGGAAAGAAAACAGAATAATCTTTAAAAAGCTGGTTTTCCCCACCTATTTGCATGAGGTCACCTAGCTCCTCCCTGTCAGAATATTTAAAAAAAATATATCTATATAAAAACAGGATGTCTTTTTTTCAAGTACTAAATTCTGCAATCCTTAACATGACTCATGTTCTGCAAATGACATTTCTTTGATCTTATGATAAGCTTCCCCCTTCCAGGATATGAAAGCATTTATGATTTCGCACCAGTTTACTAAACCTGGTTTCCTCCTCGTGAAACGTCATAAAAGGGATGCTGATTTCCCTTTTAGCAGCTAAAGCTATAATTAACTTAAAAATAGGAGATCCTTGATTAAGGCCTGGTTTGTAATTAGCTTCTGGCCTTCCATGTAACACCTGGTATCTAAAACGTGTGTGTGTGTGTGTGTGTGTGTGATCTCACATGCTGTTTCAGCATTTCTCATGGGAGACAGTTCATAACACATTTTTTTATTTTATTTTACAAAAAATCCTACAGCACTCAGAACTGGCTGTCCACATCACAATCCTCCCCACCTAGACTGAATTTGGGGATTCTATCCCATGCATGGGATGAGCTTACCAAATCAGTTCACTCCTCATAGACCCTAGACAGCCCATCTGAGTTCTGGTTTTTGGCTCAAGGCCTATGTGATATTGTCATATCATACCCTTGCAAAGCAAGACTCCATCTTAGCAATCTCCCATTCGTCTTTCCCATCTGCGTCAGCCAAACTAGAGGGGTGTGGTCAGTCTGTACCACAAAATGCTGCCCATACAAGTAGGGCTCCAGCTTCTTTAGGGCCCACACTATGGTAAGACACTCCTTTTCCACCGTGGAGTACACTTGCTCCCTGGGAAGTAACTTCCTACTCAGGTACACTACTGGGTGATCTCTCCCTTGGCTGGATGTCTGACTCAGCACTACCCCAATACCCATGTCTGAGGCGTCAGTCTGAACTATAAAGGTCTTGCAATAGTCAGGACTTGTCAAAACAGGAGCACTGCACAGTGCCTCCTTTAGTTTGGTAAAGGCTTCTTCACAGGCTGGGCCCCAGGTAATTTTCTTTGGCATCCTTTTTATTGTCAGGTCAGATAGGGGAGCAGCCAGGGCACTGTAATTGGGTGCAAATTTCCTGTAGTACCATGCTGTCCTTAGAAAACTCCTGACCTGTTTCTGGGTTTCTGGTCTGGGCCATGCCTGGATCACCTCTGTCTTTATTTGGTTAGGACGGAGCTGTCCCCAGCCTACCACATGCCCTAGGTATGCCACTTCTCCCATGGCCACCTGGCACTTCTCGGCTTTGACAGTGAGCCTGGCCCTCTGTATCCTACCCAGCACTTCCCTAAGGTGGGATGGGTGTTCCTCCCAGCTGGTACTAAAGATGGCAGTGTCATCCAGGTACGCCACGGCATACTCCTCAGCACCATTTAACACCTGGTTCACCAACCTTTGAAAAGTGGCTGGGGCGTTCTTTATTCCGAAAGGCATTATTTTAAACTCAAATAAGCCTATTAGAGTGATGAAGGCTGACCTCTCCCTAGCTCTGTCTGTCAATTCTACCTGCCAGTACCCCTTGGTCAGGTCAATGGTCGTAAGGTAGGTCACCCCCTCAACTTATCCATGAGTTCGTCCTTCCGGGGCATCGGGTGGGCATCTGACTTTGGGACTGCATTCAGTCCACGATAGTCCACACAGAAACGAGTAGAGCCATCTGGCTTGGGCACAAGGACTACGAGTGAGGCCCAGGGGCTGTGGGATCTCTGGATTACCCCTAAATCCTGCATCTCCTCCACTTCCCTCCTAATGTCCATTTGGACAGCCTCTGACAATCGATATGCTGTCTGCCGTATGGGCGTCTGTGTCCCTATCTCCACATTGTGAGTTGCTAAGGGGGTTAGTCCAGGCTTGGCGCTGAACAAGGGGGCAAAGTCTGCTAAAACCTCACTTACTTTCTGGATCTGGTCTGGGCCCAGCTGGGGAGACAATTTTACTGCCTCCACAGAGGACTCCCGCTTACTTTCTTCCAGCAAATCCAGAAGGGGGTCTCCTTCGTCCGTCCCTCCCCATGACTATACACTGCAAACACCATGTCAGCCCTACAGTATTTGCATATGGCTTCATCATGTTGACATGGTACATCCTTTCTGTCTGTCTTCTGTCATGTAACTCCACAATGTAGTTCACGTCATTTACCTTCCTAACCACTTTGTACGGTCCTGCCCACTCAGCCTGCAGCTTGTCTTTCCGGACCGGAATAAGGACCATGACTTCCTGACCCACCATGTACAAGCGAACTCTGGCTCTGCAGTCGTACCACACTTTTTGTTTCTGTTGGGCAGCTGCCAGGTTCCTCTAGGCTGTCCCCATAAGCTCCTTCAGCCTTTCCCTAAACCTAAGGATGTAATCTACAATGGGAGTTCCCTGGGTGGCATGCTTGCCTTCCCAGTCCTCCCGGATCAAGTCTAGGGGCCCACGTACCGGCGTCCATATAAGAGTGCAAAGGGGGAAAATCCTGTCAACTCTTGGGGCACCTCTCTGTAGGCAAACAGGTGGGGAAGGTATTTCTGCCAGTCCCTCCCATGCTGTTCAGTAAACGACAGGAGCATTGACTTTAGGGTACCATTGAATCTTTCCACAAGCCCATTAGCTTGTGGGTGATACGGTGTCGTGCATCTCTGCACCACCCCACACTTCTCCCATAAACATTTCATCAGGTCCGACATGAAGGAACCCCCTCGATCGGTGATTTCCTCCTGTGGAAACTCAACACGGGAGAAAATCCCAAGTAAGGCATCTGCCACTTTGTCTGTCTTCAGTGAGGATAGGGCAACTGCCTCTGGGTACCGGGTGGCATAATCCACCACAGTCAGGATGAATCTCTTCCCTGAGGACCTGGGGATATTTAAAGGCCCCACAATATCCATTCCCACCCTCTGGAATGGCTCCTCCACTATGGGCAATGGAATCAGGGCAGCGTGGGTTTTCTTGCCCGCCTTCACTAATTCCTGGCACCGGTGACGAGACCTGTAATACTCCTTCACCTGCTGGGTGAAGTCAGGCCAATAGAAATTCTGGGCCAACTGCTGCGTAGTGCACGCAATTCCCAGATGACCAGACAAGGGAATATCATGTGCAATCTTGAGCAACTGCTCATGATACCCTTGGGGAATGACAAGCTGCCTGCCTAGCATCCCTCCCTCTGTCTGTACTGCCTGAGTATACATAGGTCCATTTTCCCAATAAACCTTATATCTACCATCACCTCCCTGTGCTCTGTCAGAGTCTGCCCAAGCCCTCAGCTTCTCTAAACTATGGTCACTTCTCTGAGCAGCTGCAAAGCCCTCACACATTCCCAAGGCATGGGACAGGTCCCCTTCAGTCGCTAAATTAGGGTCCCTAACACTAGCGTCAGGGCACTCAGGATCACTGTCAGTCCCAACCCTCTGACAATGGGTCACCCTTCCCTCTTCAGAGTAACCCTCTGTAGCTGTGTGGTTACTTGCTACTGGGGAAATTTCTACCCCCCTTTTTATCAGTCTCCCCATCTGGAGACACAGACTGGGGAACTAGCCTCTCAGTGGTTTCTATAATGGTTTCTGTGGGGTTCAGGGAACTACAGTTTTCCCTTGCCACTTGGCTACGGGTTACTGCACATACCATCCCCTGTTTTAGATTGTTGCCCTGGATCACATCCACTGCTAAGGTTTTGGCTATAGCCACCTCATTGCACAGTTCCCCCGTTTCACCCCAGTCTAAGAGAACACTAGCAAGGGGCAATGTTTTCGCCTCACCAGTGAAGTCCTGTACAGTGATGTATTTATTGGGAATAAGCTGACCAGGCTCTACCAGATCCCCCTTTACTAAGGTCAAGGATGCCCCTGTGTCCCTTAACCCCTGCGTCTGTACACCATTCACCATGACTGGGTGCATGTGTTCCCTCATGTTCACTGGCATGCTTCCAGGGACACATAAACAACCTACTTCCTTTCTAGCACCCTGTTGTGTATTATTGCTCGCCTTTTTGGGACACTGTCTGGCACCATGCCCAGTTTCTTTACACAACCAACATTCATTTCTTCTCTCAGGGAAATCTTTTCTGTGAAACCTGGGGCCAACTGGTTTCGGTGGAGGCGGTGAGGGTTTTAGCTGCCCTGAAGGCGCGCTTTTCCCTTTCTGCACTGCCACGCCTGCCCCATTCGCTCTCAGAGCAGGTCTGCTCTTGGCATAGTGGTCCGAGAGTTCTGCAGCCTCTTGCAGTGTTTTGGGATCTCGGTCCTCTAGCCAGGTTTTTAGCTCTGCTGGGCATGCCCAATAAAACTGTTCTAATAAAATCACATTTTCAATTTTGTCAACAGAGTTTGCCTCAATTCCTTCCCACCAATGTTTTAAAAACTTACGTTGTTTCGTGGCTAGCTCCTCGTAGCTCATATCAAGACTTCTCCTGAGCTTACAGAATTTAGCTTTGTATGATTGAGCAGTTAATTCAAATTTTTTTAACAGTGCAGCTTTTAGTTTGCTGTAATTACTGCCATCCTCATTGTCCATTTGACCTAATGCATCCCAAGCTTTCTCGGTAAGTACCGGGGATAGCTGGAAGCTCTAGGACGCTCTAGGAATGTTAGCCTGAATACAAACTTTTTCAAAAGAATTTAAAAGTCATCCATATCCTCCCCCTCTTTAAATTTGGTTATTAATTTGGAGTTCAATTTGTAACCCAGTCCTGCAGTCCCAGTTAAACCCAAGTCACTTACCTGCTCTGCTGCCGCTGGTTGGAGTTGTATCTTTTCCAGTTCGTGTTGCCTTTGGTGCTCCTGCTCCTTATGGTCTGAGTCTCGTCATTCTCGTTCTCTCTTCTCCTCTGCAGCTCGCTGGCGCTCACGCTCCTCACGGTCTGCCTCATGGCGTTCTCACTCTTCCTCACGGTCCGCCTCTCACTTCTCTCGCTCCCTCTTCTCCTGGAACTCTATCTCCATCCTGCACAACTCAGTTTGCAGCCTGAGTACCTCTGGATTCAGAATACTGGTGACCTTCCCCTGCTGCTGTGGCCTTTCACTGACAGTGGCCCTGCTATCATCCTCACCAGATCTGGACATGGCACTGATCACTAGCCCTGCCACACTCGAGGTTTGGTCCTTTCCAGTCACGGTCTGTGACTCGCTGTTCTGGGTATCTGCTACCATCAGGGCATCTATGGGGTTCTGCTTTTTGGCTGTCACCTCGAACGGGACTCCTCTGTCCCTGCACAACTGCTTTAAGTAATATACAGTGTGCCTACTGTAGTCGGAAGTCATCTTTCCTAACTACTACTACTCTGACTTGCACTTTAGAAAAAAAAATGAAACGGGTAGGAACTTGACTATACGCCAAGTGATATAGTTCTGTTTCCTTTTTAAAATAAAACTCTGCCTTTTTCTTTCTTTGCAACAGAGCTTATGGTCTCAAGCTGACACAGAACAATAAAAGCTTGTGATACCAAAATTATGCCACCGCTACCAACCAAATCTGTCACAAACCCACTCAGCAGGTCAGAAATCTACTCCCAAAGTGCCAACCTCTGAGCGCAGTCTTGTGAACAGTTTAACAGAACAAGGTAACCCTCTTGTCTGTTTTGTGAGTTTGGATCAACCTTTGGTCTCCAGTCTTGGAGGGATTCGAACTGATAACCTATTGTTAGCGTACCCAATTGTCAGGCTCAGATAATTCTGTCTTCGGGGGGCCAGATATATTTGCCTACGGGCACCTAACCAGGTATACAGAGATGAACCCTTAAAAACTTTAATAAAGACCTCAGATTTAAAACACTTCTCTTTCCAGTTTGGTATTACCATTCAAGCTTATGCCTAGTGTCTGCTTTACCCATGTATACTTTTCTTACAAATGAAAAAAATTCAAAGACAGACCAAGTGTGCTCTAAAAAGTGTTTTACTAAAATAGATAAAAATATGTAAAACACAAAATACAAAACTATTATATCACAAGACATACAAATCTTTTAAAAGAACAAGGTTTAAACAGTGCAAATTCCTACAACAATATTTAGATTTATCTCTTTTTCTAAATACCTGTTTAAAGTGCTCACAGATGTTTCTTTGTCAGAGTCTAGATAAAAGTGTCTCTAAAGGAAAACAGAATAATCTTTAAAAAGCTGTTTTTCCCCATCTATTTGCATGAGGTCACCTAGCTCCTCCCTGTCAGAATATATATAAAAATATATCTATATAAAAACAGGATGTCTTTTTTTCAAGTATTAAATTCTGCAATCCTCAACGTGACTCATGTTCTGCAAATGACATTTCTTTGATCTCATGATAAGCTTCCCCTTGCAGGACATGAAAGCATTTATGATTTCGCACCAGTTTACTAAACCTGGTTTCCGCCTCTTGAAACGTCATAAAAGGGATGCTGATTTTCCTTTTTGCAACTAAAGCTATAATTAACTTAAAAATAGGAGATCCTTGATTAAGGCCTGGTCTGTAATTAGCTTCTGGCCTTCCATGTAACACCTGGTATCTAAAACCTGTGTGTGTGTATGTGTGTGTGTTTGTGAGATCTCAAATGCTGTTTCAGCATTTCTCATGGTAGACAGTTCATAACACATTTTTTTTTTTATTTTACAAAAAAATCATATAGCACTCAGAACTGGCTGTCCACATCACAGAGGTGTCTGACATGACTAAGGTGATCTTAGAGCTGAAGCCCACGTTTTGTGAACTGGATCCAGCCCCGACACGGTTCTTAAAGAGATGTGTTGAGGCTGTTGGCCTGGTGTTCACCAGGATTGTCACGTGCTCGATGGCTGAGGGAATTTTCCCAGCTGCCTTGAAAGAGGTGCTGGGGAGGCTCCTCCTTAAGAAATCTTTTCTGTGCCCTGATTTCCTGACAAATTACCGTCCTACCTCCAACCTGCCTTTTCTGAGCAAGGTTGTTGAGAAGTTGGTGGCACTACAGTTCGAGGATCACCTGGTGTCCTTGGACATTTATGAGCCATTTCAGTTTGGTTTCCGGGCTAGACATAGCATGAAAACAGCTCTAGTGAGGGTGCATAATGATCTTCTCAGAGCTAGGGATAGAGGAGACAGGTCAGTTCTTGTGCCCCTCGATCTCTCTTCAGCTTTTGACACTGTGTATCACGTCGTGTTGCTGGATCTGCTCCATGAGTTTTGCGGACTCACTGGTACAGTCATTAAGTGGTTTAAGTCCTATCTGTCGGACAGGGTGCAGCGGGTGATGATGGGGAATTTCTTCTCCTCCCCAATGCCCCTGTCTTGTGGAGTTCCAGAGGGCTCGATCCTCTCACCGATGTTATTCGCAGTGTATATACTGCCTCTGGGTGAGATCATATGACATTACAGTGTGGAGTTTCATTGCTATGCAGTTGATACCCAACTGTATTTGTCTTTCGCTCCCGGAGGATCAGGAGCTGTGGATGTGCTTAACATCTGTCTGGCTAAAATCAATGACTGGATGGCTTCCAGCTGGCTGTAACTCAACCCAGATAAGACGGAGGTGCTGGTGATCTAGCCTGGTCATGGGCAGGTTGGGTCGCCGTCCAGGGTGGAGTCTGGCCTTGTTTTAGGGTATGCTCTGTTGATGGCTTCCTCGAGGGTGTGAAATCTCGGCGTGTTCTTTGACATTAGGCTGACTTTTGAAGCTAAGGTGTCATCTGTTATCAGTAGGGGTTTCTACCATTTACAAAACATTGCCTGGATTAAGCCCCTTGTTCTGCCTGAGGACCTGCTGACACTAGTGCATGCCTTTGTCTCCTCCAGGCTCGACTACTGTAACGCTCTTTGCTTTGAGGTCATGGGAGGGACCCTCCGCCAACTGCAGCTGGTGCAGAATGCAGCGGCGCGGTTGCTGATTGGCCTTTCTCGGTCTAGTCATGTGACCCTGGTTCTGCGTGCTCTGCAATGGCTGCCAGTCAGGTGACAGGTCCTTTTCAAGGTTGGGCTTCTCACCTATAGGGCCCTAAATGGGCTAGGTCCTGGCTACCTGTCAGAGCTCCTGACAACGGTGACCTCTGATCGCTCCCTCTGCACCTCATCGAGGGGCCTCCTGGTCATTCCCAGGGTATGGCTGAAGACCTCTGGAGACCGTGCCTTTGGCGTATGGGTCTGTTCATGAAAAGGGGTTACCAATGCCCACCATACAGTGCATACCACATTTTTAAAAATCAAGAACTGCCAGGCACATGTTTATGACTAAATCTGAATGATGTCTATATGTGCAGATAAATAACATAACTATAGAATTCTAGGGTATCCAAATTTTTTTTGATGGGGTGTCCCACTCCATTTTGCTGCTTTTTTTTACCTGAAAAAGTGTGACATGTAAAAACACGGTTTACTAATTGTTTTTGCAAGCTTTATTTACTGTTTTCCATTATTAAAGTAAGTCCACTTACTAATCTGGAGTTGTGTTTTTTATTATCTGTACTCTTTAGCCCATTGTAATGCTCCATTTTTAATTTATGCAGCTTTATATTTAGTGTGGTGAATGTAACAGTTGGTGTCAGAGCACGTTACATTCACCCTCATGGCCCCCAAATCTGTAATTGTGATATTAGCACTTTAAAAGATTGTCTGGCTTCTCTCCTAGTTTGCTTCCTTGTGTAACGGACCGTGTTACTGCCTGATCTATCTTTCCCACAGAAGGGACAGCAACCTTTGACCCTCACTCTGCTTGGAGTCACATCAGGCCCAATGTTTACCCATCAGTCTGTGACAGTTGCAAAGTCATAACCTGCCCATCAGAACCAAGGAGCAACCATAGAGGGAGGAGCTGAGTTGTGGTTTAAAACCCATTGTTTGCATGTGGCTCCTCCATTTGTAGGGCTACATTCCATGAAGATAAGCACTGCATGCAACAATGAGGGTTGCAGTTACATTCACCACAGGTAGACTTTGGTTACCGTCTTTCACTGATTGTTGGGCAAATTTTCAGAGAGCATATTTTAGTGACAACTGCATGTCTAAGGAAAGTGCTGGGCATCAATTGTAATAGGGATTATTCAGTGTATATGGGGTGGAAAGTTAAAATGGATTTTCTTTGTGGTGTCACTCATTACATTCACCACGATAACCATCATACCTGCCAGTACTGTTATTATTGTCAAATTCCCCCAGGTGTTGTAACACTATGTCAGTTATTAATAGTGGCGTGATAGCTATGAGGCATGTTCAGTAAATTTGTTAAAACTTGAAACAAATGTGTGGTGTCACTTGTTACATTCACCATGTTATATGGTGTTAAGCATCACACTTGCCAGTAATGTAATTATTGATTTATTTCATGTTTTATAGCAGTATGTCAGTCAATAATAGTAGTATGTCAGTTGTTAGACAAGTTTAGTACAGTTTTACTAAATCAAACGTAAGTGTGGTGTCACTTGTTACATTCACCACAGTATGTGGTATCAAACATCACAACAAACATCTGACAATAATAACATCACATACTGTTATTATTGTCAGATTTCTACAGGTTTTGTAGCACTGTGTCACTTATTATTAGTAGCATGTTAGCCATTAGGCATGTTCACTAAAGTTTGTAAAACTGAAACAAATGTGTGGTGTCACTCGTTACTTTCACCACGGTATGTGGTGTTAAGCATCACACTTGCCAGTAATGTAATTGTCAAATTTTTTCATGTTTTATAGTAGTATGTCAGTCAGTAGCAGTAGTATGTTAGTTGTTAGGCATGTTTAGTACAGTTTTAGTAAGTGAAACATAAGTGTGGTGTCACTTGTTACATTCACCACGGTACGTGGTGCAAAACATCACATTTGCAATTAATGTAATATAATTCTTAAAAATATTTGTTTCTCTTGTTTTAATACAACTCATTACATGTTTATTAAAGTTTTTACTACTAAAACAAATGTTTTGTGTCAGGTGCTACATTCACCACGGTGTGTGGTGTCACTTGTTACACTCACCACAATACAGTTCTTTTATCTCAGGAAACCGTGGGTCTTTTATCTCCCAGTATGTTTCTTTTTTCATACTTTGGTCATAATATCTTGAAATGCATCACAAATATAATCTAGAAATAATTTGAAAATTTGACCCTCATGTCACAGTTTGGTAACCCCTTTTCATGAACATACCCGTATCTAGGCCGTCCCTATGGAACACTTTTCCATCCATAGTCTGGGAGGCTCCCTCAGTTGAGGCTTTCACGCGACGGTTGAAGGCACATTTCTTTGGCCTGGCATTCCATGAATTTATTGATTTCTGAATTATAACCTTTTGTCTAGTCCCTGGAGATGCTACTGTCTTAGATTTAGTAGTTTTACTGCATTTTAAATTGTTTATAATAATGTTATACTTTATATTTGGTCTATTTTGTTATTCTTTTTTTGTTCTGTGAGGTGCCCAGAGCACCTGGGAATGGGCGCCATACAAATAAAGTTGCCTTGTCTTGCCTTGTATAATAGTACACATGCAGCCAGGGCTCCAGATAAGATTTTTTGGGATGAGTACTGTACTCCTCATTTTGAAAGTGAGGTAAGTAAAACCAAATTCAGATGCATACTAATGTCTGGACGGAGTGAAGCGAGGAGTACATTTTTAAGAACAATGTAGTTTTTTTCTAGATCAGAACTGGTCAGGTGCCAACAATCCTCCAGATAATGTTGGCAAGTAGGAATAATTTACTCACCAGTTTTAAAATATAGTGAGCAAAACAAAATTGGGACGCGTATGAGAGCTATAAATCTAGAAAAAACTGCTCCTTTTGAATCACCAGTTATGTTACAAAGCACTATTCTATGGACTGTGAAGTATTTAGAAATGTCAGGTGGTATTAGTACTCACTCAAAATTTTTTTAAAGTATTTTCTTAAATGAGGTGAGTAAAATAGGCCAGTACTCCCCTTATGTGGAGCCCTGCATGCAGCACTGGAGGGAAGGAGGGTGTTGAGCGGAGGGTGTTCAGGTGGTCAGGCTGCAAGGCATTGTAAGGGATGGCCAAACAGCTGAGGCCATCCACACAGTGCAAATGTTCCAGTGTCAAAGATGTCCCTGACATCGATGTGCCTGTCTGATAGTATGTGTCTGCCCCCCCCCCCGGGCACATACTGCACACCTGCACAGATAGCAAGGCACACGTGGCCAACCATGTGTATGGTACTGTGGGACAACCATGCTACTGATGCAGCTTAGTGGGGCACAGGACAGCATGGCAGTGATGTCCTCTGTCAGAACACACCTGCCAGTTGGTCCTGTCACTGTGTGGTGTACAGCAGTCAGTGATGCCTGCCACACAGTAGGTATTGCTGTGTTCATCACTAAACCAGCCACTATGGTACTGTAGCATCTGCTGTGCACTGTAGCAGGGACTACAATATGTCCATGGCATGCAGCACACACACCTGTGACAGTGGTGCTAGTCCCTTGGGGCACACTTTACTCTGCTGCTGTGTACAGACGTAGCCTGCAGCTACCAACATGTTTCTCCAGTCTGACATACAGGTGGTGCTGTGGAGAGACACGGCCTGTGGCTACTGACCTGTAGCTCCAGTCTGACCTACAGGTGGAGCTGTGTTCACCATGGAGTAGCACCAGGCAATGTTCATGCTAATGTATGCTAAGCAGGCCTTAATGAGATGCTAATGAGGCTGTTTGCACATGGATTGCCTTAGTAGGCTCATTTGCATAGGAACTTTGAATATAGCAAACTTTTGCCCTCGGCTAACATGTTTGCACTGGGCTAATGTGTTGGCACTGTGCAATCGGTTTAGCCCCAGGCAAACCTCTCACAAGCATAGCACAGTTCTGCAGTGTGTGGCCGGCATCGTTGTTTGCAGTTGTTGTGCAACACTTCATTGCTATCACACACATTGTCCACCAACTTCAACTCTGCCTTACTCCACCTCTGTGTCTACTGAGCTGCTGTTGTATTTCGTACTTCCCTGTTGCTATATTTAGAGCGGTCTTATTTCCTGGGCTATTTTAGCACTGCACTCCCGAGCCCTGTTTGCACTGCTTCCTTTGCATGCTATATTCAGCAGGTTTAGCCTGGGGCTGTTCCTTTCAATATAGCTTGCTACTGGTTCAGGGCTAGTTTAGTACACCGTGCAGTGCTAATATAGCCCCGTCGCTAAGTTTTGACTATCTGGCCCCATGTCTTGCTTACACAGATGATTTGGTTCTAATATTCATTTCTTTATTAGGAATTCAAAGAAAAATAACTCATTTTGCCACTCACTGTAAGGAGGATAGCTTAATTATAAATAGGGATAAAAGAAACCTTGTGATTTATGGGAATAGAGGTAAGAAAATTCCCTCTATTTGTATTGATGGACAGAAAATTAATACCACAAAATACTATGACTATCTAGGTATTAGATGTAGGGATAACCTTATACGGAAGGATCATTTGGATATCCAGAAACCTAAACTCATAACACCATTTAATGGATTTAAAATATTTAATGGAAGAATGGGGGGTTCGGTACCTGCCTTTTAAGAGTTACAAATGCTAAAATTAAGTCAGGTACATTGTATGGAACAGAAATTTGGACACAATATTGTAATATGAAAGCTTTAGAAGTATTGGTCATAAAATATATAAATATAACTAAGAGTGCCTCGATCTACCACTGCAGAGATTATAAGGAGAGAATTGGGACAATAGTCGATGGAAACCCTAGTATTAGGAAGGAGATTACAATTTATAATGAAACTTTTCCTCCTTCCAGACACTAGACTTCCAAGAATGTGCCATTAGGAGGCTATTGACTAGAATACTCAAGGTTTTGTCTTCCCAGTAATTCAAAACATTGGACAGCATCTGTTATCTAGGGATGGGACATCTTCTATATGAGGTCTACACTCGACCGATACAAGATATCAAAGCAGACATTGTCTAGATTGAGAGACATCTCGAGGAATAAAGACCTTGATCGTATAAATAATTTAAAATTCTTCAGGTTGTTTAAGCTCTTGAAAAACAATCATATACTGAAACCATATTTAAAAATTCTGGTTAATCCAGATGATTGCAGAACAATAACAAGGCACTGTAAGGAACTGTATAGTTCAAATTACATAAACTTTGGACGAAGGAGACAAGAGTTTACATCTAAATATTGTAAATGTGGACTGACACTACAAGATGACCTAAAACACATGGTTCTTATTTGCGCTTTATATAATACAGTAAGGAAAAGATGGTTAGGACCACTTTTAGAGAATTGTGTATTACCCCCAGAACAGACTCATATGATGCTGTTCAACATGAAAAAAGTAAAAAATACAAGCATTTGCTAAGTTTTTAAAAAGTTTACATTTGTAACACCAGATAGTGAAGGAATATATATATATATATATATATATATATAGCCCATAACAGTACAGTAAGAAATAAAGATTTCATAGTTATTATAATGGTGTGCAGTAATTTTGTGTCACTACCAGGATTAACTGGCAAGCAATAAGAAATGACATGGTATGCTGAACTGAGGATACCGCATCGCTCATGGCTGAGTTAGCACGCAGGGGCCCAGTAGAGTGCCTCAGCCCTGGAAGTGCGATAATATATGTTCAACACGCACACCTTGGAGTGTTTTACTGTGCTTATAAAATGGGTTTCTTTTTTTTAAATATTTTTCTCACCTTAAAAAATATTACTGAACTGAAAAAAAATGAAATCATTGTGTTAATTTGAGATAAAATAGTCCTAAAATAAAATAAAATAATCATATCAAGATGACTTAAAGGTGGGCAAGCAATGTGAGAGGGCAGTAAGGAGGGCTGGGAGGATACTGGGATGCATAGGGAGAGGCATCACCAGTAGAAAACAGGAAGTTGTTATCCCTCTGTACAGACAGCTGGTAAGACCCCATCTGGAGTACTGCGTGCAGTTCTGGAGACCCAGTCTCCTCAAGGACAGAGACAGGTTGGGAGCTGTCCAGAGGAGGGCAACTAAAATGGTGCAGGGTCTGCACCGGAAGACATATGAAGAGAGACTAAAGGAGCTTAATATGTATAGCCTCGAGGAAAGGAGGAAGAGGGGGGACATGATAGAAACTTTCAAGAACCTCAAGGGAATCAACAAAGTCCAAGAGGTAGCATCTTTCAAAAAAGAGGTGAGCAAGAACAAGGGCACAATTTGAAGATAAGGGGCAGCTCAGAGGTAATGCAAGGAAGTATTTTTCACAGAGAGGGTTGTGGATACATGGAATGGCCTTCGAGCAGGTTGTGGAGTCAAAAACAGTGGTTGAATTCAAGCATGCATGGGACAGTCATAAGGCAATTCTAGGGGTTGGGGGTAGAAAGAAGTAGGCTGCTGGTTAACTAGGATCTGCAGCTTATCCATTAGGTAGGGAAATGGGCAGACTGGGTGGGCCAAGCGGTCCTTATCTGCCATCAAATTCTATGTTTCTTCCACCTACTAGGTGATGACATCATTGTCTTTTGACACATTAACATTTGTACTGTTGTGGCATCCATACTAGCCCCACCCCCATGTCCCAATTGAGAGACAAAGTGTGGTTAGGAGAGGTTTGTGTCTTTTAAAAAGAACAATTGAAAGAAATGAAGGATATCTAAGTATGTAGATACTTTTTGTTTGACTGTCAAGTAGCTCCTCCACACCCGTGACAGTCTGTGCACCAGAATGGAGCGAGCAGAAGTAACAGGTTCTCCCCGACAGGTTGTGCCACTTTCACAATAAAAAAAAAAAGGAATAACAGATGCAGATTTGTTTTGGTTTTTTTAGTTAAATGTAGAGGGACGGAAGCGCAGTTTGCTATAAGACGGTGGAGGCGGCATGGTGCGGGATCACGAATCGTGACTATGGCTCAACCTAGTTCTGTTACAATTCTGTATTTACCACTGAGTGAATGGCAGTTTCATCAGTAAGCAGTGGAGACAAGTGGGGGTAGCATGGTGCGGGATCATGAATCGTGACCACAGCTCAATCTCATTCAGTTCAAAGATTATATTTACCACAGGGTGTTTGCGATGTGCTTTACGCTGAGGCTAAAAAAAAGATGGCTAACTGAATTTTTCTCAACATTCCATGCCTAGCTCTGAACATTCCATTCATGGGCAATGATTTAGTTACCTGTTCATTTTTTTTTCTATGTGTAATGCATATACGACACTTCATTTCTGGCCAATCACAATGCTTCTTTTTACATGCCCATTTATGAGATGTTTAACGCATTGTGGATATATGCTCTCTATATGAAATTGTAATTATTTATGACCTGATGATTATTGTATGTCTAGTTTCTAAAATATTGTAATGACTTTGATCAGTCAATAAAAAGATGATGATGATGATGATGACATTGCTGGATGGACTGTTCTCTTTCTGTTTGGTTTATTGTTTTTGTTCATTTGGGGGAGGCAGATTCCCAGGTTCAGTTATGACTGGGGCTTCTTTCTCTGTAGTTAAATATAGCTTGGCACATACAACCGGACAGATGGGTTGGGGAGGCAGAGTTCCAGGGATCAGCTGTGACTAGGGCTGCTTTCTTTATATTTAGATATAGCTTGGCACATATTGCTAGCCAGTCGACTTGGGGGGTGAGGTTCCAGGGCTCACCTCTGCCTCTGGTTGCTTTTTCTGTAGATATAACTTGGCACACATAACTGGACAGCTGGTGAATGACACAAAGTTGTGAATGAAAGCTTACAGTACACACTGCAAGCCCATTGGTTGACAGTGTCCACCAATGGGCCTGTACTGTGTACTGTATGCTGTCATTCACTGACAGCTTAGTCAGTGGGCAGCCATAGCAGTGTGCAGAGGGATGTGCTGCCCACTGGCTCCATGGCTGAATTGCCAAGTGGGGTGGAGTGTGGGTACCTCAGTGGGTGGTGGGTAGGGGTCCACTAGACCACCAGGGATACTGGGATCTTTTGAATAACCCTGCAGTTGGGTTTGGGGATGGGAGGGGGGCACCACTAGACTACCAGGGAAAAGGGGTTTTGATATGTTTTATTCTATGATCGGGGATGGAGGGGAACACCACTAGACTACCAGGGAAGTGGGGCTTTGGGTATATTTTACCTTACGATTGGGGGTGGAAGGGGCCACTAGACTACCAGGGAAATGTGGATCTTCCTGGACATAAAGTCTCCACCACTCATTCACACTAGTGGGACTACACCAGAGGCACTAGGATCCAGCAGGAGCCAAAAATATTCAGGAGGGCCAGCGCCAAGGTAGGATTGCGCATATGCAGCACTGCGAGGCTGGCTTGTGCTGTATAGGCTATTTTGGTGTCAGCCCTCCAACCACCTCAGTTCCTTTTTTCCCCACTGTCGAGTGTGCTTCAGTGACGACGTCACCCGCCCGCTGGGAGTCAAATCTTTACATCTGTATGATAGCAGCACGATCAGTATTGATTAGTTTTTAGTATATATATATATATTTTTTTTTTTAAGTTTTATTTTGTTTCAACAATAAAGAATAGAAGTCTTCTTCAGCCCGCCTTCGATGGAGTCGACCATGAACGTGGCCGGGGATGGTAGGGAGACTTCACTTGAAAGCTGTTTTAGCAGCAGGGCTGGGTCTGGTCCACTGCCCTCTTCTGGGGGGGAGGGGGTCTGGCCATGGGCTGTCCGGTGCTCAGGAGGAAGGGTGGTCCTCCTGAAAGCACAAAAGGAAGTGGGCCCGTTTCCAATTGAGGTCGGGAACCTGGCACCGCTCGGCCTCAAGCTCTTCTTCATCCCACCAGTCGAAGAAGAAATGGTACCGCTTGAGGTCGTCCTCTGGTATGTCTGCACGGAGATTGCTGGTAGCGGGGAGCAGGAGGCCTATCCCAGCTCCATCGGGGTTGCCTGTGGCCTCAGTTCCTAGCGGTCACGATCCTCGGCTCCGGAGTCCCTCCCCACTCCCTGGGGAGTTTTCCAGTGAGCGGTTTCATTAGTGGACCGCTCTTATGGAGCAATGGATCTGGCGGTTGTCCCATCTGCCCTTGCCTGCGGACCTGTCTCTGGGGCCTTCGGGCCTAGGAGCCAGGGACTCACGGGTGGAGAGGTTGGGCCAGCCTGGTCACGTGACACCTTCTTCAGTACCGTCAATGCCGCTCCCTTGTGCTTTTCCCCATCACAGGACTGTGGCACAGGGGCCAACACAGATACTGTATTCTCCTACTTCTTATCTTTCTTTCTGATCTCCAGCTTTGGGTGTCCCGGTGTTGAGTTTGGGGACCCCGGTTGCGGTGCTGCCTTCTGCTCTGGCCTTGGTAGGGCTACTCCCGGTGCCGTATGCTGTGTCTGTGACATTTTCAGTGCTGGCATGGGTGCCAGGATTTTCTACTCCAATTCAGGGAGTGCCTCCTCCTGCTCTTCTTCCTCCTTTCCCCTTCTTTACTATCCCTTCTGGGTTAGTAGGAGACTATATTGAGCCTGATCCTGACCTACGTTTAGGGGAGGATTTTGTTGAGGATTCATCCTTTGGAGTGGAAAGTAAGCCCTCCACTTCAGCACAGCCTTTGGTCGAAGACCTTTATTTTAAGTCTCTTCTGAAGAACATGAATTCCACCCTGTCCCTCCAGACTTATGAGGTGGATCCTGGGAAGCTTTTACGCCTTCAATATCTGCATGTTCCTAAAATTCCTGTGGAATTGACACCTCCAGTGCAACCCTCTTTTGAGACACTTTCTCAAATGATGTGGGACAGACCGGCGCTCATTCCTTCGGTGGCTAAGTCCATAGACAGGAAATATGCCCCACCTAAGGATAGACCAGTCCTTGTCTCTCACGCTTTTGTGGACGTCATAGTGGTCTCGGCAGAGAATGACAAAGCCGTTCTTCTTAAGGAATCCACGACTCGTCCAGTGAATAAAAAATCCCAGAAAATTGACACTGGGGAAGCGAGTGTTCACTGATGCTACCCTAGGCATGTGTATTGCTAGTTATCAGGGTTTTTTCTCTCAGTATGAGTACGCCCTCTGGCATTCTCTCAAAGAAACTGTGGAGGCTGTTCTGGAGTCAGACATTAGCTTGGAGCTTCTTCAGACCATTACTAGGGGCATTGAGTCCAACAATCAACAACTTAAAGCTGCTATGGACTCTTTTGACACTGCTCCTAGAGCAGCAGCGGCTGGGGTATGCACCTGGCGTCACTCATGGCTAAAGACTTCGGGATTCACAAATGACGCTCAGCAGAGAGTCATGAATTTTCCATTTGATGGTGTTTATCTGTTTGGCCCACAGGTGGAGCAGGCACTGGAGGCCACTCAGATAACTAAGACTGCTATTAAGACGGCCAGATCGGCCCCTGCTGCCCCTCAGCAGGGCGGAAACTGATGACAGTGTCATTACCGACAGTCCTTTTGTGGTAAAGGCTGAGGGGCTTTTAACAAGATCCAAGCCTCTCAGCCACAAAAGATAATGCAGCTGAAGGCACAGGGCCCGAAGGCGCCCAGTGCCACCCTCTGAAGAACTGGCCCATGTCCCACCTCAGCTGGCCAAGGCAGACTACTCTTCGGCAGTGGGGAGTGGCCTGACTGAGTTTTACAACCAGTGGAAGTCCATCACAATGGACAAATGGGTCCTCAGGATAATCCAAGAGGGTTGCTGTCTAAATCTTTCAGAGACCCCTCCAGATCATCCACCCAATCGGCAGCACAGACTGTCTGCCACTCAGTCAGACTTCCTTGCTTCCAAGATTCAGGGCCTTCTGAACAAACGGACAGTAGAAGTGGTTCCACAAGCAGAATGGAACACAGATTTCTACTCCCACTACTTCCTAGTTCCAAAGAAAACAGGTGGTATGCACCCTATTCTAGACCTAGGGAAGTTAAACAAATACCTGTTCAAAGAGAAATTCAAGATGATATCGCTAGGAATGCTCCTCCCTCTGATTCATTAAAATGATTGGCTAGTATCGCCGGACTTGCAGAATGCCTACCAACTCATCCCGGTTCACCCAAGCCACCACAACTATCTATGCTTCGTGGCTCTGGGACAGCGCTACCAATTCAGAGTCCTGCCCTTTGGGCTATCCTTGGCGCCGCAAGTCTTTACAAAGTGTTTTGCAGTACTCTTGGTGCATCTGAGAAAACTCAGAATTCAGATGTTCCCGTACCTGGATGACTGGCTCCTAGTGAGCTCCTCCAGATGGGACACGAGAAGCGATTGCCATGCCTTCCAAGTTCCTCACATCTATGGGAGTTTTTCTGAACCTGGAAAAATCACAGCTTCAACCCTCCCAACAACTTCTCTTCATAGGATCTCTCCTGGACACCTCCAGAGCAAGAGCCTTCCTCCCAGAGGACAGAAGAAATGACATTCTCCAGATGGTGTGCTTCATCAAGGAGAACAACTCGGTTCGAGCTCTCTCAATGCAGTGGATGCTGGTCCCTGGCCTGCTTGCACATGAGAACCACACAATGGATGCTCAGCACTCAATAGTCTCCGACTACGCATGCACAATCTTTCCACATCAAGGTGATGAAGCCTCTAATGAGGCCACTCACTTGGTGGACTCAGGAGGACAACCTTATGCAAGGTTTTCCCTTTCTCCCACCAAAGACGCAGATCACCATCACTACTGATGCATCCCTGATCGGTTGGGGAGCTCATTGTCAGGATCTCCACACCCAGGACTTGTGGGGTCAGGACGAGTCCCAATTGCACATAAATGTCCTGGAGATGAGAGCTGTCCTATATGCTGTCTGAGCCCTGAAGGATGTCCTGTGTCACAAAGTAATTCTTCAAACAGACAAAAAGCGGTAGCCGGCCCATCGGCACAGCGGTAGGTTTCCTCCTCGTCCCTTATTTCAGAGGGTGCTGCTCAAGCTGGAGGCACAGGGGGGCAGTATGATTCTCGCCCCATTCTGGCCTCGTCAGATATGGTTTCTGTTAATCAACAGATTATCGGAGGTTCCACCAAGACAACTTCCACTTCAGTCAGACCTTCTGACCCAGGGGCCAGTGGTTCATCCCAATCTGAGGTCTCTTCATCTCCATGCCTGGCTCCTGAGGCGATAGAAGTGGGTAGGTTCAACGTCTCTCATAGACTCTCAGACATCCTCCTAGAAGCACGCAAGCCATCCACTAGGAAGACCTACATGGTAAAGTGGAAAAGATTTTCCATTTGGTGTGCAAAGTCCTCCTTGGATCCCTTTTCTTGCTCACTAAACAAGGTGCTGGAGTACCTTCTAGACCTGTTGAATGCAGGACTGCAATACTCGACGGTGAAGGTGCATCTTTGTGCGATTTCAGCCTACCACGAGCCTATCCACAATACATCAGTGGCTCAGCTTCCCTTGATTAAGAGATTCCTTAAAGGTATCTTCCACACTAGACCACCAGTCAGGAGACCAGTAGTCGCTTGGGATATCAACCTTGTGCTAGATATGCTCACCCATAAGCCTTTTGAGCCTGTAGCAACCTGCGAGTTAAAGTTTCTGACCTGGAAGGCTGCCTTACTTGTGCCCATTACTTCACTTGCAGAGTCTCTGAAATACATGCCTTGGTCACAGACCCCCCCTTATATAGTATTTCACAAGGGCAAGGTGGTTCTCAGAACTCACCCTAAATTCCTTCCTAAAGTAATCTCAGAATTCCACCTGAACCAGCCCCTGGTCCTTCTGACCTACTTAGCAAACTTTCAGAATGAAAAGGAGCGATCTACATTCTTCTTTGATGTAAAAGGGTTTTGCAATTCGCATTGACAGAATGAAAGAGATTTGCAAATCCAAGCAACTCTTTGTCTCTTTCAGCATGGCCCAGCTGGGTCAGCCTGTTGCCATCAGGTGTATTTCAGCATGGCTGGTAGCATGTCTCTGCCACTGCTGTTCAATGGCGCAGGTCAAGCTGGATGGCAGGGTCTACGCCCACTCTACCAGAGTGGTCGCAGCATCTCTGGCAGAGGTTCGGAACATGCCCATTGCTGATATCTGCAATGTGGCCACTTGGAGCTCTGTGCACACTTTTGTGAAGCACTATGCCTTGGATGTTCATGCCAGACAGCATCCTTCCTTTGGCAGGACAATCCTTAATGGACTTCTGTCCGTCGTGAGCACCTCTCTTCTACCACCTTTCTCGGGATTATTTTAGCTTGGTACTCTCCCACTAGTGTGGATGAGTGGTGGAGACTTTAGGCGGATATTCAGACTGCACCGGCAGTGGCACAAGCCTGGGTGCAGTGCAACTGGGCTGCGCCGGGGAGGACTAGGCAATATTCAATGGTGATGCACCATAGCTCAGCACCATTGAATGTGGCAGGAGGGCGCACATACTGCACCAGTGCAAGACACAGAGAGGGAGCACGGGAATGTGCCAGCACAAGTGCAGTTGCGCTAGGCGCATCACCTGTGATATTCAGCCAGGGGCATGCAAATAAAGCCATAATATATGCAAGGCACAAATGGGGCCATTTGCATGTCATTATGGCCCCATTTTTATGCAATGCGCTGGGTCCTGGTGAATTGAGCCTGGCACCCTGCCAGGCTGCTGCCGTTGGGGGTCAGAACCCTGGTGAGCTATTGCAGCCCCCCCACTCCCGTACACCTGGTCACAGGCAGCTGAATAAAATACTGCAACCCTGGTGGTCTAGCGGTCCCCCCACGCCCAATCGCGGGCAGCTGAATGACATACTGTAACCCTGGTGGTCTAGCGGTTCCCCCCTACGCCCGATCGCGGGCATCTGATTAAATGAAAGTAACCCTAGTGGTCTAGCGGGCCCCCCCATGCCTGATCGCGGGCATCTGAATAAATTAAAGTAACCCTGGTGGTCTAGCAGTACCTCCCCGTATGCCCGATCGTGGGCTGTCGATAGATCACGACGTACCTGGTAGTCCAGTGGTACCCCCACCCCACCCACCCATGGAGGGCCCCCGCCACCCGGCACCCCCATCATTGGTGGGCGGCAGCACCCCGCCCACGACACCACCCGCCACCTCCGACGACAGTGTACAGTATGATCTGTACGCATTGGTCCACAGTGGACCAATGGGTCATGCAGACCATACTGTACTACTACAGGTCCTGATACAGATTAGTGCCAACTGACCTTGAACTTGAACCAGATTGCTGTTGGTAGTATTTTTAGTGAATGGGGGACATTTGGCCAGGGCACCGGGGAAATTCCCCTACTCGACAGTAGGGGGAACCTTTGTCATCATGGTCACTGGCCAAGATGGCAGAACCCATGGATCCTGGAGGTGGAGGAGAGTGTGTGCCCCATGCTGTGTCTGTGTCTGGGGAGCTGGCCTCCTACCCTGCTTTGCTTTTACTGGAGGCTTCCTCTGTTGATTGTCCTGCTGCTATGGATGTTACTTGTGATGGTCTTTCTACAGTTTGTCCTGGCGCTGACTTTTCGTCAGCTTCTGCAGTCTGTCCTCCTGGTTCTAATATTTCTTCTGTGGCTCCTGTTGGACTGGCGCTTGCACTGAATATAGACTTGCTGGACCAAGGATTATTTCCTCTCGTTGCGATTATTGGGGCGCTTCTGGCAGAAGAAGAACACTGCGAATCGCAAATGGGTTTACTCGTTCCTGTTTCTGTTGCTTCTCCTCAGGAGTGCTTTTTGTTCATGACTCCGCCTTCTGTGGAATCCTGTGCTCAGTCTGGAATGGGAGCGCCAGAGAGCTGCCTGCCTGTGGGAAGCTTCATCTCACTGCAAGATACCGAACGGCCGCGCTCTGGCGAGGTGGTGCAGCTTGGGGCTTCCTTTGTGTTCAGGTACTGTGTGTACTGTTGGCTCTGGTTTTCCTTCTTCTTCATTGTGGATGGATTGGTTCTGGTACTCCTGCTCAGTCCTTTTCTCCTAATTTGCCAACCTCTGCAGTATTGTCTGTTGCCTCTCCTATATTGTACCTACTGATATGGTAGTGCAAGAACCTGCAGATTCTCTCCCTAATTATGATACTAATGTCCTGATGACTGGCAGGACTGTGGCTGAAGCTTTGATGGTGGCTGGTTGGGTTAAACAGCCCTGGTCTGCCTTGGGTCCCCTCGACCTGCAGACACTGTTCCTGACCTCTGGTTCTTCCTTCCACTTTGGAACCATCTGACTCTGTACTGGCTTCAGTTGCTGCTTGTACCCCAGGGTTCCCACAACCTATATCTCTTTCACCTGCTGTTACTACTCCTGATTTGGGCTTATTTCTGGAGTTCTTGATTTGGACCCTGGTCGATCTGCCCCCCCGAGCCTTTACCTACAAATGTTACTGAGCCTGGGGTTTCTCGAGGTTCTAGTAGACCCTCTCAGAAGACCTATGCTGGTCTATTCCATACGCCTCCTGAGCCTGCAAAGTGAGAAATGCTGTTCATCTTAAATATAAAGGGGTTTGGACTCCTTTCCTGATCGTATTCATGTGGGTTGCATCTTGTTAAAAGACACTATGGGTTTTTGGCTCAGGAAATTTATGCCCTGATTCATACTCTGGGGAATCCTTATTTTGACGTCAGTTTTAAAACTGCTGCTGACTGGAACTTTTGGGAATGTTACCAATCTGTAAAACCAAATCTGGAGTGGTCTGTGTTTTCGGTGATTCCTTTTGCTTATCGCACAATAACTGTGTTGTTTAAAATAATGGCGATCTATTTCTGATATACTGTTTTCACATGCTCCAAATGTTTTGTG
The DNA here is from genome assembly GCA_016271365.2 of Neoceratodus forsteri. Taxonomy (NCBI): domain Eukaryota; kingdom Metazoa; phylum Chordata; order Ceratodontiformes; family Ceratodontidae; genus Neoceratodus; species Neoceratodus forsteri. Next base: position 116,021,344 of record CM057452.1, on the reverse strand, counting down.
CTTGGCATTCCTGATCCTATCATGGATTCGGAAGATATCTGGATGGGGGTGGCGATCCGGTTTGGCTTCCTATGGAGAAAGGGGTATTCAACATCTACCTAGTTGTTTTTATTTGGGAGAGACCGTGGTTTCTCTTTATGCTGGTCAGCCTAGATCCTGTTTTCAGTGTGGAGTTTATACTCATTTAAGCAGTGCTTACGACAAAATGAAAAGCTCGCTTGTGGAGGGATCAGTCATGTGGCTTTATCCTGTATGACCCCTATCAGCTGTAATCTTTGTGATGAGACTTCTCACACTTTCAAAGATTGTCCCTGGGCTTCACACAATGCTGGGGGTACTGGTTTTGATATGGAAGATGACTCTCCTGTTCTGCAGCGTGATGAGGCATCTCACTCACAAAAGGCTTCTCAGCAGCCTGATCCCCAGTGCTCCTCCCTATCTCTAGCTGCTGTGCCTTCTTTGGTGTTACCCCAGGTGCTTGATCCCTTTCCTCCTCAGGATCCTGTACTATGCCCTGGTCCTGTGGTTCCTTCTCTGGAGGGGGATCTGTTGCCAGTTATTGATTCCTCCCTTTCTCCACAGATTTCTGCAGCAGCCCCTGATGCCTCTGCTTTTGTGTTCCCTTCTATCCCTTCCACGTCCCAAGCCCCTGACATGCCTCCTCCCTTGACAGAGGAATGGGTTCAACAAAAGTCCAGGAGGATGACGCGCAGTGCCTCCCAGAAATTGGGGCAGGGTTTGGGTGACATGGGTGAGTCCGATATTGGCCTTCAGAACAGATTCCTTCCTTTGACCAAACGTAAGCAGTGGGGGGAGGAAGAGGAGGATTCTGATTCCTCTTCCAGGATTTCTTCCCAACCTGAAACTATTACTGATTTGGAACTGCCCCTTCAAGATTCTAAAGGGGGGGGATCAAGAAAAAAAAGATCTAAGCGCCTTGCTGGAAAGATTTCCAAGGCATTGCCTCTGATGTTTTGGATCCTGCTACCACCTGATTATGGCTTTAAATCTGACTTTGGGCTCCCTCAATACTAATAGTATTAAGAATCGTAAAGAGGTGTATTACTTTTTCTGTTCTCACTGACCATCACATGGACGCTTGCATGGTACAGGATACTCACCTGCATACCTTCGGGAAGCCTCTCGGCTTCTTGGGACTGGTTTTGGGGCACTTCGTTTTGGTCTTTGGGGGAGGAACCTTGTTCTGGGGTTGGTTTTCTGATTTCTAATCCTGACCTCCATGTCTCTCGTCTGGTTGATTTGATTCCAGGGAGGGTTTGCATATTGGATGTGAGACTTGGTACTCAGTATTTACGTTTGATTAATATTTATAATTATCAAACAAAATTTCGACGGCTGTATCTATTAAAAAAGTTGCAACCGTTTTTGTATACCACCAAGTCTGTGTTTCTTTTTTATTTTTTAGGGTGTTATTTTTCTCGGAGTCTGCTCACCCCCCGCACTCTGCCGCTCCCCGTGCCATTCCCGGACATGAGACCCTCCTTCCAAGACCCCGCCACACTTACCCTTCACGGCAGGGTGGTGAGGAGCGACTGACCCACCACAACGGATCCATGCCAGGAGGCGCCCTCCAGGAATGGCACCAGGGAACGACGTCGCTGCCGGGCCCTTTTTTTTTCCTTGTCCCCCTCGGACGGGCCATGGCGTGTATGACACCAGCACTGAGTGCGCACACACACCCCTGCACGCACTCAGTCAAGCCAGCCACGCCCCGCCTCCCTAGTCTTGCAGCTACGTGTTGTCGGTCCCCCAGCCTCCGCTTAGGGTCAGACAAGCACCGCCGACCGTCCCCACACCCGGAGATGGAAGCAGTCCTCCGGACGCTCAATCCATCGCCCTACCGACCCCGGCAACCCGTGCCTGCTTCTGAACATGGGGTGGCGTGGCGCGAGGTGTGTCGTCCAGCGCCTCAACCCTCAGCGCCACCGCGCCGAAAGTCTGTGTTTCTTGGGGGTGAGTTTAATTGTATTTTGTCCCTTTCGGATAAGACTTGTAAAATGCAGAAGTTATATGCCAATACTAATTTTCTGAATGCTATGTATAAGCAAGCTCGTTTGAAAGATTGTGCTGCTGATGTTCATGGTTTACCTGCTCACACTTTTTCTAGGGGCTCTCTCTCTACCCGGATTTATTTTTTTTTTGCCTCCTAGTGGGTTCCAGTGAGGACTTTTTTTGGTCTCTGCTGTAGAGGCTTCTGATCATAAGTTGCTGAAACTTTTGGTGGGTACGCCTTTAAATAAACCTCTCCCTAATCCTGTTTGGAGGATGAATTTGCCTTTATTGGCAGAGGATGAAGCCTGGGCTACTATACAAGAGGAGTTGGAGGCCAGTTTTTCTGTTTTTGAATTATATGATAACTCGTTGTTTTGGTGGCAAGACACTAAACGTGACTTGAAGGGGCTTTGTGGCTCTTTGGCAAAAAAGGCGGCAAATGCTAAATATCTCACTTATTTGCACCTTAGGGATCACTTGCTGTTCCTTTTGTCTCGCTCAGTAGAGACTGGTGAGGTCCTCACTGCTGATATCCAGGCCATTAAAGCTGAAATGTGTGCCTATCAATATGATAGGGCGCATTCCTTATTGTTGGAACAACAGTTTGGGACACAGGGTAAAGCTAAGAACATTAACCCATATGACTGTTGTGCGCATAGGGTGGACTCTAAGTTTATGCCCTCTGTCCGGACTGTTTCTGGGACTGTAGAAACTACGGGGGCTGGTATACAGGTAGCAGTGCAGGACTTTGCAGAAGCCTCACTACGTGAAAAGGATTTGCCTCTTCCTGGCATTATTGACATTTTGCATCAACTTGATGTCCCTCAGTTATTGGAGGCTGATATTGTGATGTTGACTTCTCCTGTGACCCGTAAGGAAGTTGAGGATGTCATAGGGGTTTACTGGATGGGTCTTCTCCTGGGCCAGATGGTATTCCGGGTGAGTTTTTTTTAAAAATCCAAGGGTCTGCTTGGGTGGTTTTTGGTGTGTGTGTTTAATGATGTGTTATCAGGCCTAGTTCCGATTCCATCTGCTTTGGCGGATGGCATTTTGATCTTTTTATTCAAAAATAAGGGTGACAGGGCGGCTCTTCAGAATTGGAGGCCTATAAGTCTTATGAATGTTGACTGGAAAATCTTGTGTAAGATTATGTGTAAACGCTTTTCCTGGATTGCTCAGGAACTTATTTCTTCCAGTCAGGTTTGTGCTATTCCTCATTGTACTCTGGGGGATGAGGCGAAGGTTTTGAGGGAAGTTGTGATGATCCTGGGGTGTCTGGTTATTTACTCTCCCTTGACCAGGCTAGGGCTTTTGACAAAACCCCACATGTTTATCTTTTCCAGGTTTTACAAAGGTATGGTGTTCCTGACCTTTTGTTAACTGGCTTAGAACTCTCTATCATGTGCTTCTCTTGCCCCTGGCCAATGGAAGGCTTAGGAAGTATGTTAGGATTTGGAGGGTTGACAGGGTGCCCGCTGAGCCCTCTTATATGTTTTTCTTTGTACCCTTTATTACAGGTTTTAAATATGGGTGTTGGGATCTCTCCTATGCGTGGTTTACGGGTATTTTTTCCTATTGCACTTGCGTGATGGGATGATACCACTGTTCTGGTGGCGGATAGAGTTTCTGGGAAAGCGCATTGATGGTGGTTGATACTTTCTCTGGTATTTCTGGTTTCACAGTAATAAGGCTAAAAGTAAAGCAGTGAGTATTCGTGTTGTGGATGGTATGGATCCAGCGGTTGGAGGCATCCCACTTGTTGACGTCCCGATTAAGCTTCTTGGTTTTTTGTTTGGAGCTCTGGATTGTGCTTCTCTGAATTGGGAGTTGGCCTTGGCTCTTGCTGAAGAGAAAGTGAGTCATTGGAAAAGTTATCCTATGTCTAAAAAGAAAAGGGTCTATATGTATTAAACCTTCATTGTACTTTTATTTCTTTACGTTAGCCAACTTTACCCTTTGCCAGTTAAATAGGAGGTTAGGTTGTATAGTGTGTCCTTTCGGTTAATTTGAGGAAACCGTTTAAACCCTGTTAAGAGGAACTGCACTTACTGGCTTGTTGCCCAAGGGGGTCTTAACATGTTGAATCATGTGATTTTCTTTTTTACTATGTTTCTTTATAATAACGTTGTGCCTATTTTATTAGGGTCACAATCTGTTTGGGTCCCTTCTTAAGGACAGATGCCTTTATTTTTGGCAACGTGGGGTGACTTTAACTTGGGTAAGTTTTCAGGCATTCCTGGGGATATGTCTCCTTATTTGATGGAAGTTTCATAAAAGCTTAAGGCTTGGCAAGTTACCACTACGGATCTTCTGCATACCACTAGAAAATTAGAATATCAAAGGATTCTCCATGCTGTATGCTTTACTGTTCCTTGCTTTGTTTTACCTGCTTCCATAGTACATTCAGATGTGTTGGGTCAATTGACGGTATCCAGAATCTCTCCTAAAATGTGGGATACTGTGTGGCTTTGTTGCCATTCTCGGTTAAACGTGCGGGGTAATCATTTTCACAAAAGTATTTTGGAGAGGTCTTGTTTGAGGGAAGGATGTGGTTTACTTGTTGAAACTATGTTTCACCTTTTTTTTCAATGTCATTATATTGAGGATCTGTGGGGAGTGTTGGCCTCTTCTTGGAGCATTCCTCAGATGAGGGTTATGATGTATGAGATGTTGGTTTATGGTCAGTTTGAGCCTGCTGCTTGGCAGGGCTTTTATAAAGGGACGACTCGGGTGATTTTTGCAATCATTAAATGGGTTATCTGGCAAACCAGATGTCAGTTTGTGCTGCAACAAAAACAGTTGTCTTTATTAGGTTTACAGCTTAAAACTGAACATGAAATTCGAGTGCTTTATGTTAAAGAACATTCAGTTTTTTCGCAGTTTTTGTTGCATGCCTGGTGGAGAGGATGGTGTGCTGTTCCTTTTTTGCAGGTCTCTGTATGATCCCCTGTCTAGGTGAAAGGGGTTTTGTATTTTCGATCCCAGTTTTTTTTTTGTGAGTTATTTTTTTTTTCCGGGCGGTAATTTCTGATGCTGGACTGTATTATGCTTGTTTCTTTGTTCTTTTTGCAATGTATTTATTGTGGGTTTGGGGTCTGGTGGATATGTTTGCCTGCAGAATTTATGTGCATGGTTTCTTTACCTGTTTTCTGTTTCCAAGTTTGCTGTTGTGTATTTCTTTATGTTTTCTTTTGTTTTCCTTTCTATTTTGATTCAATAAAAATTCCCTACTCTTTCGAGAAGTGCCATGGGATCTTTAGCATCCACCTGAACTACCACTGAACAGGCAGATGGGACCTTGGTTTAACGTCTCATCCAAAAGACAGCAGCTCAGGAGTGCAGCACCCCCCCTCATGCTGCACTACAGTGTCAGTATTGGGATTTAACCCAAGTGCCTGGTATGGAGATAGAACCCACAGCCTTCTGATCTCCCGGCCTCAGAGATGAGTGTGCTACCTACTGAGTCACTGACACTGCATTTATAAAACTAATTGTAGAAAAACACTCATGCGTTTATAAAAACTAGTTACAGAAAAAGTACTATCTCAAAAAGTAAGGAAATTCATTGCAAAAAACTTTGTTAATGCACTAGTTAGGGTTATGTGGCATTAGGGTTTCCAACCCTAACACCCCACCCCCACCCTGCAGGCAGCAACAGGCATGGGGTGTGTCTTGGGGTTGTCAACCCTAATGCTCACCCCATTCCACAAGTAAGTGAGCTGAGATGGGTACAGTATATGAGAATGGGGTGAGCATTAGGGTCGATAACCCAAGGCACACCCCACGCCTGTTGCTGCCTGCAGGGGGTGGGTTGTTAAGGCTAGAAACCCTGACGCCACATTTTTTTGTGTGGGTTTGTGAATATATTTGTGTGTGTGTTGCAGGTGGAGAAGAAGTGTGGCACATTGAATTTTTAATATGGGTATTTGAGATGGGTGGTTATGTGGGTATAGTGGATGTGACTACTGTAGTGATACTGAGGTAAACTTATGTTCAGGTACATGACATTATGGTGTCACAGTAGCTAGGACTCTAGACTCATATTATAGTGGATATTTACTTCCTTCTGCTAGTTCTGTAGTTTGAGTATATACTGTTACGTTTTTACGTTCTGTACTTATTAGGAAACATTGTCTCATTTACTTGGGGGTTCATGACAGGAGTAATTCCTTTTTGGGTAGCTATTGTAGTGATTGGTGCAACTGATGGTGTATTAGGATTCATGTACATATATTTCATGTTAAGTAGATCTGACTTCGAGGTGGAGCTCTTGCAGCAGGTATTACCATTAGGACTAAGACCACCAGGCATTAGGACCCCACGGAAAAATCTTGTAGCTAGCAATCTGTAGCAGGGACTGCCCCCGATGTCGACTCTGCCCGACGTCAGATGTGGTATCAAGGGGGCGGTCCACTGGCACCATCTCAGTTCTTTTCCCGCTGTCGACCCACTTAGTTCGGCTCCATGGATGCCTTTCATCGCAGTCGACTGCACTTTTTGCCATTATCCAGTATTTCAAAGGTTTTTTTGAAGATTCATCTTCTTGCATGTCATCGCCCTCTCCACCGTGGCGCAAGTCTAAGTGTGCGTGCGGGAAGCAGTTACTGGCTAAGGATGGACATGCGACCTGCCTCATCTGTCTAGGCCCCGACCATCGGCCCGCCAACTGCCTGCATTGCCAGTAGTTTAACCTGAAGACCAGGACTAGGAGAGCCAATGGTCTTAAGGCCTATCTCCTTGAAAAGAAGGTGGCGGCTATGCAGCGGACTATGGAGCACAGCTCTTCTTCTCCCGCCAAGGATTCCCCACCCAGAGAGAAGGCTTCATAAGGGAAGCACCATCACCAGAGGGAAAAAGATAGGGCCAGGTCTGAGTTCTGCCCAGAGTCGCCTTCCAGGGTGCCTTCTTCTTCGACCTCCGAAGGGAGGTCGGGTTCTGTCCCTCTTAAGGTAACTGGGACATCTTCGAAGTTGGCTCCCTCCTTTTCCCAGGGCAAACACAGGGAGCGGTCTTCCTCTGGGCATTCACCCGCTCATCCTTCTCTGGCCCACTGACCCAATAAAGCTTCCACTGGGTCAACCCAGGAAGGCCATTCGCCTGCTGGCAGGCCTAAAGATTCCAGCCATAAGCCCGGGGGGTCGTCTGAAAAGCAAAAACATATGGATGACTCGGATAGGTGTCAGGAGACCATCTGCCATCAGACACCCCCTCCTCTTCTGCCGGCCAAGGGGGCACCCACCTGCCACTGACAAGCCCCAACTGAGCCAGTCGCCCTCCCAGACGACTTATGCCCTGATACCTGATCGGAGGCCATCGCTGGATGAGTTTTGGATGCCCACCCCACCTTCAGAGGATCGGTTGCCTGATGGGCCCCCTCCTATTCCAGACGCTGGGTCCCCCAGGGACATGGACATTGAGCAGCAGCCTGATAAAGATAAAGAGGGATCCTCCAACCAGATGCCAGACCCATAGGATCCACAGACACTTGCCCCAGCTGTCGCCCCATGGCAGACATCAGCTTGTTTTTTCCACTTGGTAGAATACAGTCAAAGGGGACCTACTATATAGACCCTCTGACCCGCCTCCTAAGGAAACTCCCATTGGGGCCCCCCTCCAACTCCTGTCAAACCAGTTGGAGATGACCAACCACGTCAGGATCCAAAAGGCAAACGCAGGAAAAGGTACTCTTCCCCAGTTCCCTCCTCCAGTGGATGCCCATCCTCTCCAGATGACAGTGCTGCAAGCCTCTCCTCCTCAGAATCTTCAGATGAAGAATTTATTCCACCGTCTCCAGGTCCCAGGGACTCGCCCAGGCCCCCCCCCCGACGACCCATCTTTCCTGGAGATTATGTGCCACTCTATTTATGAAAGGGACACAGAGGAGCTGGACCCAGAGCGAAGGCGACTGGCTAAGTTTCTGGGATCCAAAGAGCCCAAACCTCTGGTTATCCTGCCTCTGGTGGAACCGTTCCAGGATGTCACCAGGCTTACTTGGCAGAAACCATCGTTCACCTCAGCCGTTCCCAGGAAGGTGGACAGACTCCATAAACCCCCCAAGGCGGAACCCTTTTTGGGGGAACATCCCGAAGCACATTCACTGGTGCTTACTGCTGCGCATGGTCGTGTTAGCCAACCCAAGCACCTGAGCTCTCAGCCCCCTGATCCAGAGTCCAAGAAATTGGATCACTGGGGCAGGAAGGTCTTTTCTTTAGCTACCGGCTCCATGTTCGCTGAATTTTCTTGCCCATGTGGTTTCGTACCAGCAGCCTCTGTGGGAGAAAATGATGGAGTTGGTCAAGACCCTGCCAGACTAGGACAGTAAAAACAAGATTCTTGCTTATGTCAAGTCCAGAATAGACGTGGACAAGCATGTCCTCCATTGCTCATACGATTCGGTGGACATAGCTTCCCATGCAGCTGCGATGGGAATTTGTCTGAGGAGGCATTCCTGGCTTAGGGTGTTGGGTTTTCACCAGATTTTCAATAGTCTATACTGGACATCCCCTTCCAGGGTCCAGTATTGTTTGGCCAGGAGGTGGAGTCTCTGGTGAAGAATCTGCAGGACTTAGGCAAGGCCATTGCCGATGTCCACAGGATGTACAGGTCGGAGCCTCAAGGTCCCTGTCATCATCCCTTTTGTAAAGGTCAGGGAAAAGGGGCAAGTAACCCCAAGGAAAAGGGTTCAAGAGGCATGGCCACCCTGTCCCTCAAGTTGCCCAAGGCTCCAAGCAGCCCAAGACTCCAAGGGCACCAGGACACCCAACCCTCCTCTACAGCTTTGACTTCACTGCAAACCCTCCTTTTCTCGGTTATGCAGAATGAAATGGTAGGAGGGAGATTTTCCTTTACCTCACGCTATATTCCAGTATCACTCAGACCAATGGGTGCTGGAAACCATTCGCAGAGCTTATGCGATAGAGTTTCTCAGCATACCCCCGGACAATCCACCCCCCTTCTCATTGTCCACCGCCCATGCCAAGCTTCTGGTGGACGAGATTCAGTCCTCATCCAGAAGAAGGCCATTCAGTCGGTTCCCCAGGCCCAGTGGGCACAGGCTTTCTTCTCCCGCTTCTTCCTGGTTCCGAAAGAAACAGGAGACCTTCATCCCATTCTGGATCTCAGCAAGCTCAATCTGTCTATGAAGTACCAGAGATTCCGGATGGTGACATTGGCAAGCCTGCTACCCCTCCTCCATCAAGGAGACTGGTTATGCTCCTTTGATATGCAGGACGCCTACATGCATATCAAAGTCCTGCATTCCCACAGGAAGTTTCTAGGCTTCCGGTTTCAGGACCAGAATTACCAGTTTAGGGTTCTGCCCCTCGGTCTCTCATCGGCACCCAGGGTTTTCACCAAGTGTCTGGTGGTAGTGGCGGTGGCCCTGAGGAGGAAAGGCCACTTCATTTATCCTTACCTGGATGACTAGCTTATTTCTGCTCAGTCAGCAAGCCAGTTGAACATGGCTCTAGAGGAAACAAAAGCTCTTTTTCATTCTCTGGGCATTACTGTAAATTGGCCGAAGTCACAACACTGGTCCTCCCAGAGGTTGAAGTACGTAGGGGCCATTCTGGACTCCATCCAGGGCAAAGCCTTTTTGCCATCAGACTGAGCAGGCCATCTGATGGATCTGGCATGCATAGTCCAAGCAGCAATCTCTCTCCCAGCGAGGGTGATTCTTCAGCTTCTGGACCACATGGCTGAGGCCATTGCCATGGTCCCTCTCACCAAGCTAAGCTTGAGGGTTTTGTAGTGGCACCTCACAGTCCAGTGGGACCAGGAGGTGAACGACATGGATCATCAATCTGAGTCTCAGCAACGATCCATCGTTCTCTCGAGTGTTGGCTTTGCCTTCCACATCTAGAGAGAGAAGGGTTCCTTTGCAGAGACAGTGCCTGTCACAAACCTTGATGATGGACGCCTCAAAGCTAGGTCGGGGGGGCTCATCTAGGAACCACAGAACCAGGAGGGCTTGGTCCCTTACAGAGCGGTCTCTTCGCATCAACATTCTAGAAATGAGAGCATTCTGTACGCCCTGAAGGTGTTTCAAGACTGGGTTTCAGGGTCCTCTTTGGTGCAGCAGACAACACCCGATTGTCTTCTACATCAACAAGCAAGGAGGCACTGAATCATATCCCTTTGTAGGAGGCCATGAGAGTTTGGGACTGGGCAGTGGAACACCTTCTGGATCTCATGGCTGTACACGTGCCCAGAAGCCAGAACGTTCTCGCCGACAGTCTAAGCCGCTCTCGTTCTCTAAGTCACAAATGGGAATTGCTCCAAGAAGTCACAGACGACCTCTTCGGTCATTGGGGCCAACCAGGGTTGGATCTATTTGCATCCCCGTGCAATGCCAAACTGCCAAATTTTTGCACGCTAGATCCAGGGCCTGGTGTTTTCTGGCGAGATACATTGTCCCTCTCCTGGACAGGGAGGTTTCTGTATGCCTTCCCTCCCTCCCTTCCCTCTCATTCAGAGAGTTCTACTCAAATTGCAGAGAGGAGACCAGAATGATTCTGGTGGCTCCTCTTTGGCCTTGACAAATTTGGTATCTGCTGCTACATAAACTGGCCTCAGAACCTTCCGTGCAGTTGCCACTCTCCACTCACTTGTGCTGTCAGGAACAGGGGACACTAGTCCATCCTGCTCTGTGGTCTCTCCTCTTGCATGCTTGGCTCCTTCAGTCTTAGCAGAGAGAGATTAGGGAGGTCAAGCAGGGTAGCAGAAGTTTTAGTGGCAGCGAGGAAACCCTCCACTAGGGCAACTTTTGCCATGAAGTGGAAGCGTTTCTGCCTTTGGGCAACAGCTCGTGCCCTAGATCCCCTGGATTGTCTGGTCAGGTATGTACTGGACTACCTTCTTGGACCTGGGCTTAAGTTATTCGTCCATCAAGGTGCACCTATGTGCTTTATCAGCATATCATGCACCATATGGGGAGAAGACTCTGGCACAGCTCAGTGTATGCAAGACCTTTCTGAGAGGTGTTCTACATATCAGACCCCCCAGGAGGGACCCTGTCTGTCCCTGGGATTTACTTTTTGTTCTCGAGACACTCACCCTGCCTCCCTTTGAACCAGCCGCAACTTTGCTTAGCTTCGCTTTTCATGGAAAGCGTTATTTTAATTGCTATTACTTCCACTCAAGGGTTTCTGAAATTCAGACCTTATGTGCAAAGAGCCTTATCTTGTTTTTCATAGGGACAGGTGACCCTGCATATGAATCCCAAATTCTTGCCAAAGGTGGTGTCTGAATTAATGCTGAACCAGGACATCCAGCTCTGGTTTATTATCCAGAGTTTTCAAACCAAGGTGAAGCCTTGTTGCATACTCTGGATGTCCACAGAGTTCTTCGTTATTACCTCCATAGAACCAGTTCCATAAGGAAGACAGACCAGTTGTTTGTTTCTTAGATAGGAAGACAGGGCTTCTGTCACAAGTTGACACTAACCCGTTGGTTAATGCAATGTATTTCATTCTGTTATCAGCATCATGGTAAACCTTTGCCGGGCTCGGTCAGGGGTCACTCCACCATGGTTGTTGCTATCTCCTTTGCCTCTATGAGGAATGTTTCCTCAGAAGATCTCTGCGCTGACACGACTTGGAGCACAGTCCACACCTTCATTAGGCATTAAAGCCTAGACATTGCTTCTCGGAGGAGAGCAGGATTTGGACTAGTTGTCCTTAAGACCTAATCTCTTGAAGTTGTTCAACTGTTATTTCTTTTCCTCCTCCCGTCAGACCTGGGCCTATTTTTGGGTACTGCTTGGGACTCAGTCCTAATGGTAATACCTGCTGCAAGAGCTCCACCTCGAAGTCATATAGTACAGTTACATAAGAACTTACCATAACAGTAGATCTTCAAGAGGCGCTCTTGCAGCAGGTGGCTTTCCCACCCTCCATCCCCCAGGAATCAGTGTTATTACCCTTCTTGAGAGTAGGGGAGATCCTGCTTGGCTGTCCAATTATTTCAGCCGGGTCTCCGGTGGAGAACTGAGATTGCGCCAAGGGACTGCCACCTTTATACTATGTCTGACGTTGGGCAGAGCCTACGTTGGGGAGGTCACCGCTACAGATTGCTAGCTACAAGATTTTTCCAGGGTCCCAACGCCTGGTGGCCTTAGTCCTAATGGTGATACCTGCTGCAAGAGCTCCTGTCGGAGATCTACTGTTATGGTAAGTTCTTATATAACTGTACTTTACTTTCCCTTGGGGGGGGGGATTTAATTCCTAGGAATTTTTGTTTAGATTCCTTGGCTGTTTCTATGTGTGTATTATTTTGATTACACACTGACAATTTATTTAAATCTGTACATATCAGACTGCATGGTCTCAATTTCTTGGGCTCTTGACTAGTATCTTTGTGTCTGGCATGTACACTGACAATTGATATTATCATGTATAAAATCTTGTTACAACACTGAAGGCCTTAAAGCAGCAGTGCAACATAATCAGGAAGTGATTATCAAAATTCTTTTTCTTGGCTGTAAGCATGCAGCCATAGATGAAGTGTCCATATCTGTAAATATTTTTTTCTAGCAATCTTTAGTTTTTTAGGTATTTAAAATGTATTTCAATTGTTGTGGCACCACAATAAATATGGTGGCTGCCTAATTTTCAGCTGTGCTCCCCCTTCACATCGCATCCCGTCTTTTTTTTACTGCAGTGGGCCCTGTGCTGAACACTCCAATGTCCCTGTGTAGTACTGCCAATCATGCATATGTGCAGTTTGCAGCAAAGGGAGGTCCAGCTCAGCGTGGTGGAGGCAGAAATGTAAACAAAACAAAGGACAACAGAGCACATTATGGGGTGATAGTACAATGCCGTGAAAGAGCACCAGGGATATGCTTAGCAGAGCACTGGGAATAAACTGTTGAAAAGCTTAATTTGTTTTACATTGCACTGCTGCTATAAGGTTTCTGGAACATAATAGCTGGTTGAGAGTATGTTGTGAATGTACCTCCAGCCAGTTGTACTTTTATCAGTGTGATACACTTACTGACTTTGTGTAGACATCACTTTCATCCTTCTATATGCCATGTAAAGATAATTTCTGTTGTATTTTTGGGGCTTATTTTTTACTTGCTAATATGTTACATTTTGGCATGCAGTTGTTTTCTCTAGGGTCATTTTATTGTCAGGCCATATTCACAAACTATCAGAGTTCTGAGCAGACTTGAAGCTGGATTCTACTGGTGTAATGTTACCTCACTCTTGAAGTATGTGTCTTCGAGAGTTTTTTTCACTTGACATATAATTTAGTGAGTAGAGAATCTTAGTGTTTTGTTATTCATTAGACTGATACATGGTCAAATATATGTGGGCTGAACTCTTTGCCTGCTGTTATCTCTGGATCACCTTTGACCTTTACGTTTGGTTCAGCTGAAAGCACACTTAAGATATTCAAGCTCTCTGACACGTTAATTGTGTTCTGAATGCCTGCTTAAAACCAATGGGAATTATTTCAGTTTTTTCTGCATGTTCTAAGTGTTAATAATATGTGATTTTCTAAATAACTGTCATTAGCTACTCAAGAAGGACTTGTTGTCCAAAAGCTAAAGCTATTTGTTCTTTTTGTAACATCCTTGTTGGTCCAATAAAAGGTATCAAACCATTTGTTCTGGATTTGTTCTTACTTTTTTAGATAGTGTAATCATATCCTTATTTGTCTGTGGGAGCACAGGGCCAATCCTACCCTCCATAGATGCATATATATATGTATGTAGCTGTGGGCCCTGTGCTTCCATTTATAGGACAACAATGACCAAATTGTCAGCATAGCCATCTTATTACCCCACCTCATGTACCCCGGTACAGAAAATTTTTGAATCCACACCAAAACATTATTCTGCGCAACTGTAATGCCATTGTGCATCACAGGTGCGAAAACACATTTTGGGCAGGATTTGAAAAATGACAGCTGTCACATGCATCAGTTTGGGTAATAAAACTTGGGGTCAAAATATTAAAAATTTCTGAAGTTATGGGCAGGCATAGTGAAATTGCAACGAATGGTCATAACTTCAGCATTTTTTCATATTTTCACCCCAGCCTTTGAACATAGTCTTCTTATGAGCCCACCTCATAAACTTTATAGGTGAAAGTGTTAAATTATGCCAAAATGCCATTTCATGCCACAGGTACGAAACACATTTTGATGGGATTTGAAATATGACAGCTGTAGTGTTCATGAGGTTGTGAAAATGACTATGTTGACAATTTGGAGTCAAAATATTAAAATGATCTGCCGGCCCGTTGGCGCTGAGGGTTGAGGCGCTGGTCACCACACCTTGCACTACACCGGCGACCCGGGTCATCGGGTGTCGGCAGGGGAGGGAAGGGATTGAGCATCCAGAGGACAGCTCTCCTTTCCTGGGGTGGGTATTGGGGTATGCCTCCCTCCATATTGGCACCTGGTGGAGACCTGGTGACCCTGCAGGTAGCGAGGCTAGACAAAATGTTGGGGGGACGGAGTGGCGGTGGACGTCTGCACGCTAGGTGCGCTGATGTCATGACACGTCTGCACTTCAGGGGAAGTAACACATGCTGAAAAACTCTGGCAGCCAGTGGAGGCGAAGGGGGCCTCAGAGACGTGCCCACACCCCGTTGCCGGACCTGCCCAATGGATCTCCAGATTGCATCCCTGGTCTCGCGGTAAGTCCCTCCAGTATCAGAAAAGGCCGCCAAGGGAGGGTGATCCTGGGGGCTGGGTGAACTGTGGGGACTGGGCAGGAGGCCATGCAGGAGGTTTCAGGCTGAGAGTAGAGGCACCATTGAGAGGGTACCCTGCAAAGAGATGCCCTGGTGTCGCCAATGAGAAAAAATAGTTAACAAAAAAAAAATACATTGCAAATTACCAAAGTTATGCTCATGCATAGAAACATTTCAACAAGTGCTCATAAGTCAGCCATTTTTAGGAATTTTTTTCACCAAATTTTCAACATGGTTTTTTGGACCCTACCCTCATAAAGGTAGGGTCTCAGGGACCAAGGTATGCTACTGAATCCTTCGGATTAGGTTCATACCTAATACCCTCACCGGTCAAATAAGTGTCAATGCCTGGACTGCTCTATCAGTACTGAAAATTTTAATACTGCCTGTCTTTGCCCTTACTGTACCTTGTATTACCCTCCACCCCCTGTAACCAACATGGAGACTCTGAAACACTGCTGTGTCAAATCTGAAATTGTAAATACTACTTGTTTATGTATGTCTTTTCTGTACTTGTCTGCCTTCCACCCTTGTAACCTGAGCGTGGAGCCTTTGCAAAGAGTCTATGACTCAAAGGATTGTAATTCGATCTTAAATAAAATAAATAAAATTAATAAATAAATAAACACTGGTGGTGAAATTGTTAGTCGGTCCTGTAAAAGGTGATTTCATGCAGCTTACTATGAAATCACCTTCTGGGCCCGATTAACAAAATGACAGTGCCAGTGTTCATAAGGTGGGGTCCCAAAAGCCCATATTGAAAATTTGGTGAAAAATATTCTAAAGTGGCAAGGTTATGAACATAAGTTCAAACGCCATTGAATACATTATACGGCACTTACAGTACCTTGATTCCTCAGTTAGCTGTTTGGCTTTGAAGAGTGCAGATATGTCACTAAAATACCACCAACAGCTTAATGTGGTTCAAAGTCAGTTGGCATTCATCTATATCCCTCCCCGGTCATGCCTGAAAATAGGCAAAATTTGTCTAGTGCACTTACCTGGTCAACAAAACTGAATAAACAAATGAAATATCCCGTCCACAGAAGATGACAGCATACTTACTCCAGAGGTAAGTATAGGGTAAGAGTGGGGTGGTGGGTGCTCAGTAGGAGGGTTGGGATGGGGAGGGAGAGGGCAGGGATGACGAGAGACCATTTTCTTCTTTTAGGTTAACAAAACAAAAGATGTCAGGAGAGGGTTTTCTTTACAAATAAAAACAAAGTAAGTATTTAAGGACATTGGAAGTGGACTCCCCAGTGTCCCACACTGCTGTGGGGCGGCTTCCAGTGCCAACACAGGGACTTAGCCTCTGTTCTCAGCAAATTACGCAAGGGATCGGGGAGAGACATCTGATTCTGGGGCTGTGATTACATATATAAATAAATAAAACAAATGGCAATCGGAGGGGGGTTACCACAAGAAACCAGGGAAAGATATGAAAAGGAGGTGCTACTATACAGTGGACAGTGATCAGCTAGTGGGGGTGCCACTAGACACCAGGGAAGCAGTGCTCGCAGATGAAACTGTAGCCAGCAGCATGAGTTTCAGCTGCGGCTGCAGAAGTCAAGAAAATCCCGCTGTTTTCATACAGAGAATGCAGCAGAAACTGTCCTCTCCCTAACCTCGGCACCCAGGATTTCAGGTGCTCAGAAAAGGTGTTTCTGGCCATGATTTTCAAAAGCAGACATCAGAAAGTAGCTAAACAGGTCCCACTGAGCTATCTTCTGACGTTAGTTTTTTAAAATCCTCTCAATTTTATGTGTTTTTTTAATTTCTTTCTCTCGCTAACTAAAAAACAAGATGGCAGAAACAGAACCACTCTGCAAAAATACATAAGGCTCCCTGCAACACTGTGTGACCCTGTTTTTGAAAATACAACAGCTCCTGCATAAACAAAAGTATTTTCATATGCAACATCTAACTTTTCCCGTAGGAAATAATGGGAAACTTTAAACTTTAATAACTTCGGAACAGATTAATAATTTTTACCAAACCTTCAAAAGGCACATCTGTGAGGCAAAGGCTTTCTACCCTGAACATTTCAGACCACAACCTTAAACAGTTTCTGAGATACAGATGGACAAAGAAACGGCAAAGAACACATACATTTGGGGATGTTTTACATTCTGTATCTCAGAAACCACACCACAGATTCACACAAAATTTGCCACGTCAAGAGACCTACCCCTAGAGATTATGCATGCAACACATCATGCAAATCTGTTGAACGGTTCCAAAGTTATTAAAGTTCAAAAACTTGGCTTTAACATAGAAGTGAGCACTCAACCCTAACTATACTATTTATATTATAGTGACGCAGTAACACCACTATAGTTAGGGTTGAGTAAGCAGTTTAATGTTAAACTCCAAATTTTGCACTTTAATAACTTTGTAACTGTTCAACAGATTTGCACAAAATTTGATATGCACTGTTCCATGGGGTAGATTTCTTGACTTGCCAAGTTTTGTTTCGATCGGATGTGCAGTTTTCGTACAGCACATAGTGAAAAAAGTGTGTTTTTCGCTATTTTCACCAGTTTTTGCTGATTTGTGTCCATCGCGCTGTGACCACGCTGTTTGCAATTTTAGTCTGAAATTTTCAGGGTAGAAAGAGGCTGCCCCAAAGAACAATCCAGCACTGGTTTGGTGAAAAAAAAAATAATTTGTTCCAAAGTTAAATTTTGAAATTTCGGTTTTGAGCAAGCTCAGTTCAGTCTTTTGGATAGATGTATAAATTGCGCAGGATTTGCCTCATGAACAGGGATTTTGACAACTTATGAACAAGGATTTATAAAATCCCTGTCTGTATGAAAAAAATCCCTGTTCACGAGCTGCCATCTTGTTTTCACTTTTCCTCATCAAACAAAACATTATAAATTGACTCGGGGAAGTGCTGTGAGGTAAACCAAGCATGGGTTTTTGTTCAGGGCGACGTCCTCTACAAACCCTTGCCTTTGGTTTTTTTTTTTTTTAGTTGTTTAACCAGGTATAGCACACTAAGCTGAAAGCTTTTTTACAGGAGCGACCTGGGAGCACAAGGAGGTTAAGTGACTTGCTCAGGGTCACAAGGTATGCAAGTAGAAGCTGTGGGATTCAAACCCAGGTCTGGTCTGCTGGATGTCACCAAATTTGCAGCTCAGAGCCTTAGACCACTGCGCTATACTGCCTCCAAAGCCTGGCCCCGAAATGTGGTTTTAAAATTTTAAAAATCCTTGTTCGCGACTTGCTTCTGATCCTTGTTCGTGAGGTGTCAGAACCTTGTTCACAAGCTGATTCTTGTTCGTGAGGTGTCAGAACCCTGTCTGTGAGATGACGCATCAGATGGCATGATCTTGCGAACAGGGATTTCTAATGCAACAAGGATTTCTCGACACCTCACTAACAGGGATTCGGCTGACGAACAGGGATTTTGACAGCTCACGAACAGGGATTCTAAAAAGAAATCCTTGTTCATGAGTTGTCAAAATCTTTGTTTATGAGAAATCCTTGTTTGTGAGCTTTCAAAATCCCTATTTGTGAGATGGTGACCAGATGGCCCTACCTCACAAACAGGGATTGGCTCATGAACAGGGATTTTGACACCTCATGAACAGGGATTCAGCTCATGAACAAGGATTTTGACACCTCACAAATAGGGAGTTTTAAAGACTGTTGTGTCTTTGCCACTTCATTGCAAAGAAACATAGAAACATAGAAGTTGATGGCAGATAAGGACCACAAGACCCATCCAGTCTGCCCATTTCTTTTTCTACCTTATGAAGGTGCCATTGGCCTTTGCTCTGTCAATGGCCTATCTATTCATACTACGCTGTATTGCTCCCTTATGCCTATCCCATGCCTATTTGAAGCCCTGCACTGTATTCATATCCACCACTTCCTGAGGTAGGTTGTTCCATGCATCCACCACCCTTTCGGTGAAAAAGAACTTCCTCAAATTACCCCTTAATCGGCCTCCCTCCAATCTCACGCTGTGTCCTCTTGTCCTGCTATTTTTCTTATATTGAAACATGTTAGACTCTTTCACCTTGTTAATGCCCTTAAAGTGTTTGAATGTTTCGATCATATCGCCTCTCTCTCCCTCCTTTGTTCTGGGGTATACATATTGAGCTCCATTAATCTGTCCTCATATGTTTTCTGATGCAGTCCCTGCACCATTTTGGTTGCCCTTCTCTGGACTGTCTCAATTTGGTTAATGTCCTTGCGAAGGTGTGGCCTCCAGTACTGCACGCAGTACTCCAGATGGGGCCTAATCAGTGTCTTGTAAAGCGGGATTATTACCTCCCTCTTCTGACTTGTGATACCCCTACTAATGTATCCTAACATCCCCTGTAGCGTTGTGGAAAAATTACAGTTAGTAAAATTATCAATTACAGATACTCAGAAAGGAGACGAACGGAGATGAGACTGATGGCGGAAGAATTTAAAGATTATAACAATAATCACAGCGAGAGATTACAAGTGGTACATTCTTCAAAATAACAGTGTGTGCTGGCTTGCTTATATAGTGGAAGACAGCATCATCATTTCCTATGGTTTTCTATGATTGGTTTAAAACAAGCACATACATCAACTTACAAGGCAATACTCCTTTGGTATATGTATGAGCTCATCCTCGGTCAGCACAAGTATAGATAGTGTACATTCTATTATCATATATGGCTAGCAACAGCTGTCACTACCAGTTACCAAAGTCCAGAAGGAAGAAATAGGTTTGGACTTAGGAATATGCATGCAAGCATTTTGGCCTGTCCTGATAAGAACAAGCACTAGAGATAGTCAAAAGGGTAATTTGGACACTATCCTGTGTTCCTGTCTTGCAGTCACATAAGACAACTGTTTGCTATTACTCACACGGTCAGCACAAATGTCAAAAGGCACTGTAATATTGCAACTTGTGGCTTAGTTTGTCTTTTGGCTTCACAAGTTTTATATGATCCAATTATATAGGTCAACATTTGTTACACAGACACATTATGTTTTAGACCAAAATGAGGTTAGGCTGAACTATAGGGACAAACTTCTTTATCCCTTGTTACATCCCCCTAGCCTTACCTACTGCTTTAGTGGTCTGCTTGGATGATTTCAGGTCATCGGTGATGATGATTTCCAAGGCTCTTTCTTCCCTTGTGACTGCCAGCAACTCCCCTCCCAGCCTATAGGTGGCTTGAGGGTTTCTCTTCCCTATGTGCATGATCTTGCATTTCTTTGCATTGCACCCCAGTTGCCACTTTTCCGACTATTTTGCTAGTTTATCCAGATCTCTTCTCATTCTGCCCACCCCATCTGGATCATCTACCCTGTTGCAGATCTCGGTGTCATCTGCAAACAGACAAACCTTACCCTCCAGTTCATCTGCAATGTCACCGATGAAGATATTGAAGAGGACTGGCCCCAGGACTGATCTCTGATGTACCCCACTTGTAACTTGCATCTCTTCTGACTGTATACCGTTTACCACCACTCTCTGTTTTCTGCCCGTCAACCAGTTTGCCATCCAGTTGACCAACCCAAACCTACCCAGCTTATCAGTCAATATTCTATGTGGAACAGTATTGAAAGCTTTGCTGAAGTCAAGGTAGGCGACATCAACTGCTTCCCCTTGGTCCACCACTCTGGTTACCCAGTCAAAGAAATCTATGAGATTTGTTTGACAGGACTTTCCTTTTGTAAACCCATGCTGTCTTGGATCCTGTGCTCCTATGGATTCCAGGTGTTGCACTATTCTTTCCTTAAGGAGTGCCTCCATAATCTTGCCCACTACTGAGGTAAGACTGACTGGTCTATAGTTCCCTGCCTTCTCCCTGCTACCACTCTTGTGGAGCGGGATCACATGAGCCATTCTCCAGTCTTCTGTGACCTCTCCTGTGCTCAGAGACTCACTAAACAGTTCTGATAATGGCTCTGCTAGTTCCACCCTTAGCTCCTTTAGTACCCTGGGATGTATGCCATCAGGTCCCATTGCCTTGTCCACCCTGAGATTATCGAGCTCTTGTAGGACCCTTTCTTTTGTGAAGGGACTAGTGCTCACCTCCTTCCCCTGTGTCCATGGTGCTGAGCTGTGGGCCCTGCCCTACCTTCTCTTCAGTAAATACTGAGCAGACGTATCTATTTAAGAGAGATGCTTTTACATGGTCCTCCTCCTCACATGACCCCTTATCTCCTTTGATCTTAGCAATACCCCCTCTGGACTTTCTCCTTTCACTAATGTATCTATAGAAAGTTTTGTCACTTTCTTTTACTGTCTGTGCTGTTGTTTCCTTGGTTTGGGTCTTTGCCTGCCTTACTGCCTTCCCTGTTTCCCTTAGGAAAGTTTGGTATGCCTCCCTATCTTCATCCTGCTGTGTTCCCTTATATTTCCTGAAGGCCAGCCTTTTGGCTGTGACCTTTTCTGCTACTGTTTTTGAGAATCAAAGTGGTTTCCTTCTTCTTTTGCACTTCCTTTTCTCTCTAACACAATGGGATGTTGCTTCAAGTATTGCATCCTTAATGCTTACCCATGTTACCTGTACCCGCTCACCTGTATTTCTTTTTGTCAGGGATAGCTTAACTCTGTTGGCCATCTTATCAAAGTCAGCTCCTCTGAAGTCCCATATTTTTGCCATGGAATGGGATGATTTAGTTGTAGTGGCCAAATTGAACCATACCATGTGACTGTCACTGGCCCCCAGGTGACCTTCTACCTGAAGATCTGTGATCCTTTCCCTGTTAGTCAGTACTAGATCTAGGATAGCCCTATCTCTTGTGGGCTGTTGTACAAGTTGTTTGAGACCTTCCCCCTGCTGGGAATCCACCATGTGTCTAGTTCTGGCAGATGTTCCTGCTGGTATTGACCAATCTGTATCTGGCATGTCGAAGTCTCCCATTATCAGAACCTCCCTTTTAGCTGTTATGTTTTGTGTATCTTCTAACAGTAATGTGTCTATGTCCTCCCCCTGGTCTGGGGGCCTGTAGACAACCAGAGTTCTTATGGCTGTCCCATTTCCTGTTTCCAGGGTGACCTACAGTTCTTCTGGCTCCTTATGTGTATTCTAAAGTTCTGTAGCTTTGATATTTCATTGACATGAGGGCCACTCCCCCTCCCCCTTTTGCACCTCAGTCTCTTCTGAACAGTGCATAGCCAGGTACTGAAGTCTCCCAACTGTGGTTACTGGTAAACCACACTTCGCTAATTGCTACTATGTCCAGTTTAGCCTCTGTCATTATTGCCTGCAGGTCTGGGATCTTGTTTCCCAAACTGTGAGCATTTGTGTACATGATTTTCCATTGGCCAGATTTCGACGTGTTGGTTGTTGGGTGAGGTCTGGCGTTTCCCCTGTACGTCGTATGGGGAGCCGGACCTTTTTCCTTACCTGGTGATGCAGATGAACTGCAAACATGCTGAACTCCTGTTTGATTACTAGCTGAGGGGGAGGGGTGTTCTTTCCATTCGACTTATGGGGTGCTGCACCCCCTCACCATTTGCTAGTTTAAATATTCTTCAGAGACATCAAACTTCTGCCCCAGTGAACTGACTCCATCCTTAGATGAAGTCCATCAAATTTAAAGAACTTTCGCTCCTCAAAGTGTTAACAGTTCCCTACAAATTTGTGTCCTTTTGCCTGGCACCAGCCCTTCAGCTACGTTTAGCTCCCCTGTCTCCCCTTCTCTGACCTTCCGTCCATCTGCCCCCTTCTCCCAGACTGACAGGATCTCATAGAAGGAGATACCAGATGAAATGGATGATAGTTTGTCACCCAGCCTGGTCAGGTGTTCCTTGGTCTCCACAACTGACCGTCTGGCGAGATCATTAGTCCCTATGTGTACCATGACGTCAATGTTTTCTCCTGCTTTCTGAACAATTTTAGCAATGTGGTCAGTGTCTCTCCACGCTGATGTACCTGGGAGAAGTCTGACCATTACCCCTGGCTAGAGGTAGGTACTAACTCCCCGAATCATGGAGTCTCCTATGATCAGAAGTTTTTTGGATTTCCTTTTTGCTTTTTTTTGTTTTCAAATTAAATCAACTTTATTTTTATAGCGCCTTTCAAAAACAAGGTGCTGTACATAAAACCAGATACATCAAATATAAATAAAATTAATTAAGCATTTAAAACAGATCATCCATAACTAGGGAAGGCTAGATTAAATAAATATGTCTTTAACTCAGTTTTAAAACTACTGATGGTTGGGCATTCTCTCAACTGACAAGGTAGAGAATTCCACAGGGTTGGATCTGAAAAAGAAAAGGCATGACAACCAGATGTCTTCAAATGTACCCTGGGAATCTCCAGCAATCCCTTGTTGGTGGATCGGAGAGGACGGAGGGGGCAGTAGGGTACCAGGAGATCTTGCAGGTAACCGGGTCCCTGATCATGTAGGGCTTTAAAGGTTAGCAAGCCAACCTTAAAGGTGATCCGCCACTGAACAGGCAGCCTGTGCAGTTCAGGGAGCACAGGCGTAATATGACTGGTTCTAGAAGTCCCAGTCAATAGCCTGGCTGCCGCATTCAAACAACATGAAGTCTTGCTATATTCTGACATATGCAGTGAGTCCCAACCTTCGAACTGCCCCGGAGATGAAAGAGTTAACTTTCCATGCCAGGCATGGAACACTGAGCTCGAGCTCGGTTGAGACTCTGTCTGCTGTTCTTCAAACTCAAACCGTCAGATTCTTTACTCCACCTCCCTGAACAGTCGCTCCGGAGATTTCTACTTTTGCTCGGTTCATTTTGTCGGTTAAAGTACCGTTTTTCTCAGTTTTCTGCCGAATTTAAACTGCAACCTGTCAGTTCAGTCTCTGTCTGTGGTATTTGTGAGTACTAGATAGGTTTTACATTAATTATATTCTGTGTGGAACTTGTAAACGGTTTATCGGTTCGGTTTGAACCGATCAAGTTGTTTAAAAAATCTTAATTTGTGATTTAGAGTGTGGTTACCGGTTCTTATCGGTTCTAAAAAAACAGATTTTATTACGTTTTTTCCACGACCCGTGACACGGTTGGGAACCGATAAGAGGGTCTTGCCTGGCGGATTGCCATAAAAGGGTAAGTTTGGTTAGGACTTGCACTATGTCTGAGAAACCCAAAAGAAAAACCGGACCCACTGGGTTTCAACACTGCAGTGTGTGTGGGGAAGTCTTTGCCAAGGCTGACCCCCACACCACCTGTGTTTATTGTCTGGGGTTTGACCACCTCAATGCAGACTGCCAGATTTGCAAAAATTTCCCTGCAGCTACCCTAGAAAAGAGAGCTGGTAGGCTCAGGGAAAGGGAGGCCAAAAAGTCCGCTGAACCGGATGGCCAGCCCGGTTCGGTTCAAACCGAACCAGAAGGAGTGCCTTCTGACCAAGGCGAGACTTCTTCGGGCAAAAGGAGAGCCAATTCTGAGGAGTCAGTTCCAGCTAAAAGAACTAGAAAAGAAAAATCAGCTGGTGTGGAGCCAAAACTTTCCTCTCCAACAGCTGAAGAGATAGCCAAAGCGATCATAATTGTTCAGTCGCTTTCCCCCGTTCCGTCCGAACCGGCACCATCAGGCAGGCTCTCGGTTCGGCCGGTTCCACCGGTTCAAGAGTATGAGTTAGAGGAGTTTTATGAACCGGAGGAGGAGGAGGAAGAAGAGGAGTATGAGGAAAGTGAATGTGGATTTGAAAGTCTGGATGTGCCCACTGACCCGGACATCTCCCCAGACAGACCTTCAGGGGTGTCTCCTCCTAGGCTTTCTGAGTCCCCCTCCCATTTCATGTTTTATAAAAAAGTGGCTGAAACCCTCCAGCTTCCTATGGAAGAAGCTGTGGATGACCAGGAGGAGCCTATGTAGAAATGATGGATATCCCAGAGTCTAGGAGGCTGTCTATTCCCTTGCACAAATCTTTTGGGAAACAGACTTTTAAAATTTTAAAGACTCCTAACACTATACCTCCTGTGGATAAAAGAATGGACAAGAGGTATACATTGTCAGGCTCAGACACGGAGTTCCTTACACAACAATACAGCCATGTTGGGGTAGTGCAGGCTGCAGCCTGTGATAAGGCAAACTCCCTTGGCTTCACACCCTGGACAAGGACTCCAGGAAGATTGATGCCATGGCAAAGAAACAGTACGTGGCAGCATCCTTGGGACTCAGACAGGCCAATTATATGGCCTATACTGCACGTATCAAAATCCAGATGGGACACTGTTATGGCCCTCAGCAAACAGGTCCCCAATCAGCTTGCCAAGGAGCTGGAGCAGGTGGCTGCTGATGGTATTGAGGCATCCAAGGTGCAATTCCATGCTGTAGTAGACTCCAATGATGTGTCTTCTAGAGTCATGGCTACATCTGTGGCACTTCGAAGAATGGCTTGGCTCAGATGTACTAGCCTGTCACAGGAGACCCAGACTAAGGCCATGGATTTTCCTGCTGTGGGTAATTCTCTGTTTGGGGAGCAAACAGAGAATTACATGAAGAAAATGGATGAATATAAGACCACCTACAGGAGTGCAGAGGCCAAGGAAAGGTAGGCCACCCCTCAAAGGCAGCTTCCCAGGGGCAGAGGCCGGCCTTTTCATGGGCCTTTTTACCAAGCCCAGGCCTCCTCTTCTGCTTATGCCCAGAGGGGGTTCTTTAGAGGGAGAGGCAGACGGGGTACAAGCAGGCCTGCTTCCACCCCTCAGCGCAAAGCCCCTGCTAAGCAGACACCCTGATGGGGTTGCCAGGGCCGATTCTCAGCTACCTGTAGGGGCCAGGCTGGCTTACTTCATCCAGGACTGGGAGTCTCTGACATCAGACAAATGGGTGCTGGAAGTAGTAAGCCAGGGACTGGTTCTCAGCTTCAAAAAGTTTCCAAAGATGAGAACCAGATCCTTTCCACCTGCAAATTCATCAGAGGCACTTGCCCTAGAGGCAGAGGTCTCTTCCCTCCTAGCTCTCAGAGCTGTGGAAAGGGTTCCACCCCTACACCAGGGCAAAGGGTTGTACTCCAGGTACTTACTTACCCCAAAAAAGACAGGAGAATGGCGGCCCATCCTGGATCTCAGATACTTAAACAAGCACCTTTTAAAACAAAATTCAAAATGGTGACTCTGGGAATTATTCTACCCTCTCTAAGGCCAGGAGACTGGCTAGTGTCCCTGGACCTCAAGGATGCCTACTTCCATATTCTCATCAGAAGCTCCCACTGAAAGTACCTCAGGTTCGAGCTGCCCTCAGGCCATTACCAGTTCAAAGCAATGCCCTTTGGCCTCACCTCTGCTCCAAGGGTGTTCACAAAATGCCTGGCAGTAGCAGTTGCTTCCCTAAGAAGGCAGAAAATTGCCATCTTCCCTTACATGGACGACTGGCTCATAGTAGGCCAGTCCCCAGACCAAGTCAAGTTACACCTACAGATAACTCAGCAACTGCTCACCTCCTTAGGTTTCCTTCTGAATCTTTCAAAGTCAGTTCTAGAGCCTGTCCAGTTCCTCACCTTCATAGGCGCAGAGCTAGACACAGAGAAAGACAGAGCCTTCCTTCCCTTGGACAGGGCAAGGACCCTGGTCTCTCTGGCCTCCTCATTCACCCTGCAGGTGTCTCGACCAGCAAGGCATTTTCTACAGCTCCTAGGGCACATGGCTGCTTCTACAGCAGTAGTGCAGGGAGCAAGATTTCAGATGAGGGACATTCAGTTCCATTTGAGAGCCTTCTGGTCCCAAAGGAAGGACCCTCTGACCAAACTGATCCCAGTAACTCGAACCCTGATCCAGGCCTACAGTGGTGGCAGGATCAGAACAATTTGAGACAAGGGGTTCCATTTGTCACTCAGTCTCACTCTTTAATCCTTACTACAGATGCATCCCTCTTGGGGTGGGGGGCTCACATGGGCGACCTCACCACCCAGGGGTTGTGGTCCCCTCAGGAATCTCTGCTCCACATCAATCTGTTGGAACTCAGAGCAGTATTTCTAGCACTTCAAGCTTTTTCCAAATCTGTTCAGAACAAAGTTGTACAGGTCAGAACAGACAACACCACCACAATGTGGTACATCAACAAGCAAGGAGGCACTCGGTCTACGGCCTTGTGCACCGAAGCAATGAAGTTGTGGTCTCTGGCTTACTCCCTGAACGCCTTCCTTATGGCAGTTCACCTCCCAGGCAAGGACAATGTCCTGGCAGATGCTCTCAGCAGGATTTCCCAGGGCCATCACGAATGTTCACTGGACCCCCTGGTCTTGGAGGTGATATTTTCTAGATGAGGCACCCTGCAGATAGATCTTTTTACAGCCCCAGACAATCACCAACTTCTTCTTTTTTGCTGCAGGCCCCCAGTGCTGGGCTCAGTCCCCTGGATGCCTTACTTCTCAATTGGGAAGGGAAGTTTCTTTATGCTTTTTCCCCCTTCCCTCTCCTGTTCAAAGTGCTAGTCAAAATCAGATCTCAACCCTGCAAGATGATCCTGATTGCTCCAGACTGGGCCAGACAGCCCTGGTATCCACTCCTACTGTCCTTAGCAGTCCATCTTCCCCTGTGTCTTCCCAGGAATTACAACCTGTTAACCTGCACTCAGGGGAGGGTTTGGTACCCGAGCCTCAAGTCTCTCAATCTCAAGGCCTGGCTCTTGAAGAGTTAGAGTTTGCTGATTTGCACCTCTCCCAAGGTGTAATGGATATCTTGAAGGCTTCTAGAAAACCTTCCACCAGGGCTACTTATAATTCCAAATGGAAAAGGTTTTCCATATGGTGCTCTGATAAGCATATTTCCCCAGAATCTGCTGATTTGCCCACAGTCCTGGATTATATGGTCCACTTAAATACCTCGGGTCTGAGGCCAGCTACCCTGAAAGTGCATCTGGCAGCTGTGTCTGCTTTTATTTAAGCAGGTATGCCCTCTTCTCTTTCTGCTCATTCTGTATTCTCCAAGTTTTTCAAGGGATTGCTTCATACCAACCCTCCATTCAGGGACCCTGCCTCTGCCTGGGACCTTAATGTTTGCGTTGCACAGCTTATGCAACCCCCCTTTGAGCCTTTGTCTTCAGCAGAGCTTAAGTACTTGACTTGGAAAACTGTATTTCTGGTGGCCATCACTTCTGCCAGACGCATAAGTGAATTACAAGCTTTGTCAGTGGAGCCTGATTTTATCTCCTTTCACAGAGATAAGGTGTGCCTCAGGACTAACAGGAAGTTCTTGCCTAAGGTGGTTTCAGATTTCCACCTTAATCAATCTATGTCTCTTCCAGTGTACTTCACTGACCATTCCTCCTCTGGCGAGAGGAGGCTGCACAGCTTAGATGTGAAAAGAGCCCTTAGTTACTACATAGAGCGTACCAAGGGTCACAGGTTTGACTCCTTCCAACTGTTCCTCACTTATGGTGAGGTTGGTAAAGGGAAACCTGCCACTAAAAGATCCATTGCCAGGTGGATTGTCTCTTGTATCCAATTTTGCTATGAAAAGCTGGGTAAGGTTCCTCCCTCAGGCCTGAGGGCTCACTCTACCAGAGGTACAGCTGCTTCTCTGGCTGCCGCCAGGGACATCCCTATTCTAGAGATATGTCAAGCAGCTACCTGGAAAACAGTTCACACTTTTACCAAGCATTACTCCCTGGATATCCAGGCTAGGAGTGATGCTCAGTTTGGCACAGCTGTGCTTCAGAGCCTATTTCCTATGTAGGTTCTGTCCCTCCTCCATGGAGGTACTGCTTTGTAGTCTACATATGTCATAATATAGCAAGACTTCATGTTGTTTGAGGAAAAAATTACTCACTTTAGTAATGTTGTTTCTTCTAATGGAGTCTTGCTATATTCTGACCTCCCCCCCTGCCTGCCCCTCTCAGAACCTCTGTTTTGGGATATGGGTGGGCAGTGCAGTGTTGGCATTTAGTAGGTGCCCACTTTGTTGTGTTGTGTTTTCCATTTTTTGGGTCTTCTGACTCGAGTCTTTCTTTTGGGACCAAAAAATATGTTTTTATGTTTAGTAGCCAGTTGGCTAGTGTAGGTTTACAGCTTCCACACAGGACCTTAGTGAGTTTAGCTCATAAAGATCTGATGGTTTGAGTTTGAAGAACAACAGACAGAGTCTCAACCGAGCTCGAGCTCAGCGTTCCATGCCTGGCATGGAAAGTTAACTCTTTCATCTCCGGGGCAGTTCGAAGGTTGGGACTCACTGCATATGTCAGAATATAGCAAGACTCCATTAGAAGAAACAACTTTAATAAGGTGAGTAATTTTTTCTTCTGCACCAGCTGCAAGCAGCGGATATCAACCCCTGGTAGCCCTAGGTAGAGGGAATTGCAGTAATCAAGATGGGTAGTGACAAAGGAATGGACCAGTGTTGGAAGATCATCCGGAGGAACCAGGTGTTTCACCTGGGGGATATTCCTCAGATGATAAAAAGAGGATTTGACGACAGCTGACACCTGAGATTTTAGAGTCAGACCATCATCAAAAATAACGTCAAGGTTATGCACCCGATCTGAGGTAGTGAGTGACATACCACCAAGTAATAAACCTGATGGTTATCCAATCCCCACACCGGCCCCCGGATGACCTGGGTCCACTATCAACACTTCGGTCTTATCTGGATTCAGTCTCAGCCAGCTAAAACTCATCCAAAATCTGATCTCAGCAAGGCAGTTATTTAGCATGGAGAGTGCATCATTCTGTTCGGGCAGAAAGGACATCTATAGCTGAGTATCATCTGCATTGCAGTGAAAACTCAGACTGAATCACCTGATGATATCTCCCTATGGTAGCATGTACACTGTAAACAACATAGGGGCCAGAATGGAGCCCTGCGGCACCCCACAAGGCAGGGAGTGAGCACCAGAGGAATAAATTCCAGTGGCAGCTCTCTAAAACCTGCCTGTGAGGTATGACTGGAACCATTTAAGGGCTGTACCAGACAGCCCACAAAAAAACTGTAGGTGCTCCAACAGCACACCATGGTCTACAGTGTCAGATGCAGCAGGGAGATCAAGATGGACCAGAATGGTACGTGCCTTTCGATCTCTAGCCATTAGGAGGCATTCAATACCCGAACAAGAGCAGTCTCCATGCTATGCTTCTTCCTAAAACCAGACTGGAGAGTATCCTAGACATTGTGAGTTGCAAGATGATCGTCCAACTGCAGAGCAACCACCTTTTCAATAACCTTACCAACAAATGGCAGGTTAGAGATAGGGCGGTAGTTAGCTAGACAGTCTGGATCCAAAGAGGGTTTTTTAAGGAGTGGTCAACCGACCGCCTCCTTGAGGGTGTCAGGAAAGACACTCCTCTCCAAGGATTTCCAGACAATGTCAGCAAGGATTGGGCAGATAACATCTATACATCCAACTAGGAGAGGTGTAGGGCCTGGATCCAAACTACAACTGGTTGGACGCAATGTTTGGACGATCTTCATAATGTCAGTGAACTCTTGCTGGTGGAAATCTGACCAGACAGACCGAATGCATGCCACTTCCTGTCGACCACTGCAATCCCTCATAGGAGAGGTCGGACCGATGCCAGACCTGATGCTGGCAACCTTATCTGCAAAGAATCGAGCGAACTCCTCGCCTCTAAGCTAAGAAAAAACTCCTCTAGGCTGGAGACAGATTGGATTGCACAATCTGTCAGTAGTCCCGAAGAGCTGAGCCGGTCGATTCTGTGCAGCAGAAATCTCCCTGGACAGGAATTCTGCCTTCTTACAGGTGATTTCTGAATGATAACCATCATAATGTGCCATCAACCTAAGTCTGTCAACATCAAGGCCGGACCTCTGCCAGGCTCTCTCCATCCTTCTGCCAACTCGCCTCAACTCCTTCAAGGAGCCGTCAAACCAAGGACTCCTTGGACGAAGGGTGAGAGGCCGAACACGAACAGAAGCAATCTTGTCCAGAGCTTCTTCCACAGCCTTATTATAGGCTGTTACAAGATCGTCTGGACTCATGCATTCATCCGACAAGCCCAATAGGTCCAGTACTGTCGATAGAGCACTGGGACTAACACCCCTTAAAGGACGATACTGAACCATCTCCGTAGGGGCAGACCTATTGGGGGAACCCTGAAGCTGAACCTTATGGTGTGATGGTCAGACTAGCTGACTGGTTCCACCCCCAAATCAGCAATCTCCATACCCATAAGAAATATCAGATCCAACGAATGACCCCCTATATGGGTTGAGGAGATAACTACCTGTGTAAGGCCCAGTGTTGTCATCAGCTGGAGGAGATTTTGACCAAAATGCGAGAGTTCATAGTCGACCCAGGCATTGAAGTCCCCCAGAACTATCTATCTGGGGAACCTCAACACCATGTCGACGATGAAGTCTGCTATCTCCAGCAGGAATTCTCCACCATCTCCTGGTGGACGGTAGACAAGGAGAATCCCTCAACCTACACCCTCTCCCAGGATACATTTGAAGGAGCTGGTATCTCCCAATGGCACATCCACAAGGCCAAGCTCAGTCTTAAACATAATGGCAAACACCCCCGCCCCTACAATCCAACCTTGGACGGTGTATCACTGAGAACCCGACTGGAGTTGCCGATGCCAATACAGGGCCTGCATTTTCATCCAGCCAGGTCTCGGTGATGCAAGCCAGATCAGTTGTTCCAACAAGATCAGCTATAATAGCTGTCTTGTTTTTAATAGATCTGGCATTGCATAACACCACCAAGGTGGGATGAGCTGTCGGAGAAGACCTCGGCACCTGCCCACTAGTGTCGGAGCCCTTGGGTATGGGGACAAGACAGGGATAACCTCTGTCCTGACTCCATTTTGCCCCGGGGCATCTCCTGGACCTCACAACTCCCATCCGCCTTCCCCTTTCCTGTCCCCAACCAGGCCCAGTTCCCCTCCTTCTTTTACGCTTTCTAAGTATGCCCAGAGCACAGCATCTAGAATAGGTTTCAGATGACAACGGGGGACATACAAAAGGACATAGTTCCCTGAGCCTGGTGGGGGAATAATGCCCAACCGTTGCTAAACCTCCCCAACACATTATAATAAAAAAACAATTAAACTAAAATCAAAACCCACCCCAAATAAAATAAATAAATCTAATCTTAATAACTATACTAAATTAAATACTTTCCACTCTCCCTCTCTGTCTCTCACAGAATGTGGAAAGGGGAATAGTACAAATTAAAATGAAATAATGACCAAAATAAATAAACAAAAAACACAAAAATAAAGACCTACCCACCCTCAATCAGCTTGAAAATTCACTCTATCACTCTGTCTTACAGAATGGGGGGGAGGGAAGAAGGAGGGGAGGTCAACAAATAAATTCTTGCACAATGTCTCTCATACAATGGGGGAAAACAAATAAATAAACTTACAAAACAATAGGAAATACAAAAAATTTAACACACCTTTAAATCTAAATCAAAATTAACAAAATAAGATACTAAAACCTCACAAATCACTTGGTTTCTTAGTTGTTTATGGATCCAGATTAGTCCAGCACTTCTTAGTTGCAGGCAGATGAATATGCCCAGGAGCTCACACCTCCAGGGAACCATAAGGCACTATTTAGTTCTTTCGTGGGCTCTCACCTCCACTCAAGAACCAACAGAGCACAGTATATATTGCAAATTATCAAAATCCCAGGAGGCAGTCCAAAGTTAAAACCACAGTTAAAACCAAAGTGACTCACTTCGTAAGCCAGGACCATTCCACAATCTACATGTCCCACCGCAAGCACTCCTCACTCCGGCCGAGGCTGAAGCTAGTGAAAAACCAGGTGACGATAGGACGAAAATCCCGCTTCGCCGCACCACCAAATCTTCACCCCAACAATTATCAGGGCAGAGCTGCAGTCCAGGAACTCAGAACACCGGAGCCTGTGTCAGCCACTAGGAAAGTCCTACTCAGCCCCCACACCTCTCCCCAGACCCGCTCGATGCCACAGCTTCCCACCAGCTATTGCACAGCCGAGCGGAAGTGCTACAGAGACGGTCACTCACCAGCAGCAGCTCTACAGCACACCACTAGGTCAAGGCCAGGACCAAGAAAGAACATTTCCAAAACAGTTCGCCAATATCTGCTGGAAGACCGGGTCACTACCAGCTCCGCTCCTTCTTCCTCACCAGCACAGTCTCTTCACCCGCATAGCCCAACTAGCAGAACGGGACAGCCTTCACTCTTCGCTCCACCACTGGGACTCCACGCCCTGCTTACAAGGCTCACCACCATGACTAGATTCCCAGATGCTCCAGGTAGTAGTTATAATTACAACTTATAGAATCGTAGGTTCGGAAAATAAAGAATTTTTATTGTGTGTGGACGCAAATATCAGTAAGAGAGTCCGCTGCTTGATTTATCTCAATAGTTTTTTCCACGGTGGACCAGCCAGGACAAGCAAAAAATAGAAACAAAAACGTGTAATTTAAAATGGACAAATTAAAACAAAAATAAAATAACTAATTAAAATAATCCTACTCCCTATTCCTGCTTATAGCCTGCCCAGCACGCCGGCCATCTTGTCTGTAGTTTGGACAGATTAAGTTTTGGTTCCTGTTTTGGGCGAGTTTTGTTGTGCTAGCTCCTGTGCTGCAGTGTCCTGCTCTGCAGTGTCCTCTGCCCCTTTGTTTGATTTCGGAGATAGAGGCAGATACCTGTTTGTAGGTTTTTATATGGTTTGTGGCGGTAATATGTTGGAGAGCACCGAGTGATGGGGCACCCGATTTGCCCTTCCTAACCACCTGCCAACCTCCCGGACCAACTACCCTCTGTAATCAAGGTGCTTCTGTTGGATGTTGGGGAAATGGTGGGTGGTTCTTATAATATATTTCCTCTTGAATATGAAATTTGAGGTGCACAATCTCTGCCCATGCTGCCTGGAGCTGAGCCCTAAGATCTCCAACAGCCCAGCATGTAGGACAGTGTCCTAAATCCTGTGAAACTGCCCTTCTGAAAAGTGTTCCACAGTACCTGCAGTTAATGATATCCATTCCAGATAAGTTGCTGGGTTTATAACCTGGTCAAAGTAATTGGAAGGAAGAAAATGAAAGCAAAAGTTTGATTTTGTGTTTTGTTTGTTTTTGTATAACTTGTTATAACAAGTTGAATTACTAGTGCCCCTGTAAATGAGGTCACTGTGTGGATACTCCACTGATCTGCCCCTTCCTGTTTTGCCACAGGAAATGTCACAACTGTGCTACCCTATAAAAGGAGTGTGGTATGGGGTGGTTAGGTCTTTTGGCTTGAAATGTGCAGGGTAGAAAGGGGGTGTCCCAGAGATGTGACTTATGCTGGTTTGGTGTAAAAATCTGCATTGGTTACATAGTTATGGCATTCTGAAGTTGAGAAATTTCCCATAGGGTAACACTGTGGTGAACATGGCACCTTTCGGTGCCTATATCTCGAAAACAGTTCGAGATACGGATTTTTTGCTAAATACAGCTTAGTACACCTTTATAAGCACACATGCAGGTTACCAGTCCATGATGACAACTGCAGTGGAATTTTTTCCAGTGTTGCTATGGTTACTGAGATATTGCACCATTTGCAGCAGAAGGGTTACTTGGAATGTGTCTAGGCCTGCGCTGCGTCTCTACAGTTATAGGTAGGTGGACCCTGAGCTTCCACATATGGATACCATTATGCAGTAATGGGATTGCTGGGCCATTCATTATGCAATACTGGACCCACAGGGAGATGACAGTTCATTACAATGTATGTACACTTATGGATAGATGGGCCCTGCGCTCCAAAAACCTCCGGGTCCTGCGCTCCCAAAACCATATAAGGGTAAGATTACACTTTCTCAAAAAGTAAGAAATTCATTGCAAAAAACTTTGTTAATGTGGTTGATGGGTTGAAGCGACCATAGCAGGGAAGCGAGGGTGTTAAGGTTGAAACCTAACACTTCAATACCTCACCTTCCACAGCACTGATGGTTAGGTGTGCCTTGGGTCATCGGGCCTAACTCTTACCCCATTCTCCTATAGTGTACCATGTCAACTTTCTACACATGGAATGGAGTGAGAGTTAGGGCTGAGGACCCCAAGGCACACCCTGTCACCTGTTGGTCTGTGGAGGGTGGGTGGGGTGGTAGGTGGGGGGTTGTTAGGGTCTCAACCCTAATGCCTCATTTCCCTACTTTTTTTACTTCAGCCCTAACTGATGCATTAATGAAGTTTTTTGCAATGAATATACATTCATTACATTACATTCATTCTAAGATGGCCGCCAGGCTGGGCGTGTTGCCATCGTCTGCGCTTTTAGTTTGTTTGATTTTTTAGTTTTTAGTTTCTGAGTTAGTTAGTTAGTTAGTTTATTTTGTTTATTTATTGTTTATTTATTTTTTTTGAACTCCATGGATTTTCGCTGGTGTTTTCGGCGTCTTGGCAGGATTCATTCAGTGGAAGGACACCGGTTGGGCTCTTTTGCTTGCCACGGACCTTCGTGGTGTTGCTCCTCGGCAGGATCCATTCAGTGGAAGAATGCCGGTGGGGCTCTTTTGCTTTCACTCATTCCCTTCAGACTTCAGACTTTAGTGCAGAGTCCGGCGGAGGGAACGAGGAGCCCTTTGATTCATGTGGATGTGAAGATTTACTGCCCTGAGGCTCTTCGGTAAATTGGAAAGGACAAGGAGTTTTACATTGTCTTGTGGCTATTAGGATTATTCAGCTCTGAGCTTTTGGCCGAACTTTCGTGGTGGAGAAGTGCTTTTTACTCTGTTGGAATAGGGCTTGAAGAGCCTGCTATTTCTACGACACGCAGAACACCGGGGTGGACTCGTGATGGGCTCGCTCCAGGAGTGACATTGTCTGGGTTTGTCCTTCTCTCCTTCCCTTCAGAATACTGGTTTCCGGGGTGTCTGGTTTTGCTGAGGTCAAGACTTTAAAGTATTGAACAGCTCGTAAAATTTAGAGTACCGAGGTGTTTCGTTTGATCAGGGACTTTTCTGGAGATTGTTTCTTATTAACTTGCTTGTGGAATTTTGGTGTCAGCCTCTGTTGTTAAATGCCCAGTAGGTGTCTGGTTTGGAGCTTTGCTACGCTGCAGGGGGTTTGGGGGTATTTTCTTAGTCGGGGAGCTGGCTGGAGTACCCCACCCCCTTGAGCCATGAGGACTGCTACATTTGTGGTACTTTTCATGGTTCTTTGGTAAGGGTGGCTTAGACTCCTTTAAAGATCACTTTTTCTGGGAGAAAAGGGGCACGAGAGGGGCTGACTTTTTCTGGACTAAATTTCATGGATTCCTGAACTACCTCGGCTAAACTCCGTGACTTTTCTGTGCCTTACTTAACTGTCTCCTGCCTGATGTGGATGTATTAATTTTCAAGGAACCCTGGATTCTTTTTTATTTTTGCTTTGAGTGACTGATGATTATGGCTTTTGGACACTGGTGGTGAGAGGACTTTGTGTCCTTAAGTTTTCTGTGTTTATTTAGTTATTTTATTTTATTGTTGTTTTTTTTGATTTATTTTGTCTCCTTCCTGGCTGAGGGAAAGAACAAATAACATCACCCCCCTGTTGTGAGAGAACTTGGGAGGAGTTTTAGTTCTTTGTCCTCTGTTTCTATTTCCCATGAGGGTTAGGCAGTGAGAGTGCCTTTCCCTCTTCTTCCCGGTGGTGAGAGCAATCCGGGAGGGTGGGCATAGTCCAGGTGTAGACTTTTTTTCCTTTTCTTTAAGGTTATATTTATATTTTTTGTTGGTTGATTGTTAAGTAGTTTGTTTTTGGGTTCTGTTTTATTTTAGTTAAATAGCAACATGTGCTGGCCCTTAGCCCCCACGGTGGTGCGCTATTCATCCTCCTCCCTTCACGCCCTCCGCCCCTTTGTTACTCCTCCTCTTCATTTTGACACCTACCAGCACTGTAGAGCGCTGGGTATTGTTCGTGGGGGGCGGGGTTGGCGAACAGGGGAGGATGAACGAGCGGGTTCATCGTATCGGGGTAGTCTGGTTAGAAGGTGCCCTGGGGCGAAATGGAATCCAGATCGAGGTTTACCCTGTCTGGTATCCATACCCAAGGGCACTATTGATTTCAGTGGGCAGATGGGCTTGACAACCTTCGAAGTTTGTCCAACTCGGACAGTGTTATGCAATGCCAGGTCTGTTAGGAATAAGACCGCCATTATTGCCGATCTTGTTGGTTCGGCTGACTTGGCTTGCATCACCGAGACCTGGCTGGATGAAAACTCTGGCCCTATTTTGGAGGCCATGATTCCGGCCAGGTACTCGGTGATACACCACCCGAGATTGGACCGCAGGGGAGGGGGGGTTGCAGTCTGTTTTAAGACTGAATTGGGTCTCACGAATGTAGTAGTAGGTGAGGCTGGGTCTTCGAGTGCACAATGTAGCAGGTGTAGGCGTCAATCATGCTCATCTATCGTCCACCCGGAGATGGGAGACGCTTTGCAGGAAGTAGTCAGACTCGCCGACATGTCGCTTGAGTCACCCAGATTGATGGTTCTGGGTGATTTCAACGCCTGGGTCGACGATGAACTCTCTAATTTTGGCAATCACTTCCTCCAATTGATGTCTTCTTTGGGCCTCACACAGGTGGTTTCCACTGCTACGCATAAATCTGGACACTCTTTAGACTTAGTCTTCCTTCTAGGGATCGACGCATCCGAAATGGGGGTGGAACCAGTCGCCTGGTCTGATCACTACATCGTGAGGTTCAATTTTTGCACCCCCCCGAGAAGACCAGCCCCTGTGGAGATGGTCAGGTACCGCCATTACGGAATGTTACTCCACAAGGTCTAGCGGCGTCCTGACCTTTCATCATCCTTCGCGTGAGCAATAATCCAGAAGCATTGGTGTTGGCCTATAATAAGGCGCCACGACGGCTCTGGATTCTATTGCTCCTGTTCGTGAGCGCCCCCATCCCTTCGCCGCCCGGAGCCCCATGGTTTGACGGGCCTTGAGGAGATGCGGAGACAGGGGCGGTTGTAGAGCGTCGGCTGGCGAGGTCCCGCCTTGATGCCGACCACTCTAGATTGATGGAACATTATGTTAGCTATCAATCTGCAATCACCCATAAGAAGGCAGAATTCCTGTCCAGGAGATTGCAGTTGCTCAGAATCGACCGGCTCAGCTGTTCCGAACTGTAGACAGACTGTGCAACCCAGCCTGCCTACATGTTCGGAAAGCTTTTTCGCAAGTAGAGTGCGATGAGCTCGCTCTATACTTTGCAACTAAAGTGGCCGACATCAGGCGAACCTGGGTCCGTAACCTCTAAGGGTGATGCTTTTGGACAGCATGAGATTACAGTGCCCCATTTCTCCTGGAGTTCCTTTCGACGACCTGAGTTCGTGGACATTATGAGGATCATCCATTCTATGCATCCCACAAGTTGTGGTTTGGATCCCGGTCCGACTCCCCTCATTTTGGGTTGTTTTGATATCATCGGTCCGGTCCTGGCGCGAATAGTCTGGTGCTCCTTGGAGTTAGGCGAGTTTCCCTGCTCCTTGAAAGAGGCAGTGGTGACTTCTCTTTTGAAGAAAGCTTACTTGGACCCTGACTGTTTTTCAAACTACCGGCCTATCTCTAACCTCCCTTTATTGGGAAGGTTATTGAGAAGGTCGAGCGGTTCAACTGGATGACCATTTAACCATCCATAATGTCTCACGAATCCTTCAGTCTGGCTTCGGAAAAGACACAGCACGAGACTGCGCTGGTTCGGGTGTTAAATGATCTTCTGATGGCGAGGGATCAGAAGAGACGTTCCATTCTGGTTCTTCTTGATCTCTCTGCAGCCTTTGACACTGTGAACCACATGGTGTTATTAGCTCACCTGAGGCAAATCTGTGGAATGTCTGGAACGTTTTGCAATGGTTCACGCATTCCTCACGGGAGATCACAAAGAGTTGTGTCGAGATTTTTCCTCTGACCCAATTTCTTTGTTGTGTGAGTGCCCCAGGGATCCGTGTTGTCACCCATGTTGTTTGCAGTGTATATGCTGCCCTCGAGGTATCATTAGACGATATGGGCTGAGGTTTCACTGCTATGCAGATGATACCCAGCTCTATCTGTCTTTTGCACCCGACCAGGATGAAGCTCTCTCGGTGTTTAACAACTGTCTGGGGGAGATCCAAGACTGGATGGATTCTAGTTGGCTAAAGTTGAACTCGGAGAAAACAGAGGTGCTGGTAGTGGACCCAGGAGGTCGGATTGCGAGGCTGGGTATTGGTGCACCATCTGGAATTTTCCTTGGTGGAGTATCTCTCCCGTCCTCAGTACGGGTGCATAACCTTGGGTTTATTCTTGATGACAGGCTGACTCTTAAAGCTCAGGTGTCAGCCGTTGTCAAGACCTCCTTTTATCATCTTAGGAACATTGCCAGGTTTAGGCACCTTGTTCCGTCCGACTCCCTGCCTACTCTGGTTCACGCTTTTGTATCTTCACGCTTGGACTATTGCAACGCCTCTGTACTTTGGGCTTTCGGGGTTGAAACTGTCAGCTTACAGTTGGTGCAGAACGCTGCAGCCCGGTATTGACTGGGACAAGTAGGTCCTGGTCATATCACCCCATGCTGCGCCAACTGCACTGGCTTCATGCGTGTGGGATCACCTTTAAAGTCATTTTATTGACTTTCAAAGCCCTTCACTTATCAGGGTCCAGCCTATCTGAAAGACCTCTGGTTCCTTACTGCCCTGACCGATCACTCCGCTCGGCCGATATGGGGTTGTTAGAGATACCAAGAGTGAGTTTGTGTCCTCTGGCAGCAGAGCTGCTGCATGCTGCACCCACTCTTTGGAACTCTCTACCATGTCGGTTATGGCAGTGCACTCCGTGAGCTTTAAGAGAGACCTGAAAACGTATTTGTGGAATATGGCCTTTTTAGATAATTAAGTTATTTATTAATGTTTGGATTTTATTATAAATATGCTATTTTGTTGATATGTTGACTTTTATGGATATGTTCTGTTTTTACTTAGTGTTTTGAATTGTTTTAAAATTGTTCAGCACCTTGATACATTGAAAGGTGCTATACAAATAAAATTATTATTATTATTTATATATATATATATATATATATATATATATATATAGATAGATGAATAAAATATAGCCCTGCTGCTATCAGGAGAGCGTGGCGTGTGAACCTATACATGACTGGGTGTGGGGTTGTATCTAGAGTGCCAGAAAGCCCATGGGAGCTGAGAGGCAGTTGCTAAATAGGACAAGACCTTCTTCAGGTACATAAATGAAAAGAGGAAGACAAGGGGAGGGATTGTGAGGATAAGAAGGGCTTGGGGAGACTGTGCAGAGGAGAGAAGGAAAAGCAGATATCCTGAACAAGTACTTCTACTTAGTATTCACACTGGAGGAGGGGATGGACCACATGGAAGCAGCAGGAACACTGGGGAAGGGAGGTGAACACAAGTCCATTAACAGAGGAAAGGATGTTGAGAGGACTAACAAATGTGAAAGTGGATAATACTGGGCCAGAAGGGCACATCCAATAGTACTGAGGGAGCGCTGGATGTACTGGCTGCACCTGACAGCCCAAGTCAACAACTCACTAGAAACAGAAGTTTTCCAGAGGACTGGCGGAGGGCAGATGTAGTCCCCTTCATAAAAGCAGCAACAGGGAGGAGGCTGGCTACTATAGGCTGGTCAGTCTTATGTCAGTGATGGGGAAGTTAATGGAGACACTGTTAAAAGAAAGGCTAGTGAAGTGTCTTGAATCCAGTGTGTTACAGCATCTGAGGCAGCATGGATTCACTGTTGGGGGCAGGGAGGGTCATGTTAGATGAACCAACCGATTTCTTTGGCTGCGTGGCCAATGAAATAGATCAGGGTGGGGCAGTAGACTTAGCCTACTTAGACATCAGCAAGGCCTGCAACACCATGCTACATAAGAGCCTTATAAGAAAATTAGCCAGTTTTGGGTGGGATCCAAGGTGATAAACTGGTGTGTAACTGGTTGTTGGATAGATGACAGAGGGTGGTGGTAAATGGCACTCACTCTAATTAGGGAGAGTGACCAGCGGATACTTCAGGGCTGAGTGCTGGGACTAGTCCTCTTTAGTGTCTTATTTATTTATTTATTTACGAGTTTTACCAGGAAAGCATACTGACCAACATGCTCGATTCCAGATGCGACCTGGGGGCTGAGATCCACATACATAAAATTGGAATTGCTTAAACAGTACAGAGAGAGCAAGTGCATAAACATACATTTAGGGTGAAAAATGCAGACAAGGGTATTTTACAATACAAATTGGCATAAACAGTATAATGACATGGGGGTAGGGTAATGTACAAGACGTTTTAGATTAACAGCAGAGAGATATATGGTAACGTACT
Source organism: Neoceratodus forsteri (assembly GCA_016271365.2). Taxonomy (NCBI): domain Eukaryota; kingdom Metazoa; phylum Chordata; order Ceratodontiformes; family Ceratodontidae; genus Neoceratodus; species Neoceratodus forsteri. Next base: position 115,980,449 of record CM057452.1, on the reverse strand, counting down.
TAGTTAAAACAGGAGCAGCTGGAGGTGAAATGTGTCCTGAGTAATTTGTTTCTTAGGTGGGTGTTAAGTGCGTGCCTGATGGAGGCAGGTAGGGTGTTCCAGGACTGGGGTATGCGGTAGTTAAAAGCAGCCTGGCCTTTGGTTGTGCGCATGAACGGGACATGGAACAGTTTAGGGTCTGATCTTCTAAGGGAGTAAGTAGGTGACGATTGTTGGGAGAGGACAGAGGTCAGATAAGGGGGAAGGGAGTGGGACCAATATTTGGCGGCGAATCTGGCGCAGTTGATTTGTCTGCGGTCATGAAGGGATGGTAGGGCTAACGAGTTATATAGGTCACAGTGGTGTGTAGATTGGGGGCAGCCAAGGATGAGGCGGCAGAAGGAGTAGTATAGGGTGTCAAGGCTGGCCAGGGTGGACCCGGGGGCGATGGAGTAAATTATGTCACCGTAGTCAAGGATGGGAAGGATCATTTTTTGCACTATGGCATGTCTTGTATGTGTGGGGAGGCAGCTTTTGTTGTGGTGCAAAGCACCAAGTTTAGGGAGTAGCCGCTTGTGTAGGGAGGAGATGTGGGCTGAGAAATCAAGGTGCTGATCTAGCCATACTCCTAGGTATCTGATACTTGTGCGCTTTTCTAGGGGAGTACCGTCCAGGGTTTTGAAGGGTGCTGGGGGTTTGACGGGATAGTCTTTGTGGAGTGCCGAAAGTTAGGGATACTGTTTTTTGGGGGTTTAGAAACAGCTGGTTGAACCTAAACCAGTACTGGATGGCATTAAAATCCTCTTGGAGTCGGATGGCTACACTGGTTGTTGTGGGACCAGATGTGTACAGGACAGTGTCATCTGTGTACATCTGAATGGAGTCGGGTAGCTACACAGGTTGTTGTAGGGCCAGATGTGTATAGGACAGGTCATCTGCGTACATCTGAATGGAGTTGGGTAGCTACACAGGTTGTTGTAGGGCCAGATGTGTACAGGACAGTGTCATCTGCGTACATCTGAATGGAGTCGGGTAGCTACACAGGTTGTTGTAGGGCCAGATGTGTATAGGACAGTGTCATCTGCGTACATCTGAATGGAGTCGGGTAGCTACACTGTGTGTTGTAGGGCCAGATGTGTATAGGACAGGTCATCTGTGGACATCTGGATGGAGGAGTAGGAGCATGCTGCTGGGAGATCGTTTAAAAAGACAGAGAAGAGTAATGGGCCCAGGACTGAGCCTTGGGGTACTCCTGCAGGGACAGGCAGTGGGGGAGAGGTGTGGGAGGATATTTTGACTACTTGTTTCCTGCCTACTAGGTAGTCCTGGAACCAGTTTGTGGCCTGAGTGGAGAGCCCTGCATAAGTGAGTTTGGAGAGGAGTAGGGAGTGGAGACGGTGTCAAGGCTTTGGCAAGGTCAATAAAAATAGCTGATGTGATGTGTCCTTTGTCCATGCTCGTGAGGATGTCGTCTGTGACTCGAAGTAGGGAGGTGGTGGTAGAGTGGAATTCATAAGAGACATTGCAGAAGAGCTGGGAGGGAGCTGGGAGGGAAGGTACATCTCTTTGCAGATGACACCAAAATCTGCAGTAGGGTAGATACTCCTGAGGGGGTAGAGAGAATAAGTAGAAGTCTGAGAGAACTCGAGGAGTGGTTGAGAGTATGGCAGCTGTGTTTCAATGCAAAAAAGTAAAAAGTTTTGCACCTAGGACACAGAAACCCAGGGGCGTTTGTATACAATGGGGGGGCAGTATTGATGATCACAAAGCAGGAAAGATACCATGGGGTTGTCATATTTGCTGACCTCAAGGTGGCAGGGCAGTGCAGCAACATAGAAACATAGAAGTTGACGGCAGATAAGGACAGCAAGGCCCATCCAGTCTGCCCATTTCTTTTTCTACCTTATAAATGTGCCATCGGCCTTTGCTCTGTCAATGGCCTATCTAGTCATACTCATCTGTATTGCTCCCTTATGCCTATCCCATGCCTGTATGATGCCCTGCATTGTATTCATCTCTACCACTTACTGAGCTAGGCCGTTCCATGTATCCCCTACCCTTTCTGTGAAAAAGAACTTCCTCACATTACCCCTTAATCGGCCTCCCTGTAATCTCATACGGCGTCCTCTTGTCCTGCTGTTTTTCTTATATTGAAACATGTTAGACTCTTTCACCTTGTTAATGTCCTTAAGGTGTTTGAATGTTTCGATCATATCACCTCTCTCCTCCTTTGCTCTAGGGTGTACATATTGAGCTCCGTTAATCTGTCCTCATGTTTTCTGATGCAGTCCTGCACCATTTGCTGCCCTTCTCTGGACTGCCTCAATTTCGTTAATGTCCTTGTGAAGGTGTGGTCTCCAGTACTGCATGCAGTACTCTGGATGGGGCCTAACCAGTGTCTTGTAAAGAGGGATTATTACCGCCCTCTTCCAACTTGTGATACCCCTACTAATGCACCCTAACATCCCCCTAGCCTTACCTACTGCTTTGGTGGTCCCATGTGCATGATCTTGCACTTCTTTGCATTAAACCCCAGTTGCCACTCTTCCGACCATTTTGCTAGTTTATCCAGATCTCTTCTCATTCTGCCCACCCCATCTGGATCATCTACTTTGTTGCAGATCTTGGTGTCATCTGCAAACAGACAAACCTTATCCTTCAGCCCATCTGCAATGTCACTGATGAAGATATTGAAGAGGACTGGCCCCAGGACTGATCCCTGAGGTTCCCCACTTGTCACTTGTATCTCTTTTGACTGTATACCGTTTACCACCACTTTCTGTTTTCTGCCCGTCAACCAGTTTGCCACCCAGTTGACCAACTTCTGACCCATCCTGAGCCTACCCAGCTTATTAATCAATCTTCTATGTGAAACAATATCGAAAGCTTTGCTGAAGTCAAGGTAGGCGACATCAGCTTCTCCCCTTGGTCCACCACTCTGGTTACCCAAAGAAATCTATGAGATTTGTTTGACATGTTCTTCCTTTTGTAAACCCATGCTGTCTTGGATCCTGTGCTCCTATGGATTCCAGGTGTTGCACTATCCTTTCCTTAGGCAGTAGGCAGGGCCATCGAGATGCTGGGGTGCATAGGAAGAGAAATCACCAGCAGAAGGAAAGAGGGTGGTTTCACTACTGTATTGATCATTGGTGAGACCCAACCTTCAGTACTTGTCCCATTCTGGAGAACACATCTCACAAAGGACATAGGGTAGAGGCTGTACAGAGTAGGGCAAATAAAATGATGCAGAGATTGCATCATTAGTCATATGAGGAGAACTGCGGGATCTCGTATGAACACCCTGGAAGAGAGGAGGGACGAGGGACATGATAGAGATGCAAGTACCTCACGGACTGAACAGGGTACAGGAGGGGAGTATTTTTCAGAAGAGAAGGTGCATGAGGACAAGAAGGCATGCGATGAAGCTGGAAGGGGGACATTTAAGAGGGGTGTGATGAAGTACATCTTCACTGAATGAGTGGCGGGTGCCTGGAACAGTCTGCCGTCAGAGGTGGTGGGAGTAAAAACTGAGGTGGGCTTCAAGCATGCCAACAAATTATATGTTTCTATGTTTCTGTGTTATCCTGTGCAGCTGGCCAGCATTCGCCCTTTTTCTCCCCAAAGTCCTAATCAACCTCCCCTAACAGGAGGTGCTTGCCAGCACATCAGCCTGTGGGTGGGGCCTGGCTGATGGCATATGGTTACACATGCTGTCAAAGCCATGGTGCCAACTGCAGTAGGAGGCACTGATGCAGTGGGTGCCCTCCAGCCCTCTTCCACCACAGTTTAGCACTGCTTGCATAGCGAGCCCTTGACTCCAGCTATAGGTGTTGGGTGCTGCACATGGGACACAACCAGACAGTGCTGTATGGTATCACCGTAGACTACCATGGACATGGCAGAGCATTTTCTTTTTTGTTAAAAAGTGAACATGTAAGATGGCTAGGTAGCACAGCAGCAGGGGCGTCCATTCACTACTTCAGCAACCCTAGTTCAGAAATGGACTCAGGTTGCAGAGGACCAGCTGGGGGAAGGAGCAAAGTGTATCCCACTGGATAGCTCTTCTCTGTCAGATGGGGGATTGTTTTCCATTTGGTCTCCTAATGAAGAGGCTTTCTAAGTTCTGGGAATTCCTTCTCCTGGTTTTGGTAGCTATGTCTGCTGGAATTTATCAAATTAAATGGCAAAATGTCTTTTTTTTTTTATTTATTTATTTGAAAAGTTTTACCAGGAAAAGCCCACTGAGCAGCAATTGCTCGTTTACATGTGCATCCTTTTTTTTACTGAGTATTCTGTGTATTACTTGCTAACTGGACGATGCAGTCTCACATTGTACCACACTGTGCCTATGATTTGTTTGTTTGTACCAAGTCTTCTCATGTCTGATATTGAAACCTTGTATTCACTGTTCTCAAATGGACCTATACATCAAACCTGTATATTGTGTCTACTATTGTTGCTTGTATCAAATCTGTTTCATGTATTACTGTTACCTTGTACTCCACTGTCACCCCTGCGCCGGGTGTTATGGCCCGGTCATGGCTGAAATGGTCCCTGGGATCAGTGCATCACCCAGTTATCAAAGTCATAAATAAATAAATAAATCATGGTGGAAAGGAAAAGGATAACAAATAAGCAAATATTACAGCAAAATCAACGAATGCAGGCAAACAGCTAGAGAACAACAGTGTAACACATCATTACAGTATTAAGCCTTTACACATTTGCACAATTTACACATTTTAAGCGCAAATTTGATGGGGGAGTCTGACTCCGCTGAGAGTGGAGTGCGTAAGACAACAAGAGGGGTAGTGGGGGGTATAGTGGGGAATTAAGGGCAATTGCAAATGGAGGAGAAGAAACTGTGTAGGAGGGAGGAGAGAGTAAGTGGAGAGGTGGGGTGGCAAATGGAGGGGAGGGAATTCCACAGTTTGGGAAACTGAGAAATGTAGCTTGACCAGCAGTGGTGGATCTAGGAGGGACAGCCAAGATCTGAGTGTCATAGCTTTGGAGGGAGTGGGGGGGGGGATACAGAGGAGGAGAGGTAGGAGAGGGAGAGAGCCAAACCAGAATTTAGATAATAAATTGGTGCAGTTGGAACGGCGTCTGTCATCAAGTGAGGGGAAGGCAAAGCTTTAAAATAAAAAATCGATGCAGACATTTTGACCTTTGAGTGCTTCCTTCAAATGCTACTTGTTTGATTTGAACTATATTCCTCCCAAATTCCTTTAGACAATCCTCCTCCCTGCTATGCCTGAAGTGTGCACTCTTCTAATCTCCCCGCCTCCTTGCAACTGCACTTTTTCCATTCAGTTGTCCTTTTTACCCTTTCCTTATCTCCGCCTTTACCATGCCATTGCAGTCCCATCAGCAGCTCCTACAGCACTTATCCCTGGTCTCCTATGTCCTGCTATACACTATGAATGTATCAACCTGTATTCAGTTCGTTGTTAGATTGTTCTGGCACTACCATCATCCACCGCATTATGCACTGTGCTAAATTTGTCTCTGAGTTCTGGCTTTGTGCATTCCCATCATACCTTTCTACCATACTCTCAGCTACCTCCACCACTGTTCATGCCCTTAGATACCTTGATTCCTGCCAATTATTAATCCCTCGACGAAGGACCACTGTTGGCCAAGCAGCCTTCTCTCGCCACTTCCCTAAGCTCTGCATGAACTCCCTCCGCAAATTGCACTCCTCCTCTGCCCACTCTCTATCTCACCGCCTCTGGCAAATTATCTCATGGTAAATTGCTCCTGCAGCTGACTCGCAAGTGCATCGCTGTCTCCCTTTTTGCTTGACTAGTGGCATAGCTACTGCAACGCAAGCTGGCTTATTGGTCCATCCTATGCACTTATTGTCATGTGTTTCTTGTGTTGTCTAAGCCTGTGTTGGTTAGCCCTTGCATTACTTGTATTCCCTGTTAGCCCTTGTATAACTTACTACTGTGCTAAGCATATCTGTATCTGTTACCAAGTTGTTACCATGATCTTGCCTGTAACAAATATAAAATGTAACCTATGCTGCTGTTTATATACTGTTTAGATGTACTTTACTAGATAACCTGCGTTTTATCCTTTCCTCTGTACCCCTTCCCCCCCCAGGTTGCACCAGGAGACTAGCATTTTATTGCTCAGTGTGCCTTCCTAATGAAACATTTCAATCAATAAAATAAATAAATAAATTCTGTCTATTCCGAACTTGATTTATGCAGTTCCCAGTCTCCTTGTGTTTGCCTTCCCGTTTGAAACTTTGTACTACTTTTATCCTACTTAATGTTGTCAATTACGTTATTAATAGCTATTTGCTACAGTTTTGTATCTTTGATCTTATTTTAAGATTACTATTTTCCTGTACTTCATTTACTCAATTGTTGTATTAATTGTGTTTATGTACATTGTACTCCTCTTATTCCCTCCCCCCAGGTCGCACCTCGAAATGAACCAAGGCTCAGTGTGCCTTTCCCGGTTACCAACTTTTGAATAAATAAATAAATATCCAGGAGACTGCCAGGATTCACCAGTGGCACAGCCCCCCCCCCAACCCATCTTGGAAACTGGTATATCTTCTGTGCTGCCTAACTACCGTCTAGCTGAGGCTGGATGGCAATACATGCAGAGGCTGCCTTAGGGTTGGGGATGGCCCAGATGCTGTGTGCTCACGCATAACAACGTATGTGCATGCCATGTCATTGCATGCTAGCAGCCCCTTGGGAGAAAATGGTGGAAAACAACCATGGTAGCAGGATGGAAACCAGCCCTCTGGGACCCGCACAGCCAACCAAGCAATCACTTCTTGGATTGGATTCTGCACCTAGTGGGGAAGTTGCACACTCTAGGACCTTACCATGAGGGGCAAGTCACAGAGGCACTGTGGAGATTAGCGTAAGTACTGTACCTAGAGATTGTGGATAGTAGGAGGGCTGGTCAGATGGGAGCTACCCGGTGGCGGAAGAGATAAAAGGGTTGATAAAACATACTTATATACATACACAACAATGGCAGAAAAGACCAATGGCCCATCCAGTCTGCCTGAGTTCCCTATTTAGCCCTAGGATCTTGTGTCCCTCCAAAACCCTCCCCATCCTTCACCTCATTCCCCTCCAAAAAAACAAACTAAAAATGTACAATTGGAAGGGGACATGACTGCTGGCCTGATATTCATTTATTTATTTATTGATTGATTAATTATGTTATCACCCCATAGGGCTTACCTGACTCCTTTGGCCCCGGGACTGCATCATGCAGCAATGCGGTTCAGCAGCACATCAAAAGCAGGTGGCCACCATGAACAAGGGACTGTTTTTGCAGCTACTCTAGCACACTAGAGACCTTTCCCACCCCATGCTGCCTAAACTAGGGGTGGGCAAATACTAACAAGAGCAGGAGCCCTGTAAAGCTGTGATTATGGCTGAAGCCCTTGGATGACATGGATGGCCTCATCTTTCATCTTTGAGACCTTTGACCCACAGACAGCCAGTCATGGTCATGAGAGTGGAGACTTTAAGCAGAGTGCTGGTGGACTCTCGAGAGGCAAAGACTATGGTTTTTGGTGCCCTTTCACAGACCTGTGGGATATTGTTGATTTAGAATGACAGCCAACTGGGCCAATAGGGGCTGAGCAGGAATAATGCTGATAAAAGGGGGACTATGTTGGAGACTGACAGATCAGATAGCTCTTACTTCGAGAGGATTCCTTCAGTAGGTAATCACATATAGGACTGGCGCCACCTGGCGTCAGGCCACACAGCAGACTTTTCTAGCAATACCTGATGGGGACTGCCCACCCGGTGTCATGTGACGGACGTAGCAGTGACTGTATATCGTGGCGGTCCCCACACCTGCCCTCCAGTTCTTTCCGCTGTCGCCTCATGTCAGTCACATTGCATACTTCTATTAATGATCGTTGTGAAAGTTTCTTGCGTGGTTTTGTTTCCTCACTTTTTTGACTTATTCCTTGATGTCTTCATCCAAGAAGAAGTGCTCATCTTCTGGCATGCAGATCCCACACAAAGACGGTCACCTCAAGTGCGTCCTCTGTTTAGGCCCAGACCATCCCGTTTCCTCCTGCTCTGCCAGACCTTCAATCAGCCCACAAAGAAAAGGAGACAACAGGCTTTGGAGTCCCATCTTTTAAAAGCCCGCCTGGCTTCCCTTGAAAAGAAGATGGACTGGTTAAGAGAGTCCTAGACCGAAAAATCTTCTCCATCCAAGAAGCATAAGGAGAAATCCAGGGAGCAGGAGCGCTCCACGGACGATGCGCGGTCCTCGATGAGCAAGGCCCAGCCGCTGTCCAGAAAATCAGATGGTAAGTCTGGTAAGACTGCAGTGGGTCAGCTGGTCATCGGCTTCTCCGATGAATGCACCACCTGAGCCGATAAGTCGGCCCCTGGCTCCTCTGGGGATTGCGAGGTGGCCGGTAAGCCAGCTTCCCAGGATGTGAGTTCTCGCCCAGCACTGGTCGGTGAGCCGGTTGGGGGCTCCTCCCTTCCCCGCCCGACTCCACCTGCTAAGATGGCTGTCCCTGACAGTCGCACGTGTGCAGTTCCCCCATTGGAGCCTAACAGCGCCTCACCCAATGTCCGTCGGAACCAGAGGGAGAAAGCACCTTTCCCTCGCCTGTACCCTCCCTTCTTCGGTGGGTACTTCTGGCGATGATACGGAGAACCCTCACATATTGATGCTTCAGAGTCAGCTCTGCATTCCCCTTTCAGGGTCAAGGAGAAGGAGGCTCCTCCTCAGCCAGCAAGCCTTACCGTGGAGGCCCCTCCTCCGCCTTTGGGTGGGATTCTGGCTCCCCCTCCGACGCCAGATGTCCCGACGACAGTCCCGCAGCCTGGACTGGTCGACTGGCCTCAGCAATTGGCCCTGACACCAGGGTCCCTTCGCCCGGCCCTGACGCCGACCCCTCCGACACCGAATCCCCTTTCAGCGCCAGATCGGGTGGTGCCGGTCCCGACATCACTTCCCCTGACGTGGGCTCTCCCGACACTGGATCCCCAGTCTATATATACAACAGCGGATTTGACGTGGCTACCCCTGCTGCTGGATCTGACGACTCGGATTTACTCTAGACCCCGAACTGTCCCACATTACCCACAGGGGTTTCCTGGGGACACTACCCGGTGGGTCCCCCTCCAGACTGGAGTCATTTTGGACAGTTCTACCCTGGGTTTAATCCCTACTCTACTTATCAGGGATTCCAGGGTTACTACCCTCCACCAGTTATTCCTTCTCCTCCTCCTCCTCCCCTTCCCCTCAGCCTCTGCCTGCTCCACCACCCCCTGCTCCTGAAGTTACTCTGGTTCAGGCTCCAATTCAGTCTTGGTGCTGGGGGCATGGTCGGAAGTTGGTCTCAGACCTGGAGACTAGGCTGCCACACTCCGAGTCTCTCAGGTCTCCTTCCCGAGCAGTTCCTCTATTGCTACTGTCCATGTCTTAGAAAAGACTCGTCAGGATATTTCCTTCCTGATACCTGACACCATCCTGTCGAGGAGGCAGACGATGACAATAGCTCAGAGGGGGCTGATGACTCTTCAGAGGAGGTCCCGGAGGAGCCTGAGGCCTGAAAGGCAAGGTTTCCCCGAAATCTCCACCAGAAGACCCTGCCTTTTCAGACCTTCTGAGGTCCATGAAGGATTATTTCGACTGGGAGTCTGAGGATCAGGACCCCATGAGACAGAGGCTCATGGAACATCTCGACCTAGAGTCTCTGTCCCCGGTCCCCATTCCTCCTTGGATGGCACCTCACCAAGACCTCACCACTACCATCTGGCAGATGCCTCATTCCCACCTGGCTGTCCCCTAATGGGGTGAACAGGCTTTACCGGGTGCCGAAGGATGCCCTGTACCTGAAGGCTCATCCCTAGGCTGACTCTGTGGTAATCTTTGCAGCTCATGATCGCTCCTCAGCGCCAAAAAACATGAGCACCTCTCCTCCGGACAAAGAGTTGAGGTAGATGGACCAGTTGGAGAAAAGATTTATTTGTCGCACATGTGCCCACCAGTACCTTTACTATGTGACCCACACGGTGTCCCACCAAAAGGCTACCTTGGCCAGGCTGGAAGTCTGAGTCCAGTCCATGGACCCCTCGGCTTTAAAGAGGAACTTGAAAAGGATCTTCGCCTCTCCAAGTCTCGTGTAGGCATGCCTTACGCTCCACTTATGACTCTTATCGATTCGGTGGCACGTACCTCGGCAACTGCCATTGCCCTTAGATGGCATTCCTGGCTTTGCCTCTCTGGACTCGCCAATGAGGTCCAGTCGACAATTCAGGATGCCCTCTTTAGGGGCACGGTGCTCTTTGGTGGGGGACACCAAAGACATTATCACAGACCTACGGGACAGGGGCCTTGCCTTAGGTCTATGAGGTCAGTGTACCGATCGGGTTCTCAGCAGCAGCAGCCCTTTCGGAAAAGGACCTGGAGGCTGAGACAAAATGCTCTGGCACGCTGCAAGGGGAAGCGTAAGACCACGGGTACAGCCACTCCTCCTGCCTCCAAAAATCAAAGACGTTCAGGGGTCCTCCCCCTGAATGCCCTGCAACTTCTTGACTCCCCATCCCCACTGCCTCCTCAGTCTCTCGATGGGGAGCAGGTGGGGGGGGCTCACCCACTATGCGCAGGAGTGGAGGACGGTCACCTCCAACGAATGGGTCCTGCAACTAGTGTCCTTCGGACACACAATAGAGTTTCTGGAAATTCCCTAGGAAACTCCACCAAAGAAGTCCTCTTACTCGTGGGATCAAGCCCTTCTCATTCGCGAAGAGATAAACTTGTTCGTACTCAAGAAAGCAATAGAGCATGTTCCCCTCTGGCAAAGGGGAAAGGGGTTTTACTCCCATTTTTTCCTGGTTCTAAAAAAGACAGGGGACTTCAGACCCATACTCAACTTAAGTCAGCTAAATCAGTTTGTCGAGTACAAAAAATTTCAGATGCTGACACTCCAGAGCCTTCTCCCACTCCTTATGGAGAACCACTGGCTCATAGAAACATAGACTTTGACGGCAGATAAGGACCACTTGGCCCACCCAGTCTGCCCATTTCCCTACCTACTGGATAAGCTGCAGATTCTAGTTAACCAACCGCCTATTTCCTGCAACCCCCCACTATAATTGCCTTATGTCTGTCCCATGCATGTTTGAATTCCTCCACTGTTTTAGACCCCACAACCTCTCCAGGAAGGCGGTTCCATGCGTCCACCACTCTCTCCGTGAAAAAGAATTTCCTCACATTACCCCTGAGCCGTCCCCCCTCTAACTTTAAATTGTGCCCCCTTGTTCTTACACATCTCTTTTTCTGAAAGATGCTACCCTCCTGGACTTTGTTGATTCCCTTGAGGTACTTAAAAGTTTCTATCATGTCCCCTTGTCCCTCCTTTCATCAAGGGTATACATATTAAGCTCTCTCAGTCTCTCTTCATATGGTTTCTGATGTAGACCCTGCACCATTTTAGTTGCCCTCCTCTGGACTGCTTCCATCCTGTCTATGTCCTTGCGTAGATGAGGTCTCCAAAACTGCATAGTACTCCAGATGGGGTCTCACCAACTGTCTGTATAGAGGGATAACCACTTCCCTTTTTCTACTTGTGATGCCCCTCCCTATGCATCCCAGTATCCCCCTGGCTTTCCCTACTGACTTCTCACATTGCATACCCACCTTTAGGTCATCTGATATGACTACACCCAGATCCCTTTCCATTATTGTTGTTGTTAGTACCTCCCCTGCTATTGTGTACTCTTCTCCTGGATTTTTATTTCCCAGGTGCATTACTTTGCACTTCTTTGCATTGAATCTAAGTTGCCATATGTCTGACCTTTCCTCCAACCTTGCCAAGTCCCTTCTCATCCTTTCTACCCCCCCGTGTATCAACTCTGTTACAGATCTTTGTGTCATCCGCAAAGAGGCATACCTTTTCTTCCAGACCCTCTGCAATGTCACCTATAAAGACGTTAAAGAGGACTGGACCCAGTACTGAGCCCTGAGGTACTCCACTAGTAACCCCCCTTTCTTCAGTGCTTTGTGCTCTGGATGTGCAGGATGCCTACCTGCACATCCCCATCTTCCCCAGCCACCGCCGGTTCCTGCGCTTTGTTTCAGGGGGCACTTTAGAGTTTGGCGCTCCCTTTTGGTCTGTCCTCGGCACCACAGGTCTTTACCAAGTGCCTGGCAGTGGTTGCAGCCTTTTTGCACCAGAGGCACTGGCGGTTTCCCTTGGACCACTGGCTGATTTCAGCCCCATCCAAGGATTCTTTACTAGAGGCTCTTGCTTTCACCCTGGACCTCTTCAGCAGACTAGGGATCACGGTCAGTGTTCTCAAGTCCTCCCTCAGTCCTGCCCAGAGCCTTCAGTTTATTGGGGCAGTCCTGGATATGGTCCAGTGCAGAGCCTTTCTTCCTCCAGACAGGGTGGAGACACTTCTCTGTCAGGCCTCGAAAGTGACTTCTCTCAGGACCATCCTGGCTCAGGGGGTCCTGTGCTTTCTGGGCCTGATGGTGGCCTCCATCATGACCGTTTCCCCTGGCAAGGCTTCACATGAGGCTCACTCAGTGGTCCTTGTGGATGCAGTGGGATCAGCTCTTGGATGAACTGGACCACTTGGTACTGGTCTCCTCAGCAGTTCAGAAAGAATTGCATTGGTGGATGGATTCTCACAATCTTTCCTTGGGGCTTCCCTTCTGGAGCCTGGCACCCTTAGCTTCCCTCACCATGGATGCATCGAATATGGAATGGAGAGCACATCTAGGGGAGCACCAAGCCCAGGGACTAAGCTCCAGCTAGGAGACTTCTTGCATATCAGTGTTCTGGAGATGAGGGCGGTCCTGTCGCTACAGGCCTTTCAGTTCCTCCTTCCCAAGGGATCACTGCTAATCCAAACAGACAATATGTCATTGGTTTGGTATATCAACAAACAAGGAGGAACCCGGGCATACCCCCTGTGCCGGGAGGTGATACGGGTGTGGAACTGGGCAGTCCAGCACCATCTGGTCCTGGTGGCCTTGCATGATCCAGGCATTCTAAACATCCTGGCAGACAGTCTCAGCAGGTCTCGGACCCTAGCTCATGAGTGGGAACTGCATCAGGAAGTGGCGTAATCCATCTTCCTACGTTGGGGGCATCCGGAAATTGACCTCTTCACCTCCGAATCCAACACAAAACTTAACCAGCTTTTGCTTGCTCGTTCCAGGGCACGGTGCTTTTTGGAACGATGCATTGTCTCTCTCTCTCTCTCTTGGACAGGGAAATTTTGTACGCCTTCCCTTCATTTCCCATTCTGTAGTGGGTCCTTTTCAAGCTTCAAGTGGAGAGGGCACAGATGATCCTCATCGCTCCTCTCTGGCTGAGACAGATCTGGTTCCCGCTGCTGCAACAGCTCTCCAGGAAACCACCGGTTCCATTTCCAGTAATTCATGACCTCCTGACCCAGAATCAAGGTCAATTGTTACATCCAGGGCTTAGGACCCTGCATCCTCATGCATGGCTCCTGCAGACATAGCGATCTCTCGCTTTGGGGTCTCCTCCCGGGTTGTTCAAATCCTCTTTGAGGCCAGAAAACCCTCTACTCTTTCCACTTATGCCATGAAGTGGAAACGGTTTTTCATCTGGGCGTCCACTAAGGGTTGGAACCCCTTCTCTTGTTCTGCCCCGCAAGTCATGGAATACCTCCTTCACTTCTCAGGCTCTGGTCTTTCGTACTCTTCTTTGAAGGTCCACATTTCAGCTATCTTGGCGTACCATGAGCTGGTGGTTGGTAAACCCATGGCACAGTTGGAGGTCTCAAAAAACCTTTCTGAAAGGGATTCTCCATCTGAAACCCCCCATCTGCAGTCCAACTCCTCCTTGGGACTTGAACTTCATCTTGGAAAAGCTCACCCTTCCTCCTTTTGAGCCAGCTATGAGCTGTGATTTGCGCTTCCTTTCCTGGAAGGTGCTTTTTCTCGTGGCTATCACTTCAGCCCGAAGGATTTCGGAGTTTCACGCTTTAGTCTGCAAGGAGCCCTATCTGATTTTTCATAGGGACTGGGTGGTCCTCAGAACACATCCAAAGTTTCTTCCCAAGGTGGTGTCAGAAGCTATGCTGAATCAATCAGTAGAGCTTCCTGTTTATTACCCATCCCCTCCTAACAGAGGTGAGGCACGCCTTCATACGATGGATGTTCATCAGATTCTCCGGTGTTACACTCACTGCACCAAAGAGAATTCCATACCTGCGACCAGCTGCTCATTTCCTTTGCCCCAGCTCTAAGGGCAAACTGGTTTCTAAGCAGGGCCTGTCCAAATGGTTAGGCAACTGCATTAGGTTCTGTTACCAGAATAACGGAAAGCCTCTACCGGGTCCCATTAGAGGTCATTCTACTAGAGGTATGGCTGCCTCCGTGGCCTTCTTGTGTAACGTTTCTGTGGCCGACATTTGTGCCACTGCTACTTGGAGTTCTGTCTATACTTTTACCAAACATTACAGTCTGGACATCGCTTCTAGACGGAGGGCTGGCTTCGACCTAGCCGTCTTGCAGGGCCTTTTGTTCTAGGCTGGGTCCATTCCGGATTCCATTTTTTTCTGTTGGAGTTAGTTCTCCTCCCCCCCCCCAGTTTCTCTCAGTCTCTCCTTGGAGGGACTGCTTGGGACTCTGTCCTATATGTGAGGACCTACTGAAGGAACCCTCTTGAAGTAAGATAGTATAGTTACTTAGGAACTTACTGTAACAGTAGATCTTTGAGAGAGGTTCCTTCAGTAGGTCATATTTTTCCCCTCCATCCTTCCTCTCATTATGTGTTTTACAGGGACTCCAAATCCTGTTCGCTGCTGCTGTCAGGCCTCTTCCTGGCTCAAGGGGGAGAACTGGAGGGCGGGTGTGGGGACTGCTCACTATATACAGTCACGCTGACGTCGGTCATGTGACATCGGGTGGGCGGTCCCCCATCAGGTATTACTAGAAAAGTCTGCCGTGCGGCCCGACGCCAGGTGGCACCAGTCCTATATGTGATGACCTCTCTCGAAGATCTACTGTTACGGCAAGTTCCTATGTAACTGTACTATATCTTGAGCAGACGGCATGCGGCTGGAAGCAGATGTCAAGCTGTGCCATGTTGGGTCTTGGTCCTGAGGGAAACAATTCCCACAAGGACCTTTTGAGTTCGAGAAGGAAAAGAGTAGCAACTGCATACCAGCCAGTGAAAGTATAATGCTGAAGAGCCATTGCAGCGAGACTGACTGTAATCCACACTACTGATCCAGGTCCCATAGAAGGTACTACAGACAAGTTTCGAGCTGCCATCTGTAAGTGTTTGGAAGCCGAGACATGTTGCATGGGCTTGGGACCTCACTGCTCAGAGAGTGGGTGAGTGATTAACCATCCTGATGGCAATCTAGAAGTCAGCTCCTGTGTTATACAGGCATAGGTCAGGAAGCGTGAGGCAGACCAGGAGGAGGTTATATAAAAAAAAACATTGTACGGATAGCGCTTCACAAGGGCAGTACAAACAAGAAATCCTTCATCTGAGTTTTCAATTTAAATCTCAAGCTCTATAAACAAAACATTGCTCTCTTTATACAAGATTGTTTTGGCAGTTTAAATTCTGTATCCTGCTCTTGTAAGTTACATCTAGTTTCCACAAAGCATCTCAAAACTTGGTGTTGGCCACATTCCTTCCTGTGAGTAGCCTGAAGAGTACATCTAGTCTTAACAGGTGCAACAAAGTACAGTATAACATTCTGGCCCAGAGCTGGTCTTCTGTTGACCGGCTGTATACATGCTTGTGGAGGTCAAAATGCATCTCAGGGTCAACTCCCTATGTTCCAGGCTGTTACAGTATCTGTTCTAAGAAACCTAAATAGCTTTCTGCAGTCATTTAAACAATATGCAAATCAAGAGATCCCAGTTTCACATAAAGATTCACATATCATATATTTTTAACCACAAAAAAGCAAGAAAGAAAGAATAGATGGAGTAAGTGAAGGAAGGGAGCTAGCAAGGGGAAATTGTGGGACCATCAAAGTGGCCAATTCCTAGGTGCCACAAGAAAATCGGATTGCGCAGTCAGACAGGCAAGTGGCAGAATAGGAGAGGACAAAATAGATCCTTAATGTTTAACTGTCTCTACATAACAAATGGGACAGGGTCTTATTTATTTAGTTTTTCTTGACCAGGTAAGCACACTAGACAATTGCATGCCTATTTTCAGGTATAACCTGGGAGGTTACAGTAGGGTAGTACAGGCAGACAAATTACAGTGCAAGATAAAACCACAGGAGCAAAATTACAGGAGTGCACAGGAACAGTACAGTATAATAGTTAATACAGAAGAGCACAAATCAGGGTACATGAATGAAAAAACGGTACATTTAGAATCAGATGTTTCTATGGGAATAGATACAAGACACAACAAATCCTCTGAATGATGGAGAGGGCAGTCACCCAGGGAAAGTGCAGGCAGAGGAGTCCTTCAGATAATTCCAAAGGTATTTTTTAAAGAAGTGGTGAGAAGAAGTTCCTTGGACAGATATAGGGAGTGAGTTCCAAATCCTAGGGGCACAAGCAGTAAAAGTCTGATTGCCCATGGTAGTCTGAGTTATAGGGACAGCAAGCAGGGACTGGGTGGTGGATCTTAGGGGGTAGCCAAGGTTACCGCCCTTTAAATTATCAGCAAGGACGGTGGGGAAGGGGGAGTCTGGAGTAACTTATTTACAGAACATCCCAACATAAAGTCGCAGGCTTTTGGGGGGCTAGACAACCAGGTAGCAGTCAAGGGCAAGCCATAAGAACTGGACACTGCTAGGGGCTCAGGGCAGGACTTGATTTTTGCATGGGAGCTGAAAAGCATTGTTGGGTTTTCTTTATGTTGAGGACCAGCTTATTAACAGATAGCCAGGAATGAATTTGGTGCAAGTCCTCATTTAATTGGGAGTTACCAAGCCTGTCACACCCTGAGAGATGGAGAGAGTCAGCTTTCCACCATGAAGCAGAACACAGTGGCATCGGCTGAGCTTATGTCTCTGTATTTCACTTCATTGTAGTCTTCAGCTCAACTGATGTCAGTTGGTTCTGGAACTACTGAGTAATTAAAAAAATAAATATTGGACAGGGAAAAAGCTGCATTATTATAGGGCTCTAAATAAGATAAAAATGTAACTATTTCAAAACAAAAACATAAAACAGTACATGGGGTGATAAAACAGACTTCTCACATGCCCAGATTTACAAGTACATTCAAAATAAAAACACTCTTTATGTTCTCTTCAAGGAAGAAGTGACCTGACAACCAGGTTGCAGAGTGGTAGCACTTTCTCTCACTACTATGGTACCCAAGATTGGGAATGGACTTGGGTCACTGGGGATCAGCTGGGGAAGAAGGATGATGGTCCCATGGAGTCTCTCCTCCAGAGAGGGGGATGATGTCCTCCTCTGATCCTCTGCCACCTGGCAGAAGCCGTGGTAACACAGTGATAGCACATGTCAGGAGGAGGCCACCAGATGCTGATAGCATGCCTATGTGCCAAGGCAAGCATATTTGTATCACTGTACATCAGCAACCTCACAGTGTGGAGAAAATGGTGGGAAAAGACAGAGCTGAAGGAAATGTCCAGCCCCTTTCAGACCCCATACCACTATCTAGGAGCTGCTTCACACGGATCCTGACCTTGTCAGGAGGTTGCGATCCCAGGGACCTTCCCACGGAGATATGTCATATGTAACAAATAGGCTGGGTAAGTACCAAGGAAGGCAGATAATTCAGCTAGAGACTGTCCAGAAAGGAACAGTAACCTGGAGAGAGAGTGAGAAAAAGAAGGGTAAGGGTAAGAAAAAGAAATCTTCTATGGTTTTCCAAGGAAGTGGCTACCATAGTCAAAGGAAAAAAGAAGGTGTACAGCATATACCAGGAAACCAAAACTGAGAAAGACTGGGAGTCATACAAGGGAAAAATGAGAGTCTAACAAACAAATTAGAAACACAAAAGCCCAGACAGAGGAAAATATAGCAGAAGGGGCAAAGAGAGGAGACAAATACTTTTTTAAATACATTAGGGAATGTAGGAAGGCAAAAGGGGGATAGTAAAGATTGCTACTGAAGAAGGGAAATGCATGAAACATGACCCAGAGAAAGCCGAAATCCTCAACAAATACTTCTGCTCGGTGTTTACCAAAGAGGACCCAGTGGATGGCCCAGCCTTAAAAAAAAAAATACAACACCCCAGAACCAGGGGTAGACACAAATCCCTTTACAGAAGCCAAAGTACGGGAGGCGCTAAATAAAGTAATAGCAGACAAAGCCATGGGACCAGATGAGATGCATCCCCAGAATCCTTAAGGAACTGGGGGCAGATTTAGCAGCCCCTCTGGCACTTTATTCATGAAATCCTTGAAGAGTGATGTGGTACCCAAAGACTGGGAAAGACATAGGGAACTGAATATGTACTCTCTGGAGCAGAGAAGAGGAGAGGGACAGATCAAAACATTCAAGTACATAAAAGGCATTAACAAGGTACAGGCACAGGAACTTTTCACTTCAAGAAGGGCTCCAGGCCCAGGGACATGACCTCAGGCTGCAAGGAGGAGGTTCTCTACCAACACCAGGAAGTTTTCTCACAGAAAAGTGGTGGATGCCTGGAATGGCCTGCCCAAGAGGTTGTGGGGTCAACACTTTGGGAGATTCAAGAATGCATGGGATAGACACAAAGGATTCCTGACTACAAAGGGCAACTAGACGGCAAAATAGGTCTAAAACAAATGGGCAGATTAGATGGACCTTGCAATCTCCTTCTGCTGTCAACTTCTGTGTTTCTATTGAGGGGTGAGAGTCCTGTTGAGAAGGATCAAGGACCCCTCTTTTTGATGGTTAGTGACTGGGAGCTCTTCCTATACTGCATTATCTTCCCATGCATGCAGTAGCACCATTTTATGAGGAATAAAGCATTAGAACCAGAGAACAGGAGCATGGACGAGTTACTCTACATTCCCAGATACTGGCCCTCATTTGAGAACAGTGTCATAAATAGTTATAAAACTAGTCTAGTCATTTAGGGCCTTCTGTTCTGTGATTGTTTTCATCTCTAATATGAGCAGTTATGAAATTTCAGGAATGGCGCTCAGGCATGCAGTTTTTACAACCTGAGATATATATCATGAAAAAGTGACATAACCTTGAAAATTTATGCCATAACATGTATTCTTGGTTTGTCATAAATCCCTTTAACATGTCACAGTGAAAGCAGGGCAAGCTGTTTTTCATTAGAGGTAATAGAAGGAATCAGTTCCTTAAAAACAATAGTACTGGTGGCCAAACTGGTTTACTTTCTGTGGAGTGCACATAGACTGTGCCACAGTAAATTAAAGGCCTGTTCCTTCATTCTTGCTCATCATTATTTTCTTAAAGAGGTAGTCAAAAAGCAGTTACATTTAATGATGGAAAAAGGGTATTTCCATTTTTGTTAATCAGCTTTCTCCCCGATTAAAAACTGCCTACCTTTGTCCATCATTTCAACTCCTGTACTGACACTTCTTGGTGACCTGTGGGGCCTGTTTGATATCAGTGCTTTGTCAATCCAGTGGCTTTACCCCTGTCCCCATGGCAAGGTCTTCTCCTACATTCATACAACTCTGTCATGTTTTGAGGGACTTCCTGGAAGATGAGTGGGTAATTAGGATGGGGGCAGCTGAAGACTTCTTTTTTTGACACCCTTCCCTTGTTTTGTAACTCCTGCAGTCCCTTGTGCCTTCTGTGTTTGAAGTCACCTCCACCTCGCATGTCCTTCAGTGAGGGTGGGATGGCATTCATTGTCTCCCATGATGCCATTGCCGTTCTGCAACACACTGAAGAGGCATTAATATACAGTAAGATATCACAGACTGTCCCATTGGGACTGCAATAGGAGCTATCACTAGGGACACTGGCACTTGTGACAGTGTAGAATAGGACCCTGTCCCATTTGTTTTGGAGAAAGTGTTTAAATACAAGGACCTGTATTATTTCCTTTTCTGTCCCTTCTGTCTGGTTGCGCAACCAAATTTTTCTGTGAGACTTTGGACTTGATCAGCCCAAACAGTCTCGCAATCCTTTGTGTCTCACTGTCTCTCTGTTTTCTCTTGCTGTCTGTTTTCCCCCCTTGCATATCTACATCTGGTAATATAAGAATATATGAGAATCAATGTATGGAGAAGCCAGTCAGACAGACTTGGTTGTTTCTCTTTGAGGCTGAGAAACTTGCTATACTGCAGAGAACAAACTAAACCTCATTTTAGGAACTGGGAACCTGGTAAGACATAATATTGTTTGGGACTTGTTAGAAAGGTGAGCTATGCTTTCTATGTGTGTGTATATACCTATATATATATATATATATATATATATATATATAGTATTGTATATTGTAAGGGAGAGGGACATGGGAGTGGTGCTGTAGGGCAGCAGTTTTCCGGGAGACATTCTGGAAACTGTGTTGCTGTCCTATTTGCAGACAACTGTCAGCTCTGGGGGAGGAGGTTGCCCATCTCCAGGCTGAACTGGCAAGGACTATGGAGGCCTCCCCCACCCAAAGAGTACCAGTGCCACAACCACTGCCTCAGAGGTTGCCAAGTATGAGGAGCAGTTAGACCACAGTGGGTTCTGGAAGGGTGAGGGTGGTGGAAAGAGGTGCATCCCTCTAGTTGTACCTGATTGCAATTTCTGTTCTGAATAACTTCACTGTGATGCCTCACTGGTGGCACTCACAGCTCCTAACCTCCCCATTACATATCTGTGGACCACTGCAAGGTGGACAGATCTTTGCCAGGCACTTGGTTGCCACTAATAAACCTGCCCTGGTCTAGTTGCATAGTGCATAGTTACACTGTTTATATGGTATGACTGTGTTATTGAGTTTGAGATTCCCAAACTGTGTTTTATTTCTTTTTCCATGGAGAAGTTTATCTTCTAGGTCACCCACTGACCCCTTGCGCACTGACTTGTCCATCCCCATCACCCAAAATTTCCAGGACTTACCTGCTCTGATATCTCCCATGGCCTCCCCACCATGGGAGAGGGCCATTCACAAGGAGACACATATTCAGACAGGAGCAGAGCCTGGTTAGTAGTGGGGGACCGGCTCAGAGGTAATGTTCGAAAGTATTTTTTCACATAGAGGGTTGTAGATGCATGGAACAGCCTTCCTGAGGAGGTTGTGGAGTCAGGAACATTGCGAGAATTCAAGAATGCATGGGACAGGCATAAGGCAATTCTAGTGGGGGGTAGGAGGAAGTAAACTGTTGATTAACTAGAATCTGCAGCTTATCCATCAAGTAGGGAAATGGGCAGACTAGGTGGGCCAAGCGGTCCTTATCTGCTGTCAAATTCTATGTTCCTGTGTTTCTAAAGAAGTGAGCAAAAGCAAGAGGAAAAAAAGGATCATTATGGTACTGTAGAGAAGTGGCCATGAAGGTGTCTGAAGCACATTACCCAGCCGGTCTGGTTAAGCAACTCTTACATTGTTTTAGAGGAGCGGGATAGCCCCACAATGGCACCCACAGCCGAGACCAAGGAGGATGGGTGGATCCTTCAGGATGCAGCACCAGGGAAGTGGGAAAGAGAGCCCAGAGGAGGAGGAAGCTTCTCCTGAGGGGGACTCATTTGTCCGAGGAGTGAAGTTAGGGGAACCTAGCAGGAAGGACAGGGAGGTAAAGTGCATTTCAGAAAGCACTGCATGGCAGGATGAGAAGCAGATC
Source organism: Neoceratodus forsteri (assembly GCA_016271365.2). NCBI lineage: Eukaryota > Metazoa > Chordata > Ceratodontiformes > Ceratodontidae > Neoceratodus > Neoceratodus forsteri. The sequence continues at coordinate 115,958,772 of CM057452.1, read as the reverse complement.
AATAGGATTGCAGAGTAATGGCAAGGAGGGAGGAACTGGTTGTTATCGTTCTCCTGGAGATGAATGACCTGGCAGGAAACAAAGTGGAAGTAGTTAGAATCCAAAAGGATTTGGGAAGCTGGGGTGAGCCTGAAGCAAGTAGAGCACTCCGTCTCCTTCTTGGAGGTGCTATCTGTCCATGGCAGGGAGAGGCTAGGGCATTCCACATCCAGAAATTCAACTCCTGGTTGAAGAAATGGAGTGGAAGGGAGGGTTATGGCTTGATGGATCAGTTGCCCACCTGGATGGATGCTAACATGTATAAAGATAATGGCCTTCATCCATCATGGAATAGACCCGGTAAGAAGTTTGAATGCTTCACTGACAAGCATTTAAACTGGCTGGAGTCAAGAAGGTCAGGTGGCTTAGTATCACCCCAGGGCACATGCAGGAAAACGAGATGAAGTCTGGGACATTGAAAGCAGAAGGAGAGTGGGAAGCAGTGAAATCTAGGCCACACAAGAAAGACAACTGGGGAGGGGTAAAGAAGCAGGGAAGGGGGAAAGAAGCAGGAGATCAGCAGGATGGGAAGGAGGGGGAACTGGATACAAAACATGGAAGGCATGGTAACAAATGGCCACAGCCTGGGAAATAAAATCCCAGACCTGGAGGCATTGATAGTAGAGGCAGACCTAGACATTGTAGCAATAACTGAGACATGGTACACTGTTAATCATGGGACATTGATGTACTGGGTTATGCTCTGTCAGGGGGGGATGGGGGTTAAAAGGAGAGTGTGGCCTTGTATGTCAGAGAGGGTATAAAGGCGACAGAGTTGCAGGGTAGACAGGGGGAGGCTGAGGCACTGTGGGTCACCCTTGAACCTGGCAAAGGCTCAGCAATATGCACAGGGGTGATCTGCAGGCCTTGGCACAGGAGGAAGAAGTGGACAGAGAGCTCGTGGATGGAATACTCAATATGACAACAAAGGTGAAGTCCTGATGCTGGGGATTTCAGTATGCCAGGCGTGGATTGGTCACTCAGGCAGCTGCTTCAGCCAGAAGCAGAAGCATCCTGGATTCCCGACAGGGGGGCAGGTCTCATGCAGCTTGTGCTTGGTCTGGAGAAAAGGCCATTCTCACCCCAGGAATACTCCAATATTCCTAACTCTTCTGCAGTATACCTTTAAGGTCAGATCTGCATGGAGATAGAATGCTATGCTAATGATGGAATCATTGGCATGAGACACTTTTCAAATGCTGCCACCTATCAACTACCTATATTCTAACCCTCGATTTCTCTTTCCACCTGTCAAAACCAGACGCCTGGAGATTTCCTCATCATCATCTAGTCATAGAAGCCTTTATTAATAACAAATACTTTATAATAGATGATACCCTCATGATTACGCACCATATTGACTCTCTGGTCAAGACAGTTAATACCAAGACTGGTGTCCTGTACAGGCAAAGGCAATACCTCTCTCCAGGGGCTTGCCACCTCTCAGTCCACAGCTCAATTATATCTACTATTGACTGTGGACTGGTGATCTACGGGGCAGCAACAGATACAGTGCTAAAGAGGGTTCAGACTCGCTCAACAAAGCCTGCAGACTCACCCTGGATGCTGGCGTTGCACTCACACCTGTACTCTGCATGAACGTGCAAATTGGCTATCATTAAGAAACAGGGTCAAATTCCAGACTTGCATCCTAGGGAAGAAGGCTCTATTGGGTAAAACACCACCTTGTGTAGGCAATTTGATCAAGGCAGCCAACTCGTTACAGGTCACCAGAGGGAGGACTAGAGGGGCCTTGGTAATCCCCTTCCATCGCACCTCACTTGGGCAACGTGCATTTGCCTACCGGGCCCCCCCTATGGATGAATGAACTGCCTGGGAACCTCTTGGCCACCAATTGTCTGGCACACTTCAAACTGACCTCAAACAGCACCTAATAACACTCTCTAAGTGCACTGCCCCTGAGTCCAGCCAACCTGCTCTCTGTCTGTCCCCCAACAAGCACTGGGCAGGTATCAGGTACCCTCCCTCTGTCCCTCTCATGACTTGCCCCAGCAATCAGTTTGTGTCATGCTCCTTGGGCACCTGCCACCCCTCTTCCTCCTCACAGTCCCGTAAGTTTCCTAAACAGTCACTACAAATGCTGGCTGCCTGATCATGCCTCCTCACACCCCACCATTTTACCTAGCATGTCCTCTCCACTCTGCCTCCCATACCCACCATTTCTCCCTATACCTTATTGTCCCTCTTCCCCACCCTCTCACCTCCACATGATGCCAACTCTCTCTCTCAGTACCTCCCTCCTTCACTCCACTGCCAGCTATCCCGTCCCTATGAACTACGGGCAAGGCACTTTGTGGCTGCTTTTCACCCCACCCCCATAAAGTGTTTTTTTCTTCTTATTTAACTTGTACCTATGTTTTGAGTTATTCTGTAAGTTCTGAATCCAAGCTGTATCGTTCATTGTAATGTACCTTTTCTTTCTCCTGCTGTACTTTATTTTGCAATCTATGGCATGGAATCTGTGTAAAAGAGCTTGTGCTCAAAGGTTTTTTTCTGAATAACTAAATAAATAAATAATTATTTTTCATTTGCTGCCTCTTATTAGTGTTATTTTAATAACTGTTAATTTATTTAACTAGTTTTGTGTCGTTGTCTCGGTTTTTCATGGTTCGGAATAACTGTTGAGGAACCGAGGTACTTTTAGGTCATTTCAAGGTTTCCCCCCAGTTATTTGCTAGTTTTTGTAAATGTTATGTGCTAAAATCTTTGTTTTTTAGAACCAATACCTTTGGTTCTGAACAGCTAATCCCGGTTCTGTTTCAGTCGGTTCCCGGTTCCGCTCGGTTTCCCCGATCAGTTCCTGAACCGTCTGCAACCGATAAAATTACTATTTTTTTCATTTAAAAACCTTTAGTGCTTTGCGGTTGCAGTTTTTCTTCATTATGTCAGGAAAAACCTAAAAAGAGAACTGGAGAATCCAGTTTTAAAAACTGTTCTGAGAGTGGTGTCGTTTTTGCTAAGGCAGATAAGCACTTCATTTGTGTTTTCTGCCTTGGTTTTGACCATTTAAAAACTAATTGTGAAATTTGCAAATCTTTTCTAGAAAAGACTTTGGGAAAACTTCTGGAGAGATTAAATAAGAAATTTAAGGGTCCTTCTGGCTCCGACCAGCCGAAACCCTCAGGGTCTGTGGGTGACACCACAACTTCTACTGTTTCTACCCCTGATACTGGTAAAAAGAGACCCTCTAAACCGGCTAGCTCTTTAGTTCCAAGAAAAAAAGTAAAGAAAACAAAGCACACTGAACCCCCTGTGGAAAAGGGGACTTCTATGATGCCTGCCACTGTGCCTTCTCCTTCAGAGATTGCACAAGCAATAAAAATAATGCAAACTTTGCAAGGTCTGCTGCCTGTGGTTTCTGAGTCTCCAGTCCAGACTCCTGCACCTTCCAACCCACCCTCATTTCCTGAGGAGCATGGTGAGAAGGAGGAGGAAGAAGAAGGTGAGCCTATAGAGCCTGAGGTCTCCCCTCCCAGGACTATAGAAGATTATTATTCTATTTTTTCCTTTATCAGGAAAATTGCTAATGCTTTGGTCATCCGTACCTCTGAAGCTGTGGAGGATGAGGAGGAGGCTGAATATCTGAAAATGTTGGGGCTGATGCCTACTAAAACTGTCACTCCCCATAAATAAGTTTTTTAAAGGAGATATTTTAAAACTCCTCCAAGCTCCTGGGTCTGTCCCTCCTTTGGACAAAAGGTTGGATAAAAAGATCAGCTTGACAGAACAGGGGCTGAATTCTTATTTTCACACCCTGACCACTAAGGGTGGTGCAAGCTGCAACTTGTGACAAGGCAAAAGTCTCAGCTTCCCACCCACTCCAGAGAGGACTCTCGAAAAATTGAAAGTATGCCCAAGAAGGTTACCTGTCAGCCTCTCTGGCCATTAGGCAAGCTAACTATCAAGCCTCTATGGCCCAGTACCAGAAGGGTCCTAGCAGTCTATCCTGGACAAGGCTGAGAAAGTACCTTCTGCTCTTTTGGCAGACCCTAGCTGAAACTGCTAGGTTTGGCCTGAAACTGCCAAATACCAGTTCAGATGGCAGCAGACAGTAATGAGACTGCTGCAAGGTGGATGGCAAATACCATCGCACAGAGAAGGTTTGCTTGGTTGAGAGCCACCAACCTCATACAGGATACCCAGAATGAGACTGGATTTTCCTATGGAGGGCAATTCCCTATTTGGCAGCCATACAGAGGCCTATATGAAGAAGGTGGATGAGTATAAAGCCACCTTCCATAGCAATTCTGCAAAAGCAAGACCCTCCACCTCTTCTAGACCTTTCAGTAGGGGAGGCAGGGGCAGACAATTTAATTTGAGGCCTTTTTATCAGGCCATGGTACTTTCTCAGGCACCCCAATACCCGCAGCAAGGGTATTTCAGGGGTAGGGGCAGAAAAGGTGCCAGGCGTGGTGCCCAGTCTCAGCCCAGTCTAAGCAGGACTCCTGACTTCATCGATCAGGATGCCTCTCCTTTGCCAGTAGGTGGCAGGCTGACCCATTTTTTCCAGAAGTGGAAAACCATCACCACAGACAAGTGGGTTCTGGAGATAGTGGGTCAAGGCCTGTATTTAAGTTTCTAGTCCTCCCCTGTTCAAAAAATCTGAGTTTTCAAACCAGCTTCCCTCCTGGAAAGCAAAAGGCTGGAAAAAGAGGTGAAACACCTTCTTTCACTAAAAGCACTGGAACCAGTGCCTTTGCATCAAAGGGGAAAAGGACTTTACTCAAGGTATTTTCTCACACCAAAGAAGACTGGAGAGCTGCAGCCTCTCTTGGATCTCAGGGTCCTCAACAGGTTCCTAGCAAAACCAAAATTCAAAATGGTGACTTTGTCTCTGATTCTGCCAGCACTCCGAAAAGGAGATTGGCTGGCATCATTGGACCTAAAAGATGCCTATTTCCACATCCCCATAAGGGAGTCTCACAGAAAGTATCTCAGGTTCAGACTCCTGTCAGGTCATTATCAGTTCTTAGCTCTACCCTTCAGTCTCACTTCAGCACCAAGGGTGTTCACCAAGTGTCTGGCTGTGGTAGTGGCTCACCTGTGCAGACAAGGTGTCACAGCATTCCCCTATCTAGACGACTGGCTGGTGGTGGGAAATTCACCACAACAGTTAGCAGAACACCTACAGCTCACTCAGCAGCTTCTGCAATCTCTGGGTTTTCTTTTAAATCTAGAAAAATCTATTTTTCTTCCTTCTCAAATTCTGCAGTTCATAGGAGCAGAATTGAATACTATAATTGGACAGGCTTTCTACCCAGAGACAGGGTAAAAGCATCCTGCAGTTAGCAGATTCTTTCAGGCTCAGTGTCCCAAGGCCTACAAGGCATTTTGTTCAACTTCTGGGCCACATTGCAGCTGCAACAGGCACAGTGCTAGCCCCAGGTTTCAGATGAGGGACATCCAATTTCTTAGAGCTCATTGGTGCCAAGGAAAAGTTTCCCTGTCAAAGCTTGTTCCTGTAACAAAACATTTATCCAAACTCTTCAGTGGTGGAAAGTGGAAACCAACCTAGAAGGTACCTTTCCAAAAGAACTTCCATCAATGATTCTCACAACAGATGTATCCCTCTTGGGCTGGGGGGCTCATCTAGCAGAGCACACTACCCAGGGCACTTGGTGAAGTGCAGAGACTCTTTACACATAAACTTGTTGGAGCTCAGGGCAGTGTTTCTGGCAATGCAATCTTCAAACCACTGATACAGGGAAGGTAGTGCAAGTGAGGACAACACTACCATCATGTACTACATAAACAAGCAAGGGAACAAGGTCAAGCCTCCTTTGCACAGAGGCTATGATAATTTGGATCCTAGATTATTCACTGGGCTCCTCACTACAGGCCATTCATCTGCCAGGCAAAGACAATGTTCTGGCAGATACCCTGAGCTGAATCAGCCAGGACCATCACGAATGGTCCCTGAACAGGCAAGTGGTGCAGACTTTATTCAGGAGGTGGGGCACCCTAGAAACAGACCTCTTTGCCTCTTATCAGAGCCACCACTTGCCACAGTTATGTTGCAGACCTCCAGTAGTGAGCACGGTTCCTCTGGATGCTCTTATTCTGTAGTGGTCAGGGAAATTCCTGTATGCATTCCCTCCATTTCCTCTTGTATACAGGGTGCTGTTGAAACTCAGGTCTCAGCCAGCAACAATGATTCTTATAGCCCCAGAATGGGCCAGGTAGCCATGGTACTCCCTATTGCTGTCCATGTCAGTGGACAAACCAATACACCTTCCCAGGAGGCACAATCTTCTGACCTCCAACCAGGGGAGGCTCCTGTATCCAAACCTCAAGTCACTCAGGCTCAAAGCTTGGCACTTGAGGACCTAGAGTATGCTGGTTTGCATCTTTCTGAACCAGTTATGGATGTTTTAAGAGGATACAGGAAATCGTCTACCAAGAAAACCTATGCTGCAAAGTGGAAGAGGTTTTCTATTTGGTGCTCTAATAGGAGTATAGTGCCAACCCAGGCAGGAGTGCTGCTGGTACTGGACTACCTGGTCTACTTACATTCCACAGGCTTACAGCCTTCTACGCTAAAGATTCATTTGGCTTCAGTCTCGGTCTGTGCATCTGCAGGCAAGTCTGTGTCTTTGACATCAAACTTCATATTTAAAAGGTTCTTGAGGCCTTTCTCATATATTTCCACTGGTGAGAGAACTGGTGCCAGCTTGGGACCTTAATATCTCATTGCCCAACTCATGGTCCCTTCCTTTGAGCCTCGTTTTCAGCATCTTTGAAGTATGTCATGAGAAAACAATGTTTCTAGTAGCCATTACTTCAGCTAGAAGAATTCTTGAGCTCCAGGCTTTATGCATTAAAATGACTACATTTCCTTCCACAGGGATAAGGTAGTCCTACAGATAAATAGAAATTCCTCCCAAAGTGGTTTCAGACTTCCACTTGAACCAATCTATCACTTTGCCAGTGTTCTTCACTGACCATTCTTCTTCTGGTGAACGTAGGCTGCATAGCCTGGATGTCAAAAGAACTTTGAGCTAGTACATGACGGTCACTAAGCCCCATAGGCAGGACAGAACATAACTTTTCTTCACTTTTGGGGATGTAGGAAAGGGAAATCCAGCATTTAAAAGGTCCATTTCTGGGGTGTGTAGGGAGGGTTATCTCCATCAGGAGGATGGAGGTGGTGTTGCCAGACCCCACCTGGAGTACGATGTAGTTTTGGAGAACAAACTTCAGAAAGAACATAGACAGGGTGGAGGAAGTCCACAGGAGGGCAACTAATATGGTGCAGGGTTTACATGAGAAGCCCTAAGAGGAGAGACAGAGGGATCTCAGCATGTACACCCTAGAAGGGAGGAAAGAGAAAAGTGATATGATACAGGCCTGCAAGTATCTCACAGGACTGAACAGGGTCCAGGAGTCTCTTTCAAATGTGAAAGAGCACCGGGACCAGAGGAATGCAGTGAAGCTGGAGGGTCAAGAGATGTGAGAAAATATTGGTAGATGCCTGGAACAGATTGCCAGCTGAATTGGTAGAGGCTAAAACAGTAGGGGGCTTCAAGCATGTGTGGTAGACATAGCGGTATATTAGAAAAGAGGCTGGGAGCGTGAGGGTTGATGGAAACCAGACAGCATGTGAGGAGGAAGATGAGGCAGGTAACATTTATGCAGACTAGGCAGGCCAAGCAGTCCTTTTCTGATGACAGATTCAGTGTTTCTATGTTTCTGTGTTCCATGATTGCACACCAACTGTAGAAACAGCTGTTACTACAGTAGGCATCTGATTGTGAACTGTCATTCAGTCGGTGGCTGCTATGGATGTGAGTGGAAGGTCTGTGCTGGTCAGTGTACACCATTTGTCAGTGTCAGTGGCTCAGTAGGTAGCACACTTGCCTCTGAGGCCGGGAGATCAGAGGGCTGTGGGTTCAGTTCCCACATCTGGCACTTGGGTTAATATCCCAGTACTGACACTGTAGTGCAGCATGAGAGGGGTGCTGCACTTCTGAGGTGCTGTCTTTCGGATGAGATGTTAAACCGAGGTCCCATCTGCCTGGATTGGTGGTAGTTCAGGTGGATGTTAAAGATCCCATGGCACTTATCGAAAAGAGTAGGGGAATTTCCCTGGTGTCCTGGCCAAATTTCCCTCATTCACTAAAAATACCACCAACAGCTTAATCTGGTTCAAGGTCAGTTGGCATTCATCTGTATCCCCCTCCCCCGGGTCGTGCCTGAAAATAGGCAGGATTTGTCTAGTGCACTTACCTGGTCAACAAAAACTAAATAAATAAAAAATAAATAAATAGGTTGGGGGCAAGTGGGGACAGTTGTAGTCGTACTGGATGGGCTGGTCAGCGGGGTAGATATCATACTTGTGGGGTGGGGGAACCACTTAACACCAAGGATGTGGTATGGAAGAATTACAGCTCTTGCCAGACTACTAATTGGGGCATGTGGGGAACCCTGGTCTGGATATCAGGCAAATGGTACAGAGGAATTACTGATCTTATCAAGTGTCTGATTGGGGCCCAGTTGATCAGTGGTGGGGGGGGGTCTGCTGGATACATGGGACAGATGTCTTATTACATAGGCATGCAATTTGGGGGTGGAGCACTGGACACCTGGACAGTTATGCCATGTACCAGTGGGGGACCAGAACTAGTGGTAGCTTGACATGGCAAGGTGTTGGGAGTGTAGGAACGCTGCGCCCATAACACCTGGTTTGGAGAACCAGTAACTAGTGTTGCACTAATAGAAACATAGAAACAGAAACATAGAGTTTGATGGCAGATAAGGACCACTTGGCCCACCCAGTCTGCCCATTTCCCTACCTATTGGATAAGCTGCAGATTCTAGTTAACCAACAGCCTACTTCCTGCAACCCCCCACTATAATTGCCTTATGTCTGTCCCATGCATGTTTGAATTCGCCCACTGTTTTAGACCCAACAACCTCTCCAAGAAGGCGGTTCCATCGTCCACCCTCTCTCCATGAAAAGAATTTCCTCACATTACCCCTGGAGCCGCCCCTCCTCTAATCTTTTAAATTGTGCCCTTGTTCTACATACATATCTCTTTTTTCTGAAAGGCGCCACCCTCCTGAACTTTGTTGATTCCCTTGAGGTACTTAAAAGTTTCTATCATGTCCCCTGTCTTTCCTTTCATCAAGGGTATACATATTAAGCTCTCTCAGTCTCTCTTCATATGGTTTCTGATGTAGACCCTGCACCATTTTAGTTGCCCTCCTCTGGACTGCTTCCATCCTGTCTATGTCCTTACGTAGATGAGGTCTCCAAACTGCACACAGTACTCCAGATGGGGTCTCAACAACTGTCTGTACAGAGGGATAACCACTTCCCTTTTCTACCTGTGATGCCCTCCTATGCATCCAGTATCCCCTAGCTCTCTCTGACTTCTCACATTGCTTACCCACCTTCAGGTCATCTGATATGACTACACCCAGATCCCTTGAGCAGTTTTAGAACATGAATTTTAGCATGTTTTACCATGCTACAATCTGGAAATGGGAGGTATTAATAGCTACACCTCCCAAGCCTCCCAGCATGCCCGATGTGCCTATGTGCAAGGTGCTGTCAGCTGCTTTACATAGGTGCACATGGATGGATTAGGGCCACTTACAAATGGGCTAGTGATTTGGTAACCAAGCAATCATATGGCCCTTTGGAGTACTATCCTGCTTTAGAGGTGCAAATTGGGATTGGCAAATTGATAACCTGTTTTACACTTGCAAAAAAGCTTGAATAGTCTGCCTTAGGGCTTTTTAAAATCATTGTAACTCTGTTAAATGGTTTAAAAAGTGTATGTCTGTGTTTAGTTCTATGTATGTTCATTCTCTAGGATGTCTTGCTTGATGTCATGCTTGTATGCTCTGTGAACTCATCTCTGTAGTTGCTAATGTTTAATTGCTGTATGCTGCAGTACAATAATGTACATTCTACTGCTTCATGTTGATAAATTTCGCTGTACATTCCCATTCCCCTTTCTCCCAGGATGCACCATGTGACGAGCAACTTGTTGTTCAGTGTGCCCTTCCTGGTAAAACATTTCAATAAATACATTTCCAGATTGTAGCATGGTAAAACCATGCTAAAATTCATATTCTAAAACTGCTCCAAACTCTGCTCGGGGTGAGGCAAGACACAGTTTTAGACCAATACTGTTGCCTTAACCCATGCTGACATCAGTGTGGAAGTGATTTGTGTTGAAACATGGGTTAAGACAACCACAACGACCAAAATCTGTGTTTTTGGCTTTTATTGTGGCCCTCTGGCACCATCCTGAGAGGCCACTATCCCTACCATGCAGGCCTGACCACAGTTAAGGGCCTGGGTTCCCATACTTAATATTACTGGGGTTCTTTCCCAAGATCACAAAGAAAATGGTGGTGCCACCCAGCACATGTAAGTGGGTCTGATCTCTACTAATACAACCCCTGTATTATACCAACCCACCTCCCCAACAGTTGCCTCATGCATGGACTTACCAGGATCGAACATTCCCACATTCCACATTGTCCATCATTCATTTCTAGTAATATCATGCTTACTAAAATCAGGCTTTTGAGTCAGACCTTTTTAAAACAGTAACAACATAATTTATTTACACAGGAGGGGTTAGGATGGGGTAGAATGGAATAGAGGTTAAGCAACATTTTAAATTTGCATTTTATAGATTTAACATTTTCCCAAACAGCATTCCCCCTTTTGATTTTAACCCAAATCACCTTTTGATAATGCAGCCACTAAACTACCTGACTGTCTTACTGCTGCAATTATACAAACCCACCGGTACCAGTTCAGAAAGATGCCCTGAATTTTGTCCCTGGGTACCTAAATGCAAAGCTGCAGGCCTGAGGTGCAGCTGGTCAGTTGGCGGTGGCACGCCCACCTGAAACAAGCAACCTCCCACATGTTCCCCTTGATTTGGCTTTCAGCGCCCATGGACTTGAACACGGATAACTATATATATGTATTCCCCAGGTGCAGGGCAGTTCCTGTCCTCACTCACGGCTCTGCTGTATTAGTCCTTGAATGGCACACATGACTGAAGTCCTGGGGTAGATGGATCAGCAGATGCAGAACCGGCCTGATGCTTAACACTTAAAGGTGTAGAAGCTGCAGCTTGGATGTTCAGCACAATAAAGGTCTTGCAGCCCACCCCCACCCGGCCAACAGAAGCCCACTGCAGTGCATCATACAAGGCCCGTCAGCCACAAGGGACCCAGACATGGGAGCGTCCCATGACCGAGCTCTCCCACAGGTCAGAGCGTCCAAGCACTCGAGCACAAACTCACAAACCCTTGCCACCAGTGACCCCACTTGATGGGGTCAGACGCTCCTCGCCTGGCATGTTTAGGATGGATTCTTCAGATCATGTCCATTCTTTCCTCAATTACCTGCTGTAGTGTGTAGTCAAGCAGTCTCAGCTACCTTCGAATATCAGGCTCTGGGGGGACTGTGCAGTGTAAAGTACGTTACATCTACAACATGAATCCACATAAATGGATATCAGCCAATCATGTCAGGGGGTACCACTACCACCAGGATTCATCAATATATCATGGGCTGGCAATCGGGGGACCACCAGCACCAGGTTTGCTTAATTCTATTTGGGGCTGGTAATCAGCGGGAGGGGGACCACTAGCACCAGAGATGATTGTTTCTACTTGGGAGCTTGTGATCAGAGGGAGGAGGGACCACTAGCGCCAGTTTTTTTCTGTTTTATGTTAGGGGCTGGCGGGGGCACAGACCACAGGGGTGGGTATGCTCCCCTAGCAGCCATCTGGCTGGTTGGCTGCATAGCCTCCAGTGGCTGCTAGGGTTGCATGGAATAAAATATGTTTTTTTCTGGCAGTATTTGCATGGCACAAAAGGACCGCACAAACCCCTTTTGCACCGTGTAAATCCGCTGAATATATTCCTGTCCTGGTTACGCCATTCACATACTCCCCTTTTTGGTTTGTGCGGATGCCTCCCTGGTTTGCCTGCGCACCAGAGCCTTTTGAATATTGCGCCCCAGTGCAAAATATGGTTTGCGTAGGCAAACACCGCTTAGCACCTGCATAGACTTCAGAATATCGGGCCCCTGATGTTTTATTTCCCATTCATAACTTCTAGGAATGGAGCCTTTCTTGTGAGAGTATTGCCAAATGCAAGCTTAGATATGTGGACTTTCTGAACTCTGGCCAAATTCAAGCTATTGAAGGATGCTAAAAAGCATGCATGTGGCAATTGGGCTGATATAGTGCTACCAAGTCGAGTGTGTGTGTGTGCTTCTTTAGTGTTTTGGGTGTTTCTGCATTCAGGTCAACTTGCAAGGCTGCAAACGAGCTGGCACTATGCCATAGAAACACAGACATAGAATCTGATGGCAGATAATTGGCCCATCCAGTCTATCCCTCTCTCCCTACCTACACTATCACCGCAGACCATGCCCAATCTACAGCTCTTTCTCCCTCCCTTCTTTATTTCCACTGTGATTCCCATGTGCCTATCTCATGCTTTCTTAACTACGACCACTGTTTTTGCCCTCACCACCTCTGCTGGAGGGCTGTTCCAGGAATCCACCATTCTGCTGTGAAGTACTTCCTCACTTCTCTTCTGAATCTGCCCCCTCCAGCTTCATAGTAGGTCTCCTTGTTCTTGAGCAGTTTTCCTGAAACATACTTCCTTCCTGTACCTTATTTATCCCCTGTGAGGTATATAAAGATCTCTATTATATCCCTTCTCTCCCTCTTCTGTTCCAGGGTGTGCATATTGAGGTCTTCTAGCCATGCACCCCTGTGTCAACCCCGGCCACTACAGAACCTATCCAAGTATTCCCCGCACCGCGATAGATATTGCAACTGCTCATTTTATCATTTGTGATAATGGAAATATTACTAATCATAAAAGAGCAGATCAGCTGTTGCGGTTCATACTCAAAGCAGTCATAGGAGCTGCCCCGACTGAGACTGAATACATGGTGGCGGCTTCTCTGTCTCTTTTTCTGCCAGGTAGTTATATGCATTGCTTTCCTCTCAGTTAATTTTCCCAACAGTATTGATATTTTTGCTTGTTGAGGGCCAAGAAGAACAGAAGGAACTGGTTCCTTCATAGCTCCCAACCCAGCAAGGAGCTTTGCTCCCCCTCTCCTTAGTCACTGGTTGTCTGCTTACACCAAATGCCCTTGCAGCAGGCTGGCAAGAGTGCATCAGTGAGCAGACAGCGAGCATCAGACAGCACAACTCCAGTCCTCCTTCATCCTGCACTGTGACACCAGTCAGTCACCTCACCACTGTAGCACGGTGCAGATGTATGATGATTACTAGCTGGTCAGCAGCAATAAGGAGCTGAGAAACACAAAGTTTGTGGGCTGGAGCAGAGTTCAGTAAGGGCAGACCTGTTTAGTAAGTATTGTTGGGACTTGCTCTGCCCAGAAGTGGCCCACCTTCTCACTCTCATTGATGCCCTGACTATGTCAGATAAAACATGTATGTAAAACTCATACAGTTACAGTGTACAGGGGAGTAACATTCAAAATCTTACTGTATTCTAATTAGAATCTCAATCTCACCCTTTCTCAGCTGGGCATCAAAAGGAGATACAGTGAGTGAAAATGAATAATGTTTTTTAAAATGCTGCCCCCCTGCCTGCAGCATTACTCTTTTTGTAGCAAGCCCACAATCTTCATTGCCGGCTCTTCACAGTATTATAGCCTCCTTTTCCTGCTTGTCTGGCTATAAGTTAAGTGAAACTAAGTCTCAAGTCCTCCACCTGAGTGCCTCCTGCACTGCTGACTTTTTTGCTAGTTACCCCTTTCAGTTGTCTCCAGAAGGTGTTACCTGTCTTGGAATTATTTTAAAATCCACAATTTCTGATACGATTACAGCTAATGTACAGAAGGCATTGAACATTATGGAAGGGAACTTTTCCTGGTGTAAGGTTTTAATCCTGCCCCTCTGGAGCAAAGTTAATGCCTTGAAGTTGATGTTTTTTCCAAAAATCCAGTATATCATCTCCAACCTTCCCCTGGCCCTTCCTAAAGATTTTTTCAAGAAGCTTGCCTCCAAGGTGGCATCTTTTATATGGGATGGAAAGGCTTCCAAGATCAGTTATCATGCTTTGCAGTGACCTTGGACTAAAGGTGGTCTGGGCTTACTGGACTTGAAGCTGTTTCATGATTTTACAGTGTTACGTCAGGCTGTATTGTGCTATGTTCCTCACCTGACTTCCTCCACACCAGGCTGGCTCTCCCTTGAATTTGCCATGGGATTCCTCCCAGTGGCCATGGCCCTCCTTTTCCCAGACTGGTCCCTTCATTCTCCTATTTACCATGTGCTCTCTACACAAGGTTCATTTGGGATAAAGATGCTCTTCCCTTGGGTTGGTGTCCCGAACTTTTCTATTCAGACCCTTGAGGCATAACCCTAACTTGGTGGTCAACAATAAGCCACTCTACTGGAAACACTGGGTGCTGCAGGGTATTTCTTTAGTTCAGGATCTAGTTAACCCTTCCACTGGGATTTTCCTGACCTTCACAGAGCTTCAGTCTAAGTTTAATCTATCTACCTACCTCACACTTTTGGCGCTACCTGCAGCTGCGGATGCTGTGTAAACTCAAGGTTTCCAGTGATTTTGCCATTCCACTTAATGTACCTTTTGAAGCCTGGCTGGTGAGGCTTTCTGGACCACGCCGCTTGACTGCTAAGTTGAAAGTCTATTGGCACAAAACCCTTCCTGCATCCTTTGTTGTAGGCCCAAAGCAAATGTGGGAGCTTGAATTGGACATTGACATTTCCTTCCCAGACTGGAAGCAGATGTGATCTAATGCCTTTTTTGCAACATGGGACTTGCAAGCTAGATCCATTCAGTGCAAGATTCTCCATTGGACCTACCAGACACCTCAAAGGTTGTACAAGGCAGGCCTTAGTGCAAATAGTGATTGTTGACGATGCAACTTGGATGATTATTGGTCTAGAGTACAGGTGACCTGCTTGTCAGTAGTCCAGTCATTAGGAATCTGACAACCACTGCTAGCACTTCTAGGTCTGCCCCAGAAAAATTTGTCTCTTTCTAAGTATCAACTCTCATGGGTTAATTACGCACTTATTGCAGCCAAGAGAGTTATACTCCGGCATTGGCGATCTCCCGATCCTCCCACTTACGATGAATGGTTCCATCTGCTTTCACTCACAGCCAGTTATGAAAAAACATCTCACCATCTCCTAGGTAATCTAATTTGTACTCCCTGGAGCGCAGAAGAGAGAGAGGGGACATGGTTGAAACATTCAAGTACGTAAAAGGCATTAACAAGGTACAGGCACATGAACTTTTTCACTTCAAGAAGAGCTCCAGGACCAGGGGACATGACTTCAGGCTGCAAGGAGGGAGGTTTTATACCAACACCAGGAAGTTTTTCTTCACAGAAAGAGTGGTGGACACTGGAACAGCCTGCCCCAAGAGGTTGTGGGGTCAACATCAGGGGGAATTCAAGAATGCATGGGATAGACACAAGGGAGCCCTGACTACAAAGGGCAATTAGAGTGTCAAAATAGGTTTAAAACAAATGGGCAGACTAGATGGACCTAGTGGTCTCCTTCTGCCATCAACTTCTCTGTTCGTCTGTTTCTAGGTAAACTTTCCCTTTATGACCGGATATGGAAACCATTTCTTACCAAATTTCCCAGACCCACCTTCTCATTCCGGCCTAATGGCAGATTTACTCCTAGTCCACCTGTTGGATCCACTTCCTCCCCTCACTTTACTGTGGGAGTGAATTTCCACTCTGTCCCCTTTCCCCTGTTCAGACCTTGCACCTGCTTCTTGCTCCCTTCCCCTGCTCCTCCTTCTTTATGAATACATGCTTCAACCTCCCTTCCCCCTGGTTTGTTCTAGTGCCTTGACTTGTCAATTATACTCTATGGATACTTTAGGTAACCATAATATTTGGTATTGTGCCTTACTTTGTTATATTGAAATTTATCTCTCTTTTACTTCAATTGTTTTGTTGTTTTCTGCATTCTCTGGTAATCTGTCATGGCTTGTTTTGTTTTGGCGGGGGGGCCTTATGTATTGCACTGTTTTGTTCTTTTTCCAGTACTAATCGGCCTCATTTGATGGACCAGTTCTTTGATATTTTCTGGCTACATTTGTACCAATTGAAATAACCAATACAAATCTCTATGGCAAAAGAAAATGCTGCCCCCCTCCCACCGAGGCAGAAAACGAAGGAGCAACACCAAAACTACCTGAGCAGCTCTGGCCATCGAAACCTGGAAGTTGTACAAATAATATATTTATCAGGATGGTCTGTGACCTACTCCATGTGCTTCTTCCTAATCTCTGCAGTTGGTAAGTGGACTGCCCCCAAGTTCCAACTGAACTGAGAGGGATCATATAGTGTCCTTACATTCATCTTCTTTCAAATATTTTAAATATACTAAAAGGTTGCCAGTTTTGGTATATTTACTGTACAATACACTTCTTGTTATAGATAAAAACTGTATTATTGTAGTATAGTATATTATTATAGTATATGGATAGCCCTTATTGTGCACTGAAATCAGTGGCTTTCTAAATGTTGTTGTACGACAGTTCAAAGGTCAAAAAAGTTGTTGCACTGTCACTCTGATGTCACATTGATAGTACAACTTTTTAGCCCTGTCCTCTCCCTTCATTGGCTCACTCGATGAGGACCCACCAGAAAACACTCAGAAAACATGACATCAGGATTTACCGAGTGTTGAACAGTAGACCTACCAAGTGACACAGCTCTTTGTCACAAAACAAAATTACCTTTTTTTTATTTTATTTTAAAAATTAAACTGTGAGGCCACAGAGGAATGAAACCATCAGAAGGAGTTTTCTCGGACCGACATGGTCCGACTGTGAAAATGAAGCCAAAGCAAGACGGGGAGCGGCACCAAAAAACAAACAACAAAAAAAGTAAACATTTAGAATGCCACTGATTTCGGTGCACAGTAAGGGCTATCCATATACTATATATATATCCATAACTGGCACCTCCACCTGTGCTTGCACCCCATAACATCTTCATTCCCTACGCTGCTTCTGACCTTATAGGTGTCAGTTAGTTTCTGCCCTCTCTTCTTGCACTTACCTGTCCAATGCAACTTCTAATGCACTTGCCCTGTGTCTGTCCTGACAAGGCCCCTCGGCTGCCTCACCCTGACCCTCTACACCTATGCCTTCCCCTACACTCAGCCCTCTCCCCTTCTTGCTCTCTTCCTCCTATTGTTTCTTGAGTTACTCATCTCTCAGTCTGATTTTGTCAAGCAAAGTTACTGTCTAAAACCATGTACCTGTAACTGTTTTATGTTTTAGTGTCTGTTACCCTGTAACCAGCATGACGTGGAACCTTTGTAAAAGAGCCTTGGCTCAAATGTACTTTGTAATCCTAGACACAAATAAATAAAAATATGAAACAGTGGATGGATGGATCCACAAGGAAGGCTAGGTTTCCATCTCGGGAGTTGATGACATCACAAAGATCTCTCAAACTTTGCTCTCGAGGTCTTTATGATGTTATCAACTCCCTTGATGGAAACATAGCCTTGTTATTTTTTTTTCTCTTATGTATAGGTTTTTATAGGCTTTTCTGTTTTTTTACCCGTAACTCCCCGCCCGGTGCCCCAGCACACAGCCGTGACATGCACGTGGAGGCATGCACACACACCGGAAGCCAGCTCAGCCCCTTCCGCCCACCCATACTGCCGCCCCACCCGCCTACATTACCCCTTCTGATCTCCACCCAGTGGTAACGGGACCACGGGAGGGGCAACAACCCAATCCCACCACCCCTGTGTGGGGGAGCAGCCTAATGGCTCACTCAGTCCTGCTCCTCCCACCCCCTGATGACCCGAGATCATTCCCGAACCCGGGTCATCGGTGCATTACGAGGTAAGATGTGCAGCACCTCAACCCTCAGCGCCACCGGGCTGGCTCCATCCATTATTCTATATGTTCTGTGTGGGCAGTGTTAGTCATGGCACAGTTGACCTCCTGCTAAAACAAGGTAAAATTAACTACTTAGTTTAAAGAAAATAAAACCTCTTATTACAGGTTTATGAGTCATTATTATGTAACAGTTTTCATAAAGTGCTTGGGTTTAACTACGGACTAGTAACTAAAAGGACATCATTATGATTCTGGGGGTCAGAAAATCTGTGATCAGGGCAGCAAAGAAATAAACACATTGACAGAGTTGTATGGCAAGTAGCAATAATTTTTTTTTATTTTAAAAAGTATTATTTTGTTGCTGGTATTAATTATACACAAAATTAAACGCTATGGTCCAAGTGTCATTCACATTCATAGCACTGCAAAATGGGTGTTTTGTTTCTACAGATTTGTTGTGCCACCTGAAACAGCCGTAATCAGTGACAGCTACACAAAGCAGGGGGTGGATGTCTCCATGTTAGTGTGAAGCAATACAAACTGCTGTTCCAGATGTTATTGGGGATTGCACCTGCTTACATCTCAGTGTGCACCAGCCACTGCAGTGCAGACTAAAACTATGAATTGTGTCCAGTGCGTGTTGCGATTCTCAAATGCCGTGCTGCATTTCTGATTCTGTGTAGACAGTGATCCAGCTGCTGTGGGTCTTTCCACCCCAGTTATTTGTTCCCTGGTAGCCCAGTAATCCCCCCTCCAGCCCCACGGCAGATATCCATAGTGGCTCAGTGGTTCCCGTTCCTCTGTATTAATATATCCTGGTATTCCACTCTCTCTCTCTCTCTCTCTCTCTCTGTCTCTCCCCCTCCCTACATAGAAACATATAAGGAACACTTGGCCCACCCAGTCTGCCCATTTCGCTTCCTAATGGATAAGCTGCAGAGCCTAGCTAACCAACAGCCTACTTCTTCCTACCCCACCCCTAGAATTGCCTTATGACTATCCCATGCCCCTCCCTCTCCTCCCTCCCCCCCCTCTCCCCCATTATGGCCCACTGATGTGTTATCAACCCACAGTCACCCATAGCACAGTTGGGAGGCCACCAGTTGCACTCACTCCCTGGACCTGCTCATATCCCTTTAGCAGGTGGTTCATGGGCTCAAGCACAGCGGAGTGCAAGCAGGCTTGCAAGGACTGCTATGCTATATGTTCTGTATGACCCTGCAGACCATTTACATACTGACCCTGCCTCTGTTCTTGGGCACCCTTAGTGCTCTTTGTGAGCACACAAGAATGGCTTTCAATTGGTGCAGAGTGGTCTTTGCAAACAGTTTGCCTCAGATATAGTATCTGAGTATGGGCCCCAGACATTTAAGCATTAAGGCATGACCTGGGTTAGGTTATTGTCCATTAATTTTACCTGATACTGTATTATTTATTTCTATTATGGTATATCTATCAGTTGTTATTATGCTATGCTGAGGATATTGCTGTGCTGCCTGTTGTATTGTGTGTTGTAGGGCGCAGCCTGTGGGATTGGGTGCCTAATAAATACAAAACTACTACTACTGCTACCCGGGAAGGGGGGCAAGTGACTTGAGGCATAGCCAAGTCTCTTACGTCCCTAGAGTTAGATCAACAAAGGTAACCCATCCCCTGGAGTATCTAATGCTATCATAAAACTAACATTTTTTTAAACTGTTTTAATTGTTAAAAATATTTTTTTTTATTGAACACGAGGGTTTCCAGCCATAAACATTACCCCTTTAGAATGCCATCAGCCAATCAGAATGCTCTATTTCCAGCTATTGTTTTATCATTTAAAGTGCCAATGATCTTTTTAAAGAGCCTCGGCATATGCCTTTTTATCTGTCTCAAAAAAGAGACTTTGGCATCAAACTGCCAAGTGCAGTAAGGTTAAATAAAATTATTAAACAAAAAGTTATACATGGACTGGCCCCAGGTCAGTGCATGACAGCTTTGTCTGGAGTATCATGCTGTTATCTGAGTGAGGCTCTGTGATAGCCTAATGCAGCACCTGGGTGGGCATCCCAGTAAAAGTACTGTTTGACCAGACTGCTGACATGAAAGCTTGGGGTGGTAACTTGTTTATCTCTTACGTTTGAAAATGAGAAAAAATATTGAGTGAGAGCTCCCGGAATCTCTGAGAACAGGTGATCAGAAGTGAAGGTTTTGGTTGTTTTATCAGTTAGAAATTCCAGAGTGCCTCTTGACACTGCCTGACCAAAAGAACAATGGTAGTGAATGCTCATTTGACATCTTTCTGCACTGAACTTTGCTCTCCTTTTCAGGCTGTTGGAAGTTGTAGTGGCAAAGAGCAGGCCCCCCAGGGCTTGTCTTAAAATTGCTCACCAAACAAAAACACAGAAACAATTTCCTTTTAAGTCTACCCCTAGGTTCTATATACCCCTTTGGGAACCATCTCTGTTTAGCACTGAAGCTGTCATCATATTTCTTTTATGAGGTGGGGTGCAACCTTTTTTTCTAAGATGTAAACTACTAATTCAGTGGAAAACATGAGTAAACGACCCTTTCAGCAACATTATGGGCAACTTCCATCTTTAAGTATTGAAGGAAATATACCAACTTTTTTAAAGTAAATCAGACATTTAGTAGTTGCATCTTTTTTGAACGTATTATGTTTTTTTTCTGATTGTAATGAATAAAAATGATTAACAACAGGAAAATGTAAATGTATGGATTTTTCATTAAAGTACAAATTTAGGGATTGGCTGTGAAGGTTATCTCTGTGGTTGCCATGCTGGCTCAGCGACAGGCTGCTGTGCTGCTGATCTGGGTTTGTGAGCGGGCTTGGGCCTCATGGGCAAGTGGCCAGGAAATAAGGTTGTTGATGGCAGCGCTGTCCTGCCCAGGAAGGGGCTGGCACCATATCTGGTACTGCAGCAACTGCTTTGGTGGGCCAGGGCACCTGCGGCCCCCCTGGAGACCTGCTGTGGTGGCTGAGGCCAGTGGTTGGCTCCGAATGCCATCAAGTGGGTGAAGGGTATGAGAAGACCATGGATAAAACCCACAGATCACCAGAATGATCGATGCAGGCACTCTTAGGTGCTGCTCCACAGGGACCTCCACCTGAGGGATGGTGGGGGTAGCAACAGACGAGGCCAGGAGGTCACCAAGTGCCAGTAGGCCTGCCCTGAGGACTGGGAAGGCGATACTGGGGGATAAAAAACTAGATTTAAAAAAACCCTCAAAAGTTAACGTACAAACTAAATTAAACATCAGGGCATGTTCCAGTGAGACATTTTGACCTATAGCTTTTTATTGAGTTTTAAAGTGCCCTTGTTCTCCTCTGTTGTAAGATGCCCTTTTCCCCATGTTGAATCTTTCAGCATTTTTTTCTGGCACTTTAAATATGTATATGCAACATAGAATTTGACGGCAGATAAGGACCACTTGGTCCACCCAGTCTGCCCATTTCCCTACCTAATGGATAAGCTGCAGATTCTAGTTAACCAGCAGCCTACTTCTTTCTACCCCAACCCCCTAGAACTGCTGCTACCCCCACCATCCCTCTAGTGGAGGTCTGGATAGTTCTACCAGAGCCACTAGGTGTCCATACTATTGATGCTATATCCGAACTTTCTTTCTGGATCCCTCAGTCTATTTACTGTTGCTGCTGTTACTACAACCCGGGCATGATCCGGGTAACGAGCTGGTCCTGAGGCCATAACTGCAGAAAAATAAACAAAAGTTCACTGTAACTGAAATTCCCACTTTACTGAACACACTCTTTAGTTGTAAAATGGCTCCTCTGCTGCTGTGTTTACTTTACTACCCCACCCTGTAATGGCGGCGGCAGCACTCCTGTGCATCAACATTCAGAATCTGGGTCAAGCCACTGCGCACCCGATTTACACAAACTACTGATAACTTTTGCTCAGACTGCATAACTTGCTCTGTTCTTGCTTTAAGCACATTTACAGGATTTTCCACTGACTTTTTACATGCTGGAAACATTTATTTGATTCACAGTCCCTTACAGCTTCAGGTTTTTAGCACAGGATTGCCTGTATTACTAGTGCTGCACATTGGCTACAACCCACAGTCTCTCTCTGGCTTTAAACTTTAAACTGAGGCTGAATTCATTACTATGCACACAGTCAATGGTTTAACAGACTTGCACTTGCTGGCAGGACTTAACACAGTCGTTACTTGCAAAGCGACTACACTGCTGCACACACATTTATATGGCATAGGGCTGAAAATCACTGTTTGAGCAGTTTTAAGTTGTTACTTAGTGTTATCAGTAGCAGTTTTGCTGTGATGGAGAAAACGGCCTGTAGCCAGTTCTTGGAGGCCTCAGAACAGAAACGGGCGGGCAGTCCTACCAATCGTCTTTTCAACCACCACTCTTGCAATTTCAACGATCGATTAGCGAGTTGAGCCCGATTTTAAACAAGATAGTCTATTTTAACAAGTTTACAGCGATTTTAACACTTCGCGACTCTCCTGCACTGCCAGTACACGCACTCCACTCACACTCCCTCTCGAATGCTGGGGCAGTCACTGTAGAGCTGGCTGAGGGGCGGGACTGATCTCAGCCTGACCAATCACACAACGCCATGCAAATGAGCCTCTTCTTCCTCGCGAGGGCTCTTCTCCTCACGGCGATCGTTGAGCAGGCAAATTTAAACTGCAGAATGCAACTTTTTTTCTTTACTAACTGACTCCACGGCGGGAGCCCATTTCAGCCATTTAACATAGCCATTACACCCGCAAGTCTCTCATTCATTCAAAAAACATTTCCAACGTCCAGGGCACAATTTTCCTGTTGCTACCCCCTAGTCTTCCACACTTTTCTTTACAACAGTTCATTTTAAAAGCATTTCCAATGCCCAGGGCACAATTTTTTCTGTTGCTACCCCTAGTCTTCCACACTTTTCTTTACCACAGTTTATTTTAAAAGCAGGCAAAAACGCTGTAAACAGTTTGATGCAGGACAAGGGCACACTCTTTGGCTTTACTGCTCCTTGGTAAACAGTTGGCAATTTTAAACAGCAACACAAGATCCACAGCACACAGCAACACTAGGAAATTGCTTCAGCTTTTGGCTACCCACTGCCAGATAGCCAAACGCTAGCCCCTTGCTCCCAGCACCTTCCTTCCTGAACAAAATCCAAAGCAGTGCCTCCATTTTTGTAACCCTCACCCCTGCCTTTTAGCAAAACGACAGGTGGCATGCTGTTGAAGCTGACAGCAGTACCTGGTGGGGACTGGGTTCAGGGAGGATGAGGTTACTCGGCACAGGGGAGCCCTGGGTTTAGCTACTCTGCACAGGGGGCACCCAAGTAAATCCGAAAACAAGGCTAATAACTGTAATGTCCAGAACCAGGAATGGGATTCTTCAGTGTGGCTTTTATTCACATCCAAGCTGAACAAACAAAGCATAGACGGACCCCCATGGGGCTACATTTCCTGGTAATGCAGATTAGAGACAACAGAACACTTTATCACCATTTCCAGCCCTCAGGCTCTAAACCCACCAGGCACACAGCCCGGACTTGCACGCAGCTTTGGGTACACAGCCTGACTTGTACACTACTTGGATTTTCTCCACTGGCCCGGCTCCCCCGCTGGCCACTTGATCTGCGGTCCATTTGAGGAATGAACCAATTATCCTGTCGTGGCTCCCCAAACCACACTAGAGTCTTCGACTCCTAGAGAAATTTTCTCACAATCCCACATCTGTGTACTTCCCTCATCACTGGCCAAGTGCCTGAGGTAAAGTAGAAATCCACAGAAGAAATCCGTAGAGGTGGACCTGGTCACTAAAGATGGGGGGCCACCCACCTCCAGCTCCCACAGCCCATACCCGGCCATTTCTCTGGAAACTGAACAATTCCTTTACTAAACTTTTAAATGTAGATTCTGGGTAGACGTCTGTCACATCTCCTCTACATATCATTTGCATCCCAACAAGCTCTGGACTTGAACCTACTTTTAATTTGCTTAGTCCATTACTCTAGGCTTCCCAATATTTCGTAGTTCAATCCCCACATTGTCACACAAGTCTCAGGGTGAAAAAAACATAGGCCCTTCTAGCAAGAGCAGACACTCACCCTCACATTGCAGGTGCCCCACAAATCTTCTTTTCTCCCAAATAAACACTGGAACACATAGGCAGCTTTTCCTTTACAAGCAGAACTGGGGGTTGCCCCAGGAACCTGCCGACCCGAAAACAGCGGTCTCCACCGCTTCAGTAATCTTCTGTGTCTCTCTTTAAGGTGGAGACACACACCCTATTTACTTAAAAGTAGCCCTCTGTCAGGGCTGAGGCTCCTAGAGCCTTCACTGAGCTGCTTTCTCAGCAAGCTCCCAACTTCACACTTCACTCACTGAAGATTGTCTTCAAAATCTCCCAACGTTCTAACTAACTCCCTTTGCTGCTGATTCCAATGTAGCTCATGCAGCTGCGATAGTTCTATTGGTGATGTTATCCCTCAGTCTCAGCTGAGACTGAGAACAGAGTGAGACAGTGTGAAACCCATTTAACTGGAGTTTCACAAGTTGCCTTCCCTGCCTACCACTAGGTCTTACTGGGATTCTAGTAACCCCAGGTAACAAGGGGGGGTACAAACTTGTAGTATAGCTGTGTGAACCACTGAAAGTGAAGCTGCGAGCAGCTTGACTCAGAATGGTTGAAGTTATTTTTCTGAATTTGGTTTGAATTCATCCATTGTGTAATGGATTTGTAGTGACACTTAGCAGTTTTGGACATGAGTTAATATCTCAAAGTTCAAACTGGTTTAGCTGCTGAGAACCACTGCAAACACCAAAGTCCATTTCTGTTGAAAAACACTTTGCCCCCCAAAACTTGAGGGGTTACGTTTTTTGAGCTATTTGTTTCTGCTCAGTATATTAGGGAGACAATATAGCACAGTGGGTTAAGGCTCTGAGCTGCAGATCTGGAGACCTGGGTTTGAATCCCACAGCTGCCTAGGTGCATACTGTGTGATCCTGAGCAAGTCACTTGACTTCCTTGTGCTCCCAGGTCGCATCTGGAAACAAGCTTCGGCTTATTATGCTACTCCTGCTTAAACAACGTTCCCTTCCCATATGCCATGTATAGTTCGTGCATAGTCGCTTTTTCACATAGGGAAACAGTGACTTCAGAATGGTGCAACACCGTCATTCTGATGTGAGATCAGTACTAAAATGGCATACAGACATCAGGAGTGCAGCTGTGCGATTGTTTGAATCTTCAACAGTCCTTTTCCCTGCTGAGGCATCCTGCACAGTAATGTAACTGCTTTCAGTAAACATTCTTTTTAATTTGCACTTTGTGCTTTGCTGTGAAACTGATTCTCCTTACACAGTAAGAAATGCACAACAACGCTGCTTTCCCACCTGGGGGATCCCAGGGCCATAAACATTCGTGCTCATTGTTTATCATGTCAGTAGTAGCCCTTTGATGGGAACACTGCATTGTTGTAAATGCTTTCTCATCTCTTAGTTTATTTATTGTAGGTGACCCGTGTAACTGAGAACTCTGCAGTTGTTTCTCACCTGGTTAAATAAAGGAACTAGGGTTTGGATGTTTAGCCATATGACAGGGGCTTGCAGCACAGTTAGTCACATCCCCAACACTCGTGCGGATATCCTAGATCACCTATATGGTGCATATCTGCTGCAAGTTGCACAGGGGCCTTATAATGATGTATGTGTCATTATTTCACTGTTAGGCAGCATCTGGAGCAGGAAATGCAGTACAAGGTTCGAAAGTAGCATTTAAATGTTGTGGTGAATTTATCCTGCCACAGGCACATGCCAAAATCAGATCCTGAGGCTGTGGCTGGACCTTCGGAAATCCAGCTCTGGATATCTGAGCTGTATAATGCATTAGTAGGATGATCTTAACCAAATGTCTCTGTTCTGTATTTTGTTTTCTCACAGCATGAATGACTTAAATCAAATGAAGCAATATCTTCATCTCTTTCCTCTCAGTTTATAACCTTTGTAGGTCATCCAGTCTTTCAGCTGTCCACAGTGACTGCTTATCCCCATCAAACCTCCTCACATCCCCTGGGCATAAAGCTGAGGATGTGCCCCACCCTTTCAAGAACAACATATCTGGTGGGGGCCTTGGTCATGCAGGACCCATAGGTGTCTGCCCCAGCCATCATCCAACATCACCTTGAGAGATGTTATCCTCTTAGGTCTGTTCTCATGCATGGTCAGGTAAGGACTCCTGACCATCCCTCTGTGCTAGCATAGCCTGCTGGTGGTCTCGAGAAGTCAGCGATCTGGCACATGCACACACCCCGTGAGTGAGCAGGCACCTTGATTTGATTTGACTTGTTTATTTAAAATCTGGTAAATACATGAGCATGGAGCCCATTTTCATGGGCAACCGGATATAAAACAGAAAAAACAATATAATATACATAACAAACAGCAAACAATAAAATCTTAAACAACAACACTTTGCAGAGTATACAGTAACTAATATAAATAACAATAAACTAAAATAAAAAACCAGTAACAGTAAAAACTGAGATAATGTGCAGTGACAACTCTCGGACCCCAGCAAATATTTTTTCAGTCCAAATTTAAACTGGATACACTCAAAGAAACATCAGTTAGCTTCTGAAGCAATGAACTGTAGAAATACAGGAGACAATCTAACAATGATCACTGACCTAGGCGCGTTTTGACAGTTGGAATAAGAAAGTAATTATTTAGGGAAGTTCATGTATGTGACACAGAGGTCCATTGCTGAAAAAAAAAACTGTGAAGTGTTCCAGAGTTGCTAAGGCCCCGTACACACTAGGAAACTTAAAACGGTTTAACTGTCTTAAAGAGGAATCCTCACCTCCCCTGCAGTAATGCTGCATTACCTTTAGATCCCATTTATTTATTTAACATTTTGGTAACCGGGAAAGGCACACTGAGCTGGAGCTCGTTTCCAGGTGCGGCCCAGGGAAAAGGGAAAGGAGGGGTTTTACATTCCATTAAGCAACATACTTAAAATATTTACAAAACGGATCAAAAGATAATGCAGTGTACAATGAGAAAAGCAGGATAATGATGTGGAAAGCATAATAGAGAGCAGTGTGAAAGAAAAAGTAAAAGTTAACAAAAACAGAGAACGGTTAAGAAAAACTCAGTAGAAGGAACATTTTTTTTGTACCTACTACCTTTTTTTTTTTTTTAACTTTTTATTTATGGAGTTTTATGATTTTACAGCATTAACTATAATCCATAAACATAGATATGGGATTCGCAGATCCCCATAGTGTAAGTACAGCCATATTACTTGAACTTAAATTTCTTACTTGAACAGATTTTCAATCCAAACACCATGTGGAGCTACTAGATACAATAGTCAGGAGTAACATTTGAACTAATTACCCTGTAGATCGAACACATTCTCACCACATAATGAATTCTCTCAGGTCATTGCAGCCAGGATATCAGTCCACTTGCAGAATTATTTGTGTGGTGGGCTGAGTGACAAAAAACAACTGTAGGCAATACATTTGAAAGATAGCCTGAACACAGTTAAGTTGATATGATAAACTCATAGATATTAGCAGAGCAAGGCATCCTGCCCTATGAGTACAGAAAAAATAACAGATTCTTATTAGTGTTCACAAACTGAGTGGTGATTTATATCACCATAAAAAAGTACAACTACAGTGCTAGTCTAATAGGCTATGACAAAGATAAGGTCATTTTAGTCGAGCAGCAAAACAGATGGCAGCATCAAATAGTCAAGCATTTGACACCGTCAATCGCGAGCTACTTCTCCACTCTCTTGCCTCCCTCCACTTTGCCCCTTAAGCTATTTCCTAGTTCAAAAACTATCTCACAGACAGGACACAGCAAGTCAAAATTAGCAACACACTCTCCTCCAAACAACTGGTTCTAGCGGGTGTCCCGCAAGGGTCAATACTTGGCCCACTACTTTTCACTGTCTTTCTAAACTCACTCCCCCAGGGCCTGCAGTGAAAAGCTATTGCTATATGCAGATGATGCTGTACTATATTGGAAACACACCAACCCAATCTGTCTCCAAAAAACACTTCAAGGCTGCTTTGGAGAACTAGAATACTGGTTCACCAACCACCGACTAATACTAAACTACAACAAGACCCAACTAAGGATCTAGGTTCGAGCAGACTCGATGAACCGTAAGGCCTAATCTGCTGGCAAATAGTATGTTAGTATGTTAGTATGTAAGACAAATTCTATGATATTTGCTCACAGCCAAAACCTCCTCAGTAATTCCCAGCTGTCAATCTCAAGTCTGCATTGCATCCGCATTGAACAGGTCCCACATTTCAAATCTCTAGGTATCACACTGGACACATCCCTCACCTACCACACCCATATTAAACACCTCTCCTCCTGTTAACACCCAACTAGGGAGTCTTTACAGACATAAACACTGCCGTACCCCCCAGGCCCTACGGCTGGCTGTTACCTGCTTAGTCCTTTCGTTGGTCGATTATGGTATAATTATTTATGGCGCTGCTGACCAAACAGCCCTTAACTGCATCAGTCTAGCCCTCAACAAAGCCTGCCGTCTGGTCACAAGCAGCGAAAGGCTAACCCATACATGTGTGCTCTATAAACTAGCTGACTGGCTGACCTTTGAAGGGAGGCTAAAATACCACACCTGCCTCCAAGCCAGAACAATACTTATGAAGCTCACACCTAATGGTCTACAATGGTTGCGCAATCTATATCAAAGACTCCCTGTCTTGGCACCCTGTAGCAACTCCATCACTTTCTGCCTCAGCCCAGATTCTGCCAATAAAATCGTCCTAGGTCCCAACCATAAAGCCCTGACTATTGTCTCCGTATTCATCCCATCCAGGGACCCTAAACATGGATTCAATGGCGTCCCAAAACTTTATCAACTCTCATCCTTCCGAGCTGAACTTATTCTACTAGGGATTTCAACATAAACTGGTTAGCATCAGTGCCAGTGCCTATAAAGACTCCATCTCAGCTGCTAACCTCATGCAAATGGTAACTCCCCTACTAGGATTAACTATAAGACTGGCACCAGTACCCTCTTGGATTGGGTCCTCACCACTCACCCACAAGGATTTCTCGTCGACCATTCTCCCAGACTCACTCAGTGACCTCCCCAGTCATGTGTGCATGGTCTAACAAATTCCTTAAGCCCCCCTCCCAAATTATCTAGCAGAGTCCTTCCTCGTGGAAAACTTCCACATCTCAAACAACACCTGCTTCTACAAGACTGGCTACCAATCTGTGAAGCAACAGATGTTAACTGCTCTTGATCACTCCATCTCAATTTTCAACAAAGCCTGCGACCTCTTTGCCCCTGCTAAAAGGCGCAAAACAAAATCTCTCTCTAACCCATGGGTCATCACGGCTCTTCTCTCACAGCTGAAACTAAGGGATCACCTCTGGGCAGTTGCCAGGGCCACTGGCAAACAACTGGACATCTAAATTTACAAACAAGCACGAAATGCCTGCACAAAAGCCATACGGCTAATGAAATCCACCTATTACAAAGACGCTCTCACCAATACATGGGGAAATGGTCGTGCTTTCTAGGACAATATCAAGAATCTCACAGGGAAGCAGCCAAAAATCTCTCCGGCCATGTTAATGGTTGATGGATCCTCAACCCTTGACCCCAAGGTGATCGCAAACATCTTTAACACGGCTTTTTCAGACCTTAGTGCTGTCCTACCCCATGACTTTTTAAACAGGGCCTACTCCCCAAATACCTCTCAGCCTCGGTCTAATCCATCCCTCTTCTACTTCAGGAAGGTAAGGCTGAATGAAGCTCGCTATATTACTGCAGCTATCTCTAAATCTAGATCTAGTAGCGACACCCTGGACCTTAAGCTTCTGTTGCTCACCCTCGATGAGGTAATTCATCCATTAACAAAAATCCTAAACCTCTCTCTCAGCTGTGGAAAATTCCCAGACCTATGGAAAACAGCCACCGTGACAGCTGTCCATAAAAGTGGGGACAAGACGATTCACTCAAATTATCGCCCTATCTCCATACTGTCCCCACTCTCTAAGGCATTGGCGCATCGTGGCTGATCAACTTACCGACCACTTGGATAAATACAATATACCTTGTCCACAACAACACGGCTTCGGAAAGGTCACAGCACCACACAGCCCTTCTTGAGTTCACTGGAGCTTTGCACAAATCCCTTGACAACGGCCTTGTCTCAGGGGGCCTTTTCGTCGACCTCTCCAAGGCCTTCGATACGGTACACCATAGACTACTAATACACCAACTACTGAATGCCGGGCTATCACCTGCCTCTTCTCTCTGGTTTAAAAGCTACTTAGAAACCAGTCACAGAAAGTAAAAATTGCGGACGCTCTTTCTAACACCCTGCCTGTTTGCTCGGGTGTCCCACAGGGATCCATACTGGGACCCCTCCTTTTTAGCCTTTTCTTAAACTCCTCCTTACCACTGCTCTGAGCAGATCATACTATATGCCAATGATGCTGTTGTATTCTCCACTCACAAAGATCCTGCAACTCTTCAACACAACCTTCAACTTGGTTTCAGTTCTGTAGAGACATGGTTTCTTAATCATAAACTGGTCCTCAATGACAAGAAAACCAAATCTATGCTCTCCTGCAGCTCTCATAACCCACACAAGCTACACCACTTGGCTATCTCCACCACCCAGTGCAACACTCTAGATCAGGTGGTGTCCTTCAAATACTTAGGGATTCAGCTTGACCCTAATCTCTCCTATGGACTTCACGTAGATAATGTAGCTAGAGCTGCTAATACACGGCTTGGTCTCCTCTACAAACACAGACCACACCTCACGCCAGAAGCTTTGAAGGTTGCAGTCCTGAGCTCTGTGATCTCTGTAATAGACTATGGTCTCATCATTTATGGCTCAGCCACAACCACAACCCTTAGACGCCTCTCAACTGCCTTAAATAAAGCATGTCGGCTCATCACTGGTGCTCACTGTCTCACCCACACATGTGACCTGTACACTCAGACCGTCTGGCTCCAACTATCAAACCGCATAAAGTTTCTCACCTGCGCCATGGTCAAAAAAATCTACCTTGGCCTTGTACCTTCTGGGGTCTCAACTCTGTTACAACACGATTAACAAACGGTGCCTTAGGAGATCCACGCTACAGCTACTGAAAGTCCCCCACTGTCACACTTCACAGGGACAACACTCTTTGCTTATCGGCACCACTCTGGTTCAGTGCCTCAGCCCAACCATCTCCTCTGCCCCAACTATTGGTATGTTTAAAACTAGGCTCGGGACTATCTCATTACAACAGCTCCTGTGACTGCCCAACTTAACCTTGTTTCTCCACTTCCCTTTCTGCTCTAGCTGTCCCCCCACTGGATTCTACCCTCACATCTTGGTATACCCAGTGCTGCACTTTTCACCCTCTGTCACCCTTCCCACATTCCTTCCCCCCCACCTCTTCCATCTCCCATGACTCTGGCACTTCTTATCTGTTGTCTATTTTCTCTGACAAATGCCGCTGGCTGCCTTGTTACAATGCTACCCTTGAGCTGTATTAATCTGTACTCTGTTTGCAATGTCCACATTGTTGTAATGCCTGTCTTGATGTTCCCCATAATTTGTATTTCTCTGACGTGGAACCTTTGTAAAAGAGCCATGGCTCAAAGGTATTTGTAATCCTAGACTTGATAAATAAATAAATCCCCTCATCCAACCAGTCCAACACAGGGGTATCCCCAGACACCAGGCAGGCACCTCCCACATAGTCCCCCACTGCAGGACCTCCCTAGGGCAAAGGTCCTTCCGTTATCATGCTCCCCTCTGGCTTAACAACTTTCCATCCTCCATCTCACTTGCCCCTAGTCTTGGCCAATTCAAATCTGGAATCAGAGTCTTCTTCTTGACTCTGAGACCTGTGGCTGTTTCAACAGCCCTACCTAAACTGAAGTTGTTAAAAAAAAAAAAAAAAAAATCTTAACTTTACTGTAGGGCCTACAATCCAGGGGATTTTACTCCAATGTAAGGCTTGGTAAAGTAAGCCTGTATCGATAACTCAGTGCCACCACACCTGATGACCCAGGTCCTCTAACAACCCTTGAGATGATAACCAGCAATGTAAATACCATGTACTGTGATTTTCTGCAGAACTTGTCAAACTATAGTGTTCTGTTTTGTAAACTGTGTACAATCTGTCTTGATGTATTATTCTGTTGTGACTGACATGGAACCTTTGCAAAGGAGTCTTGGACTCAAAGGATTGTAATTCTGAAATTTCAGTAAGTAAATAAATAAATCAATATCAGTATTTGAGCATAAACACTGAGGAAAACACAATTCTGCTTAAAGAGTTCCAGATACCGCACATATAATGTTATCAGGGGAGATAATGACGACCCACGGAACCCTAAGGACAGACGTCAGTTCTCAGTTGAATACAGATTTATTCCCATAATGAAAGTTTGTAGATCACCCTTCATCTTCGGAGGAGGTACCCAGTGGATGTAGTTTAACCAAGAGTTTTTTGGCAAATTTAGCCGCAGTCGTTGGATCCAGAAAGCTATGAGACCTCGACTCATGGCAGATTTGAAGTCTCGCTGGGTAATTCAACCTGGCTTTGATTCCATTCTGTAAAAAGGTCCTTTTTAACCACTTGCAATTCTTTTTTCCGGGCCTGCGTCTGTGCTGACAAGTCTGGGAAAAAACCCAGATGGCTGCCTTCCCACAAAATTTCCTCTCTAGCTCAGGCCGCCTGCAGGAGTGAGATCCTCGCTTCTGGCGCTGACAAGGTGGCAATTGCCGTGAGCGGTCTCGGCTGTGTATCTCTTCACTGCTTGGCTCTCTGGGGTATGGCAAAGGCTTTAAGGAATTTTATTCCCAGTGTTCAGGTGTAAAATATTTAAATCTTTGAAGATTAATTTATTGAGTGCAGGAAATATATCATTAGGGCCGACATATTGAGGAGGGAAGCTCCCTATTCGCACGTTTGCTTGGTGCTGGGTGTTTTCTGTGCTCTCTACTTTGGCCCTCAGGAATGAAAGGTCCCAAACATAGGTCGCATTAACTGCCTCCTGACGCCCCTGTGAGTCTTGGAGGTTTTTAATCGCTTCTTTATTATCTGTTATGTGACGGTCCGTGTCAGATAGCTTTGCCTCCACCGCTGCTAACCTAGTATTCATTTCTGTGCCCGTATCTTGTATTTTTTTTAGCAACGCTAAAATCTGCATGGTTGGCAGATCAGACGCTGGCGTTTCGGTGATCGTCGTGGGCCCAGATCCTGTACTGGAGCTTGAGGGAGATAAGAAGGGATCAAGGCTATGTGCAGCCTTTTTAGAGTCTTTTTTTGGTCCCATCCTATAGTAAAAAGTTTCCAAAGCTTCTCCAACAACTATTTGCTCTCTGTTAGTGAAGTATCAGTTTTTATAGGATTTTTAAACAAATGACGTGCAGAGGTATTTTAAGACAATACTGCCATCTTGCTGCTCCACAGCACCCCACCCCCCACTACCTTTTAATTAAATTTTTTATCTGGTTGATCCTGCAAACCTTTGCCCACCATGTTTACATACTACAAATCCTAATGTCCCCTGCGACCAGCCCTCTGATGATGCAGTCGATGGACTAAGCTACAGGGGACGTCTATGTGCTGGCAAGATACTTAGCTGGTATTAGTGTGAAGGAGCACATGATTGCACTTATTCTACCAGTACCGATCATGCTAAAAGGGGGAGGAGTTGGTCCACTAATGTGTCCACTTTGTATGATACTAAAGTGCCCTTAATTAGGATATACTAATGCATCTCACTTATTAGTTTCAGTGTGGCCCCAGGCAAACTAACGGGGCTACACTAATATAAAGTGCTCAGTAAATGACAATACATGCATAACAGTGCAGTAAGGTACTTAAAATGGTAAATGTCAAAAATATTTTTAAACATTTACAACCAGTTATGGGATACTGGACGCGAGGGTGGTGCAGGACTTGTTTGGTGCAGGGGTTCCCGTTTTCGACGCAGCCTGCATATGAAAATCAGGATTACTGCAAATATTGATGCAAGATGCCCCTTGCATCAATTTCATTTGACACAGGCACCTTGCATCAATATCAGGCTTTTGAAAATTGAGCCCCGTATATTTATAAAAGGAGTCTGGATGGATCCATCTACTTGACACCCTATCACCAATTGGCCTGAATTGAATGACTGATTTTAGTCCATTTCTGCCATTTCTGATTATTGCAACTCTGTATCTCTTTTGGATTGTTAACAATGAATTTTATGTTTTCAGCCCTGCTTGGACCCAACCTGAGAATAGCTGGGAATACCAGATCTTTAAAGTATTGGACTACTTGGCATATAATCTTTGTCTCCATTGAAATTATTTGGTCCAGGCTCGAATGACTAATATATTCTAAGGGTTCCTATCAATTTTCAGGAAACGACAGATAAAGACCACTTGTCTAGCCACCCACCTAGTCCACCCATTTCCCTACCTAATGCATAGGCTGCAGATCCTAGTTTACCAACAGCTTACTTATAAATCTTATAAATAGTTCTTCTCTGAAGCTCAGTCTTTATTCCATTCAGAGAAACAAATGAGGTCTGCCTTCTTATAGGAATTTATTTTATTTATTTCAGTACTCGGAAAACCATTTAAGCTCAGAGCTCTTTACATAGGTTCCACGTCAGGACATTTCAGTACAACAGATAGGTGAAATTATACAAAGGATTGCAGAAATATAAAGGTAAACAAACAGGATTATATATCAAACACAGTACAGATAACAGGGAAACAGACAATTTGCAGTACCCAATGGTGAAACTAGTCAGATGTCAGCAAACAAGAGGTTGTTTGGAGCGTAGTGAAGTGCTAAAGAAAAAAAGAAAAAAGGGGGTGTAGAGGTAGCCCAAGTGCAATGTGCAAAAGGAGAGCATAATATCATTGTAGCAGTAGGGATCAGAGGGAGTTGACTAGATTGGAGGCAGAGGGAAAGGGTGTTAGGTGTGGGGGGGAGCAGGAGGGCTTACTCAGGGGAGAGAGGGAAGGGTTGAGGGGGATGGAAGTAGTGATGGGGGGTGAAAAGGTGGTGCTAGCGATGGCAGGCACATCGAGATTCATGTATCATAAGGAGCTTCAAGTTTGTTTTGAAAGTACCCAGTGTGGGCAGGCACGCAATGTTCTCCTGGAGGGAGTTGAACCACAGCGGTGCAGGGTAAGCAAAGGACCTTTGTTCTTGAGATGTTCGACATTTCGGAGTTAGGAAGGACTGGTGTTCAGAGTTATGGGTGTGCCGTGGATTATTGCTGGGAACCAGAAGTTGTTGAACCCCTGGTGATGGCTGACCAAGGCAGATCTTTTTGGCCAGAAGGCAGGATTGATAAGGTAAGGACTGGGCCGGCTATTATATTTTCATCAGACCCCCTTTTTGCGTAGTATAGTTATATTCAATGCAGTTACTGTACACTGCTGACTGGTATACTATATGTGCAATACACTAAGCTCCATGTAATGGCTGTAGAACACTTGTACGGTGACTATCGGGGTTTTCCATGTTTCTACACTTCATACCTGGAATGCTTGTTTCCTTGTGCTTCTTTGGCATCGTTGATGTTCACATGCAGCAAGTTACCAACCAAGTGCCAGATGGCAATGGCGGGGATGTGCAGTACAGAGAACTGCATTAAAAATAACACAGGGAAGCGTGACATACATAGATCTTTATCATGGCTTGCTGGTATAAAATACGGTTGCAAAGTCTGTGTATTGTAATGTGCAGCTCACCACGTGAAGTGTGATCTGGCACAAGGGCTGATGGCAGCTTCCGTCAAGCCCCTCCCTTGCACCATTCCCTTGGCGCAGTGCTCCGCTTGTGGCAACTCTGGGAACTTTGGCACTGGGACTGCTGTTATACCAGAATACGGAGCAGGGTCCCTGGTGCACCAGAGTTTGCCGTAAGTGGGCGTTCGGTGCATCTTGCACTGATCCAGTGGGCCTTTAAAATTGAGCCCACTGTATATAAAATATAAAATAGGCACACTAGTGGACTGACTCTGCCCCCTGTTGAAGTGTCAGTGTGACTTGAAACAATGGGGAGTCTGGTAGGCCACGTTTCCACAGGCCTAGCTATCCGCATGTGTTTTTTGTTTACACAGCACTTTTTGCAGTTATC
Source organism: Neoceratodus forsteri (assembly GCA_016271365.2). NCBI lineage: Eukaryota > Metazoa > Chordata > Ceratodontiformes > Ceratodontidae > Neoceratodus > Neoceratodus forsteri. The sequence goes on along the minus strand of CM057452.1, from coordinate 115,922,672 downwards.
ATGCCTACACTTCAATAGAAGTTTTCACCTGCTATAGCCGTGAATGTGCTGCCTTTTTCCCTTTTCATTTTCCATAGAATTATCTGGCCCACCACATTTGCAAAAACACAGCTAACCAGCTTAAGCCGTACTTGTGGAAATCTGTGAAAGAAAAAAAAAAAATCCCTGAACTGATGATGAAGTCTTCAGTATTCTAGGATGCAGGTGTATGACTTTTAGCCTTGCTCTGCAGTGTTCAACTTGTCATGTGTTGTAAAATGTATTAAGATTTAAAAGATTTCAAAACATTGTGCTGTCTTCACATGGTACTGTCTACAAATTCTTAAAATGACCAGAAACATTGTTAAAACAGCAGTGGGTCATAGGTTATCATTTCAAGAATGTTAAAAGGGATTAATCTTTAAATGCTGACTTGCTGCCTCATTTTCTGTGCCTTATTTAAACTATGCCTTACTGAGGAGTGCATTAGACAGACACACACAGCATCAGTAGCCCTGCGTGAATGTGGTGCAAGTAGAGATGGAATGAAAGAAAAGCAGGACGCTTCAGACAAAATGCTCCATTCTTGTTGTTTATTCAGGAATGCACTCTGTAAATCTGTAGTTTCAAGTACCATGTTGAAGTTCTCTTAAACTGTCTGACCAGGAACTGTTGAACACACGGGCTGCTATGCATTCTTTCTTGCCCTGAATGAGTTGCAAGCAGAAAGGCTGCAGAATGCTAATTCCTCCCCAGAATAAACACTGGATAACCAGTAATATTTTAATGTTCTCTATCATGCTGTAAACTTTTTTTTACCGGCAAGTAAAATGCATTGCAACCTTCATATCTTTTTGTGATACGTTGAGCTGTCTTAGTCCAGTAGGTTGCCAGATTCTCAAATGATAACTGTAGCTGGGATGCTTATGCATGCGTCAGTCCTAAAAGTACCTCCTTAGAGCTCTCAGCAGTGCCCGCTTCAGTAGCGACTGTTTGGACCTAAAGCTTTTGCGCAAGTCCTTTGATACTGTACTGCTGCCCCTTACCAAAATCCTAAATCTGTCACTGCACCTTGGTCAGTTCCCTGCCTTATGGAAAGCAGCAGTAGTTACCACCATTCACAAGAGCAGGGACAGAGCTGCCCTGTCTAACAACCGCCCTGTCTCCATTCTCCCTCCCCTCTCCAAGGCTCTAGAAAGAATAGTTTCTGACCAGCTCTCTGACTACCTGGTCAAGGATAACATTCAGTGTACTGAGTAACATGGTTTCAGAAAGAGCCACAGTACTACCTCAGCCCTCCTAGTATACACTGACTTTATACACAGGGCATTTGACCAGGGTCACTTGGTGGGGTCACTCTACATTGACCTCACCAAGGCTTTTGATACTGTTAATCACCCCCTACTTATCAAGTCCCTCCTTGACATTGGCGTATCCAGTGCTGCAGCAGCCTGGTTTAAAGCTACCTCCTGGACAGAACCCAGCAGGTCAAAATTGGTGACACACTATCTGCCAGTAAGTTAGTTCTGTCCAGTGATCCCCAAGGCTCCATTTTGGGACCACTGGTTTTCAGTCTGTTTCTCAACTCTCTCCCTCGTGTTTGCACCAATAATCTCCTCCTTTATGCAGATGATGTAGTGATATATACCAGTCACTCGGACCCTGTTGCACTTACCTGCAATCTTCAGCACAGCTTCTCAGCTGTGGAGGCCTGTTTCGCTCAGTACAAGCTGGTTCTGAACTATAAAAAAAATAAATCCATACTTTTTGCCAGCCCCCATCATAAACAAAAATCCGCCTCCCTCTGTATTCATAACAACCTTGGCACCCCCATTGACCAGGTACACCTCTTTAAATACCTTGGTATCACACTTGACAGCACCCTGTCCTTTTGCAAACATATTAACACCATCTCCAAAGTGGTCAATGCCAGGCTAGGAACTCTCTACAAGCACAGGCAGTGTCTAACCCCCGAAGCTCTTCGGCTAGCTGTCACCTCCTATGTACTCTCCATTGTTGATTATGGCTTAGTCATCTATGGCACAGCATCTGAGACAGCCCTCAAAAGCATCTGTGTTGTCCTCAATAAATCCTGTTGACTTCTCACTGGTGCACACAGGTGGACCCACACATGTGACCTCTACACCCATACGAGCTGGCTGAACCTCAAAGGTAGACTTATGTATCTCACCTGATTACTCGCTAAGAAAATCTCTCTGGGCCTCACCCTCCTGACTCCCCTGCATTTCCTCACTCACATTCTCAACTTGCGCAGCACCAGAAGTATATCAAGGCATGTCTATCAGATCCCTTTCTGTTAAACGTCACAGGCCCAATAGTCCTTCAGGTCCTGTGCCCCAAGCTGGTTAAATGGGCTACCCGTTGATATCCTTAATGAACCTAAGCTTGGTCCTTTCAAGCTTGAGCTTAAACAACACCTTGCTGCTCTTAGCCGCTGTGACTGTCACACTTAGCCTCCCCACCTCTAGCTCCCTGTGCTTCAACCCCTCTGTTCCCCCCTCCCATGGTTTTCTTTTCACTTTATCTGCCCTCTTCTCCCCTCTCCTCTCAGCTGCCTCACATACTGACAATACCACTTGCTGGCGGCTCCCCTACCCATCCACTTCTACTCCTTGCTGTCTCCTGACAATGTCTGATTACAGACTGCACTTCCTTCCATCCCATTTACTGGCTCCCTCTTTCCCCTCCTATTGCTCTTGTCACTCTCAGTCTGTCTATTTTTGCATTACATACATTTGTGACCATATTTGCTTGCCTGCTGTTGGTTTAATTATGTTCTCTGTTTTGTTTTGTTTCCTTCTGACGTGTACCTTTTGTAAACAAGTCTTTGACTCAAATGTATTGTAATCCTAGATATAAATTAAATAAATTGCTGTGGTCGTAGTTTTGCCTTTCCGTGGTATTAGTGCCTTTATGTTCAGAAGTCTACGCCATCCATAATTTTGTGCTAGTGCTCACTCTGCCTTTATATCAGCCTGGTAGTGCTGGCCACTTCTTGTCTTGTTGGGAGGGCCTAGTGTGATTTGTTAACTCTTTTGCATGCAAGCTACTCATATAGCTGACTGTATTTAAAGATCTGCTAAGGTCCTGACCCTCTAATGGGAGCTTGTGTGTATGTTGTGTGTCACGCTAGGATGTGAACTGCTAAAGGCAGAGTGCAGATCTGTTATTCCTATCCAGATAAGATCTGTAGGTAGCTAATTCAGCAATTATTGAAGAGTTGAGGACATCACCTTTAATGTCTTGGACTGGAAACCCTTTCAATTGTACTATTACTGGCAGGGTGAAAGGTTATGTCTTGTGTTACCCCCTTGCTAGATATCACCTGTGACACTATATAGAACCATAGTACAGAGTAGACGCAGCTGTCTTCTTTCTGATCTTGGAATAGCTAGTTCAAAAGGCTTTTGTGCTCTTGTTAATTAACACTGTAGCTATTTTAAAGGACAAGTAAACAAAAAAAATAATGCAGTCCAGATTTCATTAAACAGATCCCAGGGTACTGTAGCTAAGAATCAGAGGATATGCCACATGTAAAACAATACCTCAAAATCTATGATTTCCTACTGTGCCACCACATTTTAAATTTTGTAAACAAATTGGGTTAGTCGCTGAATTGGGCACTGTGCTCTGACCACAAAATAGTACTGGATATCATACTCAATGATGTCATCAGAGTAAGACTGCGCCAGGTCGAGCTATAAGAGTAATCTTATGTGTTGCTGTCTCTGAACTAAGTTAGGCTGGCAGATACTTAAAAAGCTTTTGGAAATTGTCTTTTACTAAAATGGTTATAGACAGTTTACAAATGTACAGGCTGTTGCTGAGAAGAAAAGCAGCATATCCAGTTTAGGAACCCAAAGGGGGAACTATGTCAGCATATACCAAAGACAAACCAAAAGGGAAACTTTAAATACAGGCACTGAGTTAAGTTCCGGCGCCATCTGATGGCCCAGCTGCAACGACGACCCAGGTTTGGGGGTGGACTCGTGGAGTCAATTCGGGAATCTCTGGGGGTGGGGTAGCATCGCCAAATGGCAGCACTCCATGCCAGGGAGGGAGGCCCTTCAGGTTCCACCACCATAGCAACCCCTGTAATGGGCCAATGGAGCTTATCTCCTCTGCAGGGCATCACTATGTGCATGCAGGGGCTCCCCTGAGCTGTGCCTGGTGTCTGGGGAGGGGTGAGGAGAAAACCAGAAAAAAACATGTTCTCACTGCTGCCATGAATGATGCTGCCGGTAATCTTGGGCTCCAAACCGTGGATCCCCACTGGCCTCAGCTGTGGGGTGAGTGCCAGATGAGGCTCAGAGTTTGATGGGTTAGAAGCCCAAAGAAGGAGTGGGTAGGGGCAGGAGGCAGAAAAGTAGTATCAAAAAAAAGAGAAAGTTAAATTCCAAATGTTGTTCTGACAATGAGCCTTCTGCAGGAATGATTGCTGAAGGAAAAAAATAATCCTAGCTAATGGAACATGACGCTACCCTAATCAGCTGCCATTTCCTTTCTTATACCATTGGAGTTGAATTGTTTAATTTTTAAATGAAAGTGTTTCAAAATGCTGAATACTGCCTAATTAGGGCAACTGTAAAATATGTGATTTTCTTCAGTCCCCTCCAGAAGATGTTTTCATAACTCTTTGGGGGAGGGGTGCTCAGTAACAGATCTACCTATTAGACAAAGTGTCTGCTACCAACTTAGGCCAGCGAACAGCAGCTGTTCTAGCTTAAACTTAGTTTGAAAAGTAAACATTTTACATTTTCATGACAACAGTGCTACACACATGACAAAAAGTATCAACTCCTTTAAAAAATGCTGGATCTGCCCCTGGAGGTGCTTAACACCTGTTCTTCATTAATGGTACAGTCACACACCCCAATGTTCTCCACGGCATTTGTCACTTTTGAAAGTCAGCAGAGCATCACATAAATGGACACCACACCATTTTGGTCTGCTCATCTGCTGGCTTTGTTAGACAACAGTGCTGGACTTTTGATAATAGCAATGCGATGTACAAACCACCTCCTATACCAAAGGTTGAAGAAAAAAGCTTTTTTTTCCTGTGGTAAAGGTGAAAGTTCTTTAACACCAGGGCCCTTATTATTCAACAGTTTTAAAGATTTAACTTTTGTCCTTGAATCCTTCATTACCGGGGTTGCCTCATACAGTGTTGTCAACCAGGATCAAGCACTGTGTGTGAAGTTTCAGTGTACTGCATGGCACAGTTAAGTAATTGCTGTTAGATTACACTGCATTCCTGCAATATCCTGCAAGATGTCACAGCTGGTGCTGGGCTTAATTTTTATTACGTTTGCAAAATTACTGAATTTGCATTCATGCAAATTTCACTATATTGTGCTAAAATCTGGCAGAATTTTACCAGTGCTTTTTTATTCAGAAAATGCCATTTTCTCCAAAATTGCACATTTCTATAATTATGACTTCTTAAAAATGTGCCATTTAGCAAAGAGCTCCATTTTTTCCAGACTGTGCATTTTAAAAATGTGATTTTTAAAAAGATGCAATTTTAACCAAAATTGCCCATTTTATGCTCACTGTTCTAGTTTGTGAAATTGCATGAAATTATGTGAAACTGGTGCAATTTCATGAAAAGTGCACAAACCAGATTTTTCTAATTTTGTCCAGCACTAAACATAACAAAAAATGAAATTAGAGTACTTAATCTAGTTTTTAAGGCAGAGACTGGCTAGGCCAAACCCCCCTTTCCTCCTTCCATACCCTTGATGGTGTTGCAGTTGAAGATGTTTCCTCCTATAAATACCTTGGGGTCTGGCTGCTTCATCACCTCAGTTTCTCTGTTCATGTGGATGCCATCTATCAGAAGTGTCATCCCAAACTTAACATAGAAACATAGAAACATAGATTTTGATGGCAGATAAGGACTGCTTGGCCCACCCAGTCTGCCCATTTCCCTACCTATTGGATAAGCTGCAGATCCTAGTTAACCCGCAGCCTACTTCTTCCTACCCCCACCCCCTAGAATTGCCTTATGACTGTCCCATGCATGCTTGAATTCCACCACTGTTTTTGACTCCACAACCTCCTTCTGGAAGGCCATTCCATGCATCCACAACCCTCTCTGTGAAAAATACTCTTCAAATTACCTCTGAGCCGCCCTTCTATCTTCTTCAAATTGTGCCCCTTGTTCTTGCACACCTCTTTTTTGAAAGGTGCTACCTCTTGGACTTTGTTGATTCCCTTGAGATACTTGAAAGTTTCTATCATGTCCCCTCTCTTTCCTTTCCTCCAGGCTATACATTATTCAGCTCCTTAAGGCTCTCTCTTCATATGTCTTCCGGTGCAGGCCCTGCACCATTTTAGTGCCCTCCTGGGACAGCCTCCATCCTGTCTATATCCTTGCGGAGATTGGGTCTCCAGAACTGCACGCAGTACTCCAGATGGGGTCTCACCAACTGTCTGTACAGAGGATAATAACTTCCTGTTTCTGCTGGTGATGCCTCTCCTATGCATCCCAGTATCCCCCAGCCCTCCTGCTGCCTCTCACATTGCTTTCCCACCTTTAGGTCATCTGATATGACTACCCCAGGTCCCTTTCCATTTTGTTGTTGTTAGTATCTCACCCCCATTGTGTACTCTTCCCTGGTTTTGTTTCCCAAGTGCATTACCTTGCACTTCTCAGCGATGAATCTAAGCTGCCATACATTTTGACCATTCCTCTAACATTGCCAAGTCCCTTCTCATCCTTTCCACCCCACCTTGTGCATCAACTCTGTTGCAGATCTTTGTGTCATCTGCAAAGAGACATACTTTCCTTCCAGTCCCTCTGCAATATACGCTATAAAGACATTGAAGAGGACCGGTCCTAATACTGAACCCTGTGGTACCCCACTAGTAACCCCTCTTTCTTCAGAGTGGACTCCATTTACTATTACTCTCTGTGTCCTATTCTCCAGCCAATTCTTTACCCAGGCTGTCATCTTGGGACCCACTCCCAGGCTGGCTAACTTGTATATTAATCTTTTGTGTGGACTGTGTCAAATGCCTTGCTAAAGTCTAGGTAGGCCATGTCCACAGTCCCTCCCTGATCTACTACTTTGGTCATCCAGTCAAAGAAATCTATCAGATTTGTCTGGCATGACCTTCCCGCATGAATCCATGCTGCCTTGGGTCCTGAGCCCCTCTGGCCTCTAGATACTCAACAATTCTTTCCTTCAGAAGTGATTCCATCATTTTCCCTACCACTGAGGTTAAACTAACAGGTCTGTAGTAACTGGGTACGCTGTACGGGAATAATGTGAGTATCCTGCTTCCTGCCCACAGAGAGATTGTCTCAAAGATGAGTCTTCCTATCTTCGACTACGGTGACATTGTTTACAGTACTTCTCCCAAATCCACCCCAGCCAGATTGGACCCACTACTTCACTCCTTCTGCCACTTTGCCCTTAATTGCCCCCTAGAACCTACCACTGCTCCCTTTCTCCTCCCACTATTTTCCCTTCCTTGATGCCATGCACCTCGCTCAGTGTGCTGCTGTCATCTCCAGCTTCTGGGTCCCTCCCCCTCTTTCTTCTCTCCTCAGCCCCCCCCAGCTCCCTTTCCTGCTCAGTCCCTCACTGTCGTGCACTCCCCTCTGTAAAATTCTCTGCTGGACAGGTTGCCTTATGTTTCCGCTTCCTCAAACTATGGGGTTCTATTCCTGTTGCCATTTGTACTGCTTCTTCATCCCACTCACTCAAATCTCTCCTCCATGAATTCACTACTCACTCCTGCAGTTGTATCTGGTCCCATGCTGTACTTTGCCACCCTACAACTAAGTCCCCTCTAACCCCAGGAAATCTTACTGTGTTCTAACATAGGCAGTATGGTCCCGCCATAGTACTGCTCCCGAGCTGAAAAGGTTAATAGAACCTATGCAAATGATAGAATGCTAGGCTCGAGCTTGGTTTTCAAACCACCGTCTCTGGTAAACAGCCTTCTAACCGTCAGATTCTTCACTCCACTTGCCTAGTAAGACAACTCGGAGAATCCTCTGCATCTTCACTCAAGATCATTTTATTTGCTTGGTTTTGTACTGTTTAAATTTATTTGTTTTTGAACAGAAGTCTCTGGTTTACAGGTAGACTAGTTTACATTAAGAGATATTTGGTAAGTTCTCGATTTCTGTCCAGTTTTTCCCACCGGAACCAAGCCCTTTTTTCCTATTCTTGTAAGGTAATCTTTATTTAAATTTGTTCATTTTGTAGGAATGTTACTGGGCTAAACCTTGGTTCGTTCTTAGATCATTAAACTGACCTAAAAAAAAAAGTTTAGTCTAAGGGGATTAGCATTTTTCTGTTGGCTATGTCTTGGACTCCTAAGAAAAGAACTGGTCCAACAGGCTTCCAGCACTGTACTGAATGCGGGCAAACTTTTGCTAAAGCTGATCCCCATTTAGTGTGTGTGTTCTGTCTTGGGTTTGACCACTTGAAGACAGACTGCGAGATATGCAAAAACTTTCCTCAGTCGACGCTGGACAGGCAAATTAACCGACTGAAGGAAAGGTTGTCCGAAAAGAATGCTGACCCGGTTACAGACAAATCTCCTTCCTCAAAAGAAACCAACAAACCAGAGGAAACGCCCTCTGATAAGGGTACTGGTTTGCAGGGAAAGAAATGAACCACTGAACCTGACGCTGAACCGGCAACCGCGGCTAAGAAAAAGAGAAAGGAGAAACATGTGGCAAAGGAACCACAACTGTTAAACCCAATGGTTCCAACCGCAGAGGAGATAGCTAATGCTATATGGATTATTCAATCCCTTCAGTCTCCTGCCGGTTCAGTTCCGTGGTCCTCAGTTCAGAGTCCCACGGTTCTGCCCCCAGGTTCTACCCCGGTTCCTGGTTCTTGTGACTTTGACATGGAGGGCTTTGGGGATGAGGACGAGGATTATGATGAAGATGAGGATGAGGAGGAGGATCTAGGGGAGCCTCTGGAACCAGATGTTTCCCCTGATCCCCAGCGCCCTGACTCTCCTGACAAGGGGTCAGAGGAGTTTACTACCCTGTTTGCTTTTATGCAGCAGATAACTCAAACTCTGGACCTCCCCACTCAAGAGGCAATCGAGGAGGAGGAAGAACCAGACTATGTCGAGATGATAGATGTGGCTTCAGTTAAAAAGATTTTGTTTCCTATCCATAAATCTCAAGAGAAAATATGTGCTAAAAATCCTACAGAGACCCACATCTATGCCTCCAGTAGACAGACAACTGGGCAGGAAGTATTGGGTGGCCAGACCTGGTGCTGAATTTCTTTTTGGGCACCACAGCCATGAAGGGGGGTGGTAAAGGCTGCTGCCTGTGAAAAGGCTGGTATACCCCTGGCTTCCCACCCTCCACATAAAGATTCCAGAAAAAATAGATTCAGTAGCCAGAAAGGCTTATTTAGATTCTTCCTTGGCCATTAGACAGGCCACCTACATGGTTTATGTAGCCAGATTTCAAAAGAGCCTGTAGAGCACAGTATCAGAAATTTCTAAGGCCTGTCCAGCACCCACGGCATCTGACCTGGCAGAGGCTGCCAAGAGGACTGGCAGTATAGCCTAGAGGTTAGAGGAACGAGGTGTGAATGAGCTTGGTACATCCAGTAGACCAGACCTGAGTTTGATTCTCACAACCTCCACTTGCGTACTGTGTGACTCTGAGCAAGTCACGTAACCGCCCAGAGCTCCCAGGTCACTCTTGAAAACAGGCACTTGTGCCTAGTGGGCCTTACCCGGTTACCAAAGACTAAAATAAAAAAAGAGGGGCATCGAGGCATCCAAATTTCAGTTTAGAATGATTGTGGATGTCAGTGATACTGCAGCCAGGTTAATGGCCAATTCTGTGTCCTTCAGGAGATTTGCATGGTTTAAGACTACCAATCTCTCTCTCAAGATACGCAGACAACATCACTGGATTTTCCCTGCAAACTTTCATCCCTCTTTGGCCAGCAGACTGAGGCCTGTATGGAAAAGATAGATGAATACAAGGTGGCCTACAGGAGTGCAGCTGCCAAGGAAAGAACAGGTACCCCCAAGAAACAGCAAAACAGAGGTGGGAGAGCAAGGCCTCATTACAGGCCCTTCTTCCAAACCCAAGCCCTTCCAACCTATCAACCTCAGAGGAGCTATTTCAGAGGCAGGGGTAGAAAGGGTACTGGTAGGGCTGGACCCAGTCCTCAACCAACCCCACAAGTGAAGCAGACTCCCTGAAGAGTCTGTCAGGGTCACCTCCCCTCTCCCAGTAGGGTGCAGGCATCCCACTTCCTCCAGGTCTGGCAGTCAATAACCACAGACAAGTGGGTCCTGGAGGTAGTGGGCCATGGCCTTACCCTCAGCTTCAAGTTTATGCCCAAGCTGAGGACAAGAGCCTTCAGTCCTTCCTCCCCATCAAGAAGCCCAACTACTGGAGGAGGAGGTAAGAAAACTTGCAGGACAAGGCAGTAAAACCTGTACCCCTGCTTCAAAGGGGGAAGGGGTTATATTCAAGATAATTCCTCACAGTAAAAAAAATAGGGGAGTGGCGACCCATTCTGGATCTCAGACAACTAAACAAATACCTGACAAAATCAAAATTCAAGATGATCACCCTGTCAACCATTCTACCCACACTTGGACAAGGGGATTGGCTGGCAGCAATAGATCTGAAAGATGCCTATTTCCATATTCCCATCAGACCATCACACCGAAAATATCTCAGGTTCAAGCTAATATCAGGCCACTATCAATTCAGAGCAATGCCCTTCAACCTTTCCTCAGCACCAAGGGTGTTCACAAAATCCCTAGCAGTAGTGGTGGACACACGCACCTCAGAAGGCAAGGTGTCACAGTTTTTCCCTACTTGGATGACTGGCTGGTAGTGGGCCAGTCTTCCCAGTAGGTTTCAAAGTCCCTGACCATAGTTCAGGGGGTCCTGTGGTCTCTAGGTTCCTACTAAATCCCAAAAAGTCAGTACTGACTCCAGTCTAGCTCCTGGATTTCATAGGAGCAGAGCTAGACACGGTGGCAGGAAAGGCTTTTCTTCCCCAAGGGAGGGTGGAAACACTGATTCACCTGGCCAATTCTTTCCAGCTGTCCAACCCCAGACCAGCAAGGCACTTCCTTCAACTATTGGCACTGGGTCATAATATCGCAGACATTATGCTGGCAATATACCACGCTGCCAATACAAGCGCAATATATTGCACCCAGCATAAGTCTTGTTTTTGGGGACTCTGCCCCTCGTACTCCCTGTTATGGGGGATGTCTCTGAACCCCTCCAACTAAAATAACTAACTGGGCTAAAGTAAATATCACACAAAGTGCGAAAAAATGAAAATTTGATAAGGCCTGGGACCGGAATCGAACCCGTCCCAAAGTGCTGCCTGCCTCCCTTGCTGCCAGTGGCTCATCCCTCGACGTCAAAGCAAGCTGCTTCTGGCAGATCCTTATCCCAGCAGAAGTCTTATCCTCTGCCTGGGACAGTGAGAGGGTGCAGTACCACGCACAGACCCATTCATGGTATTGCACCCTCTCACTGTCCTATGCCACGCTGTTTCTGTTTCGGGGTTTTGTCGTACGCTATTAAGCGTACAACATATTGACCCAGTATGCAACTATTAGGCCACATGGAGGCTGCAACAGTTCCAGGGGCCAGGTTTCAAATGAGGGACATTCAGTTCCACCTCACGTCTTATTGGTCACAAAAAAGAGACCATTTGTCCAAACTGGTACCAGTCACCAAGTCTCTACTATTAGCACTCCAGTGGTGGCAGGAAAAAGGTAACCTAAGACAAGGGGTACCTTTCCTGCAACAGCTACCTTCAGTGGTATTGACCACAGATGCCTCTCTCCAAAGGGTGGGGAGAAAACATAGGAGACAAGACAGCCCCGGGACTTGGCTCAGAAAGGAGAGTCTGCTCCACATAACTCTGTTGGAGCTCAGAGCAGTACGTTTTGGGATTCTGACCTTTGCCTCAATGCTCAGAGGCAAGGTCGTACAGGTCAGAACAGACAACACAACTGCGATGTACTACGTAAACAAGCAAGGGGGCACAAGGTCCTCCCCCCGTGCACAGAGGCGATGCTGATATGGAAGTTGGCTTATTCTCTGAATCTCTCTCTGGTAGCTGTCTATCTTCCAGGAAAGGACAATGTCCTAGCAGATGCACTGAGCAGAATCAATCAGAACCACCACGAATGGTCACTGAACAAACAGGTTCTCTTAACAGTGTTCAGGTGGTGGGGAACCCCAGAGGTGGACCTCTTTGCAACCCCAGACAACCACCAGCTGCCACAGTTTTGTTGCAGGCCTCCTGCAGTGGGCACAGTGCCAATGGATGCACTGCTGATGGATTGGACAGGAAAGTTCCTATATGCATTCCCTCCCTTCCCTCTGCTTCTCAGAGTTCTGAACAAACTCAGGACATAGCCAGCAACCATGATCCTCATCGCCCCAGACTGGGCCAGGCAGCCATGGTACTTCTACTTCTGTCAGTGAGCAGACCAGTATCCTTACCCAGGAGGCACAATCTCCTGCCGTCCTCACAGGGCAGAATCCTTTACCCCAACCTTCAGTCCCTCAGATTCAAGTCCTGGCTCTTGAGGACATAGAATATGCTGACCTTAGGTTGTCAGAGAGAGTCCTTCAGGTGCTCAGAAGCTCCAGAAAGCCTTCCACAAGGCAAACCTACTCTTCAAAATGGAAGAGACTCTCAATCTGGTGCCAGCAGCAGGAGGTAGTCAGTACTCAAGCTAGTTTATCAGTAGTACTGGATTACCTGGTGCACCTTCACTTCCTTGGCCTCAAGCCCTCTACCCTAAAGGTGCATCTAGCTGCTGTCTCAGCTTATCTCTCAGCTGGTAAGAAATAGTCTCTGGCTTCCAATCAGGTGTTTAGAAAATTCTTCAAAGGGCTTTTACACTTGCACCCTCCACACAGGGGAGTCCACTCCTGCATGGGATCTTAACATCTGTATTGGACAGTTGATGCAGCCACCTTTAGAACCCATGTCTTTAGCAGAACTGAAGCACATCACATGGAGAACTGTGTTCTTGGCAGCTATCACTTCAGCCAGAAGGATCAGTGAGTTACAGGCCCTATGTACAGAGCTGAATTACATCTCTTTTCACAGGGACAAGGTAGTCCTGAGGACAAACAGAAAGTTTCTTCCCAAAGTGGTGTCTGATTTCCATTTAAATCAGTCTATAACCTTACTAGTCTTTTTCATTGACCATTCCAGTTCAGGGGAATGCAGGTTACATAGTTTGGACGTCAAGAGAGCTATCAGCTATTACTGTAACCATACTAAGGGTCATAGACAGGAAAGGACCCAGTTGTTTCTAACATGTGGAGACATAGAAAATGGGAAACCTGCCTCAAAGAGAACCATTGCCCGATGGATTGTTGCCTGTATTCAGTTTTGTTACAGCAAAGTGGGCAAGAAACCCGCTGTTGGCCTCAGGGCCCATTCCACAAGGGGCACAACTGCCTCCATAGCAGCTGCAAGGGATATACCTTTACTGGAAATCTGTAAAGCAGCTACCTGGAAAACTGTTCACACATTTGTCAAACATTGCAACCTGGATATCCAGGCCAGGAGTGATACAAGGTTTAGCACAACAGTACTGCAGAGCATGTTCCCTAAATAGGTTCTGTACCCACCTCCAAAGGCACTACTTGGGTAGTCTACATATGTCAGAATACAGTAAGATTTCCTGGGGTTAGAATAATAATAATAACTTTATTTGTACAGCGCTTTTCAAGATATCAAGGCGCTTTAACAGTAAGAAGATAAAAGAGAATATGATAAAACACAATTGAATACAGATAGCAAGAAAATTCCATACCTTCAATAAAATCAAAAAGAATAGGCTTGGTGCCATAGATAGGTTTTTAAGGCATTACTTACCATAGTAATCTTGTTTCTTCCAAGGGAATCTTAAGCCGTGTTTACACGGCTGACCTCGCTCCTTCAGTGGAGCGTTGCAGAGCTGCCCCTACTCAAAAGACACTTGTCTCACATGTCTATACAGCCCCCCCTCAGCGCCGATGTAAGACATGCTGGAGAGGGGCTGGGAGTTGGGTCAGTTGGTTGATGGAAGTGCCCGCAAGGTGTTTTGTGTGGGAGCGAGTGGTGCAGCCTGTCCACGTGGCCGCTTAATCTACTCGCTCCCGAACGCATCCCCAGACTTTCTGGGAATGAGGAGCGGAGCAAGGGAGTGGCTTACCACAATTTGGTAAGCGTACGCATGATGGCATTTGCACTGCAGCAACCAGAACACTTGGGTTGCTGCGGTGCAAATGCTGCTGTGTAAACACGGCTTTACTGTATTCTGAGCTCCCACCCTTCCTCCCCTACTAGAACCTGGAAGCACTGCACTAAAGCTCTGATGACTATGGTGAACTCCTGGGCTGTTTCTTTCCTTGGGCCATCTATGACTTGAGTCTTAGTGATGAATGCCTATTGCTTCTCAGATGGGGGATGTTTATAGGAGGGGTGAATTGTTGTTTTTCTTATTAGTGTTAGTTATTAGATAGTATACATAGTTTCCTATGCATGCTTCGTTAGAATCTGACGGTTAGAAGGTTATTTACCAGAGACAGTGGTTTGAAAACTGAGCTTGAGCCTAGCATTCTATCATTTGCATAGGTCCTATTAACCTTTTCAGCTTCGGGGCAGTACTATGGTGGGACCATACTGCCTATGTCAGAATACAGTAAGATTCCCTTGGAAGAAATAAGATTACGATGGTAAGTAATGTCTTCTTCCCCCACTGCCCCAGCCCTAATTAATTTCTCCCTGCCCCCTGATTTCCTCCATCCTTCCCTGCTGAATGAAGTGCCAACAGTGCTCCATTCACCTTTCAAATTGCTGCCCTCTGCACTTTATTACCGTACCTGTCAGCGCCTTGTTTGTGCTCTGTTGTGTTCCAGTCTATACTTGTATTGCTTGTAGCTCTTCGGATGCTGTGCCTAGTTCTTCCTGTCATTTTGTTGTTACTTAATTGTTTCACTTATCTTTTTGATTTGTGTGACTGACTGTTGTAACTTACTGCTGTACTCGCTTCATTCTCCCCTCCCCAGGATTTATCTGGAAACGAGTTATTTCAACTCAGTATGTTTTTCCTGGTAAATCTTGAACTAAATAAATAAATCAGTCAATCAGTCAGTCTTGGCAGGCAGCACTGTAGTTAGTCACAATCTATTCACTGACAGTGACAGCAATGATCCGGAATTTCACCAGGACTTGAGATGTTATACTATAGTTCTTTCACCATTGGGCCAAATGACAAATGTTGCCAAACTGCACATGCAAAATATAATATTGCCTTTCCAACTGCAGTGACTGTTTGGCAGTTTGAATTGTGGTTTATCATTTAACTACAGAAATGGTTAGCAAAAAGCAATTTGGCAAATGGCAGCCTGAACACTGTGATGAATCAGTTTCCTCCTGACTGGTTATTTTGTGGAGATTACTTTAATGCTTATCCACTGGCAGTGATAGCACTGATTTATCTGTTTCAGCATGAATGCTTGCCATATGGAGATCACCTCAGCATTAACATTATAAACAAGCAGGCACTGCCTAAGTAACATGTAATAAAATACATGATAGAGTGTAAAGCAATTAAAATTCAATTATGTTATCGAAGCATAGAAATTGTCGGCAGATAAGGACTGCCAGGCCCATCTAGTCTCCCTTAATCCTACACTAGTTTATGCCCTTTTTGGCTTTTTGCATTGTTGTACAGTAGCTCAGACCTTTGTATTGTCTATGGATATTGAATGCTAAGTCGGGAAACCAAACTGCATTGCTTATTAGGAAAGGGAGGTTAACTTGAAGAAAACTAATGGTTGACCAGGCTTATTCTTTAATAAACATGTTGTTGTCAAACATTTGGTATTTACTTATTTATTCAATTTTGTTAACCAGGTAGGACCATTGGAACACAAAGACACTTTTTCAGGGGCGACCTGGAGTTAATTATGGAGAATACAAAACAATGTTGATTTTACTGTGACAAACAATACATAGGTTAATAAAGCATGCTAAGACAGATACATGCTAGCACTTGGAACAATATACACAAGGTTACAGGTTTTGTTTGGTTGTGTCTCATTACAGGCGTGCAAATCTCAAAGCCGTTTCCAGAGTCTTTGGTCCCAGGGATGCAAATTTAATAAGTGTGTAAGATCAGCACCACTTACTAAGTAAGTCAGAATGTATGTATGCAGCACCCTATCCCTGGGGCTCAGGGCACCGTACAAATACAGGCAGTGACAGTAACAGCAAACAATAAACACATTAAATAAATAACAAGATAAAACAATATAAGCAATATAAAAACGGCTAGGGTAACTATGCTTAGGTGAATTAACGGATCCCAACAGCAGAGTTGCAGACATTTCTTTATTTATTTATTGATTGACTGACCAATTGATTGATTCATTCTTTCATTAACTTATGTATTCTTTTTTTTATTTAGTTATTTATTTATTTGGTAACTGGGTTGACTCTTGGGCAGAAACTTCCTGTTTACAAGAGTGACCCACGGGGAGGCAAACATACACATATAGATAACAGGATATATAACGTAAGTACAGTTACAAGATAATCATATATAGCCTAAGTATACTGGGTAATGCAGAATAAAACATACATTTCATGAACTGGTATTAAAACGCTTATCTATACATGAAGACTTGTTGAAATGAAGTCATAATCTATGTTTAATTATCAGTATTTCAGTTTTTAGGTAAGCCAAAAAGTACAATTAATATGAACCATTAGTACATTCTTTTTAATTAGTTCACTTGATGTAAGCTTGGCTGGTGCAGCCTACCAGCGGAGACAGTGACTATGAAGGCAGCAGAGGCCTTCAAGATAAGTCTGGACACATTTCTGTTTACCGAGGGAATCACAAGTTACCTTGGGCTGTAGTGTGGGTATGGAATGCCTATAAATTGGTACATGTTGACACAGCAGATTGCTTCATTCCTGCTTACGAAGTAGGGGGCCAGACTAGATGGAACTAGAGTAACTTTACTGTGAATCTTTCTAAGCTTCATGTCGTCTCCTTAATCTGGTGGTTTATATATTTATTTCTAGAACTTTTGGGTTCTTTGAGTACATGATACCCCACTTGCATGGCCCAGTAGTTCCGGGGGTAGCTGGTTGTGCTACCATGAGTGTGACCCGGTTTCACGTCAGAACAATCCCGACTCTCAGACCCATACTGGAGGAATTATGGGAACACCGCAAAGGCAACACTCATGGACTTTAAGGGGAGGGTGGCAGCTGTCCCTCATGGGCTCCTCCTCTAGCATTGTGAGCCATTCCAGTCACAGGGAGGAGAGATGGATACAATTATAAAGTGAGGGAGTGCTCCCAACCAATGGGAGCAGTCCTTTCCTCTATGCCTGAGACACTATTATTATATGAAGAGTGTCTGACATGCAGTTGTCCTAGAAACAGGCATGTACAGGGAACATTTTTAAAATGTTAATATATTTATTATAGTGTATGGTTATCCCCTATTGTGTATGGAATTCCGCACACAGAATTTTCCTGTTATGGTACAGTACAGAGGGCACAGAAGGTTGTTATGGTATTGTTCTGACATCAGACCAGTACCATAACAACTTTCTGACTTTTAGCTGCCACCTGATTGGATAATGACGCTGCTCGCGGAAAAAAAAATCATCAGAAAATGGCGGCAGCATTTAATAATGAGCAGCTAAGCAAGGCAGTTTGGACACGGACACTGACAGGTGGCTCCGTAGTACCAAACAAGATTTATCTTTGTTTTTTTATTTTAAAAACGCCATGGCTGTGGATCGCATTTCTTTAGCTGCAATGGGACAAATTGATGTGGTCAGCACCGACACGTCACAGTGACAGGAGAGAGGAGTGACAGTGATGTGTGCCAGAGAGAGAGTGGGAGCAATAATGGAAGGTACTGACAAAATTCTGTAACTAGAACGTTTCAATACGGTCTAACCATACACTATATAAAACACTGGATAGGTGACCATCCACAGCTAAGTATGCTATGCTTAAAGTTGAACCAGCATAATATTCTGTGGTGATTTGCATATGTAGCCCAGGATGCTCTGCATTGTGGAGGCATGTGTGATTTTTTATTTCTCTGAAACTTGGCTTCCCAGCCAAATGCCCTTTGGGGTAACCATTGCCTCAGTGCTTGCACACAGAGGTTCTTTGTCTTTTAAATCCACAGCTAAGGCTGTGTTTCCACTGAGGGAAGTGATGACATCATAGAGACCTCTCAAACTTCGCTCTCGAGGTCGCCATGATGTCATTACTTCCCTTGATGGAAACACAGCCTTGTCCTGGATGGTCACCCCTCCACTATTTATTCTATTTGATCAATCTTGATTGATAATATATTAATACTGCCACTGAGATCACTCTCATGATTGTAAGATCAGTCTCACACCCTTAGGGTATCAGAACCATTCACATTCAATTCACAGTTCTCATACCCTAAGAATGCATGTGAGACCACTCTTACATCCATAGGGGTGTTTCTTCGGCAGTATTAACATGTACAACAGTAACAAACACTGGGATGTGTGGCAGTGTGATGTCCCCCATCCCAATTAACTGACTACTAGAGTGGTGCAGAATGCAGAATTCTGCCAACAGAATTTATGTGGAATGGCAATTCCACTTCAGTTGCCAGAATTCCATTTTGAATTCTGCGGGATTCTGAAAATCATTCCTACATAAACCATGGAATGAGTTGACCACAGAGTAAATAAACAGTGGAATAATATTACATGGATGGCAGAAAAGGAATCCGCGATTTATGTTATCCATGGACTAATCTGTGAATAACAAATAGAATAGTGGACGGCCAGTCATGTACAACAAGCTCAGGATTTCATCAGGACCACAAGATGGAATCCACAGATCTTACTTCAAGAGGGCTCTTGCAAGGCCTGCCTGGTGGCGCTGAGGGTTGAGGTGCTGGACGCCACACCCCGCGCCACACCGGCGACCTGAGTTCGGCAGCAAGCTCAGGCGCCGGGGGTCGGCAGGGACATGGAGAGGACTGAGTGCCCGCTGGGCTGCTCTCCTCCCGGGGAGGGTGGGGATAGCCGGTGCACCAGCAGCTCAGGTGGAGATCGGGGCGCTGCAGTGCGTGGGCTGCATCGAACAGCATGCTGACACAGGCAGGGTTGCCATGTGCTGCAGCGTCAGGCATGTACACGGAAGGGGGAGGTCACCAGAACAGGGAAACAACCAGCTCTGTGGGGTAGGCGATGGCACCTGTCCCCCATGCCCTCTGCCGGGTCCACCTCGCCTGGCCTTCCAGTTCCTCTGCCTAGGCCCTCACCTACAGCCAGAGACTGACTTGAAAGTGCGCCCAATGAGGAGGGTTGGCCCCACCCTGAAGGGGTTAAGCCAGGTGGTGCTGGCTGTGGGGAGGGGGGGGAGAGAGAGGAGGCACAGGTAGAGGGGACCTCAGGCAGGCAGGATACGGGCAGGATGCCTGAGAGAGGCTCCGCAGGGCTGTGACCGGAGGAAAATAAATAAAAAAAAAAAAGAGGGCTCTTGCAGTAGGTATTCTCATATAGGACTAAGCTGCCAGGTGTCAGGACCCCACTGAAAAATTTATAGCTAGCAGTCTCTGGTGGGGACCGCCTATGTCAGGTGACCAGCGTCACATGACGGCGAGTATAAAGGGGCGGTCCCCCATTCCTGCCTTCCAGTTCTTTCCCGACATCGGCTTATGAAAGTTCCTCATGGTAGAACAGCGCTCATCAGTCGTTCGACGGTCTTTAGTTTTCAAACTTTTTCAACCTAATTCTCTATCTTTTCGATTTTCTTCAACAATTGCTGTATATGTCGTCCCTGATGCCCTCTGAATTCCATAAAAACAAGTGCGACTCGTGTGGTTCCCACCTTCCACACAAGGACGGCCACTCCTTATGCCTCTTCTGTCTGGGCCCAGACCACCCTGCGGAGAAGTGCCAGCACTGCCAGAAGTTCAACTCCGCTACCCTCAAGCGAAAGCAGCAGTCCCTGGAAGTCCACATCCTCAAGAAGAAAATGGCCTCCATGGAAAAAGAGTTAAAAAAACTTAGGCATCTACTTCCCCTGAAGGTCATTAAAAAAAAGCGTGACAAGGAGAAGCACAGGGAGCAGGAATCATCTTCCACAGCAGCTGCGACTTCAGCTGGAGTTGCAGCCCTCAAGGTAACATCCCCTCCAGGGGATCGCTCCGACAGCCATCTTGTGGTTACTAAGAAGGTGTCGCCCCTTCCGTCAGGCTCATGCTCAAGCCCATCGGGAGCCTCCGGGGTAAAGGAGGCCTCCGCTTCCGTTAAGGCCGCCCCTACCTCGTGGCCTTCCGGTCAGAGCGGGTCCAGTAAGTTGGACGTTGGTTCTACCAATGCACGCCTGGACAAGGCTGCTAAGTCACTTGCTTCAAGCGCCCAGCCAAAACCCCTTCCAACAAGGCCATCACTCCTCCATGATTTTCCTTGGGTAGAGAGTCCGTTAAGTTGGACGCCGGCTCCTCCGACGTCCGCCTGGACACAGCCGATAACTCGGATGCCGACTCCCCCGACGACTGCCCAGCCAAGAAGCATGCACCAGACCCTATTGATCAGTCTGATGCCCCAGACTCTCCGCAACGTCTCACCATGTTGACCACTGAGGTCACTGCGTCCCCTCGACCAACACCCAGGGATTTTAACCCTCCCTCCCCGGTTGTCACCGAGGATATAGAGACACTGCCATCAGGACTCCCTCCTCCTGCACCGGAACCCCTGATGCCGGATCCTCAGACGCCGGTCCCGACGCCAGCTGACCCGATGCCATCCAACGTCCCTTTGCCTGATGGAAGACCTCTTCCTCCATCAGGTCCGTCGGACCCACTCGACGGTATACCCATGATGGGCCCAACACCCACGGGGCCAGCGCTTCCACCGTCTGGTCCACCAGCAGGGCCTCTGGCAGGTCTCTGTGCTCTGTCAGAGCCCCTGGTGCTGGGGTACCCAACACCGCAATACCCAGTGCCAAGGTACTCGGCTCCACAGTACCCGATGCCACAATATCCGGCACCACAGTACCCAACGCCTCCATATCCAATGCTGGGCTTCCCACTGTCGAGTTATGGATATTCCTTTTACGGGTACCCTCAGTACCCATATCCCTCACCTCCTCCACCTCCGCCACCCACTCCTCAGCCGCTAGCGGACTTGAAGGAGACCTTGGCCTCCTGGGCTGAGGCCAAGGCTCAGCTCACCCGGGAGGTCGAGAGTCATCTCCCGATGCCAGATCCGATATCGTATCCCCTTCGTTGGAGACTGGAGACTCCTTCCCCCCTTGCCCGACACCAGAGGAGAGCCCTCTGGTGCCCGAGGCGGGGAGGATACACGCCTCCGGAACCCCCAGAGAAGTTGTCCTCCCCCTCCTAGGGAGGAGTCTTCTTCCTCTTAGTCAGAAATTTCTGACTTGGACTCAGAGTCTGGCCACTCTGACCCTGAAGACGATCCCCATACTCCGGAATGCCCCAGGCTGAGGGATCCTCCGAAGTCCCCTCCGGAGGACCCTTCCTTTCTGGAGTTACTGAAGAAAATCCAGGTAGTACATCAGTGGCAGTCAGTGGAGCCAGACCCACAGCATAAAAAAACTCGCTGTCCATCTGGATCTGCCCGAGACTTCTCCTACACTGATCCCACCCTGGATTGAGCCTCACGCAGATCTTGTTTCCACCATTTGGAAGCAACCTTTCAGGTTAGCCCCACTTCCGAGGAAGGTGGACAGGCTATATCAGGCTCCTGAGGGTATAGACTTTCTTAGCCTTCACCCCAAGGCAGACTTGGTCATCATCAGTGCCGCTCACGGCCGCTCCACCAATCCTAAACACCTCAGCTCGTCTCTGCCTGATAAGGAATCTCGGCATCTGGATCAGTATGGGAAGAAGATTTACTCCTCTTCTACCCTAAGCATCAGGGCCCTTAACTATGTGGCAAATATCGGGGATTTCCAGAAGACCATCTTTAGCCTGGTGGAATCTAAATTGGACTCCCTCCCTGAGTCACAGACTAAGCAAGAAGTGGGTACCTTGTCCGTTCTGCTCACTCAGCCTGTCAGCACATGCTACATGCCACTTACAATGCGGTGGACACAGCTGGAAGGAGCTCGGCCTTCGCCATAGGCCTACGGTGTAATACCTGGCTTTGCGTGTCAGGTTTGGTCCCGGAGGTACCATCCGCAATACAGGATGCTCCCTTCAGGGTTCGGTGCTGTTCGGGGGTGATGTCAAGGACATCATTACTGAACTGCAAGAGAAGGGTACCGCAGTCAAGTCTGTCCAGACTTAGTACAGGCCCCCTCAGGGGCAGCGGCGTCCTTTTTGTCTCCAAAACTGACAAAGACAAAAGCTGCAAGGAAAATGTGCCAACAAACGTCGGGCCCCTCCAGCAACAAAGACCCCCCCCCAGCAAAAAGCTGCACGAGCCTTGGCTGCTATGCTGCCCCACACCTCCTGACTCCCTGCCTCTCCCACTGCCTCTGGAGGTTCCCGAGGAGCTGGTGGGGGGGAGATTTCCTCCCATCTGCCGCATTGGGAGAGGATAACATCAGACGCTTGGGTGCTCCAGTTGATATTGGCAGGACCACTCAATAGAGTTTCAGCAGAAACTGCCCCCAAAACCACCCCCTCAGTCATCTTACTCATTGCAACATCTTCCTCTGGTTCTAGAGGAAATCATCTCCCTTCTCTTGAAGGCGGCGATAGGCCTCCTGAGGAAGCTCTAATGAGTGAAGCACCGGGGTAGCTGTGAGCCGTTGTTTTTGATCAGCTCTCTGCTTGTGGCAGAAGTTATTTACTTTCAATAAACCAGCAAGTTTTGCTTGACCATTTGGACTACTGCCTATTTACTATCTGCTATTCTACAATCCGTGAGTGCAGAACTGTTTTGGCTTTTGGTTATGTTGGGGCTGCACGCCTTGTTTCTGCACCAACTCGCTCCCAGGTGCAGGCAAGTTTGAATTGTGGTGATAGAGCCAGTCCCCACTCATCTTTGGGGGACAGGGTACTATTCCCATTTCTTCCTAGTTCCAAAGAAGACAGGAGATCTGAGTCCAATTCTAGACCTCAGCTCCCTGAGCATGTTCGTGGAGTACAAATGCTTCAGAATGCTCTCTTTGCAGAGCCTTCTACCTCCACTTCGGCCGGGACTGTGGCTATGTGCTCTGGACATGCAGGATGCCTACCTGCATATCTCCATGTGCCCTTCCACCACAAATTCCTCCGGTTTTGTTTTCAGGGGGACCACTACCAATTTAAGGCCCTCCTATTTGGTCTTTCCTCGGCCCCCTGAGTGTTTACCAAGTGCCTGTCGGTGGTAGCGGCTCACCTGCATACCAAGGGAGTACAGGTATTCCCACACCTGGACGATTGGCTCCTGGTGGACTCGTCCAGGGAGGAACTCCTGCACTCCCTTTCCCTTACCCTGCAGGTTTTTACCAGCCTGGGTATCACCATCAACCAGGCCAAGTCTCACCTGGTCCCTTGCCAACGCCTCCAATTTATAGGGGCGATTCTGGACACAACCATCGGCAAAGCCTTCTTGCCTCCGGACAGGGTAGACACTCTTCAGAATCAGGCCCGTATTCTGTCCGGCCGCAGGAGGGTCAGAGCCAGGTCAGTCCTCTGCCTCCTCGGGCTAATGGCTGCCATTCCGACAGTCCCGTTCGCTCGGCTCCATATGAGGATCTCTCAATGGACGCTTCAGTCGCAATGGGACCAGACCAGAGACAATCTAGACCAAGAGGTACTAGTATCAGATCCCATGATCGGGGACTTGCAATGGTGGATGGTTCAGGAGAACCTGTGTCTGGGAGTGCACATCTGCATCGATCCCCCCTCCCAGACGTTGATGACAGATGCATCAGGAGACAGCTGGGGTGCCCATCTAGGGTCTCACAGACTCAGGGCAGCTGGTCCCAATTCAAGCAAAACCTGCACATAAATGTGCTCGAACTGAGGGCAGTGCTTTATGCCTTCAAGCTCTGATTCCCTTCATCCTCCCCGGTCATCTCCTCATATAATCAGACAACATGTGTGTAGTCTGGTACCTCAGCAAACAGGGAGGCACGTTCCTACTCCCTGTGCAGGGAAGCGAAGAGAGTTTGGCATTGGGCAGCCCAGCATCACCTCCACTTGACTGCAGTTCACATCCCTGGATTGGAAAACACACTGGCAGACGAACTCAGTCGGTCCTCAGCCAGGTCCCACGAATGGGAATTAGATCAGCAAGTTGTAAACAATATCTTTCAGTGATGGGGAACACCTCAGATAGACCTCTTTGCCTCTCCCTAAAATGCAAAACTTCCCACCTTCTGCCCGCTCGCTCTAGGGCGAGACATTTTTTGTCGGGACGCTCTGTCTCTCGGTTGGAGGGACAGATTCGTTTATGCCTTCCCTCCCATTCCTTTAATTCTGAGGGCCCTGAAAAACTCATATCAGAAGGAGCTTGAGTGATTCTCATTGCTCCCTTCTGGCACAGGCAAGTTTGGTTCTCTCTTCTGCAACAGTTTTCAGAGGAACCTCCTCTTCCTCTGTAGCAACAATTGCTGACCCAGGTCGGGGGACCCTTTTTCATCCAGGTCTCAGATCCCTTCATCTCCATGCATGGCTCCTGCAGACATAGCTAAAGCCCGCTTTGGAGTCTCTTCTCTGGTAGCAGACATTTTGGTGGAGGCCAGGAAGCCTTCCGCCAAATCCACCTATGCCATGAGGTGGAAACAGTTTTCTATCTGGGCAAATTCAAAAGACTTTTGAGCTCTTCCCCGTGCCCAGTCAACAAAATCCTGGACTACATGCGTCACCTCTTCGATCTGGTCTCAGCCATTCCTCGTTGAAAGTCCACATGGCAGCTATCTCAGCCTACCACATTCCATTTGGAGACAGGATTTTTGCTCAGTTAGAAGTCTCTAAGACGTTTCTCAGAGGGGTTCTCCATTTGAGACCCCCCCATCTACATTCCTGCCCCTCCTTGGGACTTGAATTTCATCCTGGAGAAGCTTACTCTGCCTCCCTTCGAGCCAGCAGCTCCAGCTGATTTGAAATTTCTTTCTTGGAAGACACTCTTCCTAGTGGCCATCACTTTGCTCGGCGAATTTCCGAACTTCAGGCCTTAATGTGTAAAATCCCGTATTTGATTTTTCACAGGAAACATGTGGCTCTACGCACCAACCCTAAGGTGGTGGCTGAATCTATGCTGAATCAATTCATTGAGTTACTGGCTTTCTTTATGCAACACTCCAATCAAGGGGGACTACCTCTTGCATACTTTGGATGTTCACAGAATCCTGAGATACTACACCAATTGGACCAAGGATCTCAGGAAAACTGATCAGCTTTTTGTCTCCTTTGCTCACAAAAGTGAAGGCAATGCTGTTTCTAAGCAATGCCTATCAAAGTGGTTGGCGAATTGTATCACTTTCTGTTACGACAAATACAATAAGACCCTTTCTGGTCAAGTCAGAGGTCACTCCACCAGAAGAGTAGCTGCCTCTGCAGCTTGTTTCAAAATTGTGTCAGCGGAAGACATCTGTGCAGCTGCAACTTGGACTTCCGTCTATACCTTCATGAAACACTACAGTTTGGACACCGCCTCTCATCGTAGAGCAGGCTTCAGGTTGGCTGTCCTACAAGGTCTCCTTTCGTGAGACCCGTTCAGCCCTGAGGTTCCATGCTATGGATAACAATCTTCCTCCCGACTGCTTTTCCTTGTTCCAGACTGCTTGGGACTCAGCCCTATATGTGAATACCTATTGCAAGAGCCCTCTCAAAGTAAGATAGTACAGTTATGTAAAAACGTACCGTAAGAAAAAATTACTCACCTTGGTAATGTTGTTTCTTCTAATGGAGTCTTGCTATATTATAGACATTAGCAGTTTGTTCCAGCTGTAGAACTGCTCCGGAGTGAAATGGTTAAAACCATTCCAAAATAGAATTTTGGCATGAGAGCAGCCTATCTGTGTCCTTTCAAACTTGAACTGTCAGATCTTTTGAGCCAAACTCACTAAGGTCTGTGTGGAAACTGTAACCTACACTAGCCAAATGGCTACCTAATAATAACAACCATTGATGGTCCCAACACCCAAGACTCAAGTCAGGGGACCAGAAATACTAACACCATTCTAATAATATGAAATGGAACATAAGTATAATAAAACACACACACGCGCATACATACACACCCCAAAGTCCCAAAGGGACAAAATGCTAACAGGACATAAGTAGTGCCCACACTAAGTTGCCCGCACCCACCAAGTAGAGGTTCTGAGAGGGCAGGTTGGGAGGTCTATAATGTAGCAAGACTCTATTAGAAGAAACAACATTACTAAGGTGAGTAATTTTTCTTCAAACAACATGAAGTCTTGCTATATTATAGACATTAGCAGAATACACAGCAGTACCTCCATGGAGGAGGGCAGAACCTACTTAGGGAATAGGCTCTGAAGAACAGCTATGCCAAACCGAGCATCTCTCCTGGCCTGGACATCCAGGGAGTAATGCTTGGTAAAAGTGTGTACCGTTTTCCAAGTAGCAGCCTGGCAAATCTCTAATAAAGAGATATCTCTGGCAGCAGCTAGAGACGCAGCTGTACCCCTGGTAGAATGAGCCCTCAAACCGGGGGGGGGGCTCTGCCCACTTTCTGATAACAAAATTGGATACAAGAGACAATCCACCTGGCTATTGATCTCTTAGTGGCAGGTTTGTCTTTCCCAACTTCACCATAGGTAAGGAAAAGTTGAGGATTCGAACCTGTGACCTTTGGTACGCCTATATAATAACAAGAGCTCTCTAACATCCAGGTTGTGCAACCTCCTCTCACCCAGAGGAGGATCAGTGAAAATACTGGAAGGGAGATAGATTGATTAAGATGGAAATCTGAAACCACCTTAGGCAAAAACTTCCTATTAGTCCTAAGGACTACCTTATCCCTGTGGAAAGAAATAAAGTCAGTCTCCACTGACAAGGCTTGCAATTCACTTATGCGTCTGGCAGAAGTGATAGCCACTAGAAAACAGTTTTCCAAGTTAGGTACTTAAGCTCTGCAGAAGACAGAGGTTCAAAAGGTTGCATTAACTGGGCAATGCAAACATTAAGGTCCCAAGCAGGGGCGGTTCTCAAAGGAGGATTAGTATGGAGTAACCCTCTAAAACTTGGAAAACACAGTATGAGAGGAAAGAGGGGATGACTTTGCTGCTGACACAAAAGCAGACACAGCTGCCAAATGAACTCTCAGGGTAGCTGGTCTGAGATCCAAGGAATTAAGATGTACCATGTAATCTAACAAAAAGGGCAATTCAGCAGATTCTGGGGAAATATTTTTCCCAGCACACCAAATGGAAAACCTTTTCCATTTAGAACTATAAGTAGCCCTAGTGGAAGGCTTTCTGGAAGCCTTTAGGATCTCAAGAACACCCTGAGAGGTGTAAATCAGCAACTTAACTCCTCAAGAGCCAGGCCTTGAGGTTGAGGGATTTGAGGTCCGGATACCAAACCCTTCCCTGGGCACAAGTCAACAGATTGTGATTCCTGGGAGGCACAGGGAAGATGGACTGTCAGAGACAGAAGGAGGGGTACCAGGGCTGCCTGGCCCAATCCGGGGCAATCAGAATCACCCTGCAAGGCTGAGATCTGATTTTGACTAGTACTTTGAATAGGAGAGGAAAGGGGGGAAAGCATAGAGGAACTTCCCCTCCCAATCCAGAAGAAGGGCATCCAGGGGAACTGAGCCCAGCACTGGAGGCCTGCAACAGAACAGAGGAAGTTTGTGATTGTCTGGGGCTGCAAAAAGATCTATCTGAGGGATGCCCCACCTGGCAAAAACTATCCCTAGCACTTGAGGATCCAGGGACCATTCGTGATGGCCCTGGGAAATCCTGCTGAGGGCATCCGCTAGGACATTGTCCTTCCCAGGAAGATGAACTGCTATGAGGGAAGTGTTCAGGGAATAGGCCAGAGACCACAACTTCATTGCCTCGGTGCACAAGGCCGAAGACCGAGTGCCCCCCTGTTTGTTGATGTACCACATTGTTGTGGTGTTGTCTGTTCTGACTTGTATCACCTTGTCGTGGACAGATGCAGAAAAAGCTTGAAGAGCTAAAAAGACAGCTCTGAGTTCCAGCAAATTGATGTGGAGCAGAGATTCCTGGGGGGACCAAACTCCCTGAGTGGAAAGGTCGCCCATGTGGGCTCCCCAACCCAGAAGGGAAGCATCTGTAGTGAGAGTCAAGTCGTGAGAAGGGGAAATGAAGGAGACCCCCACTCTTAAATTGCTCTGATCCTGCCACCACTGGAGAGCTAGGATCAAGGTTCGAGTCACTGGGACCAACTTGGAAAGGGGGTCTCTTCTCTGAGACCAAAAGGTTCTCAAGTGAAACTGAATGTCTCTCATCTGAAATCTGGCTCCCTGCACAACAGCTGTGGATGCAGCCATGTGCCCCAGGAGCTGCAGAAAGTGTCTGCTGGTCGAGAGACCTGCAGAGTGAAGGAAGAGGCCAGAGCTACTAAATTCCTTACCCTTTCTGGGGGAAGAAAGGCTCTGGCTAGCTTTGTGTCCAATTCTGCCCCTATAAAGGTGAGTACCTGGACTGGTTCCAGAACCGACTTTGGTAGGTTTAGCAGAAAACCCAGGGAGGTGAGAAGCTGCTGGGTGACCTGCAGGTGAGATTTTACCTGTTCTGGGGACTGACCTACAATGAGCCAGTCGTCTAGATAGGGAAAAACAGCAATCCTCTGCCTCCTTAAGTGGGCCACTGCCACTGCTAGACACTTTGTGAATACCCTTGGAGCAGAGGTAAGGTCAAGGGCATTGCTCTGAACTGGTAATGACCTGAGGGCAGTTCTAATCTGAGGTACTTTCGATGGGATCTTCTGATTAGGACATGGAATAGGCATCCTTGAGGTCCAGGGAGGCTAGCCAGTCCCCTGGCCTTAGGGAAGGTAAAATCATTGCCAGAGTTACCATTTTGAACTTTGGTTTCAAAAGATGCTTGTTCAGATATCTGAGATCTAAAATGGGCCGCCATTCTCCTGTCTTTTTTGGGGTAAGGAAGTATCTGGAATACAGACCCCTGCCCTGATGCAGGGGGGAACCCTTTCTACTGCTCTGAGAGCTAACAGGGATGAGACCTCTGTTTCCAGAGCGAGGGTCTCTGAAGCACTTGTAGAAAAGTCTGCTTCTCAACTTGGGAAACTTTTGAAGCTGAGAACCAGACCCTGGCTTACTACTTCCAGAACCCACTTGTCTGAGGTTAAAGAAGCCCAATTCTGACTGAAGTAAGCCAGCCTGCCCCCACTGGTACAGGAGAATCGGCCCTGGGCACCCCATCAAGGTGCCTGTTTCGCAGGAGCTTTAGGTTGGGGGGTGGGAGCAGGTCTGCCCACCCCTCGTCTGCCCCTGCCTCTGAAGAAGCCCCTCTGAGCAAAGGCAGAGGAGGCCTAAGTCTGGTAGAAAGGCCTGTGAAAAGGCCTACCCCTACCCCTGGGGGCATGCCTTTGAGGAGTGGCTTGCCGCTCCTTAGCCTGGGCACTCTTGTAAGCAGTCCTATATTCATCCATCTTCTTCATGTAATTCTCTGTCTGCTCTCCAAACAGAGAATTTCCACCACAGGAAAATCCATAGCCTTAGTCTGGGTATCCTGTGACAAACTAGTACACCTGAGCCAGGCCAACCTACTTAAAATCTACAGATGTGGCCATGACCCTAGAGGAAACATCATTAACATCCACAGCAGCATGAAACTGAACCTTAGAGGCTTCAATGCCATCAGCAGCCACCTGTTCTAGTTCACTAGCCAGCTGGCCATGGGCTTGCTTGGCGAATTGCATAACAGTATCCCATCTAGTTTTTTGATACCTAGCTACATAAGCCATATAATTTGCTTGCCTGAGTCCCAGAGAGGCTGCCATATACTGTTTTTTTTTTGCCATGGCATCAATCTTCCTGGAATCCTTGTCAGGAGGATGTGAAGCCAAGGGAATATTAGCTTTATCACAGGCAGCAGCCTGAACTACCCCAACATGACTGCATTGCTGAGAAAGGAATTCTGTATCAGGGCCTGACAATGTATACCTTCTGTCCATCTTTTATCTACAGGAGGCACAGAATTAGAGCTTTTAAAATTTTAATTGTTTGTTTCCTAAAAGACTTATGTAAAGGAATAGACAATCTCTAGACTCTGGAATATCCATCATTTCTACAAAATCAGGCTCCTCTTGCTCATCCACAGCCTCTTCTAAAGGAAGCTGGAGGGTTTCAGCAACTTTTATAAAACATAAAATGAGATGGGGACTCAGACAGCATAGGGGAGATTCTAAAGGTCTGTCTGGGGAGATGTCCGTTCAATGGTCACACCCAGACCTTCCCAGCCACATTCATACTGTTCATAATCCTCCTCCCTCCTCTGGTTCATAAAATTCCTCAATATCATAATCCTGAACCACTGGGACCGGACGAACCGACCTTTACCAGATAGTGGTGGTTCGGACGGACCCTGAGACAGTGACTGGACAATCTGTATGGCTTTTGTTATCTCTGCAGCAGTTGGAGAAGGAATTTTGGACTCCAGACCTGCTGATTTTCTTGTTTTCTTTACTGGAATTGGTTCCTCAGAACCAGCTTTTCTTTGCCTGAGGAAGTCTGGCCCTGGTCAGAGGGCTCCCTCTGGTTCGGTTGGCACCGAACCGGCTGGCCATCCGGTCAGCGGACTTTTGTCCTCCCTGCTCCTGAGCCTGCCCAATCTTTTTCCAGGGTGGCTGCAGGAAATTCTTACATACCTGGCAGTCTGACTGGAGGTGGTCAAACCTCCAGACATAAACACATGGGGTGTGTGGGTCAGCCTTGGCAAAGACTTCCCCACAAACATCACAGTGTTGAAACCCAGTGGGCCCTGGTTTTTCTTTGGGTTTCTCAGACATAATGCCAGCTCTAACCAAAAACTTGCCCTTTAACGGCAGTGCCAGGTAAGACACCCTTATCGGTTCCTAACCGTGTCACGGGTATTGGAAAACTGTAATAAACTGCTTTTTTTAGAACCGATAAGAACCGGAACCGCACTCTAAAATAGTAACTTTTAGTTTTAAATGAGTTTTAAACCCACTGATCGGTTCAAAACCGAACCGATAACTTACAAGTTCCAACAGACAAAACCTTCATTTACTTACGGTTACCTACAGATAGAGCTTGAACAGAACGGTTTTGCAGTTAAATAGAAACTATTCTCGGTTAAATCCAACCGAGAAAATACTTTTAAACCAGAATGAACCGAGCAGAAGGAGAAATCTCGGAGCGACTGTTCACTGAGGCGAGTAAAGAATCTGACAGTTCAAGTTTGAAAGGACACAGATAGAGCTGCTCTCCTGCAAAATTCTATTTTGGAATGGTTTTACATTTCACTCGGGCAGTTCTAGAGCTGGAACAAACTGCTAATGTCTATAATATAGCAAGACTTCATGTTGTTTGAACAGTAAATCTTCAAGAGAGGCTCTTGCAGTAGGTATTGCCTTCCGCCTCTGTCCCCTAAGTTTCTTTGCTTCATTTCCATGGGGAGTATCCTCTTCTCTCTTTGTCTTGCTCTCTTTGGCCTTTGGCAAGAAAGAACTGGAAGGCGGCATGGGGACCGCTTATACCGACATCGTATGACGCCCATCACCTGACGTGGGGCAGTCCTCTGCCAGAGACTGCTAGCTCTAAATTTTTCCGTGGGGTCCTGACGCCTGGCTGCTTAGTCCTCATATGTGCATACCTACTGTAAGAGCCTCTCGAAGATCTACTGTTTTGGTAAGTTCTTGGGTAACTGTACTTTTTTTGTACAAGACTGGCCATTCACTATTTTCTATAGTATATTAGCAGTCTCTGTTCTGCGACACATTTATTAAAAAAAAAAAAGTACTTTGATTTTGAAGAGAGGGTTGGAATGGCATCAGACGATAGGTACTGTAGTAAGATCCAGATCAGATTCAAACAAGGAATGGTCTATCTGAAAGGAAGGTTAAACGGCTAGAAAACAGTCAATTTCAAAATAGTTGAACAATATAACAGTAACTTTCAAGATAGTTGAACTAGTCTAAAACGGAAAGCTGCAACAAAAAACAGCACTGGCAGCAGCAAGAAATACATTTTTCTTTAAAAAACTGTCACTCTGAGTCTCTGTTGGGAGTCTTCTTTACTGGTATCGATCCTAATGCCTGCTATTTCGGACATTTTGACAATTGCGTGTCATCTGTTTTAAACTGTGATAGTGTTGTTTTGTTTTTTCAGCTATGGCACGCACCTCTGATGATGACTTGTTGTGTAACATCGATCTGACATCACATCAATGGTACAACAGCAGTGTGACGTCAGATTGATGGTACAACAGCATTGAAGCTGTCACTGTATTCCACTTACAACAGAGGCTGATGATATACTATATTCTGCTTTCAACATTGTGGAATTCCGCTGCAGATGGAATTCTGCAGAATTAAGTGGAATTTGCTAAAATTAAGCGGAATTCCATTCCGTTCGCAGGACCATGAAAATTCTGCATGGCACTACTGACTATGTCCTGCGGGGACTCCTACTTCTACACTGATCATTGGAGGAGGCAACAGGAAACAACCTGCTGTGGGAGTAAAGCTGCGGGGGTGTCAAAAAGTGGAATATGAAGGGCTCACGCAGGCTCAGAGTCAGTGTCAGGACCGGAGACGCTGCAGGTGACCAAGGCAGGCAGTTGATAGTGAGGGAAAGTGAATAAAACAATGAATAAATAACAGACCTCTTGTTAAAAGCTCTACAAAAGTGCTGCATTATCCTGCAATAAACCCAAGGGATGCAAATATGATCAGTAAGTACCTTTATTATGTTTATGGTGAATAGTATAAGTAAGCTTTCAAGATCCCCGAGTTCTTTTCTTGATGTGTGTTCTCAATAGATTTTACCGATTCACATATGTATGCTTTCACTCAGCACAGTTCCCTGTCAGATTTCTATATCCTAGATCATTTATTTAATCTCAAGGAACAAAGCTAGTTGCTAAAATAGATCTGTATAGCCTTTACAAAAGACTTGGTTTGCTGTTCTGACTGTTCGGAAAGGGAGGTATAAAAATCATCACTGTGCAACTTCAGATAGACCATAGAATAGCTCTAATTTAAAATGAGCCATAAAAATATTGTAACCTCATTGTTTGCAACATGTCACATTTTCATTGATTATTTTCTGACAGTTCACACCTTCCCATGAATTACTGTTCACATTTTTTAAAAGCTTCAATCCCATTTTATAAGTTGAATGACACACCTGGGGTGTGCAGTCATAAAGGAATAATGCACATCTGAGGCAGTTACGGCACTCAGCTATGCCTCATGCCTAACAACCACCTGAGCCATGATATATGCCCTTATAACTGCTCACTCTGTCATGTGTTATCCCTTACTTCATCCCTATATCTGATTTGGGGTGACGTTCAAGGCAAGGCTTTGCACTTGGTTTTATATCTCACCTTTCATACATGATGTATCCAAAAGCGATTTGCAGTCGGGGGATATTGCCACCTTTTTCAGTGCACAGGGAAATTCGAAGAATACAGAGATAGATTAGAGAGACTACAGAGAGATTAAGCACAGGGAGGTTACTTGAAATGTTTAGCATCCCAGAGTTAGTAAGTGGGGGTTGAGGGATTCAAACCTAGGTCTACTGGATTTCTGGGTTCACAGTGCTGCACTTTAAGTGCTAGGTAAAAAAGCCTTTCTTGAAGGGCAGAATATGCATATTATAGTGGAATCCATGCCAAATTCTGTTCTGTGCTCTCCAGTGGAGAAAAGGAAGAGCAGAAATTAAACAAATTTGAGAGAGGTTTTCTCAAGTTTATTTTAAGTGCATGAGTTTGGACCTGTTTGAATTGTGTTCCAGTTACAGCTTTACGAGAGCACAGTTCCTGACCTGGAAAAAAGGTCACTGATCCTATCTAATGCCTGTTCTGCATTTTTGCTGTGTTGCATAGGTGTTGATTATGCCACAGCTATAAAAAGTAATCAAGTGTGTGACAAGAAAGCCTGTTTTCATAGTGCCTTATTACAGAAGCTGTTGCCAAAGTAAAGAATGAATAGATGACTGGAGAAGCATGGTTAATGCATATTTGTATTCCTTTGTGCTGACTTCCACACATTTGAGTTGTTTGGCTTGTCAATTGCAGCAACAAATAAAGAGAGCGGAAGTCTGTCACTTTAACTAATACAAGATACACAGTACTTTATAAAAAGATGTTTCTTGGTAAAATGCACTCCCTTCTTCAGTATGGCTTTTGTAGAGAACTGTCCCTTCTTTTCTTAAAAAAATGATGCAAAAATCTCAAATGAAACATGAAATCAGAAACAGTCCAACATAAGACAAAAAAAGAAACACTATGTGGAAACATATGCCAAGGTGTGTTTTCTGTTTTGTTTCTGTGCAAAATAAATATGGCAGGTATGGGAGAAAGCTACACTATGGTTACAGTATATGCACTATACAGGTAGTATTAGGACCATTTTTCACCCCAAGAATTCTTTAGCATCTATTGACAGATGCAGTATGCCAGCTGCATTCAGCTGCCCCGGAGAGGAGGAGTCCATGCAAATGAAGAAGGCATTGGCCAGTCAGGATACAGATAGAGTAGAGTGCTGCCTGCAGTCAGCCTGAGGGACCTCAGAACTTTTTTCTCCGCTGACCTGGCAACACTGCCTCGGAGCTTTCCTCTTCAGAGACCTTCCTGAGCCATTTTCTTCCCTTCTGAGTGCTGCTTTCAAGGTATTTTGTATAATTTCTTCATTTAATCTTTTTTTACAGCTTCTGTGCTGGGTTCCGTGCAGTCACGTTTTTTTTGGTGTTTTTCCCGCTTCAACGTTTTTTCTGAAATAGAAGTCACCCACATGCGATAAATTGCATCGTTTTTATTTAATTTACTAGTTTCAGTAATTTGCATTGGTGTTTTAATGCTTCTGTGATAAAATCATCGAGTTGTTTTTCCACGCGCATGTGCTAATTTTCCGTTGCGCACCAGCACGAATTTCTGGAACCCTCTTTTTCTGTAGTCTGTTTAAATTTCATGATATTTGAAGGGTAATCCCCTCATTCTCTGGGGAGAGACCTTTGGTTTTACTGTGCAGTGGACTTTCTGTTGGCAAGAGGTATGGAGGTGGTTTCTGTCTTTTTCCACTGTTGTGAAGAAAACAAAAAAAGCTTTTAATCTCGGTCAGGCTAATTTTGATTTGGTTAGCTTTTTGGCCTAATCCTTTATCATGGCCTCTCAGTCTACCTCCTCCTCCTCCTCTAAAAGTGCTGAGGAAGGTACTGCAAGTCAACACAGAACTAATGAAAAGTCCTCTAGGGACTCCAGTGATACCAAGTCTGGTAGAAGTAAAAATTCTAGTCAAGCCTCTAAAAGAATTTCGGAGCAGGTTTCTGATCCTGCCCCTCCTAAAAGGACTAAGAAAGATAACATCACTACTTCCCCTCCTCCTGAAAGGCCTTCGGAGACAGTAGCTGATAAACATGTGCCCTCTGCAGACGATTTGGCTAAAGCCTGGCATTTATATCAGACTTTACAGTCTATGGGCGATATTTTCTCGGCTCCTGCTGGACCGAGTGATCCTCTCCTCAACGACCCCTATGCCCGGGGTTTTTATTTTGATGAAGGAGAGGATCAAGGTTATGAACTGCCTCATGGGGACCCTCTTAAACCTGACGGCCACCCTGGGACTGGAGCAAATGATAATGATATAAATGAAGAAGTCTCTTCCTTTTACATTTCTAAAACAGATGGTGGACACGCTGAACTTGCCTCTCCAGGATGACATCGATCAGAGATGGAAGATGACTACGTGAGATAATGGGCATTTCCTCTCTAAGAGGCTCATCCTCCCTATACACAACTCATTGAAGAGAGTACTTTTAATGTTCTGGAAACCCCCTCAACTTCTCCCGGGGTGGACAGATGAATTGAGAAAAAATACCAGCTGCTGATTTTCTTTGTACACATCCAGATCACAAAGGGGTACTTCAGACAGTGGCTTGTGACAAAGCCAATGTGCCACTTTCCGCTCTGCCACCAGAAGAAGACTTTAAGAAAATAGACATTATGGGTAAGAAATCTTATGCTACCGCCTCTCTCCTGCTGCGCATGTCTTCCTTCATGGCATATGCAGCTAGATATCAGAGGGCACTACTGAAATCTATACTGGTCATAGTGCAACATGGAGTGGACACTATGCCCAGGGATGTTTCTGAAACTGTCAAGCGGGCCGTGGAAGCCGCAAGTACCAGTTGCACATGACCGTAGATAATAATGACACAGCCTCTAGGGTCATGGCCCAGGCTATTTCCTTCGATGCTTTGCTTGGTTAAGAACTACCAGTCTTACCCAGGATGTCCAAACCCAGGAGCTAGATTGTCCTTTGAGAATAACTCTCAGTTTGGGAAACATACTGAAACCTATATGAAAAGAATAGATGATTTCAAGCATACATACAAAGAGTAATTCAGCTAAGGAAACCCCTCCCTCTCAAAGAGCTCACCACAGAGGAGGTAGGGGGGGTTACTTTCTAGGATGTTCTTCCCTATGCAGTATCCCACAGATTTCCTCTCAGTCGAGAAGGTTTTCAGGGTAGAGGCAGGAGGGGCCAAAGAAGAGCTAATCCCTCTTCTGTCACTTCTACTCAGTATAAACAGCAGTCTTCCTGACTCTTTGTTGGTCGCCTCCCTTCCCCAGTGGGGGCAGGCTCTTCACTACCTCCACCATTGGCATCTAGTCATTTCAGACAAGTGGTCTTGGAGGTAGTGCAGCAGGGCCTATCCCCTCAGTTCTAAAGATTTCTCCTTCTCCATGGGTCCTTACGTCCAACTCCCTCCTCTCCATCAGAACAGTTGTTGCTGGAGGTGGAGGTCAAGAACCTCATGAAGGTCAAGGCCGTGGAACGAGTTCCGCGCTCCCAGTGGGGAAAGTGTCTTTACTCCAGATATCTTCTGACCTTAAAGAAAACAGGGGAATGGCATCCTATTCTAGACCTAAGGTAGCTGAACAAGCATCTGACTAAACCAAAGTTCAAGATGGTAACTTTGACTCTGGTCATTCATCTTTAAACCAGGGACTGGCTAGTCTCCCTGGATCTGAAGGACGCCTATTTTCATGTACCAATAAGGTAATCCCACAGAAAGTTCCTCAGATTCTGGCTGCCTTCAGGCCATTACCAGTTCGCAGCCATGCCTTTCGGGCTCACCTCTGCTCCCAGGGTGCTCACCAAGTGCCTAGCAGTGGTAGCAGCTCATCTCAGAAGACAGGGAATCTCCGTCTTCCCATACCTGGATGATTGGTTAATTGTGGTCAACTCATCCCAGGCCATTTCTCAGGCCCTGATCCAGACAAGACAGACCCTAGAGTCTCTGGGCTTTCTCATCAATGAACAAAAGTCACATTTTCAGCCTGCCCAAATTCTTCAATTCATAGGGGCTCAGACAATCTCAGGATTGGGGTACCCTTTTAACTCCTCAACTTTCTCAAATTCTGACTACCAATGCTGCCCTCCTAGGATGATTGCCCACCTGGGGGACTTGTCCATAAGCGGGTCTTGGACACCAAAGGAGTCCACCCTCCACATCAATCTCCTGGAATTCAGGGCTGTGCTCTTCGCCATCAAGGCCTTCACTTCTCAGCTCAGGGGTCACCTCTTCTAACAGGCTGCTACCTGTGTGGGGTGTTAGCCCCTCGACGCTGCACGTCGACTGCCCCGGCCACCCACCCAGCGGTGTCCCTTAATTTATTGGCCCTCCCATATGGCATCACTTCCTGCCTGCTGAAATACTAAGTCCCCACTTTTCCATTTGCAGGTTATACCTGCCAGCCACTAGAGGGACCCACAGAGTCTCACCTTAGGTTCTTCTACCTGACTTCCTCCTCCCCCTACTTCCTGGAACCCCTCTAACTACCTGTGCCACTTCTCTCCACTACAGTTCACCTCTGCCTCTGCCCACACCTCTCTCCAGCACCCAGCCTCTTAGCTAGCTCTACTTTCTGACCCCTAGCCCCACCACCAAACCCACACCCAGTGTGCTACTAACCCCCAGTGACCACTAGGAGTCGCTATTTTCACCCAGTTTTTTTGGCCCTAACCCAGCCTGCTTCAAGCTCCCAGAACGTGGGCCTCCACTCTCACCCAGGTCCCTTTTCCAGCTGCCCTGTCAGAGTCTCGAACCTTGTACCCTGTCCACCAGAGTCCGTGTCACTACCACTACTCCAAAGTGGTAGCTACGCTTTCTGGAGGACAACCAAAATACTTCTACCTTTCTGCCCTGCTGCCACCACAAGTGCTATGTTTGTCCACCTCCTCCTCAAATGCTCTCCCTCATCTACATTATAGTACCCACATCCCATCAACCAGGCACTCTCCTGGCACATTTGTACCAGCACCCACAATTCTCCCTGACATAGTACGATCCCACCCTACACTGACCATGTGCCCTGGCCCACAGCACCCATCCCCTGGTTACCTCCCCACTGCCTACCCTGGCTCCCTTTGGCGGCTAATCGCTCTCACCCTCCCGACCTGGCAAACCCTGCCCATCCCTTGTTCCCTGAAGGTCTCCTCCCCATCCCAACATACCTGTCGGAAGCTTGTACATCACCGCCCCCTGGCCAGAGCTGTGGTCTTCCTATTATTCATAACAGGCAATATACATCCTAACCCAGGCCCTGCCCATACTAGCCCACCAGCTGGGTCCTCCAGTCTCCGCATAGCCTCCATGAATATATGCAGCATATTGAAAAAATTTGATACCCTCCAATGTTGGGTCATGCTGCATAAACCAGATGTCATAGCACTGGTGTAAACCTGGCTATCAAAGTCCACCCCTGACTCCTTTGTCTCCCTCCCAGGCTACACCCTATACTGGGAGGATCGAGCAGGCAAACATGGGGGTGGCTGTGCAATCTATATTAGGGACACACTCACTGGACAAGCACTCCCTGCCCCAGCTCTTGTAAATGGGGCGCAGGCCCTTACCCTCAAACTTGCTCCTCCCGACCTCCAGGGGCCCTGTATCTCACCACTGCCTACATTCCCCAAAGAACCAGAACCCGCACCCATATCCTTAACAGATTATCTTGCCACCCTCCATCACAAGGCAGAACAATTCTGGGGACCTGAATGTGAACTGGCTCAGCGCCTCCTCCTCCACCACCCGGGATTCTTTCGTGGCCCTAGATCTGACACAACTCATTTCCCAACCCACTAGAGTAAACCCAAAGAGAGGTACCAGCACCCTTCTAGATGTAATCATCACCAACCGCCCCCCAAAAATCCATGATATCCAGGTCCTCCCTGACTCACTTAGTGACCATTCCCCTATCCTATTCTGTTGGGTGACCCCCATGCCCCAACTCACAGCCCAGTCCACACTCCGCCGGCACCTCAGACCGGGTGGGCTGAAAAACCTCAAGCAGTTTCTTGCCCAGATAAACTGGTCCCCCCTACACCATGCTCCTGACATAGATACTGCCCTTGCCTTTTTTCCCAAACCTTTAACAAAGCCTGTGACCTCTTAGCATCCCTCACGGAGTCCAGACCAAAAACATAATGCGCCCTGGGCTACTCCTGCCCTACTACAAATGCTCAGGCTTAGGATAACCTGTGGCACCTGCCACTGAAACAGGCTGGATGGCTGACAGACAGGCCTACAATGCTGCATGGAATAAGTGCACTTGGGCCATCCGTAAAGCCAAGGCCGACCACTGCAGGCCACCCTCACCTCCTCCTGGGGGTGTGCCCGAACATTCTGGGACAATGTTAAACAATTAAATGGGAGCACGCACACCCCTTCCCCATCCCAGATCACCATCGATGGCTCTACCTCTACCGACCCTGCCTGCATAGCTAACTACCTTAACACATCCTTTACTGACCTTAGCTCTGTCCTCCCCAGTAATTTCTTTGACCTTCCCCCCACCCTACCTGCACCAGTCCTCCAACGCCCTAGTTTCCACCTATGTAGGGTAACTGTCCAGGAAGCCAGACCTCACCTGATCAAAGCGTTAAAGAGCAATAGCCCCAGCGGCGACTCCCTGGAACCCGGCATTCTCCGACTGGTGCTGGATCAGGTCCTTGCCCTGCTCACTAGCCTTCTCAACAAATCCCTCTGCCTGGGGCAATTCCCATCTGCATGGAAAACTGCCATAGTTACACCCATACACAAAGGAGGGACAGGTCCTCTGCCGGGAACTACCGACCTATCTCCATCCTCCCACCCCTCTCCAAAGCCCTAGAAAAACTGGTGGCCACTCAAATCACCGAATACCTGACCAAGCACAACATCCTCTGCTCAGAACAGCACGGTTTCTGTGCAGGACACAGTACCGGCACTGCACTAATTGAGTTTTCAAATTTCCTACACTCCTCCCTGGACTCTGGCTCCCTAGCCGGTGCAGTGTTCGTTGACCTCTCAAAGGCCTTCGACACTGTCTCCCACCCTCTTCTGCTGGATGCCCTCTGCCATACTGGTTTCTCTGCTGGGCCTCTCGCCTGGTGCACTAGCTACCTATCTGCCCGCTCCCAATGTGTCAAAATTAGTGGGACACTTTCAAAACTTGTCCCATCCGCTCAAAGGGTTCCTCAGGGCTCCATCCTGGGACCCCTACTCTTCTCGCCTACCTTATCACTGCCCAGTGCATGCACTGGTAAAATTCTGCTGTATGCAGATGACGCCGCCATTTTGCCACCCACCGTAACCCCATCTCCTCCAGGACACCCTACAACTATCCTATAATGATGCTGAAACCTGGTTTAAAGAGTACAGACTTGCCATTAATCTCAAAAAAACAAAAACAATGCTCTTTGCCCACCCCCAAAACAAAGCCAGCAACTTCCCACTCCATATCCTCCCTAGCTTCAAAAAAACACTTGAACAAGTCCGCTCATACAAGTACCTTGGGGTCTCTTTCGACTCAGCCCTCACCTACCACACCCACATTGATGCACTTGCATCAGCTACTAATGTGCGCCTAGGTATCCTCTACTGCTATAAAAACTGTCTCCCCCCGATGTCCTCCAACTAGCGGTTACATCCTCAATACTGTCTCTTGTTGACTATGGCCTACCAGTGTACGGTGCTGCTGACACAACCGCCCTCAATAAAATTCGCCTAACCCTAAATAAGGCATGCAGGCTAATTACTGGGGCCCCCAGGCTTGCTCATATGTGCCAGCTCTATGACAAGGCAATACTGCTTAATCTAGACGAACGACTACGATACCAAACCTGCCTCATAACGAAAGAAACTCTTCTCGGGCTATCCCCTCCCGGGCTGACAGCCTCCATCCGCCAAGCCCAACCCTTGGTTACTACACGCACCTCCTGTAAGGCCACTTTACTGGTCCCAAGATCCATGACCACCCATGGACAGAGGTCCTTCTGCTATAGAGCTCCATCCTGGTATAACTCACTCCCTGCCCCCATCTCTGATGCCTCCACGATCTCCAACTTCAAAACTGCACTTCGGAGCCAACTATTTAATACGCGTAGCTGCACCTGTCTCTAAATGAGGCATAGCTCGCTTCGTACTGACAAAGCTCACTGGGCGGCACCACACCTCACTTCACTCAACCTCACCCCATTGCCCATTGCCACTGTTATTATCCAGCTGTTTTGCTCTCTCCTTCTTGCAAGAATGTACCATTGTAACTAAACTGTTTTACTGTATAAATGTATGTAACCACATGTGTTTGCTAAACTATGTAACACGTATGCTGTAACAAAGAGTCTGTTCTGTATTGTCCTCAATGTGACGAGGTACCTTTGGAAATGAGCCTCTGGCTCAAAGGTTGTAAACTGATGTACAAATAAACAAAAAAAACAATGGTTACAGCAGATTTGAAATACGTAATTTGGAAGACCGTCTTCTTAGTGGCCATTACTTCTGCCAGATGGATTTCAGAGTTGCAGGCCCTTTGTACAGATCCTAACTGCATCATTCCTCATAAAGACAAAGTTGTCCTGAGGATGAATAAAAGTTCCTTCCCAAAGTGGTTTCTGAATTCCACCTTAGTCAGTCTATCTCTCTTCGGTTCTGTTTTCAGATAAATCTTCGCCAGGTGAACGCAAGCTGCACACCTTGGATATGAAGAGATCACTTTCTTTCTACTTAGATCAAACCAAGCAGATCAGAGACGGACAATCCCAGTTTTTTCTCATCTTCGGTGATGTGGGCAGGGGTAAACCAGCTACCAAGAGAACCATCTCTCGCGGGATCGTCTCTTGTATTCAGTTCTGTTACAACAAGGCAAGTAGGCAGCCCCCTCTTAGGCTCAGAGCTCACTCAACCAAGGGAACGGATGCTTCAGTGGCAGCTTCCAGGGATATCCCATTGCTGGAAGTGTGTCGAGCAGCTACTTAGAAATTGGTCCACACTTTCACCAAGCACTATTGCTTGGACATGCACTCTCGGTCGGATGCAAAGTTTGGTAGGGCGGTGCTACAGAGCCTTTTTCCCAAATAGGTTTCTGTGCCCTCCTCCCAACTACACTGCTTCAAAGTCTACATCTGTCAATAGATGCTAAAGAATTCCTGGGGTGAGAAGAAACAATTACTCACCAAAGTAATATTACTTCTTCCAGGGGATTCTTTAGCATTATTGACACTCTCACCCTTCCTCCCCTGGAAACCTGGTCTAAAGGCTCTGCCATGGGATTTAGCCAAATTTGCTGACTTTACTAATTGTGTGATAAAATGTTTTTTCACAATAGTGGTTAAGAATAGATGTTTTGTTTATTGCTTACAGTTTTTGGCCCCTTTTGGGCACAGTTTTTGCTCTTTTTCAGCTCCGAAATTCGATCTCAGGTCCCTCAGGCTGACTGCTGGCAGCACTCTACTTTATCTGTATCCTGATTTGACAGTGCCTTCTTCATTTGCATTGACGACTCCTCTCCGGGCAGCTTGAACCCAGGTGGCATTCTGCATCTGTCAATAATGCTAAAGAATCCCCTGAAGAAGTAAATTACTTGTGAGTAATTGTTTCATTGTAGCTTATGAAACTTAAAATGGGCTTTTTAGAGATCCACCTACATACAGGTAAGCTTTACATCCTGGTGCCTTATATCAATGAAACACCATCTGTTTATATTTTATAATATTTTATGCTGTTATTTTAGAAGTGGAAGGATGCGGCCCGTCGGCTAGCGGTTGGATTTCCGCATGCGGCGCTTGGCGACCAGGTTCAGGAACGGACCTGGGGGGCACTGGAGCCGGCAGGGAGATGGATAAGGCGTCCCATGGACTGCTCTCCTTCTCCGGGGAGGTGGGGGAAAGTGCCTGGAGCATTGGCGACCTAAGCGGAGAGCCGGGAAGTCCGCGCAGCTGCGGCGCTAGCATTTCAGGAGGCGGGGCAGACGCTGGGCGTCATTGCATGACCCCGCCTCCCCAGAAAACTGAAAAAGAAGACAGCTGCCTGCCGCCTTCCATGAAGCCCGCCACGGCTTCAATTAGCTCCTCAGGCCAGCCCTCCGACTTATCCCGATGTCTGCGGCATGCAAAGGGGGAGTGCCGCAGCCCCGCCGTGGGGGGCAAGCCACGGGGTCTCGGAGGGCTTGCGGCCGATTTGAGGAAGTGGAAGCTCGTGGTCCGTGACTGGGCAGATAGTACCGGGCGGCAGGCAGCTTGGGAGGAAAATAAAGAATTTAAAAAAAAAAAGAAATGGAAGGGATCATATCTTTGCTTTCCCCAATCCTTCCACTTCTCAGTCTCTCAATCTGCCAATGATCTGCCCCACTCAGGCGCAGCCAGCTGCGCGATGTACCAGGGAGAGCATGGGGTGCACAATTAAAGTCTATGTGGGGCAGTTTAACAATGTTTTTATATATATTGGTATTACTTGAGATTAATGGGCAGTGGTTGACTAAAAAGGGCCTTCTTAGTCGACCGGTGCCCTTGATTAATCTCCAAACAGATCATGTAGCATTCTAAAAGCAGGCATGGGTACTTAATACTTGGGAGGCAGTACAGCATACGGACATACATACAAACATACGGATCTGCCAGCAGACACTGACCACCTGGTCTATCAATGTCTGCCCGAATGTGCAGCTAGCCCCCAGATTGCAGCTGCCCCAACCCCTCCCTATCTGTCATTCCAACGATGGCCTCAGCCCCTCCAACCAGACCCTCCTCGTGCTCTGTCCCATGCCCTCCTAAAACTTCCTACTGTCTTACATGATACCACCCCCTCTGGTAGAGCGCTCCATTTAGACACCACCCTCTCCGTGAAGTAGTGCCTCTTCATCTCCCTCCTAAATCTTCCGCCCTCCAGTCTTAGTCCGTGCCCCCTCGTGTCCCTACCCTTCCTCAGTTTAAACACCCCT
This sequence comes from Neoceratodus forsteri, assembly GCA_016271365.2. Classification (NCBI taxonomy): domain Eukaryota; kingdom Metazoa; phylum Chordata; order Ceratodontiformes; family Ceratodontidae; genus Neoceratodus; species Neoceratodus forsteri. The sequence continues at coordinate 115,878,276 of CM057452.1, read as the reverse complement.
TTAGTGCTAGCTTTGTTTATCCCCCTCAAATACATGAATGTTTCAATCATATCCCCCCCATCCCTTCTCTCCTCCAGCGTGTACATATTCAGCTCATTGAGCCTGTCCTTGTAAACCTTGCCCTCCATCCGCTGTAACAATTTTGTTGTCCTCCATTGCACACCTTCCAGTAAATTAATATCTTTCTTCAGATATGGCCGCCAGTACTGCACACAGTACTCCAAGTGCGGCCTGACCAATGATCTGTAGAGGGGCAGGATCACCTCCCTATGCCTGGATGAGAAAACCCTTGTGATACAGCCCAGCATCCTGTTTGCCTTAGCTGCTGCTTTCCTGCATTGGGCAGAGTTGTTCATGCTCCCCACTACCAACACCCCTAGGTCCTTCTCTTCCTCAGTGATCCCCAGCCTCACCACTCCCAATCAATAGTCCCTCCTTGGGTTCTTTTACCCGAAGTGCATAACCTTGCACTTTTTTGCATTGAATCTCAGCTGCCACTTTTCTGACCATACCTTCAGTTTGGTTAGGTCCCCTTGTAGTTGTTTCCATCCATCCTCTTCATCCACTACTGCCCCCATTTTGGTATCATCTGCGAACAGACTAACCCTGCTCCCAACTCTGTGTGCAATATCTGTGATAAAGAGCCCAAATAGCACTGGGCCCAGCACCGACCCCTGCGTACACCGCTCGTCACCAGTCTAGGTGTCAAGAGCCCCCCCACTACCACCCGTTGCAACCTCCCCTGCAGCCAGTTCCTTATCCAGTTTGTCAGCTTAGAATTTGAATTTGAATTTGACGGCAGATATGGACTGCTTGGCCCACCCAGTCTGCCCATTTCCCTACCTACTGGATAAGCTGCAGATCCTAGTTAACCAGCAGCCTACTTCTTCTACCCCCACCCCCAAGAATGGCCTTATGACTGTCCCATGCATGCTTGAATTCCACCACTGTTTTTGACTCCACAACCTCCTCCGGAAGGCTGTTCCATGCATCCACAACCCTCTGTGAAAAAATACTTATAATTACCTCTGAGCTGCCCCCCATCTTCAAATTGTGCCCCTTGTTCTTGCACACCTCTTTTTGAAAGTCATGGGACCAGTAATCAAACCCTGGTCATCTGCATGCTCAGCCACCTGTCATTGCTCATGGCTCTAACCTCTGTGCCACAACAGCTGCTTTGTCTCAACCCCAGCAGCAGTCAGCTTCTATGAGGCACTGAATTGAAGGCCTTGCTGAAGTCCAAGTACAGAACATCTACAGCATGACCCATATCCAGCTCTCTTGTTACCCAGTCGTAATATTCTATTAGATTGATCTGACAAGACCACCCCGAGATTAACCCATGCTGTCACCCATCCTGGAGGTCATTACCCTCGAGGAACAACACCAGCCTCTCCTTCAATATCATCTTCATACGTTTACCACCTATGGAAGTGAGACTGACAGCCCAATAATTTCCTGGCTCATCCCTAGGGCCACTCTTGTGTATGGACACCACATGGGCCACCCTCCAGTCCTGAGGCACCCATCCGTATCCAGGAGGTGCTGAACAGGTCCGCCAGAGGCCTCAGCCAACACCTACGCTTATCTTCCTCAGCACCGTGGGGTGGATACCATCAGGACCTGGTGCCTTGTCCACCCTTAATGCCCTCAGACCCTTAAGTATTCTACTCCCCTCCATTCCTTCCATCATCTCCTCCCTCCCACCCGCACCCTCCTAGTCCATGGTGGTAGTGGACCATCCTTCTTTGTAAAATGGAGCAAAGTAATCATTTAATACTTCTGCTTGTTCCCTCCCTTTTCCACCACGCCCTCCCCACTTTATTTTCACTATATGGTCTCTGCACTTCCTCTTTTCCATGACATATCTAAAAAAGTCCTTCTCCCCTCCCTTGATGCCTTGTGTTAACCTTAGCTCCCTGGAGGCCTTGGCTACTCTCACTCACTTGGTCACCTCCTTGGACCAACTCATATAAGCCTCCCTGTCCTCTTCCTTCATTTTCCTGAACTTCTGGTATGCAACTGTCTTCACCCTCACCCCCTCCAACACTTCTCTGTTCAGCCAGCCTGGTTTCCTGGCTCTGCACTTCTTGCTCTTAGTCCTGGTGCAAGCTTATGTAGCCTCTGTTAACCCAGTTTTAATAATTTCCCACTTTTGCTGTGCATCCATCTCTGAAGTCTCCCTTGCAGTATTTCTCTCATCCTCCCAAAGTCCGCCCTCCTAAAATCCACCACCTTTGTTACTATAGCTCCAGACTCCCTGCCCAACTTGAGAGTGAACCACACTGTTTGGTGGTCACTACCAGCTAGTGGGTCTTCCACTCTTATTTCCCTCACTGCCTCCCATTTGACAGCACCAAGTCCAGTGTGTTACCTAGTCATGTTGGCCCACTGACCAGCTGTGTCAGGAGACCATCCTAGCTCATGTTCAGGAGCACCTGCTTGTTGGCACTGGAGTGACGTAGCTCCAATCTACCCCCGTCCAGATTGAAATCTCCCACAATCACCATACTCTCCTTTCTACACACCTCCTTATTTGATCCGCCAACTCCTGTCCAGTTTCACTGATTGGGCTGGTGGTCTGTTCACCACCCCCCCCAGCCTCTGCTTTCTAACCTTGGAGTCCAGAAGCTTGCATCCATAGTGCCTCTGTCCTCCCTTCCTCCCCTCATCCTAGTACATCTGATCCCTTCCTCACATAGAGAGTGCTACCCACCCCTCTCCCAACCCCTGGTCTTTCCTGTAAATTTATACCGGGATTGCCAGATCATGGTGCTGGGTGGCCCAAGTCTCAGTCATTGCAGCGACATCCACACTCCTCTCCACAAAGGGAGCACCTGAAACTCTGCTGTTTTATTACCCACGCTTCTTGTGTTTAGGGAGACCACCTTCCACCTGTTCCCATCCATCCTCCCCTTGGCTCCTTAGTCTGCCCCTCCTCTCAGTGGTCCCTCCTTACCCTCAATGTTATCAAGGGCGGGGAATGCATTTTGCACTCCAACCTGGTGACCCTGCATGCTAGCTATGCATTCATCTCCCCCACCTAGTTTAAATACCCTCTTGAAACAATATAATTCTCTAATTTGCTCTTTAACACCCCCTTACTTGCTCCATTTAGGTGTAAACCATCCCTTGCATACAGTTCTCTGTTAGTCCATGTATCTCCCCATCTTCCTATCAACCCATAGCCTTGTGCTTTACACCATTCTCTGAGCCAGAAGTTGAACTCCACTATCCTTTCATTCCTTGCCCTGCTTGCCCTTGGGACCAGTAGTAGCTCTGAGAATGCCATAGACCTCCCTATTTCCAAGCATAGCTTCCCCAGTTCCTCAGACGTCTCCTGTACCAACTCCACTGTGCAGCCCTCCCAGGTCATTTGTGCCCATATGTACCACCACGTGAGGTTTCTGCCGTCCTCCCCTAACACACTTCCTCAGAGCCTGAGTATAGTGGTTAAGAGCCACTGAGTTTGAATCCCACAGCCACCATTTACATATTGTGTGACCATGAGCAAGTCACTTAACTTCCCTGTGCTTCCAGGAAACATCTGGAAACCAGCATTGGCTTAGTGTGTCTTTCCTGGACAAGAATTGTAAAATAAAAATAAATAAAACTTTAGTGACAACAAGCCACGCATATGCATAAATAAAGTTTTAGCATTATAAAAACCTTATGTTCTTGCTGGACATAGTAATGATATCATACAATCCATTCTTACAGTATAAGTCTGATCCCCCTTTAATTACATGTTTTACCCCAGGATTCTATATAGATATTTTTCAAAGGTGGGTATATTTACTTTGGGGTTAGATGAAATTGCTGGTCTGTGGTGAATAAATCATTAAGCAAATGATAAGGAGCCCTCGTGTTTTATCTTAGAAGTACAAGACTGTTTATATCCACATTAAAAATGTAACAAAAAGCCATAGGTACAAAATCTCAGCACTGAACAAGTCCCGAGGACATGAAGAGGTTAACTGTGGAACTAGTGATGTTTCTGAAGTGTAAAGTAGCCAAGCTCTTCTTTTCTGAGATCTTTCTGGGCCTATGGTCTCGTGAGCAGCAGCGCACAATTAGGCAGGATAACACTTCACTTTGGGTCTGGAGTAAAATAGGGAGGTTCCTTTTTCTGGAGAATCTTCTGGGGCAAAGTACACCTGTACACTCAGAATGGACTGCATCCACACAAGGAGGGAGTGGGGGTATCATCCAGGAGAATGGATGGGGCAGTCAGTGGAATTTGAACTAGAGGATGGGTAGAGGGAGCTGGTGCAGAGGTCACCAAGCAAAGGAGGGAGATACAGGAGATCACTAGGGGAAGGAAAGCAGAACAGGACAGCACCAGAAGAAGAGACCCTGGAGGGGCAAAAGCCCAGAGGAGCAGCTGTCTTCACTTGTATAAAGGCCACTATGAGAAGCACACTCAACAACTCAGGTGAGCTTGAGAGCTTATTGCACTTCCAAGACCAGGACTTAGCTGCAATCCCAGAGACCTCATTGGGGGGATGACTTGGATACCAGGATGGAGAGATACAGACAATTCTGAAGGAATGGGCATGGCAGGAAAGTGGGTGGTGTGGCTGTCTTTGTAAGAGAGAGAATCACTGTGGAAGACAAGGAGGACATCAAGGGGGCAAACATGCCTTAGAGTTTACCTCGATCAAGCTAATGGAAAAAGATGTAAACAAGTCACTCTGCGGGGGTGCTGCAAGCCCCCAAACCACTCAGCAGGGCAGAATGGCCAACTGATCTGAGAAATTACAAGCAGCCAAATTGAATGCTGTGGTGATCCAAGGAGAATGCAATCTCCAAGGCCTAGACTGGCATTTTGAAAGACTAATGGCAGAGCTGAGACCATGTTCCTGTCATAGAAACATAGAATTTGATGGCAGATAAGCACTGCTTGGCTCACCTAGTCTGCCCAGTTCCCTACCTAATGGATAAGCTGCAGATCCTAGTTAACCAACAGCCTACTTCCTCCTACCCCCACTAGAATTGCCTTATATCTGTCCCATGCATTCGTGAATTCCCCCACTGTTTTTGACTCCACAACCTCCTCAGGAAGGTAATTCCATGTGTCCACCACAATTCTCCTCCATGAACAAATACCTTACATTACCTCTGTGTCACCCCCCATCTTCAAATTGTGCCCCCTTGTTCTTGGACTTCTTTTCTGAAAGATGCTACCCTCTTGGACTTTGTCGATTGCCTTGAGGCACTTGAAAGTTTCATCATGTCCCCCTCTCCCTCCCTTTCCTCGAGGGGTATACATATTAGGATCCAGAGACCACTACATGATGTGGTTTGGCTTGGAGACAGGGACTCAATTAAGCCACTAAAGGGCAAAAGTATTGGATTTCAGGAGGGCAGATTTCAGTGAAATGGGTAAATGTTTAAGAGCAGCCCTGGAGAAGGGACAGGTAATGGAGGGTGTGGAAGAACAGTGGGGGGACTAAAAGGAGCCATAGTGGAGGTAACTAACCAATGCCTTAGGATAGTGGCCAAAGGGAAAAGAAGAAGGAAACCACTATGGTTCTCTAAAGAGGTAGCAGATAAAGTAATGGCTAAAAGAGCAAGTTTCAGGAAGTATAAGGGAACCCAAAGGGAGGAGGACAGGGAGGTGTACACTGAATGTCTAAGGGAAGCAGGGAAGGCTGTTAGGAGAGCCAAGGCACAGACAGAGGAGGGTTTAGCACAGACTGTGAAAAAAGGGGACAAGGCATTCTATAGGTACATCAGTGATGGAAGAAAAACTGGGGGAAGGATTGTGAGGTTCAAAGGGAAGGAAGAAGAGTATAAGGAGGGAGATATAGACAAAGCAGAAATATTGAACAAATACTTCTGTTCAGTATTCACTAAGGAGGGAGAGGGTCAAGGACCAAAGTTGGGGAGAAGAGGCAATGTGGGGAGAAGTGAACACCAGTGTATTCACAGTGGAGAGAGTTCTGGAAGAACTCACAAAGCTGAAGGTGGATAAAGCCATGGGACCAGACCACATACACCTGAGGATATTAAGAGAGCTGAGAAGGAACTAGCGCCTCTGGCCACCCTGTTCACAGAGTCACTCAACACAGGTGTGGTTCCAGAGGACTGGAGGAGGGCTCATGTAGTCACTGCACAAAAGTGGCAGTAAGGAGGAAGCGGAACCACAGGCCAGTCAGCCTCACCTCAGTGGTAGGGAAAATCATGGAGACACTACTGAAAGAATGGATAGTGGCACACCTGGAATCCAGTGGTGCCCAGGATTTGAGACAACATGGATTCACAGCAGGAAGGTCTTGTCAAACAAATCTGATAGATTTCTTTGATTGGGTGACTAGGGAAGTGAATCAGAGAGGGGCAGTAGACATCACCTACCTAGAGTTCAGCAAAGCCTTTGATACCGTCCCACGCAGAAGGCTGGATAACAAGATGAGTAGTCTAGGCATGGGGCATAAGGTGATACATTGTGTTAGAAACTGGCTGACGGACAGAAGACAGAGGGTGGTGATAAATGGAATCCAGTCTAGGGAGAGAGAGAGGTGACCAGCGGAGTACCACAGAGATCAGTACTGGGACCAGTCCTGTTCAATGTCTTCATTAGTGACATCACAGAGGGGCTGGAAGGAAAGGTCTGCCTCTCTGCAGATGACACCAAGATCTGCAACAAAGTGGATACTCCAGAAGGGGTGCAGAAAATGAAGAGGACCTGGAGAAGCTTGAAAGATGGTCAGAGATGTAGCATCTCAGGTTCAATTCATAAAAGTGCAAGATAATGCACCTAGGTAGGGGGAACCCTGGGGAGAGCTACAGAATTGGGGGGGGGGTGCTGACTGTCACCAAAGAGGAAAGGGACTTAGGGTTATCATATCCGATGGCCTTAAGGTAGCAAAGCAGTGCACAAAGGCTGCAGGGAGGGCCAGTGGCATGCTGGGGTGTATAGGTAGAGGCATTGCTAGCAGGAGACAGGAGGTGTTGATGCAATTGTATAAAACATTGGTAAGGCCTCACCTGGAGTGCACTGTGCAGTACTGGAGACCCACATACGTAGGGACATAGACAGGGTGAAGGCTATCCAGAGACAGGCGACAAAGATGGTGCATGGCTTGCATCACAGAACATATGGGGAGAGACTAAGAGTCCTCGACACACAGGGGAAATGCCAGACCTTGCCCAACAACCAACACACCAAAATCTGGCCAGTGGAAAATCATGTACACAAATGCTCGCAATCTGGGAAACAAGATCCCAGACCTGCAGGCAATAATGACAGAGGCTAAATGGGACATAGTAGCCATTAGCGAGACATGGTTCACCGGTAACCACACTTGGGAGACTTCAGTACTGTTCAGAAGAGACCGAGGTGCAAAAAGGGTGGGGTGGGGTGGAATGGCCCTTTATGTCAATGAAAAATATCAAAGCTACAGAAATTCAGAATACACATAAGGAGCCAGAAGAACTGTGGGTCACCCTGGAAACAGGAAATGGAACAGCCATACGAACTGGGGTTGTCTACAGGCCTCTAGACCAGGGGGAGGACATACACACATTACTGTTAGAAGATATACAAAACATGACAGCTAAGGGGGAGGTTCTGATAATGGGAGACTTCAACATGCCAGATACAGACTGGTCAATACCAACAGGAACATCTGCCAGAACTAGATATATAGTGGATTCCCTGCAGGGGGAGGGCCTCAAACAACTGGTACAACAACCCACAAGAGACAGGGTTATCCTAGATCTAGTACTGACTAACAGGGAAAAGATCACAGATCTCCAGATAGAAGGTCACCTGGGGGCCAGTGACCATCACATGGTATGGTTCAATTTGGCCACTAGAACTAAATCATCCCATTCCAAGGCAAAAATATGGGACTTCAGAGGCGCTGACTTTGATAAGATGGCCAACAGAGTTAGGCTAGCCCTGGCAAGAAGAAACACAGGTGAGGGGGTGCAGAAAAAGTATTAAGGATGCAATACTTGAAGCAACATCCCATTGTGTTAGAGAGAAAATGAAGTGCAAAAGAAGAAGGAAACCATTTTGGTTCTCAAAAACAGTAGCAGAAAAGGTCAGAGCCAAAAGGCTGGCATTCAGGAAATATAAGGGAATGCAGTGGGATGAAGATAGGGAGGCATATCAAACTTCCCTAATGGAAGCAAGTAAGGCAGTAAGGCAGGCAAAGGCACAAACCAAGGAAATACTAGCATGAACAGTAAAAGAAGGTGACAAGACTTTCTATAGATACATTAGTGAAAGGAGAAAGTCCAGAGGGGGTATTGTTAAGACCAAAGGGGATAAGGGGGCATGGGAGGAGGAGGAGGAGGACCATGTAAAAGCATCTATCCTAAATAGATACTTCTGCTCAGTATTTACTGAGGAGAAGATGAGGAGAGCCCACAGCTCAGCACCATGGACACGGGGAGGGAGGATAGTGCCTTCACAAAAGAAGGGTTCTACAAGAGCTTGATAAGCCCAGGGTGGACAAGGCAATGGGACCTGATGGCATACATCCCAGGGTAGTAAAGGAGCTAAGGGTGGAACTAGCAGAGCCATTATCAGAACTGTTTAGTGAGTCTCTGAGCATAGGAGTGGTCCCAGAAGACTGGAGAAGGGCTCATGTGATCCCGCTCCACAAGAGTGGTAGAGGAACTACAGACCAGTCAGTCTTACCTCAGTAGTGGGCAAGATTATGGAGGCACTCCTTAAGGAAAGGATAGTGCAACGCCTGGAATCCATCGGAGCACGGGATCCAAGACAGCTTGGGTTTACAATAGGAAGGTCCTGTCAGACTAATCTCATAGATTTCTTTGACTAGGTAACCAGAGTGGTGACCAAGGGGGAGCAGTTAATGTTGCCTACCTTGACTTCAGCAAAGCTTTCGATATTGTTCCACATAGAAGATTGATTAATAAGCAGGTAGGCTTGGAGTGGGTCAGAAGTTGGTCAACTGGGTGGCAAACTGGTTGTCAGGCAGAAAACAGAGAGTGGTGGTAAACTGTATACAGTCAGTAGAGATGCAAGTCATAAGTGGGGTACCTCAGGGATCAGTCCTGGGGCTAGTTCTCTTTAATATCTTCATCAGTGACATTGCAGATGGACTGGAGGGTAAGGTTTGTATGTTTGCAGATGACACCACGATCTGCAACAGAGTAGATGATCCAGATGGGGCAGGCAGAATGAGAAGAGGTCTGGATAAACTGGCAAAATGGTCTAGGTAAAAAGCTTCCCGAAGTGGTGGCCTTGATAGAAGAGGGATGCCTGGATATTGTGGCAGTCACAGAAACATGGTACACAGAGAACCATGACTGGGATGTCAACATACCAGGGTACACAATCTACAGGAGGGATAGGGAGGGTAGAAGAGGAGGAGGAGGAGGAGTAGTCTCATGTAAGGGAAGGGATCAAAGCAACAGAACTAAAGGTAAACAGGGAGGAGAGGAGGCACTGTGGGTCACCCTGGAGACTGGAAATGGCACCACAATCCGCAGGGGCTGTATACAGACCCCATCTCATGGGGAGGAAATGGACAAGGAAATGATAGAAGGCATCCTTAGGATGGCAGAGAAAGGGAAATATTGCTGATGGGGACCTGAATATGCAGATGTTAACTGGAGCACCTTTGCTGCAGCCACATCCAAAGCAGGGTCATTCTCGATGCCCTACAGGGGGCATGCCTCAGACAGCTAGTTTTGGAACCCACTCGGGAGGGAGCAATCTTAGACCTGGTACTCTCAAATGGGGACAGAGAGAGGATCTCAGATCTAGAAGTGGGTAGCTATATGGGAACAAGCGACCACCAAACAGTGTGGTTCACGATAAACTTAGCTGTAGAGTCAAGCCATACAAAAGTGAAGGTACTGGACTTCAGGAGGGCTGATTTTGCCAAAATGGGAGAGTACCTCAGAAAAGCACTGTCACAGAGTGGCTCTGTGAGGTTTGAAATTCCAAGGTTAGAAATATGGGGCTAGAGAATTGTTTTTCCTTTTCCTAGCACATATGGGAGTCCCCCCATAGAGGAGGCAGTATAGTGCAGTGGTCTGGAGCTCTGAGCTGCAAATCTGGTGATATCCAGCAGACCAGACCTGGGTTTGGGTCCCGCAGCTTCCGCTAGTACCTGTGTGACCCTGAGTGGGTCACTTGACCTCCTTGTGCTCCCAGGTCGCCTCCTGTAGAAGAGCTTTCAGCTTAGTGTGCTATACCTGGTTAAACAATAACTTTATTGTCCTGATTATACTGAGTGTGGATAAGAGAAAAGGAGATCCTCTGAGCAAAAAGCAGTAGTGCTTTCCTACTACATTTAGAGTTATGGTAGAGACTTAGGTGGGAAATTATGTTTGGGGACTAAATGGTTGTAAAAGCTGTTTTCAGGCTAGGTGGGTGTTTTAGCAGCTGTTAGTACTTTGGTTCTGGGCTGCTTTAACAGAGTACATTGCGACTATGCGAGATGGCTGTGAAGGCATTTAGCCTTCTAATACTGTTTAAATGGAATGACTTTATTCTAAAATTATTAGGACAGCTCTGAATATCCTCCGAATTGAGGTTGTAATTTTGAGTAGTTCTAAGTTTTCTTAGAGCGAGGAATTCTGACGTTTGGGCATTTTGGAGCTCTGAAATCTAATTACTTGCGTTGCAGCTCACTATTAAGTGAAGGCTGGCCACAAGTGGTATTTGTGGTCATTATTAGGGAAATGGGTGATTTTGTTACCTGAGTTAGTGCAATTAGTAATTGCACTGTTGTGAGGACATAAGGCTTATTAGCGCTTTAAAAACTTTAAGCTTAGACATTTAAAATAAGGAGATTTATTTCTGCTTACCTATTGAAGATGAATTCCCTTTGTTTGTTTTGGCTTTGAAACGTGGGGTCTTTCGGGGCTCTAGGAGCTTTGGAGTTGTTGTGCTTTCGACTCGTCAGTCCTTGTTTGTTCTAGGAGCCAGTTGGCCATGCACGCCTTTCTTAAGTATTGTTAGGAAGGGGTGGTGCTTTCTTGTCTTGGAAAAGGAGTTTAAAATAATTGAACAGAAATAACTTATCTCTGAGTGAGGGAATAAGTTACTAAATGAGTTTAAAATACATAAGCTTGTTGGAATAAAATAAAGGATTAGAGTATAAGATAAAGTAATTAAAAGTTGTAAGTGAAGGTGGAGTTTGAAGGTCACCTGACTCTAGTTGGATATAAAAGGGTGAACCTTTGACTCAGTAGGGAGATTGTCAGCACAGATGGCTAGAGGTGAGATTCGTCAGAGAGGTGTAAACAGGTGGAGACTTAAATCCTGTTGTAGTGAGCCTAGATGTGTGCTCTAGATGCTGCTGAAAAGTGCTCTATGGAGTTATTTGAAAAACTGTTTTGATTCATGTTCCAAATGGAAGATTTAAAACTGCCAGAATATCCTGTGTGAGGTTTATGCCTTTATATTGTCTCACCTAAAGACTTATAAAGAATGAGAAGATGCCAGATGCTCTAATGTTTGCTATCGAAATTGAAGTGAAAAATGAGAAAAATACTGTGCCATTCTGATGTTATCCTGATATGAGTGATGTTTGAAAGAAGAATCAATTAAAATTCAAGAAAATTGCAAGAACTGGTGAGACATTTTTTTCTTTAACTGCCCACATAAACCTGCGCCCTACCACAAGCACTAGCAAACAGGCAAGAAGGAGGGGTGGAGCAACAATGGGGAAACATCAAAACCACCATCACAGAGGCAACAAACCATTGTGTGAAGCAAATAAACAAATCAAAATGAAAGAAAAACACTACGGTTCTCAAAAGAAGTATGGGAAGGTAAGGGAGAAAAAGACAACATTCAGGAAGTATAAGGAAACATAGAAGGAGCAGGACAGAGAACTGTCCCAGTTAAAGCAGAAGGAAGCGGGGAAGGCAGTCAGAATAGCAGGGGCCCAAACTGAGGTAAGGATAGCCAACTCGGTTAAAAAGGGGATAAAACCTTTTATAGGTACATTAGGGAGCAAAGAAAGACTAAGGCAAGGATACTGAGGCTGAATGAAAAGGAAGGTCTTTGAGCAGAGAGTGACAGTGAAAAAGCAGGGATACTGAACGAATACTTCTGCTCAATATTCACAAAGGAAGAGCAGGGGGAGATACCTAATCCAGTCAATAGAAGCACTCTAGATAGGGGGGTTGATATTAGTCCTTTCACAGAAGAAAGGGTTCTGAAAGAACTCCTAAAACTGAAGGTGGATAAAGCAATGGGACCTGATGGGATTCACCCCAGAATTCTAAAAGAACTAAGGGAAGAACTAGTAACACCACTGACTACCCTTTTTAGTAAATCATGGGAGGGTGATGTGGTACCTGAGGACTGAAGGAGGGCAGATGTGATTCCCCTTCACAAAAGTGGGAGCAAGACAGAGGCAGGAAAGTACAGACTTGCCAGTTTGACCTCAGTGGTAGGGAAAATGATGGAATCACTTCTGAAGGAAAGAATTGTTGAGTACCTAGAGGCCAGTGGGGCACAGGACCCAAGGCAGCATGGATTCACAGCAGGAAGGTCATGTCAGACAAATCTAATTGATTTATTTGACTGGGTAACCAAAGTAGTAGACCAGGAAGGGGCTGTGGACATGGCCTACCTAGACTTTAGCAAGGCATTTGACACAGTCCCGCACAAAAAATTAATAAACAAATTAGCCAGCCTGGGAGTGGGTCCCAGGATGGTAGCCTGGGTAAAACACTGGCTGGACAACAGGAAACAGAGGGTAGTAGTAAATGGAGTGCACTGAAGAAAGGGGGGGTTACTAGTGGTGTACCACAGGGTTCAGTACTGGGGCCAGTCCTTTTTAATGTCTTTATAAATGACATTGCAGAAGGACTGTAAGGAAAAGTATGTCTCTTTGCAGATGACACAAAGATTTGCAACAGGGTTGATACACAAGGTGGGGTAGAAAGGATGAAAAGGGACATGGCAAGGTTGGAGGAATGGTCAAATGTATGGCAGCTTAGATTCAACGCAAAGAAGTGCAAAGTAATGCACCTGGGAAACAAAAACCCAGGGGAAGAGTACACAATGGGGGGTGAGATACTGACAACAACAAAAAATGGAAAGGGACCTGGGGGTACTCATATCAGATGACCTAAAGGTGGGCCAGCAATGTGAGATGGCAATAAGGAGGACTGGAGGGATACAGGGTTGCATAGGGAGAGGCATCACCAGTAGAAAACAGGAAGTTGATGTCCCTCTGTACAGACAGTTGGTAAAACCACATCTGGAGTACTGTGTACAGTTCTGGAGACTCTATCTCCACAAAGACATAGACAGAGTGGAGGCTGTCCAGAGGAGGGCAACCAAAATGGTGCAGGGACTGCATCAGAAAACATATGAGGACAGATTAATGGAACTCAATATGTATACCCTACAGCAAAGGAGGGAGAGAAGTGATATGATTGAAACATTCAAACACCTTAAGGGCATTAACAAGGTGAAAGAGTCTAACATGTTTCAGTATAAGAAAAACAGTAGGACAAGAGGACACAGTATGAGATTAGAGGGAGGCCGATTAAGAGGTAATGTGAGGAAGTTCTTTTTCACAGAAAGGGTGGTGGATGCATGGAATGGCCTACCTCAGGAAGTGGTGGATATGAATACAGTGCAGGGCTTCAAACAGGCATGGGATAGTCATAAGGGAGCAATATAGATAAGTACAGTATGAATAGATAGGCCATTGAAAGAGCAAATGCCAATGGCACATTCATAAGGTAGAAAAAGAAATGGGCAAACTGGATGGGTCTTACGGTCCTTATCTGCCATTAACGTTTGTGTTTCTATGTTTCAATATGTAATTACTGAGGGGCATGGCCAGCACTGTAACATGGCAGACGCAGCATAACGTAGCTCCACATGGCACTCAACTTTAAAACATTTTAGCAAGGCACCCAGTATTTACCTGTGAAAAGTCTGGTAGCGATTGACTTTGGGAAGCTAATGGCTATGGGCAAAAAGAAAAATTAACAACTTAACTGAACTTTGATCCTGCAGAACCACCGAAAGAGCGCCACCGAGGATCGGAGCCATGAGAAACAGCCCCAGACTGAACAACGGCACAAAACATTATGTACGACTTGGAGAGATCCCTAGCTATGGCGCCAGCCACCCTCGCACAAATCCAGCATGAGATGATGGCAGGCTTTACCAATATTACTGCTTAAATTACTGATCTGCAACTGTGGTCACTAGCCTCTTGAGATCGTTATGCCCACTCGACGCTGATATCCCAGTTGGAGCATCGGTGGGGGAGTTGAGGATTCTTTTGTCGACGGCCACTAGTGAGAAAACAGCCTTCAGAAAATGGTAGAAGATCTGGCAACCCTGGTGGACAATCAGGAGAACAGATTGCAACAGTCTAATTTGCTTGTTGTGGGGCTGCCGGAAGGAATGAAAGGAAGAGAACTGGAGAGAGGCCTACACAAGTGGCTCATAGAACACCTGGACTTGCCTCAGGACTTGGCTCAATGCAAGGTGGAATAAGCGCATAGAGTGGGCTCTACACCCAAGCCGGGAGATCAGCCTCGTCATTTGATTAAATATTTGAGATATACGGACAAGGAAGCTATCCTGAAGAAGGCTAAGGCTAAGAGCATCATCACACTTAACAAGAAGAAGGTGTTTGTCTTTCAGGATTATAGCAGGGAGCTGCAGGTCAAAAGGCAGCAATTTAATGACATAAAAGCTAAGCTCTACAAGATATTACTTGGTAATACTTGGTATTTGTGGGGCATAAGTAGGCGTGATCCCATCGAGAATGCCCCCCACAGTTTTGTGGAACACTGTCACAGTAGACTGTGGTTTAACCATATGTCTAAACCCTTCCTGAATGCATCAGGTGTTTTACTGTCTACCAAGCTTTGTGGAAGTTTGTTCCACAGTTGTGGGACCCGAACTGAGAAATAGTTTAACCTTTGGTTTGTTTTACTTGTTGAACTTCTAATTGTTTTTGAATGTAGTCTTGGAACCAGTTTTCTTTTGGAATAATATCAGCCACACTGCTTCATTAGGGATGGTGTTTGTAGTAGTTTGTAAAGAAATAACAGATGTTTGTTTGTTTGTTTGTTTGTAAAATTTTATTTTTTATACAGGAAACACATTTGTTGGGACATCAGTCCCGTTTTCAACGAAGTCCTGGTAATAAATAACATACAATTATACAAAACATCACTTCACAATACATTTAAATATTTTACTTAAAACAGGTACATGATAATTGCAAGTATGCCCTTAATTTTTATTAAATACGGATGAATTTGTAATTACCTTCAATCTATGGGCAATTTATTCCAATAATAAGCTACTGTATTCTGGAGCATTTTGTTTCCATACCTATTCTGAGATCTAGTCATGAGGATTTCTTTACCAAAGGATCTTGTCTGCATAGTTAATATCCTATCATCTTTAAAATAATGTGATCAACCAAACAATGTCTAGGTTCATCTTTCAAGATTTGATAACACTGTTTATACCAAATATAGACCCTTCTCTGTTTTGGGTCTAACCAATTTAATTTTTATATAGATCACAATGATGCACACTGCTACTTCTTGTTATAAATTTACTCATTTTATAATAAACCTGATTTACTTTATTTAATACTGTACTCTCTACCCTGTA
Organism: Neoceratodus forsteri; assembly: GCA_016271365.2. Classification (NCBI taxonomy): domain Eukaryota; kingdom Metazoa; phylum Chordata; order Ceratodontiformes; family Ceratodontidae; genus Neoceratodus; species Neoceratodus forsteri. Next base: position 115,862,672 of record CM057452.1, on the reverse strand, counting down.
ATTGTAAGGATTGTAGATTGAGCTTCTGGAGTCTGCTTTGGTAATCTGTGTGTAATAAAGTAGGATCATTTTGGTAGCTCTTCTCTGTATTTGTTCCACTCTGTCTATGTCTCTTCTTAAGTGAGGACTCCAAAAAGGTGATCCATAGTCAGAGTATGGTCTGACATAAGTTCTGTATATAGGAATTATACATTCTTCAGTTTTTGTAATAAATGTACGGTTAATTCGCCTTAATAATGCATTTGAATTTTTTGCTAACTTACTACAATGGTCAGTAGAATTAAGTTTGTTATTAATTACGATACCAAGATCTTTTTCACTATTTGAAACTTTTAGGGTGGTACCTTTAAGAGTGTAAGATTGCACTGGATTATTTCTGCCAGAATGAAGTACTGTGCATTTGTCAATATTAAACTCCATTACATTTGTAATGGCCCATTTGTTGATCTCCGCTAGGTTGTTTTTTAATTGACAAATATGATAAGCCGAGTCCACCCTGCCACCTAGTTTTGTGTCAACAAATTTGAAAGTGTGTTAATGGAGTTTATTTGCATGTCAGAGATATATAGGTTGAATAAGGTTGGCCCAAGAACTGAGCCTTGAGGGACTCCACTGGATACTTCCCCCCGTCTGACAGTACGCCATTAATTCTGACCTGCTGCGTTCTGTTGGTCAGCCAACTGTTAGCCCAAATGACTAAGCTAGTAGGAGACCTAAATATAAAGTTTTTTTATTAATTTGGTGTGTGAGACTCGATGAAGGCTTTACTGTAGTCAAGAGGACTACATCCATCAGTATATTAGAGTCTAACCCTTGATTTATTTTGTCATAAAAAGTTATAAGATTTGAGGTGCAAGAATGTCCCTGCTTAAAGCCATGTTGTGTACTATCATTTATGTTAAGTGATTGTAGTTCTATTTCTAGTAGATTCTTAATTATTTTTTCTGGTACCTTGCAAGGTACAGAGGTTAGACTGATAGGGCGGTAATTTGCAGGATTGGCTCTATCACCTTTTTTGAAGATTGGTGTTACATTAGCCTTTAACCAGTCTTGGGGAACAGTAGATTCTTCAAGTGATTTATTAAATATTATAGTCAATGGGATTTTTATAATTTCTGCTGTTTCAATTAGAAATCTGGGGCTAATACCATCGGGTCCTGAACTACTATTTTTGTTTAATGTTTTTAGTACCTCCTCTGTTTGTTTGTAGGTTACACAAAATACTTTTGATCTAGTACTTGTAGTTATTGGATGTGTTATGGGGTCCTTTTTCAAGAATACTGAACAAAGCCGGCCCGGTGGCGCTGAGGGTTGAGGTGCTGGACTCCACACCTCGCGCCGATGACCCGAGTTCGGGAAGCGACTCGGGGGTCAGAGGTCAGCAGGGAGGAGGACAGTTGGCGCCCTCTGGGCAGCTCCTCTCGATTGGGAGGGTTAGGGATGCCGGTGCTCTGGCGACCCCAGTGGAAACTGGAGGCACCATCGAGCCACCGGCTGCAACGTGAGGCGTGGCTGACGTAGGCAGGGCTGCCGCATGCGCACGGCCAGACGAGCCTGCACGCAGGGGAGGGGATCTTGGGTTCACTATAAGAAATGCCCCTCCAGCCCTGGATAAGCGATGGCCCTGCCAGTGCCACTGCCACATGCCAATGCTGGTTCCCCGCCTGCCCCCACGGTCTCCCGGGTTGTCCTCCTGACCCAGGGAACCGTAATGAACTTGAAGATGACAGGGGAAACAGAGTGGGCGGTAGAGCAAGCTGGTGAGTGCAGTGGCCTGAGAGAGTTCCAGGCCGGGGGGCTACAAATAGAGTCAAGAAAAAAAGAATACTGAACAAAAATACTGATTAAGTATATCAGCTGTGTCCTTGTCTGTAGTTATTAATTTGTTGTCAATTTTTAGTGGTCTGACTTGCCTGGTGTTGCACTTTTTTTTCTTCAAGTATGCAAATAAGGATTTATGTCCGTTTTTAGTATGTGCAATTTTAAATTCCAGATTACGTTTTGCTAATTTGATTGCCTGTTTTAATTTTTTTACTGATGTTTGAAAGAGTGACAAATATTTATTTTTTACATTACAGGTGCATGTTTTGAGTTTGTGATAAAGTTTCTTTTTTATGCCGAATCAATTTTTTGATATGATTATTTAACCAAGGTGGTATCTGCCATTTCCTATAATATTTGTTTTTGACAGGGACATGTTCTGCTTCCAGTTTTGAAATAGTATTTTTGATAAAATTCCAGGATTCCTCAAGTGATAAGGGTAATGAGACGCTTTCCCAGGATATGTTATATAAGTGGTTAATTATGGTTTTAAAGTCAGTTTTGTCATAATTCTTAAACACTGTACTATTTGAAATGTGTTGTTGATTATATGCCAAACTGAAAACTATAGACTTATGATCACTAGTACCCAGTGGGTCAGATAGGGAGAGATCAAAGATGTTATTGTCAGGTGGTGATCAAGAGGTCTAGTATGTAACTTATTACCTCTGGTGGGTTCATTAATTAATTGATCAAGACCCAAATCAGTCACTGTAGAAATAAAGATGTTGTCTGTTAAAGACTCGACCGATAAGGTATCCCAGTTGGCAGTTGGTAGTTGAAGTCGCCCATACTTCTGATTTCCTCTAGTAAGGTATTAGTATAATTAGAGTTGGCATTTGGTGGCTGATAACATTTGGCACTTGTTATTTGGGGCGTCCTTTCAGTAGGACATTAACCACAGACTTTCTGTGTTGGTTTTGAAAGTAGCCTCATGTGAGGAGATGTCATCTTTACATACAAGCAGACTCCCCACCAGTCTATGCGATCTTTCTGATAAAGTCTATACCCAGGGATATTTTTCACATTCTGAGTCACTATTCCACCAAGTTTCTGTTATTGATATAATGTCCAGATTTAACAAATGGCATTTAGCTTCCAATTCAGCGATTTGTAATGTATTCAGTGACCTGGCATTAAGAGGCAACACATTGCATTGCTCTTGTGTATATAGACTGTCTGTCAGAGACTTGGATCTGAGTCCATTCTCCCCCTTTGTAACTAGTTAAAACATAGAAATGAATGTAGTAATTTTTTCCCAGGATTGTGCTCCTCTCCTGCTGAGTATAACCCATCCCAACAAAAAAGGGAAGGTCTTACATTGAAATCCTCCCAGTGAGTTAAACATGAGATGTTCTGTTTGAAGCACCATTTCCTCAGCCACTCATTTAGTGCTTTGATTTTATTGGTTATATAAGCTGTTTCTCTTGGTACTGGGAGGATCTCCGAGAAGCAGACATCACATCCCTTTTCAGTTAGGGTGTTATAAAGTTGCACAAAATATTTTTTTAACTCTGGTAAAGTTATTTGGTTGTCGTTTGTGCCTGCATGAATAACTACTAGTGCATTGTTAGTTTGTTTGGAGAATAATTTGTTATATTGGTAATAGAAACATAGAATTTGATGGCAGATAAGGACCGCTTGCCCACCTAGCCTGCCCATGTCCCTACAGCGATAAGCTGAAGATCTAGTTAACCAACAGCCTACTTCCTCCTACCCCCACTAGAATTGCCTTATGTCTGTCCCATGCATTCTTGAATTCCCCACTGTTTTTGACTCTCGACCTCCTCAGGAAGGCCGTTCCATGCATCTACAACCCTCTCTGTGAAGAAATACTTCCTCACATTACCTCTGAGCCGTCCCCCCTCTATCTTCAAATTGTGCCCCCTTGTTCTTGCACATCTCTTTTTCTGAAAAATGCTACCCTCTTGGACTTTGTTGATTACCTTGAGGTATTTGAAAGTTTCTATCATGTCCACCCTCTCCCTTCTTTCCTCGAGGCTATACATCTTAAGCTCCTTTAGTCTTTCTTCATATGTCTTCTGGTGCAGACCCTGCACCATTTTGGTTGCCCTCCTCTGGACAGCCTCCACCCTGTCTATGTCTTTGTGGAGATGGAGTCTCCAGAACTGTACACAGTACTCCAGATGGGGTCTTACCAACTGTCTGTACAGAGGGACATCAACTTCCTGTTTTCTACTGGTGACGCCTATCTCTATGCATCCCAATATCCCCCCAGCCCTCCTTACTGCCGTCTCACATTGCTGGCCCACCTTTAGGTCGTCTGATATGACTACTCCCAGGTCCCTTTCCATTTTTGTTGTTGTCAGTATCTCATCACCCATTGTGTACTCTTCCCCTGGGTTCTTGTTTCCCAGGTGCATTACTTTGCACTTCTTTGCATTGAATCTAAGCTGCCATACATTTGACCATTCCTCCAACCTTGCCAAGTCCATTTTCATCCTTTCCACCCCACCTTGTGTATCAACCTTGTTGCAGATTTTTGTGTCATCTGCAAAGAGATATACTTTCCTTCCAGTCCCTCTGCAATGTCACTTATAAAGACATTAAAAGGAATGGCCCCAGTACTGAACTCCTGCGGTACCCACTAGTAACCCTCTTCTTCACTGTGGACTCCATTTACTATTACCCACTGTGTCCTGTTGTCAGCCAGTGTTTTTACCCAAGTTACCATCCTGGGACCCACTCCCAGGCTGGCTAATTGTTTATTAATCTTTGTGCGGGACTGTGTCAAATGCCTTGCTAAAGTCTAGGTAGGCCATGTTGACAGCCCCTCCTGGTCTACTACTTTGGTTACCCAGTCAAAGAAATCAATTAGATTTGTCTGACATGACCTTCCTGCTGTGAATCCATGCTGCCTTGGGTCCTGTGCCCCACTGGCCTCTAGGTACTCAACAGTTCTTTCCTTCAGAAGTGATTCCATCATTTTCCCTACCACAGAGGTAAAACTGACAGGTCTGTAGTTTCCTGCCTCTGTCTTAATCCCACTTTTGTGAAGGGGAATCACATCTGCCCTGCTCCAGTCCTCAGGTACCACACCATCTTCCCATGATTTATAAAAAAGAGTAGTCAGTGGTGTTACTAGTTCTTCCCTTAGTTCTTTTAGAATTCTGGGGTGAATCCCATCAGGCCCCATTGCTTTATCGACCTCCAGTTTTAAGAGTTCTTTCCGAACCCTTTCTTCCTTAAAAGGACTAATATCAACCTCCCTATCCAGAGTGCTTCTATTGACTGGATTAGTTATCTTCACCTGCTTTTCCATTGTGAATACTGAGCAGAAGTATTCGTTCAGTATCCCTGCTTTTTCACTGTCAGTCTCTGTCCAACCACCTTCCTCTTTATTCAGCATCAGTATCCGTGCCTTAGTCTTTCTTCTTAGTCTTTAGTCTGCCTGGAGGCAGTATAGCGCAGTGGTCTAAGGCTCTGAGCTGCAGATCTGGTGACATCCAGCAGATCAGACCTGGGTTTGAATCCCACAGCTTCCAGTTGCATACTGTGTGACCCTGAGCAAGTCACTTAACTTCCTTGTGCTCCCAGGTGCACCTGAAACAAGCTCTGGTTTAGTGTGCCTTTCCTGGTTAAACAATTTCCCCTTTCCCTTTCTTTGCTCCCTAATTTACCTATAAAAGGTTTTATCCCCCTTCTTAACTGAGTTGGCTATCTTTTCCTCAGTTTGGGCCTTTGCTATTTTGACTGCCCTCCCCACGTCCTTCTGCTTTAACTGGTACAGTTCTCTGTCCTGCTCCTTCTGTGTTTCTTTATACTTCCTGAATGCTATCTTTTTCTCCCTAACCTTCCCCGCCACTTCTTTTGAGAACCATAGGGTTTTTTTCTTTCATTTTTATTTGTTTATTTGTTTCACACAAAGGCTTGTTGCCTCTGTGATGGCGGTTTTGATGTTTCCCCATTGTTGCTCCACCCCACCTTCTTGCCTGTTTGCTAGTGCTTTTCTGAGGCACTGTCCCATTTTGACCAAATCAGCCCTCCTGAAGTCCAGTACCTTCACTTTTATATGGCTTGACTCTACAGCTAAGTTTATTGTGAACCACACTGTTTGGTGGTCTCTTGTTCCCAGATGGCTACCCACTTCAAGATCAGAGGTCCTCTCACCATCCCCATTTGAGAGTACCAGGTCTAAGATTGCTCCCTCCCGAGTGGGTTCCAAAACTAGCTGTCTGAGGCATGCCCCTATAGGACATCGAGAATGGCCCTGCTCTTGGATGTGGCTGCAGCAAGGTGCTCCAGTTAACATCTGGCATATTTAGGTCCCCATCAGCAATATCTCCCCTTTCTGCCATCCTAAGGATGCTTTCTATCATTTCCTTGTCTGTTTCCTCCCTTGAGATGGAGGTCTGTATACAACCCATGTGCAGATTGTGGTGCCATTTCCAGTCTCAGGGTGACCCACAGTGCCTCCTCTCTCCCTGTTTACCCTTTAGTGCTATTGCTTTGATCCTTCCCTTATATGAGAGCTACTCCTCCTCCTCTTCTTTTCCTCCATGTCCCTCCTGTAGATTGTGTACCCTGGTATGTTGACATCTCAGTCATGGTTCTCTGTGTACCATGTTTCTTGACTGCCACAATATCAGACATCCCTCTTCCATCAAGGCTACCATTTTGGGGAGCTTTTTACCTAGACTACGGGCATTGGTACTCATTATCCTCCATTTTATTATGGCTTTATTTCTTTTTGCCCCATCCCTGTCCTTACTGCCTTTGTCTTTTGCTCCATTTACCCCAGCCCTTCTCCCTATCGACTGCTCTGTCTTGGTATTTACCTCACTAACTACCCTGATTTTTTTTGGGGGGGGCTAGGATTTCCCTTCTCCTTTTCAGTGCCTCCCCCCTTGGCTAGTTTAAATGCTTGCCAATGAAGCATTTAAACCTATCACCTAGGATCCTGGTTCCCCTCCTGGATAGATGCAGGCCATCACACCTGTGTAGGCCTGCATCCCTCCAGGTGGAGCCCCAGTCCCCAATGAAGCCAAATCCCTGAGCTCTGCACCAGTTTTTCAACCAGTCATTGAATCCCATGGTGCAGAGTACCCTAGCCTCATCCATCCATAGACAGGTAGCACGTCCGAGAAAGTTACCATGTGTGCTACTTGTCTAAGGCCCCTCCCCAACTCCACAAACTCCTGTTGCACTGCACTGATCCCATTCTCAGCCAGGTCATTTGTCCCCAGGTGGATAATGACGTCCAGCTCACCTCCCCTTGCAGCTGCTCCCACGATCCTGAGGATTCATTTCCTGTCCCTCCCAAGCCATGGTGCCGGGCAGGCACCTTACCGCCCTTTCCCCTCCCTCCCCCAGATACTGGCCACTCTGTAGCTGGAACAAGTGTGATTATATTTGTTAGCGTTACATATCAGTTGGCCAGTATGTTTGATGATAGAATCACCTAATACAAATATTGGTTTTATGATACTGCTTGGTTTACAGGTTTTATTAATGATTTGAGATTTGGGGTAGTGTTCAGAGGACAATGTGAAAGACTTTGTTTAAAGGCTAGGATGCTAGGTAGTGATTTGGGCCTATGTTTTAAATCTACATTAATGGGTTGTACTCTGGATGGAGACTCACTGTCATCAACTGTAATTGTGGGGCCATCATCAGTTTGTAAAACATCAAATTTATTGTGGAGGAGAAGGGGGTGGTGCGCTATGTACTTGTCCTCCTCTTCTTTTTGTTTTATGTTTTGGCACTATTGCTCATGAGTTGTCTGCCTCTATCTGTTTTAATCCAACTCCCTCATCGCACACAGTTTCTGGTCTTGCTAAAGAGGTTATATTGAAGTCAGATACCACTGAATCAATATATTCCTCTAATTCACCTATGTCTGAGTTTGCAGATCCCCTAGTTTGTAGTCTCATAATCTCTTGCTGCGGTGTGCCAGTCAAAATGCATTTGTCACAGATTAATCCCTGGACTTGTTCCCCATAAGCAAACATCACACATATTTGACAACAGTTGCCATATACATCATCCCTGAACATCATTTCTGCCTCCATTTTTTTGTTAGTATTTGTTTAACAGGGTAGTTGTACACTGAACTCTACTCGTGCTTACAGACCCTGTGTCCCTGCTGCCCTGGTGGACACAGCAGACCGCGATTAGGCAGCGTGTGCGTGTCTCTGAAGCGTGTGCCCTGCGTGACGCCGCCTCGCTTGCTGTGGCTAGCCTTATATGCTGCTACACAGGAAGTCAGGCTAGTTCCTGCTTCCTGTTAGTAGCACTTGGAGCGAGGTAATTAAACCTCCTAAAATTGGTAAAATGCACCAAAATAGCTATTAAAAGAGCTTGGTAGCTGTTATTACCCAATTTTAGCGCCCAATATGAAAAGAAATACAGCCACTATCACCACACTCGATGTTGTTGGGTGGGTGTTTGCATTTATATATCCTGCAAAGCTCGAATAGACAGGCGGGCAGTGCACGAGGTCCTTCTTGTGCCCCAAAGGCTGCCACTCGTTGGGTCGAGGAGGAATTCAGGAGACATGCTGGCAGGTCGACATCTAAGGAAGATGACATTGAAAATAGTTAAGTAACAATGCCACGCTTGCTTTATTTTCTGGAACCGGGTGTGGGCCACGGAGCGGGAACTAACGTGCCTTGTTTTGGTCTGAGTGGTGCGTTTAATCTTAACTGCAGTGGGTCAGCTGCTGTAGGATGTGACCTGGACAGATAGCTCGGGGCCTTCGCCTTGGATTCCCCAGCCTGTGTGCTTTGAAGTGGTCCTGGTATCAGGGGTGCTTGACTTGCTGCGCCAGGGTTTTGGACTTGGGTTTAAGGTTTGGGTCTTCTCGATGGCTGGGGGAACCCAGCAATTTAACTGGCAATTTCAAAGGGCCCAGCTAAAGTTTGGTGTTCCTTCATTAGCCAAGATCTGGTCTGGGGATCAAGGTAACGATGGAGCTGGGTGCCATCTATGCCATGACTTCTCTGGATAAAGAGAAAATTGTGTTGTGTGCACCCACCTAATTTCTTCTTTCCTTTGCTGGTCTACGAAGGGACCTATTTTCCAAGCCCAGGATATATCATGTCACTAGGGTGTTTCTTTTCTTTTGCAAGCCTGCTATGTTTCCTTAAAGACATGACTATTAGCTGGATCAATTACTTTTATTTACACGACTGCTTTCCAGATGGAAAGCTGGAACTTTAGTTGAAGGCCCTGTAGCTTCAACGCCTCTTCTTCTATACTATATTGTTTTATTTTCTAAGTAATTACTGCCAAATTGGGAACTCTTTAATACAATAGTTGGACACTGTAGGACCTCAGCACAATTGAGGGGTTAGCAGAGTGCCCTCCAACAGACATGATTTTCATAATTATTGTTTTAATGTTTGCCAACAGTTTGCAAGGGAATGGTAATCGGGTCCAGTTTGGCCCGAATGGGGAAGGGGGTTAAGTGTTACTGTTAATGTTAATGTTAATCTGTGGAAAGGGTTTGAGGGAGCTGTTCGTGTTTTACTGCATGGTTAATTCGGGAGGGTTACTTCTTGTGTTGTTGAAGGGGGCACCGGACAACTGGTAGCATAGTAGGCAAAGTCGATTCTGTGATGTCCTGCTGGGCTGCAGGGGCCCGGGCTCCCTCTAAACTGGTTGGGGGGACCAGGGGTGTAAAATGGGAAAAATGTTGGATGTTATGGTCTATTGTTCAATTAATATTTGGTTCAGTGATTCTTTGCTGGGTAAACAGGGATGATGATGAGATTAGCAGTACAAGCATAATCTGCTTTGGCATGCCACTCTCAAAGAGTCCATACATGTATAGGGACTATAACTAAGTCGTTAAATGGCAACATGGAACATAAATGTCCTAAAATCAGTGATTAAGAGCAAGAGATTTCAATCCGAAGTTAGATCTGGGTGGCAGGTAGTATTTATGCAGGAGACCCATATGTCATGGGAGGAGGTCACCAGGACAGGTGCAGCACTGGGGGAACCTGGGTCTGTCCACCTTCTCGACTAAGGCTAGAGGGGTTGCCATCTGGTTTCCTGGGGGGGACGATGTCAAGATACTGGACCGGTGGTAGATCAGGCTGGGAGGTATGTGCTGGCTAGGGTTGAGGTAATGGGTCTGGGGACCTTATCTGTAGGGTCGATCTATGCTCCCAATGTGGAGGACCTAGGTTTCTTTCAGAGTCTGGACGTTGGATATGGTGGCTGGGCGGGCCCTTGGATTTTGGGAGAGAACTTCAACTGTGTGCAGGACACTGTCCTGGACTGCTTGAACGTTGCCCCAGTATCTGTATCTAAAAATGCCCATGCTTTGGGGGAGTTTGGGTTGGTGGATGTTTGGCGACATTTAAACCCCACTGGCAGAGATTATAGCTTTTATTCACATGCTCATCAGTCTTGTGCCAGACTGGATAGATTATTGATAAGCCATGCACTCCTTTCAACAGCCAACAGAGCCCACTACTCTCCAATCCTCCTGTCGGGTCATGCTTCACTGACACTTGAAATTTTGTCAGCTGGCTCCTTACCAGTGATCACGCAGTGGAGGCTGGAGCCACTTCTCCTAAAGGATCAGAAATATATAGAGGCAATGGCAGATAGTATCCAAGAGTTTTTATGTTTCAATAAAAAAGAGACACATCCCATCACACTAGGTGGGAGGCTTTGAAGGCCTTATCAGGGGGTAAACCATTGCTTAGGCAGTGCGTAATTCCAAAGTTACAGAGCAAGAGTTAAACAAACTTAGGATCAAAATTGAGGCATGTGAAAATGCCCACAAGGCTGGGCCCACACGGTCGCTGTATAGGGTGATTGAAAAACTAAAATGGCACCTTAATACACTGAGCAGTGCTAAGATTGAACGGGCCATTATGAATAGGCCATTCTACTAGCACAGTCTGGGGCCTATTTTGATGGAGACATAGGCGGGAGGGTGAAAGGGCAGTAGGGCAAATTCATGACTCATCAGGCCAACTGGTCCAGGATCCCCTAGCTATTGGCAAAGCATTCAGGGGAATTTTATAATACTGTTTAAACCTCAGAGGTGAACCCTACCCCCCTGTATGTTAGATTATTTTTTTGATAAGGCCCCACTGAACACCCTGAATGTGGAGCAGGTGAACAAACTGGACATACCCACTTCCAAGAGTGAATTGAGTGCAGCCATTAAATCGCTCAAAAGTGGAAAGGCCTCTGGCCCTGATGGGCTCCCTATAAATTTTTAAAGACTTTCATGATTACCTGTTGGACCCTCTTTTGATATGATAGTAAAGAGTTTAGAGAGATGGGTGAGCTGTCCCCCTCCACGTGGTCTGCCGTTATTACAGTGCTCCCTAAGCCAGGCAAAGACCTGGCTTGGTATACTTCTTATAGACCGATATCCTTATTAACAACTGATTATAAAATACTGGCAAAATCCCTTGCTTCCAGGCTTGATACTCTGCTCCCAGAACTCATTCACTCTGATCAGACAGGATTTGTCACGGGGTGACAGTGTAAGCACAATATTCGCTGAACCTTAAATATAATTCATAAGTGGGGAACAACCTCACAGAAACATGGGGCAGCAATACTAGCAATAGATGCGGAGAATGCGTTTGACCGTGTGGAGTGGGTGTACCTCTTTGAAACACTAAGGAGGGTGGGCATTGGCCCCTCCTTCAGATCCTGGGTTGAAACTCTTTATACCCTTCCCAGGGCTCAGACTGTGGTAAACGGTTCCCTTACAACCCCATTTGATTTGGGACGGGGCACATGGCAGGGGTGCCCTCTGTCCCTCCTCTTTTATGTGCTTTCATTGGAGCCTTTTTTTTTTGTTTTGTTGTGTGGACTCTTTTTCCCTCCGGTCACAGTCTGCGGAGCCTTTCAAACAACATGAAGTCTTGCTGTATTCTGACTATTGCAGTTAGCTCCAGCACTTGAACTGCCCCGGAAAGTAGAGGGTTAAATTTCTATGCAGGGCATAGAACGCTGAGCTCGAGCTCGTTGAAGACTCTGTCTGCAGTGCTTTGAATCAAACCGTCAGATTCTTTACTCCGCCTCACTGAACAGTCGCTCGAGTTTCTCCTTCTGCTTGGTTCATAGTCGGTTAAAGTTGTCGGTTTTAGTCCGATTTATTTTCAGCTTGTTGGTTCAGGGCTCTGTCTGCCGTACAGTAAGTACTTTAGAGTAGCATCTCTGTTCTTGTTGTGGAAATTATAAAATTGTATTTCTCTATCTGTTCGGTGAACCGATCCATTAGTTTAAATCTTTGCTATTTTTAGGCGTGATTACCGGTCCTTATCGGTTTAAACGTAATTCTCACCCCAGTAATTTAGGAAAGTTTTCTTTCTTGAACTCCTCTCGGGCCCACTAATTCAGTCGGTCACCCTGAGGTTGATTCAGGTTATGGTATAATGAGGCATATATATATATATATATATATATATATATATATATATATATATATATATATATATATATATATATATATATATATATATATATATATATATATATATATATATATATATATATATATATATATATATATTCATCGGTGGACTCCTGGACTTTCCTTCCAGGATGACACCGATAAAGAGAGTTGGAGGATGACAGCCTCATAGATCTGGTGGTTGCTCTCCTCCAAAGAAAATGACAACTCTCTGAAGATTCCTACAGGTAGGTTCTGAACCCCTCCTTCTCTTTGGGGGTTGACAAGCATTCAGATAAGTACCAGCTCGGTAGAGTGTTCTGCTGTTTTTATCTGTACACTTTTAGATTAAAGAGTTAATGCAAACAGCGGCCTGCTTCTCAGCCTCATGCCCTGTATGCTTTCCTATAGAGATAGACTATAGATAATCATATACCATGTGTAGTAATTCTACATAATGCCTTTAACCTTTGTAGCATACGCTATTATATATTAAAAGTGTTTGATGTATACTATCCTTGCCATAGTGCGGCATCTTTTGAGCAGTGTTAACAAGGAGGTTTGCTGGAATACCCAAGTGGCATTTAGTAGCACTATGCTCTCATAGTAAGTCATAATGTTACAGATTCTAGAGTCTTGGCGTAGATCATTTCCCTCAGGCTTGCCAGTCTAAAAAGTCCAGCCTTTTGGGTTATGCTTTGGTACAAATTTTGGTTGGTCTTTATGTCAAACTGAAGCTGACAGGCACTTATGGACGAGTTTAACTCTCCTAGTACTCCGTTAAATATAAGCGTTCCTTCCCCAGAAGTCTCATTGAGGGACTTCGGGTAGGAATTATTCTCCCTTTAACCCTTTTTTCCTACGCCAACACATCAGGAAATTTCCAAATGTGAAGTTTTCCAGGGGTTTAGGCAGGAATGCTCTTTCATTCCTGATAATCCCTTTTTTCTTCAGTTATTTTTCTTCTTGGTTCAAGTTTTAACCCCTTCTTTGATTGGTAAAAAAAAAAATTAAATAAAGGGAGATAGATATATGCAGATATTAACATTTAAATATATATACAGTATATCTACAGTATGTGCATGATAAGTAAATAAATATCTAAAGTTTACCTCCAAGTGCTGCATTCTCTGTTGTTCTTCAGTAGCATGTCAGTAATGGTAAATAGAGCACCAGAACCTCGTGAGGTCAAAGTAAATAAAAGGTCCCCTCCTGCTTGAGAGTTGGACCTTTTTCCCAATCTATTACCTGAATCTTAAAGGAAAATAGGGAACAGCACATCGTTATCAATTTTCACAACCTGGGGTCAGGATGCTTCCTTGACTCAGGTCTTGCTTTACAAATGTAGGGAGTTTTTCTTGTCTTCTTGATACATTCTGTGTTCTCAGTTCCTTAGTATGGGGTTTTTCTGGGCAGTTTTATTCCATGCCGTTTTGACTGCCTCCAGAGTGTTCTCAGATCACAGTAAAATCAGGCTGTTCTCCAGGTATCTGGGTAGGTTGGCGGTTCTCCCTGAAGACAGGGAATCTCTGGTTTCCCTTATCAGAGGCTTGCCAACCTTAGCCAATTTCCCTTGACTTTGGTTTCAAGCCCTAAGTCTGACATTTTGTTTCCTACCTGTCTAGAGGATTCTTTGTACCTACTAGAAAAAGTCCCTAACTATTTAAATCTCGGCAGCTCTTAGGGGCAATGCTTATCTCTTGTTAGGGAAGCTCTTTCCCTGCATGGGGTGCATAATTTTGTCATTGAAGTCCCAGGGGCTGAGCCTCTAGATTAGATTCCAAATAAGAAAATTTTACTGATGCTTGAGCCCTGTTACAAGCTGGACTGGTGTAAGAAACAGTGAACTTCCACCTCTCCCTTCAAATCTTGATACAGAGCTTCCTTCCGGTTGGCGCTTCCCTTCAGGGGTTCCATCATTGGGTCTTGGTTTCTGAGAGAGTCCTTCTCTCTTCAGTTCGAGGAATTTCAAGAGCATCTCGATCAGGCCTGCATTTTTTCAGTCCAGAGGCCATTTAGTTCGATATCTGCCTGTATCTCACTAACGAGCATTTGGGACACAGGGCTTCCAATCTCTCCACAATAGCTACGAGTTGTTATCTTTAGCTGTCTTAGTCACTCATCCATCTGTCAGGCAAGGACAAAACTTTGGCAGAGCCACCACAAGTGGGCCCTTTGGCAGATCCTCTGAGCCACAATACTCAGGACCACCGCAAGTGAGCCCTCAGCACACAAGTCCTAGCCACATCATTCAGGGGAAAGGTCAGGTCCAGATCTAAATTTTCGCCTCCAGCCCGAACCTCCATTTTTTTCCTGTTGCAGGCCCCAGCTCGGGGTTCCATCCAGTGGATTTTCTTATCTCAAGACTGGCCTGAGAAGCTTTCTCTTTCCTTATATCCCTTGTTTCCTAAGTACCTCTCTAGTCAAGGTATCAGCCACCACGATCCCGGTGGCTCAGAACAACTTTGGTACTTTCTGAAAAATCAAGAGTAGTGTTTTTCTCAGCTCCCAGTCTTTTCTTCTCAAGGTCTGGTTCCTAAGATGCTAGATCTCTTAGAGTCCCTGCATCCAAACAAGGCCTGGAACGTCTATGAAAAAAAAAAGAGGTTTTAGTATCACGAAAACCTCAGTTTTTCTAGGGGAAGTAGTTTTTCCCCTGGGTGCAAGGACAAGAGCCTAGAGTTTTTCAATCCTCTTTCCTCTCATGACTGGATTATTTAGTTCATTCCAGGCATTACAATCTTAGGACTTTGAACTAGTTTTGGTCTTTGTGACTTGTTCCTGTAAAAGTATAGCGGTTTTTATTTTCCTTCCAATAGTGGGACAGTGAGCCTTTTTCTTTGGGGTACACCTATGCATTTACTCGGATTCTTTTCACGTCAGCCAGAAATCAGTCTTTCTTAGACCATTTCAAGAGAAGTCCATGAAGGCCATCTTCACTTCAGACCCTTCTAGGGACGGAGTTTTTCCCATGAAACACAAACCTCTGTAAGTTCAGTTTCATGGGGTATCCTTTGAATCTGTGGAATTCTGTCCTGGGCGAGTAACATGAGAGAGATCAATTTGTCTGCTTGCTTTCCTCTGTCAGACATTTTTCAGAGTTTAAAGTTGTTCTCTTAGGGTCTTATCCTCTCAGTGCCTTAATGAACAAATTAGTCTTCTGGATGGATAGAAAATCTTTCTCCCAAGTATTCTACCATTTCCTTCATCAATCCCTTTACTCTGCTGGTACTGCTCTCAGGCAAGTCCTGTCTAGGCTATCTCAACCTGCTTGGAAGGGGCATAGAATTAGTCCTACGGTCTCGTCATCAGTCACTAGCAGTTCAGGTTCTGTCATTATCATATTTTCCTTTCCTGCGTTTTGAAAAGGAAAACCAGTGACCAAAAGGTATTTTCCAGGACTGTTTTCCATGTTTTGGGTCTACTTCAGTAAAGCTGACATTCAGCCCTTCTAGTGCTTAGGGCTCGTACTGGAGGCCAGCTGCCCTCCTGGGCAGCGTTCAAGCTATAGCCTCACCTGAAGTGTGCAGACCACTTATTTGAAATTTGCTTTTCATTCAATAAGATCTTCTTGGATGTAGCATGATAGGATACCAGTTTTGGCAGGATGGTGCCGGGGCCCTCTTCTTAAAATAGGTTTCTGTGCCCTCCTCCCAACTACACTACTTTGAAGTCTAATTCTGTCCATAGATGCTAAAATTCCTGGGGTGAGAAAAACAATTACTCACCGAGAAATATTACTTCTTCAAGGTATTCTTTAGCATTATAATATCTCGCACCTTCCTCACCTGGAAACCTTGTCTATAGGCTCTGCTAGAGGTTGCTAAATTTGACAACTGTCTTTCGTTCGTGCGATTTTCAAAAATAATTTTGGTTTTTTTCATAATAGTGGGTTAGAATATATAGTGGGTTGTTGCTAACAGTTTTTTTGCCCCTTGTGGGCACATATTTTGCTCTTTTTCAGCTTCAAAATGCGTTCTGAGTTCCTTCAGGCTGGCTGCAGGCAGCACTCTACTCTAACTGTATCCTGATTGTCCAATGCCTTCCTCATTTGCATTGACTCCTCCTCTCCGGGGCAGCCGACCTTCAACATACTGCTTCTGTCAATAACGCTTTACCCTGGAAGACATAATATTACTTTGGTGAGTAATTGTTTCTGCTTAGTTTTTCAATACATGTAACAGATTTAGAAACCCGTAAAAGTCTTGCCTGGCGGTTTGCCATATACAAGGGTAAGTTTTGTTAGGTTGGCCATGTCTAGAAACCCAAGAAAAAACCCGGGCCCCACTGGGTTTCAACACTGTAGTGAGTGAGGGAGGTGCTAAGGCTGATCCCACACCACCTGTGTTACTGTCTGAGGTCTGACACCTCGATTCAGACTGCCAAATTTTGCAAATTTCCCTAAGTCTACCCTGGAAAAAGGTTAGGCAGACTTAGGGATAAGGAGCCGAAAATCCGCTGACCCAGAAGGCCTGCCGGTTCGGTTCCCACGAACCAGAACAATGCCCTCTGACCAGTGCGTGCTTCTTGCGGGCAGGAGGAGAGCCGATCTCCTGAGGATCGGTTCCTACAAAAAAGCATGAAAAATCGACCAGTTCATATCCAGAGGTTCATGTTCCAGCCACTGAAGAAATAATGACTGATTCGGATTGTTGGTAGACTTTGTCCGGTTCCAACCGATTGGCCTTTGGCAGGATTCAGTTCGATCGAGTTCCCAGTTCACGATTATACCCTGAAGACTTTTATTAACGAGAGTTTGAATAGGAGGAGATTTTGAAGAGGATGGTGATGATGAAAGTCTGGATGTGCCTGTGGAACGGACATCTCCCAGACAGACTTTCTGGTGTTTCCCTCCTAGGCTCTCTGGTCCCTCACTATCTGTTCTACAGAAAGGTGTTGAAACCCTCAGCTTCCTATGGAGGCTGTGGAGGATCAAGGAGCCTGATTTTGTTGAAATGATGGACATCCCAGAGTCCAAGAGACTGTCTGTTCCCCTTCATAAGTCCTTTGGGAAGCAGACTCAAAAAATTCTAAAGTCTCCTAATTCTGTACCTCCTGTTGACAGAAGGATGGACAAGAGGTATACTTTATCAGGTTCAGATACAGAGTTTTTCTACCAGCAATGCAGCCATGTTGAGGTTGTGTAAGCTGCAGCCTGTGACAAGCCAAATATCCCCTTGGCTTCACACCCCCAGACAAAGACTCCAGGAAGATGGATGCCAAGGCAAAGAAACAGTACTTGGCATCCTCCTTGGGACTCAGGCAGGCTAACTATATGGCCTATGCAGCCAGGTACCAGAAGTCCAGGTCGGACACTGTACTGACGCTGGCTAAGCAGGCCTCTCCCAGCTGGCCAAGGAGCTGGAGGAGGTGGCTGCTGATGGGATTGAGGCATCAAAGGTACAATTTCATGCTGCTGTGGACTCCAATGATGTGTCATCAAGAGTCATGGCTACATCCGTGGCTCTTCGGAAGATGGCTTGACTCAGATATACTAGCCTCTCATAGGACACCCAGGCTAAGGCCATGGATTTTCCTTTGTCGGGTAATTCTCTGTTTGGGGAGCAGACAGAGAATTACATGAAGAAAATGGATGAGTGCAGGACCACTTATAGGACCGCACAGGCCAAGGAGAGGCAGGCAACTCCTCAAAGGCAGCAAGCTAAGGGCAGGGGCAGGCCTTTTCACAGGCCTTTCTACCAAGCACAGGCCTCTTCTCCCTTTTCTCAGAGGGAGTTCTTTAGAGAGAGAGGAAGAAGGGGGATGAGGAGGCCTGCATCTACTCCTCAGCCTAAGGCTCCTGCCAAGCAGACACCTTGATGTGTCAGCCCGGGTCGACTCCCCCATCCCGGTAGGAGGCAGGCTGGCTTACTTTGTCCAGGACTGGATGTCTGCTACCTCAGACAGGTGGGTCTTGGAGGTAGTAAGCCAGGGACTGGTTCTCAGTTTCAAAAAATTTTCGAAAATGAGAGCCAGATCCTTTCCACCTGCAAACATCTCAGAAACCCTTGCTCTGGAAGCAGAGGTTTCATCTCTACTGGCCTTAAGAGCCATAGAGAGAGTTCCTACCCTACACAGGGCAAAGGTCTGTAGTCCAGGTACTTTCTTACCACAAAAAAGACAGGGGAGTGGCGCCCCATCCTAGACTTAAGATACCTGAACAAACATCTTTTAAAACCAAGGTTCAAAATGGTGACTCTGGGAACAATTCTTCCCTCTCTAAGGCTAGGGGACTGGCTAGCCTCCCTGGACCTCAAAGGCACTTCTTTCAAATTCCCATCAGGTGCTCCCACAGAAAGTACCTCACGTTCAAAGGGTGTTCACAAAGTGCCTAGCAGTAGTGGTGGCCTTTTTAAGAAGAAAAAGGATTTCCATTTTTCCATATCTGGACGATTGGCTCATTGTGGGTCAGTCCTCAGACCAAGTCAAGTCAGATCGGCAAGTGACTCAGCAAGTGCTCACTTCCCTGGGATTTCTTCTCAAACTTCCCAAGTCAGTTCTCGAGCCTGTACAGCTTCTCATCTTTATAGGAGCAGAGCTGAATACTGTCAAAGCAAGAGTTTTCCTTCCTCTGGAAAGGACAACATCCATTACACAACTAGCTTCTTCCTTCCGCCCTCTGGTTTCTCGAACAGTAAGGCATTTCCTTCAGCTTTTGGGCCACATGGCAGCTTCCACAGCAGTGGTAAAGGGGACAGATTTCAGATGAGGGACATTCAGTTTCATCTGAGGGCCTTTTGGTCCCAAAGGAAAGATCCTCTTACCAAACTAGTTCCGGTTACTCAGACTCTAATCCAGGCCCTTCAGTGGTGGCAGGATCTGGACAATTTAAGGCAAGGAGTTCCATTTGTCACTCAGACTCACTCTGTGGTCCTTACCACAGATGCTTCCCTATTGGAGTGGGGAGCCCATTTGGGGGCCCTCACATCCCAGGGTCTGTGGTCCCCTCAGTAATTCCTTCTTCATATCAATCTCCTGGAACTCAGGGCAGTTTTTCTGGCCTGCAAGCTTTCTCTCGGTCAATTACTGCAGATCAAGGTGGTTCCAGGTTGGGATGGACACCACCACCACCGCCATGTGTGATACATGGAGCAACGCAGGGAGGCACTTTCGGTCCACGGCATTGTGCATGGAAGCCATGAAGTTGTGGTCCCTAGCATGCCTCTACAGACCTCTCGGTGGCAGTCCACCTTCCAGCGAAGGACAATGTGCTAGCAGATGCACTGAGCAGGATCTCCCAGGGCCATCACGAACGGTCCCTGGACCCTCTGCTGTTGAAAGTCATCTTTTCAAGGTGGGGCACTCCAGAGATAGATCTCTTTGCAGCCCCAGACAATCACCAACTTCCACTGTTTTGTTGCAGACCCCCAGTCTTGGGCTCAGTCCCTCTGGATGCTCTAATTTTGGATTGGGAAGGGAAATTTCTTTATGCCTTCCCTCCTTTTCCTCTTCTCTTCAAAGTCCTGGTCAAGATAAGGTCAGAACCTTACAAAGTGATTCTGAATGCTCCGGACTGGGCCAGGCAGCCTTGGTACCCCCTGTTGCTGCCTCTAGCAGTCCATCTTCCCCTGTCTCTTCCCAGGAATTACAACCTGTTAACCTCCTCTCAGGAGAGGATTTGGTACCCCAATCTTTGGTCCCTCAATCTCAAGGCATGGCTCTTGAGGAGTTAGAATATGCAGATTTGCATCTGTCTCGGGGGTTCTGGATATTCTCAAAGCCTCTCGAAAGCCTGCCACCAGGTAAACTTATAACTCCAAATGGAAGAGATTCAGCATTTGGTGTTCAGGAGGTGCATATCCCCAGACACTGCTGATTTGTCTACAGTCCTGAATTATATGGTTCATCTTAATGGCCTAGGCCTCAGACCAGCTACTCTCATAGTACACTTGTCAGCTGTCTCTGCTTTTCTGTCAGTGGGAAAGCCTTCTTCATTGTCGTCTCACCCTGTACTCTGTAAATTTTTAAAGGGATTTCTTCATACCAATCCCCCCTTTAGGGATCCTGCTCCTGCCTGGGATTTGAATGTTTGCATTGCTCAGTTTATGCAACCTCCTTTTGAGCCTTTGTCCTCCGCAGAACTTAAGTACTTGACTTGGAAAACTGTGTTTTTGGTAGCTGTTACCTCTGCCAGACGTATCAGTGAATTGCAAGCTCTATCAGTAGAGCCTGACTTTATTTCATTCCATAGAGATAAAGTGATCCTTAGAACCAAAAGGAGGTTCTTACCCAAAGTGGTTTCGGATTTCCATTTAAACCAGTCTATGTCTCTTCCTGTTTTCTTCATTGATCACTCGTCCTCAAGAGAGAGGAGGTTACACACTTTAGATGTTAAAAGAGCCCTTAGTTACTACATAGAACGTACAAAGGGTCACAGGTTTGACTCCCTCCAGTTGTTCCTCACTTATGGGGAAGTAGGTAAGGGCAAACCTGCCACCAAGAGAACTATGGCCAGGTGGATTGTATCCTGTATACAGTTCTGCTATGAGAAAGTAGGGAAAATTCCACCCTCAGGCCTGACGGCTCATTCCACTAGAGGTACAGCTGCTTCTCTGGCTGCTGCCAGGGATATTCCTTTACTAGAAATTTGCCAAGCAGCCACCTGGAAAACAGTCCATACCTTCACCAAGCATTACTCTCTGGATATCCAGGCTGGGAGAGATGCTCAGTTTACACAATCAGTACTTCAGAGCCTATTCCCAAAGTAGGTTCTGTCCCTCCTCCATGGAGGTACTGCAGTAGTATGCACAATAGTCAGAATACAGCAAGACTTCATGTTGTTTGAAGAAAAATTACTCACCTTAGTAATTATGTTTCTTCTAAAGGAGTCTTGCTGTATTCTGACCTCCCTACCTTCCCTCTCAGAATCTGGTTTTTGGAAAGTGGGTGGGCAGGTGCAGTGTTGCACCCCAGGGGTGTCTTCAGCACACTTTCTTGATGTGGGTACTTTGTGTTTATTAATTAGTAATGTAAGCCCCAGGTGGTGCTATCCCAAGGGCTACTACCCCTGCCTGCTTGACTACTGACAGGTAGAGGGGTCGAGGGGCCTAGGTTCTATGGCAGGTGCCTCCACCCAGAGGTCAGGGTTTGTAATGGTTGGTCTAGTTTGGTCCCAGCCCTCTGGGACACTAAGACCCCCTAATCCTCTAATGGCCTCACGATGCACAGGAGTTACAGTACCAATACCCACATGTACACACTGTTCATTCATAAATTTCCACTCACCCTCGAGACTGATTTGAGGTTCATCTCTGAGGGCCCCCTGAAGAATAAGGTTAAGCAGCATACACAAACCAATACAGTGCCTGGCATGAAGGTACTGACACTTCAGACACTTTAAAGTTTAACAACAACAACAAATCTGATTTATATAGAGAACAGTAACACGAGAGGGGGAAATCAGGTTAATTAGTGGCATTAAATCACAGTACTGTGCACACATACAGGGTCTGAAAGTCACACTCTGGGTACCAAGGTTGGGAGGGGGCTAGCCAGGTCCGTTGCCCGGGGTTGGCCGGCAGGTGCAGATGGATAGGGCCTGTAGAAGAAAATATATGCACAACACCCAATTGTAATCTGCAGCCTGATGGCTCAGTCCATGAAGCAAAGAAACAAGAATTAGATGACACACTTGTAATTAAAAACAGGCTGCAGGGGAATACCCTGATTTGTACTCACAATACACGCTGAGAACCGGATGGTGGATGTTCTTCTGGATTGTCAGAAACACCAGGGCATGGAGACAAGGTCCTTGTGACTGGACCCCACTGCAGTTTATAGCAAATGGATTTAGTTTGAGACAAGTTGGGGTTTGCTTCCAGCTTCAACACACAGCACAGAGCACAGGGGCTTGGAAATAGCGATTCCCCACAAGCACTACGCACATTCATATGTGAAAGGAAAGTACTATACCAGGCAAGCTGCTCCTCGATCCCAATTGTAATTACTGCAAAATACCCTGGAGCTCACACAGCAGCTTCAGGTCCTGACAGACCGAGAGCGTTTCAGCAATTTCTCCAGTCTTCTACAGGATGAGCCCGGTTTCCACACTTCTAGTGCTTCTTTTCCTCGGCATCGGATTCAGTCAAACTGGCACACTAAGGCTGCAGACTGAAACTCAGGAGCCTCCCACGCGCTTCCTGCACGAAACTATACACCACAGAAGCACAGAACTCTTTCTCTCTTCACAGTCACAACTGATTTAATCTTTCCAGTCACAGAGCAGTGCATTTCCTTTAGCTCCACACCATTCTGTTGGCTGGTTCGACTGTCACTCTCAATAAGACTCCCTCTGTTGGTGGAAAAAGGTGCCAAGGTTAAAACTACATTTCCCAGAGTCACTGCCCATACAATCCCCTTGTGACTGGCTCAAAATTGAGAGTCCAAGTTCCGATTCGTCCACAGGCTCCATTTTAGAGTCTCCTTATCCTGATTGGTCCAAGTCAGCTATTCAGAACCAAAATGAAAAAGCTACACTGAAACAGTTCATGCTGAAAGGAAGACAGGTTAGACAAACTACATTTTCTCAGTCATTCTAAATGATTTCTGGCAAACAGTTATATCTTTCAATAAGGCTCCCTCTGCCCATGTAACTTAGCGGCAGAAAGCGGAGCGAATTGACAGCAGCCCGGGTGGGATTTGGGCATTAGAACACACAGTCCCCCTATACAAACTAATTAAGTCTGCAAGCAGACAGCTCTTAAAGAGACATTACGTGGAGGCTCAAATAGCACTCACTTGAAACCACATTTAAACAGCTCAGACGCCGAACACCGCCCAGACTTGGAGCATTCAGGCAAGCTCCTGGAAGGCTTTTGGGAACCCCCATTTGCAGGGGGGGTTACACCCTTTCTGGCCTGGAAAAATTTGGCGTCCGCATCAAGTAAGTACCCCCATAAGTTTCAATACAACCATATACATTTACATCAGTATCACATTAGGCTTATACATGTAATCATCAGTCAACATATCACCTACAGAAACACATTTCTGAAACTTTTCAGTACATCACTTTTTTCACAGTATTATACACACATTGTACCATAACTCAGGTTATTACCTCCTGTACATGAAACCTGAAGGGGCCCTTCCCTATCAACTACTTTATGGCTGGATGAGACGAAGGCACCATACCTAGAAAGAACAACACAAGTAACTTGGAGTTAGCACTGATGTTCAGTTTGGGCAATGAGCTCGGGGACACATACACCCCTTTATGAACAACATTGAGAGGCAAGTTCACAGGCCTCCCAGGGGAATCATAATCATGAGGTGCACCACAGGCTTTACAGCTTGATCAGACTTTCTAGGGGGAACTGTTACAGTCTCTGCACCCTGAGCCTCATTTTCAGCATTGTCCTCACTTGTCAGGGGAGTCTCCACTGGGATAGAGAGGCTAGAACTTAGGGCACTTTCAGCTCCAGGAGTTACAGTCTCTGAGTCCACAACACTTGGCTCACATGGAGAGCTTTCAGACACTGCCAGTGGACCATCAGGGCACTCAAAATACTCCACTTGTTCTGGTATATCACCAGTCTGTACCAGTTCATCATTTTCCTCCTCTGAAAGCTCAAACAGTTCAACCATGCACAATGATTCCATGTCATCTGACTTGATGCTTTGCACTTCACTTTCTGGGAGCATTGGATCCAGGGACAAAGCTGGGAACTTAGTCCAGAAGGCCCAGCTTCATCTCCAGGATTGACTAGGGGATTGCCCCGAAACAATTGACTCAGTTTGTAAGAGGGGTGGTACCCAAAGTTGCACTCATTTTCCTCTGACATGGATTGACAGTCATTTTCAACTGGGGTTTGTTGTGGGGAACACTTTAACTCAGCATCTGTAGGTACAGACTTTCTTTGCTTTTCCTTAGCAGCAGCTCGGGTCACTGGTCCAGAGGGAGCACTTTCTGAGGGCTCAGACTCAATCAAGATTTGTCCAGTGGGCAGTAAATGATTTCTATGCATTGTTTTAACATCTTTTGAATTATTCTCAGGCCTTACTTTGTACACAAGCAGATCATCTAGTTTGCCCACTACAATGTGAGGGAGATGGTGCCATCTATCAGCAATCTTATGTTTGCCATGCAGTCCCAGATTTCTTAGCAATACCCGATCTCCCTCCTGGAGTTCCTGTGCTTTCACCTTTTTATCATACCTTTCTTTGTTGGCCAGATTTCTTTTGGCAGCCATGGTTTGAGCCAGTTGGCATGCATGATTTAGCTGGGCCTTTAACTTTTGCACATACTGTAAATAGTTGTCAGCTCGAACCCCATCAGGAGAAACTCCAAAACACATCTACCGGCAGTCGAGCTTCTCTTCCAAACATCAAGCGGTAGGGGGAGAACCCAGTGGCATCACTTTTGGTGCATTTGTAGGCATGTACCAGGGTGCTAATTTGTTGGCTCCATCTAGGCTTGTCCTTTGGGTGGAGGGTGCCTAGCATATCTAGCAAAGTACGGTTGAAACCTTCAGGCTGTGGGTCCCCCTGGGGGGTGGTAAGGGGTGGTTCTGGACTTTCGCACTCCCCACAGAGAAAGCATCTCTTTGATCAGACGACTCTCAAAGTCTCTCCCTTGATCAGAATGGATTCTTTGTGGAGCCCCATAGTGAACAAAAAAGTTTTCTACAAGTACTTTTGCCACAGTGGGTGCCTTCTTGTCCTTGGCGGGGAAAGCTTGGGCATATCTCGTAAAATGGTCAGTGACCACCAGCACATTACTATTGTTTCTTTGATCCGACTCCAAACTCAGAAAATCAATATGGACCAGCTCCATGGGTGCACTGGTGGTGATGTTAACAAGGGGGGGCAGCCCTCTGGGGCAAAGCTTTCCTCTGTAAGCAGCGACTACAAGTTTGAATGTGTTGCTTAACATCAGCCCCATCTTAGGCCAACAGAATCTGGATCTCACCAAGTCAAGTGTTCTGTCTATAGCAAGGTGCCCCATGTGGTTGTGTAAGGACCTCAGTACTGAGTCTCGAAAGACAGCGGGCAGCACTAGTTGTTGTTTGTCTATTTGACCCCCTCTCTCTACTGTTTCTCTATATAACAGTCTATTGATCAGTTTCAACTTAGGACTTTCCTTGTATAACAATGCAGTTCTCAAATCAGTGGAGTGTAATTTGGACACATCTTTCCCTGCATAGAGGGCTTCTAAAGCTGATTTGATCATGGGATCTCGGGATTGAGCCCGCTGAATACTGTCATTGTCCAGCTGAGGCAGTGCACCAATGTCTATTGCAGAAAAGTGGCAATAAGCAGCAGGTATGCAATTCTCAGAGGGTCCCAAACAATTCACCATACAGTCCACTGCCTTTGTGGACATTTGTTCCTCCCTGTCAAACTTCTGGCAGAGTGCTCGAATATCAGGTTCTGACAGTCTGACCCAGTCATTCCGGGGAACAGGCCTCCGGGAGAGAGCATCAGCATCTATGTGGTTCAGGCCTGCTCTGTATTCAACTGCATAGTCATATGTAGATAATGCAGGAAGCCACCTATGGCCTGTGGCATCCAACTTAGCTGAAGTCTGCACATAGGTCAAAGGATTATTGTCAGTTTTTACTAGTATCTTAGCCCCATACAAGTACTCATGGAACTGTTCAACAATAGCCCACTTCAAAGCTACAAACTCTAACTTATGTACAGGATAGTTCTTTTCGGATGGGGTCAGGCTTCTACTGGCAAAGGCCACTGGTCTCAGGCCATTCTCGTGCTCTTGGTACAATACAGCTCCCAAGCCTTGCAGGCTAGCATCAGTGTGCAAGACATAGGGCTTCGCTGGATCTGCATAGGCAAGGACAGGAGCGTGGGTAAGTTGATGTATAATCTTATGAAAAGCAGCTTCACACTCAAGTGTCCATCTGGCTCCAAATACTTCATTGGGATGGAAATACACTCTCTCAGGCTCAGAAGAAATCGACCTCTTGTATTTTTTGTGGGTAGGAGGGTAACCTTGAGTAAGATTAAGTAAAGGACAGATCACTCTTGAATAGTCCTTGATGAAGCAGATAGTAACACAGAATCCCAGGAATCTTTGCAGTTCTTTTAGATTGTGGGGCTGTGGCAGGTGGTCAAGGCCTCAACTTTACTTGGGTCGGTCTCTATTCCTTCAGTGGAGACTATGTGTCCCACATACTTTACAGATGTTTGAAGAATTGACATTTATCGATGGATAGTTTTAGGCCAAAAGTCTTCCAGTCGAGTCCAACACCTTGAACAATCTCCTCTCATGTTCCTCCAGTGAGCTGCCAAACACAATAACATCATCCAGGTGCACCAGGCACTCTAATAAGTTCATGTCCCCCACTGCACGCTCCATCAGTCGTTGAAAAGTGGCTGGGGCACCTGAAATCCCTTGAGGCATCCTCATGAATTCATAGAAGCCAAGCGGACAGATAAAGGCTGTCTTCTCATGGTCTTCCTGAGCCATTGGGATCTGGTATTACCCATTGCGAAGATCCAGCACGGAGAACCACTTACTACCATTCAGGCAGTCTAAAGCATCCTGGATGTGGGGCATTGTATACTGATCAGGGATAGTCCGCTGCTTCAAGGTGCGATAATCCACGCACATCTTTACTGTCCCATTCTTTTTTCTCACTACCACAATAGGTGAAGCATATGAGCTTCTGGATTTTTGTATTACACCAGCAGCAAGCATCTCTTGCAGATGCCATCTCACATCATCTGTGTCAGCAGGTGCCAGGCATCGAGACCTCTCACAAATGACCTTTCATCATGCTGCGGATGTGGTGCTCAGCTCCTTGCACACATCCTATGTTCTTCTTAGAAAGAAAACACCCGGCTCTCGGGCAAGCTTTCACTGATTCTCATCTTCCATTCGGCTGGCAGAGAGAGTCACCAAAATCAAACAAGTCGGGCGTCACTCTGTCATTCTCCCCCGAACACTTGTTACTAGGCAACACTGCAGTATCCGCACAATGCACATTAGCCAGGGTGCAACCTCTATTTACTCGAATCTCTCTATCAGACACATCATGAACTTGGACCATTACCCGTCTGGCATAAGCATGGGCTCTGGCAGGCAAAATACTTGGCTTGACCAGCAGTCCCACTGGCAATTTCCCATCGCCTGGAGCATCCAGCATGAGGATTTTATTCTTGACATCCTTTCTGATACGGACCTCTCCCTGTAAGGCACACTGGGCATTTGGCGCCAGGATCAGAGACTCAGGATCCTTTTTCCCAACAATTCCAACCGGTTCCTCTGGTTCCACTTTGTTAGCATCTCTCTGGGCATCATAGGCCTTCTTGATCAATAGCGAAATTGTTAACGCTCTACCAGTCTGTGACCCCTGTTTCTCATAACACAACTGCGCCAACCATCCAAACATATGCACATTCGTCCCAATTAGTAGCGGAACCCCATCATACAGTCCAGTAGGGGGACACACTAAGGCCAGGGTCTCTACTTGCTCTGACACTCCAGCCATGGAGGTGGGGAAAGATAGCCAAATTCGGATATACCCCGAGTAGGGGTAGGCCTTCTCACTTAACCCCCATACATGCAGTCCTTCCCATGGTTGTAAGGGTACGTCTGACAAATGCTTCTGATACCAATCTTGTAACATAATTGTCACTTGGCAGTCACTGTCTAATACAGCTCTTGTAGACACTCCATTCACCTCTACAGTGGTCTCCATGAAGGGATCCACTATTCTGGACCAGTCTGGAGAGGCGGTAGCGGGGGCCTGGGCAACTGACCTTGCCACAAAGGGACGTGAGTTAGCATTTTTGGGACCCTCACTGGGATCATTTCGTGCACCTTTTCACCACTGATTTGTTCTCCGAAGCTCTCCTTGTAGCCTATATACAACTTTGTCTGTGTCTTTTGGGGACCGGCATTCTCTCTCTTCATGTGCCCATATTTCCCACAATTATAGCAAAACATACTTTCTGGAGTTTGAGCTGGCCGAGGCGTCACACTGGGAGCCAGGACAAGGGTACTACTAACTGGACACCTTGGTGCTATCTCTGTCTGCGGCATGATAAGCATTTGGAGGCATCTCGTCAATTTCCCCACTTCCATAGTCAAGACATCGAGTTCTGAGCCGTTCTCAGCAGGAGATGCCTGGAGGGTACCCCAACCCCCATAGCAGATGCAGTCGGATATAGGTCAGGGCCTGTGCTTGCAGGCGCGACCTTCATAAAGAGACTGTTTTTGAATTCCCTGATCTCTCTCAGCAGTTCACCCCATGGTGGCACACCCTCATTGGTCCCCACTTCACAAGGACCTTCCGATGCTGTGATCACTTGGGCTGTGCTCACCCCAGAATTAGAATCCCCCTCCTCATCTTCAACCTCCCGAAGTTCTTTTATTAAGTCACAATAGTCCGGTGGGTTACCCTTCTGTCTGGGAGCCTTAATTGAAGGAGTTGCAATTTAGAATGCTTTGCATGCTGTAGTAGGTGCTCCAGCCTTACACGGTTTAAGTCACTGGTGGCTACCCCACCTTTTCGGTAAGCCTTCTGCAGAGCTCTTTCCAGACGAGTAACATATGCAGAAAAACTTTCCCCTGGCCACTGTTTTGTACCTTGAAATTTCCACATCAAGCTCTCCCCTGACTCAGTGCTCCTAAAATTGCCATCAAGCACAGATAGGTACTTCTGGGCAGATGCATCAGGATTTGTGGACCTCAAAATGTAATGGCCTGTGGGCAGGATCCCTCAGACTTTCCATGATTCTTTTTCATTTCTCAGCCTCCACACACTGCCATTCAGGTATCAGGCGGGCAACACAATCTATCCAGGTGTCCCAATCATTCTTACCCTGGGGGTTGGGGAGGGTGCCAGAGAAGATCCTCAACCTTCAGTAAGAGTTGTGACTAATGGCAGGTGCAGAAATAAGAGCCTGCATTGGTTCAGCCACCATAGCGGGTACTGGAGCGGGAGAGGGTGTTGGGGGAGGAACACCCCCAGGTGGCAAGAATAGTTTCTTCAAGTCCTCCACAGTTTTCCTTCCTCCAGCAACAATTTAGCAAATCTCTCCTCAAAAGTTTCAGATAGTGGGGGGCTCATCCCCAGGTCTCTACTGTCCTTAATTATCACTCTCCAGGCAGTGAGGGCTCCCTCTGGGGTAATAGGCTGTGGCACTTTGGAGCTATCTGTAGGGGTCCTTATACTCTACTAGGGCAATGAAAGTGTGGGTGAGCAGATCAGCGTATAGAGCCTACCACCACAGGGTTTTGTAAACCTTCCCACCTTGGAAAGTATTCCCTGTACAGTGTCCGATGATGACCAGGGGATGTCCAGGATAAGCATAGCATTTTGGGGTCGATCTCCTCCCAGTATATCACACCACCAACCGGTACACAGCCACTTCTGTCGGGTTACCCATTTATTTTTTTTAATAGTGGTTTGGAAATGTGGCCACTAGAGGACACAAAATCTCAGCGGTGCCTCCAAGATGTAACCCCCAGGTGGCACTATCCCAAGGGCTACTACTCCTGCCTGCTTGACTACTGACAGGTTGAGGGGCCTAGGTTTTATGGCGGGTGCCTCCACCCAGAGGTCAGGGTTTGTAATGGGTGGTCTAGTTTGGTCACAGCCCTCTGGGACACTGAGACCCCCTTCTAATTCCTCTAATGGCCCACACGATGCACAGGAGTTACAGTACAAATACCCCACATGTACACACTGTTCATTCATAAGGTACCACTTACCCCCGAGACTGATTCGCAGGTTCGTCTCTGAGGACCCCCTGAAAAATAAGGTTAAGCAGCATACACAAACCAATACAGTGATTGGCATGAAGGTACTGACACTTCAGACAGTTTAAAGTTTAGCAACAACAACAAATCTGATTTATTTAGGGAACAGTAACACAGGAGGGGGAAATCAGGTTAATTAATGGCATTAAATCACAGTACTGTGCACACATACAGGGTCTGAAAAGTCACACTCTGGGTACCCAGGTTGGGGGCTAGCCAGGTCCATTGCCCAGGGTTGGCCAGCAGGTGCAGATGGATAGGGCCCTGTAGAAGGAAATATATGCACAACACCCAATTGTACTCCGGAGCCTGATGGCTCAGTCCATGAAGCAAAGAAACAACAAGAATTAGATGACACACTTGTAATTGAAAACAGGCTGCAGGGGAATACCCTGATTTGTACTCACAATACCCAAGCTGAGAACCGGATGGTGGATGTTCTTCTGGATTGTCAGAAACAGCAGGGCATGGAGACAAGGTCCTTGTGACTGGACCCCACTGCAGTTTATAGCAAATGGATTTAGTTCGAGACAAGCTGGGGTTTGCTTCCAGCTTCAACACACAACACACAGCACAGGGGATTGGAAATAGCGATTCCCCACAAGCACTACGCACATTCATATGTAAAAGGAAAGTGCTATACCAGGCAGGCTGATCCTCGATCCTGATCGCAATTACTGCAAAATACCCAGGAGCACACACAGCAGCTTCAGTTCCTGACAGGCCGAGCGCGATTCAGTAATTTCTCCAGTCTTGTACAGGTGAGACTGGTTTCACACTTCTAGTGCTTTTTCTCCTCACTACTCAGATTCTGTCCAAACTGGCACTCACAAAGGCTGCAGACAGAAACTCAGGGCCTCACACGTGCTTCCCGCGCAAAACTATACACCATAGAAGCACAGAGCTCCTTCTCTCTTCACAGTCAAAACTGATCTAATCTTATCTTTCCAGTCACAGAGCAGTGCATTTCCTTTAGCTCCACACCATTCTGTTGGCTGGTTCGACTGTCACTCACAATAAGACTCCCTCTGTTGGTGGAAAAAGGCGCCAAGGTTAAAACTACATTTCCCAGAGTCACTGCCCATACAATTCCCTTGTGGCTGGCTCAAAATTGAGATCCCAAGTTCCGATTGTCCACAGGCTCCATTTTAGGGTCTCCCTATTATCCTGATAGGTCCAAGTCAGGTATTCAGAACCAAAATGAAAAAGCTACACTGAAACAGTTCATGCTGAAAGGAAGACAGGTTAGACAAACTACATTTTCTCAGTCATTCTAAATGATTTCTGGCAAACAGTTATATCTTTCAACAAGGCTCCCTCTGCGCATGTAGCAACGGCAGAAACGTAGCAAATTGACAGCAGCCCGGGCGGGATTCCGGCATTAGAACACACAGTCCCCCTATACAAACTAATTAAGTTTGCAAGCAGACAGCTCTTAAAGAGACAGTACGTGGAGGCTCAAATAGCACTTACTTGAAACCACATTTAAACAGCTCAGACGCCGAACACCACCCAGACTTGGAGCATTCAGGCAATCTCCTGGAAGACTTTTGGGAACCTCCATTTGCAGGGGGGGGTTACAGTAATTTTCTCATGCTTTACTACTTGGTTTTGGTTTTTTTGGGTTTCCTGACTTGAGTCTTCTTTTGGGAATCTAAAAACTTTCTGTTGCCAGTTGGCTAGTAGAAATTTTATAGTTTCCACATAGTTATAGGTCAGTGAGTTTTGGCTCGTAAGAATCTGACGGTTTGGATTCAAAGCACTGCAGACAGAGTCTTCAGCCGAGCTCGAGCTCAATGTTCTATGCCCTGCATAGAAATTTAACCCTCTACTCTCCGGGGCAGTTCAAGTGCTGGAGCTAACTGCAATAGTCAGAATACAGCAAGACTCCATTAGATGAAACATAATTACTAAGGTGAGTAATTTTTTCTTCTCAGGCATCCTGCCTACTCCTGCCCCACTTGAAGTCCTCCTACCTGTGCCTCCTCTCTCCCCCTCCTTTAGCCATGATCGGTACCCCCAGCTTAACCCCTCCAGGGTGGGGCCTCCCCTCCTCTTTGGGCGCTCTCAACAGTCAGCTCCGATGTGGTAGAGGACCCGGGTGGAGGAACCTGGAAGGCCAGACAGGAAGGACCCGGCTGTGGGCCTGGGGGGCAGGTGCCGTCGCCTACTCCGCAGACCGGGGTTTTCTCTGTTCTGGTAAGCTCTTCTCCCCTCCCTCCCATGCGTGTGCACATCCCGATGCAGGGTGCATGGCAACCTGTGCCTGCATTGGGCACACCAGCCATGTGCTGCTCAGCAAGTTACAGCACTCCCGGTCTCCACCAGGAGCCGCTGATGTGCTGAGCGATACCTGACCTCCCTTCCCCCGGGAAAGAGAGCAGCCCTGCGGGCTCTCAATCCTTTCCTGCCCCTGCTATCCCCCAGCGCTCCGAGCTCATTTCCAAACTCAGGTCGCTGGCGTGGCGTGAGGTGTGGCGTCCAGCGCCTCAACCCTCAGTGCCACCGGGCCGGCCTCATTGGAGCCTTTGGCCTCAGCAATTAGGGCACATGCTGGTATCACTGGTATGAGAGGGAGGGTTCAGAGCATAAAATTGCATTGTATGCCAATGATTTGCTCTTATATTTGCAAAAACCCTCAGTAGATTTGCCAATAGTGCACCAAGTAATGGGAGAATATGGGAGGCTCTCGGTACATAAAGTCAATTGGACAAAAAGTGAACTTCTCCCATAGGGAAACTTGAGACCAACCTTAATAGTAATTTAGGTGGCTTGAAATTAGTCTCCCAAATAAAATATCTGGGGATATGGATTTTGGCCTGGACTAGTGCATTGTATGCTCTGAACTACAAGCCCTTACTACAGAAAATTGCAGAGGATTGCGACAGATGGTTTGGCCTTCCTCTGTGCTGATTGGGGAAGTGGGAGTAGTGAAATGATGATTTTGCATAGATGTCTGTACCTTTATCAATCCTTACCCATAGCAGTACCCAAATCTCATTTTAGGTGTATAGATGTGCTGCTGCACAGATTTCTGTGGAGGGTAAATCAGCCCGTATAGGAAGGGCAATTCTTTATTTGCCACAAAAGTGGGGTGGACTTGGTCTTCCTAACTTCTGTTGGTATTATCTGGCAGCGCAGCTGGCATACTTGCCCACTGGCACTGGGGGCGCTGCGGTTAGCTGGTTGAAGTTAGAGGAGGTGACACTGTCTGGCATCCTGAGGGAGGGCCTTCTGGCTAGGGCTGTTTAGCCTTGTGAGGTTGCAGAGGTATCCAACCCCTTTGTGGCATCCACCTTGAAGGCATGGAAGGAAGCTCATTCCCGAATTAAACATCCACTAGGACCCTCTCCTTATACGGAATTGATGTCAAGCCATGTAGTCTAAGGGTCCTTGCTTCGTGGCACTGATACACAGACTTTTATATTGAAGATGCAGGGTACTGACCTCTGTTCGGCATCTATATGAAGGGGCACAATTTTAAGTTTCTCCCACTTGCGTAATAAGTGGGGTCACCCTTATGGTGACTTTTTGTCTATCTGAAGATTAAAAGCTGCTTAGGGGTGTCCATGGACTCCCCCAGTGGCTAGGCACTGCCCTCCCCATTCGAGGAGGGGCTATATAGACCACAACCCAATAACAAATCTTTAACAGCTTACTACCAGATCATTCATGGTATGGAACAAGGCCCACTGGGGAAGATGCTGAAGGCATGGAGCGAAGACTTCAGTTTTCCTTGTGATGCCCAATTCTGGCAGCCAACCTGCAGGAACTTTGCTCTCTGCTCCAAAAGTAACAAGCTGAGACAAGTTCAGCTTAATTTTCGCGAAGTTACGAGGGTGCGTGGAAACTGCGTAATGCACGCTAGTAAAACAGTCATTTTTTGGATTTTTTTTCACCATATTTGCAACATAGGCATTTTGAGAGTCCACCTCATGAACAGTGGCACTGTTGTTTCGTTAATCGGTCCCAAAAGGTGATTCCATACAGTGACCGCGAAATCACCTTTCAGGACCGAATAACTCCATGAAAGTGACTGCATTCATGAGGAGGGGTCCCAATAACCCCATGTTGAAAATTTGGTGCTAAAAGTCCCAAAAATGTCTGAGATGTCCACATAAGTTGAAAAAAAACTATGCCATTATACAGCTTACCAGCATTTCTTCAGATCGCAGTCAGCTTTGAAGAGTGCAGACGTGTTCCCCTGTCCACAAGATCATCACACAGGCTCCGGAGGTAAGTATGGGGTGAGGGGGGTGTTGGGAGATGGGGTACACGAAGGGTGGGTGTGGGTTAGAAGCGCATAGGACATGTCGAGTGGCCTTTTTCTTTGTTTTACAGGTAAAAAAAAAATACAGACAATGCGGGTTGGTTTTCTTCTTTCACAGGTGTGTTTGGTACACTGGAGTGGGCTCCCAGTGTGCCGCCTGCATTTGTGGGGATGGGGACCGAAGCCAACAGGGATTGGGCCCCTCGTCAGCACAGAAATGGGTGGGGGGGTGCATGATGCCAAGGGGGATTGGGCACCCCCTTGGCACATGCATGAAATGATTGGGGGGCCATTATGCCAATGTGGGATTGGGCTCTCCCATCAGCAAATTGAACTGGGAAGAGGGGGGACTAAAGCCAATGGGGATTGGGCCCCCCATCAGCAAAGAAAGACTGTTTGGGGGCCATTATGCCGATGGGGAGGGGGCTCCCCCATCGGCAAATTAATTGGGTCAGGGGCATGCCGATGGGGGATTGGGCACCCCCGTCAGCTTTCATCGGGCTCTGAGCATCATATTTACAGAAATGTTACACCAGGCAAGGCACCACCCTTCAATAACGGGTCGCTTCCTCATTGCAGCGGAATGGCTGATGCAGCAGTGATGAGGTGGCCCCTCATTGCAGCATCCAAATTGTTTCAAGTTTGTGGCACTTCTAGAAACCAGTGTCATCAGCACAGTGGGCCTGTATTGGTCCAACAGTGCCAAGCCCTCAAATGCAGTGCCGCCATTGGCCACCACAGTGCCGCACCTCCACAACCCGCTTCTCTCCTAAGCTGCTGCATAATGTTTCTTGCGCATGCGTGCAAGCAAACATAAAAAGGGATCAAACCGGGCCAAGATTTGGCCTCGCTCAACAGAAACACAAAGCAACAGATTATAAACAAAAACAAAACTAATGACCACTGGAAAGAGACCAGTTGCCCTCAGGCCCGTAAGAAGTACAGAGCAACAATGAGGGGACTGCAAAACTAGAATTAAGAAAGTGAAGGAGTGGCTGGAAGCCAGGATAATGGTACGCGCTGCAGACAATTTAAAAGCCTTCTCCAGGCTCGTAAACTGAAGGAGTGGGAGTAAACTCCTAATAAGAGGGGAATGGGGAGGAACCTGCGAGAGAGCCAGGGCCCTCTTCCCTCATAGCTGATTTATAGTCATTGTTATTTGTCCTTGGCCATCCTCATTTTTTGGGGGTACTGTGTATAATTTGGTATTTAATGTTTTTATGTAGCCTGAGTTTTTACTTTTTTGTATTGTATTACTTTATTGTATTACGTTATTCATTTGTATTGTGTTCTTTGTGCAATTCCATCTTGCTGTAATCCCCTAACCTGGGTCACATCTAGAAAATTAGCCTTAGCTCACTGTGCTTTTCCTAGCCAAAAATTCCAGACAAATAAATAAATAAATACAATTTTTAAGTCCAACACAGTATGGCTGCTTGATGCCTATGGGTTTAAAAACCCATAAGCATCAACTGGAGGATGGCACATGTAGTACCATAACACAAGAGGGATGAACCGGGTAATTATCATCTGGTAAGTCTCACCTCCATATTGTGCAAACTCATGGAAACAATACTAAAGGAAAGACTGGTGTCATACCTGGAGGACAATGGCCTCCAGGATGTGAGGCAGCATGGGTTTGTTTCAGGGAAGTCTTGTCAAACTAACCTGATACAATATTATGACTGGGTGACAGGTGAGCTGGATAAGGGTCATGCGGTGGATGTTCTTTACTTGGACTTCAGAAGGGCCTTTCGATTCTGTGCCTCATGGGCGGTTTGGGGAAGCTAACTGGTGTAGGGGTAGGGCAAAATGATGAACTGGATTACAAGCTGACTGAGTGGGAAGCTGCAACGGGTGATTGTGAGAGGGGAGATCTCAACTCCAAGGCCAGTGATGGGTGGGGTGCCACAGGGCTCTGTATTGGGGCCAGAATTTTTTGGGCTCTTCATATCAGACATTGGACATGGGGTGGTGAGCAAGGTAAGTCTGTTCGCTGATGACACCAAAATCGGAGCAGTGGTGGATAGAGAGGAGGGATGGAAGCAGCTGCAGGGGGACCTAAGCAAGCTAGAGGAGTGGTCAGAGAGGTAGCAGCTGGGGTTCAGTGCAGAGAAGTGTAAGGTTATGCACTTTGGGTGAAGAACCAAGGAGAATACTGGCTGGGAGGGTTAAGCTGGGGATCACTGAGGAGGAGAAGGACCTAGGGGTAATGATAACAGGGACCATGAACAACACTGCCCAGTGCAGGAAGCGGCTACAAAAGTGAACAAAATGCTGGGTGTGTATAGCGAGGGGGTTTTCATCCAGGCGAAGCAAGGTGATCTTGCCCTCTACAGGTCGCTAGTAAGGCCGCACTTAGAGTATTGTGTGCAGTTTTAGGGCCATACCTGAAGCGTGATATCAGGCTACTGGAGGGGTGCAGATGAGGGCAACAAAGATGATATGTGGAGTGGAGG
Source organism: Neoceratodus forsteri (assembly GCA_016271365.2). Lineage (NCBI taxonomy): Eukaryota > Metazoa > Chordata > Ceratodontiformes > Ceratodontidae > Neoceratodus > Neoceratodus forsteri. The sequence continues at coordinate 115,826,001 of CM057452.1, read as the reverse complement.
GAGAGACTATGACAGCAGGCTGGGAGACCTGAACATGTACACCCTGGAGGATAGAAGGGATGGGGGCATGATAGAGACATTCAGGTATCTGAGGGGAATCAGTAGGGATGGGGCAGATGGGGTCTTTAAGTTAAGGAGGGGAGGGTTACCAGGAGCATGGGCTAAGAATAGAGTGGGGAAGATTTAGGAAGGAAATGAGGAGACACTTTCACAGAGAGGGTGGTAGCAAAATGAAACGCCCTACTAGAATGGGTGGTATCATGTAAATCTGTGAACAGCTTCAGAAGGGCATGGGACAGGGAACAGGGGAGAGTGAGAGTGGGGGAGGTGGGTGGCAGTGGGATGACAAAGGGAAGGGGGTGGGGCAGCTGCAAACTAGGGGTGCTAGCTGCGCATTCGAGCAAATTTAGATAGACCAGGTGGTCTGTTTCTGCTGGCACGTTTGTATGTTCGTAACCCTTTCTGCACCTGTAAAATGGCAAAAATAGATTTCAGATTTTGTTTTAGAATATTGCAGTTTGTTTTCATAAAATTTCACTGAGTAATTACCCTTCATAGGAAAGGCTAATTAGATTTTTGTGCACATCGATGTCAACAGGTGGCCATTAAACTCTCATGACTGCAAATTGCTCCAAACTGGCTTGATAAATTTTCGTCATATTTTATAAAATTAAGCCTTCAAACAACATGAAGTCTTGCTGTATTCTGACTATTGCAGTGATATCCAACCTTTGAACTGCCCTGGAGAGGAAAGAGTTAACTTTCCATGCAAGGCATGGAACGCTGAGCTCGAGCTCGGTTAAGACTCTGTCTGTTGTTGTTTAAACCCAAACCGCCAGATTCTTTACTCCGCCTCACTGCACAGTCACTCCGGAGATTCCTCCTTTGCTCGGTTCAATTTATTCGGTTAAAGTGTCATTTTTTTCCTCGGTTTCAACCAAATTTAATCTATCTAACCTGTCGGTTCAGTCTCTGTCTGTGGTACCGTGAGTACTAGGTAGGTTTATTATTGTTTGCTTCTGTGTGGAACTTGTAAACGTTGGATCGGTTTGGTTTGAACCGATCAGGTTTGTTTTAAAAAAAAAAAAAAAAAAGTTTGTTCTACTTTTAGAGTGTGGTAACCGGTCCTTATCGGTTCTAAAAAAAACGGATTTCATTAGGTTTTTTTCCACGACCCGTAACACGGTCAGGAACCGATAAGGGTGTCTTGCCTATTGGATTGCCGAAACAAGGGTAAGTTTGGTTAGGACTGGCCATGTCTGAGAAACCCAAGAGAAAAACTGGGCCCACTGGGTTTCAACACTAGTGTGTGGGGAAGCCTTTGCTAAGGCTGACCCCCACACCACCTGTGTTTATTGTCTGGGGTTTGACCACCTCGATTCAGACTGCCAGATTTGCAAAAATTTTCCCTCAGCTACCCTGGAAAAGAGAGTAGGTAGGCTGAGGGAAAGAGAGGCCAAAAAGTCAGCTGACCCGGATGGCCAGCCCGGTTCGTTCAACCGAACCAGAAGGAGTGCCCTCTGACCAGGGCGAAACTTCTTCAGGCAAAAGGAGAACCGACTCTGAGGAGTCGGTTCTGGTTAAAAGAAAAAGAAGGGATAAGTCAGCCGGTTCGGATCCACAAGTTCTTTCTCCGACCGCTGATGAAATAGCCAAAGTGATAAGGATTGTTCAATCGCTAACTCCGGTTCCGACCGAACCGGCACCATCGGTTAGGGGCTCGGGTCCGATCGGTCCCCCGGTTCCAGATTATAATTTAGAGGATTTTTATGAACCGGAGGAGGAGGAAGGAGAGTATGAGGATAGTGATGGTGATTATGAAAGTCTGGATGTGCCCATTGACCTTCACATGTCCCCAGACAGACCTTCAGGGGTTTCTTCTCCTAGGCTTTCTGAGTCCCCTTCCCATTTTATGTTTTACAAAAAAGTGGCTGAAACTCTTCAGCTTCCTATGGAGGAAGCAGTAGAGGATCAGGAAGAGCCTGATTATGTTGAGATGATGGACATCCCAGAGTCCAGGAGGCTGTCTATTCCCCTCCATAAGTCTTTTGGGAAACAGACAATAAAAATTTTAAAGACTCCTAATTCTATACCTCCTGTGGACAAGAGAATGGACAAGAGGTATACTCTCAGGCTCAGATACGAGTTCCTTTCCCAGCAATGCAGCCATGTTGAGGTAGTGCAGGCTGCTGCCTGTGATAAAGCGAATATACCCTTGGCTTCACACACCCCAGATAAGGACTCCAGGAGGACTGATGCCATGGCAAAGAAACAGTACATGGCAGCATCTTTGGGACTCAGGCAGGCTAATTATATGGCCTATACAGCTAGATACCAGAAGTCTAGATGGGACACTGTAATGGCTCTAGCTAAACAGGTCCCTGGCCAGCTTGCCAAGAAGCTGGAGCAGGTGGCTGCAGATGGTATTGAGGCATCCAAGGTGCAATTTCATGCTGCAGTAGACTCCAATGATGTTTCATCTAGAGTCATGGCTATATCTGTGGCCCTTCGTAGGATGGCTTGGCTCAGATGTACTAGCCTGTCTCAGGATACCCAGACTAAGGCCATGGATTTTCCTGTTGTGGTAATTCTCTGTTTGGGAGCAAACAGAGAACTACATGAAAAATGGATGACTACAGGACCACCTATAGGAGTGCTCAGGCCAAGGAAGGCAAGCCACTCCCCAGAGGCAGCATTCCAGGGGCAGGGCAGGCCTTTTCATAGGCCTTTCTACCAAGCCCAGGCCTCCTCTTCCGCCTTTGCCCAGGGGTTCTTCAGGGGAGAGGCAGACGGGTACAAGCAGGCCCTGCCACCCTCAGCCTAAAGCCCCTGCCAAACAGGCACCATGATGGGTTTGCCTGGGCCGATTCTCCACCACCTGTAGGGGGCAGGCTGGCTTACTTTGTCCAGGATTGGATTTCTTTAACATCAGACAAATGGGTCCTGGAAGTAGTAAGCCAGGGACTGGTTCTCAGCTTCAAAAAATTTCCCAAGATGAGAACCAGGTCCTTTCCACCTGCAAATCCTTCAGAGGCCCTTGCCCTAGAGGCAGAGGTCTCTTCCCTCTTGGCTCTGAGAGCCATAGAAAGGGTTCCACTCCTACACAAGGGAAAAGGATTGTACTCCAGGTACTTCCTAACTCCCAAAAAGACAGGAGAATGGCGGCCCATCCTGGATCTCAGATATTTAAACAAGCACCTTTTAAAGCCAAAGTTCAAAATGGTGACTCTGGGAATAATTCTACCCTCTCTAAGGCCAGGGGACTGGCTAGTTTCCCTGGACCTCAAGGATGCCTATTTCCACATTCTCATCAGATGCTCCCACAGAAAGTACCTCAGGTTCGAGTTGCCCTCAGGCCACTATCAATTCAGAGCAATGCCCTTTGGCCTAACATCAGCTCCAAGGGTGCTCACAAAATGCCTGGCAGTAGTGGTTGCTTTCCTAAGGAGAAAAAAGATCTCCATCTTTCCATACCTGGACGACTGGCTCATAGTAGGTCAGTCTTCAGTCCAAGTCAAGTCACACCTACAGATAACTCAGCAACTGCTCACTTCTCTAGGATTCCTTCTGAATCTTTCAAAGTCAGTTCTAGAGCCAGTGCAGCTCCTCACCTTCATAGGGCCAGAGCTGGATACAATAAAGGCAAGAGCCTTCCTTCCCCTGGACAGGGCAAGGACCCTTGTTACACTGGCCTCTTCATTCACCCTCTAGGTGTCTCGACCAGCAAGGCATTTTCTGCAGCTCGTGGGCCACATGGCTGCCTCTACAGCAGTGGTCCAAGGAGCAAGATTTCAGATGAGGGACATTCAGTTCCACTTAAGAGCCTTCTGGTCCCAGAGAAAGGATTCTCTGACCAAACTAATCCCAGTGACTCGAACCCTGATCCAGACTTTGCAATGGTGGCAGGATCAGGACAACCTAAGGCAAGGAGTTCCCTTTGTCACTCAATCTCATTCTCTAATCCTTACCACAGATGCCTCCCTCTTGGGCTGGGGAGCCCACTTGGGGGATCTGACCACCCAAGGGTTGTGGTCACCTCAAGAATCTCTGCTTCACATCAGTCTCTTAGAACTCAGAGCAGTGTTTCTAGCACTTCAAGCTTTTTCCAAGTCTGTTCAGAACAAAGTAGTTCAGATCAGGACAGACAATACCACCACAATGTGGTACATCAACAATCAAGGGGGCACTCGGTCTACGGCCTTGTGCACAGAGGCAATGAAGTTGTGGTCTCTGGCCTATTCCTTGAATACCTCTCTGATAGCAGTGCACCTCCCAGGGAAGGACAATATCCTGGCAGATGCTCTCAGCAGGATATCTCAGGGCCATCATGAATGGTCCCTAGATCCCCTGATTTTGAAGGTGATCTTCTCCAGATGGGGCACCCCACAATAGATCTTTTTGCAGCTCCAGACAATCACCAACTTCCTCTTTTTTGCTGCAGGCCCCCAGTGTTGGGCTCAGTCCCTCTGGATGCCCTAGTTCTCAATTGGGAAGGGAAGTTCTTGTATGCTTTCCCCCTTCCCTCTCCTGTTCAAGGTACTAGTCAAAATCAGGTCTCAACCCTGCAAAGTGATTCTGATTGCTCCAGACTGGGCCAGACAGCCTTGGTACCCTGTCTTGCTGTCTTAGCAGTCCACCTTCCCTGTCTCTTCCCAGGAATTACAACCTGTTAACATGTTCTCAGGGAGGATCTGGTATCGAATCTCAAATCTCTCAATCTCAAGGCCTGGCTCTTGAAGAGTTAGAGTTTGCTGATTTGCATCTCTCTCAAGGTGTTCTGGATATTTTAAAGGCTTTCAAAGCCTTCCACCAGAAAGACTTACAACTCAAAATGGAAAAGGTTTACTATTTGGTGCTCTGGGAAGCATATTTCTCCAGAGTCTGCAGGGTTGCCTACAGTCCTTGACTATATGGTTCATCTCAATAGCTTGGGACTCAGACCAGCTACACTTAGAGTGCATCTGGCAGCTGTCTCTGCCTTCTTGTCAGCAGGCAAGCACTCTTCCTTTCAGCTCATCCTGTATTCTGTAAATTCTTCAAGTGATTGCTGCATACCAATCCTCCTTTAGGACCCTGCCCCTGCTTGGGACCTTAATGTTTGCATTGCTGAGCTTGTGCAACCCCCTACTGAGCCTTTGTCCTCAGCAGAGCTTAAGTACTTGACTTGGAAAACTGTGTTCTTGGTAGCCATTACTTCTGCCAGACGCATAAGTGAGTTACAGGCCCTGTCAGTGGAGCCTGACTTTATCTTTTTCCATAGAGATAAGGTGGTCCTCAGGACTAATAGGAAGTTTTTGCCTAAGGTGGTTTCAGATTTCCACCTTAACCAGTCTATGTATCTTCCTGTTTTCTTCACTGACCATTCATCCTCTGGGGAGAGGAGGCTGCACAGCTTGGATGTAAAAAGGGCCCTTAGCTACTACATAGGCGCACCAAGGGTACAGGTTTGACTCCTCCAACTGTTCCTCACTTATGGTGAGGTTGGTGAGGAAAATCTGCCACTAAGAGATCTGTTGCCAGGTGGATTGTCTCTTGTATACAATTTTGCTATGAAAGATTAGGTAGGATCCCACCTCAGGCCTGAGGGCTCACTCTACCAGAGGTACAGCTGCTTCCCTGGCTGCTGCCTGGGATATTCTATCTTAGAGATTTGTCAAGCAGCCACCTGGAAAACAGTACATACTTTCACCAAGCATTACTCTCTGAATATCCAGGCTAGGAGTGATGCTCGGTTTGCACAGCAGTGCTTCAGAGCCTGTTCCGAGTAGATTCTGTCCCTCCTCCATGGAGGTACTGCTTGAGTAGTCTGTAATAGTCAGAATACAGCAAGACTTCATGTTGTTTGAAGAAAAATTACTCACCTTAGTAATGTTGTTTCTTCTAATGGAGTCTTGCTGTATTCTGATTCCTGCTACCCTCTCAGAACCTGGGTTTTGGGATGTGGGTGGGCAGCAACAGTGTTGGCACCCTAGAGGTGCCCCCTTTTTCTCACCCTCTTAATTTGGGTGTGTGTTGTGTTTTGTTTTGTTTTTTGGGTTTCCTGACTTGAGTCTTTGCCTTGGAACCAAAAAATCTTTTTATTATATTTAGTAGCCAATTGGCTAGTGTGAATTTACATGTAACCCTAGATGTAGCGCCATCCCAGGCTACTACCCTGCCTGATTTGCCACTAACAGGTTGAGGGGCCTGATCCAATGGCGGTGCCCCCACCCAGAGGTCAGGGTTTGCAATAGTTAAACTAACTTGGTCACAGCCCTCTGGGACACTGCAACCCCTTTCTTCCCACTAGTGGCCCACACAATATATCAGAATTACCTTCACAGTATACACTTACCCCCAGGTCTGGTTCCGGCACTGGGACCTCCTGTGAAATGAGATACAGTGCAACAATCACAGAACAGTACTTTAACATAGACAAATACCTCCAGGCAGTATAACTTTGCTGGAATCAAGCAGCTCTGATTTATTTAGGGGATATAACAAGGACAGGGGAAATCAGGTTAATTAGCTTATCACTCTAATAATCTACTCATGGCTCTCAGCACAGGCTCATCCCTATCAGTTACTGTCCCTGGGTACCCAAGCCCTAGTGGCTAGTCCAAAACTGGGCAGCTGGTAGGGCCCTTTCACACAGAAAAAAGGAGAATTAAACAGTCAGCAGTACAGTAATTCCATTTGGATTTAATGTGGCAATTCAACAGGAGCGACCCTGAATTAGTACTCACGACCTCCAAATAAGATAGGGTCCTTCAATGTCAGCTGGGCTCACTTGAGGTACACAAACCTTCACACATCCATATAAAAAAAGCACTATACCAGGCAGGCTGCATCTGTATCGATCGAAGTACTGCACAATACCGGAGAACACACAGCAGATTCAGTTCCTGACAGACCGAGTGTAATTTTCAGCAATTCCTCCAGTCTTCTAGAGGGTGAGCCTGGTTTCTACTCTTCAGAGATCCTTTGATTCTTTTCACAGGACGGATTCAGTCCTAACAAGCTGCAGACCGGAACTCTGGGCCTTACACACGTTTTTGACTAAAACTGCACACTGAAAAGTACAGGGCTCCTTCCTTCTTCACTGCCAAAGCTCAACAGAACTCCAACCGACAAAAACCGGCACTTCTTTGAGTTCCTCCCAGTTCTTGACTGGATTGGCTGTCACCACAATAGACTGCTGCTGTTGGTCCAAAAGGCACTGAAGTCTAAACCACATCTCCCAGAGTCACTGCCCATACAATCCTCTTGTGGCTGGCTCAGATTATGAGTCCAAGTTCTGATTCGTCCAAGGCACCATTTTAGAGCTAGCTACCCCACACTGATTGGTCCAGTTCAGCAGTTCAAAACTAGAATGGGGAACTACAGACACAGTTCGACTGCAAAGAAAGCAGGTTAGACAAACTGTACTTCATTATTACTCTAAATAATTTCTGGCAAACAGTTACATCTTTCAGATAGGTTCCCTTTGCACTCCTTAGTGACTGCAAAATGAAGTGAATTGGCAGCAAGCTCGAGTGGTACTGATAGAAGCACACAGTCCCCCATACAACTAATTATGTCTGCAAGCAGACAGCTCTTAAAGAGACAGTACCAGAGGCCTCTAAAAACACTCACTGATAAATGGCTTAAATGCCAAACACCATTCAGGCTTGGAGCATTCAAGCAAGCTCCTGGAAGTCTTTGGGAACCCCCATTTGCAGGGGGTTACACCTTCCTGGTTTGGGAAAGCTTGACGTCCGCCGCAAGTAATCTATAAGTTTCAACTGCAACCATATACATTTGCATTAGGCTCAGCATACGTAATCATCAGTCAATATATCATTTACCAAGAACACATTTCTGAAACATTGCAGTACGTCACTTTACACAGTATTACATACACATTGTACCACAACTCGTTATTACCTCTTGTACATGAAACCTGAAAGAGAGGGGCCCTTCCTAACAGTTACCTTGGGCTGGATGGGGCAAGGCACCATACTTAGAGGGCAACACAAGTAACTTGGAGTTAGCACTGATGCTCAGTTTGGGCAGTGAGCTCGGGGACACATACACCCTTATGGACAACATTGAGAGGCAAGTCCACAGGCCCCCCAAGTGAATCATAACTGAGGTGCACCAGGCTTTACAGCTCGACCAGTCTTCTAGGGGAACTGTTATAGTTCTGCACTCTGAGCCTCATTTTCAGCATTGTCCTCACTTGTCTGGGGAGTTCCATGGGGGGAGAGAGGCTAGAACTTGGGGCACTTAGCTCCAGGAGTTACAGTTTCTGAGTCCACAACATTTGCCTCGCATGGAGTTTCGGACACTGGCAGTGACTGTCAGGCACTCAAATCATTCCTTTCTTGTTCGTGTATCACCAGTCTGCCCTAATCTATCATTTTCTCCTGAAGCTCAAACAGTTCAACCATGCACAATGATTCCATTTCATCTGATCTGATGCTTTGCACTTCACTTTCTGGGAGCATTGGCTCCAGGACGATGCTTGGGGCTTAGGACAGTCCAGAAGGCCCAGCTTTGTCTCCAGTATTGACTTAGGGATTGCCCAAACAATTGACCTGTCTGTAAGAAGGATAGTATTCTAAAGTCACTTCACTTTCTTCCCATATGGACTGACAGTCATGCTCAACTGGGACTTGTGGAGGGAACACTTTAACCTTTGCTTCTGTAGGTGCAGACTTTCTTGATCTTTTCTTAGCAGCAGCTCTAGTCACTGGTCCAGAGGGCATCTTCTAGGCTCAGACTCAATTAAGATTTGTCCAATAGACGGTAAATGATTTCTATGTATTGTTTTACATCTTTGAATTATTCTCAGGCCTTACTTTGTACACTGGAGATCATCTAGTTTGCCCACTACAATGTGAGGGAGATGGTGCTATCGGTCAGCAATCTTGTGCTTGCCATGCAGTCCCAGACATTTCTTAGCAACACCGATCTCCCTCCGAGTTCTAGGTTAATTTTTTTTACTGCCTTTCTTTGTTGGCCAGATTTCTTTGGCAGCCATGGTTTGAGCCAGTTGTACGCATGAGTTAGCTGGGCCTTTAACTTTTGCACATACTGTAAATAGTTGTCAGCTTGAAACCCCATCAGGAGAGACCCCAAAACACACATCTACTGGTAGTCGAGCTTCTCTTCCAAACATCAGGCGGTAGGGGAGAATCCAGTGGCATCACTTTTGGTGCAGTTATAAGCATGTACCAGGGTGCTAATTTGTTGGCTCCATCTAGGCTTGTCCTTTGGGTGCAGGGTGCCTAGCATATCTAGCAAAGTGCGTTGAAACGTTCAGGCTGTGGGTCCCCTGGGGTGGTAAGGAGTGGTTCTGGACTTTGCACCCCACAGAGAAAGCATCTCTTTGATCAGACGACCTCAAAGTCTCTCCTTGATCAGAATGGACTCTTTGTGAGCCCCATAGTGAACAAAAAAGTTTTCAAGTACTTTTGGCCACAGTGGATGCTTTCTGGTCTTTGTGGGAAAGTTTGGCATATCTCGTGAAATGGTCAGTGACCACCAGCACATTACTGATATTTCTTTGATCTGACTCCAAACTCAGAAAATCAATACAGACCAGCTCCATGGGTGCACTGGTGGTGATGTTAATATAGGGGCAGCCCTCTGGGGCAAAGCTTTCCTCTGTAAGCAGCCTTACAAGTTCAATGTGTTGCTCCACATCAGCCCCATCTTAGGCCAATAGAATCTGGATCTCACCAAGTCAAGTGTTCTGTCTATACCAAGGTGCCCCATGTGGTTGTGCAAGGACCTCAGTACTGAGTCTCGAAGGCAGTGGGCAGCACTAGTTGTTGTTTGTCTACTTGTCCCCTCTGTCTACTGTTTCTCTGTATAACAGTTTATTGATCAGTTTCAACTTAGGACCTTCTTTGTATAACAGTGCAGTTCTCAAATCAGTGGAGCGTAATTTGGACACATCTTTCCTGCATAGAGGGCTTCTAAAGCTGCTTTGATCATGGGATCATGGGATTGAGCCCGCATATCACTGTCATTGTCCAGCTGAGGCAGTGCACCAATGTCTTATTGCAGAAAAGTGGCAATCAAGCAGGTATGCAATTCTCAGAGGGTCCCAAGCAATCCACCATGCAGTCCACTGCGTCCGTGGACATTGTTCCTCCCGTCAAACTTCCGCAGAGTGCCGAATGTCAGGTTCTCGCCAATCGGACCCAATCATTCTGGGAACAGGGCTCCGAGAGAGCATCAGCATCTATGTGGTTCAGACCTGCTCGGTATTCGAGAGCATAGTCATATGTAGATAATGCAGAAAGCCACCTATGCAGTGGCATCCAACTTAGCTGAGGTCTGCACATAGGTCAAAGGATTATTGTCAGTTTTACTAGTATTTTAGCCCCATACAAGTACTCATGGAATTGGTCAACAATAGCCCACTTCAAAGCTAGGAACTCTAACTTATGTACAGGATAGTTCTTTTCGGATGGGGTCAGGCTTCTACTGGCAAAGGCCACTGGTCTCAGGCCATTCTCGTGCTCTTGGCAACACAGCCCCCAACCCCTGCAAGCTAGCATCAGTGTGCAGGACGAAGGTTTTCTTTAACGGCATAGGCCAGCACTGGACATGGGTGTTGATATATGATCTCATGAAAAGCAGTCTTGTTAATCAGGAGTCCAGCAGGGCCCTATAAATACTTACCGGATGAAAATACTACTCTTCAGTCTTGAGGGACGCTTGACTTTGGTATTTTTTGTGGTTGGGGATACCCTTGAGTAAGGTTAAGTAAAGAGGCGGATCACTCTGAATAGTCCTTGATGAAGCTGCCGATAATAACCACAGAATCCCAGGAATCTTTGCAGTTCTTTTAGATTTTTGGGCTGTGGCCAGGTGGTCAAGGCCTCAACTTTACTTGGGTCGGTCTCTATTCCTCGTGGATACTATGTGTCCTACTATACTTTACTGATGTTTGAAAGAATTGACACTTATCAATGGACAGTTTAAGGCCAAAGTCCTCCAGTCGGTCCAATACCTTAAATAATCTGCTCTCATGTTCCTCCAGTGAGCTGCCAAACACAATAACATCATCTAGGTATACCAGGCACTTAGTAAGTTCTATGTCCCCCACTGCACGCTCTCCATCAATCGTTGAAAAGTGGCTGGGGCACTTGAAACTTTGAGGTATCCTCATGAATCATAGAAGCCAAGCGGACAGATAAAGGCCGCCTTCTCACGGTCCTCTGGGGCCATCGGGATCTGGTAGTACCCACTGCGGAGATCCAGCACAGAGAACCACTAGTCTCGCTTAGGCAGTCCAAAGCATCCTGAATGCGGGTATTGTGTACTGATCAGGGATAGTCCGCTGCTTAAGGTGCTATAATCCACACATCCTTACTGTTCCATTCTTTTTCCTCACTACCACAATGGGGAAGCATAAGGGCTTGATTCTTGTATTACACCAGCAGCTAACATCTTCTGCAGATGCCGCCTCACATCATCTATGTCAGCAGGTGCCAGGCGTGAGACCTCTCACGAAATGGTCTTTCGTCATGCAGCCGGATATTGTGCTCAGCTCCTGCACGCATCCACATCCCATTCCTTTAAAGAAAACACCTGGTTCTCTGGGCAAGCTTCTCACTGATCCTCACTTTCCATTCAGCTGGCAGCGGGTCGCCTGAAATCAAACAAGTCAGGCGCTATTCTGTCATTCTTCCTGAACTCTTGCTGGGTAGCACTGCAGTGTCTGCACAATGCACATTAGCCAGGATGCAACCTCTGTTTACTCGAATGTCTCTTTCAGACACATTATGAACTTGGACCATTACCTTCTGGCATAAGCATGGGCTCTGCAGCGGCAAAATACTAGGCTTGACCAGTGTCCCTCTGGCAATTTTCCATCGCTTCTGGTGCATCCAACATTAATATTTTATTCTTAACATCCTTTCTGATACGGACCTCTCCCTGTAAGGTACACTGGGCATTTGCGCCAGGATCAGAGACTCAGGATCCTTCTTCCATACATTCGACCGGTTCCTCTGGTTCTGTTTTTCAGCATCTCTCTGTGCCTCATAGGCCTCTTAATTAAAGCCGGAACTCTTAAAGCTCTACTAGTCTTTGACCCTGTTTTTCATAACACAACTGTGCCAGCTCTCCTAACATATGAGCATTTGTTCCAATCAACAAAGGGCACCATCATACAGTCCAGTGGGGGACACACGTGCTAGGGTCTCTACTTGTTCGGCCACTCCAGCCACGGGAGGTGGGAAAGACAGCCAAATTGGATATACCTGAATAGGGGTAGGCCTTTCTCTACTTAACCCTATACATGCAGTCCTTCTAATTATTGTAAGGGTACTTGACAAATGCTTCTGATACCAATCCTGGAACATAATTGTCACTTGGGAGCCACTGTCTATACAGCTCTTGTAGACACTCCATTCACCTTTACAGTGGTCTCCATGGAGGGCCTACTATTCTGGACCAGTCTGGAGAGGCGGTAGTGGGGCCTGGGCAACTGACCTTGCCACAAAAGGACGTGAATTGCATTTTGGTGCCTCACTGGGATCATGTGTCGCACCTCTTAACCACTGATTTCTTCTCCCAAGCTCTCCTGTAGCCTATATGCAACTTTGTCAGTGTCTTTTGGGACTGGTATTCTTTTCATGTGCCCATCTTTCCCACAATTATAGCAAAACATACTTTCTGAGTTTGAGCTGGCCGAGGCGCCACACTGGGGAGCTAGGGCGGGGTATTACTAACTGAAACCTGGTGCCATCTCTGTCTGCATATGTAGATAACATTTGGAGACATCTCGTCAGTTTCTGCACTTCCATGGTTAAGGAATTGAGTTTGGAGCTGTTATCAGTAGGAGATACATGGGTGGGTACCCACCCCATAGCAGATGCAGTCGGATATAGGTCAGGGGCCTGCATTTCGCAGGCGTGGCCTTCATAAAGGGACTGTTTTGAATTCGGATCTCTCTCAACAGTTCGCCCCATTGTGGCATATCTTTTTCCTTGTCAGAGCACTCATTGACTGTCAACCTCTGCCTGAACTTCATGATGGGTCACCCTCAGTCACTCGGGTCGTGTACAGCTGTTGGTGCAGGTACCTCCGAGGTCGCTTTTCTCAACTCCTCGAATTTCTCTCATTAACCATCATAGGAGGGTGGGGATTCTAGTCGATTTGCCAGGCGAACTGGAAGCAACAGCAGTTCTGGAGAAGGGGGCAGACTTAAGGATTCTGTCCAGTCTGGTTCGGTCTAGTTCAATCGCTGGCAAACTACCCTTCTGAGGCATTCTTGCAACAATTTTTCCAGCCGAGAGATATACACAGACAACAACTCCTTGGTACTGTTGTGCATTTCTTACTCTCCACCATAGGTCCTCATCAGAATCTGGGCTCCCATACATTCTCCAAGGCCTCAAGATAGGCCTGTGCAGTCGCCTAGGGTTACTGTCCTGCTTAGCACGGATGGTAGCTAGGGGAGGGACCTCGGAGGCTCACTAACCTCTTCGCTGCCTTCCCGAGCATTGCCATTCTAGCACTTGGGGCAACATAGTTCTATCCAGGTCTCCCAGTCATCCTCCCTTGGGGGTGGGAGGTGCCAGAGAAGATCCTCAACCTTCGTAAGAGTCGTGACTAATGGCAGTGCAGAAATAGGAGTCTGCATTGGTTCAGCCACCATTACGGGCACTGGAGCAGGAGAGGGTGTTGGGGAGGAACACCCCAGGTGGCAAGAATAGTTTCTTCAAGTCCTCCACAGTTTCCTCTCCCAGCAACCATTCAGCAAATTTCTCCTCAAAAGTTTCAGATAGTGGTGGGGGCTGATTCTCTCGGTCTTTACTGTCCTTAGTTATCACTCTCCAAGCAGTGAGGGCTCCCTCTGGGGTAATGGTCTGTGGCACTTTGGAGCTATCTATGGGATCCTTAAACTCTACTAGGGCCAGGAAAGTGTGGGTGAGCAGATTAGCATGCCACCCACCACCACAGGGTTTTGTAAACCTTCCACCTTGGAAAGTACTCCTGCACAGTGTCCAGATGATACCCAGGGGATGTCCAGGATAAGCATAGCATTTTGGGGGTCGATCTCCCCCAGTACACCACTCACCAGCCGGTGCACAGCCACTTCTGTCGGGTACCCATTTTTTCTTAACAGTGGTTCAGAATATGGCCACTAGAGGACACACAATCCCAGCGTGAGCCTCCAAGATGTAACCCTAGATGGCGCTATCCCAGGGCTACTACCCCTGCCTGATTTGCCACTAACAGGTTGAGGGGCCTGATCCAATGGCGGGTGCCTCCACCCAGAGGTCAGGGTTTGCAATAGTTAAACTAACTTGGTCACAGCCCTCTGGGACACTGCAACCCCCTTTCTTCCCACTAGTGGCCCACACAATATATCAGAATTACCTTCACAGTATACACTTACCCCAGGTCTGGTTCGCACTGGGACCTCCTGTGAAATGAGATACAGTAACAATCACAGAACAGTACTTTAACATAGACAAATACCTCAGGCAGTATAACTTTGCTGAAACAAGCAGCTCTGATTTATTTAGGGGATATAACAAGGACGGGGGAAATCAGGTTAATTAGCTTATCACTCTAATAATTCATCTATGGCTCTGTGCACGGCCTATCCCTTATCAGTTACTGTCCCTGGGTACCTAGCTCCTAGTGGCTAGTCCAAACTGTGGCAGCTGGTAGGGGCCCTTTCACACAGAGAAAGGAGAATTAAACAGTCAGCAGTACAGTAATTCCATTTGGATTTAATGTGCAATTCAACAGGGAGCGACCCTGAATTAGTACTCACGACCTCCAAATAAGATAGGGTCCTTCAATGTCAGCTGGCTCACTTGAGGTACACAAACCTCTTCACACATCCATATAAAAGAAAGCACTATACCAGGCAGGCTGCATCTGTATCCCGATCGCATTACTGCACAATACCCGGAGAACACACAGCAGATTCAGTTCCTGACAGACCGAGTGTAATTTTCAGCAATTCCTCCAGTCTTCACAGGGTGAGCCTGGTTTCTACTCTTCAGAGATCCTTTGATTCTTTCACAGGACGGATTCAGTCCCAACAAGCTGCAGACCGAACTCTGGGCCTTACACACGTTTTTTGACTAAAACTGCACACTGAAAAGTACAGGGCTCCTTCCTTCTTCACTGCCAAAGCTCAACAGAACTCCAACCGACAAAAACGGGCACTTCCTTTGAGTTCCTCCCAGTTCTTGACTGGATTGGCTGTCACTCACAATAGACTGCTGCTGTTGGTCCAAAAGGCACTGAAGTCTAAACTACATCTCCCAGAGTCACTGCCCATACAATCCTCTTGTGGCTGGCTCAGATTATGAGTCCAAGTTCTGATTCGTCTAAGGCACCATTTTAGAGCTAGCTTACCCCACACTGATTGGTCCAGTTCAGCAGTTCAAAACTAGAATGGGGAACTAGCAGACACAGTTCTGACTGCAAAGAAAGCAGGTTAGACAAACTGTAATTTCATTATTACTCTAAATAATTTCTGGCAAACAGTTACATCTTTCAGATAGGTTCCTTGCACTCCTAGTGACTGCAAAATGAAGTGAATTGGCAGCAGCTCGAGTGGTACTCAGAGAAGCACACAGTCCCCCATACAACTAATTATGTCTGCAAGCAGACAGCTCTTAAAGAGACAGTACCAGAGGCTCTAAAACACTCACTGATAAATGGCTTAAATGCCAAACACACATTCAGGCTTGGAGCATTCAAGCAAGCTCCTGGAAGTCTTTTGGGAACCCCCATTTGCAGGGGGGTTACATACAGTTTCCACACAGGACACCCAGTGAGTATAGCTCGTAAAGATCTGGCGGTTTGGGTTTAAACAACAGACAGAGTCTTAACTGAGCTCGAGCTCAGCATTCCATGCCTTGCATGGAAAGTTAACTCTTTCCTCTCCGGGGCAGTTCAAAGGTTGGATATCACTGCAATAGTCAGAATACAGCAAGACTCCATTAGAAGAAACAACATTACTAAGGTGAGTAATTTTTTCTTCAATACTATGCTTTAAAAAGCTTATGCACACCTGAAAATACTATTAATTTTTAAAACAGTTTTGCTGTTACTGTTTATTTCTAAAACATGTTTTCATTTTTCTGTTGTCAATCAGAGGTTTTCTACCAGACAGTACGAGATGTGATGCTTAGAATAGCACTGTACCTGGAACATGTACTATTCCTCTTCATGCCCTGGCCATCAGCAATGTGATCTCACCAACTGTGGAATCACAGCTAACCAAACAGAGCCACTCATTTTCTGCCAGACTAGTCACATGTAATGTCACAATGAGTGAGGTTACAGTGCTGGTGTGATAGGAACAGGAATACTACTAGAAATGTCAATGTTCCAGGTATAATGCTTGGTTTATACATCACAAGTTGTACCATTTGGTGGAAAACCTTCTATTTTTAATTAGCAAAAGGATAAGAAAAAGTTCTTTAATAAAGTAACTAATGAATACTTTCAAAACTCAGTAACCTTTTTCTCAATTTGTGACAATATTAGCTCTTTAAGATATGCTAATTACATTTTGGTAAACATTCAGTTAGAGGAGGTTGACCAGTGGCCATTCTTGTTGCAAATGAGCCAAATTGACTGAATTGTTCCTGTTCAAATTTCATTGCATGATTATACTTCATATAGGTCTGTCTAGGTTCCGCTTTGCCATGCATCTAGTCAAAATGGCTAACTGAATGTCACGCATACATTGGTACCACAAGCCAATTTGTTTTATTTCAACTTAAAGTTTATTCAAGGGCTCACTGTACATAGCAAAGAAGGTAAATAGATGAGTACAACTGGCAAGCAGTACATCTTCAAAAATTTCTATTGGGTGAATCACATTAGATGTGGCTACAATAACAATGTCTTTACCTATTCACATATGAACTTATGAACATACGAAGAAGCCAGCAAAATAAGGCCTTTGATGTATCTAATCTGCTCATATTTTAGGATCCACAGCTTAAGCTACTGACCCTGCCTCCCAAATCTTCTCATCCTTTTCATCTGCCCATCCTATGACCCTTACTTTCCCCTTATGTCTATCCCAGCCTCTCTTGAAGCTGCCTACTGTCTTCACTGAGCCCACCTCTTCCAGCAGTGCATTCCAACTTGCCACCACCCTTTCTGTGAAGAAGTGCTTCCTAACTTTTCTCCTAAACCTCCTCCCCTCCAACTTAAGATTGTGCCCACTCATGTTTCAGTTGCCAGTTATCTTAAAGAGACCCTCCTTGTCCACCCTGTTTACCTATTTTAAGTATTTGAAGGCCTCAGTCATGTCCCCCCTCCTCTTCTCCAATGAGTACATGTTCAGGGCCCCAACCTCTCCTTGTATGTTTTACCCTGCTGACCCACAGTCATCTTTGCTGCCCTACTTGGACCGCTCCAGCAGGTTAATGTCCTTTTAAGGTGTGGGCCCCAGTACTGTACTCCATAGTCTAGATGTTGCCTCACCAATGACATTTACAAGGGCAGAATAACCTCCTCTCACCTGGCTATGCATTCAAACATCTTATTTGCCCTTGCTACTAATTTTCTACACTGTGTGGAGTGCTTCAGGTCACTAATAACATCACCCTCAGATCCTTCTCCTCCTCTGTTGTAGATACCCGGACCCTTCCCAGGTAGTTCTCTGTCTTGTGATTCTTGGCTCTGGTGTGCATAACTTTGCATTTCCTTACATTAAAGCCAAACTGTCAAATTCTGCACCACCTCTCAAGTCTTTCCAGATCCTCTTTAAGGCCCTGTAGCCCTTTGGTCATGTCCACCCTCCCACAGAGCTTCATGTGTTCCATGAAAAGGCATATTTTGCCCTTTGTGCCATCCCCAATATCATTAATCCATAAACACCTGCCTCTGAACCCATACTTTTATCTTCCGAGTTTACACCAGGATGAGCAAATGGTTAGAAAAGATAGGAAAAACAGAATGGAAGCAGCAGTGGTAGTCTCTGGGCCTCTCCTTTGTTTTAGATGCCAGTACTCTTCTTGTAAAAAAAGAGGGAGTGAAAGGGTATAGATATCACCAAGCTCATTTCAGAATGACAGAATAGAATCTTTTCAAATTACAATGACTCTCACAAGGAAGTGTGTTGCTTATACTTGGGGATAGTGTATCACCCCCTTCCCTGAAATTAGCACTGGGAATACTAATGTTTTTGTTCCAAAAGAAACATCTAGCTTTAGAATGCCAGTTGGACTAGAGTTGGCATAGGCAGGCCAGCACCATCTAGTCCCTAAATGTTTATCTGATCCTAATGTTTCTAGGGACGTGATATAATTCACTATCCACACATAGGTAGTTCCTCTGGAAAGTGCTGATTCACCAAAATGTCATTAAGCTATGCTCTTCCCACTTTTACAAGGTTGAATCACATCCTGTCCCATTTGTTATGCAGAAAGAGTTAAAAGCAAGGATCTGTTCTATCCTCTCTCTTTCTGCCTCTTGTCTGATTGTGAAATAAAATTTTCTTGTGAGACCTATGAATTGATCACTCTGACAGTCTCACGGTTCTCCCCTTCCTGTTATCTCCCTGCATTCACTTGCTGTTTCATGCTGTTTCTGTCTTTTCTTCCCTTTTGCTTAACAGTGGTTATAAAAATAAATGTGAATCTTTATGTGAAACAGGGTTCTCTGGTTTGAAAACTGTGTACAGTTCTATTGTTGAAATGATTGCAAAAAACTATCTGGAACTCAGGGGTTAACTTTGAGATGCAGTTTGGCCTCCATGGACTCTTTTGCAGAGTTGTCAATAGGAGATTAGTTCTGAGATACAATGTTTTATACAACATGTGTGGGTCTCTTCATGAAGATAAAAGAGATATCTCACTGACCACATGTGAGATGTCATTTACATCTTCACAGTTGGGTATGTCACAATGGATATGTTGGCTAGTTGAGTATGTCACACAAGGTTCAGAACTCATTTATAATGTTTGCTGCAGTAACAGTATTAACATATTCAGATGCAAATAACTTTAAAATGAAAAATGATAGCATTGTTCTGTGAACACAAAAGTAGTTCAGCACAAAATGATCTACAAAATGAGTGGTGTTTCGTTTATAGCTACTAGTTAGTTTTTTTTATAATTAACAAAAAAGCAGCAGAAAATTGATTAGTTTTCACTTTTTCAACAAACAAATGCAAATAATTGTAACATGAAAAATGATAGCATGGTACTGTGAGCACAAAAGTTGTTCAGCATAAAAAGATCTATAAAATGAGTAGTGTTTCATTTACAGATACCTTTTAGTTTTTTTATAATTGGCAAAAAACAGCACACAATCCAATTTTTGTCACTTTTTGCAACAAACAAATATAAATAACTTTAAAATTGAAAAAAGAGAAACCCACAATTGTGTAAATTGAATATGACATGTGGTAGTGAGATGGTAGAATATCTCCACTCACTGTCATTGAACTCTAGGTATCCCACTCGTGGAAGACAAAGAGTTCACTGGCAGCTCGTGGAGATATTTCTGCTATCTCACTCTCTCCCATATCTATTTTGTTGCACCTGCAAGGAAAGAAACTGACAAAGTTCTGATACATTTTGTGAGAAACAGGAAGTATCTTAATGAACTCAGGATGCAGAAGTTAATTGCCAGGAAAATACATTATATTATTTATTATTTTATTTGGTTTTTGTTTACCGGGTAAGTACACTAGACAACAATGTTGCCTATATTCAGGCACGACCCGGGAGAGTACAGACAGGGGAGACCAGAGTCAACATTAAAGAGTATTTCATGATGCAGCATGAGGTGAGAACAAACATTTGAACAGTATACAGCCAGGTACAGTCATTATCAGTAACGACAAAGAGAAACAGATAACATTACATTAATTATTTTCATCTGATGATCCATCAATGACTAAATTGAAACGACAAACAGCAAACAAAATTTAAATGAAGTAGCATTATAACAATAGGATTTCTGCTGGATGTGGGAAACTTTCAGATTTTGGAGACCAGTAGGAAATCAGTAAGTGCCATAGGGAGGAGAAAATGCTAGGAGAGAAGCTCAAGTTACAGCACAAGAGCAGCAATGGTTCTAATAGGTGTGCCCAAGACTCAGTTTAAAGGCCTTGTGGGATTTGGAGAGTTTGATGTGGGAGGAATGGAGTTCCAGAAGCGGGGCAGATATGGCAAAGGATCGTTCTCTTTTGTGTGAGATATCTGGGAATTTCAAGTTGGGTTTGAGCAGATGCCCTGAGGAGGTATGCTTGGGAGGGCTGAGTTAATAGTTCGGCAAGGTATTTAGGGAACCCTGTTCTGATCATATTATCAATTGTACAGCCTGCAGAATAGTGTCTGAGCGAGTCTGGGGAGAGCCAATTTAGTTTTGAGTAGAGCAGGCAATGATGGGTAAGTCTGTGAGCGGAGAGAGCAAATCTGCATATACTGTTATAGCAGGTGCTCCATTTCTGAGTGCTTTGCTAGCTTTAAGGTAAACCTGAGAGCAATATGTTAGAGCAGGAGGAGAAATCCTTGTGCAATAGCAAGCTGGGCAGCATCATTGAGGGAGGACCTAATTTTAAAGGCAAGACCAAGTTTTGAGTAAACTGTCTTACATGTAGCCGCAATGTGGAGGTTAAAGTCAAGAGATGGGTCGAGAATGACTCCTAGATACCTGAAGGAGGTAAATTAACTCAAGAGGGAGTCATCTAGAGAATGTATCAATAAGTCTGGAGTAAGAGATCTGATTCTTGACGGGGGCCAAAAAGCATAGTTACAGTTTCTTTAGCATTCATTAGAGCCTGTTCTGTAGTAACTACTCCTGCAAGCAGTTGAAGTCTGCTTGAAGATGTGCTCTTACTGATAAGGGATCTTTACCACTGGAGAGAAGCACCTTGTCATCGGCATAAAGGATTAATGAGGAGGAGCAGGGAAGGAGGCAAGTTGTTAATGAAAAGGAGAAAAGTAGGGGCCAAGAATAGATCCTTGGGGACCTCAACAGAGGTAGGGAAAAGATTTGAGACATGGATTCAATTTGGACAAATTGCAACCTCCCTGAGAGGTAGCTATCAAACCAGGAGACGGACGACAGGTCAAAGCCAAGGCGGGCAGTTTGGAAAGTAGCAGAGAGGATTCACAAGGTCAAATGCCTTTGTGAGATCGATAAATATAGCGCCAGTGAGCAGGCTCTTATCCATCGCTGTAAGGACTGCATTGTCAGCTGAAGTAGAGCAGTTGTGGTGCTGTGTCCTGTTCGAATCCGTGCTGGGTAGGGATATAAGGTTGTTAAGTTGCAGGTAATTTGTGACCCGAGTAGCGATGGCCTTCTAGAAGTTTATTTAGGTAGAGAGAATGGCAATTGGTCTATAGTTTGACACATATTTTGGTATCCCTTTTGTGAACAGGGACAACGCGAGCGTTTTCCACAATGTTGGCAAATTTCTGGGTTATTATGGAAAGATTAAAGATTCTTGCAATAAGAGACAGCAGGGCAGGGCTGCCTGCTTCAAGAAGCTTGGCAGTAGCCCATCCGGACCAGCAGATCCATAGGTGGATACTGATTTGAGGAGATGCAGCACTTCAGTGGAGGAGACTAATGTGAGACAAAAGGGTTTCATGCTAAAGTTGCACCTCAGGAGGAGATGAAAGAGGTTGGTTGAATTTCTCAGTGTATTCGGAGAGATCCAGAATTGTGCATTAAGAGCATTAGCAATAGTAGGTAACTTGTTATAGTTTGCGCTATTCAGTGTCATGTCGGTAGATGGCCGCTTGGGCCTTTGCCCAATGAAATTTTTGATGTGGTTCCAAAACCCTGGTATCACCCACTGAAGATTGGAGAAGCTTAAGGCAGTAGCTCCTTTTAGCCTTCGAATATCTTTTTGCAGGTATTTCTCAGTTGTTTATAGTTAACCCAGTCTTCTGATTGTTGGGACTTCTTGCCAGGTCCAGGCCTTGTCTCTTTTATCATGGCTCAAGGAGGTCTTTTAAGCCATTTATTAGGGAGCCCTGAGACGCCTTTTTTTCAGAGGGATGTGCAGATCCTGAAGGGCCAGAAGCTGAGACATCAGGTATTCAAGTGCTGTTTTACATCATCAGTGTGATAGATGGGAGACCAGTCTATATTATTAATATCCTCGAGAAGTGCAGTTCGGTTTAGTTTGGCAAAATCCGAAATTGAATGATTCTTGGGGGTTTAAGGCAGTGGCCATTCCAGATACAGATCATAGGCAGGTGATCACTAATAGAATCCGAAAAGGTCCCTGCAGCAATTATTTTATTTGCTCTATTTGTAGCCATCCAGTCCAGGAGAGATTGGTGCTCCGAGTTGGAAGAGATGCGTGTAGAGCTAGAGATAAGTTGAGCGAGGTTAAGTCGGGCGAGAGCTTCAGTATATGTACCGCGTGACTCCTGATAGGTCTAGGTTGAAGTCTCCCATAAGTATGACTTCAGATCTACCGCTTAGAGGCCAGATAATCCAAGAGCCCATTTAAGCCAGGAGAGCCCTTGGAGGATTGTAGGCACAGATCAGATTTAGCCTTTATCACCACCTAGTTGTAGAACTGTATGCAGAGCTTCACAGTGATTTGTTATCCAAGACTGGAGTACAGAGACATTGAGATGCTCTTTATGATAAGGGCAACTCCTCCAACCTTTTGTTTGGTGGGGCGATCGAATCTGGACAAGCTGTAGCCAGGTATTTTGTACATGGAATCAGGCATCTGTGGCCTGTGCCATGTTTCAGTTAGTCCAAGTATGTCCAGACAGTACAGGGCTATCAAGGCTTCAAGTTCAGGAAAGTTTGCTGGTAAACTTCTGATATTCATGTGGGCAATTTTCATGCCCTTAGTGGAAAGCCAAGAGGAGTTATCCGTGGACCTGGCATTCCAATGGGGGCCAGGGTTAGATTCTATGTCTCCTGACAAGCATAAGCGCAGAAGCATCACCCAAACTTCTTTGTAGAATCTGTAATTGCGCTTGAGGTATTTGGGCATGCTAGGGGGGTGATAGAGAAGGAAATGCCCCAATTTGGAAGGATGAGTTATATGGAGGTACAGGTTAGGAGAAGGGAGCAAGGTTCTAGTTGGTATAAGGTTGGAGAATACAAAGGAGATATAAAGAGAGCAATCTTTTGTTAGAGAGAGAGAGAGAGAGACTGAAACCGAGAATTAGAGATACTCTCAGAGGAAGGACTTTATTGTGTTTGAACTGCCTGTATAAAAGCTATCCTGCACAATTTTTTTTATTTTATTTTATTGAAAATAATAAAACACTAGTTAATTTTATAACTGCTCCTGGTTTTCCTATGCTTCCTGACCTTTGCCTTGATGAGACCCACCATCGGGGTGGTATATCCCTCCACTCTGCCCCATGACATCGCACCTTCCTTTCTGCTGGAAGACTTTTGTCTTCTCCTTTGCAACTTAGCATGTCATAGGCTACCAAGTGTGCCATTTGCAATTTTGCTAATTTTCTTCATTTTTCAGAAGTTCCTTGACTGTTTCTCTTTGCATTGAGTTTGGAGATGGAAGCAGAGGTAGCAAAGCCAGCTCCTGGTGTTGAATTCTGCATCACGTGTTGCCAAATAATTTTGTGGATGGACCCACACATGCCTGGCCTCTACTGTTTGGGCACTACACATGAAGGGGTTGTGGCCTGTGCAAAATGATGCTTCAAACAACATGAAGTCTTGCTGTATTCTGACATATGCAGTTAGCCCCAGCACTTGAACTGCTCCGGAGAGGAAAGAGTTAACTCTATGCCAGAGCATAGAACATTGGGCTCGAGCTCGGTTCAAACCTCTGTCTGCAGCACTTCAAAGTGTAACTGTCAGATTCTTTACCCCACCTAACTGAACAGTCGCTACGGAGATTGCTCCTTCGCTTGTCGGTTCGGTCCTAGTAAAACGTCGGTTTTATACAATTTTTTATCTTTATTTTTCAGTTCAGATCCCTGTCTGTGGTACAGTAAGTATTGTAGGTAGTGGACTTTAGTTTAGTTACTATTTATTTCTGTGTGGAAATTATAAAGTCTGTCAATTGGTCCGGTTAGGAACCGATTGTGTTCTTTTAGTTTATTCTTTAATTTCTTAGTGCGAGGTACCGGTTTCCTATCGGTTATTCCTATTCCTATCCCTATCGGTTTCAAAAAAATTTAATTTTAGATGTTTTTTTACACAGCCCATAACATGGTTGGTAACCGATGGAGGGGGGGGGTCTTGCCTGGCTTTTAAGCTGCTAAAGGGTAAGTGGTTAGAATGGCTACGTCTGAGAAACCCAAAAGGGAAAAAACGGGCCCACTTGGTTTCAATACTGTAGTGAATGTGGGGATGCCTTTGCTAAGGCAGACTCTCACACCACCTGTGTTTATTGTCTGGGGTTTGACCACCTCGATTCAGACTGCCAAATCTGCAAAAATTTTCTGAAGGCCACCCTGGACAAAAGATTGGGTAGGCTTAGGGAAAAGGAGTCCAAGAAGTCCGCTGACCCAGATGGCCAGCCTTGTTCTGTTCTGATCGAACCTGAGGGAGTGCCCACTGACCTGAGCAATACTTCCTCAGGCAAAAAGAGAGCCGATCCTGAGGGGTCAGTTCTGTCAAAGAGAAAGAAAAAATTGTCCGGTTCGGATTCATAACCGTTATGTCCAACCGCCGAAGAGATAGCCAGAGTGATTAGTACTGTGGAATTGCTCCATTCAGTTCCGTCCGATCCGGAACCTCCTGGTAGGTGCTCGGTTTGGTCGGTTCCTCCGCTTCCGGAATATTGTCCAGATGATTATTATGAACTGGATTTGGAAGGGGAAGAAGTGGGGTGGTGATGATGATGATGATGATGATGATGATGATGATGATGATGATGATGATGATGATGATGATGATGATAGTATGGAAGGTCTGGATGAGCCCATTGAACCGCACATCTCCCCAGACAGGCTTTCTAATGTTTCCACTCCCAGGCTTTCTGAGTCCCCATCCCACTATTTGTTCTACGAAAAAGTGGCAGAGACCCTCCAGCTCCCTCTGGTTGAAGCTGTTGAGGAACAAGAAGAGCCTGACTTTGTAGAAATGATGGACATCCCAGAGTCCAAGAAGCTGTCTATTCCCCTCCATAAATCTCTTGGGAAACAGACACAAAGAAATTCTCCAAACACCAAATTCTTTACCTCCTGTGGACAAGAGAATGGACAGGAGGTATATGCTTTCAGGCTCAGGTACGGATTTCTTACTCCAACAATGCAGCCATGTTGGGGTCGTGCAGGCTGCAGCCGGTGACAAGGCTAATATACCCTTGGTTTCACACCCCCCAGATAAAGACTCTAGGAAGGTGGATGCTATGGCCAAAAAATAGTACTTGGCATCCTTCTTGGGACTCAGGCAGGCAAACTGTATGGCCTACACAGCCAGATACCTGAAGTCCAGATGGGATACTGTTCTGGAACTGGCTAAACAGGCTTCCCTCCAGCTAGCCAAGGAGCTGGAGGAGGTGGCTGCTGATGGGATTGAGGCATCTAAGATCCAGTTGCATGCTGCTGTGGACTCAAATGATGTGTCATCACGAGTCATGGCTACATCTGTGTCTCTTCGGAGATTTGCTTGGCTCAGATGTGCTAGCCTCTCACAGGACACTCAGGCTAAGGCTATGGATTTCCCTGTTGTGGGTCATTCTCTGTTTGGGGAGCAGACAGAGAATTACATGAAAAAGATGGATGAGTACAGGACCACCTACAGGAGTGCACAGGCCAAGGAAAGGCAGGCAACTCCTCAGAAGCAGCAATCTAGGGGCAGGGGCAGGCCTTTTCACAGGCCTTTCTACCAGGCACAGGCCTCCTCTCTTTCCTCAGAGGGGGTTCTTCAGAGGAGAAGCAGAAGGGGATGAGCAGGGCTGCATCCTCCTCCCAGTCTAAGGCTCCTGTCAAGCAGACACCCTGATGTGTCAGCCCGGTTGACTCTCCTATTCCAGTAGGAGGCAGGCTTGCTTACTACTTCCAGGCCTGAAAGTCTGTTACCTCAGACAAGCGGGTCCTGGAGGTAGTAAGCCAGGGACTGGCCCTCAGCTTCAAAAAATTTCCAAAACTGAGGGTCAGATCTTTTCCACCTGCAAACATCTCCGAAACCATTGCCCTGGAGGCAGAGGTTTCCTCTCTGCTGGCTGTCAGAGCCATAGAGAGAGTTCCTACTCCACACGGGGCAAGGGTCTGTACTCCAGATACTTTCTTACCCCAAAAAAGATGGGGGGTGGCGGCCCATCCTAGACCTAAGATACCTAAAGCAGCACCTTGTCAAGCCAAGATTCAAAATGGTGACACTGGGAGTAATTCTTCCCTCTCTGAGTCCAGGGGATTGGTTGGCCTCCCTGGACCTCAAGGATGCCTATTTTCACATTCCCATCAGGTGCTCCCACAGAAAGTACCTCAGGTTCGAATTGCCTTCAGGCCATTGTCAGTTCAGAGCAATGCCCTTCAGGCTAACATCAGCTCCAAGGGTGTTCACAAAATGCTTAGCAGTAGTAGTGGCCTTTCTCAGGAGACAAAACATTTCCATTGTTCCATACCTGGACGACTAGCTCATTGTGGGACAGTCCCCAGACCAAGTCAAGTCAGACCTGCAAGTGACACAACAGTTGCTTACTTCCCTGGGGTTTTTCCTCAGCCTACCAAAATCAGTTCTCGACCCAGTACAACTCCTGACCTTCATAGGGATAGAGTTGGATACTGTCCAAGCAAAGACTTTTCTTCCTCTGGCAAGGGTAAAGGCCCTTACAGACCTGTCTTCTTCCTTCCGCCTTCTGGTGTCTCGATCAGCAAGACATTTTCTTCAACTCCTAAGCCACATAGCAGCTTCCACTGCAGTGGTACAGGGAGACAGATTTCAGATGAGGGACATTCAGTTTCATCTGAGGTCCCTTTGGTCCCAGAAAAAAGATCCTCTAACCAAATTGCTTCCAGTGACTCAGACTCTGATCCAGTCTCTCCAATGGTGGTTGGATCAGGACAATCTCAGGCAAGGAGTCCCATTCATCACTCAGACTCGTTCAGTGGTATTAACCACAGATGCTTCTCTTCTGGGCTGGGGGGCTCATTTAGGTACCTTCACAGCACAAGGACTGTGGTCCCCTCAGGAGTCTCTTCTTCATATCAATCTTCTGGAGCTCAGGGCAGTATTTCTGGCTTTCCAAGCTTTCTTGGACTCGGTAAGGAACAAGGTGGTTCAGGTCAGGACGGACAATACCTCCACCATGTGGTACATCAACAAGCAGGGAGGCACTCATTCTATGGCCTTGTGCACAGAAGCCATGAAAATCTGGTCTCTGATTTATGCCCTGCAGGCATCTCTGAAAGCAGTCCATCTACCAGGAAAGGACAATGTGCTAGCAGATGCCCTGAGCAGGATCTCTCAGGGCCACCACGAATGAGCCCTGGATCTCTTCATTTTGAAAGTAGTCTTCCTTCTTAAGGTGGGGCACGCCAGAGATAGATCTCTTTGCAGATCTCATCAACTTCCCCTCTTCTGTTGCAGACCTCCAGTCATGGGCACAATTCCCCTGGATGCTCTGGTTCTGGATTGGGGGGGCAAATTCCTTTATGCCTTTCCTCTGTTATTCAAGGTCCTGGTCAAGATCAGGTCACAACCGAGCAAGGTAATTCTGATTGCACCAGACTGGGCCAGACAGCCTTGGTATCCCCTGTTGATGTCCCTAGCAGTCCATCTTCCCTTATCTCTTCCCAAGAGGCACAACCTGTTAACCTCCTCTCGGGAAAATCTGGTACCCCAATCTTCAGTCTCTCAACCTCAAGGCTTGGCTCTTGAAGAGTTAGAGTATGCAAGTCTGCACCTGTTTGAGGAGGTTTTGGATATTCTTAAAGCCTCTCGAAAACCTGCCACCAGAAAAATTTATAATTCTAAATGGAAGAGATTCAGCATCTGGTGCTCCAGTAAGGATGTTTTACCAGACACTGCTGATCTGGCTACTGTTCTGGATTATATGGTTCATCTCTATGGCCTAGGTCTCAGACCAGCCACTCTGAAAGTGCACTTAGCAGCTGTCTCTGCTTTTCTGTCAGTAGGGAAGGCTTCTTCCCTGGCATCTCAACCTGTTTTCTATAAGTTCTTTAAAGGTTTACTTCACACCAACCCTCCCTTTAAGGACCCTACCCCTGCTTGGGATCTTAATGTTTGCATTGCTCAGCTTATGCAACCCCCTTTTGAGCCATTGGCTTCAGCAGAACCTAAGTACTTGACTTGGAAAACTGTGTTCCTGGTAGCTATCACATCTGCCAGGCTATTAGTGAGTTACAAGCTCTGTCAGTGGAGCTGGATTTTATCTCATTCCATTACGATAAGGTGGTCCTTAGAACCAATAGGAGGTTCTTACCCAAGGTGGTTTCAGATTTTCATCTGAACCAGTCCATATCTCTCCTTGTGTTCTTCACTGATCACTCTTCTTCAGGAAAAAGAAGGATACACAGTTTGGATGTTAAGAGGGTACTTAGTTACTACATTGAGCATACTATGGCACTTAGGTTTGACTGTTCTCAGCTGTTTCTCACTTATGGTGAAGTGGGAAAGGGTAAACCTGCTAGTAAGATAACTATTGCCAGGTGGATTGTCTCTTGTATACAATTCTGCTATGAAAGGCTAGGCAAAATACCCCCCTCAGGCCTGAGGGCTCATTTGACTAGGGGTACAGCTGCTTCGCTAGCTGTGGCCAGAGATATACCTTTGTTAGAAATATGCAAAGCAGCCACCTGGAAAACAGTCCATACATTTTCCAAGCATTACTCTCTGGATATCCAGGCTAGGAGTGATGCTAGGTTTGGTACAGCAGTACTGCAGAGCCTATTTCCAAAATAGGTTTGGTACCCTCCTCCTGGGAGGTACTGCTTGGTAGTCTGCATATGTCAGAATACAGCAAGACTTCATGTTGTTTGAAGAAAAAATTATTCACCTTAGTAATTGTGTTTCTTCTAAAGGAGTCTTGCTGTATTCTGAGCTCCTTCCCTGCCTCCCCTCTCAGAACCTGTTTTTGGGAAGTGGGCTGGCAGGTACAGTGTTGCACCTCAGGGGTGTACTTGGCACTCCTTCCTTTTAGAAGGGGGAGTGGGGTTTTTACTTTGGTGTTTTTTGTAGTTATATTTTGGTCTGCTACCTGGTTATTTTTTGGGGTTCTTGACTTGAGTCTTTTGGGGACCCAAACATTTGTTGCCTGTTGGCTATTCTATTTACAACTTCCACTTAGGAGGTGTAGTTAGTTAGTATTGGCTCATAAGAATCTGGCTGTTACTTTGGAGTGCTGCAGACAGAGGTTTGAACCGAGCTCGAGCCCAACATTCTATGCTCTGGCATAGAGTTAACTCTTTCCTCTCTGGAGCAGTTCAAGTGCTGGGGCTAACTGCATATGTCAGAATACAGCAAGACTGCATTAGAAGAAACACAATTACTAAGGTGAGTAATTTTTTCTTCCTTTCTCCTTGGAGGATCACACAGCCCAGTTTCTTCTTGGCTGGCTGGCCTATAGGCACCCAAAGCTTTGGAGGAAAAACGGCAAGAAGGTTTCTGCTGTGGTGGGGTCTGCTGCCCAGCTTGTGGCCATGGAAGAGGTGGCAGCGTCTGCTGTGGTGGGCCATCGGCCTCAATGCTGTTCCCAGTTGGGACCAGCATCAGAGAGTCCATTACTGGTGAATTCTGAGAAATGTGTCGGGCCCTCCAAGCCTTCAGCGAGAGCCTTACTCACCACAGTAAGAAATGCCACAAGCACCACTGGTGCTGGTCATGGGACCATGACACATCGAGGTCTTCCAGCTTCCTTGACTCACCGACTGCTCGACTTAGGTCAAGAGCTTGACTCCGGTTGAGCTTTCTGTGGTCTAGGGCCAGGTCAAAAGCTTCATGGTGCCCCCATCAGGCTTGTCAACCTCGACACTGGCTGATTGAGTGGTTGAGAATTTTCTCGACCCCATCGACCAGCTGTTAGAGGGGATTAATGAGAAGTCGATCTCCAAGACTTCAGTTTTCCCAGCCCTCATTTAGGAGGACATGGACCGGTCGGTGTCCCCAAGCAGCTCCAGTTGGGAACAGTCTCCACCGGCGGTCATGCCACCAAAGTCAGTCTCAGCACGTGCTCTATAATGAACCCCCAGTGGCTTGTTCTCGTCGGCAGCATTCGGGTAGATGGCTGAGATCAAGGTGCCACTCCCAGTGCTTCTCCACATACCTCGGCATGTGGTCTATAACAAACCCCCAGTGGCTTCTCCTTGGCGTCAACCTTCAGGTTGATGGTCGAGTTTGAGCTGTTGGTTGAGACACTGCTTGCGCTCTTGCTCGATCAGGAGGCATCACCATCGATGTTCCTTGACCTCCTTGTCTTTGGCCAAGGAGAGGCGCCATTGCCGGATGCAGTGGCGCTATGAGGAATTCCTTTGGCAACAATGGGCCAATATAGAGCATGGTAGGGCTCTACCCATGACGCCTGTAGTCAGCTGGCATGTGCCAATCATGTGCACATCATTCCCTTGGTGGATTTCCCCAGCTTCTGTTTCACCACCCTTTTCTCCACCTCAGCCTTTGTTGGGAGCACTGATAAAGGACTGCCATGCTGGCCATTGGTGGAAATCACCCACTCAGATGACTCTTGGGTGATCCACAGTGGAACACGGTCGAGGGCCATTTTTGAAGAGATCTCAGATGACTCAGACGGCTTATCTCTGCTGTCTACGGAGACACATATCTTTGACGGCGTGTCAGTTGAGGACCTGACTACCGACCATGTGCCAGTGTCTTTGGAGCTCTTGTCCAGCTCATCTCAGAGTCTGTGTCTTTCCCTTTGGAGCCTGTTCAGAAAAGGGCCAAGTACCCTTTCACAGATATCCTCGACAGGGATGACTCTTCAAGGGTTGCATTTCCCATGACTTTTGCCATAGTGGGACCAGTCCTGTAACTTTGGCAGCATCCAGCATCCTGGCCAGCACCCTTCACCCATATGGTCCACAAGTATGTGCTCCCCACTGGGTTTCTTTCTGGGTTCTCGGACCAACCCTCGGCCAAGGGTTTGTTCATGAACTCGGCTTTCCAGAAGTCCAGAAACCAAGGGGACATAGTCAAGCCCCCAGACAAGGAGTCAATGAAGCTTGACCACATGGCCAAGAAGGTCTGTGCCACCTCCTCTGTTGGTTTCTGTATGATGAGCTATGCCGTAATGATGGCCAACTTTGATCACTCCGTGTAGGGAGTGCTGGATGTTGTTCTTCCTCACCTACCTGCTGACAAGAACTGCCAGTGTTCAGAGACCAGGGTCAAGCACTGGCTAAACACCAGATCCAGATGACCTTCAACGTGGATGCCTCCTGTGCCTGTGCCATGGCAGTGGCCGTCGCAGTGTGTCACAGGGCCTAGCTGAGACTTTCCACCTTCATGGAGGACACTCAGCACAAGCTGGCCAATGTCCCATTATTGGACATCAACTTCTTTGGCTCAGGGGTGGAAGGACATATTGCCAGGACTGAGAAGGACACTAAGGCCCAGAAACTGAAAAAAATCCTTTCAGCTACAGTAGCCCCTGTAGGGGCAATTTCACGCCTGGCATCCTAAAGCCAAGTTGTCTGGCCAGGGGACAAAAAGAGGCAGGGCTAGGAAAAGTTGTGCCCCTCTGGCTCCCGTGGCCAGTGCCCCCTCCAAAGCTGCCCAGTGACGGATTGGGGAGTGTCAACCTCCCACCTGGCCAGTCCCTGACCCAGCTCACTGTGGGAAGGGGGGGTCGGCTTTGACACTTATGGCCACACTAGTCTGTCAATACCACAGATAAGTCGGTTCTTGAGATGGTAGGCAGAGGGCTTCCTCTAGATTTCGAGGCTCTCCTGCATTACCGATCCCATGCTCCAAGAGGTGTCATCAGTGTTGCAGGACATGCAGTCTGCCCTCAGGAGGATGTTGCTCTGTTTCTTACAAAAGGGGTTGTAGCCCATGTCCCAGACACCCTGGCAAGTCAGAGGTATGTGTCCATATACTTCCTGGACCCAAAACAGAGGGCTGATGTCCTGTAGTGGATCTGCACAATCTAAATCAGTACATGAGAAAGTGGAAGTTCCAGATGGTAACCCTGAACCAGATTATACCATCCCTAGAGCAGGGTTGGTTCTGCTCCCTGGACCTCCAGGACACGTTCTTCCACATACCAGTCTGTCCATCCCACCAGTGGTACCTTCAGTTCTGTGCAGAAGATGTTCTGTATCGATTTAAGGTCATGCTGTTTGGCCTCTTGTCCCAGGGTCTTCACCAAGTGCATGGCAGTGGTGACAGCTTTCCTGTGGTGCAAGGGTATCAGGGTGTATGCCTACCTCAACAACTTGTGATGGGCTATCCAAGGAGGCCATGGAACAGTCCAGGGATCTGACCCTCCAGACCTGCAGAGACTGTTGGTCAACCCGGCCAAATCAGAACTAATCCCCTTACAGGTGATTCACTTCATTGGAGCAGAGCTAGACTCCCTGCAGACTGCACACTTAATCTTTGGCTTGACCATTTCAGGTTGGATGGTTATGCCCTACCTGGGACTTCTTGCAGCTGCTGGGGTACATGGTGTTCTGCACCAGCGTGGCCTGGTGGGCCAGCAGGTGGATGTGGCACCTGCAGCAGGAGTTGATCTGTAAGTGGTCCCAGCACCTAGGACACTTGGACCAGTCAGTCACAGTGACCCAGCTGTTGTGGGATGCCATCCAGTGGTGACTGGTTCCAAAACATCTGGAGGAAGGAGTCCTGCTTGTACGCCCAGAGTTGACTGACAGTCTCACAATGGACATCTCTCTGGTGGGTTGGAGACTGCACCTGGGGGACCACAGAGCCATGGATTCTGGTCACCCAGGGAGTCTTTCACCACACTGGCCTGCTGGAGCTCCGTGCAGTATGGCTGATTCTGACAGAATTTGCTCCTTTAGTCAGGAGTTAGGTTGTGCAACTCCAGAAGGACAACACCAAAACCATGCTCTACCTCAACAAGCGGGACGGCTTGCACTCCCTTCTCTTCTGTCGGAAGGCCCACCAAACCTGGTTTCTTTTGTGCAGCCTGGCTGCAGATCTCCTGGTGATTCATGTCACCAGAGCACACAATCAGCTGGTGGATGTCAGCCAGGTGGGTGAGACGTTGCATGAGTGGTCCTGAATTAGGAGGTGATGGACCATCTGTCCCCCCCGGGCACACCTCTGGTGGACCTATTTGCCTCCTGGGAGATCACAAAACTGAGGCTGTTTGGTGCTGGCCCCCTTAATCCAAGACACTGATGGGGAATGCCTTTGTGAGGCCCTGGACCCCAGACCTCATGTACGCCTTCCCTCCCTTCCCCTTGATCCACAAGGTAGTGGTCAAGACCTGGAAGGACAAGGCGCAGATGATTCTGATAGTTGCAGCCTGGCCATGGCAGTTCTGGTACCCAAATCTCCTCAGCTTCAGCGGCAGGCCTCTATGGTGGTTACCTCTTCATCCAGACCAGTCAGCCAAACACCAGGGGGACAGTCCTTCACCCAGACCTTCAGTCTCTGCACCTCACGGCCGGTTCCTGAATGGCTAGAGCTCCAGGCTCTGGGTCTTTTGAAGGAAGTACATCACGTTGTGGAGGCCTCCTGAAAGGAATCGACTCACCGCTGCTACGCCTTTAAATGTAAATGGTGTCTGGGCAAGGAGGTTGATCCCCTTACCTGCCCTGTGGCTAGTATCCTTGAGTAGCTCTGGTCCCTCTTCCAGTTGGGGCTAGGAGCGACAACCATCAAGGTGCACCTGGCAGCCATCTCTGCATGCCAAGCGTGGACTGGTATGTCGACAGTGACCCAAGAGAAGTGGCCAGCCTCTTTTTCAAGGACCTTGTCCACTTTTCCCCTCTGTTGCATGACCCCTCCACCACCTTGGGACCTGTTGCTGGTGCTGGCTATCCTTCTGGGCAAGCCATTTGAGACTTTGCACAGGTGTGATATGTCTCACCTGTTGTGAAAAACCACCTTCTTGGTGGCTATCAGCTCCAGGTGCTCTTGGTTAAGTGTCCTTACCTGGTCTTCCACAAGGACAAGGTTGTTCCTCGTCCCCACCTGAAGTTCCTCCTGAAGGTTGTATCAGAGTTTCACCTTAACCAGGTGGTCATCTTATTGGTATACCTTACAAACCTTTCTTCAGAGGCCAACTGCAGGCTTCATTCCTTGGACCTGCGACGGGTGCTGGCTTATTATACGGAGTCAGGGCTAGAAATAATTTCTTTTACATGCCTATCCGAGGGACAGGTGGGATTTAAATTTTGCATGTCCCACAAAACGTTTACTTGTCTGCAGTATTTTTATGTAAATTTTGAAGTATGTTACAAAAAACCTGACTGTAAAGAGGAAAGAAAACAATTGGTTCTAGGATCGTGGATATGTTGTTCACCTACACTCTTTGGCATGTCCCTTTCCCTTTAAGGATCACCGGAAGTCTTCAAGCTGGCTCCTCCCACCCACCCGGGTGGTATATACCTCGGCTGTGCCCCATGACACCAGATCTTCCTTTCCGCTGGAAGATTCAGGTTGCCTCCCTCATGCTCTCGCATTTTGTAGGCCCTGGCTTTCAAAACCTTGGTTTTACCGAAATTAAAACTCGCTCGAGTTAGCGATCGCACCTTCGCATCTTTCGATTATGGAAGAAAAATCTTCCCCCGGATTTTGCCGGTGTCCTTGCGGCCAGAAGATGTCATACATTGATCCCCATCTCACATGCATCTACTGCCTAGGTGTCGGCCATGACACCTCGTCCTGCAGCTTTTGCTTGGCCTTCCATCCCGATGTTCTGGACGACCACCTGGCACATTTAACATTGGGGAGACCGGAGAAAAGGAACCCTCCGGTGAAGTCCTAGGAGGCTAGGTGGGTGGTTTCCATGGCAGTGGACTCCACGAGCATTTGGAACACATGCAGGCTTTCGAGTAAGAAGCGGCTCGTGCAGCCGACTCTTGGAGCTTCTTCATTCAGCTCAACCTAGGCTCCACCTTCTTGGGCTCCTTCCAGGAGTTGTGCCAGTCTCTCCCCACTCGGAGAGAGGTGCCTGCGGGCTCAAACTCCTCCCGATCCTGTAAGTGGAAGAAGGAACCGAGCAAGTCTTTATCTTCGTGAAGACGCTATTGGGACCGAGAGAGGTCTCAGTCCCAGGGGCATGCGGTCTTGACCTCAGTCGAGATCGCTTCCTTGGCTGCTGGCTTTTCGGACCTTCCGTCGGGCCAGATGACTGAAGAGTCAGCTGACGAGGTTGAGATTGTTATCGACCCCATCGACCCTCTGTCGCCAGCTCTGGCTGACAATTCCTTGGAAAGGACTCCAGTCCTTGTCTTCCCCGATGAGGAGACCCAGCCTGCTGGTGTTCCCATCGAGGACCCAGTTCCGGACCCCCGGAAGTCACCAGTTCCGCTGGTGTCTCCGGAGCGACCGAGTTGGCCCGCCCGATCTCGGTCAAGATCTAGAACCTCCTCGACCGACAGGCCGAGAAAGAGCCATAAACACTGTAAGAGGCAACACCATCGGTTGTCCTCGTCCTTCCCGGATGAGGAGAGGCTCCGATGGAAACTCCGTCGGCGCTACGAGGACCTCATGTGGCAACAGCTGATCTTGTCCAGGCACTAGCTGACACCGGGTCCCTCCTCGGCCATTACTTGGCTTTTGCCTCCTAGGCCAAAGCCAACCCCCCTGGTGCCGAAATCTTCGGTTCCCTGCCCGCGGGGCCGGCAAATCCACTTCTTCAGCCTAAACCAGCTTCTCCACCCATAGTGGTGGAACCACCGTGTAAGCAGCCCATGGGAGGGGCTTCTTCGAAGGAAGACAGACCGGACTCTGGGCTCCCCTGGCGTTTATCGGTCATGGTCACCCCTGACCGTCCTCAGCATGTCGAGGGTGATTTGGGTGGCAAGCCGTTGTATCATGACTCCTCGGACTCAGACGTCACCGGACTTCACTCTCACCCTGAGGATGATGAGTCATCCGTTGGCCTAAGGATGGAGGAAGGTCCTTCCTCCTTCCAAGGGATCTTTCGCCTCATCTCTGAGTCCGTAGGGATGCCCCTGAAACCCATCCAAAAAAAGGCAGAGTACCCTCTTACGGACATCCTTAAAAGAGGGGATACCCCAATGGAGGCCTTTCCAGTGGCCGAGGCCATTGTTGGTCCGGCACTCGAACTTTGGCAGCGTCCTGCCTCTTGTCCAGCTCTGTCTGCCCGCATGGCCCGCAAGTACGTGGTGCCTATGGGGTCCCTAGCGGGGTTCACAGAGCACCCTTCGGCCAAGATCCTGGTGACCTTCTCTGTGTTCAGGTATACTGGCTGTTCAAATAATACTGACCAACCTCCCGACAAAGAGTCCAAACTTTTGGACCATTCGGCAAGGAAGGTCTATGTGGCTTCCTCCTTGGGCCTTCATCAGGCAAGTTCAGCCGTCATCATGGCACACTTCTCTCATACCCTCCTTGGGTCATTAGATGAAGTCCTCCCGCATCTCCCCACGGACATGCAGACTATGGTCAAGCAGGTCTGAGACCAGGGCCGAGCTGTTGCCAGACAGCAGCTCCAGACGGCCCTGGACATTGGGGATTCTTGTGCCCGCTCGATGGCTGCCGCAGTTGCCTCTCGCCGCAGGGCTTGGCTGAGGCTGTCCTCTTCCGGCAGATACTCAGCACAAATTAGCTGATGTGCCCTTCCTTGGGACTGACTTGTTCGGCCCAGGATTGGCCGGTCACCTTCGGTGCATAGAGCAGTCCAATGCCACCTTGGACGCCACTTGTGCCAAGGGTTCTTCGGTCAAGAACCAGCACAAGAAGATGAAGAAGCCTTTTTGGCATTCTTCCCCTGCGGCTCAGCAGTCCTCCTTCCAAGGGGGACAGCAGTACCAGCATCAGCATCAGGCTCAAGCTTAGTGCCCTTGGCCCAAGCCTGGACCCCAACAGGCCCGTAAAGGACACCGAAGCTCAGGTCCTGAGCCTCCTCCAAGCCTGCTCAGTGACGGGCTGGGGGCTGCCACCCCTACTCCCATCATGACAGCTCTGGGTCCTCTCGTCAGGGGCCGGCTCTACCACTCCTTTCCGCCTGGTCTGCTGTCACTCCGGACAGGTGGGTTCTTGAAGTGGTCGGTCAGGGACTGCCTCACGAGTTCGAGCAGTACCCTCCCAGCCGAGCCTGCGCCCCTCAGGAGGAATTTCCACTCACACCCAGTCAGCTCTTCAAGACGACATTGCTCAGCTCCTCCTCGAGGCACTAGCTCCCGTGGCGGATCCTCCAGCAGACCCAGGCTTTGTTTCCAGGTACTTCCTGGTGCCCAAGCGGATGGAGCGCTGCTGCCCCATTCTAGATCTCCACGACCTGAATCAATATCTTAGGTCTCACACCTTTCGGAGGGTCACTCTTTCCCAGATCATTCCATCCTTGGAACGAAACATGTGGTTTTGTTCACTGGATCTGCAGGATGAGTTCTTTCACGTCCTAATCTGTCCATCCCATCAGCGGTTCCTCCACTTCAGGATCAATGGGACCCTATACGAGTTCCAAGTCATGCCGTTTGGCCTGTCATTGGCCCCATGGGTTTTCATCAAATGCATTGCAGTGGCGGCGGCCCATCTGCGCCATCGGGGGATCAGAATTTACCACTACCTCGATGACTGGCTTCTGGCAGGTCACTCCCTACAGAAAGTGGAGAGAGTCAGGGATCTGGCCCTCCAGACCTGCTCCCAACTCGGCCTCCTAATCAACGAGGCCAAGGCGGAACTCGTGCCTTCTCAGGTGATGAGCTTTATTGGGGCAGAGCTCGACTCTTGTCAAGCCACAGGGTGGAGGTTCTTTACTCCTTTGCCTAATCATTTCTGGTTGGGCAGTTTCGCCCTGCCCGGGACTTTCTGTGCCTTCTGGGTTACATGGTGGTGTGCACCTTGGTGGTCTGTTGGGCCTGGTGGCACATGCACCCCCTCCAGTGGGAGCTGGCCACCCAGTGGACTCAGCACCATGGTCAATTCGACCAGCTGATCACTGTAACCCAGTAGATGTGGGACGCTCTCCAATGGTGGACCGCCCCAGATCAGTTGCAGGAAGAGATCCCGTTTGTCCACCCCGAGCCGAAGGTTGTCCTCATGACCGATGCCTCTCTCATGGGCTGGGGAGCCCACATGGGGGACAAAAGGGCCCATGGCCTTTGGACCCCCGAGGAGTCCCGATGCCACATCAATCTGTTGGAGCTCAGAGCAGTCAGACTGGCATTGTCAGCTTTCACTCCTCAGCTCCAGGATCAAGTGGTTCAAGTTCAGACGGACAATACCACGACCACGTACTACCTCAATAAACAGGGCAGCATACACTCTCGTTTGCTGTGCAAGGAGGCGCTCCGCATCTGGACCCTCGTGAGCCGATTGGAGGTGGATCTCCTACCCATCCATGTGGCAGAAGCCTCGAACCATCTGGTGGATGCTCTCAGCCACTTAGGCCAGACATCCCACGAGTGGTCTTTCCATCCAGAGGTAGCTTACAGCCTGTTCTCCCATTGGGGCAAACCTATGGTGGACCTGTTTGCCTCCAGGGAAAACACCAAGCTGAGGCTGTTTCTAACCCCAGTAATGCTCAGGATATTCATAACTTTGTGCAGTCAGCCTGGTGGGTTGGACTGCCCGGAGAGGTGGAACACATGCAAATGATGGAATTCTTTGCACGTGAGCATCTTTCAAATACTGCCTCTACCAACTGTAGTGTTCTAAATCCTTCAGATTTTTCTCTCCGCCTGAAAGTCTGGTCGCTCGGAGTCTCTGTCGCCCTCTTTCATGTGAAGAAAAATAAAAAAAATCATCAAAACCATAAGAATATTTAATTTCTTTTACTGCCTCTACTGATTGTCAGTTTAGATCTAGTTTATTATTAAAGTAGTTGTTTTTTCTCAGTACCTCGCGGTTCGGCATAACCGTGAGGGATCCGAGTTAGTTTAGTTTAATTTGGGTTCTCTAACTAAAGAACCTATATAATTATCGCTAAATTTTGGTCCTTACAAACTTTATTTGTAACCGTTTTTATCAGTTACAGAACCGCTGAACCGGTTCATATTTCATCTCCCTGCTCGGTTCCTCCGGTTCCCTATCGGTTCCGGAACTGACCACAAAAAAAAAAAAAAAAAATTTAAAAGCTGTTTAAATAACAGCAACAGTATCTATTATTTAGCGGTTGGTGTTTTTCCTCTTTGCTTTTCACCATGGCAGAGAAACCTAAGAAGAGAACCGGGGAGCCTGGGTTTAAAAACTGTTTAAAGTGTGGAGATGTGTTTCCAAGCTGACAAGCACACCTTATGTGTAGCTTGTCTGGGTTTCGAACGTCTGGACCAGGAATGTGAGATATGTAAAACTTTTCTAGATAAAACTGTGGAAAAGCGCCTTGAATGGCTCAATAAAAAGTTTCCTAGGGGTCCCTCAGTCTCTGACCAGCTGACACCCCAGTCTGTTGTGGCTGAACCCACAAGTGCTACTACCCTTGCCCCTGATACGGGCGAAAAAGGCGCAAAAAGAGGAAAAGAACCGTCTGACTCTCCGGTTCCCTCAAAGAAAACAAAGAAACTTAAACATGCAGAACCCTCTCCTGTTAACCCAAGGACTTCTGCGCAGGTGGCTGTAATGCCTTCAGCTCAGGAGATAGCTCAGGCGTTCAAAATTATTTAGGCTCTGCAGAGCATCATCCCTCAGCCTCCTGCCCCCTCACAGGGTCCCCAGGCTGCTAGTACTGTGTTGCCCTCTGCACTGGAGCAACTCTGTTTTGAAGAGGATGATGAGCCTTATGAGGAGGACAAACCTATCCCTCCAGAGGTGTCCCCTGAGCAGGATTTTGGCTCGCCTCCCAGGGTATCTGAGGATTTTTCCTCCAATTTTTCCTTTGTAGGGAAAATGGCAGATGCCTTAGATATCGCCACAACAGAGCAAGTGGAGGATGAGGAGGAAATTGAGTACCTTAATATGATGGGTTTAACACCCACAAAGGCCCTTCTCCTCCCAGTATATAAATTTTTTAAGAAGGATGCTATGAAGCTCCTGCAGACCCCTAATTCTATTCCTCCAATCGACAGGAGAATAGACAAAAAGTACCAGTTGGATAGGGAGGGAGCTGACTTCCTCTTCTCCCATCCTGACCATCAAGGGGTAACAAACAGGCAGCCTGTGATAAAGCTAAAGTCCCTCTGTCCTCACACCCACCGGACAAGGACTCCAGAAAATTGGACAGTATGGCCAAAAAAGGCTATTTGTCAGCCTCACTGGCCGTGAGAGAGGCTACTTTCCAAGCTTATGCTGCCCAGTATCAGAAATCCCTGTGGCAGTCGGTACTGGCAATGTCCGTGAAAGCCACCTCACCCTTGTCAGATGACCTGGCTGAAACTGCCAGGTTTGGGCTAGAGGCGGCTAAGTACCAGTTCCAAATGGCTGCTGATTTGAATGACACTACAACCAGATGGATGGCTAAACAGTGGCTCAGAGGAGGTTTGCTTGGCTTAGGGCTACAAACCTCACTCAGGATACCCAATCGAAGGCCCTGGATTTTCCATTAGAAGGAAATTCGCTCTTTGGGGAATCCACAGTGGCCTATATGAAAAAGGTGGATGAATATAAGGCTACTTATAGAAGTAACTCTGCCAGAGACAGAGCTTCTTCATCCACCAGGCCCTATGGAATTGGAGCCAGGGGTCACTCTTTCATGACAAGACCTTTTTTCCAGCCAGTAGCCATGCCCCAATACCAGCAGTACCCCCAACAGGGCTACTCTAGGGGTAGAGGTAGAAGGGGCTCTAGGCGAGGGTCTCAGGCACAACCTCAACCCCAGCCTAAACAGAACCCCTGAGATGCAGACCGCCTCCTCCCTACCTGTCGGAGGCAGACTGTCCCATTTCCTCCACCTTTGGTTAACCATCACCACAGACAGGTGGGTGTTGGAGGTAGTGGCAAAGGTTTGTCTCTGGACTTCAAATTTCTTCCTCAAAAAAAATTCCAGGTTTCCATCTCCTCCCTAGCACAGACTTCATTGCTAGAGGCAGAGGTTCAGAAGCTGCTACAGCTCAAGAGCAGTGGAACGGTTCCTGCAACCGTGAGAGGAAGAGGTTTTACTCCAGATACTACCTAACAACAAAGAAAAATTGGGAGTGCGGCTAATTTTGGATCTCAAACTTTAAACAAGCACCTGAAAAAAAGCCAAAGTTCAAAATGGTAACTTTGGCTCAGATTCTGCCAACAATCCAAAGGGACTGGCTGGCATCTCTGGACTTACAAGACGCCTATTTTCACATCCCCATAAAAGAATCTTTCAGGAAATATCTCAGATTCAGACTCCCATCAGGTCATTATCAGTTTGCAACCCTGCCCTTCGGCCTTTCCTTGGCACCAAGGGTGTTTACAAAATGCCTAGTAGCTGTGGTGGCATTTCTTCAAAGACAGGGAGTGACTGTTTTCCCATATCTGGACGACTGGCTGGTGGTGGAAAAATCACCAGAACAAGTCAGAACCTCTCTAAAGCTCACACAGGATCTTTGGAGTCCTTGGGTTTCATAATAAACCGAAAAAAATCTGTCTTAACCCCTACACAGACTTTACAGTTCATAGGGGCAGAGATCAGTACTCTACAGGCCAGGGCCTTTTTGCCACTGGACAGGGTGCAAAGCCTTCAGGCCATAGCAAATTCCTTCAAGTTGCACAGGCAAAAAACAGCCAGGCAATTCCTGCAGCTCTTGGGTCATATGGCTGCATCCACAGGCACAGTGCAGGGTTCCAGGTTTCACATGAGAGACATCCAGTTCCATCTCAGGAATCACTGGAGTCAGAAAAAAGATACCTTTTCAAAACTCATTCCAGTGACAAGGCCTCTGTCACAAGCCCTTTTGTGGTGGAAAAAGGAATCCAACCTAACGCAAGGAGTCCGTTTTCAGAAGGAGGATCCTTCACTAGTCCTCCCGACAGATGCATCCCTTCTGGGCTGGGGCACCCATCTGGGGGAGCACAAAACTCAGGGTACCTGGACAGAAGCAGAGTCCCTCCAGCATATAAACTTGCAGGAACTCAGAGCAGTACGGCTGTCACTAAAAGTTTTCTCTACACTGGTGATGGGCAAGGTGGTACAGGTCAGAACAGACAATACCACCACTATGTGCTACATAAGCAAGCAGGGAGGCACCAGATCAGGTCCCCTATGCACAGAAGCCATGAAAATTTGGACTCTGACATATTCTCTAAAGGTGTCCCTGCAAGCAATCCATCTGCCAGGAAAAGACAATACCTTGGCAGACACACTGAGTCGAATCAATCAGTCCCATCACGAATGGACACTGAACAAGCAGGTGGTGCAGATAATTTTCAGGAGGTGGGGCATTCCAGAGATAGACGTGTTCACATCCCACCAGAACCACCAGTTGCCTCAGTATTGCTGCAGACCACCAGCCCAGGGCACAATCCCTCTGGACACCCTGGTACTGGACTGGTCAGGCAAGTTTCTTTATGCCTTTCCCCTTTTTCCTCTGGCTTTCAGAGTACTACTGAAGCTCAAATCCCTCTCAGCTTCTCTGATCTTGATAGCTCCAGATTCGCCCAGGCAGCCATGGTACTCTCTTCTGCTCTCCATGTCAGTGAGCAAACCAATAAGTTTGCCTCTCAGGCACAATCTCCTGACCTCCAATCAGGGAACATTGTTGTACCCAAATCTCAAGTCCCTCCACCTCAAGGCATGGCTCTTGAGGAATTAGAGTATGCAGACTTAAACCTTTCTGAAGCTGTATTAACCATCTTGAAAGGTTATAGGAAGCTCTCCATTAAGAAAACGTATTCTGCTTAATGGAAAAGATTTTCCTTTTGGTGCTCTGGTAGGAATTTCACCCAAATGGCACGAGGAGTCTCAGTGGTGTTGGATTATCTGACTCACTTACATTCACAACGTCTACAACCCAGTTCTCCA
Organism: Neoceratodus forsteri; assembly: GCA_016271365.2. NCBI lineage: Eukaryota > Metazoa > Chordata > Ceratodontiformes > Ceratodontidae > Neoceratodus > Neoceratodus forsteri. Next base: position 115,783,112 of record CM057452.1, on the reverse strand, counting down.
AGGGTTCATCTTGCAGCAGTGTCTGCATACCTTTCGGCTAGGACAAAGGTGTCAGTAGTATCAGATCCCATTTTCGAAAGATTTTTTAAAGGCCTGATACATTTGCATCCTCCTCACAGGGCACCAGTGCCCGCTTGGGATCTTAATATATGTATAGCTAGATTAATGAGGGCTCCTTTTGAGCCCATGGCTACAGCCCATTTAAAGTACATTACCTGGAAAACAGTTTTTCTGGTAGCAATTACCTCAGCAAAAAGAATATGCGAGCTTCAGGCTCTCTGTGTTGACCAGGACTACATCTCCTTTCACAGAGATAAGGTAGTCCTCAGAACAAACAGACAGTTCCTTCCCAAGGTCGTTTCAGACTTTCATCTGAACCAATCACTCTGCCTGTCTTTTTCACAGACCATACGAGCTCTGGTGAAAGAAGGCTCCACAGTCTGGATGTGAAAAGAGCTCTCAGCTATTACATGACAGCTACTAAGGGCCATAGGCAAGACAAAAAACTACTTTTCCTTACATATGGGGATGTGAATGAGGCAAACCAGCCTCAAAAGATCCATTTCTTGATGGATTGTCCAGTGTATTCAGTTCTGCTACACTAGAGCAGGTAGGGAGTCCCCAGCTGGGCTGAGGGCACACTCGACAAGAGGAACAGCTGCCAGTCTTGCAGATGCTAGGGAGGTTCCATTATTGGATATTTGTAAAGCAGCTACTTGGAAATCAGTACACACCTTTACGAAGCATTACAACTTGGATGTTTTGTCCAGAAGTGATGCCAGGTTTGGCACAGCAGTCCTGCAAAGTCTGTTTCCAAAATAAGTTCTGTGACCACCTCCAGGAGTACTGCTTGGTAGTCTGCACAAAGTTATGAATATCCTGAGCATTACTGGGGTTAGATGAAAAAAATTACTTACCATAGTAATCTTCTTTCTTCCCAGTGATGCTCAGATATTCATAACTCCCTCCCATCCTCCCCTTCCAGAACTTCAGCCTCTGCATTCCACATGCTAGTGCCACATAGCCATACCCTTCTGGGTACACGTCTCTATACCAGATAGATTTTAACAGAGTTTTCTGTTTCTCTTAATAGTTTCCTCACTGTCTGGTGAACAGCATTGTTATTTGATGTAGTTCCTCCTTAGGAGTTTTTTTGGGTAAATTGTTTTTATTAGGGTAATCCTAAAAAAATGTTTTAATTAATTAGCTGTTGGATTTTTTCATAATGCCTGACTTCCAGGCTTCTTACAAATCTGAAGGGTTTAGAACACTACAGTTGGTAGAGGCAGTATTTGAAAGATGCTCACGTGCAAAGAATTCCATCATTTGCATGTGTTCCATCTCTCCGGGCAGTCCAACCCACCAGGCTGACTGCACAAAATTATGAATATCTGAGCATCACTGAGAAGAAAGAAGATTACTATGGTAAGTCATTTTTTCTTCATGCCCGCCCCCCTCAATAGGGCTCGCTGCAAGGGGATGCCTTCTCGAGGCCATGGACCCCAGGCCTCCTCTGCACCTTCCCGCCATTTCCCTTGATCCACAAGGTGCTTCTCAAGCTGAGGAGAGACAAGGTGAAGGTAACCTTGGTAGTCCCAGATTGGCCACGCCAATTCTGGTATCCAGATCTCCTCTGCCTCAGCTGCAGGCCCTCGGAGCGACTTTGTACACATCCAGACCTGATATCACTCAGTCAGGGGAAGGTATTCCATCTAGACCTTCAGTCCCTGCACCTCACAGCCTGGTACCTGAGCGGCTAGAGTTCCAGGCTTTGGGTCTTTCCAAAGATGTCTACACTGTGGTGGAGGCATCTAGAAAGGAATCAACCAGGAAATGTTATGCCTTCAAATAGAGGCGGTTTCCAGTTTGGTGTCAGGACAAGGGCTTGGACCCTCTGTCCAGCCCCATGGCTAACATTCTTGACTACCTTTGGTCTCTCTTCAAAGGGGTCTACGGTCATCGACCCTTAGGGTGCACTTAGCAGCCATCTCTGCTTACCGGGCATGGGCCGGTCAGCCGATGTTGGCACAAGAGACAGTGGTCGGGCGTTTTTTCAAAGGCTTGGATCACATATCCCCTCCAGTGCGTTAACCTCCACCTCTATGGGATTTACTGCTGGTACTGGCTAAGCTCATGGGCAAGCCATTCAAACCCATGCACAAGTGTGAGCTGTCACACTTGTAGTGGAAGACAGCTTCTTGGTGCGTATCATGTCAGCCAGAAGGACAGGGGAAGCTCCAGGTGCTTTCGTTGGACTCCCCTTATCTGGTCTTCCACAGGGACAAAGTTGTCCTACGCCCTCGCCCGAAATTCCTTCTGAAGGTGGTGTCAGAGTTTCACCTCAATCAGGTGTTGAATCTGCCGGTATACTACCGAGTACATGCTCCATTCTTTGGACCTGAGACATGCTCTCTCCTATTATAAGGAGAACACGGCAGAAATTCATGGAGAGGTTCGCCAGCTGTTTGTCATCTACGCCGAAGCCGCTTCTAGCAGACCTGCAGTGAAGCAGATAATTGCAAGATGGATTACATCATGCATAGGTCTGTGTTATGAGTTGGCGGGCAAGGAGCCTCCCAGATGGAAAAGAGCTCATTCTACCTGCCATACTGCTGCATCGGTGGCTGCTTCCAGGGACATCCCTATCCAGTAAATCTGTCAGGCTGCTACCTGGAAGTCAGCTAGCACCTTCATCACCCACTACTGCATCGATCTTGAGTCACGCTGGGATGCTGGTTTTGGGGCCTCAGTTCTCCAATCTCTGTTCCCTAAGTAGGGGGTGTGCTCCTTGCCTCCCTCCTCCCAGAAGACTGTTAGGAGTCTGCCAAAGAGTGTGGACGAACAACATATCCACGATCCTAGAAAAACAGGTTACTCACCTGTAACAGTAGTTCTAGGAGTGGTATATGTTGTTCATCCACATGGACCGTCTAACCTCCCCAGCTGCAGACACACAACACCTGGTTTCAAAGGGCTAAGAACTACGCTATATGGAACTGAGGTATATACCACCCAGATGGGTGGAAGGATCCAGCTTGAAGACTTGTGGTGATCCCTAAAGGGGAAAGGGACATGGCAAAGAGTGTGGATGAACAACATATACCACTCCTAGAACTACTGTTACAGGTGAGTAACCGGTTTTTTGGGGAGTTAGTTTGCAAGTCTCTGTCAGTTTCTAGTCTATTTCTGAATCAGAACTTTTTTTTTTTAATTTAGTTGTTTAACCAGGTATAGCACACTAAGCTGAAAGCTTTTTTACAGGAGCGACCTGGGAGCACAAGGAGGTTAAGTGACTTGCTCAGGGTCACACAGTATGCAAGTGGAAGCTGTGGGATTCAAACCCAGGTCCGGTCTGCTGGATGTCACCAGATTTGCAGCTCAGAACTTGAATCTCTACTGCCATATGGTCTTACATGACGTCTTCTCTTTTGCTTTACAGATTGAAACCATAGTGTTATGGCATCCTCCAGGTCAAAAGTAGGAATGCTAGCTTCTGACAGGTTAACACTCATTAGTTCAGATGTAGTTGAAGTAGAAACACAGTATCTCCAATCAGACTTAACCCTGCCAATCAAACTGAATCCACTCTCTACCACTGCAATGTGTGTGGGACTTAGTAGATCAATATCAGAGAAATGCTGCTTATAGGAATCATTTTGGGGAATGTTTTTGCCAGAAATTCAGATAGTGAAATTTGGGAACCTCAGAAAGTGACTTCTCACTGACCTCCTTGTTACAATAAAGGGCTAGCTGCTAGCTCAACAGCTTAATCTGGTTCAAGGTCAGTTGGCATTCATCTGTATCACCTTCCCCCGGGTCATGCCTGAAAATAGGCAGGATTTGTCTAGTGCACTTACCCGGTCAACAAAACTTAAATAAATAAATAAATTGTTATATGTGACTTATAATAGTTAAATATTCTGAAGGACCTGAGGAATTTGCTTTAAAATTTAAAGTTGTTGCTGTGAGGATGGCCTTTTTGGTTCTAGCCAGAGAAAAGCCTCTCACAAAATTAGGCAAGATGTCAGATTCATGGGTGTACTGCTGTGAAATATTTTTTCCTGCTTAACAGAGGTCCCTCCTTTCAAACTAGGTACGTCGTACAGCTGTTCACTGCTGTGAAATATTTTTTCCTGCTTAGCTGAGGCCCCATCCTTTCAAACTAAGGAGGGCATACTGTTGTGAAATATTTTTCTCTGCTTAATCCAGTGTCCTTCCTCTTTAATTGTTGAACAACAAAATAAAAGGGCTGGGCCTCCTTCTTAGCCCCTTGAGTCAGGAATCTTTCTAGGAAGGGGAGGGGCACTGAATACTAGGAAGTACTATTGTTGTTGGATTGGCACTGGATTGCCAAAGATGTCTACAGAGTACCTGGACACTGGTGTTCACAAGCTGGCAACAATGTGAGGGCTGGGTGAGTGGAGGACTCAGTTGGTGGTAGCTCCGAATTGCCAGGGTCCTCTGTATGGCACAGCATCATTGACTGGCTCAGTGCCATGCAGAGACCTGTCAGTGGCTGCAGATCACTGTGTTATGTGGGGGATTGTGCTCACAATTATCTGGCCCTCCAAATTTTTATATAGTCCCAACTGTAAGACTCCACCCCTCTGTGAGATTGCTTTGGCACTAAGGGTGAACAAATGTGGAAATTGGCAACTTCAGTTTGGCTTTGATTCAGACCCCCTGTCTTCAGTTCAGCTTCAAAACTTTGGCCAGAGACATTTGGGTCCTTGATACTGAGGCTGTTTCATGCCGGCCCCCCTCAGTAGGGCTCGCTGCTAGGGGATGCCTTCTCTGGGGTTTAGCAGGCTACTAATAGGGGTAAATGGCACCCCTTAACCACCCCTCACCTACCCCAGTGAATCTCAACTTCTGCAACCATCTCTGGTTCTCCTGTCAGATTAAAACAAAAAAAAAAAACAGTGCCTGGGACAGTGCCAGGAGCCACCTTTTTTATGTAAATAAAATGTCTGGATTGGGAGGAGAGGGCGAGAAATGACTGGAGTGAGTAAAGGGGTGGTCATGGGACTAGTCATGTCCCCCTGGGAATGGCTGAAGTGTTTTTTTTAATTAACTGGCTGAAGGCTGAAGTGGTTCTAAAGTGGCTGAATAGTTTGTCTTTGCTGAGTTGAAGGAAAAAATGCCAAAATTTCATCACATTCACCAAATACAAATTCGACATCGACGCATCCTTATTCAGCACTGTGCACAGCCAAAAAAGTGTGATGGGAAATGGGTCTCCTGTTTGCCATATTTATCGACACTATTCTCTGCAACTATGTGTGGGGTAGCTACTGGTTTTGGAATGTCGTTGGGTATTAGTATATCTTTACCCCTTGTTGGGCATGGATTTCTATCCTAACTAAAAAGCTGTTGGACCACAATTCAGAGGTTATAGAATGGTGCTGTACCTTTCTGTGGCATAACAACTTTTTCAGTTACAACAGAAACTTGTTCCCTCCTGCTGTTTTAATTTCATTTTCCCCACACACATAGAACCCAGACCATCCCCTAACACAACATCTTTTGTTTCATCATTTAAAAAAACTAAAACCTACCCTTCAACCAGGAGAGTTTTCCCAGCTAGGTTTTTTTATTTTTTTAAATAAAAAATTAAACCAAAAATTTATTGGGAAGAAAAAAGGCAGCATTTTTGACATTTTGAGTTTTAAACTATACATAATGGCCCCTCAAGATTCAACATCCCCTTCAGATTGGTTGGAAATTGAGAGATCCTAGATAACGGACCCCAAATATTATGCAGCCCTATACCATCCTGTGACTCAGCTGGATAATCTCAAGATCACAAATCCATGGCTCAGGCACCGCATTACAGGTTGGATGACCATCAGGAGATCACTAAACCTCACCCCATTTCTGACCCTCATTTGCCCAATAGCCCATCTACCAGATTTCTAGCCAGCCTCTCTCAATCGTGAGTTTTGAGAATGGGCGTACTACTCCCTTAAATATCTTTCCCAAATCTGTGTCGCAAGAGTACTGAAGTCTTTCAAGAAGGTGCAAGGGGACTTAGGACTCCAAAGATGAGATTTTTACAGATATTTACAACTCCGCCACTACTATAACTCTCCCAAGGGGTGTGCATGACCCTGATCTCCACCCCCCCATAATAACTAAAATGGCCCACATGGTCATAAATCCGGGAGGGGTCATTTAATTGCTTCCTTGTAGCAACCGACACTGTCTACACTGGAAGATAATACTGCTGTGGTCTATAAGGCATGGCAGGAGGAAATGGAGATCCCAACAGACAGCAGCAGCTAGCATAGAGCCTGCCAAAATTCGGCCAAGTTTACTAGCTCACATCAGTGAAGGGAGTATGCTTGGAAAAATCGAATACGTTACTGCCATATCCCAGCTATTACCAGGCATTATGGCCCAGAGAGGGATGCGAGCTGCTGGTGAGGATGCGGGGATATACTAGCACACCATACGCATGTGGTGTGGTCCTGCCCAATCCTACAGCCCTTTCTCAGCCAGTTCCAAAGTGAACTAAGGGAGGTGTTTTGGGGGGCACTAAACCTAACAGCGAGCTTATACTGTATATCCTACTGCAATATCCCAGAGAATACAGAGATTCTAATTCTCAATACCTCCGGGGCATACTTATTGCGGCGGCTAAGAAGGCAATCACCAAAGCCTGGCTCGCTCCCAGAATACCCAGCATACAAGATGGTGAACGATTGTCAACCAGATCTACCATACGGAGACAATCACACATAGCATCAGTGATCAGAAAGAGAAGTGCACTTCTAGATGGATCAAATGGATCATGTATGTGTATGTATGTATATATATATATATATATATATATATATATATATATATATATATATATATATATCATGCTGAAAGATAATACCTTTTTTTCCCATGATGGCCCCTGCCCCCTCCCTCCCATGCTAGGGAGAACCTATCAGATAAAGGGCTGGGATCCCCAAGAACCACATTGGGGAGGGGGAAAATGGGGAAGCGGAGTCAACTGACATACTGCCCTGCAGGCCCTTTCTCCTCCTCAAGGGAGCTTACCGGGGAACTTTCCCCCTACCTGGGAGGGGATAACCTTTGGTTCTAGTATAAGTATAAACCAATCAGAGATGGGGCATCAAAAATGTAAGTTTGTGACTGAGAACTTAACCCCTGTCTATTAATAGGAGGGGGAAAGGTATAAGGTACATAATGTGCTTTGTTAGATTTTCTGGAGTCCTGATATAAAAATATTTCTGAGTCTGGGGCCCCCACCCGGGGTGCTCCACCCGTGTATGTAACCTGTCTAATTATTGTAATGTCATAGCATATGGAATGTGTTGACTGTCTATTTAAAACATTTCAATAAAATGATATTTAAAAAATACTATACAAAAAATAACAGTAGGGCATCCAAGCACAATTTGACTGTGTTTTTGGGGGTGGGAAGTTCTGTTGCCTTCACTCTATATGTCCCTATGACGTCATCAGAATCTTGCGATGGAAACACAGCCTTATTGTGCATGGTTGCCCATACATTATTCTGTACATCACTTAAGCTTCACTCTCAAGAACCTTGTGATTGAGGGGAAACACAGTCTATGCATTAGTCTCTATGTAAGCAGTAAGACCTGACAGGGTATAGTATTGGTGAATACTTGGACGGCCAGGGGCGTAATAAGGCCCAACGCTACAGGCAGAGGGCCTTACAGCCCCTGAAACTGCCAGTATCCACCAGTACCCCACTCCATGAAGGGTCTTGTTACATGCAGAAAATCACGAAATTAAAACAAAAATCACTAAAATACAAAACAGATATAAACAATACAATATAAAATTGCTTAGAAAATGTCAGATTCTTACCCCAGGAGTCCTTTAACACCAGTAACTATAGCAGCAATTAGCTGGCTAGGTGCAACTACCCAGGAGGTATGCCTTTAACAGAATTAGCATAATGAGCTAGGGCATCGGCCAATCAAAAAAAAGGAGGACATTTGCTGAGAGGGAGCAGCCTGAGGGGCTTCAGAATTTTTCTTCGCTGATTGAGCAACATTGCCCCAAAAGTGTCTCTCAACTTTCCTTGTTGACAGCCTTTTTCTGCTTGAGCGGTAAAGGTTTTCCTCACAAACTTAATTTTTTAGTGTGCAGCGGCATATACTGCACTTGGAAGAGATTGAAGAGAAGTCAATTGAGTCTGAAAAGACTTCCTGGTTGTTCATTGCAACACCAGAAAGGAATGTACTGTATGTGATTCACATGGAAAACTCAGGGGCTGTAAAGAAAACTACACCCAAAACTTGAAAAAATATATGCTGTGCAGGTGTTTTAATTTGTATGTGAAGTTCTAGTGTTTCCTTCCCTCTGACTGGTATTAGGAGTTTTTCCTAAATTAGCCTGCTAGCTTTAGGTAATTTCGACCCTGGAATCTCCATATCAAATAGGTTTATTGCATTTCTTTGTCCTACAATGCACCTTGTTTCATGTAATGGTGATGTAGCAGAGCATAAATCCAACAGAAAGCAGTGCATTACAATCAGTTCTACAAGAATAGAGATGGCTATATTTTAAAATCTGTAGAATTCAGCTTGGTGACACCCTCATCCTAAAGGTTTTACTGTCCTGAAAAACTTTGCTGCTGGTAATTTTGTGCAGCTTGTAAAGTTTCAAGATATTTAGTTTGTTTGGCATGTGTGTGCTGAATGTTGGGTCTCTCTTACATCACAGTCACGTGAGACAAGATGCACTGTGGGAACAAGAAATACAATTACACTATCAGGTATGAAGATCCCCAGGGGTCGTAAAACAACATAAAAGCTAGTAATTTGGAAAAACTCCTAATACCAGTCAGAGGAAGGAAAAGCTACAGAACTTCACATACAAATAAAAACACTCTGCACAATATATATTTTTCAAGTTTGGGGTGTAGTTTTCCTTAATTAATAAACTCTGCTAGCTCAGCTGGTTAAGAGCTAAAGCATGGATTGCTGAGGTCCTGGGTTCAAATCCAGTGAAAGGCACATATTTCCTTTCATTTCTACAACTGGATTAGTGTGCTGGTATAATTTTACTATTTTTTAGCGGTTTGTTTCTTTCTCGCACATCTGCGTTTTACCACAACTGTGTATATTTCTATACATTTTTACCACATCTGCGTATTTTATATAAATTTTTTACCGCAAATGCGTATTTTCGACGGTTCTTCTCTATTTAATGCTTTTCTCGAAGGAACCTCGAATTTTAGTGTTTTTCCTTACTTTTTACAAAAGAAATCGTGGTCCCTATCGCGAGGTAACTGTTTGGATTTTCAAACTTTGACAGTTATTGCTGGGTTCTCTGTGGATTGGCATGTCAGAGATTCCCAGAACTAAAAAGAAATCTGGACCTACAGGATTTTAAAAAAATGTGTCAGCCGGCACAGGATTTGGCTTAACAGCTTTTCAACAACCTGTGCCTCAAGTGTTTTGGTCCAGATCTACTGGTTCTCTTTGCATAAATTTGGTGAGAAACAGAGCAAAGAGACCTAAAAAATCAAAGGCTACCGATGAGGGGCCATCTAAAACTAATAACATAAAATTTCAAGCAGGGGTGCTGATGAAGCCTCCAAGTCCCAGCCAAAAATAAAGTTTCAAAGGAGCTGATGGAGTTCCTCACAAATTTAATAATAATAAAGGTGCTGATGAAGTGTCTGTACAAAAAGGAAGCATGATCAAGCTGTTGATGAAGTGGCTAAAAGATAGTCTGTAAAGATAAAAATGCTCCTGTTCCTCCTGGGAAAGCCAATAGTGAGACAACAGGCAGCTTAAAGCATAAAGAAAAAAACAAAGCATATACAGTCACAGTCTGCGCAGGAACTCCCATCTGTGCAAGACATGGCAAAAGCATGACACGTCTTTCAGGCTCTACAAAAGATGGAGTCTATATTTACTGGGGCTGCAAACACTCTTCCACAGTTCTCTCTTCTGGGGACTGTCAGGGTGATGCAGATGCTGAACATTTTTATGATGTCCCTGACATGAATTTTTGAGAGCCTAGAACCTGGTGTATCCCCTGACCCTCCTTTTGGAGCTTCCTCTGCTGACCAGGAGGATCCCTTCTCTATGCTTACATTTATCCAAAATATGCTAGACACTCTGGACCTCCCTACTCAGGAGTCCATCCAGGATGTCAGAAAAAATACCATGAAACTGCTTCAAACCCCCACTTCTGTGACAGGGGTTGACGAGCGGGCTGAGAAAAAATACCAATTGTCTAAAAAAGATACTGAGTTCCTGTCTATACATCCTAGCCATGAGAGTATAGTACAGCAGGCAGCTTTGTGAGAAAGCTGGGGTTTCCCTGTCACCCTTACCCCCAGACAAGGACTCCAGAAAAATAGATTTCTTAGCAAAGAAAATGTATACCACAGCTTTCTTGCTGGTCAGACTTTCGTACTATATGGCTTTTACTGCCAAATATCAGAAAGCACTGTGGAATTCTGTCCTGTCCATTACCCGCAATGGGTCGTATAAAATGGAACAAGGCTGGTGGATATAGCAAGAAACTGCCCTGGAAGCTACGAAATACCAATTCCACATGGCAGATGACAACAGCGATGCTGCCTCCAGGGCCATGGCCCATGCCACCTCTCTGAGGCGCTTTGCCTGGCTTAGAACTACCAGTCTGACCCCAGACACCCAGTCTAAGGCCATGGACTTTCCCTGTGATCCCAAAACATGTTGTTCTATTCCAGAACAACTGACTACATGAGAAAGGTCGATGAGTACAAGGCCTCTTGGCAGAGTCTCTCCTCTAAACCTAGGCCTCCAGCCCCGTAGAAATCCTACCCAAGGGAAAACAGGGACAGAGGTTATTTTCCCAGGCCTTACATTCCCTATCCCCAGTCTAATTTCTCTCAGTACAGGGGTGCTTTCAGGGGGAGGGGCAAATGGGGCCAAAGAAGGGCCACCTCTACCCAGCCAGCAGCCTCGCAGTCTAAGCCTTGATGTGAGTGTCCAGGCTGCCTCCCCTCTGCCAGTAGGAGGCAGACTCTCCCACTGTCTTCAGAACTGGTCCCTCATTACCTCAGACAAGTGGGTTCTTGAGATAGTGGAAAAGGGTCTTCCACTACAGTTCAAGCAGATGCCAGACTTCAAGCGTACCCAGGTGTCAAAACCTCTAACCTTAACACAGGTGCTACTGTTGGAATTAGAGGTACAAAACCTTCTAGCTCTACAAGCAGTGGAGAGGGTCCCGGCCCATGTAAAGAGCAAGGACATCTACTCCAGGTATTTTCTGATACAAAAGAAAAATGGGGAGTGGAGACCTATCTTGGATTTCAGATATTTAAACAAACATATGCTAAAACCCAAATTCAGGATGGTCACTCTGTCACTAGTCATACAGTCCTTACAGCAGGGAGACTGGCTAGCCCCCGTGGACCTAAAGGATGCTTCCTTCCATATAGAAACATAGAATTTGATGGCAGATAAGGACCGCTTGGCCCACCTAGTATACCCATTTCCCTACCTAACGGATAAGCTGTAGATCCTAGTTAACCAACAGCCTACTTCCTCCTACCCCCCACTAGAATTGCCTTATGCCTGTCCCATGCATTCTTGAATTCCCCAACTGTTTTTGACTCTATGACCTCCTCAGGAAGGCTGTTCCATGCATCTACAAGCCTCTCTTGAAGAAATACTTCCTCACATTGCCTCTGAGCCATCCCCCTCTATCTTCAAATTGTGTCCCTTGTTTTTGCATCTGAGTGGATAGACTTTCTTCTACTTTCATTTTTGTATATGCTTTTCAGTTGTTTTGGTTTACTTGACTATTTGTTTTACTTTTATATTCCTTTTCTAATTTGGTAGTGCCTGGGATGTGGTACTTAGTTAAATGTTTTGTTGAATACCCAGAAGAGGGATATTTACTGGGGTTGCTTTTGATTCAGCGCATTTGTCACTTTTCTTAGAAGTTTACTATGTTGGTTTGACACAATTTGTCTTAACAGTTATAGTTTCTGGGTTTTTGTGAGTTGTTGTGTAGGGAATATAGGTTGTCTTTCAGTTATGTGGCACGCAATGCACTTAGGGAGGAGTAAGTGTCTACTAGGTGCAGGTGCTAGGTATTGTGCCAGTTTTGCATTTTGGATGGATTTTGGTTTGGGGTTTGTGTGTTTGTTTTTTAGGGGTTTTGAGGGTAGTATTCTTGTATATTTTCCATTGAGGGGATGTAATATTCATTTTACTTTTATTTGCTGTTCTTTCCTTTCTTGGTAGTGTTACTTCTATCTCTTCTTAGTAAAGATGGAGATGGGGTATTTAGTATTTACTTTTCTTGCTTTCTTTACGGCAGTTCATTTCAGTTTATTAATTTGTTTTTTGAGAGGCTTGGAAGAAATTTTTCTTTACTTTTGGCCTTTGTTTCTACCTTGTGTTTATATTTGCCAAGTGATTTTACTGCTGATGATTGGATTATATTTTTGGAGGTGGCTTTAGAATATTATATAAGTTTTGTTTTACTGTATTGGTGACTAATGGTGTTTGGGCTTAAGTATTTTGCTAGTGATGTAGGTTTTGTAGCCGGGAGTTTTTGCTGGCTTTTGGGCGTAGTTATGTGGGTTAAGATGGATTTTGGTTTAGGTAGTTTTGCGATTTTCTATTCTCGTACCTGTTTTTGAAAATAAATTGTCTGTTTTTTTTGTGTTATTGCTTTTGTAGGTTGGTGGGAGATTACTGTGGTGTGATTACTTGCCAGTGTAGGTTTCAATAATTAGTTTTTAATGAGTTTTTTGTTTGATAGTACTATATTTAGATATGTTTTCTTTTGTTGGATTAAAGGGCCAGTTTGGTAAAGAATGTATTCTTGGAAGACGTTTCAGTAGGTATTGTTTTTTGCTTAGTGAGGGATGTGTTTTCAGTTTGTTTTTGGTGGTGGTTTGTGTTTTCTAGTACTATAGTTGTTTTTCTTCAATATAGTGATTTTGTTAGTCATTGTGTTTTCTTTCTGTTTAGGTAGGTGGTTTATATATTATTTTTCATTTAGTCTATTGGAGTTTGTAGAGGGATTGGTAAATTTTCTACTTGGATTTCTTGTTTTCTCAAATTTTGCTTATTCTTTATGTTATTCTTAATGATAAAGTAGTTTCTTCTTTCTACATTTTATTCTTCTGCTACATGGTGTACTTTGTGTTAGGTTCTATGTCATGTTTGGAAGTGGTCAAGTTTTCTGTGGACAGTTACTACATTTGCATATACCTCCACTAACAATCAATCAATCAATCAAATTTTATTTAACCAGGCAGTTACATAATTGAGTAAGCTTGTTTTCAAGATGGTCCTGGACACTTAAGACACATTTATTAATAAGAACATAACAGTTCATGCATAACGGACAGTAACTCAGAGTAATATAAAATAAAGATCAATAGGCATTACAGCTTAGCTTGGATAGCAAATACATACACAGACAATTTAGCATATACTGGAAACTCAATATGGTACGGGGGAGGAGAGGAAAGGAGACACAGGGAAGGTCAGAGGGGGTATTAAGACCATGTGGGAGAAAGAGGAGGGCAACCTAATAAGGTGGAGTCCCCCAAGGGAGCTAGCTAGGGGCAGGAGAGTGAAAGCAATGGGAGGGGGTAGTTACCCTTTTGGGATGCCGGCCAACAGGGGGGAATAGATAGGCCTGGTCCATTGGGAACTATGGGACTGATTGGCCAGATGGGAAGTGTTTACCTAAAGCAATCACACACAGTATTCAGGCATGAGTTGAGCAGCTATCTGAATATGAAGGGGCTAGGCAGGATGGAGAGTTTAAGTGCTTTTTGCATGTTATTTCAAAGTGTTGGTAGAAAGGAGCTAATGGCAGTAGAGCTAAGACGTGTCCTGGTCTGTGGTGTTTTAAGGTGGGTAAGAGAGGAGTTCCTTAGGCTGTAGGTAGCCTTAGAGTACTCAAACAGTTCACCGATATAGGGTGGTAGTTTGTTTGACAAAACCCGAAAGAACCACATGAGGGTATTTTTTTGTCTCCTCAGGGAGAGGGATGGCCAGTCTAATGCTTGGTACAACAAGCAATGGTGAGTCTGTGAGGGCAGGCCAAGAACAAATCTCAGTGCGCGATGGTAGAGAGTAACAAGCTTTTGGAGCACATATTGGGGACAGTGACTATAAAGAAAGTCAACATAGTCAAGCAGGGGAAGGAAGGTTGTTTGAACCAACCTCTTTCTAGCTTCCAGGGTGAGTAGGTGTCTTATTTGGTAGAATATACCAAGGCGCTGTCTTAGCTTTTTAGATAACTCATTTAAGTGTGCATTGGAGTTCAATTTGTTATCCAACCAGACTCCCAGATATTTGAATTTGTCCACTATTTCTAAAGGTTCTCCGAGGAGGGTGATAATCTGGGTGATACCAGGGGCCTTCATATTGAGGACGGAGGATGGGGAGATAACCATGGCTTTTGTTTTTTTGGCATATAACAATAGCTTCAGTTTCATCAGGTTGTGTTGGAGTATGATAAAGTCCTGTTGTAGCTCCTTGTAGGCAAAATCAATGGAGGGGTTGGTTGTGTAGATGACAGTGTCATCTGCGAAGAGGTGAACGTTTCCTGCTAATAGGCCATAGTCAGTACGGTTGATATAAAGGGCAAAGATGATAGGTCCTAATATCAAACCTTGTGGGACACCTCGTGGCAGAATGTTTAGTGGGGAGAGTTCAACTTGGGTTTTAATTTGCTGTCTCCAGTTTGTAAGGTAACAGTGGAACCACTTTTCTGTAGAGGGGGTTAAACCAATGCATCCCAATGAGTCAAGTAGCATGGAGTGATCAACCGTGTCGAAGGCTTTGCTAAGGTCAAGGAAGAGTGCGTAGATGTGCTGTTTGTTGTACAGGGCATATAACAGTCATTAGAAACTTTGGCTAGAGCCAACATGGTGCTATGTTTGGGTCTAAAACCCGATTGAACAGGGCTGAGGATGTTTTCACTATCCAAATACTCCTTAGTTGAGCGTTGACCATTTTTCAAGTAGCTTGTATAAAACAGGAAGCAGCAAAATTGGCCTATAGTCTGTAGGGTCTCCTGATTTGAACAAAGGGAATAATGTGTGCAATTTTCCAGCTAGATGGCAGTTCCCTTGGATTAGTGAGCAATTAAAAAGGTGAGCAATTGGTGCTGTCAGATAGTAATAACCTGCTTTTAGGAAGAATGGTTCTAAGAGGCAGTATAGGCGAGTGGTTTAAGGCTCTGAGCTGCAAATCTACAGACCTGGGTTTGAATCCCACAGCCCCCACTTGTATACTGTGTGATCCTAAGCAAATCACTTAACTTCCTTGTGCTCCCAGGTCACACCTGGAAACAAGCTTCAGCTTAGTGTGCCTCTCCTGGTAAAACACTTTCCCCTTTCCCTAACAAATCAGCACCCACACTCTTTTTGGTATCCAGTGAGAGGAGGAGGAGGTCCTCCACCTGTTTAAAGGATACTGGCCGGAACTTGAATGGGGGGCTGTCGGAACCAGGAACAAAGGTTGGGCTAGATGTTGAGCTGGTGTAGTAAGTAATACTCATTTTACTAACAGGCAATGCATCAAAGATAAGGCCTGCAGTAGTGAAGTGGTTATTGAGCTGATCAAGGATCTCAGCCCTGGCTGTGTATGTGATGTTATTTGTCACAATTTTGACCGGAAGAGCAGTGGCAGGAGAGTGACCTTCAACTTCGCTCAAAATCTGCCAGAATTTGGCTGAGCAGTTTTTGTTTACCTCAAGGGCTTACTGGAAGAATTGTGATTTTTCCAACCTGACCAATTTGGTGCAGGCACTCCTGGTTACTCAGAAGGAGAGCCAATCTGAGTCAGAATGCAACTTCCTTGCCTTTCTCCACAGAGTGTCTCTAGGTCACAGAGATCTCTTCGGTGCTGGGCTGAACCAGTCAGGAGCACGTTTCCTTGATTTCATTTTCCTTAGGGGTGCATGCTTGTTGATAACCTTAAGTAACAGCTCCTGGAAGATACAGAAGGCTTCGGACACAAAGGATGCAAGGTAGAAGTCCTGCCACAGAATGTTCCCAAGATCTGTCAAAAAGGCAGGGAGCACAACATTTTTCTTGCTGCATTTAATCTTGAAGGTAGAGGTAGAAGGGCGGTAAGGTGAGTACCTGACACAGGCGACTGCACAGTGGTCACTCAGATCATTATGAAAGACCCCGGCATGGGAGATATTATGTGCTTTACTGACCAGAGTAAAGTCCAGTAAGGAGCTAAAGTCAGTTTTTTTTATTTGGTCGAGTAACCTCAGGGGTCATCTGAGTTAGCCTGTGGTCATCACAAAAGTCCTTAAACCTGTTGGCGCAGGCATCGGTCCAGTTAAGGTTAAAGTCTCCCATTATGATGCATTCCATGCTTGTTTTTTCCAGAAGAGAATGTAGGTGGGGCAATATGCACAGGCCAGCTGCAGGCGGCATATAGCATGCGGCTACCAGTAAGGCTACTCCAGGTGATAGGGTCATTTTAAGGGAGAGGCACTCAAATTCTTTGGTCATCAATGTGCAGTCAATGTCGACAGTCTGGAATTTATCTTTGATATAAATGGCAACACCGCCACCTGTGGTCAGTCTGTCGCACCTGAACAGTTTGTAACCAGGGATGCTAAGCAATTTATCAGGTATGTTGCTGTTCGTCCAGGTTTCCAAGAACATTGCTACATCAGGGGAGGCATGTAACACCCAGGATTGGGCCTGGTCAAATTTGCTGGCAAGGCTATGTTCATAGTGCAGGACACTCGGACCCTTCAGCTGGAGAGCTCCCCGGTAGCAGCTATCAGAAGGGGGGGGCCTGGATTTAGTTCCACATTACCTGTACAGAGTAGCAGCAGCACTAATAATTTCCTGAGGCATCTAACCAGGAATCTCAGAAAGGCTTTGGTCGCATTGCCTCGTCACTGGCTAGGGCAGCAGAACAGGAGTTAGTGGGACAGTGAGAATTGATCAGAGCAAATAATACTACCCTAACGGAGAGGGTAAGAGGGGTCAGCCTTGGGGGTGTGGGGCAATAAGGGAAGTGAAACGTTGTGGATGTGTGAGGATTACTGCCCTTAGAGGGAGTTAATTGAATAGCCATCACCATTGGGCTTGGATCCTGACATGTGGAGTTGTTCAAACAGGTTGTGCCTTTTTTGAAGTCTGTGATAGGCTCATTGTAAATAGGAGGATGCAGCCAAGAAGAAGATCAGTCTTTTTGCGATGATACCAAGGTAGGAGCGGTGGTGGATGAACTAGGGGGATGGCAGGGGTTGCAGGATGATCTGGCAAAGCTTGAAACCTGGTCAGACACCTGGCAACTGGGGTTTAATGCCAAAAAATGCAAGGTGCTGCATTTTGGGATGAAGAACCCAAGGAGGAGTTACCAGCTGGGGGGAGTGCAGCTAGCCCAGACAGAGGAGAAGAAGGATCTGGGGGTGCTCATTACAGGGTCAATGAACAACTCAGCACAATATAGGAAGGCAGCTGCAAAGGCCAACAAAATGCTGGGTTGCATTGCAAGGGGTATATCCTCGAGGAAGGAGGAGGTGATTCTGCCGCTGTATAGGTCATTGGTTGAGCCGCACCTGGGGTACTGCGGCAGTACTGGTGCCCATATCTGAAGAGGATATTAAGTTACTGGAGGGTGCAGTGCAGGGCAAAAAGATGATCAAGGGCTGCGGGACTTATCACCGACAGGAGGCTGAGGGAACTGAACATGTACTCACTGGAGGAAAAGAGGGACAGGAGGACATAGAAACATAGAATTTGACGGCAGATAAGGACCGCTTGGCCCACCTAGTCTGCCCATTTTCCTAACTAGCAGATAAGCTGCAAACCCTAGTTAACCAACAGCTTACTTCCTCCTACCCCCCACTAGGACTGCCTTATGTCTGTCCCATGCATTCTTGAAGTCCCCCACTGTTCTTGACTCCACGACCTCCTCAAGAGGCTGTTCCATGCATCCACAACCCTCTCAGTGAAAAAATACTTCCTCACATTACCTCTGAGCCTCCCCCCTCTATCTTCAAATTGTGCCCCCTTGTTCTTGCACATCTCTTTTTCTGGAAGATGCTACCTTCTTGGACTTTGTTAATTCCCTTGAGGTACTTGAAAGTTTCTATCATGTCCCCTCTCTCCCTCCTTTCCTCTAGGGTATACATATTAAGCTCCTTTAGTCTTTCTTCGTATGTCTTCTGGTGCAGACACTGCACCACTTTGGTTGCCCTCCTCTGGACAGCCTCCACTCTGTCTATGTCTTTGTGGAGATGGGGTCTCCAGAACTGCACACAGTACTCCAGATGGGGTCTCACCAATTGTCTGTACAGAGGGATAACAGCTTCCTGTTTTCTACTATTGATGCCTCTTCCTATGCATCCCACTACCACCCAGCCTTCCTTACTGCCCTCTCATATTGCTTGCCCACCTTTAGGTCATCTGATATAATTACCCCCAGGTCCCTTTCTGTTTTTACTGTTGTCAGTATCTCACCCCCCATTGCATACACTTCCCCAGGATTTTTGTTTCCCATGTGCATTACCTTGCACTTCTTTGCATTGAATCTGAGCTGCCATACATTTGACCATTCCTCCAACCTTGCCAAGTCCCTTCTCATCCTTTCCACTCCATCTTGTGTATCAACCCTGTTGCAGATCTTTGTGTCATCTGCAAAGAGACATACTTTTCCTTCCAGTTCCTCTGCAATGTCACTTATAAAGGCATTAAAAAGGACCGGTCCCAGTACTGAACCCTGCAGTACCCCACTAGTAACCCTCCTTTCTTCACTGTGTATTCCATTTACTACTACCCTTTATGTCCTGTTGTCTAGCCAATTTTTTATCCAGGTCACCACCTTGGGACCCACTCCAAGGCTGGCTATCTTGTGAATTAATCTTTTGTGTGGGACTGTATCAAATGCCTTGCTAAAATCTAGGTAGGCCATGTCCACAGCTCCTCCCTGGTCTATTACTTTGGTCACCCAGTCAAATAAATCTATTAGATTCATCTGACATGACCTTCCCATCGTGAATCCATGCTGCCTTGGGTCCTGTGCCCCACTGGCCTGTAGGTACTCAACAATTCTTTCCTTCAGAAGTGATTCCATCATTTTCCCTACCACTGAGGTCAAACTAACTGGTCTGTAGTTTCCTGCCTCTGTCCTGCTCCCACTTTTGTGAAGAGGAATCACATCTGCCCTCCTCCAGTCCTCGGGTACCACCCCATCCTCCCATGATTTGTTAAAGAGAGTAGTCAGGGTGTCACTAGTTCTACCTTAGTTCTTTTAGAATTCTTGGGTGAATCCCATCAGGCCCCATTGCTTTGTCCACCTTCAATTTTATTAGTTCTTTCAGAACCCTTTCTTCTGTAAATGGACTGGTATTGACCCCATTTTCAGAGTGTTTCTCTTGTTTGGTTTAGGTAACTCCCCCTCCTCTTCCTTTGTGAATACTGA
This sequence comes from Neoceratodus forsteri, assembly GCA_016271365.2. Taxonomy (NCBI): domain Eukaryota; kingdom Metazoa; phylum Chordata; order Ceratodontiformes; family Ceratodontidae; genus Neoceratodus; species Neoceratodus forsteri. The sequence continues at coordinate 115,763,685 of CM057452.1, read as the reverse complement.
GCAGAAATATTCGTTCAGTATCCCTGCTTTTTCACTGTCACCCTCTACCCACATTCCCTCCCCTTTATTAAGCTTCAGTATCCCTCCTTTGGTCTTTCTTCACTCCCTAATGTACCTATAAAAGGTCTTATCCCCCTTCTTAACAGAATTGGCTATCCTTTCCTCGGTTTGGGCCTTTGCTATTCTGACTGCCTTCCCAGCCTCTTTCTGCTTTAACTGATAAAGTTCTCTGTCCTACTCCTTCTGTGTTTCCTTATATTTCCTGAATGTTGTGCTTTTCTCCTTAACCTTTCCTGCCACCACTTTTGAGAACCATAGCATTTTTTTCCTTTGTTGTGTTTTATTGATTTGCTTTACACAAAGGCTTATTGCCTCTGTGATGGCTGTTTTGATCACTCCCCATTGTTCCTCCACCCCTTCTTCTTGCCTGTTTGCTAGTGATTTTCTGAGGCACTCTCTCATTTTCCCAAAGTCGGCCCTCCTAAAGTCCAGTACTCTTGCTTTTGTATGGCTTGATTGTATAGCTGTGTTTTTAGTGAACCACACTGTTTGGTGGTCGCTTGTTCCCAGATGGCTACCACTTCTAAATCTGAGATTCTTTCTCCATCCCCATTTGAGAGTACCAGGTCTAAGATTGCTCCCTCCCGAGTGGGTTCCAATACTAGCTGTCTGAGGCATGCCTCCTGTAGGGCATCAAGAATGACCCTGCTCTTGGATGTGCCTGCAGTAAAGGTGCTCCAGTTAACATCTGGCATATTCAGGTCCCCCATCAACAATATCTCCCCTTTTTCTGCCATTCTAAGAAAGCCTTCTATCATTTCCTTGTCCATTCCCTCCCCCTGAGACGAGGGTCTGTGTACAGCCCCCATGTGGATTGTGGTGCCATTTCCTGTCTCCAGGGTGACCCAAAGTGCCTCATCTGCTCCCTGTTTTCTCTTTAGTTCTGTTGATTTGATCCCTTCCTTTACATAGAGCTACTTCTCTCCTCTTTACCCTCCCTGTCCCTCCTGTAGATTGTGTATCCTGGTATGTTGACATCCCAGTCATGGTTCTCTGTGTACCATGTTTCTGTGACTGCCACAATATCCAGGCAACCCTCTTCCATCAAGGCCACTCAGTTCAGGGAGCTTGTTACAAGACTACGTGCATTGGTACTCATCACCCTCCACTTTTGGTAGCCTTACCCCTTTAGCCCCATTTCTGTCTTACTGCCTTTGCCTTTTTACATTTAAATCTGTTCTGCTCCCTAATAACTTCTGTATCTTGGTGTTTACCTCACTAATCACCATGTTTTGTGGGGGGAGGCTCAGATTTCCCTGCTTCTTTTCAGTGCCTCCCCCCTTGGCTAATTTAAATGCTTGCCAATGAAGAATTTAAACCTCTCACCTAGGATTCTGGTTCCCCCCGACAGATGCAGACCATCGCAGCAGTATAGGTCTGCATCCCTCCAGGTGGCTCCCCAGTCTCCAATGAAGCCAAAACCCTGAGCTCCACACCAGTTTTTCAACCACTCATTGAATTCCCTGGTGAGAAGTGCCCTAGCATCTCCCTTGCCATAGACAGGCAGTACCTCCGAGAAGGTTACTATATGAGCTACTTGTCTAAGGCCCCTTCCCAACTCTATAAACTCCTCTTGCACTGCTCTGATCCCATTCCTAGCCAGGTCATTTGTCCCTAGGTGGAAAATAACATCCAGCTCCCTCCCTCATGCAGCTTCTCCCATGATCCTGAGGATTCGCTTCCTGTCACTCCAAGTCGTGGCACCAGGAAGGCACCTTACCTCCCTCTCCCCTTCCTCCCCCATTTCTACCCCCTAATGATTGAGTCCCCCACCAGGAGTTGTTTCCTTCCCCTGTGGGGTCCCATGCCACCCTCCTGTGGGTCTTCTTTGTGAAGGTTCCCAGCATCCTCCTTGGTCTCCACTGCAGATGCCTCCAAAGAGGAACCACTTTCCACCAGAAGAGCGAATGAATTGTGGAGAGGTACAGCTGGAGGGATGCAACTCTGTTCCACCACTCTTTCCCTCCTTGAGCCCACCCTGGTCCAGCCTCTCCTCTTTCTTGGCAACCTCTGAGGTAGTGGCATTGGCCCTGGTGGTCCCTGGGTGGGGGAGGAGGTTTCACGAATCCTAGCCAGGTCAGCCTGGAGACGGGCAACCTCCTCTCTCAGACCAGAGAGGTGCCTGCAAATAGGGCAGCATCGCAGCCTCCAGAATGTCTCCTGAACACTGCTGCCCCACAGCCATTGCACTGCACCACTCCTATCATGTCTTATTTTGTGTCCTCTCTACTGTTTCACTGGATGCTTATTCTCTCCTCTCCTTACAACTCCCACCCCTCCTGTTCTGGGTCAGCAACTTCCTATCTTCTTCAGTAGCCTCCTTCTTCCTTGCTCAATATCAGACCACCAGCAGCTGGGGGGGGAGAGTGAGCTACTTTTTTTACTTTAGGGTTGACAAAACCAATGTTTCTCTATGATCCTTTCCTTCCTACTGCCAAACAGGAAGTTCCTGTTGACAGTCAAATACAGTGGCAATAAAAGTAGAACTGGCTTTGGGTGGGTGGGATGGAGGGCAATTAGTAAGAAAAAAGGCTAGCAACAGGAAGTTGTAATTTGACTCACCTGCTTTTCTAGTGTCTAAACCACACTCCCAGGTAAGCTCTCTTTCCTCCTACTGGTTTAGCAAAGTCAGTTGATACAGTACCCTTCCCTGCACAGAACACACAACTGACTTTCTTTTCTTTTTTTTTTAACCCTAAATAAGACACCTTCTACTTCTAATAAAGTTATCTGTCTACTTAATCTTAACTGACACTGACTCCTGCTGAGATATAAGTTTTAAATTAATAAGAAAATGTAGCTTCTTTTAGTTAGCTGCTTTCTGCTCTACAAGCAAGGCTAGCAACAGGAAGTTGTAATTTGACTCACCTGCTTTTCTAGTGTCTAAACCACACCCCCAGGTAAGCTCTCTTTCCTTCTACTGGTTTAGCAAAGTCAGCTGATACAGTATCCTTCCCTGCACAGAACACACACTGACTTTCTTTCTTTTTTTTAACCCTAAATAAGACCCCTTCTACTGCTAATAAAGTTATCTGTCTACTTAATCTTAACTGACACTGACTCCTGCTGAGATATAAGTTTTAAATTAATAAGAAAATGTAGCTTCTTTTAGTTAGCTGCTTTCTGCTCTACAAGCAAGGTTAGCAACAGGCATGATTGAAACCTTTAAGAACATGAAAGGAATAAACAAGAAGGGTTCAGAGGGGCTGTTCAAAGTGAGGGAGGGAGGGACACCAGGGCCATGATATGAGACTGAGGGAGGAAGGTTCAGAGGAGATGAGGAGACACTTTTGTAGAGAGGTAGTAGCTGGTTGGAATGCATTACCTGCAGAAGTGGTATCCAGTAGAACATTGGACTGCTTCAAAAGGGGATGGGACAGGACAAGGGGGAGGGTCAATGTAGGGGAAGGGTGGAAGGGAGGGGCAGCTGCAGAATAAGGGGTGCTAGCTGCACATTGAAGCAGACTTGATAGACCTCTAGGCCTTTATCTGCCAGCAAATTTCGTATGTTCATATGTTCATAAGGAGGGAGGCAGAGGCCGCCATCACTAGAATATTAAGTGTCAGAAGAGGATGGCACCTTGTGAATGTTCTTGTAAGATTGGCTGCAGTGCTGTGGCCAAAGGGGGATGAGAGCAGTAGCACCTGGCTGAGTATTGATTGCTAGGCCAGAACTCATCACTCCTAGATAGAGGAAGAAATAGATAGGTGAAGTAGTAGCAGAATACCTGTGTGAGATGATAAGAAAGATAAAAATAAGAGAGTAGTAATAAATGGTGCAGTATACACACGAAGGGGAGCGCTGGAGAAAAGTGGCTTTAAGGAAATGATGTCTTTAAGGGGTGGGCAGAAGTAGAGTGTGACAAGGAGTGGCTTAGAAATGTAACCTTGTTGTGGGGGAGGAGTGCTATTTAATAGCGGTCGAGGTTGGGGTAGGTGGGCGGGAAATATTATCCCTGAGGGATTAACAGACATCTACAGTGCAGGTCTTAAATGCAGTTCAGAAAATTAAATGTTTTTATTTATTTTTTCCGTTTTGGAAACAGCGTCAAAAGCATGACTTTAAGAGCGGGCCAATCCACAAGGCACAGCAGGGAGACTCATCCAATTGCAATGCTCCACTGTGGCTGTATTAGCATGGGCTGGCAAGAGGTTCAAATTATGGCTTCAGAGTACCTGGCTTTAGGTAGAGCAGGGTGGGTGGCACCTGGGCAGCTTCCCAAGAGCCTCCATAGATCTTACCTGCCAGTTCTGGTGAAATTGCAGCAGCGAGAGCCCCGCACAATCAGGACCCTGGAGGGCAAAAGCAAATAAGGCATTTAGTAGGACCCTCAGAGGAGCATCACAAGGGGTTGGCTTCATAGAACAAAGCCCAGGGTGTGAGCTACAGAAAGGGGAGGGGGGAGCTGAAGTTTGTGGGAAGTCAGCGGGGGGCTCAGGTTCGGCACCAAGGCTAATCCCTAAAGACAATTAAGTTGTTAGGTTAAATGGAGGGGTGTGGGGAATAAGCTCAGGTATCTTGTTTCCCATGCTCCTGGCATTAATCAGGACCACACTCCAATGTGCTTGCCCCATCAGCTCTGGGAATGTACGACCATGAGGAGCTTTAAACAGGCACTTGAGACTTTCTAGTGGAGTTAAGCCTTTTATGAATTTTCATGATTTTTATTAGTGGTCTATTTTTTAATTGTAATATTTTTATGGAATTTGTTTTTAACATTGTAAAGCACCTCAGCATTTGAAAGGTGCTCAACAAATAAAGTTTATTATTATTATTATGAGTGCGCCTGACAGTGGAGAGTTTTAAATCTGCGTTGAAAAATTATTTGTTTAATCTTGCTTTCTCTGCCTCTGTGTAAGTCTAATACTTAACTGTGATGAATGAAATTTTATAGCTGTGATTTTACTTGAGCCTACTATTTATTGTACTAGCACTATGGACCTTTGTTGTGAACAGTGCTATTTTATAAATAGAGAATCTTATGCTCATGCTTCCTTATACCCATTTCAGCTTCTCTTGAAGCTGGCCACTAAGTACAACAAGACCACCTCTTCCGGCAGTGGATTCCAAGTGTCCACCACCCTTTCTGTGAAGAAGTGCTTCCTGATCTCCCTCCTAAACCTCCCCCCCAGGTTAAGACTGTGTCCCCTCATGTTATGGTTGTGACTAAGCTTAACGAGACCCTCCTTATCCACCTTATTTATCCCTTTCAGGTACTTGAAGATCCCAATCATGTCCCCTTGCTATCGTCTCTCCTCTAGGAAGTATATGTTCTGTCTCCTTAACCTCTACTCATATGCTTTACCCTCCTGTCCCACTATCATCTTTGTAGCTATCCTCTGGACCTTCTCCAGCAGGTTAATGTCCTTTTTGGGGTGTGTGCACCAGTACTGAACTCGTTACTCTAGATGTGACCGCACCAGTGCCCTGTACAAGGGTAGTTTAACCTCCTCTCTCCTACTACTGATCCCCCTAGCTATACATCCCAGCATCTTGTTTGCCCTTGCTGCTGCTTTCTTGCACTGTGTGTAGTGCTTCAGGTCACTAGTGATCATCACTTCCAGGTATTTCTCCTCCTCGTCTTCCTCCGATGAAGATACCTGGACTCGAGCCAGGTATTAATCTGTCCTGTGATTTTTGACTCCAATGTGCATAACTTTGCATTTCTTAGTATTGAAGCCAAGCTACCAGACCACCTTCTCAGTGCTTCCAGACCACCTCCTCAGTGCTTCCAGACCACCTCCTCAGCACTTCCAGATCATCCTGTAGGTCCTATATCCATTCAGCTGTGTCCACTCTCCCACAGAACTTGTCATCCACAGTAGTGATGCTTGGATAGTATCCAGACCAATATGGATCCACCAGATACCTGCTCTCGCAGCAGGATAGTGGATCCGGACGGATACTGGCACTACCTGCCTGTGGAGCTGGATGTTAGATCCCAGGTTAAATCCCGTGTTATCTGGTGCCAAATCCAGGTATCTGTTACTGGGATCTGAAGCCAGATCCAGGGATCTGGTGTCAGATCTCTGGATCCAGTGAAGGATCCCTGGATCCGGCACCGGATAACGTGGGATCTGACCCGGGATCCAACCTCTGTATTCGCTGCATCCCGGCTGGATCCCACTCAGATATTGCCACCATTAACCAGATCACTGTAGGATCCACAGCGCACTATTGCTGCCTAAACCTTCCCCCACAGTCACTACTGACCTCACAACTACATTGCCTCCCACTCGCAGTCTGGAGAACTGTTCATCTTGGGCAATTTTAACCTAAATTGGCTGTCACCCACTCTAATTACAACTCAAAATAATATTGACTCTCAGAACTTAACCTAGCTTATTCAAGAACCCACTTGCCTGAACACTAAAATCCCAACTTACACCTTGATTGACTGGGCCTTCGCCACCCACCCACACTGTGTTATCCAATCAGGTATCCTTCCCGATGCCATAAGCAACCATCACTTGATCTACTTGGTGAGGAAGGTTCACAGACCTAAAGCCCCCCTAAAGTAATACTCACACACTCCTATAAATCCCTTTAACTTAGCCCCTCCTCTGTAACCTGACAAACACTGTCTGGGCTCTGCTAACCTCTGCCTCCAGTGTGGTTGATGCCTGGCTTATTTCAAAGAAATATTCCTCAACATCCGGACTCTCTTTATGCACTTTTATTAAAAGTACCAGAGTCAGAGGAAACAAGGTCCCCTGGATCACTCCAGAACTGGTAGCCTGCCTCTGTGCACGTGACAAAGAATGGTGAAAACATAAATCCACAAAACCTCCTAGTGACTTTGCAATGCATGTACTAAAGCAACTAGACTAGCAAAGACGAGTACTTAAGTCCACTTTCCACACTAATGTAAACTCTCTTTCTAAGTTTTGGAAAGTGGTCCACCTCTTCTCCCCATCCTATCCCCACTCCTAAAGTTAATAACTCCTTGCTGCCGACCATGCTGCAGTGGCTGAGAAATTCAATGTATACCTCATCATGTGCCTCGGCCCTGCTTGCCTCCATCTCCACTTACCCAACTGGCAACTATCAACAAAAGTGACAACTGCTACCCGCCTCCCCACACTCATGACCACCACCCCTTTTCTTTCCCCGTAGTTATACCTGTGGACACCCTTACTGCCCTGCTGACTGTTAACCCATCCAAAGGCAGCCCTGTGGATGAACTTGACCCTAGACTTCTCTGTCTCTCTCTCTCTCTGCCTCAGCTATCGTCTACATCCTCTCTCTAATCCTAAACCTCTCCTTCGTAACTGCAATGGTCCCTACACCCTGGAAGCATGCTGTCATTCTCTCCCTCTCTAAGAGTTGTAACACCACTACCCCAGGCAACTATCGCCCCATTTCCATGCTCCCTACTCTTGCTAAGCTCCAAGAACACCTTGTGCTCTCCCAAATCTCCTCCTTTCTCTCTGACTCCAATATCTTTACCCTGTTCCAATCTGGATTTAGGAAAAAAACATTCTGCCACTACCTCTCTTCACAGACTCACTGATTCAATCTTTACTGGAATGGACAATGGCTTGACAACCGCCGCCATTTTTGATGGCCTTGCCAAGGCTTTTGACACAGTGTCCCACCACCTGTTTCTACAATCCCTCTTTTCAGCTGGTCTCTCACAATCAGCTACAAATGGTTCAAGGCCTACCTTAGAGGATGAACACAATCTATTAGAATAGCTGAGTCCTGCCCTCCCCCTGCCAAATCCACACTGGTGTCCCTCAGGGCTTGGTGCTAGACCTCCCTCCTTTTCTCCATCTTTGTAAATGACTTATCAATAGTCTGCTCCTCTTCATCCATCCATATGTATACAGACAAGACTGTCCTATTCACCTCTGGCCAATCTTCTTCTAATGTGGAAGCCAGACCCAAGCTCGGATTCAGTAAGATCCAGCACTGGTTTGCCTCCTATCAACTCTTTCTAAATGCAAAGAAGACAGTCTCCATGACCTTCAGCACTAGGCAGAGACTTGCTAGGTTCCCTTTTATGTCCTCCTTCCACACCCTAGATGAGACTATACTTGAGGACACCTTCTCATTTAGATATCTTGGGGTCTGGCTGGACCAACACCTCAGCTTCTCTGGTCATATCAATGCCATCCTGAAAAAAATATGCCCCCAGCTCAGCGCCTTATACAGGAACCATAATAATATTCCTATAATGGCCAGGCGAGAGATTGTCTAGAAACTGATTCTTCCAATCTTTGACTACTGTGATGCAGTTTACAGTGCTGCTTCCAAATCCATCTTATCCAGATTGGACACCCTCTTCAACTCACTGCTTTGCCCTTGACTCTCCTAGTCACACTCACCACTGTGACCTTTACCATGCCCTGTCCCTCCTTTCACTAGCCAACAGCTGCCTCTCTCCCTTTGTCAAACTCATCTCTAAATACTGTATAACTGCATAACTGTACTAATATGTATAGCCTCAAGAAAAGGAGGGAGGGGGGGACATGATAGAAACTTTCAAGTACCTCAAGGGATTTAAAGTCCAAGAGGGTAGCATCTTTCAGAAAAAGAAATGTGCAAGAAGAAAGGGGTACAATTTGAAGATAGAGGGAGGACGGCTCAAAGGTAATGTGAGGAAGTATTTCTTCATGCAGAGGGTTGTAGATGCATGGAACAGCCTTTCTGAGGAGGTCGTGGAGTCAAAAACAGTGGGGGAATTCAAGAATGCATGGGACAGACATAAGGCAATTCTAGTAGGGGTAGGAGGAAGTAGGCTGTTGGTTAACTAGGATCTGCAACTTATCCGTTAGGTAGGGAAATGGGCAGACTAGGTGAGCCAAGCAGACCTTATCTGCCATTAAATTCTGTGTTTCTATGTTACTAGGTAGGCTCTCTACCATTGTACTTATCTTCCTATCTTTCTCCCCCTTCCCCTCCTATTCACTCCTTAAGATCCTCTGACTCACATACCTATGCAGTCCCTTGCTGTTCTACCCTTGCAGACCAGTCTACTTTCATTCATTGCTTACTCAAATTCTGGAATTCTCTTCCCATCAAATCCCCACTCCTCATCCTCATCCTCCCTCTCAACGCACATAAATACCCTTACCTCTAACTGCATCTGTTTTCTCCAAATCCTAACACTTCTTAATTTCTCTGTACACCATTTTCGTCATACGTTACTAGTTTTTACTCAATCCTAAGGCTCCTTCCTTCTCTCCCTCGCGCACCTCTCCCTTAGCTGAGACTATAAAACTCTAGAACAGTAGCACTTACCTAGATACCAATGACACTTAAATGTTCATATAATTTGTTATCCATTCTATTGTTATTGTATTCTGTTATCCTGTATTCAATTGTTCTGCTCCGGTTGTTGGTGTCTATCATGCATTTGCTGATGTTGGTCTTAGTGGGGATGCTTTCCCTGCCCATATCTAACTGAAACTACTCTGTGTAGTTGTTACTCCCACACAGAGTCTCCTGACCATTGTTCCTTTACATGCTGCCCATTTGTGTACACTGTGTCAATCATTGCCTCTGCTCTTGTTGGTTCTATGATGTCCTGAGTCAGGAACCTATTTTGCAGTCCTTCAGGATCACCTCGCTCCTAGCACTTGTTGTTGGGTATGCTACAGTCCACTTTGGGCAGGCTGAAGTGAGTCCTCCACAATTACCACCTCTCTTTCCCCACAGCTTCCAATATTTGTGTGCTTAGTTCCTTGTCCCTCTCCTCATCTTGGCTGGATGGATGACAGGGGTGCGAGTGGCAGGGTCCTCTGTGGGAGGGTGGGCAGGGAGTACCACTGGACCACCAGGATACATTCTGCAATTACATTAGCCAATGATCAGGCAGCGGGGACTGCTAGACCACCAGAATATTATTTCATATCGGATGCCTGCGATCGGACAGCGGGGGGACTGCTGGATCACCAGGATATGTTTTGTGTAATACAGATACCAGCGCTCGGGCATCCGGGGTGGGAGGGGGGTCCACTAGACTACCAGGGGGGTCCATGTGCTTTTGGACGGTGGACACCCACAGTTGGTGGCTGTTGTGTTGTGCCTTGCAATACAGCTGCTCGCCTGTGGGTAGCCAACTTTTCAGCCTATATTTTAAGGCTCAACTTTGAGCACCAGTGTGTGGTGCATGCAGGGGTTGTGCCAGCATATGCACCGCACATCCCTGGCTGAATATCGGAATGTGCCGCATATGCATGGGCACGCCCCCTGCATCTGCGCTGCATAGGATTACATTGCACCCTGGCACATCGGGATTTGCGCTGTGCTGGGCAGCCTTTTCAATATCCCACCGGGGCGCAATGCAGGGTTGTGCCAACCTCAACTCCTTTGAATATCCAGGCCTTAATGTATTTGGTTTTAATTCCGTTATTACAGTGGGCACAGTTCCCACATGTAAAGAAGCTTTTGACATCTCTCTGTAACCATGTGGTGGGCAGTGGTTCTGGAGTCCAGTGTTGAGTTCTGACTAGCTTATTCATAAGTGTTGTAGTTCTTTTAGCTGTTATGTCAGGTTTATTTTGAAATATGTTTGCACTCATTTCAGTGGCTTGTAGAATGTTCCAATTTTTTATAATTACATTTTTTATTCTTCCAAAATATTCTGAGTATTGAGTTGCAATAGTTATGTTTCCTATCAATTTTGTATTCCCCGTTGGACCTTGTATCAGATCTTGTCTCTCTTTCTGTGTACATTTTAATTTAGCTTAATTCAGAGTTTCTCTTCTGTAGCCTCTGTCTTAAAACCTGTGAGTTAAATCTTTCAAATTCATCTCCTATCTTCTTGTTTTCCACAATTCCTGAAGCAATGTGTTCCTTTGAGATTTCTTTACAATACAGATCTGTAGTTATTCTTCCATCTTCTTTTACTTAGCAACAGATCTAAATAAGAAATCTGCTTCATGTCATATGCTAATGTGAAAGATAGATTTAATGTTGCTGCATTCAAATATTTATTGAAGGACAAGAGATCCTCCACCCCATTCCAAATTATTAGTACATCATCAATAAACCTTTTAAATAGCATATGGTAGATCTATAGATACTAATTTCTGATTGAATACATTTATGTTCAAACTTGGTCATATAGAGATTTGCATATGTAACACAGCCCTTGTTAGTCGGCACGGCCTTCATTAATCCCTAAGTGACCATTCTGTAGCTTAAAAATGGAATCAAAATTGAGCCCTTTTCATTTTAATGGGGCATGCCCCCACACTCTCCCTGGTCACACATCATTACATCCTTGAGCGTAGGGATGTGTCAGCGAGACTGGGGTTGTGAGACTGAATGGCCAGACCCTCAGAAAACTAAATTATGAGTGATTTTATTAAAACAGAGCAAGAGATGGATTACATTTTGGCTAACATGACTATCTCCAGGGGCAGCTACCACACTACAGCTAGCACTCTACCCCTTACTGTCTGCCTATAGCCAACCTCCTGCCCCTCCAGTTACTATTTAATTCTCTGTCTATTTTTCCCTAAGGGACTCATGCCTGGGCGGCCCCTCTCCCTCTGAAGCAGTGCACGGCCATCTCTCTGGCTGCCGCCAGACTGCTGCCGACATTCTCTGCTGCCCACATGGTCCCAGGATCCAGATCCAACAGCCAAGGTACTACCGCTGATTTCATTTTGAACCACATGCCTTGGTGCTCTCCCACTGGTGTGGTTCCCCCCAAGTGAATCCTGATTGGACCGCTTGCTTCTCTAGGCTACACTGATTGGTGCACCTTTTTCCATGGACCCTCAGCACTTTCTTGGTGCTAGCAACTGCTGTTTTCTCCTGCTTCGATATTACTTTGCACAGACTTTTCTCACCTCCACCCCACTTCAGGCCTCCTTAAATCCTTCAGCTCCTCCCTCTCCTGTGTTTCCCTCCCATTGGACATCTTATATTGCTTACTTTCAGTCCCCACTACAAAGGAAGTTGAACCTGCATGCAGTAAGCACTCCAAAATCACCCTATTATCCTTGCTGTGACCTGCAATTCGTCCAGCACCTTCTCCACTCTATTAGTTGCACCACTTACAAACTACCCTGTCTCCTTCCTAGTTTCTATGCTAGCAAAGTGATCCTGAGCTCAGAGCCCCTGGTCAGTCTACCTACACAAAATCCATCTCCCAAAATGCCATAACGCGCAACTATAAGGGCTGCTAAGTGGCTCCTTCTCCTTGCCATATTATGGATGGCGCTCTATGCCAGCAAATCCTGTAGACTGAATTTTCTCCCAAGAGGATGTGTGCCTTCTTCCAGATGCCACTTACATAAGGACCATCACATAGTATTTGCATCCATGTATGCCTCTGCCTATGGACAGGATGGAGTTTCAACTGGGGTGGAACCTGCACTTTTCTGCCTGCACACCAGTCACTATTCCTGGTGCCTCACAGCGAGGGTTCTTGTCCTTGCAGCTCTGAGTCTTCCTAGCATAAAAAGCAAGTTGTTGCACCACTGTACTGCCATCCCAAATAGTGGATGAGTTTGAGCCTTCTATTTATCCTAGCTGCCTTAAGAAAAGTTGTGCTCCTCCTCTTATTGTGCAGGCAATGTGGAACTCAACCCTGGCCCAAGGAATGCCCTGTTCTCACCAGCTGACCTTACAAAACTTAAATGAATGACTTTTATGCATGTTAATGCATGCAGCCTCCTAAAAAAGCTCACCTCAATCCAGGCTTGGGTCCTCCACACCGAGCCAGATGTACTTGTGATTTCTGAATCCTGGCTTAGGCCAGCCACCCCTGACAAGGAGGTTAACATCCCTAACTACTTGCTGTTTAAGACCGACAGACAAACCAGAGGAGGTGGAGTAGCCATCTTTGTAACAGACAAATTCTCAGTCACTACCCTCGATTCTTCCTCTAGTGCAAATTAATTAGAATGCCTGTCTCTTAAAGTCAGAATTTCCACGTCAATGGCTATTTGAGTCATAGGGTGCTACAGGCCTCCATCTGCGTGGTCATTGCTTTTATCCCACCTGTCAACCATCATGGACCATGGGAACATTGAAACAATTATATTAGGGACCTTAACTATGACTGGCTGTCCAAGGCCTCCCTACCCTTAAATCCTTCTGTATTCGTAGTGGTCTTATGCAGCTCATTGAGGAACCAACCTGTCCAACAAAAAAGAACCCCGTAAACAGCACCCTGCTGGATGTCCTTCTTGTGAGCAAGCCTCACCTCTTTTCTCACGCTAGAATATTTTCCTCGGACATTAGTGATCATTCCTTCATTGCTGGTGTAAGAGCCGACTTCAAATCCCCTTCTACATCCAAGTTCTCGTAAAATGGTCCAGACACAACTTCGAACCGCTCGCATACATGAGTGGGCTGAGAACTTCCCTGCGTTTGCAGAGTTTTTACTTAGCTAAATCAGTGAACGCGGCCTACAACATCTTCCATGAAATTGTGTCATCTGCCCTAAACCACCATGCCCCCCTTGTAAAATTCTGCATAAAGGCTAGAACATACAATGGTTTTCTGCCACCCTCAAGGCTGCTTTACTAGAAAGAGACAAACTTTGGAAAAAAGCTCAGAAATCAAAGACAGATGAAGGCTGGTTTCACTTCAGATCAGCTAGGAATTCTTGCACCAACTTGGTGAGAGAGACCAAAGCAAACTTCTACCACTCTGAATTAGATTCTGCCTCAACATGTCCTACCAAATTTTGCTCCACTATAAAGAATTGTCCAGCCACCAGTCTGGGAGGTGCGTCCTTCATTAATTACTTCTAACAATGCTACTATTAATGCTAGAATGGAAATCCTTCAAGCTTTAACAACCACTTTGCCACAGCAGGCCTAGCATTCAATGCCTCGCCTGCTTGTATGCTACGTACCCAGATTGATGCTCAACCTCCAGAACCCAGCACCAATAATGCAGTCTTTCCCTTCATGCCTGCCTCATTGAAAGGGGTTGAACACCTTCTTCTTCAGATGGACACTAGAAAAAGTGCTGGCACAGATTCCCTCGACCCTTACTTCCTCAAGATTGCTCACTATGTCCTAGCAGTACCAAACACCCACCTATTTAACCTGTCCTTTTCACAGGGGACTCTCCCACAGCTATGGAAAATTGACCACGTCATCCCTCTGTTTAAATCAGGGGACTTCTGTGATCTAAATAATTACAGACCAATATACCTCCTCCCTATACATCAAAATCCTGGCAAAATTGTGAACACTCAGTTGAGAACCTTCTTAGACAATACAAACCTGCTAAACCCAATGCAATCTGGGTTCAGAGCAAGGCATAGTACTATCACGGCTCTGGCTAAAGTAACTAATGACTGGCAACGTGATCTGGACAAAATATTTTTTGTCTGCACTGTGTTCCTGGACCTTAGCAAGGCCTTTGACACCATCGATCACTGCCTGCTCCTCGCTACGCTAAAATCAATAGGCATGGATGCATCTTGTCTGTGTTGGGTTAATGAATATCTCACAAATAGGTATCAGCAGGTCAAGGCTGTCTGAGAGCTCTCCTCACTAAAACTGCTAAAAAGAGGTGTACCAAAGGGATTCATCCTGGGGCCCCTGCTGTTTGCAATCTATATAAACAATATAGACATCGGCATCAAGGAGGACAAAATTCACCTGTTTGCAGATGACACAGTGCTATACCTAAGCCGGCCATCATCGGAAGGTACCTGCAGAGATCTGTAAATTGAGTTTGATCGGTTATAGTACCAGCTCCTAAACAAAAAGCTATTACTCAACACCAAGAAAACAAAAGCAATATTGTTTTCACCTGCAAATCACATGGCATACCCCTCCATGGTTGGGTCGGTACCCCCATCACCACTTTACTAGGAGAAAAACTGGTATTTGTAGCAAAATTCAAGTACCTGGGGGTCTGGCTGGACCATAGACTCTCCTTTGTGGATCACATCGAGGATTTACTGAAAAAGCTGAGACGGAGATTTGGTCTATTTTTTAGGATCAATCGCCTCCTGACCAAAGAAGCTAAGATACAGCTAGTCCAATCCACGTTCCTCTCCCTAATCAACTACGCTGACATCATCTATGGCCAGTGTGCTGCTGTCTATCTTGGTAAACTTGACACATTGTATCACATAGTGCTAAGATTCATAACTGGCCTTCCCTTCTCCACTCACCACTGCTCCCTTTATGCAGCCATGAGATGGTCTTCCCTCAAGCACAGGTGGAATAGACATGTGGTCCTTTGGACTTTCATAGCTATTCAACAAACTCCCCCAATATATTGCTGACTGTCTGCCTCTAAGTTTGACAGGTAATTATGCACTGAGGAGTTCCTCTCTTATTTCATTGAAAGTACCTTGGGTCAACACACGATTCGGAAAAGAAGCCATAAATTTTGCGCTGCCTTCACTCTGGCATAATATGCAGAAATCAATGAAACTGAGCACCCCTATTAATCTTGCAGCTTGTAAAATCTTGTTTGTAAAAACTGTTAAGGAGTTATGCAATTGCTTTCCTCAAGCTTAAATGCTCTTATGCCTACTCCTTTCTTACTAAATCTATCCCATGCTGTTTCCTGCCCTTTCCGACTCTCTACCTCCCTAAAGTGCCCTCAGCCCATTTCTCCAGTGGTCACCACAGGCGTCTGCACTATTCTTCCCACTCTTGGTGGTGCTTTGCTCTGTATACACACCTTCTAAAGCCTGGTTTGCGTCCATCAAAGTTCTGATAATACAGCTAGCCTACTTCTGTTGCTTCTGCTACTGCTTCTCTTCCTCTCACCTTTTCTGGTTTTGCTACAGCCAAGATATTGCATGATCATATTACCTTGATTATATATATTTGTTCCCTTTCAGTGCCTTCTATGATAATGCCTATTTATTGCATGTATCCAATTGTGTGTATTTTTTTCTTTGCCTCTATATGATGCAGGTCCACCTTGTAAATGAGCTTGCTCAATGGTGTTCACCTGGATAAATAAAGACTCGATTGATTGATTGATATATGTCCCATGCCTGTTTTATAGACACAGAGATGCTGGAAGTTTGTAAGGACTGTTATCCTCTGCATTTACGCTTGTCTAAGTATAAGGGTAAAATATCTGGAGTTTTGGATCCCTCTTATATATACCCAATATTTTTGTGTCTGAGACTGATACTCATTCTTTCCTTTTAAAATACTAGATGGAGAGTGAAGTGGAATAGGTGTCTCCAACACACCTGCCCAGACCCCCACTATAGCATCAACTATAAAATAAATTTTCAACAGGACCGTGAGATAAATTAATTTTCAGACCACAGGTTAGTTCCTCCTAAGCTTTGAGACATTTATAATAATTGATTTGAAGGTATTTTTTAATTTAAATGGTAAAATTTAAAATATTTGTGTTTGCAGATAATGCGAAAAGGAACATATCTTTTGTCTGGAACATTTATGAAATTTGAATATTGAAGTAGGCTCAAGATGTCTGATGAAGGAACAAATAAGTTCTGAAATGTTATAAAAGAAACTGAATAAGAGCCATAATGAAAAAAAAAACTGAATAATGAGTCATAATAAGAGAAACAATCAAATAAAATAAGTCTCATAAGGATACATCTGCCTCTGGTGCATTTTATACTTCATTTTAAGGGATTGAGTGGAATTAATTTTTGTTGAAGTGTTTTAACAATGACCCTAGGTCTTTTCAGACTTTACTACTTTATTGATGTTGCCGTTTAATAAGTAATTGGTGTTTGGATTTTAGACCCCAAAAGTATAACTGTAAATTTATCAATATTAAATGTAATTTTGTTGTTAATAGCCCAATCTTCAATTTTCTTTAGGTCTTGTTTGAATTTATTAATCTTTTATTCTGTATCTACTTCAGATGAGAGTTTATTGACATCTGCAAATTTACTAATTCAGTTATTGATACCCTTATGTAGACCGTATATAAATATACCAAAAAGTTTTGATCCCAAAACAGAACTTTGGGGAACTCTGCTAGTGACCTCTATGCTGTTTGAAATTATATCAACTATTTTTACACTTTAGGATATGTTGCTTAACCATCTTTCTACCCATTTAACCATATAACTATTCAATTTTAATTCCATCATTTTTCCAATTAATATGTTATGGGATACTTTGTCAAACGCTTTTTGGACATCCAAGTAAAAGTAAAAGTAAATATCTTACCCAGGCTCCTATACCCTCTGCAGATGCTTCCACTAGGGCTTATGAGAGAGGGTAGGGATAAACTAGTAAAGGATTCTTAAAATTTATTTTGGGTTGGGGTGGAGGCCCAGAGCAAGTTGAGTACAACTGAGAGTATGTTAAGGACAGAGGTGAGTGGGAAGGCTTGCCAACTGAGATATGTAATGGATTGGGTTAAGGAGGATCCAAGGATTACAATGGAAGGATTTAGAGAAAGCGGAATCCCCATATGATCTGGCTATATACCTACAAAGCGGTGGGTACAATAATATAAATGGCTAACTCAACAGAACCCTTTACTCTTAACAAGTCTGTTGACTTGGCATATAATTAAGAAGAAGGGGAAAGGAGAGAAATTACTTCTTTTCTCACGCAAGTGGTGGGGAATCCACAGTTCCCATCAAGATTGGAGGATGGGTACTTTGCCTATGGTAACATGTAGGGATTACTACATGAAGAGAGCTTAGTAAGGAGGGGATCCATCCCTTTAAGGAATTACAGGAGACGATGGGCCTCCCAAAGCATCACCAATATCAATATTTTTAGTTTTGGGGATAACTGGAAAAAGACATAGGGAACACATCGGAAAGCATGTCCCCAAATGATTGCGAAGAACAACTGTTGCAGAAAATGCTTAGGCCCAGAGGAGCAATTGGCCAGATGTATGGGACAATGGTGGGAGCATGACCTGATCCACTGGCTAAATGTAGAAGGGGGTGGGAAAAAGATTTTGGAACCCAAATAGAGGAGGTGACATGGGGAGAGCTATGGAGGGGGACCCATTGACTTATTTCTGTGTTACAAGTACAAGGAACACAATATAAATTTTTGATTAAGCTGTTCTATCCAGCAGCAGTAGTTTACAAATTTCATAGGGAAGGTGCCATGAGGCAGTGGTTACCTATTTCCATGAATTTTGGACACTTGGCCTATTTTGGTAGCAAACAGGGCCTGATATAAAAATATTGTGTGTCCCTCATGTGTTTCTCTCGGGGAAGGGGTGGGAAGAGGTTCAAAGCCTACAGTGTTCTGAAGGCTACAAAGTACAGAAGGGTCAACCCTCCTGTGTAAAAAGGCACTCCTCATACATAGCAACATTGCACTAGTGTAAGGAGCTGTGACACAGATATGGGCCTGTCATATCAGTATAGAACTTACATAAATGTAGCATGTGTTTTGTGTGCATGGTGTACATTTAAATACCAATAAAGAAAATTATACAAGAAAATAATAACTTGTGCTATAGGTTAGTTACCGTGTTGTTTACGAGTGCCACTGTATCATGCTTGTGTTAATGTCCAGACTCTGGTACACAGGTTGGAATTCTCCTATCTTCTGAAATGTTGCACACTTGTTCCATTCCACTTCCAGTGGATGATGTCATAACCTGTTGGTGGATCTCCAGAACTGTTGAAGTAAATCTGTGCATTGTTTATTGTGAAGTTGACTCTTCCCAATGCATCAAGAAGCTAAAAAACATACCAAAGCTACACTTGTGAACAGTGCATTTTATTCAATGACTAACAATTAAAGTTTCCAAAAAAATGCATTTATGTTCATGTCCGACAGGTCTAAAGTGGAAATAAACCTTTATTCCAATGTTAAGTGGGTCATCAGCATTTATTTCAGCTTCAGATTGGTCTCAAAGGAAATCTTATCCAATGGGAGAACAGCCTGCACAATGCCTGGTGGCCTCACAATGGTATCTGCTGCAATCAAAAACAGAGCAGAGAAGTCAAACATAAGTAGTGAAATCTTCATTACAAGAACTAATTGTGCCAGAGAAATTGTCATTGTCTAAATGACATATGCCATGGGCTGGCAATAAATTTATTTTATCTGTAGAGTTTGATTTTTACAGACCTCACTTGAGGCTCCGCCATAAGTGACATCAGAGGTTGAAACCTGCAGATAAAAATAAGTGTGATATTTTAAGTCCACCCATCGAATATACCATATTTATACAATGTGTGAGAGAGTTAAACCTTGCAGAGAAATTAACTACTTTAGTCAATGAAACATTTTAAGTGAAAATAAATCAAAATAATTTATCTTCACTTTATGCATTTATGTGTGTCTTCAGTTGGGAACAATTTAATCAGCAGAAAAATGCAATGAGGTTTCAGAAGCAGGCAGATAGAGGGATATGAGGACCCTGGCAGTTGATGCAGGCAAATACCTTACTGTCTTTTGAGAGTTTGGATGGGATATCTGGGTGGAAACCAGTAGATCTTATCTATTATTATCAAATAAGGGACATGATTAACACCACCGTACAAGCATAAAATTGTTAGGACATCTCAGAGACCTACCCATTAAGTACTACCTTCTGAGTTCTCCTGCTTGCCAGGCCTGCTCTTCTTATGTCTAAATTGGATCACTGTAATTCTCTATACCTTGGGTTATCCATGACATTGTTGTGTAGCTTGCAGCTGGTTCAGAATGCAGCAGCCTGGCTAGTGGTTGATACCTTCTGGTTTGAGCATATCATGCTCTCAATGTCCTGCACTGGTTGCCGGTGTGGTGGCACACCAACATCCAGGTGTGCTTGTTAACTTACAAGGTCCTGCACAGTGTGGCTTTGCGCTGCATGAAAGACCTTCGGACTCCTTATACTCCTGGTCTCCCCTCAGGTCAGTGGAGGAAAACCTCTTGTCCATACTCAGATTCTCAGAGAAAGGATGCTTGGTGTAACTTCCCCTCTTCTATGGAATGGCCTTCCTCAGAAGATGAGAGGTGGTCCTTCCCGGCCTTTTCATATCCAATTTAAAACTCACTTTGACAGAACTCAAAGTTAACATACATACTTCTCAGTCCAATGTCACTGGAGAACTATTACTGAATCTTACATGCTCCCATTGGGGTGGGCTAAACAAATCGGGAAGCAAACCCTGTAGCTCTTGGGTAGCCTGCTCCACACTATTGAATGCATGCCACCTGTCTTTACAGGAGATCTGCAACTTTGCTGGGTACAACATTTTAAATTTTATCGATGTGGCTAACAGATTGACGACCACTGGGTGAAATGAAGCCATTTTTGATTAACTGAAATGGGGAGGTCTTGAAAAATGCGAAGAAGTTAGCTGTAAGCAGCAGTGGAACAACCGCAAGATTTTTAATATATTTTTTTACATTTTTGTTGTTTGTTTTGTTTTATTTCATTGCTTCGTTTTATTAGCTTTTTATTTTGTCTTGTTTATTTAACTATCCTGGTGGATGGTATTGACTCTGTTTGGTCTATACCAGTGAAAGATCGTCTCTGGAGTGGCCCTGGGTTATTCCTGGAGTGTGATTATTGGCTATTGAAAGGCGTTGAGAGAGGTTGTGACTGAGACCAAAAAGCCGGTAATTAGAGTGAAATTCTTGTGATTGGTAGCCGGACGGTGAAGCGTGGGACAGATTTGGGGCTTGTATTTTATCGTTATGTCCCATTTCAGTAGAGGAGGGAGCTGAAGTTGACTGGTCTTTCATTGAGAAGTCTATGGGGCAGCAAGTTGATTGATTCTCCCTGAGAGGAAGTTTCTCTCGGCCCCTTGATCCGACCCAATGGTGTACTGTGGGCTTGTCGCCATAGGGCGGCCAGCTTTGTAGTGCTTCTGTTCTGCTGAACGGTAGCTGGTGGGCAGCTGTGGGGCAGAGCAGGTCTGGGGAAGGGTTTCGTGGCTGGGTGAAGTTCAGGGGATGTTGTTGATGCTGTCAATGGAATTGACTGAGAATAATCTATTTTGTCTCCGGTTGGAATGAAGACTGTGAGGAGACATGAAATAAAGCCGGCTACTTGAATCTGTGAGATTTCACGATTAAACAGGGAGTGACAGTGGCGGGTTCATATGAAACAAATTGAATTGATTCTTGATTGAGAAGTAAAATCTGATTAAAGAGCTGACTTGGGATTTTATCGCTGGATTCATGACTGTTTTGATCCTCTGTGAAGTGAGATCCCACAGAAGGAACTGACTTTCTTCATGGCTCCTGAGACATGAACTTTATGTTTATTATCATCTGTTTCTTGGATAAAATTGTTTAAGAAGAAATACAAGACTGACTAGGACATTTGAACGAATTAAGACTTATTTGGTTGAGTGAATATTTTATTTTAAGTAATAGTTTATTATATTTATTTTGTTTATTTTATGTTAGTTTAAGTAGGTATTAATGTGGTCATTTTGTATTATTCTCCCCTTCAGTGTGAGAGACAGTGGGTAGGATTTGTACATTTTTCCTCTTTTTCCCCACTTTGTGAGAGAGAGAGTGGAGGAGTTGCCATCTGAGTGTGATTAGTTTTTTTATTAATAGTTGTTTATTTTATGTTTTTTGATTTAAGTAGAGTGTGAGGTGGTTTTATTAAGGGGGTATATTAAGATTAAATAGAAATACTGATTTGGTGTTTTTTTTTATAATTTAGTATTATTGATAGGGTTTGAATGCGCTGGGTTGGTAAAAACACAGTCAGGTGGTACTCCCCCTCAAGACTGAGGGATCTCCGACCCTTTGAATGTCCTGCACTTCCTTTGGAAGTTTATAGGAGATGCCGAATGTTCGGCATTTCAAGACGAAGGAGTGGAGGGAATAGGAGATCCCGAACTCTTGTGGGGGATGGGAAAAGAGTGGGATAGGGATTGTTGTAACCAGGAGGCACCCTCAGTGAAATGGATACAGGAGCAAGGTCCATCATGTCTTGTACCATACCCAAGGGCACTGACTTGGTCAGGCAGGAGGTGGAGTCATCTTTGGAGTCTCGTCTCTTTCGGCAGTGTTAAGCAATGCTAGATCTATCAGAAACAAGACTGCTTTGGTGGCAGATCTTGTTATATCTGTGGACTTAGCTGCATCACGAGACCTGGCTTGATGAAAATGTGGGCCCCATTTTGAATCCACAGTTCCAGCTGGGTGATTCATCGGTGATTCATCGCCGGAGAGTGGACCGTGGGGCGGGGAGTTGCAGTCTGTTTTAGACAGGAACTGGACTTCAGGGAGATACCAGCTGGATGTACCAACTCCTTTGAGTGTATTGTGTGCAGGTGCAGGCTTAGGATACTTCTCATTTATCATCCACCAGGTGATGGGAGGGAATTCTGAGGGAGGTTAGGATTTCATCGCCGAGAGGGTATTGGAATCCCCTTATGGTTAAATCTGGGGATTTCAATGCCTGGGTCGATGCTAAACTCACACCATTTGGTCAAAACTTCCTCCAATTGATGGATTCATTGGGCCTGACACGGGTTATTACCTCTGCAACCCATCGGGGGGACACTCATTGGATTTGATATTCCATCTGGGGATGGAAGTCTCTGGTGTGGAGATGGAGCCCATCAGTGGGTCTGACCATCATGCCCTGAGGTTCAGTTTCGCAGCCCCCCAAAAGAGGCCTGCCCCAAAGGAGATTGTACAGTTCCGTCCTTTGGGAGGAGTCACCTCAGAAGGCCTAATGACGGAGCTGGACTTCTCAGGATTTCAAATGGATAGCACTGACCCAGAGTCCTTAGTGCTAGCCTATAACAGGGGCAGTTGTGAGGGCCCTGGATGTCATTGCTGCAATCCATGTTTGTCCCTGCACTCTCCACCTGGGGACCCCATGGTTTACCATGGAGATCCGTGGGTTGAAGAGACAGGGCCAAAGATTGGAGAGACGCTAGCAGAAAACTCACATGGAAGTGGACAGGCTTTGGCCGTTAGATCATTATAAGACCTATCAGTTAGCAATTTCCCATAGGAAGGCAGAGTTCCTGTCCATGGAAATTGCTACAGTGAGGAATAGACCGGCCCAGCTCTTCCGGACTGTAGACAGATTGGGCAATCCAGTCTGTCTTCAAGCTGGTCTAGCGTTGTCACAATTACAGTGTGAGGAATTTGCGATGTTCTTCGCTGATAAGGTGTCCACTATCAGGGATGAGATCAGCCAGCACCTTCCCATAGGGTCTTGCAGTGATCAACCGAGGGGCACAAATACCCAACTGACTTGGTTCACCTTCAGTCAACCGGCAGTCATGGATATAGTGAGGATCATCCAGACTTTGTGGCTCACCCGCTGTAGATTGATCCGGGCCCTACTCACCTACCTGTGGGTGTGTAGAGGTTATTGGCCCAATCATTACTGGGATAGTTGCAGTGTCACTGGAGAAAGGGACCTTTCCTGATCACTTGAAGGAGGCAATAGTACGCCTTTGAAAAAATCCTCCCTGATCCTGACTGCCCAGAAAACTACAGACCTGTCTCGGATCTTCCCTTTTTGGGAAAGATTGTCGAGAAGGTGGTTGCATTGCAGCTGGAAGACCATTTAACTATCCACAGCATCTATGACCCTCTCCAATCTGGCTTCAGGAAAAGGCATAGTACTGAGACGGCTCTTGTTCGGGTATTAAATGATATCCTGGTGGCGAGAGATCAGAGAACTCATTCTATCTTAGTTCTCCTTGATCTCTCAGCAGCATTTGACACCGTGGATCATGGGGTGCTGCTCAATCGCCTGTGGTTTTTCTGTGGACTAAGGGGGGCAGTCCACAGTTGGTTTAAATCTTTCCTGCAGGGTAGGAGTCAGAGAGTAGTGTCGGGGATTCATTCTTCGGCCTCTCACTGTCTACACTGTGGGGTGTCACAGGATTTGGTGCTGTCCCCCATGTTATTTGCAGTGTACATGCTTCCATTGGGGGACATTATAAGACAATATGGGTTGAAGTTTCATTGCTATGCTGATGATTCTCAACTCTATATGTCTTTTGTGCCTGAACAGGAGTCTGAGTCAAGTACATTGTTTAACAACTGCCTCCTGGAGATACAGAATTGGATGAGTACCAATTGGCTGAAGTTGAATCCAGGAAAACATAGGTATTGGTGGTGGAACTGGGGTGAGGATGTCAGGTTCATGGGCGGAAAACCCTCAGGTTTATTTCTGGGGAGACCCGCTTATGGCATCTGGCCAGGTACATAACCTCGTGTAATATTTGACGAGAGCCTGACCCTGAGGACGAGGTGACGGCCGTGATCAAATCATCCTTTTCCATCTAAGGAATATAGCACGGGTGAAACACTTGGTTCCATCAGAGGATCTTCCTACCCTGGTCCACGCCTTTGTTGCCAGTCGTCTTCATTACTGCAACACCCTTTATCTAGGGCTGCCGGGAGTGGATATTCGCTGCTTGCAACTGGTGCAAAATGCGGTGGCTAGGTTGTTGACTGGAAGCCCAAGGTCCAACCATATAACACCTGTGCTTTTGAGTTGCACTGGCTGCCAGTACAGTGATGGATCACTTTCAAGGTCATGTTGATGACCTATAAGCCCTACACGGGTTGGGACCCGTGCTACTGGAAGAACTCCTGACTTCTTACTGCCCTCTCGCTCCTTCCGATCCTCTGGCGAGGGATTGCTAGAGATTCCCAGGTAACCTTAAAACATCTGGAGGAAGAACATTTGCCTTTATGGCTCCTACCCTGTGGAATTCTCTACCTTGCCAGATACGAAATAGCCTGATTCGTGAGGGCTTTAAAAAGCCCTAAAAACCTTCCTTTTTAATGAAGCATTTCATTAATGTAAATTTATTGAAGTTGTTATATATAAAATGTTATTTATTATTGTGGTTTTAATGCTGCTTGTGTAATTTTGTAAAGGCACCCTGAGCTTGGGATGGGCGCCTTATATAAATAAATTTTACTTACTTACTTATCATTGAATTTTGGGCCTGGAACTGCTATGCATTTCTGTGTGACAATATTTTACTTGAATTTTATTTATAATGTATTGTATTTAAATGTTTTGTTGTATTGTAAGGTGATTACCTGGGATTGGGCATCATATAAATAAAATTGCCTTGCCATTTGTGTAGGCAGGGTCCAGTTCTGCTCTCATTCCCAGAAGCAATACAGCTGGCAGCCATGAAGGCACTAAGTGCTTAGGAGAGTCCTCTGTGGCATATGCTAAACTGGATTATACAATGACAAGAAAGAATCCTGGCTTCAATTGGTCAGTTGACCATCACAACAGGGATGTTATCCTGACATAACATCCCTGCTGCTGATGATCAGAATGATTAGGATCATTTGCTCTATCATTATTTGCATCTCCTCTAAGAAACAAAAATATTTTTCCAGACTAACAAAAACATTCTTTAAAATTATTTTTTTAATTATAAAACAAAAAGCCATTGTATAATAGAAATAATGCCCTCCAGGGTGGGTGTTATACTGGGATAACATACCTTCTTGGGTGTTGGATGCCCTCGGCCAATGACCTTGGGACCAACCACGTGAGGTGGGATGTTATCCAGACATAACACCCACCCTGTCAGGCAGTACTCCTTTAGTATAGGGTGTTATGGCCCATGAATTCTACATATACTTAGGTCTTGGCTGCACTTTTTCTTGCAGGTAGAAAAACACAGAGAGCTTGCACTGAAATCACTACAGGATAAGGTGTCTCCTTTTGGTGCATGGGGGGCTGTTCATGGAGCTCCTATGAGGATCATCACGGCTCCACCATGGTACTCAAACTGGTATCACTCACCCTGAACAGAGGGTTATTGTACCTTGTTGTTTCATCAAGTCCAAGGGGAGGTTCTGATAATGGGAGACATCAACATGCTAGATACAGATTGGCCAAAACCAGCAGGAACATCTGCCAGAACTAGAAACATGTTAAATTCCCAGAAGGTGGGAGGGCCTCAGACAACTGGTACAACAACCCACAAGAGACAGGGCTATCCTAGATCTAGTATTGACTAATGGGGAAAGGATCACAGATCCAGGTAGAAGGCACCTGAGACCAGCGACCATCACGTTGTTTGGTTCAATTTGGCCACTAGTACTAAATTATCCCATTCCAAGGCAAAATATGGGACTTCAGAGGAACTGACTTGATAAGATGACCAATAGAGTTAAGCTAGCCCTGGCAAGAAGAAATACAGGTGAGGAGGTACAGGTAAAGTGGGCAAGTTAGGATGCAATATTGAAGCAACATCCCATTGTGTTAGAGAGAAAGGCAAGAGCAAAAGAAGGAGGAAACCACTTTGGTTCTCAAAACAGCAGCAGAAAAGGTCAGAACCAAAAGGCTGACCTTCAGGAAATATAAGGAACGAAAGGGACGAAGATAGGGAGGCATATCAAATTTCCCAAGGGAAGAGGAAGGCAGTAGGCAGGCAAAAGCCCAGACTGAGGAAACACTAGCACTAACAGTAAAACAAAGGGGACAAGACTTTCTATAGATATATTAGTGAAAGAAGAAAGCCCAGAGGGGGTATTGCTAAGATCAAAGGGAATAAGGGGGAATGTGTGGAGGAGGACCAAGGAAAAACATCTATACTAAATAGATACTTCCGCTCAGTATTTACTGAGAAGAAGGTAGGGCAGGGCCTGCAGCTCAGCACCATGGACACGGGGGGGGGTGTACACTAGCCCTTTCACAAAAAAAAGGGTCCTACAAGAGCTCGCTAAGCTCAGGGTGTACAAGGCAATGGGACCTGATGGCTTACATCCCAGGGTACTAAAGGAGCTAAGGGTGGAAATAGAAGAGCCATTAGCAGAACTCTTTAGTGAGTCTCTGAGCACAGGAGAAGTCCCAGAAGACTGGAGAAGGGCTCATGTGATCCCGCTCCAAAAGAGTGGTAGCAGGGAGGAGGCAGGGAACTACAGACCAGTCAGCCTTACCTCAGTAGTGGGCAAGATTATGGAGGCACTCTTAAGGAAAATATAGTGCAACACCTGGAATCCATAGGAGCACAGGATCCAAGACAACATGGGTTTACAACAGGAAGGTCCTGTCAAACTAATCTCATAGATTTCTTTGACTGGGTAACCAGAGTGGTGGACTAAGGGGGTGCAATTGATGTCGCCTACCTTGACTTCAGCAAAGCGTTCGATACTATTCCGCATAGAAGATTGATTAATAAGCTGGGTAAGCTCAGGTGATTCAGAAGTTGGTCAACTGGGTGGCAAACTGGTTGGCGGGCCAAAAACAGAGTGTGGTGGTAAATGGTATACAGTCAGAAGAGATGCAAGTCACAAGTGGGGTACCTCAGGGATCAGTCCTGGGGCCAGTACTCGTCAATATCTTCATCAGTGACATTGCAGATGGACTGGAGGGTAAGGTTTGTCTGTTTGCAGATGACACTAATATCTGCAACAGAGTAGATGAACCAGACAGGGTGGGCAGAATGAGAAGAGATCTGGACAAACTGGCAAAATGGTCGGAAGAGTGGCAACTGGGGTTTAATGTAAAGTGCAAGATCATGCACATAGGGAAGAGAAACCCTGAAGCCACCTGTAGGTTGGGAGGGGAGTTGCTGGCAATCACAAGGGAAGAAAGAGACTTGGGCATCATCATCATCATCACAGATGACCTGAAATCATCCAAGCAGACCACTAAAGCAGTAGGTAAGGCTAGGGGGATGTTGGGGTGTATTAGTAGGGGTAAAGCAAGTCGTAAGAGGGAGGTAATAATCCCTCTTTACAAGACACTGGTTAGGCCCCATCTGAAGTACTGCATGCAGTACTGGAGACCGCACCTACACAAGGACATTAACAAAATGGAGGCAGTCCCGAGAAGGGCAACCAAAATGGTGCAGGGACTGCATCAGAAAACATATTAGGGCAGATTAACGAAGCTCAATATGTATAACCTAGAGCAAAGGAGGGAGAGAAGTGATAAGATCGAAACATTCAAACATCTTAAGGGCATTAACAAGGTGAAAGAGTCTAACATGTTTCAATATAAGAACAAGCATTTGTCAGTGCCGAATTTTTGCTTGCTGGCATTGGCATTGGTAGTGTAGGAATCAGAGAGCTGCATAATAGGAATGGAAGTAAAGTATAGAACTGAAGCCAACCCCAGCACCACCCTGCAGAGACTGACAGGCATTGGGGTGTGCCTTTGGTTCGTCAGGCATAATGGCCACACCATTTCACACCCTACCCTGCAGACACGGACAAGCGTCACGGTGTGCCTTGGGGTCTTTGGCCCTTATGCTCACCCCATTCCATTAGGAAATATGGTGAGATGGGTGCTGTATAGGAGAATGGGGTGAACTTTGGGGCCGAAGAGTCCAAGGCACACCTCGATGCCTCTCACTGGCTGCAGGGTGTGGAATGGTATGAGCATTACAGGCGAGAATTCCAAGTCACACCCCTGATGCCTGTCAAGCTCTACAGGGTGGGGCGTTATGGTTGGAAACCCTAACACCTCAGGCATTCATTGGCATTTTCACTCCAAATTTTCAACATGGGTTTTTTGTGACCCCACCTTATGAACAGGGGCAATATCAGTTCATTAGCTGAAAGCAGATTTTGCACAGCGACTACGCCACTTGGCACCACAGGTGCGAAAACACATTTTGAACAGGATGTGAAAAATGACAGCTGTACTGTTCATGGGGAGGTGCAAAAAATGGCAATGTTAAAAATCTACAGTGAAAATATTAAAAAAACTGGTGAAGTCACGAGTGTGTGTAGAAAATGCTCAACGCACACTCGTAATGCAATTAGTTTGGGGATTTTTTACAGCAGATTGTCAACACATGGATTTTGGAACCTCTGCTCATGAACAGTGTCACTGTGATTTATTTAATCTGTCCCAAACAGTGATTTCCCACAGCGACCACACATTTCTGTGTTGGAAATGCGAAAACACATTTTGGCCATGGTGTGAGAAATGACAGCTGTACTGTTCATAAGGAAGTGTGGAAAAATGCCAGTGGTAAAAATCTGGACTGAAAATATTAGAAATCCATGAACTTACGAGGGTGTGCGGAAACTGTGCAATGGTCATTCGTAACACAGTCATTTTATGAACTATTTTCACCAAATTTTTAACATAGCCATTTTAACACCGCTGCTCATGAACAGTGTCACTGTAATTTTCTTACTCTGTCCTGAACATCAGTTTCACACACTGACTGTGCCATTGTGCGTTACATGCATGGAAACACGTTTTGGGTGAGATTTGAAAAATGACAGCTGTACTGCTCATAAGGAGGTGTGGTGAAATGGCAATGTTGAAAATCTGGAGTGAAAATATTGAAAATTCGTGAACTTTCGAGTGTGTGTAGGAACAGCGCAACACATGCTCGTAAAACAGTCATTTTTGGGAATATTTTCACCAAATTTTCAACATAGGGTTTTTAGCCTACACTCATGAATCAGACACAGTCATTTTGTAAATCGTCCCGAAGGTGGTTCGCAGCAGACCGTGAAATCAATGCTTTCAGGCCCGATTAACAAAATGATAGTGACAGAATTCATGAGGTGGGTCCCAAAAACCATGTTGAAAATTTGGTGAAAAGATTCCCCAAAATGCTTGAAATATGCATCAAAGTTGAAAAAAACCTATTTATGCCATTATGCAGCTTACCGGCATTTCCTCAGTTCGCAGTCGGCCTTGAAGAGTGCAGACGTGTTCCCGGTCCACCGAAGATCATCGCGCCGGACTCCAGAGGTAAGTATGGGGTGAGGTGGGGGTGTGGGCAGGCAGGGTGCACAGTGGGTGGGTACAGGTGGAGGGAGGGGGGCCAGGACAGTCAGTGAGGGAAGGTTTTTTCTTGCAGGTTATTTTTTTTCCTTAGACGACGCGGGACTTGTGCCACACTGGGGTGGGCTCCCAGTGTGACAGCTGGAAGGCTGTTTGGGGGGGCAGTGGATCTGACAGGGGATTGGCTACCCCCATCGGCCATACGGACTGTTGCCATGCTGGGGTAGGCTCCCAGCGTGGCACCCGGTAGTCTCTTGGGGCAGTGGAGCCGACGGGGAGGGCACCCCTGTCGACCATACAGACTGTTGCCACACTGGGGTGGGCCCCAGCGTGGCACCTGGAACTCTGTTGGGGGGGACTGCAGCAGAGCTGATGGGGGATTGGGCACCCCCGTTGGCCATACACTGTGTGCGTGGGGGGAGGAGAGCATAAGCGTGCACTATCTTATCGCTGCTCACTGAAGCAGAGCTCTCCCGTTCAACTGTATGGCACTGCATTTTCAACTACTGTCATAGACAGCTGCAGCATTCATTGGCGAACTGTGGCCACGCCTGCAAGCACACTAACTGAATTGGAAGACAGGGTGCCACACCTATGAAAACTCGGATGATGGCACTGTTTCTTGCACATGCGTGCAAGCAAACATAAAAATAGCTGGACAAGAGGACACAGCATGAGATCAGAGGGAGGCTGATTAAGGGGCAATGTGAGGAAATAGATTTTTCACAGAAAGGGCGGTGGATGCATGGAACAGCCTACCTCAGGAAGTGGTGGATATGAATACAGTGCACAGCTTCAAACAGGCATAGGATAGGAATAACGGAGAAATAAAGATGAGTGTGAATAGATAGGCCATTGACAGAGCAAAGGCCGATGGCACATTCATAAGGTAGAAAAAGAAATGGGCAGACTGGATGGGCCTTGTGGTCCTTATGTGCCGTCAACTTCTATGCTTCTATGTTTCTATATGTTCCTTCTGAGAAGATAGGTTCTACTGACTGTGATTTGCCCAGTCTGGAGGATCGGCATTTGCCAGGTTCCTTCGCACATGGAATGTTGACCTATAGAGGAATAGGGACAAAGTAATCAGCTTCACGAGATCAGAGAACAATAGGCAGTCAGAAGTCTGAGGTTTTGTTTTCCTTTATCTGGTTTACTCTTTCTGAGCAGTAAGAGGGACAGAAGACCTCTGAAGTGCTTTTAGCCAGGTGGATAAGTTTCTACCAGTCATATGTATCAAGTAGGAAAGGTCAATTCCTCTTTTGTTTTCCTGGTCCTATGTGTATGTGATGGCAAGGGAAGGTTTACTTTGAACAGGACACCCTTTTGGGGAGGCCTGTATGGCACCCTGGGTAGACAAAGCAGTGATTTTGGTGCAGATTGCTACAAGTGATAGGTAGATAACCATTACTGCGTTCTTGGTGTTCTGCATAATTGATGTCCAGATTCCTGCTGTGACGGCTGTTGGATGTACAATTTGCCAGACAGTTATTGTTAGATGGATCCAGTAGATACTCGTAATGGTTATATGTGGGACAATATTCTTCCCTCTCTACTTCATATGTGTACTGCTTCTTAGAACCCATATGTATTAAATACTAACCATTGACAACGTGGAGTTATACCAAAAAGAGAAATCCCGAGGAATAGCACAGCCCAAGCTTTAGAATGTTGGGCATATGAGGATTCCATGCTGCAGCAACTCCCTAGTTCACCTGTGCCATTTGAAGGGGGCAGAGATACTTTTATCTGCCCTCCAGAATTTCAAGTTTAAGATTTCAAGATTTAATTTGGGGCTTCAATTCTGCACTTCAGGTTGGGGTTACCTTTTTCAGGAACATCCCTAAATTAAAATTGTGCCTGTTGAGCTGTGGCTTTCAAATTGAATAACCTGACTTTTCTTATTCTCTGTGTGGATTGGGAGCCACTTTTTGCTTTGCTAGGGTGTTTTTAATGGTCTCCATTAAAGTAAAAAAAAAACACACACACACACACACAAAGATGCCACAGGTAGGTACAACTTTACTGGGAGTGTAGGATCTCTGGGGGGTCTTTTGGCTCTGTCATTGGTTCCTTTTGTCCCCTTCTCAAGCTTCTCTTGGAACAGACAAGTAGAGTCAAGAGGCCTTCCTTTTTAGGCCACCCTCGCTAACAGGGTGTGGGCATGTGTTCTTCAGGACAGCGTTGTATTAAGAGGTGGTCCCCAGCTCTTCTCAAAGTTCACCACTCCAGGGCTAAGGGGACACCCTGGGCAGGCAGGTGAAGCTTTAGTTTTAAGGTTATGTAAGTCAATTATGTGGTCTCTTGTCTGCACGTGCTCAAAACATCCATCTTGATGTTCAGAGTTCGTCTGATGCAGTTTGGTCGCAGTGCTACAGACAGCAGTTCACAAGTAATTCTTAGTGCTTGCCTCTGGCGTATGGGATAATCTTCTCCCCCCTCCTGTTTTTTCTGGGCACAGCTTCTTAGAACCCAGTTGTTATGATTACCCATTGACAGTGTGGAGTGCTACAGAAAGAAGAAATTAACTTCATACTTACTGTAATTTCTTTTTCTGTTAGCTGCAACGTTGTCAATGGGGCCCTCCAGGAGCCTTCTCCTGCAGGAGAATCTTATCCTGAATGCTAGGAGGGATGTCCTGTTATAAAAATCCCCTACTGATTTTTTTGGATATCCCACTTTTCTTGCTGTACTGTACTTGTAAATAAAGTATAATAAAAAAGATTCTTTTTCTATCAGTCTGTGACTATAGGTTAACAGCTTTATGGATAACTCTTGAGGCGTTTTTATTTATTACAGGTGGCCTCACTGCTTCCGGTTGTTGCCTGGAAGTTCTACCTTAGCAGGTGATCAGCCTTGGTTTTCCAGGAACCTACGCTTT
Source organism: Neoceratodus forsteri (assembly GCA_016271365.2). NCBI lineage: Eukaryota > Metazoa > Chordata > Ceratodontiformes > Ceratodontidae > Neoceratodus > Neoceratodus forsteri. The sequence continues at coordinate 115,731,166 of CM057452.1, read as the reverse complement.
TTACCGGATGGTTCTTCTGGCAAAGAGGGTCGAATTGTTCAACCCTAGAGTCCAACAGAGAGCCTTCATCTCCTTGGATGTCTGCCTGGAAGGTAAGACAGTTTTCTATTTACATATGGCAATACATTTTAAGTTGACAATAGATTATAATGTATGAAAATGTGTAGCTATTATGGCATTGCGAGGTAAGTGGTAACTGGGGAGTTGCTGCAACATGGAATCCTCATAAGCCCAACATTCTAAAGCTTGGGCTGTGCCATTCCCCTGATAGAGGTGCACTATACCCAGCTGATCCCCACTGTGGAAGAGGTCAAAGTCAGATGTCTTCTATACTGATCCTGGTCTTCTCTGCAAGGTAGGCTTTTGTTGTCCCATTTGTACCATATCTTTTGGCACATGTTATCTGGGGAATGTGGACATTGATGGTTTAGAAACATAGAATTTTACAGCAGATAAGGACCGCTTAGCCCACCCAATCTGCCCATATTTGTGTGTATTTTCCTTACTGCATGGGCAAAAGTGAACTAAGGTAACTGCTCCACTCAGAATAGTCATGTCCCTGGGATTCTATGCTGAAGGTCACAGCTTGGGAGCTGTGTCACTACCCCAGTGGGGGAACACAATATCCATAGGTATTAAATACCTCCTCATTGACTGCATTGGAGCTAACAGAAAAGGACATTATAGTACGTATGAAGGATGTTCTCTTCTGTACTGCATGACAGCATTAGGTACTAGCCCTTGATGTTTGGATACCTACTTGTGCCATAGGAGTACGGGCAATTATTTGATCAATATAGCTCCTCCAATTAGCCAATTAAAGTGATACCGTCAACCCCTTTAGGCCTCAAACTGTCCCTAGTTTAAAAAACATATTTTAAGACTTTGCATTCTGTAGACTATGCTGATGTGGATAGGCATTTGATTCTGATTCCTTTTTTAATTTTAAAAGTGTAAAACAGACTGTCCACCATACTGGTGTTACCACACCAAAATGTGTTTGTTTACAGTCTTTAACCAACTGCCACTGCATCTTTCCTGGACTTGGGAACACCCCAATACAATCTAGCCACTCAAGATGCAATGGGATCAGAGAAGACTATTGCATCACAAGTGGTTGAACTGCTTGGGGTGTTCCTAATGTTCAGGAAGGGAGCATCAAGAGCAGCTCAAGGATTAGAAACAGAACAAGATTAGGTGTATTACATAACTACCATGCATTTCAGGTCAACTAAGATATGTGAAATGAGGCAGATTAAACTCCCAGCAACACCAGTGAGTTTTAGAGCAGGTAAGTAACCATAAAATGTGGGGTTTTAACTTGAAATAGCATGATGCAAAAAGGTAACAGTGTCCCTTTAACTGCATACCTGCATTGCAGAGGACTATTAAAATGTTCACAGGACTGAATTTACAAACCTCAATCAAAAGCATTTTTCAGCAATAAAAAAATACTTTACATATTTAATGCGTGACAGGAATCCCTTTTTAATTCTTTATTAATTTGCTTTTCACACAAGTGCAGCCAGTGGGCGACCTCTTCTTGTCTACCTTTATATACATATATATATATATATATATATATATATATATATATATATATATACTGTATATATATATATATATATTTATATATATATATATATATAGAGAGAGATCTTTCTCTCTCTCTCTCTCTCTCTCTCTCTATATATATATATATATGTAATGATTTGCATATACATAAGATATTTTGCATTATGGGGTATGTGTAGTTTGGCTTCCGCCAATGCCCTTTGGGGTAACCCTTGCCTCTCTGCCTTCACACTAAGGTTATTTGATATATATATATATATATATATACACACATACATACATACACAAACCATTTTGGGACCTAAGGTTTTGAAAACTGGCATGCCACTTTTGCATACAATCAGTCAAGCAGTTTTTTAAGTTACAGATTTTAACCCACTTTTTTTTTGCTCAATATAATGGAAAAAAAGATACTGAAATCCTAAACATTTTTAATTTCATGAGATAATGGTCCAGAATTGGGCCTTTCATTTTTTTTCTTAATGAAAAAATGCAAAATGTTAAAGTTATAAGTATTTAACAGTCATGGGATCCAATCAATGCACAAACAAAAACAATGACCAGAAAACATTTTTAATTCTTTATTAATTTTCTTTTCCACTATGTACGGAAAGTGAACTCCACTTGCTGCATGTGATATTGATTTAGAGCAGGTAAGTAAGAAAACATACTTATCTACATAGTTAGGAACAAAGCCTATCTAAATTACTCAAGGGTGTTCTCTGCTAACATAGTAGTTGAACCCTCACCACATACTTAATACTGGGTTACTGGGCAACTCCCTCCCTCACCACTTACTTGATGGTAGTAGCTCAGGATGGGGACACTGTTACAGTGAAAATGTCGATGCCGACAACATCAATGTTTTCACTGTAATAGACTGCCCAAGACCATGGCACTCTCTCTCTCCTGGTGGTCCTGCACCCCCTCCCCCAATCCAACTCCAACTTGGAGTTGGAATTCTAGAGATTGGGGAGTGGGGGGCAGAGCTCCCCGATGAAAACACGGCAGGGGTCTCAGATTTATATCAACCACAAGTTGCAATCAACATAAGTCCGTCACTGAGATGGTGATCAACAACTTAGTTGTCAAACCGGCATCATAGAGCCTTCCTTAACTGTCCAGCCACCTCATACAACACTGTGCACTGGTAGTTAGTTAGTTAAATAACTACTTCAGTGAAAATGATGCCTCTACTGGTACTGGCCCTTTCTCTATATGTTAACCAAGTTGGATTTTTAGTTGTCCAACTGCCCCCTGTTCTTCATGAACCCAGCCTTGATAATTGCAGACAGCTGCGGGCAAATAAAATTATATCCACCCCAATGTACTGGGACCATGCACAGACCTTATGGGCACCACCATAAGTAATACAGCTAAATCATAGACCAAACTCACTGATACCTAACCTGCCATCTACAGTGTCACTAAAAGGGAGCATACCCTATTTTTGCAAAAGAAAAAAATAGGGAAATACAGCCCTCAATAGCGCAACTCCTTTGAATATCGCCTCGGCCATAACCCTGCGCAACTATTTTGAGCAGCACAAGGGCTTGCGCCTCAGAATAGCGCAGTTTGAATATCCGGGCCAAGGTGTACAAAGCAATGGGGCTTGATGGAATTCACCCCAGAATTCTAAAAGTATTAAGGGGAGAACTAGTGAAACCACTGGCTACTCTTTTTAATAAATCGTGGGAGGATGGTGTGGTACCCAAGGACTGGAGGAAGGACGATGTGATTCCTCTTCACAAAAGTGGGACCAAGACAAAGGCAGGAAACTATAGACCTGTCAGTTTGACCTCTGTGGTAGGGAAAGTGATGGAGTCACTTGAAGGAAAGAACTGTTGAGTACCTAGAGGCCAGTGGGGCACAGGACCCAAGGCAGCTTGGGTTCACAGCGGTAGGTCATGTCAGACAAATCTAATAGATTTCTTTGACTGGGTGACTGAAGTGCAGACCAGGGAGGGGTTGTGGACATGGTCTACCTAGACTTTGCAAGGCATTTGACACAGTCCACATAAAGATTAATAGTCAAATTAACCAGCCTGGGAGTGGGTCCCAGGGTGGTAGCCTGGTAAACATTGGCTGGACAACAGGACACAGAAGACAATTGTAAATGGAGTCCACTTGAAGAAAGAGGGGTTACTAGTGGGTACCGCAGGGTTCAGTGTTGGTACAGTCCTTTTAATGTCTTTATAAGTGACATTACAGAGGGACTGAAGGAAAAGATGCCTCTTTGCAGATGACACAAAGATCTGCAACAGGGTTGATACACAAGGAGGCGTGGAAAGAATGAGAAGGGACTTGGCAAGGTTGGAGGAATGGTCAGAAGTATGGCAGCTAGGATTCAATGTAAAGAAGTACAAAATAATGCACCTGGGAAACAAGAACCCAAGGGAAGAATACACAATGGGAGGGAGGTAGTAACAACAACAAAAAAGGAAAGGGACCCGGGGGTAGTTTATTTATTTATTTATTTATTGGAGATTTGGAAGTACCTTTGAGTCAAAGACTCCTTTACAAAGGTTCCACGTCACAAGTATTAAATACTAGAAGAGAGGTTACATAGCAGTACAGCAGCACATAGTCAGGTAGTTACATTAACAGTTGTTATAGAAGCATGTGTGGGCCTCGCAGAGGAGACCTAGGTCAAGATAGAGCAAACAAGCAACACAAACGGTATAACAGTGCAGAGCTAAACAAGAGGGACGCTGTTAGTGGCAGGGTTATAAGGAGGGGGTGCTGGCCGCAGCCTAGGCCGGTCGTTTGATGAAGGATTGGTCAAAGGCAATCACAATGGTTTGAAGCCTGTAGGTAGGCTCTAAGGCTGGTTTTGTATGATCCTAATCTGTTCTCATTTGCAAGCAGAGCGGGCAGACTGTTTATCCAGGATGGGGCTCTGTAGCTGAAGGACCTCTGGTATAGGTATGTATGGCAATGGGGGACAGAGAGGAGGTGCTTACTATAGCTACGAGTGTGCTTAAGCGATTGGGCCAGTCTTATTAGTGGGGCGAGACCTGATGGGCAGAGACCGATTGCAATTTTTTTTGCCATGAGGCATGTGTGGAACTTGATCCTATTGTCAAGGCCCAGTCAGTTGGTAGCATTTTACAGCGTGCATGTATGAGTTAGTCGGTCACAGCCCAAGGTGAGGTGGCAAGCTTTATTTAGGGAGACATGTAGTCTGCTGAGTGCCGAGGAGCTAGCTGCCCCATAGATGACTAGACCATAATCTAGTAGGGAGAGGCCTGAGGAGGAGGAGACAGCTAGCCTTAATGCATTTGGGGTAAAGCAGTGTTTGAGGTGATACAGGAGCCCGAGCCGCACATTGGGGGCAGTAGATAGGAGGTGGATATGCTGAGTGCAGGGTCAAGTGTTAAGCCAAGATATCTGAAGGAGTCCACCTGGTCAAGGGTGGTATGGTTGGCAGTCCTCAGTTGTGGACAAAGTACCTTTTTTGAATTAGATGGATGTGAGAAGTACATTACCTTAGTCTTGGAATAGTTCAGGACAAGATGATGGGAGGCTAGCCGTATTTCTACGGAGCTGAAGGAGGACTGGAGGAAAAGGTGGAGCTGTAAAGGGTCAGTGTTGTATGTATAGAGGACGGCATCATCCGCATAGAGGAGCAGGTTCCCAGAGCAGGTCTTAGGGAGGGAATTTAGAAAGAGGCTAAATATTAATGGACCCAGGATGGACCCTTGCGGGACACCCGAGAGGACAGGTAGCCTACTAGAGACTGTGTCTCCTATCTTTACCTGCTGGAAGTGGTTTGACACGTATTCAGAGAACCAACCAAGGGCATCCAGAGAGAATCCTGTGCTGGTCAGAGTGGATAGCAGGAGCAGGTGGTTGACAGTGTCGAACACCTTAGTAAGATCTATGAAGACAGCCCCTGTGATTTTTCCTCTATCTAGAGCAGAGTGGATGTGCGAGGTGAGTTCCAGAAGGGCAGTGGTGGTACTATGGCCCTTCCGGAAGCCATGTTGCTGCATACTAAGCAGGTTGTATTTGTTTAGGTGGTCCGTTAGCTGGTCAGAGACTATCCTCTCAAGGGCCTTGGATAGGCGAGGGAGAATGGAGATGGGTCGGTAGTTGTTAGTGAGGCCATGGTCCCCACTTTTGAAGATTGGCATAATATGCGCAGATTTCCAGCGGAAGGGGAATTCCCCTTGACATAAGGAGCTATTTAGTATATGGGTGAGGGGGGTCGAAGTCCTCGGTGAGTGAGAGTTGAAGTAGTTTCAAGTCTAAAGTGTCACTGCAATACCAGGAGTGACTTAGTGCCCTCATGAGATAAGGCTCGGCACCCTTGGAAGAGATGACATGCAGGTGAAAGGGTAAGGCGGATGGGAGGGTGGGGAGGTGTATGGGGGAGGGTCAATGAAGTTAGGGGGGGAGAACCAGACTTAGATTGGAGAAGGCGTCGTTAAAGTCATCGGCCATTTGGGCTGGATCAGAGGTAAGGCACCCATCAACCCTGATCTGGCTAGGGTTGGTGTTGGTAGCTTTACCACACAGGTCTTTGATATTGTTCCAGAACTTTCGTCCAGAGCTCCAGGAGTTGGTGAGTGAGGTCTGGTAGTACTCCGCTTTTGCTTTGAACAAGGACCATGTACATTTGTTCCTTACTTCTCTATAGTTCTGCCTGTCAGCTGGCAGGCCAGTCTCATTAGAGAGGTGCCATAGGGAGTCTCTAGTCTGCATGAGATCTAGGAGGTGCTCACTGACCCATGGCATTGGGTTTCCTTTGGCCACTCTTTTAGTGATCGGGGAGACTTTGTCACAGATGTAGTTAAAGGCGAGGATGAAGTGGTTTAGGGCTAGGTCAGTGTCAGTGGTATTCATGACAGTGGACCAGTCCATTGACCTGAGATAGATTTGAGTTGCGCACATTTTCCTGGGCCAAGTTTGCTGATAGATCAGTCTGGGGGTTTTTGCCGTCCAATGGCAGAGTACCAGGGAGTGATCATTAAGGGCATTTTGGAGTACTGTTGTACTGGCGATTTTGTAGGGTGGTTGGTGAACACCAAGTCCAGCAGGGAGGAGGACCCGGTGCACTGGTTCAGTCTGGTGGGGGATGTGATGACCTGTGTAACGTCCTGGGCAGTAGCGCTGTCTAAGAATGGTGCGGCAGCTTTTTCCAGCCAGTTAATATTAAAGTCCCCTAGTACGATTTTCTCAGCTACTGGCAGAAGTGTAGCCAGGTAGGACAGAATGGAGTGGAAGGCCACATTCTGCTCCCTGGGAGGGATATAGAATGTGGTGATGAGGAGTGAGGGAGGGGGATTTCGTTGTACCCAGTGTGATTTTTATAGCGAGGGCCTGTGGGCCAGGATGCAGTTGGGGGGTGGGGAGTAGCTGACCACGTAGGACCTCTTTAGTATATACAGCGCAGCCCCCCCCCCATGTTTACCTTGATCCGTCCGGAAAGGTTGTACCCTGTGAGGTTTAAAGACTAATCAGGGGTCAATGGGGAGAGCCAGGTTTCAGTGAGCTCAATAATATCCGACTGGTGTTGGTAGACCCAGCCCTGGAAGGAGTCCCACTTTTTTAATAGGCTGCAGATGTTAAGGGTAGCAATACATAGTCTGCTGGTTGGGAGGTGGGTAGGTATGTTAGTTGTGGCAGGGCAAGGGTTTGGGTACACATTACCTGATGTGAGCAAGAGGAGGAGGAAGATCCTGCAAATGGGGTGCCATTTAGATGTCTTGCAGAGGTGTAAGCTACCACCCGGGGGCCCTTTAGAAGTGGGAAATGTGGGGATAGGGAGGTAGAAAAGTAAGGGTGAGGCCAGTAATAGTGGACAAGGTGAGGGGACAGAAGGTAGAGGTTGGGGACGTGAAGAGGACTCAAGTGTTGAGTTGAGAGGTGACTGCCAGCCAGGCAGCCATAGAGGGGGTATAAGTGGTATGGAGCCTTGGAGAGTGGTAAGTGCAATTGCTTGATGAGGTATCTGGATGTTGATCAGGAGTAGGGTTAACATGGTATGCAGAGCTAGAATCATTGCCATTTGAAACCTGCTGTTGAAGAGGTGAGAGCAGCATATGCCCTAGTGGTGGAACAGTATAGGCTGCAGATCATATCAGTTGACCTTAAGGTTAGCAAGCAATGTGAAAAGGCAGTAGGGAGGGCTGGGGGTATACTGGGATGCACAGGGCGAGGCATCACCAGCAGAAAACAGGAAGTTTTTATCCCGCTGTACAGACAGTTGGTGAGACCCCATCTGGAGTACTCAGTCCAGTTCTGGAGACCCTATCTCTGCAAGGACATAGACAAGATAGAGGCAGTCCAGAAGAGGGCAACTAAATGGTGCAGGGTCTGCAAGAGAAGCTGTATGAGGAGAGACTTAAGGAGCTTAATATGTATACCCTTGAGGAAAGAAGGAGAGGGGACAGGATAGAAATGTTAAGTACCTCAGTGGAATCAACAAAGTCCAATAGGGTAGCATCTTTCAGAAAAGAGATGTGCAAGAACAAGGGACACAATTTAAACATAGAAACATAGAAACATAGACTTTGACGGCAGATAAGGACCGCTAGGCCCATCTAGTCTGCCCATTTCTACCTACAGGATAGGCCGTAGATCCTATTTAACCAACAGCCTATATCTTCCTGCCCCCACAAGAATTGCCTTATGTTTGTCCCATGCATTCTTGAATTCTCCCACAGTTTTAGACTCCACAACTTCCTCAGGAAGGCTGTTCCATGCATCCACTACCCTCTCTGTGAAATAATACTCCTCACATTGCCCTGAACCGCCCTCCTTCTATCTTTTAAATTGTGTCCCCTTGTTCTTGCAAGTCTCTTTTTCTGAAAGATGCTACCCTCTTGGACTTTGTTGATTCCCTTGAGGTACTTGAAAGTTTCTATCATGTCCCCCTCTCCCTTCTTTCCTCAAGGGTATACATATTAAGCTCCTTTAGTCTCTTCTCATACAGCTTCTCTTGCAGACCCTGCACCATTTTAGTTGCCCTCCTCTGGACTGCCTCTATCCTGTCTATGTCCTTGCGGAGATGGGGTCTCCAGAACTGGACACAGTATTCCAGATGGGGTCTCACCAACTGTCTGTACAGAGGGATAACAACTTCCTGTTTTCTGCTGATGCCTCTCCCTATACATCCCAGTATACCCCGGCCTCCTACTGCCTTCTCACATTGCTTGCTAACCTTAAGGTCATCTGATATGATTACCCCAGGTCCCTTTCCTGTTTTGTTGTTGTTACTACCTCCCCACCCATTGTGTATTCTTCCCCGGGTTCTTGTTTCCCAGGTGCATTATTTTGAACTTTTGCATTGAATCCTAGCTGCCATCGTCAGACCATTCATCCAACCTTGCCAAGTCCCTTTTGATCCTTTCCACGCCTCCTTGTGTATCAACCCTGTTGCAGATCTTTGTGTCATCTGCAAAAAGGCATACTTTTCCTTCCAGTCCCTCTGCAATGCCACTGATGAAGACATTAAAAAGGACTGGACCCAATACTGAACCCTGCGGTATCCCACTAGTAACCGCCCTTTCTTCAGCGTGGACTCCATTTACAATTACATTACATTAAAGTTAGAGGGGGGGCAGTTCAGGGGCAATGTGAGGAAGTATTTTTTCACAGAGAGGGTAGTGGATGCATGGAACAGCCTTCCTAAGGAGGTTATGGGGTCTAAAACTGTGGGAGAATTCAAGGATGCATGGGACAAACAAGGCAATTCTTGTGGGGGGTAGAAAGAAATAGGCTGTTGGTTAACTAGGATCTGCGGCCTATCCTTTAGGTAGGGAAATGGGCAGACTAGATGGGCCAAGCGGTCCTTATCTGCCGTCAAAGTCTATGTTTCTATAGAGATACCTTGCTAGGTGTGGTACTCCCTATCACTGCCATGGAGGATGACCATGAGTTTCTTGCCATTAAGCTCCTGCTCGATCCACAAAATAAATCCTTGGTCATGGCTTGCATCTACCTCCACCCAAGAAAGCCTACGGTGGGACTAAACAAAGTCCTGGAAGCTGTTTCTAGCATCGCCAAAGAATGTGAATAAATTATCACTGGTGATTTCAACATCAATTGGCTCAGTAAGGGCACAGTAAAACAGAGGGACTCAGTGGATAGCTCCTACCTCACTCAACTGATAACTGAACCGACCAGGATGAACCTCAGATCCGGCAACCACACCTTACAAGACTGACTCCTCTCTAATAAACCAGATAGGCTGATTGAGGTTACTGTGCTAGCTGACATCCTCAGTGACCATTTGCCCATCACCTGCAGGTAGTCCAATAAATTTAAGAAACCTTCTCCTATGTGGGAAGCCATGTCTTGAAGAAAGTGCAGCTTAACTCCCTACTCAGAAAACTTTTCAAGGTCAACTGGACACACATACTGTAGATCAAATACAGGATTTGGACCAAGAGCTTCAGTACCTCATTGTTAACTTCAATAGAGTCTGTGACATGCATGCCTCTATTGCAAAGAGAAAATCCCTTGGTTACAGCAATGGCCGAGTCACCAGTGAGTTATTGGATCACATGAACCATAGGGATAATCTCTGGGGTAGGGACAAATACTCAGTTAAAATAAATGATTGGCAAATTTACAGGGCTGCAAGAAAGAAATGCAGCTCATTAGAAGTGCTAAAGCCAGGTACCACAAAGAACAGCTTGAAAGGAACTGGGGGGACAGGAGAAGATTCTGGGACAACCTAAAGGATCTCCTGGGATGATTAACAACCCACGCTATTAAATGTCAATGGGTCTAACACTTGTGATCCCTTCACCATTGCTGAGGAGTTCAGTTGTGCTTTTACAGATCTTAGTGCCGTTCTCCCAGATGACAACCTAAAACATATCAAATCTGAACTCAGCAGCCCTCACTCAGATCACCAGCACCCTACCTTCTACTTTAAGAAAGTCACAGTGCCAGAAGGTCTGGGCTACGTAAAAAAAGTCCTGGGTAAAACTAGATATGGGAGTGATGACTGAGATATGAAATTGGTTGCATTAGCGATCAATGTACTTATCATACCTATCACCCAAATTTTCAACAAATCATTAGCACAGGCGAAATTCCCCTCACTCTGGAAACCAGCACTGGTGACTCTAGTTTACAAAAGTGGGGATAGGTCCAGCACTGCAAACTACAGGCCGATATCTATTCTCTTCCCTTTTTCCAAAGCCTTGGAGAGGATAGTGGCCAACCAAATAACAGACTACACCCAGAAATACAATCTGCAATGTTCACAGCAGCATGGTTTCAGAAAAAAAAAACGCAGCACTACCACAGCCCTGGTTGTTTTCTCTGACTATGTTCACAAGGCCTTAGATGAAGGTAAAGTGGTTGGCTCCATCTTTATCGACCTAAGACCTTCAATACGGTCAACCACCACCTTCTTCTGAACCAACTGTGGTCCCTAGAGCTGGCCCCTAATGCCGTCCTATGGTTCAAAGACTATTTATCATCCAGGTCCCAGAGAGTCAAAATAGGAAAAGCAATGTCTGAATCCAACACTGTCTCACTGGGAGTTCCACAAGGGTCCATGCTAGGTTCCCTTTTGTTCAGTCTGTTTTTGAACTCCTCCCGGAGGCCTGCCCCAGTAAAATAATCCTTTATGCAGATGATGCAGTTATCCTCGGCAGCCACTCCCAGATTTGGCTCTTACAATTTGAATTGCAGACAACCTTCCAAATGCTGGAGAGTTGGTTTAGCTCTCAAAAGCTTTTACTGAACTATAAAAAACTAAGACGATGCTTATTTCTAGCCCTCAGCTAAAAAGGAGGTACCCTATGTTATTAATTTCTAATAACAAAATGGACCTTCTTGAGCAGGTACACTCATTCAAGTATCTTTGTGTCAAGATAACTGACACACTCACCTTTGGCCATCACATTGACCTAGTTGTTAAGGCTGTTAGTACCAAACTTGGTGTCCTCTACAGACAAGAAAAGCCTCACACCCAATAACCTCTGTATCACATATCTAACTCCATATTCTTCATAATTGATTATGGCCTAGTGATCTATGGTTTTGCTAACACTGCCCTCCAGAGGGTAGTTACTTCACTCAACAAAGCACGTAGACTGATGCTGGAGACTGACTGCTTCATGCACACGTGTTCGCTCTAAGCACAATGTTTTTTTTTTTTTTTTTTTTTTATTTAGTTTTTGTTGACCGGGTAAGTGCACTAGACAAATCCCTCCTATTTTCAGGCACGACCCGGGGGAGGGGGATACAGATGAATGGCAACTGATCTTGAACCAGATTAAGCTGTTGGTGGTATTTTTTTTTTTGGTGACCTGCTATCACCGAAAAAAAGGTTAAAGTTTCAAAACACGCATTCTTGGTTGGAAAGCTATGATTGGTGACTCCTCACCATGCATCTCCAACTTGCTGTCCTTAAACAAAACCAAGTATAATACCAGAGGTAAAGATATAAATATACTCGGTGTCCCTTTTTTGAAGAATGACCCTGGGACAGTGTTCCTTCTCCTACCGAGCACAACTTTGGCTTAATGAGCTTCCAGTGGCCACACTTAATATTGCTAATCATAGGACCTTTAAAAATGAGCTGAAGCAGTTCCTACTAGACAAGTCTGTCTGTGTCTACCTTTCTAGCTGCTAAGGCCCGCTGGTTCAATTCTGTGCTGGACTCACTCATTTAACTGTGAACGTTGCTGCAAGTCTAGCCCCCTGCCTCTTTCCCCTCCTACCTCCCACATTCCCCATCTCCCCCACCCCATCATTCTCATTATTCCATTCTTTGCTTCCAGCCCTACCTTTACCCTCCTGCTGTCCATCAACTAAGTTTCCTCTGTAATATGTTACCTTGACAAGGCTCCCTGGGCCACAGTTAGGACAAGGCTCTCTTAGCCACTTTATTTGCCCTTATTCTCTGTAGGTGTATCCTGCTGCCCTGGAATTGCACCTTGTTAACCAACTGTTAACTTGAATATGCCAGCGGTAACACACAACGAGGTGTGGGTTATCACCTGATAAGAGCACGCCTAGGGGTGTACTAAAGCACGAGATGCTTGCACCAAGTGTCTTATACACCTGGGCTTGCTCTTATCAGGTGATAACCCACACCTAGGAGTGTGTTATTGCACTTATAAAATGGGCCCTCAAGTAAAACTATTTAACAATAAAAAAAAATAGCAAAAATGTAAAAAAATAGGTTTAACACTGAACCAGTGAAAAATAGTCCCTCACTGGTAATTCCTGATGGTCAGTACAGGGTTCCCTCACACCCAGAGACACACACAGACAGATAGTGGTCAAGTTTTTCATCCATGTTTTCTCACACTGTATTTCAGAGTGAGACAGAGTGATTTTAATTAACTTTGTTTTTGGAGCCGAATGGGCGCTTCTTTCAGAGTCAGTGTCCCGTGAGCCAGCATGCGGTTTCAATTAGAGTGAGTCTGTCCTTTGCCAGGGGCCTTTATTACCTTTTTTTTTGCTTTTTAAAACTGATGCTGTATTTTTATTTTAAGAAGGTTTGACAGTATGCATTAATGATTGCAGATCAATGACTTTTCCAGGAGCGAGTAAGTCCCTCAGTATCCACATCTGAGGTTGTGCACGAGTGTGTTCTATAGCGGCTGCCATGCTGCCCGTTTTTTGCTTCCTGGTTGTTGTAAAGGAAAGTTAGATGTATGAAAATGAAGAAAAAGTATTAGTATTTAAACAACAAGCATTTGTCAATGCCGAATGTTTGCTTGCTGGCATTGGCAGTGGTAGTGTAGAAGTTACAGAGCTGCGTAATAGGAATGGCAGTGAAGTATTGAACTGAAGCCAACCCCACCACCACCCTGCAGAGAGTGACAGGCATTGGGGTGTGCGTTTGGGTCATCAGGCATAACAGCCACGCCATTTCACCACACCCCACCCTGCAGACACTGACAAGTGCCACGGTGTTCCTTGTGGTCTTTGGCCCTTATATGCACCCCATTTCATTAGGAAATATGGTGAGATGGGTGCGATATAGGAGAATGGGGTGAACTTTGGGGCTGAAGAGTCCAAGGCATACCTCGATGCCTCTCGGTGACTGCAGGTGTGGAATGGTATGAGCATCACAGGCAAGAATCCCAAGGCACACCCCTGATTCCTGTCATTCTCTATAGGGTTGGGCGTTATAGTTGAAAACCCTAATACCTCAGGCATTCATTGGTATTTTCATTCCAAATTTTCAACATGTTTGTTTTGTGACCCCACCTCATGAACAGGGGGAATATCAGTTTGTTAGCCGAAAGCTGCTTATGCACAGTGACTATGGCATTTAGCACCACAGGTGCAAAAATATTCCGAACAGGATGTAAAACATTACAGCTGTACTCTTTCATGGGGAGGTGTAAAAAATGGCTATGTTGCAAATGTGTAGTAAAAATATTTAAAAAAATGGTGAAGTCACGAGCGTACATAGAAACTGTGCAACGCACAACCGTAATATAATTAGGTTGGGGATTTCTTACAGCAGATTGTCAACTGAGGCATTTTGGTGCCTCCGATCATGAACAGTCTCACTGTGATTTTCTTTATCTGTGCCGAACAATGATTTCCCACAATGACCACGCATCTCTGCACTGAAAGTGTGAAAACACACTTCGGCCATGTTGTGAAAAATGGCAGCTGTACTGTTCATAAGGAAGTGTGGAAAAATGCCACTGGTGAAAATCTGGACTTAAAATATTACAAAGTCATGAACTAACGAGGTGCGTGGAAACTGTGCCATGCTCACTCGTAAGACAGTCATTTCATGGACGTTTGTCACCAAATTTTCAGCATAGCCATTTTAAGACCTCTGCTCACGAACAGTGTAACTGTGATTTTCTTAATCTGTCCTAAACATTGCTGTCGCTCTTCAACAGCACCATTAGTGCTACATGTGCGAAACACATTTTAGGCGACATGAAAAAATTGCAGCTGTACTGTTCATAAGGAAGTTTAATAAAATGGACATGTTGAAAATCTGGTGAAATATTAAATTTGCAAACTTACGCATGCTTAGTAACTGTGCAATGCACGCTCGTAAAGTCATTTTAGGAATTTTTCACCAAATTTTCAACATAGCCATTTTAAGACGTCTGCTCATGAACAGTGTCACTGTGATTTTCTTAATTTGTCCGCATGATTTCTGATAATCGACTGCGCCATTGAAGCTACATGGGCGGAAACACGCTTTGGGTGAGATGTGAAAATGACAGCTGTACTACTCATAAGAAGGTGTGGTAAAATGGCAATGTTGAAAATCTGGAGTGAAAATATTGAAAATTTGCAAACTAATGGAGCGGCGTGAACTGTACAACGCATTTCAGTAAAACAGTCATTTTTGGAATTTTTTCACCAATTTTCAACATAGCCATTTTAACACCTCACCTCATGAACAGTGTCACTGTGATTTTCTTAATTTGTCCCATACATTGATCTCGCACACCAACGCGCCATTGTGCGTACATGGCGGAAACACGCTTTGGGTGAGATGTGAAAATGGCAGCTGTACTACTCATAAAGGTGGGTAAATGGCAATGTTGAAAATCTGGAGTGAAAATATTGAAAATTACGACCCACGAACGCCATGGAGAACCGCGCAACGACGCAGTAAAACAGTCATTTTAGGACTTTTCACCAAATTTTCAACATAGCCATTTTAAGATGCCTGCTCATGAACTGCATCACTATGATTTTCTTAATTTGTCCCATACATTGATTTCGCACACCGACTGTGCCATTGTGCGCTACATGGGTGGAAACACGTTTTGGGTGAGATGTGAAAAATGACAGCTGTACTACTCATAAGAAGGTGTGGTAAAATGGCAATGTTGAAAATCTGGAGTGAAAATATTGAAAATTCGCGAACTTACGAGCCTGCGTAGGAACTGCATAACGCACGCTCGTAAAACAGTCATTTTTGGAATTTTGGCACTAAATTTTCAATGTGGGTTTTTGAGACCCTTCTCATGATTGATGTCACTGTTATGGCATTATTTGGGCCCGGCGTGATTTCGCAGTCACTGCGCGAAATCACCTTCGGGCCCGAATAACGCCAAGGACAGTGACATCATTCATGAGAAGGGTCCCAAACCCTATGTTGAAACTTGGTGCCAAAATTCCAAAATGCCTGAGATATGCAAAAGTTGAACCCTCCTATTTATCCCATTATACAGCTTACTGGCATTTCCTCAGTTCGCGGTTGCCTTTGAAGAGTGCAGACGTGTTCCCGGTCCACCAAGATCGTCACGCCGAGCCGGAGTGGGTATGGGGTGAGGGCGGGTGGGGAGGCTGGGTGTGCAGTGGGTGGGTGCGGGTTGTGGAGGGGCAGGAGACGCGCGCGCGATGAATCGTTTTCAGGTAAAAATTAAAAAGACGATCGTATCGCTTGCAGCCCTGGGGCTTGCCTCAGCGTGGCACAAGGACGCTGGGGCCTTTAGCCGATGGGATTGGGCACCCCATCGGCCTACGAGCTTGCTTGCCACGCCGGATGGGCTCTCAGCTGGCACTCACTATGCGCGGGGAGGACAGTGCAGCCGATGGGGATTGGGCACCCCCATCGGGCTATGATGATATTGCCACGCTGGGGTGGGCACCCAGCGTGGCATTTGGAAGCCTTTGGGGAGGCGGGGAACGCAGCAGCCGACGGGGATTGGGCACCCTGGTCGGCTATACAGTGCGGCGGCATCGGGGCGCGCTGCTGCGGGACGTCTGTGGGGAGCTGTGCGTGAGCAGCCTTATCTTATCGCTGCTCACTCAAGCGTAGCTCCCCCTTTCAACTGTATGCCACTGCATTTTGGAGCTTGTCATAGACAGCTCCAAAATGCATTGGCTTACAGGGGCCGCGCCTGCTAGCACACTGACTGAATTGGAGGAGGAGGTGACACACCTCCGAAATCTCCGATGATGGCACTATGTTTCTTGCACATGCGTGCAAGCAAACATAAAAATGAGGTGTCCTGTGCTGTGCTCTGTCATGGATGTTGAGGGGTGGACGGCAAGGTGGTTTGTTTGTTTTATGTTGTTCTAGTACCTTATGTAGACTTCCTAAATGGTGTTAGCTAATCATCTATAGGGGGAGACACAAGTAGCTCGTCCTGTTATGATCCTTTGGACTTTTTATTTTTATTGTTTTATGAGCAGGTCAGCATTCTGTTGACATGTTGCCAAAAAGCCACCGCTATATACCTCAAGGTCCATTTTTGGTTTACGGTCCCATAGTGATTATATAAGCAATAAGGCATGAAGGGGTGTGTGCAAACCATATTTTACAGCATGGCCAGGGGTGTTGTAAGGCACGAGGCCAACGGCCGAGTGACTTCAGCTGCTGGCCGTGCTGTAAGATATGGTTTACACACCTCTGAGTGCCTTATTGTGCTTATAAAGTTGACTCTTTTTTTTTTTACTTTTAACTACTGGGAAAAGGATGTTTATATGTAGAAAAATAGATTTACTTTGTGCATTTGTGATAAAATAATCCTTCCGCCCACTACAAGTGATGTCATTGATGACGTCAATGTGGTATTACCTACTTTCTTCATCCTGTTTTTTTTTTTCTCTGTTGTTCCCTACATTCAAGATATGGAATATTTATCATGGAATGTTTACCATGGAATATATGGATTCAAAATTATGCTCGGTTCCACTGGCAAAATATTTATCTCCCCACACACTATACACAGAGACAGCAAAGGCCTTTGTTAGAGCCAGAAACTCAGTTATCTCACTGTCAGGGCAAGAAGAAGAGAGTTCTCTGATAAGCATTTAAAGACAGAAGGGGGATTTTTGACTGTCAGCAAAGAAACAGTTGTAGTGAAAACTATAAAAAATACTTTTTGTTTTAATTTGTTTATGTATGTAAGGTGAATGTGATAATCAGGGAAACAGCATTTAATTAATTTATTTTATTTTTTATTTAAGGTAGTTTTATTTTTAGGGCCCAGTGAAAAGTGTTTTTACAGTGTAAAGGTAGCAGCCATGTTTGTGGTGGAAGATCAGCTCTGTCAGTAGAGGGCTAACTGAAATGCCTGTGTTCCAAATGCCCATTGATCTGTGTTGCAGACTCTTCACTGCTGAGCAGTCCTTTTTTTTACCCATGTGTAAACCATATTTTACACATAAATAAAAGCCAATCAGATTACATGATTTTACCCTGCCATTTTATAAGCCTGAATGAAAAAGGAAAGGACATTAGAGGGGGAATGCAATGTTCCTTAAGAAACTACAGGAGCACATATGTTCCAATGGCACTCCTCCCTCTGAAATAATGTTTTCAAGTACAGATGGAGCCAGTGGCTGATGTTGTTTATTTAAATTTCAAGCAGCTACTTCATGTCCCAGTTTGGGGAAAAACTAAAACACAACAAAACAAGGAGCCTGAAATAATGAAGGAGAGAGTGGTAGAAATTAGGTAAAGAATGAGAGCCGACCTTTTCGCAGTGTACTCTCTCCCCCCTCTGAAAGTTGTTACTTGATTCCTTGTCCTTGGAGCGAGACAACATTAGTAAATTTCAGCCACTGCTCCAGGTTTGGACCTGACTGTTCTTGGGGGAATGAACTTACATTTTTAATTAAAATATTTCTTTGCCTGATTATCTCAATAGAGAAAACTTATGAAAGAATTAGGAGCTTAAAAATCCCCACGTTTTTTCTCTCTCTCCCCTCTCACTGCATCTACAACAGTTTACACTGCTCACTGAGCCAGTGGCTGATGAAGTCAAGAAAATTTCAGTTGCCGCTACTAAAATGCAATATTTTATTTAGCAGAAAAAAGTTAGTAGTGCAGTATTGAGACTGCCAGCTGCTTCGTTCAGATATAGGCTTGTTCAGATATAGGAGGCAGGCAGTCTCCTGCACAAAACAAAGTTCCCTGTTTGTGTACCTTTTCTTTTTTTTTATCACAACACTCTTTCTTCCTCTGCAGAGTGGGCGGCAAGTCATTGGGCTGCCGGCATCTGCACCCCCATGACCTGATTTGGCCAGCGACACACTCTCCTCCAGCAGGCCAGCACGCAGAGTTCCCTCCTCGGGGACCTGGATACTGATACCTAGGTGGGCGCACTGTAGGTGCAGCACAGGGTCATCAGCCGCCATGACCGCCATGCAATTTTCCACCATTTTTCTCCTTGGAACCGGACGTGGTGTCAGCAATGACGCCAGTGCACTTACGCTCCAACTCGCTACCAGCAGTGCCCCTGCCCTCTGCCAGTTGCCACTGCAGAGCAATGCAATCCCTTCCCCACCCCAGAGGAAGGAGAGCCGTCACGGGACACCCAGTCCTTTCTCTCCCCTGCCAACCCCCAACAACCTACGTCCACTTCTGACCCTGGGACACCGATGTGCCACGAGGTGTGGCATCCAGTGCGTCAACCCTCAGTGCCACTGGGCCAGTTGTTTTCCTTTTGTTTTAAACATAAGATACAATAAATAAATGTATAAAAAGAGCTTTTAACCCAATTTATCAAACAAGAAGTAGGAGCTTTCTATAAGGAAACAAAACTAAGGGTTTTCAAGCCATACATATTCTTGTGAACTACTGGGACTGGTCCTCTTTAATGTCTTCATAAGTGACAATGGAGAGCACCTGGAAGGACAAGTATGTCTCTTGGCAGACAACACAAAGATCTGCAACAGGGTTGATACACAAGGTGGGGTGGAAAGGATGAAAAGGGACTTGGTGAGGTTGGAGGAATGGTCAAATGTATGGCAGCTCAGATTCAATGCAAAGAAGTGCAAGGTAATGCACTTGGGAAATAAAAACCCAGGGGACGAGTACACAATGGGGGGTGAGATACTGACAACAACAAAAATCGAAAGGGACCTGGGAGTAACTATATCAGATGACCTAAAGGTGGGCAGGCAATGTGAGAAGTCAATAAGGAAGGCTGGGGGGATACTGGGATGCTTGGGGAGAGGCATCAACAGTAGAAAACAGGAAGTTGTTATCCCTCTGTACAGACAGTTAGCAAGACCCCATCTGGAGTACTGCATGCAGTTCTGGAGACCCCATCTCCGCAAAGACATAGACAGAGTGGAGACGGTTCAGAGGAAGGCAACCAAAATGGTGCAGGGTCTGCACCAGAAGACATACGAAGAGAGACTAATGCAGCTTAATATGTATACCCTCTAGGAAAGGAGGGAGAGGGGGGACATGATTGAAACTTTCAAGTACCTCAAGGGAATTAACAAAGTCCAAGAGGGTAGCAAGAAAAAGAGATGTGCAAGAACAAGGGGGCACAATTTAATGGTAATGGAGGGATGGCTCAGAGGTAATGTTAGAATGTATTTTTTCATGGAGAGGGTTGTGGATGCATGGAACAGCCTTCCTGAGGAGGTTGTGGAGTCAAGAACAGTGGGAGAATTCAAGAATGCATGGGACAGACATAAGGCAATTCTAATGGGGGTAGGAGGAGGTAAACTGTTGGTTAACTCACTACCTCCAATAGCTACATATGAAGTCCGAACTATCTATTGTTTATCTGGCACAAAATGGCCACCCAGGAGGTAATGCATTAACTAGAATCTGCTGCTTATCCATCAGGTAGGGAAATGGGCATACTAGGTGGGCCAAGCGGTCCTTATCTGTCATTAAATTCTATGTTTCTATGTCTGTGAAACCTGTTACAATATAATTATACTTCGGAGAAAGTTAAACAAGCATTTGTGTATGCCAATTGTCTTCCTGATATTGACATTGGTAGTGCAGGAGTTAGATGCACAATACAAATGGCAATGAAGTATTGAACTGACGCCAACCCAACCCCCACCCTGCAGACTGACAGACATTGGGGTGTGCCTTCGGGTCATCAGTCTCATAACGTTCACACCATTTCACCTCACCCTACCCTGCTGACACCGACAAGTGTCATGGTGCACCTTGGGAACTTCGGGCCTTTACGCTCACCCCATTCCATAAGAAAATACACTGAGATAGGTGCAGTATAGGAAAATGGGGTGAACTTTGGGGCCGAAGAGTCCAAGGCACACCTCGATGCCTGCAACTGGCTGCAGGGTGGGGGTGGGGGTGTAATGACGTGAGCATTACAGATGACAATCCCAAGTCACACCCCTGATGCCTGTCAGTCTCTAGAGGGTGGGGCATTATGGTTGGAAACCCTGATGCCCTGGGCATTTATTGGTATTTTCACTCCAAATTTTCAACATGGGCTTTTTGTGACCCCCCCCCCACCTCATGAACAGTGGCACTATCATTTTGTTAGATGAAAGGTGATTTTGCACAGTGACTGTGCCATTTGGCGCCACAGGTGCAAAAACACATTGCGGGCAGGATGTGAAAAATAACAGCTGTACTGTTCATGTTGAGATGTAAAAAAATGGTAATGTTGAAAATCTGGAGTCATAGTAAGAAGAAATTTAAGTCAAGAGCGTGCGTAGAAACTGCAATGCGTATCCATAATGCAATTATTTTGGGAATTTTTTTAACCAAATTTTCAACATAGGCATTATGAGGCCTCCGCTCATGAACAGTGGCACCGTGATTTTGTTAATCTGTACTGAAAGTTAATTTCTGACAGCGACTGTGCCATTGTGCCCCAGATGTGCGAAAACACATTTCAGACAGGATGCGAAAAATGACAGCTGTACTGTTCATAAGGAAGTGTGAAAAATTGACAATGTTGAAAATCTTGAGTGAAAATATTAAAAATGATCAAAGTTACAAGCGTGCATGGAAACTGCGCAATGCACGTTTGTAACAGTCATTTTTTTGGAATTTTTTTTACCAGATTTGCAACATAGAGTTTTTGGGACCCCATCTCATGAACAGTGGCACTGTTGTTTCATTAACTGGGCCTGAAAGGTAATTCTGCAGTGACTGTGAAATCACCTTTCGGGACCAAATAATGAGATGACAGTGCATGTGTTCATGAAGTGGGCTCCCAAGAACCCCATACTGAAAATTTGAAGCCAAAATTCAAAAATATGGCTGAGATATCCACCTAAGTTGAACACCCCCATTGATGCCATTATACAGCTTACCAGCATTTCTTCATTTTGCAATTTGGCGTTGAAGAGTCCAGATGTGTTCCTGCTCCACTGAAGATCGCAGCACCAGCCCTATGGAGGTAAGTATGGGGTGAGGAGGGTGTGAGGAGGTGAGGTACGCAGAGGGTGGGTACGGGTTAGGGAAGGGGTACTACGGACAACGAGGAACCGTTTCCTTTTTTTCAGGAACAAAAAACAAAATGGACATCACAAGAGGATTTGTTAGGCACACTGGGGTGGGCTCCCAGTGTGCTACACAATGGGGATGGGAGAACATGCCAACACGGTCAGCTTTGTGTGAGCAGTGACACTGGAGTGGGCTCCCATGTACCACACAATGGGGATGGGAGAACATGCCGACACGGTCAGCTTTGTGTGAGCAGCGGACCACTGGGGTGGGCTCCCAGTGTGCCATACAATGTGGGGGGGTGGGGGACATGCCGATAAAGGGATTACACCCCTGATGTCAGCTTCGTTTGAGGATATGTTTATTGAAATGTTTCACCAGGAAAGGCACATATGGGAGGCATTTCATCTCTGCTGCTGCATGACAAGCTGGTCTCTGATTGCAGCGGTACGGTTTGGGTTTTCACTGTTATGCAGATGATACTCAACTGTACATGTCCTTTGTGCCCGGCCAAGATGCTGCCTTTTCGATCTTTAACAACTGTCTCGCTGAAATCCAGTATTGGATGAATGTGAGTTGGCAGTGGTCGAATCCAGAGAAAACTGAAGTGTTGGTTGTGGACCCAGGTCACCGGGAGGCGGGTTTGTTGGCGGGATCACCTTCAGGTTTATGGCTTGCGGGTGTTCAGGTGACTACCTCAGACCAGGTGCGGAACCTGGGCGTTGGGTTTGATGACTGTTTGACACTTAAATCTCAGGTGTCAGCAGTTGTCAAAGCATCTTTTTATCATCTGAGAAACATCGCTCGGGTGAAGCACCTGGTTCCTCCCGACGATCTTCCTTCTTTGGTCCACGCCTTTGTTACCTCCCGTCTTGACGACTGCAACGCCCTTTACCCTATGCTACTGGGGGCTGATGTTCTCCATTTGCAGCTGGTGCAGAATGCGGCAGCCAGGCTATTGACTGGTTCTTTTAGGGCCAGTCATATAATGCCTGTGCTCCGCGGACTGCACTGGCTGCCAATATCCTGGTGAATCACCTTCAAGGTGGGTTTGCTGACCTATAAGGCCCTACATGATCAGGGACCTGGTTATCTGAAAGATCTCCTTTGTCCCTACTGTCACTCCTGCTCTCTCTGATCCACTGACGAGGGATTGCTGGAGATTCCCAGGGTTCGTTTAAAGACATCTGGGGCCAGATCTTTTAGTTTTATGGCCCCAGCCCTGTGGAATTCTCTACCTCGTCAGGTGCGAGATTGCCCGACCATCCAAAGCTTTAAGGGGGCATTAAACCATTTCTTTTTAGCCTTGCAAATAATGATTTTTAATGTTGCTGCCTTGGATTAATTTGATTTACTGTTTTAATTATTTATTGATTTATTTTATTATGTTATGTACAGGCGCCTTTGCTTCGGAAAGGCACCTTTTACAAAAAAAGTTTGATTTGATTTCTTTGAAGTTGGTGGTTCTTTACATAATTTTTGTGTCAGCACAAGCATGCTGGCTAATTTGGAAATGAGGGCCGCACCTACTAAAGTGTGCCCTGCATTCGCCAACACTGACGTGCCTCTCACTGAGCTATTGTTACTGCAGGAGGTTGCTTGCACACATGCAAGACAATATCAAAATCAGTGTCTTACCAGGCTCCGGACTTGTAACTAAGGGTTCCTATAGAGAGCAGCACCCTCTTTATACTCATTTTTCTGTCACTCAAGGTAACTAAGGAGGGTCTAATATTAGTTACTATGCAATAAAGTATATGAATGTTTATTTTTAGTCCCTTACAATACATTTGAGTGATTGTGTTTCTGGCAATCTCCTTGAAATTTTTTATTATAGTGTATGGTTGGTTACCCTGTGAAGTTTCTCTAACTCAGATAGTTTTTTTCTGTATTACTATTTAAGGATCTAGTCAGGTAACCCTACCGAACAAGTATAGAAGCTCTCCACTAAGTCTAAAATGACATTTCAGTCTTGAGAGTGCAAGAGAGAAGTTCTGTGATTTGTGTTGAAAAGCTGTTGAATGCAGAGGAATCAGACCTTAGACGCTCTAAGATCCTAGACTGTAATTTTGGAAGAAACTACTGATGCCAAGTAGTGATTTTCTTTACATTGTTTTTATTTTCATTTATTATTTTTCAAGTTTATGAAAAATAAAATTCACACCAAGGTGTGTTTTAAAACCTGTAAATTTGCCTCATCTGATGTTTATTCCCACACACTGTGACAGCCTGGTATTAGAAGTGGAATAGTACTGGTTGTCCAGAGAAACGAGGGGGAGACCAGATACCAGCCCTGGTATCCAGACATAGGGGGCAAAGAGCAGGATGGCAGAGCTCCAGAAACCACTGGATGCCAAAGGTCTGAAGAAGGAGGAAGGCCTGCCAGGTGTACATACCAGAGCACAGGAACTGAGGATCTGAGAGGAACTTCTACCTGGCCTGGAGTTCAAGGAGATGAAGAAGAAGATGACAACGAAGATGATGAGGCATACAGGAGTTGGAGAAGACAAAGATGAGGAACCACAGTATGAGGACCCACCACCAGAAGACATCAGTGGATTGTTAAAATGATTGGCAGTGAAGCAAATTTAGATGGAGAAACAAAGGGAACGAGACAACCAAGAGACAGCCAGAGAGGAAGCATCATGACTAGAGATGGGCTGACAGCTTGAGAGCTCTCCAAGTGATTAGACAAGGACCACGGGGGGCAGGATCATCAGGTTATAATCCAATAGACATTACATTGACTAAAATTGCACCAACAGATGATACTGATACATTTTCAACTACATTTGAGAGGGTTGCCCAAGCATGTGGGTGGGACCAGAGACAGTGGGTAGCATGCCTTGCACCACACCTTTCTGGGTGAGTGCAGTTAGTGTACAGTAATATGGATAGCAGGCATACCAAAAATCATGATTTAGTAAAAAAAGGAGATTTTGAAAAGATACAGTATAAATGCAGAGATTTACAGGCAGAGGTTTCATTCCCTTAAACATCATCAGAACAATACCCCAAGGGAAACCTTTACTAGGCTTAGAGAATGCATGCATATGCATGAGAACTATCCAAGATCAGAGTACTGGCTTGGGGGTATCAGAATAGCCCATGTCAAAGGGCAGAGACCTGATGGTCATAGCAGATAGCTTAAAAGTCATGGCACAGATCAGTAAGGCATGTCGTAAAATTAAGAATGCTTGGATGAATAAAGATAAGGTTCTTCAGCACGAGTGAGAGAATGATACTGCCTCTGTACAGAATACTGATGTGACTGCACTTGGAGCACTCTGCTCAGTTCTGGAAACTTCATCTGAAGAAGGACAGGAATAAGTTGCATCTGTGCAGCACAGAATGGTTAAGATGTTTCACAGCAGCAGTGGAAATCCTATGAGGAGCATTTGGACTGCCTGACTGTGTACTCACTGGAGACTAGGAGAGAACAGGGCAACATGATAGAAACTTTCAACTTTCCCATGGGAATAAATAGTGTTGATAGCCTGCAATGTTTCAAGTGTTTAAAGGGGTCTACCACAAGGTAGCACAGATACGGTATAAGCTGATGGGAGGCAGGATCAGGAAGTATTTCTTCATGGAGAGGGTTGTACACAATTGGAATGGTTTACCTAGGGAGTTAATAGACAAGGAGACTATGGCAGGCTTAAAGAGGGGGTAGAATAGGCAGTAGGAGCTGATAACATATGACAGGAATGATGGGGGGAGGGTTAAGCTTCCACTAGGGAGCTTGGCAGTGCACATATTTACCAGTAGGCTGGTGTGGCTCAGTTAGGTAGTGCCATCTGGGCACAGGTCAGGAAGCATAGGAAAAACTAGCAGCAGTTTTACAATTTGCAAAAAGTATTTATTTGCACTAGCAGTAACATAAACAAATAAACTTGTTCAGAATAACTATTTACAAAGGCAGAATAAGCAGAGCAGATTCATAAAAGTTTTCCTTCAACCTCTGTGAGTCCTCTTAAAGATTGCAGTTTTCTCTCTCTCTCTTATAAGTCCTTGCAACCACCCTTCTTAACAAGCATCTTGTTTTTTCTAATATGTTCTTGTAAGTATCAGGCAGATGCAGGCAAGAACACAATGTCCCAGAACTGAGGCCCCTTCTCCACATATTTTGTAAAAGGCTTAAAAATTGCATTTCAGGTTACCCCTGAAGTTCCCAATAGCTTTTTGCAATCATCTCATATGCATTTCAGCAGTAAATAATATATAACACTGTATAATTTCTAAACAGAGGGATCCCAATATCAGTTACATTTCCACATAATGACTTATATATATATATTTATACCAGCAGATATGCAAGGGAGGAAAAGACAGAACTGTAAGAGAAGACTGAGAGACAGTAAATGGCAAGAATTGCAAGACTGTTGGGGTGATCAAATCCTGGGTCCCACAGGAAAATTTGGTTGTGCAACCAGACAGACAGGACAGGAAAGGAAAGAATAGATCCTTGCATGTAAACACTTCTTCCATAACAACTGGGACAGGGTCCTATTCTACCCTGTCACAGGTAGGAACAGAGCAAACACAGTGCACTTACTGTACTCTGATCTTTTTTGGCCTGTAAAATTTTTCTGTTTTTAGATTTCTACAAGAACCTAGAAAATAACCTCAGATTTTCTGAAAATAAAAATAACACATATAGTTGTCTTGGGCAACGCAGTTGTTCACTGTTGCTGGTGGGGGCTCGCAATTAGCAGCCCTGGAAGGAACCGGGTCTTGCAGTCGGTGCCCCTAAAGATGGGGAGAAGTTTTTCTTTTTCTTTTTTTTTTTTTAAATTCAAGTTTATTGATTTTAACATAACCAACACAAACAGGTCATTACATAGTTTATGTCAGGTACCTATACACGGTATAAAAAAAAAAACCCAAAGCAAACATTACCCTCCCCAAAAAAAACCCTATAGAGTGTGTGAGAAGTTTTTCTGCTGGGAGAGGGGCTATCAATCAGTGGGCCCACAGGAGCTGGAGGTGTGCAGTCAGGGAAAAAAGAAACTCCCCACAGGAGGATATCATCCAATTGGGATGAGTGGTGTGAGATTGGAGTGTGTGACCAGGTCTTAAAAGATGCATGGCCAGGCCCCTACTCCAAATCTTGGGCAACACAGCTGTTCATTGTTGCTGTCAGGAGGGCTCGCAGTTAGGGACCCAGGAAGGAGTGGGGGCTTGCAGTTGGCGGCCCTGAAGATGGGGAGAAGTTTTTTGGCTGGGAGAGGGGCTCTCAATAGTCAGGCCCACAGGAGCTGGAGGAGTGCAGGTAGGGAAAGGAGGAATTGTCCCACAGGAGGATTTTGTCCAGTGGGGATGAGTGGCATGAGATTGGAGTGTGCGGCCAGGCCTTAAAACGTGTACAGCCATGCCGCTACTCCAAATCTTGGGCAACACAGCTGTTCACTGCTTCTGGTGGGGGGCTCGCAGTTAGTGGACCTGGATAGAGTGAGGGCTTGCAGTCGGCAGCCCTGAAGATGGGGAGAGGTTTTTTGTCCCACCCGCCTTCCCCAACCCTGACCGCTAATAAATGTGGAAGGTGGAAGGAGCCTGCAGTCTGGCAGACTGTGGTTGGTTGGAGGAAGCTGGGCCATAGGTTCAATCAAAAGGGGGCATTCACAGGGAAGAGAGTGGTTTGAATTGAGTATCCAGGGAAGGGAGACACGCCTGGTAAAGTGGCATTACTCTCACTTTTTCTACTTAACCTTTAAGGCCTTGGGAGACTTCATAAAAAGTTTGTTGGATTGAAACTGAGACATGGGAGGATTCCTCAATTAGTAGCAAATTGGTAACTTCTGGGAAATTGTTGGCCTTAAACTGCCTATCGGCTGGCAATACTAGAGTTTCAAGTTTGTGTTTTAACCTGCCATGCAGGTCTTAACAAGGCTGGCTACACTAGACATTCAAGTTTGTGTATAAACTGTCATGATATTTGGGGTTAAACACTGTCATGGTTAACTTCTAGATCTATGATTGTACGCTGTTCACTGCAACCAAAAACAGAACTAGAATTGGACTTGGGGGAGTGAACTCTGGGAGTGAGGCTGCGAGCTTTGGTGCAGTCAGGTTTAGGGGGATTGTTAATTTATTTTAGGGCCCATCTGGGCTTTGATGTGTATGGTCAGTTTTTCTACTATGTCTGTAAGGGCAGTCTTTATTTGGCAGCTGGCCCAATGGGCAGTCTTTATTTTGTAGCTGGCCCAATGGGCATCGGTAGAGGGTTCAGATGCTCTCTGGAACTATTAGAACTATTGGGGATGGGGTAGCCGAAAGGCAGAGAGATGAGGCAGAGTCCACAGAGCATGATGACTGGTGTCTTTTAAAGGGTAGTGGGATGCGTAGGGTGTGGGTCAGCCATAGTGCTAGCCCTGGTCTGGAGGATAGGGGGTTGTGTGGTGTGCCAACGGTTGGCACATCTCAGGGAAGAGGTCAAGTGGCTAAGATGGGTTTTGGGGGGATGGGTGGTGAAAAGGAGGGTGGCTCTGTGGGGAGGTTGGGGGCAGTAGGGGGAAAAATGGTAAAATGGTAGTGGGTCCAGGTGAGGCACCCCAAATGGGAGGGGACAGACAGAGAAGGATGGCATGAGTGCAGGGGACTGTGCTATCAAAATGGGGGTGGTGGGAGTGAACCCTCAAGAAAGGAGGGGAGCACCATGGGGCATGGACTGGGGTGACCCTGAGCAAAATAAGGATGAGGGGAACTAGCCTGAGGTTAGGAAAAATAAGAAACAGGGGGCCCTAGCAAGAAGGTAAGAGAAGAGTACTGGGGTATGGGCAAAAGGGAACTGATAGGGGGGTGTGAGACAGCAGGGGAGGTTGGACAAATGGCATAGAGCATAATAACAGCCACACCCTGACACTGACATGTGAGGAGGAGAATATGGAGAGGTGGAGGCTCTTCTGGAGGCAGGTAGCGGGGATGGAAATAAGCTCAGCAGGCATAGGAGGCGGGAGGAGTTACTCTCAGGCATAGAGTCTCAGGGCATAGGATACAGAAGATGCACGATCGCAGGCAGGAGAAAGAGAGTCAGGTCACAGTAGAGAAGGAAGGGGATGGCAAGGAAGGGGTAGCTCAGGTTAGGAGGCCGGGAGGAGAGAGGACCTAGTAAAGGAAGTAGGTATTATAGGGGACAAGATCATGCAGGAAGAGAGCAGGAATGGAGGAGGGAGGGAAGGGGGGGTCAGTGTATTGCCCGGTGGGGTGGGGGGGTCCCATGATCCCGGGGAAATACTGAGTTGGGTCTGGGTGCAGTAAAAGGAGGGGAAGTGGTGGTGGAGGACAGCTCTGAGAGGAAAAAGAGCAGGGGGCAGGGAGGTCCATGCTCTTGGGGGAGATATGGGGTTGGTCCAGGACATAGCAGGGGAAAGGAAAGTGGCTGAGGTGGACAGATCAGTGAGGAGGAAGACCTGGTGGCAGACGGGCCCTTACTCCTGGAAGAAAATGGGATTGGACCAGAGTGCTATAGCAGGAAGGTAAGAGGGCAGGGAGGTCAGGTCAGTGAGAGATAAGGGTTGGAGTGGGAGGGACAGATCAGAATTTGGCATGAGGGGTGGGGGCGTGCATGGTAACTCAGGGGGGGGAGAGGGGCAACTGGGACAGCGAGTAGGCCTAGGGACAAGGAGGCAGTAAGAGTGCTTCTCCTGGGGGACTCCATGATTAGGGGGATCAGGTGGAGAGAGAGGGGTGAGGGGGGACTTCCGGTGGTGTTAAGTCCAGGAGTATATCTGACTTGACGGTGCATCACACAAAACATCTGCTCTATTTTCTAGTGCAGGAGTGTGGTGGGACCCCTGACATATTAGCGTGCCTGGGTACAAACGATATAGAGGGAAACAGTGAACTGGAGATATATGCTTCGGTTTGAGGAGCTAGCCAGGATCTGTCAGGATGTGGGGTGCTCAGTCTCCTTCTTGGAGATACTATCGGTGCCTAGGGCCAGTGTGAAAAATAAACAAAATAAGGGATGTAAATGTATGGCTTGGTGAATGGTGTGAGGCATGGGGTATGGTGGTGTGTGGGACTGGGGTGCAACCTGGGAGGACAAGGAATTGTATGTAATTGACGTGCTCCACCTTAGCTCAGAGGGAAAAGAAGTCCTGCAGCTTAGACTGGTAGAACTCATCCACTCCAGGTGGAGTTTGAACTTGTCTGGGGGGAGGGAAGGGTTGCCCTGGCAGGCCAGGCCAGGAAGGTACAGGTGGGTGGGAGGGGGCACAGTGCATAATCACCCGATAGTGCATGAGGGGGTCCTTGGAGGCAGGGAACAGGTAGACCTCAGTGCAGGGGAGGGGGGCAGGGGAGCATGTTGGAGGGTGGTCCTGATTAATGCCAGGAGCATGGGAAACAAGATACCAGAGCTTATTGCCCCATCCCCCTCCATTTAACCTAACAACTTAATTGTCTTTAGGGATTAGCCTTGGTGCTGAATCTGAGCCCCCCGCTGACTTCCCACAAACTTCAGCTCCCCCCTCCCCTTTCTGTAGCTCACACCCTGGGCATTGTTCTATGAAGCCAGCCCCTTGTGATGCTCCTCTGAGGGTCCTACTAAATGCCTTTGTTTGCTTTTGCCCTCCAGGGTCCTGATCGTGTGGGGCTCTCGCTGCTGCAATTTCGCCAGAACTGGCAGGGAAGATCTACGGAGGCTCTTGGGAAGCTGCCCAGGTGCCACCCACCCTGCTCTACCTAAAGCCAGGTACTCTGAAGCCATAATTTGAACCTCCTGCCAGCCCATGCTAATACGGCCACAGTGGAGCATTGCAATTGGATGAGTCTCCCTGCTGTGCCTTGTGGATTGGCCCGCTCCTAAAGTCGTGCTTTTGGCACTGTTTCCAAAATGGAAAAAAAAAAAAAAAAACATTTCATTTTCTGAACTGCATTTAAGAACTGCACTATAGGTGTCTGTTAATCCCTCAGGGGTAATACTTCCCGCCAACCTATCCCAACCTTGACCGCTATTAAATAGCACTCTTCCTCCACAACAAGGTTACATTTCTAAGCCACTCCCTGTCACACTGTACTTCGGACCACCCCTTAAAGACATCATCTCCTTAAAGCCACTTTTCTCAGCTCTCCCCTTCCGTGTGTATACTGCACCATTTATTACTACTCTCTTCTTTTTCTCTTTCTTATCATCTCATGCAGGGATTCTGCTACTGCTTCAGCTATCTATTTCTTCCTCTATCTAGGAGTGACAAGTTCTGACCTAGCAATCAATACTCAGCCAGGTGCTACTGCTCCCATCCCCCTTTGGCCACAGCACTGCAGCCAGTCTTACAAGAACAGTCACAAGGGGCCATTCTCTTTTGACATTTAATACTCCAGTGATGGCGGCCTCTGCCTCCCTCCTTATGAACATACGAACATACAAAATTTGTCAGCAGATAAAGGCCTAGAGGTCTAACAAGTCTGCTTCAATGTGCAGCTAGTACCCCTTATTCTGCAGCTGCCCCTCCCTTCCACCCTTCCCCTACATTGGCCCTCCCCCTTGTCCTGTCCCATCCCATCCCCTTTTGAAGCAGTCCACTGTTCTACTAGATACCACTTCTGCAGGTAATGCATTCCACCCAGCTACTACCCTCTCTGTAAAAAAGTGTTGCCCCATCTCCATCCTGAACCTTCCTCCCTCCAGTCTCATATCATAGCCCCTGGTGTCCCTCCCCTCCCTTACTTTGAACAGCCCCTCTGTACCTGTCTTGTTTATTCCTTTCATGTACTTAAAGGTTTCAATCATGTCCCCCGTCCCTCCTCTCCTCCAGCGAGTACATGTTCAATTCCCACAGCCTCCTCTCGTATGATAAGTCCCCCAGCCCCTTGATCATCTTTGTCGCCCTGCGCTGCACCCCCTCCAGTAACTTAATGTCCCTCTTCAGATACAGGCACCAGTACTGCACGCAGTACTCCATGTGTGTCTAACCAATGGCCTATACAGTGGCAGGATAACCTCCTCCTCCTCGAGAATATACCTTGCAATTCAACCCAGCATTTTCTTGCCCTTTGCAGCTGCCTTCCTACATTGTGCTGAGTTGTTCATTGACGCTGTAATGAGCACCCCCAGATCCTTTTTCTTCTCCTCTGTCTAGGCTAGCTGCACTCCCCTGCTGGTCACTCCTCCTTAGGTTTTCATCCCAAAATGCAGCACCTTGCACTTTTGGCATTAAACCCAGTGCGTTTCTGACAAGGTTTCAAGCTTTGCCAGATTATCCTGCAACCCCTGCCATCCCCCTAGTTTGTCCACCACCGCTCCTACCTTGGTATCTTCAGCAAAAAGACTGATCTTCTTGGCTGCATCCTCCTTTTTGCAATGAGCCTGTCATGGACCTCAAAAAAGGCACAACCTGTTTGAACAACTCCACATGTCAAGATCCAAGCTCAACGGTGTCAGCTATTCAATTAACTCCCTCTAAGGGCAGTAATCCTCACACATCCATAACATTTCACATCCCTTATTGCCCCACACCTCCAAGGCTGACCCCTCTTACCATCTCCGTTAGGGTAGTATTATTTGTTCTAATCAATAATCGCAGTCCCACTAACCCCTGTTCTGCTGCCCTAGCCAGTGACCAGGCAAAGTGACCAAACAAAGCCTTTCTGAGAATCCTGGTTAGATGCCTCAGGAAATTATTAGTGCTGCTACTACTCTGTACAGGTAATGTGGAACTAAATCCAGGTCCCCCCCTTCTGATAGCTGCTCCCGGGGAGCTCTCCCAGCTAAAGGGCCTGAGCATCCTGCACATGAACATATACAGCCTTGCCAGCATATCTGATCAGGCCCAATCCTGGGTGTTACATGCCTCCCCTGATGTAGCAATGTTCTTGGAAACCTGGCTGAACAACAACGTACCTGATAAATTGCTTAACATCCCTGGTTACAAACTGTTCAGGTGCGACAGACTGGACAAGCGTGATGTTTGCCATTTATATCAAAGATAAATTCCAAACTGTCGACATTGACCACACATTGATGACCAAAGAATTTGAGTGCCTCTTCCTTAAAATTACCCTATTACCTGGAGTAGCCTTACTGGTAGCCACATGCTATATGCCACCTGCAGCTGGCCTGTGCATATTGCCCCACCTACATTCTCTCCTGGAAAAAACAAGCACGGAATGCATCATAATGGGAAACTTTAACCTTAAGTGGACCGATGCCTGCGCGCCAACAGGTTTAAGGACTTTTGTGATGACCACATGCTAACTCAGATGACCCCTGAGGTTACTCGACCAAATAAAAAAAAACTGACTGTAGCTCCTTACTGGACTTTGCTGTGGTAGTAAAGCACATAATATCTCCCATGCTAGGGTCTTTCATAATTATCAGAGTGACCATTGTGCAGTCGCCTGTGTCAGGTACTCCCCATACCTCCCTTCCACCTCTACCTTCAAGATTAAATGTATCATGAAAAATGTGGTGCCCCCTGCCTTTTTTGACAGATCTTGGGAACATTCTCTGGCAGGACTTCTACCTTGCATCCTTTGTGTCCGAAGCCTTCTGTATCTTCCAGGAGCTGTTCCTTAAGGTCATCAACAAGCATGCACCCCTAAGGAAAATTAAATCAAGGAAACGTGCTCCTGGCTGGTTCAGCCCAGCACTGAAGAGGGCTCTGTGACATAGAGACACTCTATGGAGAAAGGCAAGAAAGTCACATTCTGACTCAGATTGGCTCTCCTTCCGAGTAACCAGGAATGCCTGCACCAAATTGGTCAGGTTGGAAAAGCACGATTCTTCCAGTAAGCCCTTGAGGTAAACAAAACTGCTCAGCCAAATTCTGGCAGATTTTGAGATAGGTCGAAGGTCACTCTCCTGCCACTCCTCTCCTGGTCAAAATTGTGACAAATAACATCACATGCACAGCCAGGGCTGAGATTCTTGATCAGCTCAATAACCACTTCACTACTGCAGGCCTCACCTTTGACACATCGCCTGTTAGTAAAATGAGTATCACTTATTACACCAGCTCAATATCTAGCCCAGTTTTTGCTCCTGGTTCCGACAGCCCCCCCATTCAAGTTCTGGCCGGTATCCTTTAAACAGGTGGAGGACCTCCTCCTCTCACTGGATACAAAAAAAAGAGTGTGGGTGCTGATTTGTTAGGGAAAGGGGAAAGTGTTTTACCAGGAGAGGCACACTAAGCTGAAGCTTGTTTCCAGGTGTGACCTGGGAGCACAAGGAAGTTAAATGATTTGCTCAGGATCACACAGTATGCAAGTGGGGGCTGTGGGATTCAAACCCAGGTCTGTAGGTTTGCAGCTCAGAGCCTTAAACTACTGCACTATACTGCATCTTAGAACCATTCTTCTTAAAATCAGGTTATTACTATCGGACGGCACCAATTGTCCACCTTTTAACTGCTCACTGATCCAAGGGGAACTGCCATCTAGCTGGAAAATTGCACATTATTCCCTTTGTTCAAATCAGGAGACCCTACAGACTTGAATAACTATAGGCCAATTTTGCTGCTTCCTGTTTTATCCAAGCTATTTGAAAAATTGACAACGCTCAACTAAGGGAGAATTTGGATAGTGAAAACATCCTCAACCCCTGTGCAACTGGGTTTTAGACCCAAACATAGCACAATGTCAGCGCTAGTCAAAGTTTCTAATGACAGGTTATATGCCCTGTACAACAAACTGCACATCTACGCTCTTCCTTGACCTTAGCAAAGCCTTGACACGGTGGATCACTCCATGCTTCTTGACTCATTGGGATGCATCGGTTTAACCCTCTCTGCAGAAAAGTGGTTTCCGCTGTTACCTTACAAACTGGAGACAGCAAATTAAAACCCAAGTTGAACTCTCCCACTAAACATTCTGCCACAGATGTCCTGCAAGGTTCGATGCTAGGACCTATCCTCTTTGCCTTTATATCAACCATATTGACTCTGGCCTATTAACAGGAAATATTCACTTCTTGCAGATGACTCTGTCATCTACACAACTAACCCTCCATGATCTTGCCTAAAAGGAGCTACAACTGGACTTTATCATGCTCCAACACAACCTGCTGAAACTGAAGTTATTATTAAATAGCAAAAAACTAAAGCCATGGTTATCTCCCATCATCCACCCTCAATATGAAGGCACCTGGTACCAGCCAGATTATCACCCTCCTCGGAGAACCTTTAGAAATTGTGGACAAATTCAAATATCTGGGAGTCTGGTTGGATAACAAATTGAACTTCAATGCACACCTAAATGAGTTATCTAAAAAGCTAAGACAGCGCCTTGGTATATTCTACCGAATATGACACCTACTCACCCTGGAAGCTAGAAAGAGGTTGGTTCAAACAACCTTCCTTCCCTTGCTTGACTACATTGACTTTCTTTATAGTCACTGCCCCCAATATGTGCTCCAAAAACTTGATATTCTCTACCATCATGCACTGATATTTGTTCTTGGCCTGCCCCCACAGACTCACCATTGCTTGTTGTACCAAGTATTAGACTGGCCATCCCTCTCCCTGAGAAGATAAAAAAAAAAATGCCCTCATGTGGTTCTTTCGGGCTTTGTCAAACAAACTACCACCCTAAATCAGTGAACTGTTTGAGCACTCTAAGGCTACCTACAGCCTAGGGAACTCCTCTCTTATCCTCCTTAAAACACCACAGACCAGGATACATCTTGGCTCTACTGCCATTAGCTCCTTTCTACCAACACTTTGGAATAACATGCAAAAAGCACTTAAACTCTCCATCCTGCCTAGCCCCTACATGTTCAGGCAGCTGCTCAACCGATGCCTGAATACGGTGTGTGATTGCTTTAAGTAAACACTTCCCATCTGGCCAATCAGTCCCATAGTTCCCAATGGACCAGGCCTATCTAGTCCCCCTGTTGGCTGGCATCCCAATAGGGTAACTACCTCCTCCCATTGCTTCCACCCTCCTGCCCCTAGCTAGCTCCCTTGGGGGCCTCCACCTTATTAGGTAGCCATCCTCCTTCTCCCACATGGTCTTGATACCCCCTCTGACCTTTCCTGTGTCTCCCTTCCTCTCCTCCCCCTGTACCATATTGAGTTTCCAGTATATGCTAAATTGTCTAAGTATGTATTTGCCATCCAAGCTAAGCTGTAATGCCTATTGACCTTTATTTTATATTACTCTGAATTACTGTCTGTTATGCGTGAACTGGTACGTTCTTGTTAATGAATGTGTCTTAAGTGTCCAGGACCATCTTGAAAATGAACTTGCTCAATTATGTAACTGCTTGGTTAAATAAAGTTTGATTGATTGTTAGTGGAGGGTGTGTGTGGATGTGGTGGCTGTCACGGAGACTTGGGCCACTTCCAGACATGATTGGGACCTAAACCTTCTAGGGCACACCATGTGAGGAAGGGATAGGGTGGAAGGAAGGGAAGGGGGGCTAGCTTTTATCATTATGGATGGCACAGGGATAAGCAAGGCTGAGGAAGCAGGAGACCAGGTGGAGGCTTTATGGGTGACTCTGCAGGCTGCAGGAGCTAAGCAGGTGAAGATGGGGGTAGTATATAGACCACCTGGGCAGGAGGAGGAACAGGAGGAAGGCCTGGTGGCAAACCTAAGGGATCACTGTGGTAGGGGAGAGGGCAAAACTGTGGTGCTGCGAGACCTGAATATGCCAGAAGCAGACTGGGGAACTATGGCATCCTCATTGGGGAGGGAAGACACCTGCTGGATGTCTTCCAGGATTTGTTCTTTGCCAAGCTGGTGACTGATCCAACAAGAGAGGGTCATGTCCAGGATGTGGTCCTGTCAGACAGAGAGCTCATCAGGGACCTAGTTGTTGAGGACCCACCAGCGGGAAGTGATCACACCATGATTTGGTTCTCCCTTGACCTAGGGGGCAGGGTAGAACACACAGAAATGACAGTGGTTGATTTTCGAGGGGCAGATTTTGAGGGGATGGAGAGGATCCTTAGGGCTACCTAGATGAGATCAAGTGTGGACAAGCATGAGCACAGAGGCCTGGTGTGAAATTATTAAAAAGGGGCTCCTGGAGGCTACCAAGGCCTGCACGAGGGAGGGTCGCTAGTGGGGTAACGCTAAGTGGCCAAGCTGGTGGACATGGGAGGTCCATGATGCAGAGGAAACAAAGGCTCGTATAGCCAATACAAATATTCTCAGGAGGCCATATCCAAGGGAGTATGATATAGGTAGTCAGGAAGGTCATCTGGTGGTGAGGTCAGCCAAGGCAGAGGTGGAGTTGAGATTGGAACAGGGATTTGAAGGGGAAAGGGTTCTTCAGGTATATCAGGAAAGAAGAAACGGGAGGGAGCAGATTAGTAGGCTGAGGATGGGGAGTGGGTGGGTGGAGGAGGCGGGGGAGAAGGTGGAGGTATTAAATGACTTTTTGTCTCAGTCTTTACCAAGGAGGATGGGGGGGATGGCACTGCAAGGGGAGAGGGAAGGGGGACCGACAGATGAAGTGCGGAGAATGGCTATAGAAATCCTCAGTGGGAGGGTGTGGGATGCCCTCAGGGCCCTAGGAGAGGATAAAGCACCGGGCCCAGATGGGATCCATCCCAGGGTGCTTAAGGAGCTTGCTGACACCCTGGCTGCAACCTGGTGGATCTTTTTAACTCCTCCCTGAAGATGGGGTGTGTGTCTCGTGACTGGAGTGTGATCCATATCATGCCTATACACAAGCGCGGCTCATGAGAGGAGCCAGGAAACTATGGCTTTGTTAAGGACAGATTGTGTCAGACCAACCTGGTGGACTTCTATGAAGGGGTGATGAGTGCGCTGGATCAGGCCGGGCCAGTGGATATCCTCTTTCTGGATTTCAGCAGGGCATTTGACTTGGTGCCTCATCCCGGGCTAGTTAGGAAGCTGGAGGATATGGGGTTGGGGGACAGATGGTCAGGTGGATAGGAAACAGGCTAGCGGGGCATGTACAGAAGGTGAGGGTGGAGTGGGAGAGGTCTCATCCTCTAGAAGAGTCATTATTTGGGTTCCACAGTGGTTGGTACTGGGCCCACTCTATTTAACGCCCATATCTCAGACATCAGAAGTGGTATCAGGAGCAGGATGAGCCTCTTTGCTGATGACCGAAGCTGTGGGTGGTAGTGGAAGGGCAGGAGGAAGCTGGCTTTCCAGGAGGACCTGGAGACTCTGGGGAGGTGAGCACAAATCTGGAAGCTAAAGTTTAATGCTGGGAAATGCAGGGTTCTGCACCTAAGGGCCAAACACTCAGCTCATGTATACACCTGGGGGGGGGACACTGCAGGTTTCTAGGGGGAAGAAGGACCTCGGGATTGTGGTGGATTCCAAAATATATAACTCAGAGCAGTGTAGAAGGGCTGCAGCTCAAGAAATAAAATGCTGGGGTCATTGCCAGGGAGATAACCTCAAGGAGTAGAGAGGTGCTCTTTCCATTGTACAACTGCTTGATTAGACCACACCTTGAATACTGTGTGCAGTTTTGGCATCCCTACTTATAGATGAACATTGCTCTTCTGGAGAGGGTCCAGAGGATGGCAACCAGGATGATGCTGGGACTAGGAGAATGGGCCTATGAGGAGAGCTGAGCAGCTCAGTCTGTACTCGCTGGAGGAGAGAAGGAATGCAGGATATGATAGAGGTCTTCAGATATCTCAAAGGAATGAATAGGTAAGCCTTGAGGGGTTCTTCAGCTGAGGAGTAGGGACCACCAGGGGACACTCAATGAAGCTGGATGGGGAGACCGAGGGGAAACAAGGAGACACTACTTCACTGAGAGGGTGGTGGAGCCCTGGAATGAACTGCCTGGGAGTTGGTGGCTGCTGCAACTGTGGAGGGGTTCAAGAAAGGCAAGGATAGGTATAGGTGGAGGGTGCATCCCAGACCGGAGTGGGGACCTTGTGGTGGGGGGCTAAAATGGTGCCCTGTCAAGGCACTGATCATTGAGCTGTCTCAAAGACCATACGGCCTAATCTTCTAGCTTCTTAGTATGTTAGTTAATGCACCTGGAAAGTGAGTATTGTGTTCAGGCTGAATATAGGACACATCTGGAAACAAGCTGTTACCAGCTCAGTATGTCTTTCCTGGCGTAACGTTTAAAACCAATTAGTCAATAAAGTAAATACTGCAATATTTGTTTTCACAGATTTAAAGGGTAGCATTTTCCTCATTGCTTGCCAAACTGGTGATTGCCTATACCCACTGAGTTACCAGGCAGTGGCATGATGGAGTGGGTCTTCAGCCACAGTTAAACAAACTCTAGCCAGAGCCGATAGGGCTGTGAAAAGCTACCATGTGACCAAAGTTTCACATATGCATAGAAATTATTCAACGCCCGGGTGTAACTTGGCCATTTTTTGGAGGTGTTTTTCAACATGGCCTTTTCAGGACCCCTCCTCATGAAGAGTGCCAGTGTCATTTTGGTCACTTGTCCCAAAAGTTAATTTCACAAAGTGAATGTGCTATTCTGTGCCACAGGTGCAAAACCATGTTCTGGGCAGGATGTGGAAAATGACACCTGTACTGTTTTGAATGAGGTAGGCAAAAATATCAATGATGAAAATATGACATGAAAATATCAAAAATTGGCGAAGTCAGGAGCGTGTGTAGAAACTGCGCAATGCACACTAGTAACGCAATCATTTTTGAATTTTTAACCAGATTTGCAACATGGCTTTTGGGACCCCACCTTATGAACAGTGGCATTGTCATTCTGTGAATTGATCCTAAAGGTGATTTTGTGCAGTGATCGCAAAATCACCTTTGGGACTGAGTAACAAAATTACAGTGATGGTTTTCATGTGGTGGGGTCCTAAGTACTCAGTGTTGAACTCTGGGTCAAAATAAAAAACTGACTGATTTATCAGCATAAGTTGAAAATCCCATTGAATGGCACTATAGCATGCTTACCTTTGATTCTTCAGTTGCAGTTCGGCTTTGAAGAGTCGGACATGTCCAAAAGACAGTGCTGACCTCCGGAGGTAAGTATGGGAAATGGGGTGTGGGGAGGTGGGTGCTCAGTGGGAGAGGGCAGAGACTGCAGTGATGATAAGGAACTGCTTTCTTTATTACAGAGGAAAAAGAAAGAAAACATTTGGGCACACTGGGGTGGGCTCCCAGTGTGCCACATGAAGCAGGGGTTGTACATGATGCTGACCTGGGGACTGGGCGCCCTGATGTCAGTGGGGGAAGAAAGAAAAAGTTAAGCACACTGGGTGGGCTCCCAGTGTGCCACATGAGAGGTGTGTGGGGGGGTTCCTCATAATACCGAGACGAGGAGTGGGAACCCCAGTGTTGGCAGATAAAATGGTTATTCTTTGGGCACACTGGGGTGGGCTTCCAGTGTGCCACATTAGTTGTTGGGGGGCCACAGAATGCCACGGAACTAGCGGTGGGTGGTAAAATAATTTTCATTTGGGCACACTGGAATGGACTCCCAGTGTGCCACATTAGTTGAGGGGGGCCATGGAATGCCGTGGAGCAGGTGGCAGTGATGCAACTGCGCATGCATGGCACTCACGCTTGTGCAGTTGTAGTGAATGACATTTTGCCATTCACAACATGAT
The DNA here is from genome assembly GCA_016271365.2 of Neoceratodus forsteri. NCBI lineage: Eukaryota > Metazoa > Chordata > Ceratodontiformes > Ceratodontidae > Neoceratodus > Neoceratodus forsteri. The sequence goes on along the minus strand of CM057452.1, from coordinate 115,691,017 downwards.
GGCTCCAGCAGAACTGTGAGTCGCACTTGTGCAATTCATGCAATAGAATGTGGAAGTAACAGCCAAAATAGTGCGGCTGTTATTTTTATTTTATTTATTTAGTTAGTTAGTTTTTGTTGGCCAGGTAAGTGCACTTTCACATGGGAATAAATAGTGTTGATAGCCTGCAATGTTTCTAGTGTTTAAAGGGGTCTACCACAAGGTAGCACAGATACGGTATAAGCTGATGGGAGGCAGGATCCAGAAGGATCTCAGGAAGTATTTCTTCATGGAGAGGGTTGTGGACAATTGGAATGGTTTACCTAGGGAGTTGATGGACAAGGAGACTGTGGCAGGCTTAAAGAGGGGGTAGAATAGGCAGTAGGAGCTGATAACATATGACAGGAATGATGGGGGGGGTTAAGCTTCCACTAGGGAGCTTGGCAGTACACATATTTACCAGTAGGCTGGTGTGGCTCAGTTAGGTAGTGCCATCTAGGCACAGGTCAGGAAGCATAGGAAAAAACAGCAGCAGTTGTAAAATTTGCAAAAAGTAATTATTTGCACTAGCAGTAACATAAAAATTAAACTTCTTCAGAGTAACAATTTACAAGGGCAGAATAAACAGAGCAGATTCATCAAAGTTTTTCTTCAGTCTCTGTGTGCCCTCTTAAACATTGCAGTTTTCTCTCTCTTGTAGGTCCTTGCAACCCCCCTTCTTAACAAGCATCCTGTTTTTATGTTTGCTTGCACGCATGTGCAAGAGACATAGTGCAACAATCAAAATGCAGTGCCATACAGTTGAAAGGGAGAGCACCACTTGAGTGAACAGCGCCCCCTCCCCACACACGTCGCACACTCATTCCATGCTCATGCACTCCTACCTCCCCATGCACACACTGTATGGCTGACAGGGTGCCCAATGCCCCGTCATCCTACTGCCCCCCAGACTATCAGGTGCCATGCTGGGAGCCCACCCCAGCAAGGCAAAGATCTTATGGCTGATAGGTGCCCAATCCCCATTGGCTCCACTGCCCCCCAACAGCCTTCCAGCTGCCACACTGGGAGCCCACCCCAGCATGGCAAATGTCCCACGTGAGTCCAAATAAAAAAACCTGAAAGAAAAACCTTCCTCGCTGCTGTCTTCACCCTCCTCCCTCGCCCACCCACTGCACACCCTGCCTCCCACCTCACCCCATACTTACCTCCGGATCTCAGCGATGATCTTCAGTGGACCAGGAACACGTCTGCACTCTTCAAAGCCGACCGCGAACTGAGGAAATGTCCGTGAGCTGTATAATGTAATGAATATGGTTTTTCAACTTTCTTCATATCTCAGGCATTTTTGGAATTTGGCACCAAATTTTCAACATGGGGTTTTGGGACCCTCTCATGAATTCTATCACTGTCATGGTGTTAATCAGGCCCAAGGGTGATTTTACAGTCACTGTGAAATCACCTTTCGAGACCGATTAACAAAATTACAGTGCCAGTGCTCATAAGGGTGGGCTCTCAAAAAAGCCGATGTTGAAAGTGGTAACATCCCAAATCGACTGTTTCTGACGTTTGTGCGCTGATCCTCGCACGCTCATAGTTTTTGCAAATTTTCAATATTTTCACTCTGGATTTCCAACATTGCCATTTTACCATACCTCCTTATGGGCAGTACAGCTGTCATTTTTCACATCTCGCCCAAAACATGTTTCCACCCAAGTAGTGCACAATGGCGCAGTCGGTGTGTGAAATCAATGTATGAGACACATTAAGAAAATCACTGTGACACTGTTCATGAGCAGAGGTCTTAAAATGGCTATTTTGAAAATTTGGTGAAAAAATTCCTAAAAATGACTGTGTTATGAGTGAGCATTGCGCAGTTTCCACGCACCCTCTTAAGTTCATGTATTTGTAATATTTTCAGTCCAGATTTTCACCAGTGGCATTTTTCCACACTTCCTTATGAACAGTACAGCTGTCATTTTTCACTACATGGCTGGAAATGTGTTTTCACACTTTCAGCACAGAAATGTGTGATCGCTGTGGGAAATCATTGTTCAGGACAGATAAAGAAAATCACTGTGACATTGTTCATGACCGGAGGTCCCAAAATGCCTGTGTTGACAATCTGCTGTAAACAATTCCCAAACTAATTACATTACGGGTGCACGTTGCACAGTTTCTACGCACGCTCGTGATTTCACCAGTTTTTTTAATATTTTCACTGCAGATTTTCAACATTGCCATTTTTTACACCTCTCCATGGACAGTACAGCTGTCATTTTTCACATCCTGTTCAAAATGTGTTTTTGCACCTGTGGTGACAAATGCCGTAGTTGCTGTGCAAAAGCAGCTTTCGGCTAACAAACTGATATTGCCACTGTTAATGAGGTGGGGGTCACAAAAAAACTATGTTGAAAATTTGGAGTTAAAATTCCAATGAATGCCTGAGGCGTTAGGGTTTCCGACCATAACACCCCACCCTGTAGAGAATGACAGGCATCGGGGCTGTGACTTGGGATTGTCACCTGCAATGCTCATGCCATTCCACCCCCACCCACATCCTGCAGCCACTGAGAGGCATCAAGGTGTGCCTTGGACTCTTCGGCCCCAAAGTTCACCCCATTCTCCAAGAATGCAACCATCCCACAATATTTCCTGATGGAATGGGGTGCGCATAAGGGCCAAAGACCTCAAGGCACACTGTGACACTTGTCGGTGTCTGCAATGTAGGGTGTGGTGAAATGGCGTGGCCGTTATGCCTGATGACCCAAAGGCACACCCCAATGTGTGTCACTATCTGCAGGGTGGTGATGGGGGTTGGCTTCAGTTTAATACTTCACTGCCATTCCTATTATGCAGCTCTGTCCAATGCCAATGCCAGCAAGCAAACATTCAGCATTGACAAATGCTTGTTTCTAATATGTTCTTATAAGTATCAGGCAGGTGCAGGCAGGAACACAATGTACAAGAACTGAGGCCCCTTCTCCACAGATTTTGTAACAGGCTTAAAAATTGTATTTCAGGTTACCCCTGAAGTTCGCAATAGCTTTTTGCAATCATCTCATATGCATTTCGACAGTATATAATATATAACACTGTATAATTTCTAATCAGAGGGATCCCAATATCAGTTACATTTCCACATAATGATTTACATATATTTTTATACCAGCAGATATGCAAGGGGAGGAAAAGACAGAACTGTAAGGGAAGACTGAGAGACAGTAAATGGCAAGAATTGCAAGACTGTTGGGGTGATCAAATCCTAGGTCCCACAGGAAAATTTGGTAATGCAACCAGACAGACAAGACAGGAAAGGAAAGGAAAGAGCAGATTGTTGCATTTAAACACTCTTTCCATAACAACTGGGACATGGTCCTACTCTACCCTGTCACAGGTAGGAACAGAGCAAACACCAGTGCTCTTACTGCACTCCGATCTTTTTTGGCCCGTAAAATTTTTCAGTTTTTAGATTTCTAAAAGAACCTAGAAAATAACCTCAGATTTTCTGAAAATAAACATAACACATATAGTTGTCTTGGGCAACGCAGTTGTTCACTGTTTGTGGTGGGTGCTCACAGTTAGCAGCCCTGGAAGGAGCAGGGGTTTGCAGTTGGTAGCCCTAAAAATGAGAAAGTTTTTCTGCTGGGAGAGGTGCTCTCAATCAGTGGGCACACAGGAGATGGAGGTGCACAGTAGGGAAAGGAGGAAACCCCCACAGGAGGATTTCATCCAATCGGAATGAGTGGTGTGAGATTGGAGTGTTCGATTGGGTCTTAAAAGATGCATGGCCAGGCCCCTACTCCAAATCTTAGGCAACACAGCTGTTCATTGTTGCTGTCAGGAGGGCTTGCAGTTAGCGACCCTGGAAGGAGTGGGGGCTTGCAGTTGGTGGCCCTGAAGATGGGGAGAAGTTTTTCAGCTAGGGAGAGACTCTTAATAGTCAGGCCTACAGGAGCTGGAGCGCAGTTAGGGAAAGGAGAAATTGTCCCACAGGAGGATTTTGTCCAGTGAGGATGAGTGGCATGAGATTGGAGTGTGCGGCCAGGCCTTAAAACATGTACAGCCAGGTACTCCAAATCTTGGGCAACACAGCTGTTCACTGTTGCTGGTGGGGGTCTCGCAGTTAGCGGCCCTGGATGGAGTAAGGGCTTGCAGTCGGCAGCCCTGAAGATGGGGAGAGGTTTTTTTGTCCCACCCGCCTTCCCCAACCCCGACCACTACTAAATGCGGAAGGTGGTAGGAGCCTGCAGTCTGGCAGACTGTGGTTGGTTGGAGGAAGCTGGGCCATAGGTTCAATCAAAAGGGGGCATTCACATTGAAGAGAGTGGTCTGAATTGCAGCATCCAGGGAAGGGAGGCACGCCTGGTAAAGTGGCATTACTCTCCCTTTTTCTACTTAACCTTTAAGGCCTTGGGAGACTTCATAAAAGTTTGTTGGATTGAAACTGAGACATTGAGGATTCCTCAATTAGTAGCAAATTGATAACTTCTGGGAAATTGTTGGACTTAAACTGCCTGTTGGCTGGCTATACTAGAGTTTCAAGTTTGTGTTTTAACCTGCCATGCAGGTCTTAACAAGGCTGGTTACACTAGACATTCAAGTTTGTGTGTAAACTGTCATGCTATTTGGGGTTAAACACTGTCATGGTTAGCTTCTAGATCTATGATTGGATGCTGTGCACTGAGAAGACCAGCCCCTGTGGAGATGGTCAGGTACCGCCCATTACGGAATGTTACTCCACAAGGTCTAGCGGTGGTCCTTGACCTGTCATCCTTCGGTTCGGTGAGCAATAGCCCAGAAGCATTGGTGCTGGCCTATAATAAGGCCGTCATGACGGCTCTGGATTCTATTGCTCCTGTTCGTGAGCCCCCTATCCCTTCACACAGAGCCCCATGGTTTGATGGGACCTTGAGGAGATGCGGAGACAGGGGCGAAGGTTGAGCGTCATGGCGCAGGTCCGCCCTGGATGCGACCACTCTAGAGTGATGGAACATTATGTTAGCTATCAATCTGCAATCACCCATAAGAAGGCAGAATTCCTGTCCAGGAGATTGCAGTTGCTCGAATCGACCGGCTCAGCTGTTCGAACTGTAGACAGACTGTACAGCCCAGCCTGCCTGCATGTTCAGAAAGCTTTTTCAGCAAGCAGAGTGCGATGACTTGCGCTATACTTTGCAACTAAAGTGGCCGACATCAAAGTGAACCTGGGTCCGGTAACCTCTATGGGTGATGCTCTTGGACAGCATGAGATGACAGTGCCTCATTTCTCCTGCAGTTCCTTTCGACGACCTGAGTTCGTGGACACATTATGAGGATCATCCATTCTGATCGTCCCACAAGTTGTGGTTTTGGATCGGTCCAACTCCCTCATTTTGGGTTGTTTGATATCATCGGTCCGGTCCTGGTGCAAATAGTCTGGTGCTCCTTGGAATTAGGTGAGTTTCCCTGCTCCTTGAAAGAGGCAGTGGTGACTCCTCTTTTGAAGAAAGCTTCCTTGGACCCGGACTGTTTTTCTAATTATTGGCCTATCTCTAACCTCCCTTTATTGGGAAGGTTATTGAGAAGTAAATAGCAGTTCAACTGGATGACCATTTAACCATCCATAATGTCTGAATCCTTTCAGTCGGGCTTCCGTAAAGACACAGCACCGAGACTCAGCTGGTTGGTGTTAAATGATCTTCTGATGGCGAGGATCAGAAGAGATGTTTCCATTCTTGCTCTTCTTGATCTCTCTGCAGCCTTTGACACTGTGGACCACATGGTGTTGTTAGCTCACTAGAAGAATCTGTGGAATATCTGGAACCGTATTGCAATGGTTCACGTCATTCCTTACCGGGAGATCGCAGAGAGTTGTGTCGGGGATTTTTTCCTCTGACCCAATTTCTTTGTTGTGTGGAGTGCCCCAGGGATCCGTGCTGTCACCCATGTTGTTTGCAGTGTATATGCTGCCCCTCGGAGGTATCATTAGACAATATGGGCTGAGGTTTCACTGCTATGCTGATGATACCCAGCTCTATCTGTCTTTTGCACCCGACCAGGATGGAGCTCTCTCGGTGTTTAACAACTGTCTGGGGGAGATCCAAGACTGGATGGATTCTAGTTGGCTAAAGTTGAACTCGGAGAAAACAGAGGTGCTGGTAGTGGACCCAGGAAGTCGGATGGCGAGGCCGGGTATGATGCACCATCTGGAATTGTCCTGGTGGAGTATCTCTGCCGTCCTCAGAATGGGTGCGTAGCCTTGGGTTTATTCTTGATGACAGGCTGACTCTTAAAGCTCAGGTGTCAGCCGTTGTCAAGATTTCCTTTTATCATCTTAGAAATATTGCCAGGGTTAGGCACCTTGTTCCGTCCGACTCCCTGCCTACTCTGGTTCACGCTTTTGTATCCTCACGCTTGGACTATTGCAACGCCCTGTACTTTGGGCTTTCTGGGGTTGAAATCCGTCACCTACAGCTGGTGCAGAACGCTGCAGCCCGGTATTGACTGGGACAAGTAGGTCCTGTCATATCACTCCCAAGCGCGCGAACTGCACTGGCTTCCGTAGCGGTGATGGATCACCTTTAAAGTCATTTTACTGACTTTTAAGAGCCCTTCACAATCAGGGTCCAGCCTATCTGAAAGACCTCCTGGTTCCTTACTGCCCTGACCGATTACTCCACTCGGCCGACATGGGGTTGTGAGATCCCAAGTGAGTTTAAAATCTTCCGGCAGCAGGCGTTTTGCATACTGCACCCACTCTTTGAACCTCTACCATGTCGGTTACGGCAGTGCACCTCCGTGGAGCTTTTTAAGAGAGATCTGAAAACTTATCTGTGGAATATGGCTTTTTTAGATAATTAAGTTATTTATTAATGTTTGGATTTTATTATAAATATTCTATTTTGTTGGTATGCTGATTTTTATGTACATGTTCTGTTTTTATGTAGTGTTTTGAATTGTTTTTAAAATTGTTCAGCACCTTGATATATTGAAAGGTGCTATAAAATAAAATTATTATTATTATTATTAATTAACCAAAAGCGAATGAGAATTGGACTAGGGGAGTGAACTCTGGGAGTGAGGCTGCAAGCTTTGGTGCAGTCGGGTTTAGGGGATTGTTAATTTATTTTTGGGCCTATCTGGGCTTTGATGTGTGGTCAGTTTTCTACTATGTCTGTAAGGGCAGTCTTTATTTGGCAGCTGGCCCAATGGGCAGTCTTTATTTTGTAGCTGGCCCAATGGGCATAGGTAGAGGGTTCAGATGTGATCTGGAACTATTAGGACAATTGGGGATGGGGAGGCTGAATGGGAGAGAATGATGAGGCAGGGTCCACAAAGCATGAGGACTGGTATCTTTTGAAGGGTAGTGGGGTGCATAGGGTGTGGGTCAGCCATAGTGCTAGCCCTGGTCTGGAGGATAGGGGGTTGTGTGGTGTGTCAATGGTTGGCACATCTCAGGGAAGAGGTCAAGTGGCTAAGATGGGTGTTGGGGGGAAGGGTGGTGAAAAGGAGGGTGGCTCTGTGGGGGGGATTGGGGGCAGTAGGAGTAAAATGGTAAAATGGTAGTGGGTCCAGATGAGGCACCCCAAATGGGAGGGGACAGACAGAGAAGGAAGGCATGAGTGCAGGGACTGTGCTATTAAAATGGGGTGTGGGAGTGAACTCTCGAGGAGGAGGGGCACCATGGGGCATGGACTGGGGTGACCCTGGGCAAAATAAGGACCAGGGACTGGCATGAGGTTAGGAGAAATAAGAAACAGGGGCTAGCAAGAGGGTAAGAGAAGAGCACTGGGGTATGGGCAAAGGGAACTGATAGGGGTGTGAGACAGCAGGGAGGCTGGACAAATGGCATAGAGCATAATAACAGCTCACACCCTGACACTGACATGTGAGGGAGGAGAATATGGAGAGGTGGAGGCTCTTCTGGAGGCAGGTAAGCGGGATGGAAATGAGTTCAGCAGGCATAGGAGGGGAGGAGATATTCTCAGGCATAGAGTCTCTGGGGGGACAGGATACAGAGGATGCACAATTGCCAGCAGGAGAAAGAGGAGTCAGGTCACAGTGGAGAAGGAAGGGGATGGCAAGAAAGGGGTAACTCAGGTTAGGAGGCCGGGAGAGGGAGAGGGACCTAGTAAAGGAAGTAGGTATGTACTGAGGGACAAGATCATGCAGGAAGAAGAGAGGCAGGTATGGAGGAGGGAGGGAAGGGTGGGCCAGTGTATTCCCCGGTGGGGTGGGGGGTCCAATGATCCTGGGAAAATACTGAGTTGGGTCTGGGTGCAGTAGGAGGAGGGAAGTGGTGATAGAGGACAGGTCCAGGAGGAAAAGAGCAGGGGACAGGGAGGCCCATTCTCTTGAGGGAGATATGGGGTTAGTCCAGGGCATGGCAGGGGAAAGGAAAGTGGCTGAGGTGGACAGGTCAGTGAGGAGGAAGACCCTGGGGCAGGGGGGGGCCCTTACTCCTGGAAGAAAAATGGGATTGGACCAGAGTGCTATAGCAGGAAAATAAGAGGACAGGGATGTCAGGTCAGTGAGAGATAAGGGTTGGAGTGGGAGGGACAGATCGGAATTAGGCATGAGGGGGTGGGGATGTGCATGTTAATGTATAGGAGGGGACAAATGGGATAGTGAGTAGGCTTAGGGACAAGGATGTGGTAAGAGTGCTTCTCCTGGGGGACTCCATGATTAGGGGGATCAGGTGGAGAGAGAGGGGGGGACTTCCTGTGGTGTTAAGTCCAGGAGTACATCTGGCTTGATGGTGCATCATGCAAAACATCTGGTCTATTCTCTAGTGCAGGAGTGTGGTGGGACCCCTGGCATATTAGCGTGCCTGGGTACAAATGACATAGATGGAAACAGTGAACTGGAGATTTAAGCTCAGTTTAGGAGCGGCCAAGATTTGTCAGAATGTGGGTTGCTCAGTCTCCTTCTTGGAGATACTATCGGTGCCTAGGGCCAGTGTGGAAAACAAAATAAGGGATGTAAATGTATGGCTTGTGTGAATGGTGTGAGGCAAGGGGTATGGGTGGGTGGGGACTGGGGTGCAACCTGGGAGGACAAGAGAATTGTATACAATTGACAGGTTCCACCTTAGCTCAGAGGGAAAAGAAGTCCTGAAGCTTAGACTGGTAGAACTCATCCACTCCAGGTGGAGTTTGAACTTGTTGGGGGAGGAAGGGGTGCCCTGGCAGGCAGGCCAGGCCAGGAAGGTACAGGTGCAGGGGATGGGCACAGTGCATAATCACCTGATAGTGCATGAGGGGTCCTTAGAGGCAGGAACAGGAGACCTCAGGGCAGGGGGGCAGGGAGCATGTTGGAGGGTGGTCCTGATTAATGCCAGGAGCATGGGAAACAAGATACCAGAGCTTATTGCCCCATCCCCTCCATTTAACCTAACAACTTAATTGTCTTTAGGGATTAGCCTTTGGTGCTGAATCTGGAGCCCCAATGACTTCCCACAAACTTCAGCTCCCCCCTCCCTTCTGTAGCTCACACCCTGGGCATTGTTCTAAGAAACCAGACCCTTGCTGGCGCTCCTCTGAGGTGCCTACTAAATGCCTTGTTTACTTTTGCCCTCCAGGGTCCTGATCGTGTGGGGCTCCGCTGCTGCAATTTCACCAGAACTGGCAGGGAAGATCTACAGAGGCTTTTGGGAAGCTGCCCAGATGCCACCCACCCTGCTCTACCTAAAGCCAGGTACTCTGAAGCCATAATTTGAACCTCCTGCCAGCCCATGCTAATACGGCCACAGTGGAGCATTGCAATTGGATGAGTCTCCTTGCTGTGCCTTGTGGATTGGCCCGCTCCTAAAGTCGTGCTTTTGGCACTGTTTCCAAAATGGAAAAAAAAAATTAAAAAACATTTAATTTTCTGAACTGCATTTAAGACCGGCACTATAGGTGTCTGTTAATCCCTCAGGGGTAATATTTCCCACCCACCTACCCCAACCGCTATTAAATAGCACTCCTCCCCCACAACAAGGTTACATTTCTAAGCCACTCCCTGGCACACTGTACTTCTGCCCACCCCTTAAAGATATCATCTCCTTAAAGCCACTTTTCTCAGCTCTCCTCTTCTGTGTGTATACTGCACCATTTATTACTGCTCTCTTCTTTTTCTTTCTCTTTCTTATCATCTCATGTAGGTATTCAGCGACTGCTTCATCTATCTATTTCTTCCTCTATCTATTTATTTATTTATTTAGCTTTTGTTGACTGGGTAAGTGCACTAGACAAATCCTACCTATTTTCAGGCACGATCCGGGGGAGGGGGGAATACAGATGAATGCCAACTGACCTTGAACCAGATTAAGCTGCTGGTGGTATTTTTAGTGAATGAGAGAAATTTGGCCAGGACACCAGGGAAATTCCCCTACTCTGTGTAGGTGGAGCCTATGCTACTGGCTGCAAGATGGCCAGTGTGCACGAATCCCTGGAGGAGATGGACGTAGGAAGTACAGGGGAGTGGGCCTCCTCTCCAGTGCTTGAAGCTTCAGAGGCCTTAGATGAGGAACTAGTTATTGCTGACAATTGTACTAGTACCATCATAGAAGCTACTGCCGTTGAAAGATTGCTGTCAGAAAGCAATAATGAGGTTACCGGTTCGTTTGTGGAGAAATACTTTCTTTCTGCTCTGGAAAATAAACTAGCGGCGCTACTGCTACGAATACAGCAGTTGGATACCAAAATAGTGGCATGTTCTAAGACGACTAAGGAGTCAGCTTTACCTGGAGACGCTGCAGTAGGAAAGCCCCCAGCTGACGCCGAAGGGGCGACGAACTCAGTGCTCACTTCCGCATTAGCGGCTGATTCTGTAGAGGCTGGCAGTTTTCTGACTCACATCTCGGTGTGCCTACAGCCTGAGACGAGTACCACTTCATTCTGACCAAGTGCTAAATAGTAATGCTATTCCAGGACTCAGCGAGGAAGCCGCGTTACTTGACCGAGCCACGACGTCAATACAACAGGCTAAGGATGCAGAGGTATTTTTTTTTTCTGCTGACAAAGCTCCTGGATGGAGCTAGCGAGGTGGGGTATCTGTTAAGGGTGCAAAAACTTCCACTAAAACTTTGACTAAACCTCCTCTTACATCGTCTTGGTCTCTGGATAATGCCCTTGAAAATACTGGTTGGGAGAAAGAGGAAGGGGGTGTTTGGACTCCAGACTCCCAAGACCCCACGTATTTAAAATTGCTGCAGAACGCAACTACTATTGCAACATCTGGCACTTCTTTGAGCTCCAACGAACCCCGGGGTGCTCATTTAAACGGTGAACTTTTGAATTCCAATCCAACTACTGTATGTACTGATAATAGTGTTGGGAATTTTTCTGTTAATCCCCTGTTGCCTCAGTTTAATAGAGAGGATAATAAGATTCATAGGGATGTGTCCCCTGTTCTACCCCCGGGAGGCACTGTTGATTTATGTTCTATAACTAATTCAGTACTGCAAATCCATGGACGGACTCACATAGGTAAACCTGATGGGTTTAAATTGGCGGACTTATTTAATTCTAAAGGTGAACCAGCCCCTAGGCGTAATGCAGTTCGATTACTTTATAAGGGTGGGTTAGAGGAACCCCCGGATCGAGCATATATTGCAAAAAAATTGCTTAAAGGGTCCATGAAATTTTTTGCTCCGGAAATATTTGCTTTAATTAGTATTGGTAATTCCAATTACGACATTAGTTTTAAACAGGTCTCTGGTTTGGATAAATTTTGGGCTCAGTATGCTACACTTCAGACTTCTCCCCTCTGGTCACCTTTTCAGGCTATCCCATTGACTAAACCTGCTGTTAGGAATATTACAATTATTTTTAAGAATGAAGGGGTTAATGTGGAGGATATCCTATTCTGGTTAAATAAAAGGTGTGAGGTGCTTAATAGACCTACTCCTGTGTTAGATAGTGAGCAAATTTGGGATGGTAGCTGGAGAGTCAGAGTTAAATTATGTTCAACTAATACTGGACCTAAACACTTACCTAGTTTTTTTTTATTTGGGTAAGGACAAAGGTCTTATTTATTATGCTGGTCAGCCTAAATCATGCTTTAAGTGTGGTTCACGTACACACCTAAGTTCGGCTTGTGACATTATGAAGTGTAGCCATTGTTTTGAGTTTGGCCATTCCTCTAGTGCCTGCTCTAATCCCTTTAAATATAATTTATGTGATGGCACCGGCCATGCTTATGGCCGTTGTCCATGGGCGTCCCATAATAGAATTGACTGTCCTTCACATGATGGCAATTACTATTGCACAACAAATGTAAAGCAAAAAAGCTGCTGCTCGTGACTTGGAAAAGATACTATTGCTGTAGTACAAAGGACCCTTTAGTGTTGGGTCTTGAGAATCCTGATTTGTCCTCTGAAATAATTACCCCTGCTGAAGAAGTTCCCCACTATCTCTGATACCCCTTAAAAGCTTGCTGTAAGTAATAGGCCAGATATTGAGATGCCCCTCCTCCCTCCCTTACAACCAGTTTCGATCTAGATTCCTCTGGGTTTCTCCAAGTTACCCATAAAGGACTAGGAAAGGTCAAGCAGTGGTCAGTCGTGGTAAGAGATGAGTAGCTCGTACCTGGCAATCTACTAATAAATTTGCCATTCTAGCTGCTGATTTTTTCAGATAAGGACTCTGAGGGGATGATACAGACACCTCCTCCATTCGGTCCTGTCCTGATAATGAAAGTAGCAAAGAATTAGATCCTATAGCCAAGCGAACTAGACAAAGCCAAAGGAGTAAATCTCCTACTGGCACTTAAAATGGCCTTCTTTTCTATTTGTTCCCTTAACGTAAATAGTATCAAAGGTCAAAAGAGATTAGGGGGTATTTTTTTGACTATTAAAGCCCTTAATTGTGATATTGTTTGTTTGGTAGATACCAGGCTTAAAACCCATAATGAGCTACAACAGGCCTCAAAGGCCAGGACTAATGGGCCTTCCTTTTGGTCCCCTGGCCCTGACACTTGTGATGGCATAGGTATTTTATTTTCAAATCCAAATTTTCATGTCTCTAGATTAGTGGATATTTTGCCAGGGAGAGCATTGCTGTTAGACTTTACATATTTTTTGGAGCGTTTTTGCCTTGTTGTGGTTTATGCTCCACAATCCAAAGCTCAACGGGTCTCTCTTTTTAATTTAATTAGACCCTTTTTACATACTTCTAGATTACTCCTTTGGGTAGGTGATTTTAATTGTGGCCTGCAACAGGAGGACAGGGGTTTAAAAACTCCCAAAATGTTCTGTGATTCTGTGGCCCTTAAGGATATTGTAACCACTGCCCAGCTTAATGATGCCTATAGGCATTGTCATGCTAAGGGAGGTTTTACTTTTTTTAAAGGGCCCTTGCGGACTCGTATAGATTTTATATTTTTGTCCAAAATCTTACGAATCCTTTCTTGCCACACTGTTGGGGTAGAGTTTTCAGATCATGCTGCCCTGTGTGCATCATTTTCATGGGAATCTGCACCGCGTTGTAAAAAAAACCATTGGCGTTTTAATGATTCCTTTTGGAGGATCCCTCTTTTTTGAAATTATGGCATAAAGAATGGGCAGCCAGGTTATCTGTCGTGGAATTTTATGATACAGTCGCTGACTGGTGGGAAGATTCAAAATCCTGATGGAAACAAATCTTTCAGACTAAGGCTGCTGCTTCTCAAAGTAAGAAATATTTGAAATATTTATCTCTTAGGCAGCAGTTACAGCATTTGATTTCACTAGCTGATACTACACGACATGATTATAGCAATCAAATTTCTGTTATCTGTGCTCAGATGAGGGAATTGCAGTATGATAGGCTAGTACATTAGGACAAGAAGCCAGATTTGGGACCAAATAGATAAAAGGGATTGGATCCCTTTAATGCATGTAAAAATCATGTTAATTCCAAATTAATTCAGTGTCTGAGGTCTCCCTCCGTAAATTGGTTACATCACGAATCCTTGGTAAAATTGTTAGAACATGTTTTTTAACATGTTGGTAACAAGCCAGACTCTGAGTCCGCCAGAATCTTTTTGAAGTCCCTGCATCTCCCCCAACTTTCTTGTTCTGATCAAGAGATGCTACAGGCTAATATTACAGAGGTTGAAGTTATACAGGCTATTGATAAACTGTGTTTACAATCTGCTCCTGGTTCTGATGGCCTCACGGCAAGATTTTTTAAAACTTTTTCGTCTAAATTGGCCCCGACCTTAACTTTGTTATATAATGAGATTTTGACCTCTGGTGTTTTGACCAAAACAATGAAGGAAGCTTTTTCTAATCTTGATTTTTAAAAGGGCGATGTTATTGATTTAAATAATTGGAGACCACTTAGTCTATTAAATGTTGATTATAAAATATTAGCTAAATTCTTTTAATTAGATTGCTAAAGGTTGCATCCTTTTAAGTCCTTTTCAGACTTGTGGTATTCCTGACAGGTACCAGCACGATAATTTAATCTTACTACGGGAATTGTTTGTGCTGGGGGATAGGAAAATTGTGTCTGGATGGGTTTTGGGTATAGATCAAAGAAAAAAGCTTGACAGAGTACTTCATGAATTTTGTTCTCTGTGTTACAAGCTTTTGATTTCCAGTTAAGTTTCTTTTCTGGATCCAGACGTTGTATAAGGATGCCCTTATTATCCCTAATGTTAATGGTTGGTTAGGAATTCAGTTTTACTTGTTCGTGGGTTAGGCAGGGATGCCTTTAAGCCCGATTCTTTATGACTTTTATATTGACACATTGATACGAGCTATACTACTTTGCCCTCAGATTATTGGATTGAAGGAGCTCCTCTTCACCTCATGATCAAATTGTTAGCTTATGCTGATGATTTTGTCATGGTGGTGGATAAAAATTCTAAGGAAGAAGCCCTGGTTCAGGTCCTTCAGACCTTTTCATCTGTTTCTGGTTCGAAAGTTAATTTCGATAAAAGTATGGTTATACCATTAGGTCACACCTCTCCTCATTGAATGGCACTTATGCTGGGATTCCTATAAAATTGATTTTTAAATATTTAGGGTTTTTTTGGGGTCAGGTGACATGCCTTCTGATAACTGGCTTATTGCTCTAAAAAGGCTGAAGGTTTGATTGCAAGTTGGAAATCTGCTTTGATTGGCAAGAAAAGAGAGTAGTTCTGCTCAAAAACTTGGTGATACCAATTTTTTTGTATCTTAGCTATGTTTTTCCACCTCCTCTTGTGCTTTTTACTAAATTATATGGGGTGTTTTTTCAGGGGTTTTGGGGGTCTCGGCTCAACTCAATCAAGCGGAACATAACATATAGACCCATTCGAGAGGGTGGGCTAACATGATCCATCCTATCGGTTTTTTCTATAGTTTATTTTTAGTTATAATTTTAGTAAGGCTATTAAACCTGGGAAACTATTTGGAAACCATACTTCATGTTATGGTTTTCATCCTGCCTAGTTAATGGAACCCTGAACAAAAGAATTTCTTTTCTCGTTCCTTAACCATTCAGTATATGGAAAGAAGGTTTTAAAATGGTCTTATCTTGGGTTTCTCCCACAAGATTTTTTATTTAACCAGGAAAATGATATAGAGAAGATCTGGAGGGGTGAGGCTCTGGATACGGTTTTTTCTCAGCTGTCCTGCAAATCGTATTGCTTGGGTTATTCAACAGCTTAGTAATCCGCGTCTTCCCCTTATGTTTGGGATATGGTATGGCTAAGTAATTCACGGTAAACTGGGAGTTAAAGGAAATCATAAACACAAGGCTTTAAATGCACGTTTCTGTCCCAGAGAGTCCTGCCACAAAGTTTTTGAAACCCAACAACATTTGTTTCTTGACTGTCCTTTTTCTGGAGATATATGGTGTATTTTAGTTGATCTATGGTCTGAACCTTTATTTCTTCATTTAACCTATGATCAGATTATGTTTTGTACTAATGATATTTTAAACACCAAGGCCTGGATATTCAAACTGCGCTGAAAACTGGCGCAACAGTAGGACCAAGCGCAAACCAGTTGCGCAAATGCGCAACAGGTGCGATATTCAAACATGGAGCAGAGCAAATTGCGCAAGCAACCAATGTCTCAATATCGCACATACTGCGCCATCGCGCAACCAGGAAGGAGAAGCTGAGCCAAAATGCTGCGCTATGGCGCAACCATGGAAGCTCAGCTGAGCATTCAAACTGCCATAGTGCAAGCACTGCCCCCCCAGAGCAATGGAACTGCACATCCAGGAGGCAGGCTGGGGCCCCGCCCAGCCATGCCACACATGGGCACAGGAGACACACTGCAGAACCCACACCACGGCCACCCCAAGCACAGCATCACTGGGGTGGGACAGATGATCCATGCCCATGGGGACAAGCCAACAATGCATAGCAGAGCCATGACACCCCAGCACAGCCACTGGCAGGCAGGGGTGCCTTTTTTTGAGGGTTGACAACCACAGTGCACATCAGCCCCCGTACAGCACACACGTGCACCGTGATCCAAGACACAGCTCATGTGCAGTGACTGGCACTGCAGGAAGCTGTATGCATCCCCTGCACACATCAACCCCATGCTGCAGAGAAGCATACCAGCCAGACCCACCCTGGCACCCAGCAGTGGGTGGCAGCAGGCAACAAGACAACAGAAAGTCAATGCCATGCTGGTGATACCTCCCATTGACACACACAAAACACACATATACCCAGGACCATACCAGCCCAGATGGCATGTACACCCTGCAACGGAGCACCATAGCCAGTTGCAAATCAGAGACCAACACAACAGTCGTATCAAAATAGAAATGTATATTTAAAGATCAACATATAAACATAAACAGGTGAAACTATGTACAAGTGGGAGGACGGGTAAAGGCAGGGGTGTTCAAGGGAGGATCAAAAACCTGGAGAGGAAGGCAGGGTGATAGGGATGGGAGAGTGGGAAGGAATGTGGCCTATGGCTCAGCTGGCTGCCGGTCTCCCTCTGCTGGTGTCCCGTCCTGTGCCTCCACCTCCTGGAACCATGGCGCTGTGTGGCCTGCAGTATCGCCTGGTTCTCCTGTGACACCTGGGTGAGGTGCGAATACCCTCAAACCTCCTGAGTACCTCGGGAGCCTAGGAAAATGGGAACACAGTCAATGGCTGAGACTGACCACAACCCTGAACACCACCCAACCTGCAAGCCATATAGCAATATTTCCGCGCACCTGTGATGGCACCCCACAGTGAATCATGCACATAGCCATCACAAACAGGCGGCACCAGCTATCTTTCACCACCCACACACACTGCCCGTCGTCACAGTACAAACTAGGCTGGCAAGTGATGTGGCAAAGTGGTCGCGATGCAGAGCCACAGCTATGTGCCCAGTGCATCCTGGACCACCTGTGATGCATACAGGCGTGCCGTGATGCTGCACTGTGATGCAAGGTCACCTGTGTCATGCCTACATACATGGATACATAGTTAATGTGTCGGCGAATAAGGGCCTATAGGACACCCAGTCTGTCCATTTGACCTTATGCACGTTCACTCTGTTGTGTCTATAAAGTCAGTTCCCCTCACCCTGACCTCCAAATTCCTTTATGACTAACCCATGCATTCATAAATCCTGTGACCAAGTCAGCCCCCACCACTTCCTCTGGCGGTGTTCACTTATCCACCACCATCTGTGAAAAATACTTTCTCATGTTTCCTCTTAAACGACCCCCACTCAACTGCATCCCATGCCCACTAGTCCTGGAACATCCTTTACGCTTACAAATATTGTTTTCCTGCACTCTGTTTCCCCTGTAGGATACTTGTATGTCCCATCATATCCCACCCTCCTCCCTCCAGGAGTACATATTCAGTTCTGTCAACTTGTCTGCATAGGACTTGTGATGCAATCCATGCACCATCCATGTAGCCCTCCTCTGAACCCTCCACCCAGTCCATGCCCATACGCAGGTATGGTCTCCGGAACTGTACACTGTACTCAGTGTGGGGACTCACTAGTGTTTTGTATAGTGGAACTATGACCTCCCCTTTGGTTGTGTCCGCATGGCTGGTGGTCTTCCCCCAGCATGCAATAGCATCCATGAAGTAATGATACTCACACTCCTCCAGCAGCTGGGTCTGACACTGCTGCTGCTGCTGCTAATACAACACCCCTGGCACCAGGGGCTGGCATGGCCCACATCACCCTGGTCCTGTGTCCTCACAATCCGGCCTGTGGGAGACATATGTTGAGACAAACATCAGTGTGACTCAAAAGCAGAGTGCCCCCTGCCCCAGTGAGAGTGCCTGCCCACACAGCCATAACCATCCATCGCACAGCTGCACACACTGACACACCTATGCACAGCCACCCAAGCACACACACACCTACAGAGAATATAGGTGCATAGATGGTACACTCACCTGGCCTAGGCACCACGCCCCGCCTGGCATGTGAGGCGCATGGCCCGGCAACAGTTCCAGCTCCCTCCGGGAGGTCACTGTGCAGTGCGGCACTGCTCAACAGACCGGCCCGACCAGTGACCTCCACCAGGTCAGTGGCCACTTGCTGCCACTCATGGGTCCTAGGCATGGTGAGGGGCCTCACCATACAGTGCCTCACAGTGGGGCTTCCACCAGGGCCTGGGTTGGCCACATTCAAGCTGGCTCCAGGACACCGCCCTCCTCCTAGCCATGGCACCAACTTTACAGCAGGCAATATGGCGCCCGCTGCGCAGTACCCGTGGAGTTGTTGCGCAATGAACCAGCACAGGCTCAATCGCTGTTAGAACAACGCAGTCACTTCATGGCGCTGTCACCAGACAGCACAATAGGGCGATACATGGCATGTCAACAGCGCCAGGGGTCAGAGGGCATACACAAGGTCACGGCAATGATGCAAGGCTACGCACAGCACCATAAGGCGTATAGGCATCCTCGCTGACTGCCAAGCAGAGCACCAGTGCCACAGTGGACTGTCGGCAGAAGTGCCTACAGCGCCATATATGGTGCCCAGTGCTGTGGCGCCACTGGCACAATGGTGGCCGTAGCCTGGATAGCCTGTGCGCTCAGCGGTCTGCAGCACGATCGGCGCGTAAGTAACCTGTCTGGGCATGCGCATGTAGTGTAACACGAGCCACAAACATGCGCCATCGGCTCAGCGGACCTTCCGTGTGCGCTAGCGCAAATACGCGATATTCAGACATATGCAAATCATTGATCAGCCATTCAAAGGCGCGTTAAGCGATTAGCATGTCATTAAAGTTCGCACACCTCATTTGCATGTGTTGCGCTATAAAAGTGCGACAGTGGGTTGTGCCGGCCAGATTTAGTTGACTGCAGGTGAGAGGTGAGTTACATGCTGTGTGATGCTCAGGACAATGCTCATGGGCAGGGGTGCTGGAGGATGATAAAGGTTGAGGGCTGAGCATGAAAAGAGGCACTTAGAAAGGGACAAGGCACCCTTTCTATCAGTATCTGCCATGCGGAGAGGAGGCGGGGGGGCTACTGCCCCGGACGGCTGGCCTTATGTCATGAGAAATGCTGTGGACTGCACAGTGATGACGGTGTCACTTCCACCCATACAGATCACCATGACTGACCAGAGCCAGGCTGAGGCGTGGGCGGGCGGGCGTAGGAGGCGAACTTCACCACAGCAGAGACCGAGGCCCTCTTCCAGGCCTACCTGGAGGATGAGCCAGTATTAAGGTGGACGGAGGGCACCTCGGGCGTGCAGCTGCATGGGAGGTAGCTCGGGCTGTCAACTGCACGGAAGCCAGCGCTCCGTGCAGGAATGCTGAAGGATGGGGACTGACCGCGGGAGGCTGAAGGAGAAGGTGGCAGCCTTCAGGGTGGCGACGATGCTGGCACTGGTGGGGGCCCACCAGTGGTGTTGCAGCCACCCCTACAGAGGAGACACTGGTCGTGGCCATGCAGCTAGAGTGCCATTGCAGTCGTTCCAGGTGGAGATTCCAGACAGGTGGAAGCCCATCACTGCACGGTATGACATGGTGATGTTGTTGGGGCTGTTGTTCATGCACTCACATGTACTCTCTTTCTGTTACAGATCCTGTTCATCTGCAGGAGATGGTGGTGATGATGGGTCCAGACAGTGAGGCAGACCTGCTGGGCGTGGAGGAGGGACCATCCACCTCCACCACCCAACCTGCCAGGCACTGCCAGCAACATGCAGGCTGGGCCAACAACTCCGGCGTCAGTGATACGGGTGCAGGGGTGCACAGCCTGTGTGTCACAGCAGTCTGGCATGCAGGGTACCCAGCGTGCTGTGCCTATGGCAGTGTACGCACCTGCACCATTGATGATAACAGGCCTGCAATGGCCAGTGATAGGTGTGTGTCCCTAACGGACACATGGCAGGCCAGCATGTGCCCTGGGCCTTCCTGGTTCACACCTGTGTACCAGCATGCTGACGGCTGATCCCAGGCTGTGCCTGTCAGCACGGTGGGGCAGCATGCGGTGGCTGTGCAGGTGTCTGGCACTGTTGACAGGCGGAGGTGGAACAGGTGGACCTGGGGGCTCAGCAGTTGGACGGCGGCAGCAGTTGCACACCAGGTCTGGGGAGACAGTGTCAGAACAGTGGCACATGTCCACACGCCCTGATCCGCCCATACCTGGTCCTGGCGAGACAGCGCCCACCCTCAGGGGTGCTGTGCACCAAGGACCCGTCCACCTCCGTGGAGGTGGCGATGCCATTGGGCACAGTACCCATTGGATCGCACACCACCTGCTGCAGGAGTCGGTACAGCTGCAGAGGCGGGTTGCAAGGTCCGTGGAGGCACTGTCTGTGTCCGTGAGGCGGCTATAGCAGGGGTGTGCTCAGGACCGAGCGAGCTAGTCCTTATGCGGACGGATGTGACCACTGCCATTGACAGGCTGACCCAGGCAGTGGTCTCTGTGGTGAGCACAGTGCCACACTGTCAGGTGCCCCTGTACCACACACACACAGTCGCACTCCACTCCCGTTCCTGGCGTCGTGTGACACCAGGCCTGTCGAGCCGGGTTCTGCTGTGGGCATCCAGGCACCCGGTGCAAGTTGTTTGGCAGGATGCAGACCCCTGTGCGGGCATGGTCGCGATTGCGCACTGGGACCCTGGTGGTGCACCAAGCGCCACCCGATGTAACCCCTGCTCAGCCTGCCAGTGCTGCTGAGCCGCGGCGGGCGCCCATGCATCCGTGGTGGCCGTGGGACAGTGCTACCTGACTGAGCTGTCTCCCAATGCAGGCCCTGTCTGGTGCTGCCCTGTGTGCAATGTGTGTCATGGTGGGCAGTGCACTGCTGGGTGCTTTGCTCACCAAGCTGACACGCGGACCACCTGCACACTCTCCCAACTGCTGTCCACAGGTGGTGTGCATGATGATGCCTGCATTGCACTGTACACCAAGGTGCAAGGTTGCCCAGGTCCTGACACCACGTGCATTGGACAGTCCAGGTGGTGGGGGTGGTTGGTGGTGCTGTGTGTTGGCAATGTCATTTCCGCAGTGCTGTGCTGCTGCCCCTGTATGCTGCCTGGTGTGTGTGTGTCCATATGGTGCTCACCCCTCTCTGATGGTGTGTTGGTATGCCTGGACCCTTCAACTCCCTAACCTTCATGCAGCGTGTGTTCCCCTGTGTGCCAGTGGTTTAGCATGAACAGTGTTGCCTGCACATGTCCCCTTGACTTACCTGTGTTGGGCGTAGTGCTCTTCTGCAATGGTGTCCCGGTGCAGCTGGGCCTGCCAGGTCAGTCGGGGTCCCTCCGTCCTAGAGGGAGCTGCTCATCACCCACATCACAGGCGCCACTGGTGTCCCCATCGCTGTCCCCTCTTGGACCTGTCGGCTATCCATGGTCTTTGGCCATGTTGTGCAGGATACAACAGGCCAGGAATATCCACAGGCCTTTTGGGGCTGTACTGTGAGGCTCCGCCCGGAGGTGTCCAGGCATCGGAGCTGCCTTGAGCATCCCAAGCACCCGCTCTATGATATTCGTGTTCTGCGGCATGTGCCTCAGTGAAACCGAGCTGCGCTGGGGTCGTATGACGCCGGTATGGTGTGAGCAGCCAGGGACGGAGTGGGTATCTGCAGTCACCTGTGTGGAGATAGTGGAGATCAGTGTCATGTCAGTTCCATATTGCCCATATCCTTGTGTGCCACTACCATGGCACCTGTGTCATTCCACCCTTGCACAGAGTTTGCATTCCATGCATGTGTACTCACCCACTAGATGACCCGTGGGGATGTTTACTCGAATCGATGGCACAGTGCAGACTGGTGCCATATGAAGGCATCATGTGCTCCACCAGGGTGTGTGGCACAGACATTGATAATCCGCCCAGTGGCATCACACACCACCTGGCAGTTGACACTGGAAAAGCCCTTTTGGTTCCGATAAGCATGGCACGTGGGGCCAGGTGGCGTCGCGAATGGCCACATGGGTGCAGTCTATGGCCCCTAGCATGCCAGGCATATGTGCTACCCTGTGGAACTCCTGCATGTTTGTTGTGCGCTGCGCAGTGCTGGGGAAATGGATGTACTCCGCGGCATGAGGCAGCAGTGCGCTGAGGTGGGTGAGGATGCATGACATGGCCGACGTGTAATGCCTGTGGTGTCCCCTGTCGGCCTCTGGAAGGATGCCCGTGGCGAGCAGGCACATGCAGGCTGTCACCTTGGTCTCCACCGGACAGAGCATGACTCCGTCGTGAGGTGCCTGCATCACATCACTGCACAGCTGGGCGGAAACGTCCTCAGTGTGCCCTGTTCAGGCGGTGCAGGGCACAATCTCGGCGTCTGTGTACAGCTCGGAAGCTGATGCAGACACGATACGCCTGTCCAGGGCATACGCCCGACAGCTCCCTCCGCGCCACCGCCCCCTGCAGCATGGTGTCTCACCCTCATTACAGCTTCCATGTGGAAGCTGACACTGTCCATCTCCTGGCTTCTGCCCCCGCTGCTGTTCCTGTATTGCCCCTGCCCCACTGCTGCTTCCACTGCGGGCACCCCCACTGGCCTCTCTGTCCTCCTGGACCCACTGTCCCTCTCTGCCCTTCCAGCTCCTGTCTCTCTCTCTCTCTCTGTCTCTCTCCCCAGTTTGCGGCCTGGGAGTTCTTGCACCGCTTCCTTGAGCCCTTTTATTTTGGCTCAAATCCGATTCTCTTGCAACTTCGGCTCAGCCACTCTTGCGCATTGTGCAGAGTGTTCGAATATCGCGTGCGCACTTTATGCATGGACCCGCCCCCTTCGGTTGCGCATGCCTTCATTTCCATTGCGCTGTTGCTCAGCATGTTTTCGGTGGCGCAACTGGCCCCTTCTGAATATTGCAGAATGGCGCATTTTTGGAGTTGCGCACGCGCAACCCTGTTGCGCATGGCGCAACCCTTTTGAATATCTGGGCCCAAATATCATATTGATACCTTGTATATTGTTTTCATTGTTATTAGATATTACATATGGCAAGCAAGATGTATGTTAGTTTTACACCAAAAAGTAATAACTGTAAAAGAAGTTATCAGTAATATTTGTCATGCTTTGAGCTCAATTAAGCTGCGTGATTTCCAAACCTTTTCCAGTTCTAAGTTTCACCTATTGTGGCAAAATTGTACCTTCTCTTTTACAGATTGATGATGTTTTGCTTATATTTGTTTGTTTTGTTATATGGCATTAGTTCATATATTGTATAGGATGTTGTTTATTTTTGTAATGAAGCCCAACTTTCTAAATAAAATTCCCCTACTCTTTTCGATAAGTGCCATGGGATCTTTAACATCCACCTGAACTACCACCAATCCAGGCAGATGGGACCTCGGTTTAACGTTTCATCCAAAGATGGCACCTCAGAAATGCAGCACCCCTCTCATGCTGCATTACAGTTTCAGTACTGGGATATTAACCCAAGTGCCAGATGTGGGAACTGAACCCACAGCCCTCTGATCTCTCAGCCTCAGAGACGAGTGTGCTACCTGCTGAGCCACTGGCACTGCTAGGAGTGACGAGTTCTGACCTAGCAATCAATACTCAGCCAGGTGCTACTGCTCCCATCCCCCTTTGGCCACAGCACTGCAGCCAATCTTACAAGGACATTCACAAGGTGCCATTCTCTTCTGACACTTAATACTCCAGTGATGGCACCTCTGCATCCTCCTTATGAACATACTAAATTTGCCAGCAGATAAAGGCCTAGAAGTCTATCAAGTCTGATCAATGTGCAGCTAGCTCCCTTATTCTGCAGCTGCCCTCCCTTCCGCCCTTCCCTACATTGACCCTCCCTTGTCCTGTCCCATCCTCTTTGAAGCAGTCCACTGTTCTACTGGATACCACTTCTGCAGGTAATTCATTCCACCCAGCTACTACCCTCTCTGTAAAAAACTGTCTCCTCATCTCCCTCCTGAACCTTCCACCCTCCGGTCTCATATCATGGCCTCTGGTGTCCCTCCCCTCCCTTACTTTGAACAGCCCCTCTGTACCCATCTTCTTTATTTCTTTCATGTACTTAAAGGTTTCAAACATGTCCCCCCCGGCCCTCCTCTCCTCCAGCGAGTACATGTTCAATTCCCACAGCCTCCTCTCGTATGATAAGTCCCCCAGCCCCTTGATCATCTTTGTCACCCGGTGCTGCAACCCCTCCAGTAACATAATGTCCCTCTTCAGATACAGGTGCCAGTACTGCATGCAGTACTCCTGGTGTGGTCTAACCAATGGCCTATACAGTGGCAGGATCACCTCCTCCCTCCTCGAGGATATACTCCTTGCAGTGGAGACATTGCAATAGACAGGATGGAAGCAGTCCAGAGGAGGGCAACTAAATGGTGCAGGGTCTGCAGCAAAAGCCATATGAAGAGAGACTGAGAGAGCTTAATATGTATACTCTTGATGGAAGGAGGGACAGGGGGGACATGATAGAAACATTTAAGTACCACAAGGGAATCAACAAAGTCCAGGAGGGTAGCATCTTTCAGAAAAAGAGATGTGTAAGAACAAGGGGGCACAATTTAAAGATAGAGGGGATGGCTCAGGGAATAATGTAAGTTTTTTTCTCACAGAGAGAGAGGTGGTGGATACATGGAACAGCCTTCCTGAGGAGGTTGTTGGGTCTAAAACAGTGGAGGAATTCAAACATGCATGGGACAGACACAAGGCAATTATAGTTGGGGTTGCAGGAAGTAGGCTGTTGGTTAACTAGAATCTGCAGCTTATCCAGTAGGTAGGGAAATGGGCAGACTGGGTGGGCCAAGTGGTCCTTATCTGCCATCAAAGTCTATGTTTCTATGTTTCAATGCAACCCAGCATTTTGTTGGCCTTTGTAGCAGCCTTCCTACATTGTGCTGAGTTGTTCATTGACCCTGTAATAAGCACCCCCAGATCCTTCTTCTCCTCCTCTGTCTGGGCTAGCTGCACTCCCCCCAGCTGGTAACTCCTCCTTGGGTTCTTCATCCAAAAATGCAGCACCTTGCACTTTTTGGCATTAAACCCCAGTTGCCAGGTGTCTGACTAGGTTTCAAGCTTTGCCAGATCATCCTGCAACCCCTGCCATCCCCCTAGTTCATCCATCACTGCTCCTACCTTGGTATCATCAGCAAAAAGACTGATCTTCTTCTTGGCTGCATCCTCCTTTTTACAATGAGCCTGTCATGGACTTCAAAAAAAGCACAACCGGTTTGAACAACTCTACATGTCAGGATCCAAGCCCAACGGTATCGGCTATTCAATTAACTCCCTCTAAGGGCAGCAATCCTCACACATCTACAATGTTTCACATCCCTTATTGCCCCACACCCCCAAAGCTGACCTCTCTTACCCTCTCTGATAGGGTAGTATTATTTGCTCTGATCAATTATTGCAGTCCCACTAAGCCCTGTTCTGCTGCCCTAGCCAGTGACCAGGCAAAGTGACCAAATAAAGCCTTTCTGAGATTCCTGGTTAGATGCCTCAGGAAATTATTAGTGCTGCTACGACTCTGTACAGGTAATGTGGAACTAAATCAGCCCCCGCTGATAGCTGCTCCGGGAGCTCTCCCAGCTAAAGGGCCTGGCGTCCTGCACATGAACATATACAGCCTTGCCAGCATATCTGACCAGGCCCAATCCTGGGTGTTACATGCCTCCCTTGATGTAGCAATGTTCTTGGAAACCTGGCTGAACAGCAACGTACCTGATAAATTGCTTAGCATCCCTGGTTACAAACTGTTCAGGTGCGACAGACTGACCACAGGCGGCAGTGTTGCCATTTATATCAAAGATAAATTCCAAACTGTCGACATTGACCGCACATTGATGCCCAAATAATTTGAGTGCCTCTCCCTTAAAATTACCCTATCACCCGGAGTAGCCTTATTGGTAGCCACATGCTATATGCCACCTGTAGCTGGCCTGTGCATATTACTCCACCTACATTCTCTTCTGGAAAAAAACAAGCACGGAATGCATCATAATGGGAGACTTTAACCTTAACTGGACTGATGCCTGCACCAACAGGTTAAAGGATTTTTGTGACGACCATGGGCTAACTCAGATGACCCCTGAGGTTACTCGACCAAATTAAAAAAAATGACTGTAGCTCCTTACTGGACTTTTCTCTGGTCAGTAAAGCACATAACATCTCCCATGCTGGAGTCTTTCATAATGATCAGAGTGACCACTGTGCAGTCGCCTGTGTCAGGTACTCCTCATACCTCCCTTCCACCTCTACCTTCAGGATTAAATGCATCACGAAAAATGTTGTGCTCCCTGCCTTTTTGACAAATCTTGGGAACATTCTCTGGCAGGACTTCTACCTTGCATCCTTTGTGTCCAAAGCATTCTGTATCTTCCAGGAGCTGTTCCTTAAGGTCATCAACAAGCATGCACCCCTAAGGAAAATTAAATCAAGGAAACGTGCTCCTGACTGGTTCAGCCCAGCTCTGAAGAGGGCTCAGCGACATAGAGACACTCTACAGAGAAAGGCAAGAAAGTCGCATTCTGACTCAGATTGGCTGTCCTTCTGAGTAACCAGGAATGCCTGCACCAAATTGGTCAGGTTGGAAAAAGCACGATTCTTCCAGTAAGCCCTTGAGGTAAACAAAACTGCTCAGCCCAATTCTGGCAGATTTTGAGAGAGATGAAGGTCACTCTCCTGCCACTCCTCTCCTGGTCAAAATTGTGACAAATAACATCACATAAACAGCCAGGGCTGAGATCCTTGATCAACTCAATAACGACTTCAATATTGCAGGCCTCACCTTTGACACATCGTCTCTTAATAAAATGAGTATCACTTATTACACCAGCTCAATATCTAGCCCAGCTTTTGCTCCCGGTTCCGACAGCCCCCATTCAAGTTCTGGCCGGTATCCTTTAAGTAGGTGGAGGACCTCCTCCTCTCACTGGATACCAAAAAGAGTGTGGGCGCTGATTTGTTAGGGAAAGTGGAAAGTGTTTTACCAGGAGAGGCACACTAAGCTGAAGCTTGTTTCCAGGTGTGACCTGGGAGCACAAGGAGTTAAAGTGATTTGCTAGGATCACACAGAATGCAAGTGAGGGCTGTGGGATTCAAACCCAGGTCTGTAGGTTTGCAGCTCAGAGCCTTAAACCACTGCACTATACTGCTTCTTAGAACCATTCTTCCTAAAAGCAGGTTATTACGATCTGACAGCACCAATTGCCCACCTTTTTAATTGCTCACTAATCCAAAAGGAACTGCCATTTAGCTGTAAAATTGCGCACGTTATTCCCTTGTTCAAATCAGGAGACCCTACAGACTTGAATAACTATAGGCCAATTTTGCTGCTTCCTGTTTTATCCAAGCTTCTTGAAAAAATTGTCAACGATCAACTAAGGGAGTATTTGGATAGTGAAAACATCCTCAACCCTGTTCAATTGGGTTTTAGACCCAAACATAGCACCATGTCACCTCTAGCCGAAGTTTCTAATGACTGGTTATATGCCCTGTACAACAAACAGCACATCTACGCACTCTTTCTTGACCTTAGCAATGCCTTCGACACGGTTGATCACTCCATGCTACTTGACTCATTGGGATGCATCGGTTTAACCCCCTCTGCAGAAAAGTGGTTCCGCTGTTACCTTACAAACTGGAGACAGCAAATTAAAACCCAAGTTGAACTCTCCCCACTAAACATTCTGCCACGAGATGTCCTGCAAGGTTCGATGCTAGGACCTATCCTCTTTGCCTTTATATCAACCATATTGACTCTGGCCTATTAGCAGGACATGTTCACCTCTTCACAGATGACACTGTCATCTACACAACCAACCCCTCCATTAATCTTGCCTACCGGGAGCTACAACAGGACTTTATCATACTCCAACACAACCTGCTGAAACTAAAGCTATTATTAAATGCCAAAAAAAAACCAAAAGCCATGGTTATCTCCCCATCCTCCACCCTCAATATGAAGGTACCTTGTACCACCCAGATTATCACCTTCCTCGGAGAACCTTTAGAAATAGTGGACAAATTCAAATATCTGGGAGTCTGGTTGGATAACAAATTTAACTTCAATGCACACCTAAATGAGTTATCTAAAAAGCAAAGACAGCGCCTTGGTATATTCTACCAAATATGACACCTACTCACCCTGGAAGCTAGAAAGAGGTTGGTTCAAACAACCTTCCTTCCCTTGCTTGACTACATTGACTTTCTTTATAGCCGCTGCCCTCAATATGTGCTCCAAAACTTGATACTCTCTACCATCATGCATTGAGATTTGTTCTTGGCCTGCCCCCACAGACTCACCATTGCTTGTTGTACCAAGCATTAGACTGGCCATCCTCTCCCTGAGGAGACAAAAAAAATGCCCTCATGTGGTTCTTTCGGACTTTGTCAAACAAACTACCACCCTATATCAGTGAACTGTTTGAGAGCTCTAAGGCTACCTACAGCCTAAGAAACTCCTCTCTTATCCACCTTAAAACACCACAGACCAGGACACGTCTCGGCTCTACTGCCATTAGCTCCTTTCTACCAATACTTTGAAATAACATGCAAAAAGCGTTTAAACTCTCCATCCTGCCTAGCCCCTACATGTTCAGACAGCTGCTCAACTGATGCCTTAATACGGTGTGTGATTGCTTTAGGTAAACACTTCCCATTTGGCCAATCAGTCCCATAGTTCCCAATGGACCAGGCCTATCTATTCCCTCCTGTTGGCCGGCATCCCAATAGGGCAACTACCTCCTCCCATTGCTTCTACCCTCCTGCCCCTAGCTAGCTCCCCTGGGGGCCTCCACCTTATTAGGTTGTCCTCCTCCTTCTCCCACATGGGCTTGATACCCCCTCTGACCATCCCTGTATCTCCTTTCCTCTCCTTCCCCTGTACCATATTGAGTTTCCAGTATATGCTAAATTGTCTAAGTATGTATTTGCCATCCAAGCTAAGCTGTAATGCCTATTGACCTTTATTTTATATTACACTGGATTACTGTCTGTTATGTATGAACTGTTATGTTCTTGTTAATGAATGTGTCCTAAGTGTCCAGGACCATCTTGAAAATGAGCTTGCTCAATTATGTAACTGCCTGGTTAAATGAAGTTTGATTGATTGATTGATTGTTAGTGGAGGGTGTGTGTGGATGTGGTGGCTGTCACAGAGGCTTGGGCCACTTCCAGACATGATTGGGACCTAAACCTTCTAGGGTACACCACGTGTGGAAGGGATAGGGTGGAAAGAAGGAGAGGGGGGCCAGCTTTTATCATTATGGATGGCACAGGGATAAGCAAGGTTGAGGAAGCAGGAGATCAGGTGGAGGCTTTATGGGTCACTCTGCAGGCTCCAGGGGTAAGCAGGGAAGATGGGGTAGTATATAGACCACCTGGGCAGGAGGAGGAACAGGAGGAAGGCCTGGTGGCAAACCTTAGGGATCACTGTGGTAGGGGAGAGGGCAAAACTGTGGTGCTGGAATACCTGAATATGCCAGAAGCAGACTGGGGAACAATGGCGTCCTCATTGGGCAGGGAGCAGCGCCTGCTGGATGTCTTCCAGGATATGTTCTTTGCCAAACTGGTGGGTGACTGATCCAGCAAGGGAGGGGCATGTCCTGGATGTGGTCCTGTCAGACAGAGAGCTCATCAGGGACCTAGTTGTTGAAGACCCACTGGCGGGAGGTGATCACACCACGATTTGGTTCTCCCTTGACCTAGGGGGCAGGGTAGAACACACAAAAATGACAGTGGCTGATTTTTGAGGGGTGGATTTTGAGGAGATGGAGAGGATCCTTAGGGGCAACCTAGATGAGATCAAGTGTGGCCAAGCATGGGCACGGAGGCCTGGTGGGAAATTATTAAAAAGGGGCTCCTGGAGGCTACCAAGGCCTGCATGAGGGAGAGTCGCTAGTGGGGTAAAGCTAAGTGGCCAAGCTGGTGGACATGGGAGGTCCATGATGCGGCAAGGGAAACAAAGGCTCGTATAGCCAATACAAATATTCTCAGGAGGCCATATCCAAGGGGGAGTATGATATGGTAGTCAGGAAGGTCATCTGGGTGGTGAGGTCATCCAAGACAGAGGTGGAGTTGAGACTGGAACAGGGGGATTAGAAGGGAGAAGGGTTCTTCAGGTATATGAAGGAAAGAAGAAAAGGGAGGGGGCAGATTAGTAGGCTGAGGATGGGGAGTGGGTGGGTGGAGGAGGCGGGGGAGAAGGTGGAGGTATTAAATGGCTTTTTTGTCTCAGTCTTTACCAAGGAGAATGGGGGGGTGGCACTGCAAGGGGAGAGGGGTGAGGGACCGACAGATGAAGTGGAGGAAATGGATATAGAAATCCTCAGTGGGAGGGTGTGGGATGCCCTCAAGGACCTAGGAGGGGATAAAGCACCGGGCCCAGATGGGATCCATCCCAGGGTGCTTAAGGAGCTGGCTGATACCCTGGCTGCACCCCTGGTGGACCTTTTTAACTCCTCCCTGAAGTCGTGGTGGGTGCCTCATGACTGGAGGATGACCCATATCATGCCTATACACATGGGCGGCTCGTGAGAGGAGCCAGAAACTATGGCTTTGTTAAGGACAGATTGAGTCAGACCAACCTGGTGGACTTCTATGAAGGGGTGATGAGTGTGCTGGATCAGGGCAGGCCAGTGGATGTCCTCTTTCTGGATTTCAGCAGGGCATTTGACTCGGTGCCCATCCTGGGCTACTTAGGAAGCTGGAGGATATGGGGTGGGGACAGATGGTCAGGTGGATAGGTAACTGGCTAGCAGGGCATGTACAGAACGTGAGGGTGGGGAGGTCTTATCCTCCAGAAGAGTCATTAGCAGGGTTCCACAGTGGTTGGTACTGGGCCCCTCCTATTAACGCCCATATCTCAGACATCAGAAGAGGTATCAGGAGCAGGATGAGCCTCTTTGCTGATGACTCGAAGCTGTGGGTGGTAGTGGAAGGCAGGAGGAAGCTGGCATCCCAGGAGGACCTGGAGACTCTGGGGAGGTGATCACAAATCTGAAAGCTAACGTTTAATGCTGGGAAATGCAGGGTTCTGCACCTAGGGGCCAAACACTCAGCTCATGTATACACCTGGGGCACTGCAGGTTTCTAGGGGGAAGAAGGACCTCGGGATTGTGGTTTATTCCAAAATATATAACTCAGAGCAGTGTAGAAGGGCTGCAGCTCAAGCAAATAAAATGCTGGGGTCATTGCCAGGAGATAACCTCAAGAGTGAGATGTGCTCCTTCCGTTGTACAACTGCTTGGTTAGACCACACCTTGAATACTGTGTGCAGTTTTGACATCCTTACTAAGAGAGCATTGCTGTTCTGGAGAGGGTCAGAGGAGGGCAATCAGGATGATGCTGGGACTGGGGAATGGGCCTATGAGGAGAGACTGGAGGAGCTCAGTCTGTGCTCGCTCGAGGAGAGAAGGAATGCAAGGATATGATGGAGGTCTTCAGATATCTCAAAGGAATGACTAGGGTAAGCCTTGAGGGTTCTTCAGCTGAGGGAGGTAGGACCACCAGGGACACTCAATGAAGCTGGACGGGGAGACTGAGGGGGAAACAAGGAGACACTACTTCACTGAGAGGGTGATGGAGCCCTGGAATGAACTGCCTGGGGAGTTGGTGGCTGCTGCAACTGTGGAGAGGTTCAGGATAGGCTAGGATAGGTATAGGAGGAGGGTGCATCCCAGAGCCGGGGTGGGGGTGGGGACCATGTGGGAGGGGGCTAAAAATGGTGCCCTGTCAAGGCACTGATCATTGAGCTGACTCAGAAGACCATATGGCCTAATCTTCTGGCTTCTTAGTATGTTAGTTAATGCACTGGAAAGTGAGTATTGTGTTCAGGCTGAATATAGGACACACCTGGAAACAAGCTGTTACCAGCTCAGTATGTCTTTCCTGGTGAAACTTTTAAAACAATCAGTCAATAAAGTAAATACTGCAATATATGTTTTCATGGATTTAAAGGGTAACATTTTCCTCATTGCTTGCCAAACTGGTGATTGCCAATACCCACTGGTTACCAGGCAGTGGCATGATGGAGTGGGTCTTCAGCCACAGTTAAACAAACTCTAGCCAGAGCCGACAGGGTTGTGAAGAGCTACCATGTGACCAAAGTTTCACAGATGCATAGAAGTTATTCAATGCCTGGGTGTAACTTGGCCATTTTTTTTGGAGGTGTTTCACCAAATTTTCAATATGGCCTTTTTGGGAGCCCTCCTCATGAAGAGTGCCAGTGTCATTTTGGTCACTTGTCCCAAAAGTTGATTTCACAAAGTGAATGCGCTATTCTGTGCCACAGGTGCAAAAACATGTTTTGGGCAGGATGTGGAAAATGACAGCTGTACTGTTTTGAATGAGGTAGGCAAAAATATAAATGTTGAAAATATGGTATGAAAATATCAAAAATTGGTGAAGTTAGGAGCGAGCGTAGAAACTGCGTAATGCACACTCGTAACGCAGTCATTTTTTTGAATTTTTTAACCAGACTTGCATCATGGCTTTCGGGACCCCACCTTATGAACAGTGGCATTGTCATTCTGTGAATCGATCCTTAAAGATGGTTTTGTGCAGCGATCACGAAATCACCTTTCGGTACTGAGTAACAAAATGACAGTGATGGTTTTCATGTGGTGGGGTCCTAAGTACTCAATGTTGAACTTCTGGGTCAAAATAAAAAACTGACTGATTTATCAGCATAAGTTGAAAATCCCATTGAATGGCACTATAGCATGCTTACCTTTGATTCTTCAGTTTGCAATTCGGCTTTGAAGAGATGCGGACATGTCCAAAGAAGACAGTGTTGACCTCCGGAGGTAAGTATGGGGAAGAGGGTGTGGGGAGGTGGGTGCTCAGTGGGATAGAGGGCAGAGAGACTGCAGTGATGATGAGGAACTGCTTTCTTTATCACAGAGGAAAAACAGAGAAAACATTTGGGTACACTGGGGTGGGCTCCCAGTGTGCCACATGAAGCTCCAGGGGTTGTACATGATGCTGACCTGGGGATTGGGCACCCTGATGTCATTGGGGGGAAGAAAGAAAGAAACAGTTAGGCACACTGGGTGGGCTCCCAGTGTGCCACATGAGAGGTGTGTGGGGGGTTCCACATAATACCTAGAAGGGAATTGGGAACCCCAGTGTTGGCAGGTAAAATGGTTATTCTTTGGGCACACTGGGGTCGGCTCCCAGTGTGCCACGTAAGTTGTGGGGGGACTACAGAATGCCACAGAACTAGCAGTGGGTGGTAAAATAATTTTCATTTGGGCTCCCAGTGTGCCACATTAGTCAAGGGGGGCCACAGAATGCCGTGGAGCTGGTGGCAGTGATACAACTGTGCATGCATGGCACTCACGCATGTGCAGTTGCAGTGAATGGCATTTTGCCATTCACAACATGACGGCTCCAGCAGAACTGTGAGTCGTGCATGTGCAATTCATGCAATAGAATGTGGAAGCAACAGCCAAAATAGTGCAGCTGTTATTTTTATTTATTTAGTTAGTTTTTGTTGACCAGGTAAGTGCACTAGACTTATTCCATAGTGGTTGATCATGGTGGAGGGTTTTAAGCTCCACTGAACTTTCGGAAGGATACTTCCAAAAGTCTGACAGAAGGTTCCATGACTGGCCATTTTTAAAGCTACTAAGTGATCTCAAAATAGCTGTGGGCTCTGCCCACAGCCTTAAAAACTTGACAACTATGTCTTAACTCGACAAGTCATGAACACTGCTGTCCCTCACAAGCAGTGCTTCCCCACCACAATCAAGGGCCATCTGTCACTGGACCTAAAGCTGGAGCAGAGCTGAAATGCAAAAAGTAGTAAAGGACTTGCCTACGCTTTCTTGAAAGGTTCCTGCAGGGCAGTCCTTACATTCATAGCAACAGGAGTAGTACCAACTCACTCTTTTAATCTGGCCAGGTTCACAGGTTTTTGAGCAATTGGATGCAGGAATCTGGAAAAGGTGCATTTAGAATTTGAGACTTGAAGAAAAAACAGCTGAAGTTACATGTCTTGCTTCCCGATTTCTTCATCCCACCTTCCAAGTATTATAAGCAGATTTAAATTGAACCCTATTACAGGCAGAACTGAGATGGCACTTTTGAGTAATGGGTCTCTTTTTTTTTTTGCTGTCAGTGGTGAACACAAACAATAACAATTAAAGTATAATTTCAAAACACAAATACATTTATAACACTTGGGCTGCCAAAAGAATTATATTGTATTGGAATTCTGGACTCATATGAGTCCAAGGCACAGCAAGAAGGGGACAAGAAGGTTGTTCACCATTGCAACTGCTTTCAGTGTTACTATTTTCAGATATATGTTCATACCCTTAATTTATCTTGGAAAAAAAACATTGATGTCAAAAATATGGAATTAGGAATTGGAGTTTTGACTCTGTCACAGCAGGGATTTTAAACTCTGACCATGAGCCACACTGACCTATCAGAGCACTGCTCAGTGTTCTGAACCCTGGTGGTGGCATAGTCAAAGCTCCAAATTCTTGGTGCAGTGAAACGAACTGTACAAAATATTTCCTATAAGAAGAAAATAATATAAGACATACAGAATAGTGTAAGGGTGACCGTACACAACAATGTTGTGTTTCCATCAGGGGGATGTGGTGACATCATAGAGCCCTAGAGAGTGCAGCTCAAGAGGTCTGTATGATAGCATCACATCCCTGAGATGGAAACACAGCCTTAGTTCTGTATGGCCACCCATACACTGTCTTATATAGTATATGGTTAGTCCCTGTTGAAAAACATGACCCTGTAGAAAAAAAAAAACCTTGAAAGTTGAACTCTATTATAGTTTACAGCGGTGCTGTCCCAAGTCTTCCCCATCAGCCACACGCTTGTAAACCATTTGTATTTGGCATCTGATTGTTGCAATAGAGGCATTAACAGTATGATCTGAGAGCATTTTTACATTGTTTAATATACAATTTACTCATTCAGTCAGTGTCAGCTAGAAAAGACAGTTTCAAGCATCCATGGTGCGAGGGAAAATGTAGCTGCACAGTTCAAGGCTGAAATATTGTTGTGGTATTGTGATATCAGAGCATGACCTCTAATAAGGTAATAGTAAATGTAGTCCACTCTGAAGAAAGGGGGTTACTAGTGGGGTACCACGGGGTTCAGTACTGGGACTGGTCTTCTTTAATATCTTTATAAGCGACATTGCTGAGGGACTGGAAGGAAAAGTATGTCACTTTGACGACACAAAGATCTGCAACAGAGTTGATACACAAGGTGGGGTGGAAAGGATGAGAAGGGACTTGGTAAGGCTGGAGGATGGTCAAATGTGTGGCAGCTTAGATTCAATGCTAAAAGTGCAAAGTAATGCACCTGGAAACAAAAACCCAGGGAAGAGTACACAATGGGGGTGAATACTGACAACAAAAATAGAAAGGGACCTGGGGTAGTCATATCAGATGACCTGAAGGTGGGCAAGCAATGTGAGAGGGCAGTAAGGAGGGCTGGAGGCATGCTGGATGCATAGGAAAGGCATCAACAGTAGAAAACAGGAAGTTATTAACCCTTTGTACTGACAGCTGGTGAGACCCCATCTGGAGTACTGCGTGCAGTTCTGGAGACCAATCTCTGCAAATACATAGACAGGATAGAGGCAGTCAGAGGAGGGCAACTAAAATGGTACAAGGTCTGCACCAGAAGACATATGAAGAGACTTAAGGAGCTTAATTTGTATAGCCTCAAGGAAAGAAGGAGGGGAGACATAATAGAAACTTTCAAGTACCTCAAGGAATCAACAAAGTCCAAGAGGTAGCATCTTTCAGAAAAGAGGTGTGCAAGAACAAGGGCACAATTTGTAGATTGAGAGGGACAGCTCAGGGGTAATGTGAGGAAGTATTTTTCATGGAGAGGGTTGTGGATGCATGGAACAGCCTTCCTGAGGAGGGCTGTGGAGTCAAAAACAGTGGTGGATTTCAAGAATGCATGGACAGTCATAAGGCAATGCTAGGGGAGTGGGGTAGGAAGAAGTAGGCTGTTGTTTATCTGGATCTGCAGCTTATCCATTAGGTAGGAAAATGGGCAGACAAAGGTGAGCCAAGTGGTCCTTATCTGCCATCAAATTCTATGTTTCTATGTAAACTGACTGACCACAAAAGAAAATTGTCTGTATGGAAACCCATACACAGTAGGGCTTAGTGATTATATACTGTACAGTTTTCCTTATGTGTTGTCAAACAAAAACCCAGAATAACACAGAGAATAATTAATACCAAAGTGTTAAGAACAAGCTAGTTCACACCTCGCTGAGGCTGTGACATCATTTTGTGAATCTCGTTTCTCAGTGGCGTCCACAACACCAACGAGGTGTATAACCAGAGTTAGTAACACTTTTTTACATTTTCACAGAGTAAATTTTAAACTGGAACTGTGTTTTCTTGCACTTCTGGCTGAAACAGCTAAGAAAGCAGCTCAACTTGTCCTCATTAGCTGCAGTTTAGTGAGCTTGTGGCTCTGGTTGCAGCCGCTGTGGAAAGTTGTTCTAAATTGTTCTGAAATGAGCTTGTGGCTCTGATTGCAGCTGCTGTGGTGTGGAAAGTTGTTCTAAATGTTCTGAAATGGATTTCTGGTGATGTCATAGATGTGGTAGTACCTTAGTGGGACAGCTCCCTCCTCATTACGGCAAATACAAACTCCTTACAGCTTGGAATCCATGAAATACAGGGAAATATAGGCTGCAAAGGGAAAAGGAAAGCACCAAGGCATGAGATTGGGCCCAAAATCCTCCAAATCAGGCAAGAATGGTTCAAGATTTTGAATCCTGGATGAAGATCTCAGCCGCTGTGCCTCGACGATTAGTGAACAGGGCTGGGGGTATGACACAAATGCAGAGAAGGAACATCTTAAAAGACAGTGAGTTGAGAAAATCATCATTGAGATTCAACAATCCAGGGCTGAAAACAAAGCAGACTTCTCCTCATTCAAAGAGCAATTAGCAGGATTTGAAACCCGACTATTAGTCACTGAAAAAGTGGTTGGGTCCCTACAATTGGACCAAAACCACACTGGGGCTGTGATAAAGGCACTCCTAACAGTCACAGAATCCCTCCAAGAAAAGTGCCTGGACCTGGAGGCCAGATCCAGGAGGGACAATCCAAGAATAGCTTGGCTTCAAGAGGAAAGTGAATCCCAAGATATATGTGCATTTCTCCAAGGAATGTTAAGAGAAGTGCTTAAGTTGCCCTTGAGTTATGAAATTTGAATTGAAAGGGCACACAGAGCTTTGTACCCTAAACCAACTGACAAAACTGCCAGACCCAGAGCAGTGATCCTTAAATTCATGTTATAAAGTGAAGGAGGAGGATATACTGAAAAGGGCTTGGCAACAGGGAACAGTACAATACAATTGCTCTAGGTTGTATTCTGACCAAGATTATCCCTAGGAGATACAGAAACAAGAATGAAATATCTGTACATTGTAAAAGCTCTAAAAATGAGGGGTCTGATGTCAAACACCTTACCTGGCTAAAATAAGAATACATTGGAAAGGCGAGGTTAAGACTGTACTATACACGGAGGAGGCGACTAAGGCCCTACAGGACCATAGGATTGCACTACAGCAGAGACCCAGATGACCAGGCGGCAACATGCAGCAAGAGAAATTAAATATCATGAAGATGCACCAGAGGAACATCGGCTGAATGGAGCAGTGCAGCACCAGCGACCATGGCAGAGATTTGTAACATGCTGCTCAACATGATGGGCGGAGATGGAATGAAACAGAGGCACCTAAAGAGTTAGAACTGGCTGGAACTTTGAATTGGATGGTAAATTGAAGACTGCAGGACTACTCCATGAGTGGAGGGCAGTCAAATGAGTGTTCCAAATTTATTTACTTCTTTACAGACCGGGGAGAGGATGTAGCGGAGAGAAGAACAAAGAGAGGGGGCATAATAAAGGGATATTAACATAGGGACAATGGACAGATGGAAAGATGGACAGGGGTTTCACATAAAAAAGGATGGGGGAATATGATTTGGGTAACACAGAGAAGGGGAAGGGGAAGTGAGGGGATAGTGAGGAGCAGAATTATTTCCTTTAACACAGATAAAATCATAAAATTCACCTGATAGCAATGAAGAACAGTGACCACATTATACCCATAGATGGCTGGGGGAAGAGGCTGTGGAGTGGGACCTTAATTCTGTAGGGGGGAGGGACAGGAAAGAGAGACATAACTCAAAGAAAACAGAAGGGTTGAAATAAAGGAGCTAGGGCAGAAAAGGGATGGTAAAGATTAGGACCTGCCAGAGCAGAGGATCTTGTCAGACAGAGATATATTTTTGTTTAAAAAAAAGGGGGGGAGTTGAGGGAAAGAGAAGTGATAAAATTAGGGGGAAGAGAAGCAGTAGTGAGAGGGAAAAGGGCATCAACAAGAAAGAGATACCATCATGGGGGAAATAGAAGGGGATCACAATGGTTCTAGGGATAAAAAAGTGGAGGGGGGAGGAGACTGTGTACCTTGCATATGGAAATGTTATGCACAGCCTCGATTATTTTCTGGTTTTCTTCTTCTAACAGGTACCTCAGACGGATGGGGTCTAAACATGTGGTTCCAAGAAGATCCCTCCAGCAAGATGTTGCAGAGACACCTGAAGCTCGGGAGATTTCTGAGGAACAGGAAACCCAAAGCAGAGGTGCAGAGGCCATGGAAACACCAAAGCGGAGGGTACCAGGGAGGATGGGGGGGCACATAGACGACATGAGGGTAAACAAAGAGAATTGGGTAATAACACAATCAGATTAACTGGCCAGGGATAACAAAACTTGAGAAACACTAAGATAGATAAGGGACGGTTAAACTGCTCGATACACCAGAACATAAAGAGACAAGGAAGGAAAGAAGGAAGGGTGAAATGAACCATAAATACTGACAGTATGGATGCATATTGTATTTGCCAGATGGGATGGGGGGGTGACAATTGAAGTAAGAGAACTTACTCGGTGAATATCACCTTTGAGTGCATAGGAACTGAATACTTGTCATAAGAGGTAAGGTGGGAAGGAGGCACCCCAAGTGACCTAGTGGCAAGAACAGTGACCCCTAAGAATAGGGGGAGTGGCACCACTGTTACGTCGAACATGGAAGGACAACTAAAGGGCTCTATGTTCAGAGAAAGGGAAAGTGAAAGTACTTTCCTCAACCTTGGAAAATCACACAGTTGTTTGGTGCACGTTAGCACATTGTTTGGCCAATTCGGCTGGTCATTTATAAAATTATAGTTGCAAAGTTATACCAATACAGAGGGTAAGAATGAACAAATATGAGAAAAGGTCAGAGGTAGGATGCATGGAAATCTAAGACCTCCCACTGGGAAAGGGAGGTCAGAGCAAGCTAGCAGGTTCAATGAGTGATTTGAAAAATACAAAAATAGTAACCTATACTGTAAACGGCCTGTCAAACCCCATAAAAAGAAAGAAAATCATGACAGCAGTGAAACAAATGAAAGCAGAAATCATATTCTTGCAAGACACCCCCCTAACAGAACATGAACACCAATAACTGAAACAGTTCGGACATCGTGAAGTATATGCTTCCTCTTATAAAACAGGAAGAAAAAGGGGAGTGGCAATACTCATACCAAAAAATGACACCCTTTGAATATATCCAGAAAGAAGTGGATAAAGAGGGTAGACGTGTAATCCTGAAAGGGAAATTATATGGGCAAGTGATTACGTTGGTGGCAGTTTATGCTGCCCCCCAACTGGGCTCCAAATCTGATTTCTACAAAAACCTGCTTGTGAAGGTGACAGAGAAAATGGAGGGCATGTTACTAAGCGGAGGGAACTGGAATCTAACTCTGGACCCAAGGCTTGACAGCACCTCGGGGATTCCCACATCAACACATAAGGTCGCCAAACAAGTTAGAACATTGTTAACCCAGTTAGGGCTGCTGGATACATTTATTTATTTATTGAATTTTGGTGACCGGGTAGGCCCTCTGAAACAAGACTGTCCCTTTTTCAGGGGTGACCCAGAAAGTGCAGTACATTGATAGTGCATTCATTGACACAAGAAATTAGACAAGGAGTAGTCGTACAGTAAAAGAGTACATCAATTACATTCAGATATACAAAAATAAGCAATTTAAAGTGCAGTCAACAAAACCTTACATACATTCAGACATCATTTACATATTTTTTTTTGCCTTGGAGTGTAAGAGGTATAGAGAGAGAGAGAGTGGAAGTTTTGCTAGGAGAATCGTACAAGAAGTGAACAGGGGTTAGGAGTCAGCGGAAGCAGGAGCAAGGTGGAGTGGTTAGGTGAGCTAACAGCAACCTTTAAAACTTAGAGAGGTGCAGACCAGTATAGAATAAAGACACCTTGATGGTTCCAGCAAAGGGTTTACATATTACTCTCAAGTACACAGCATGTACTCCAGACTGGACCGGTTTCTAGTCCCGGGGGAAACAATAACAAAAATAGTTAGGATTAAGGTGGGGATGATGCGGATATCGGACCATGTACCACTTAGCATACAGATGAAACTTCAAGAGACTCCTAGAAACCACTTTTGGCGACTGAACCTCACACTACTCAGAGATAAGGAGGTCTTGGACCAGATCCCAAAGCTGATAAAGCAAACCATGAGGGAAAATTACACTCTAGACATTAGTAAAGCAATGCTATGGGACACACTGAAAGCTGTGATCAGGGGGAAACTGATAGCAATAGGGCAGGCAAGAAAGAGAGAAAGACTAGAAAAACAAACACAACTCGAATATCAAATCAAACTCTTGGAGCTCCAACAGCAAATAAAAATAGAACAAGAGGTAAACAAATAACAAAACTAAAGAAGGACCGTAACAGATTATTAGAATATAAAATAGAACAGCAAATGGCGTTTGCTCGCCAAAGATACTATGAGGAGGGACCCAGCCAGAGCAATGAAATTATTAGCAGTTAGGCTCAGCGCCAATAGGGCAAAGGCATAAATTACAAAAATCAAGAATCCAAACACAGGGGAACAGGTGCATACCTAAGAGAAAACAATGGAGGCATTCCAGGGATACTATAAAACACTCTACAGCCCTAAACAGGTAACCCTACAGGTGGAAATAACTTACTTCCTTGGACAACTGAACTTATCGAAACAAACAAAAGAACAGCAAGAAACCTTGAACAGGCCAATAGAGGAAGGGGAAATTAGGCAAACCATAGGGAACAGTAAGACAGGAAAATGCCCAGGAACAGATGGTATCCCCACAGAATTTTACAAGAAATTCTCTGATAAAATAGCACCTATTCTGCAAGAGACCTACTGTATCAAAGCATAATGAAAAAGGGAGAACAGACCCCACCATTGTGGAACTTAGCTATGATATCACTTATCCCCAATACGGGTAAAGACCCGACAAACTGTAGTTCATACCAGCTGATCTCCATATTAAATGTGGATTATAAGTCCTTTGTCAGCATACTTGCTAAAAAGTTAGAAGAAATAATGCCACAACTGATTAGTAATGACCAGATGGGGTTTGTGGCGGTAGACAGACGGCAATAGTATAAGAAGAACCATACATATCACTGAATATCTGAATAAGTCCAAGATCCCCACAGTCATAATGTGTATGGATGCCAAGAAGGCTTTTGACAAAGTTGACTGGAAACAGTTATTTGGTGTTGGCAAGATTTGGCTTTCACAGCCACTTGATAGACATTATGCAGAGGTTATATGAAACCAGCAGGCATACATCTGAACAAACGGATACTAACATACTAAAATGCTAGCAGAATAGGCCCAAAGGCCTATCGAGTCTGCTCGAGAATCAGTACTTGAAAGGGCACCTCTCAGAAAGATTTACACTGGGGAGGGGGACAAAGCAGGGCTGCCCACTGTCATGGCTTCTATTTGCCCTCTACCTGGAGCCCCTGGTGCAATAGATTAGACAAGACTTGGGGATAAAGAGGGTGTTAATAGGTCAGAAAGAACATAAAGAAGCCCTTTATGCAGACAACATATTAATGTACTGAAGAAAGAGGGGTTACTAGTGGGGTACCGCAGGGTTCAGTATTGGGTCCAGTCCTTTTTAATTTCTTCATAAGTGACATTGCAGAGGGACTGGAAGGAAAAGTATGCCTCTTTGCAGATGACACAAAGATCTGCAACAGGGTTGATACACAAGGAGGCGTGGAAAGGATGAGAAGGGACTTGGCAAGGTTGGAGGAATGGTCAGAA
Organism: Neoceratodus forsteri; assembly: GCA_016271365.2. Classification (NCBI taxonomy): domain Eukaryota; kingdom Metazoa; phylum Chordata; order Ceratodontiformes; family Ceratodontidae; genus Neoceratodus; species Neoceratodus forsteri. The sequence continues at coordinate 115,648,525 of CM057452.1, read as the reverse complement.
GTATGGCAGCTAGGATTCAATGCAAAGAAGTGCAAAATAATGCACCTGGGAAACAAGAACCCGGGGAAGAATACACAATGGGGGAGGTAGTAACAACAACAAAAGGGAAAGGGACCTGGGGGTAATCATATCAGGTAACCTTAAGGTTAGCAAGCAATGTGAGAAGGCAGTGGGGAGGGCTGGGGGTATACTGGGATGCATAGGGAGAGGCATCAGCAGCAGAAAACAGGAAGTTGTTATCCCTCTGTACAGACAGTTGGTGATACCCCATCTGAGTATCGCGCCCAGTTCTGGAGACCCCATCTCCGCAAGGAGACATAGACAGAATAGAGGCAGTCCAGAGGAGGGCAACTAAAATGGTGCAGGATCTGCAAGAGAAGCCGTATGAGGAGAGACTAAAGGAGCTTAATATGTATACCCTTGAGGAAAGAAGGAGAAGGGGGACATGATAGAAACTTTCTAGGACCTCAGTGGAATCAACAAAGTCCAAGAGGGTAGTATCTTCAGAAAAGAAACGGCAAGAACAAGGGACACAATTTAAAGATAGAGGGGGGGGCGATTCAGGGGCAATGTGAGGAAGTATTATTTCACAGACAGGGTAGTGGATGCATGGAACAGCCTTCCTGAGGAGGTTGTGGGGTCTAAAACTGTGGGAGAATTCAAGAATGCATGGGACAGACATAAGGCAATTCTTGTGGGGGATAGGTAGAAATAGGCTGTTGGTTAGCTAGGATCTGCGGTCTATCCTGTAGGTAGGGAAATGGGCAGACTAGATGGGCCAAGCAGCCCTTATCTGCTGTCAAAGTCTATGTTTCTATATGTTTCTACTTAACAGACCCGGACACCTCCATCCCCAGAATAATGTCCATGGTTTTTGAGTTCTCCAAAATATCAGGTTATACCCTTAATACTAGTTAAACTGATATACTTAAACTAAATCGTAACCCCACACCACAGATAAGAACTAACTACCCAATGAAATGGACAATGATAAAATTAAAATACCTGGGCATCACCCTGAGAAACACCACTGATACCCTCCAAATGGACAACTTAGCACCTTTGCTTAACAGATTAGAGAAGATATCAAAAGCTGGGGGAGCACTCCCAGTCCCAATGAGTGATAGAATTCAGACAGTAAAGATGAACATACTGCCAAGACTGTTGTACATTTTTCAGTGTGTCCCAATAGATCTGAAGAGACCCAAACTGCAGGAAATACAACAAATGATTTATAAATTCATGTAACCCCCCTGCAAATGGGGGTTCCCAAAAGACTTCCAGGAGCTTGCTTGAATGCTCCAAGCCTGAATGGTGTTTGGCATTTAAGCCATTTATCAGAGTGTTTTTAGAGCCTCTGGTACTGTCTCTTTAAGAGCTGTCTGCTTGTAGACATAATTAGTTTGTATGGGGGGGACTGTGTGCTTCTCTGAGTACCACTCAAGCTGCTGCCAATTCACTTCATTTTTGCAGTCACTAGGAGTGCAAAGGGAACCTATCTGAAAGATGTAACTGTTTGCCAGAAATTATTTAGAGTGATAATGAAATTACAGTTTGTCTAACCTGCTTTCTTTTGCAGTCAGAACAGTGTCTGTCTAGTTCCCCATTCTGGTTTTGAACTGCTGAACTGGACCAATCAGTGTGGGGTAGCTAGCTCTAAAATGGTGCCTTGGACGAATCAGAACTTGGACTCATAATCTGAGCCAGCCACAAGAGGATTGTATGGGCAGTGACTCTGGGAGATGTAGTTTAGACTTCAGTGCCTTTTGGACCAACAGCAGCAGTCTATTGTGAGTGACAGCCAATCCAGTCAAGAACTGGGAGGAACTCAAAGGAAGTGCCGTTTTTGTCGGTTGGAGTTTCAGTTGAGCTTTGGCAGTGAAGAAGGAAGGAGCCCTGTGCTTTTTCAGTGTGCAGTTTTAGTCAAAAGCGTGTGTAAGGCCCAGAGTTCCGGTCTGCAGCTTGTGTAACAGCTTGTTAGGACTGAATCTGTCCTGTGAAAAGAATCAAAGGATCTCTGAAGAGTAGAAGCCAGGCTCACCCTGTAGAAGACTGGAGGAATTGCTGAAAATTGCACTCGGGTCTGTCAGGAACTGAATCTGCTGTGTGTTCTCCGGGTATTGTGCAGTAATTGCGATCGGGATACAGATGCAGCCTGCCTGGTATAGTGCTTTCTTTTATATGGATGTGTGAAGAGGTTTGTGTACCTCAAGTGAGCCCTGCTGACACTGAAGGACCCTATCTTATTTGGAGGTCATGAGTACTAATTCAGGGTCGCTCCCTGTTGAATTGCCACATTAAATCCAAATGGAATTACTGTACTGCTGACTGTTTAATTCTCCTTTCTGTGTGAAAGGGCCCCACCAGCTGCCACGGTTTGACTAGCCACTAGGGCTTGGGTACCCAGGGACAGTAACTGATAGGGATAGGCCTGTGCACAGAGCCATAGGTAGATTATTAGAGTGATAAGCTAATTAACCTGATTTCCTGTCCTTGTTATATCCCTAAATAAATCAGAGCTGCTTGTTTCAGCAAAGTTATACTGCCTGAGGTATTTGTCTATGTTAAAGTACTGTACTGTGATTGTTGCACTGTATCTCATTTCACAGGAGGTCCCAGTGCCGGAACCAGACCTGGGGGTAAGTGTATACTGTGAAGGTAATTCTGATATATTGTGTGGGCCACTAGTGGGAAGAAAGGGGGGGGTTGCAGTGTCCCAGAGGGCTGTGACCAAGTTAGTTTAACTATTGCAAACCCTGACCTCTGGGTGGAGGCACCCGCCATTGGATCCAGGCCCCTCAACCTGTTAGTGGCAAATCAGGCAGGGGTAGTAGCCCCTGGGATAGCGCCATCTAGGGGTTACATTCATATGGGTGGGAAAGAAACTGAGAGTAATGAGTGAGATCTTCACAGCGTGGAAGAAATGGGGAGGCTGGGCGCTTCCAGATGTCTCAGACTACTGGCTTGTAGCCCAGTTGAGGTAAGCCTTGCATTGTGGTAACCTCACAATAGATGCCCAGTGGAGGGAGTGAGAGGAATGCGGAGGTGGGCAGACACCCCTAGCAGAGATATTGTTTAACACAGTGCCAACAGCAGGCTTGGAAGAAGTGAACAATATAGCAATAAGGGTGACTGCAGAAGCACTTCAGATGGCAAAGGTACGAAGAAGTCAGAGAAGGCAGATGGAAATACACTGGTGGACACAGAATAGGGAATACACACCTGGACAGATTAATTTGTGGTATGGACAGCAAAAACAGAGGGTGTAGAACCCCAGCTGACATCATGAGAGGAGATACAATCCTAACATTCAAACAAGGGAAGCAAAGGTGCATGTGGAGTGACACGGACAAGCTCAGGGTACCACCAAATGAGAGGGTTCATACAGACACAACAAACCAAATGGAGCTTCTCATGGCACATACTAGATGGGGAGGTGAATCTGGACCAATTGGTTAACAAACAAGACTCAAAGGGAGTGATCACTCTCATCTATCAATTCCTGCTAGCACATAAAGAAGTAAAATCCATACTCATAGTGAAGAGATGGGAGGTTGGTGCAGGGACACACCTATCAGAAAAGGAATGGCACAAGATATGGAAGGGGGGTTTTAAGGTTACCTCATCTCCGAGCTGGAGGGAATGCCAATGGAACGTATTAGCTAGATATATTATTACACCACATGTGAAAGCTGGATGGGAGAAAATGGAAACCCAGGGTGCTGGATACAATGTGGAGAAGTGAAAGCTACCCATGAATACATTTTTTATCACTGCCCTAGAATACAAGACTATCTGGGGGAAGTAAAGGATAAACTTAGAGAAATCTTCCAAATACAAGGAGGACTACGGATACAGCACTGTATATGGGGCCTGCCACCTGTTGAACTGAAGGGACCAAATAGTAAATACTTATGGAAGATCTGTGTGACAGCACTAGAGAAAACATCCACTAAAAAATGACTAAACCCAGAGTCTCCTACCCTGACAGAATGGAAGACGATGGTAGATGATATGGGAAATGAGAGATTAACGACTTAGTGCAAGATAGAACTGAGAAGTTTAGAGAGAAATGGATGAAATAGATCATAGCAATGGGATGACTTCATGTCAAAATTAAGGCTTCGGAGGTGAAAGGGAACAAGAGGGGAGGAATGCGGGGGGAAACAGAGCCATACAGAACACTGCAATAGAGCTCATGGATGAATAAAACAAAAAACATAGAATGAAACCTTGTAATCTTCCCCAAGGACCTAAGGTGATGAACAGCTAGGAAAATAAAGAAACAAGTAACACTCTAAACTGTATAGTTGATCTGTTTAACAGTAGAATAGCCACCCAACCTGTTGGTATGGATTAATAGTTTTGTTTTATGTTTTAATGCAGAGATATGCTAATATAGGATATAGATAGGACAAGAATCTGTACAATGGAGCTATGGTAGAAAGAAGTTGATGATATTATTAAACAAACATAAGAGATGGAAACTGGTAAGATTGACAAATGTATTCACCTAAAATGTATGAGAAAGGAAACCGAGATTATAATGTGAGTGCATATGAATTGAAAAAGACAAGACTGAATACAAATATGAAACCTGAATAATATAAAAATAAATACAAAAAAAATAAATGTTCTGAAATGGTTGTTCTTAACGTATGTGTAGTACATGTTTTTCAGATTACAGAAAAACATGCTAACTGTGTATTATTTATAAACCATTAGATAACTTGTAGTACCTGCTTACTACACTGCGTAAATTTCGGGAAGGGGAGGGCTTTATTGAATTGACATGCCAGTTATATGTGACACCAGCAGCAGCCATCTCTATTAACAGTAGGAGGTCTGGGACTCTTTTTTTTCTAAACAGGAAATAGGCAGCAGTACCCCCTCTCTTCACTACTGTCTGCCAGAGCCATAGAAGTACTGGCAGCAGCCACACAGGCTAATGCAGTGATATAAGGCATCATGGACCCCATATTCAGAGACAGCCGGTTGTACATGCATACAGGTGCATCGCATGAAAAAATAGGGCCAGCCAGCTGCAGAACCCTATTCGAACAGATAGCATGATCCAAACTGACCATGCCCTCTGTCTAAATATTGGGCTATGGTAGCATGGTGCAGAGCAGAGCATCACCATGCTGTGTGCCACGCTACCAGAGTGCCAGACTGAAGCCTGCCCATTGGGGTACAGCACGGCACACAGTGGTTAGTGCCATGACCCCTATGGGTGATATTAAGCCCAAACATGCAGATGAGACCATTGGGTATGCACGGTGCTAATGGGCCTCTTGCATGCCCATTATGGGCTCATCTGCATGCCACACATTGGTCGAATGTGCTGGGCCAGGTCTCCCTTCATAGCCCCAATCCGCTTTCCAGTTTCATGTAAGACATCCGTGGTGGGCTAAAAGTCCCTCCACAGCTCCAGTCCCCTCTACAGTTTAATGTAAGAAATCTCTGGTGGTTTAGTAGTCCCTCCCTAGCCCCAATCCAATCTTCAGATTAATGTAAGAAATCCCTGGTGCTCTAGCAGTCCCTCCCTAGCCTTGATCCCCTTTTCAGTCTAATATAAGACAACCGTTGTAGTCTAGCAGTCTTCCCTAGCCTCGATCCCTTCTAATAGCTGTTAGTATTCCTTTCTGGTCTAGTTGTCCATCCCTAGCCTGATCCCTCCCCTAACAGCTGTCAAGTATGCCCTGATGATCAATGGTCCACTCCAACCTGCCTGCATCTTGTCCCTGGTGGCCTAGCAGACCCCACCTTGACAGATAGTGTCCCATCACCCTGCCCACCCTTTCCAATGCAGAGAGCCTACGACCAGCACAGTCCTCTGCTCACCACCATGGCCAGCTGCAGGCTGAACTGTCATGGAGTGCTTACTGTAACAGCTGATTGTACAGTCACGTACAAACATCTGAAGAAGCCAGCAGAATAAAGCCATTTGGTCTGTCCAGTCTGCTAGTATTGCAGGTTCCACAGCTTGAGCTAAAGTCCCTGCCCCTCCCCACTCCTACCATCTTTCCTACCCATGATCCTTACCTCTCATTGAGCCTTGTGGCTGTGTCAGTTGGAAGACCTGGTCATTCAATGTATCATGGGCGCAGGTGGGGTGCAGGATTCTTCCCATCTACTGTCCACCCAGAAGCAAGAAGCAATTCCTGCAGGAAGTCGAGACTTTGTCATCGACATGGTGTTGGAGTCTCCCAGATGTATGGTTCTGGGGAACTTCAATGCCTGGGTCGACAATTAACTCTGATTTTGGTCAAGACTTCCACCAGTTGATGAATTAATTGGGCTTCACACAGGTGATTACCTCTGCACCATTCATCATGATCATTCCCTGGATCTTGTCTTCCTACTGGGCATTTAGACTTCAGACTTGGTTGGTCTGACCATCACACCGTAAGTTCCAGGCCCCCCATAGGCCTGCCCCTATGGAGATAGTCCGGCATTACCCTTTATGGGGCCTGACCCTTGATGGCCTGGTGGTGGTACTGGACCTATCGGGTCTTCCAAGGACTAGTGGTGATCCAGATGCTCTGGTACAGGGTTATAACAGTGCTGTGTCTGACATTCTGGATCGAATCACTCCTGTCCATGTTGGTCCCCCACTCAGCACCCTTGGTCCCTTGGTCTGATGGGACTTTGAGTGAACTGAGAAGAGTGGGATGAAGAATGGAGTGTTGTTGGTGGAAATCAGGCCTTGAAGTTGATAGACTTAGACTGATGGCCCATTACAAGGACTATCAATTGGCTAGCTCCTGTAGGAAGGCAGAGTTCCGTGTGGGGAAATTGCTGCAGCACAAAATCAACCAGCTCAGCTCTTTTGTACTGTGGACAGACTGTGCAATCCAGCCTATGTGCAGACTTGAGAGCATTGTCACAAGAGAAATGTGATGAGTTTGCTTGGTTCTTTGATGATAAGGTTGCCAACATCAGGTCTGAGATCTGTGCAGCTCACTCCAATGGAAATTGTGGTGGTCTGTGGTAGATTGCAGCCTCTTAGTCTTTCTGATCTGACTTCAGCCGGCCAGCAATCAGGGATGTTGTGAGGATTATCCAGAGTATGTGGCCGACCTGCTGTGGTTTGGACCTGGGTCCAATGTGCCTCCTTGTGGGTGTGCATTAAGGTCATTGGCCTGGTCCTAACTGAGATCATCTGGTGTTCACTACAGTCAGGTGTGTTTCAGACACCCTGAAGGAGGCTATGGTGACTCCTCTCATTAAAAACCCTCTTTGGACACAGACTGTCTTGCAAACTACAGACCTCTCTAATCTTCCTTTCTGAATAAGGTTTTGAGTAGGTATTCATGCTGCGGCTAGACTATTACTTAACCATCCATGACATCTACAATCCTCTCCAGTCTGATTTCAGAAAAGGCACAGTATCGAGATGGCCTTGTTCGGGTTCTCAATGATCTCCTGTGGCATTTGACACTGGACTATGGTGTGTTGGTGGAGTGCCTGTGGCTGCTCCTGTGGGCTATCAGCTAGAGACCTCAGATGGTTTCAGTCTTTTCTCACCAGCAGGTTTTCAGAGAGAGTTGTCTCGGTGTACTTCTCTGACAAGTTCTCCCTGTCATGTGGGTGCTGCCGGGCTCGGTGCTGTCTCCCATGTTTTTCGGTGTATATATTTCCATTGGGAGACATTGTAAGGTGGTATGCACTGAGTTTTCACTGCTATGCAGATGACACTCAGCTCACGATGAGTGCCAACTGGCTGAGGTTGAACCCAAACAAGACCAAGGTTCAGGTGGCGGACCCAGGTTGTTGGGTAGAGGGGCATTGGTGTGGCGATCATCTGGGCTTTGGCTTGGGGCTGTCAACTGATGACCTCTGAATGGGTGTGAAATTGGGGGTGATTTTGACGAGGGACTGACATTTAAATCTCAGGTGTCGCCCATTGTCAAGACTGCCTTTACCATTTGAGGAACATTGCTCGGATCAAACACCTAGTTCTGCCCGATGACCTGCCATCTTTGGTCCACACCTTTGACCTCTCACCTTGACTACTGTAATTCCCTCATCTAGGGCTACAGGGGTTGATATCCACCATTTTCAGCTGGTGCAGAATGCAGCAGCTAGGCTGTTGACTGGGCTGCCTCAAGGTTGCCATGTCACATCTGTGTTGCGCGATCTGCACTAGCTGCCTATTCAGTGGTGGATCACCTTCAAGGTCAGCTTGCTGACCTATAATGCCCTACACGGACAGGGGCCAAGTTATCTGCAAGAGCTTCTTTGCCCCTACTGCTCCACCTGCCCATTCCACTCCAACAACGAGGGATTGCTAGAGATTCCCAGGGTTTGTTTGAAGACCTCTGGGGCCCAAGCATTTTAATTTGAAGCCCCTGCCCTGTGAAATTCTCTACCTGGTCAGATAGGAGGCGGTGGTGACACCCCTTCTGAAGAAAGGTTCTTTGGACCCAGACATTTTTGCTAACTACAGACCTATCTCGAACCTTCCCTTTATAGGAAAGGTTATTGAGAAAGTAGTGGCAATACAGCTGGAGAACCATTTGACCATCCATAATGTCTACGAACCTCTCCAGTCAGGTTTTCGTAAGAGGCACAGTACTGAAACTGCTCTGGTTCGGGTGCTCAGTGATCTCCTGATGGCGAGAATCGGAGAAACCATTCCATTCTGGTACTCCTTGATCTCTCTTCAGCCTTTGACACTGTAGACCATGGGGTGCTGCTCGAGTGCCTGAGGTCCATCTGTGGCCTGTCAGGTACAGTGCTCAGATGGTTTACATCTTTCCTAGCTGGTAGAACACAGAGAATTGTGTCGGGAATTTTTTCTTCTGACCCTTTCTCTCTGTCTTGTGGGGTTCTTCAGGGCTTGATGCTGTCCTCCATGTTGTTTTCAGTGTATATGCTACCCCTCGGAGACACTGTAAGAAGGTACGGGCTGAGGTTTCACTGCTATGCTGATGATACCCAGCTCTACCTGTCTTTTGTCCCTGACCAGGTTAGTGCTCTCTCAATATTTAATAACTGCCTGCTGAATTCCAAGACGGGATGAATTTGAGCTGGTTAAAGTTGAACGCGAGAGAGACTGAGCTTATGGTTGTGGACCCGGGTCGCAGGATAGAGGGGCTGAGGACTGATCAGCCCTCTGGATTATTTCTGGGGGGCACTCAGAGCCTTGCCTCAGAACAGGTGCATGACTTGGGAGTGGTGCTTGATGACGGGCTGACCTTTCCTTATCAGGTGTCGGCAGTCATTAAGTCAGCCTTTTACCATCTTAGTAACATTGCCAGGGTCAAACACCTTGTTCCGTCAAGCGATCTGCCTGTGTTGGTCCACGCCTTTGTGACCTCTTGCCTAGACTACTGCACCTCCCTTTACTTGGAGCTTCCTGGGGTTTATATCTGCCACTTGCAACTAGTGCAGAACACTGCTGCCCAATTGTTGACAGGGATGTCTAGGAGAGTGCATATCACCTGTGTTGAGCGATCTGCACTGGCTGCCAATTCAGTGGTGGAAAACCTTTAAGGTAGGTTTATTGACCTACAAAGCCATACATGGACTTGATCCCAACTACTTGAAAGAGCTTCTGATTCCCTACACCCCTATGCAACAACTCTGTTCAGCTGATAAGGGGTTGCTGGAGATTCCGAGAATTACCTTGAAATCTTCTGGGGCCCATGCTTTTATGGTTGTGGCCCCTACCCTCTGGAATTCTCTGCCCTGTCAGCTCCAGGAACATACAACCGTGAGGAGCTTTAAACAGGCACTTAAGACTTTCTTGTGGAGTCAAGCCTTTTATGAATTTTCATGATTTTTATTAGTGGTCTATTTTTTAATTGTAATATTTTTATGGAATTTGTTTTTAACATTGTAAAGCACCTTGGCATTTGAAAGGTGCTCAATAAATAAAGTTTATTATTATTCTTATTATTACAAGAGTGCGTCTGACAGTGGAGAGTTTAAATCTGCGTTGAAAAATTATTTAAGTGTGCTTTCTCTGCCTCTGTGTAAGTCTAATACTTAACTGTGATGAATGAAGTTTTTTAGCTGTGATTTTACTTGAGCCTACTATTTATTGTACTAGCACTATGGACCTTTGTTGTGAACAGTGCTATTTTATAAATAAAGAAGCGTATGCTTATGCTTCCCTTATACCTATTTCAGCTTCTCTTGAAGCTGGCCACTAAGTTCAACAAGACCACCTCTTCTGGCAGTGGATTCTAAGTGTCCACCACCCTTTCTGTGAAGAAGTGCTTCCTGATCTCCTCCTAAACCTCCTCCAGGTTAAGACTGCTTCCTCATGTTAGTGGTACTCAGCTTAAAGAGACCCTCCTTCTCAACCTTATTTATCCCTTTCAGGTACTTGAAGGTCCCAATTATGTCCCCTCGCCATCGCCTCTCCTCTAGGAAGTATATGTTCTGTCCCTTAACCTCTACTCATATGCCTTACCCTGCTGACCTGCTGTCATCTTTGTAGCCATCCTCTGGACCTTCTCCAGCAGGTTAATGTCCTTTTTGGGGTGTGTGCACCAGTATTGAACTTGTTTCTCTAGATGTGACCTCACCAGTTCCCTGTACAAGGGTTGTTTAACCTCCTCTCTCCTACTACTGATCCCCCTAGCTATACATCCCAGCATCTTGTTTGCCCTTGCTGCTGCTTTCTTGCACTCTGTGGAGTGCTTCAGATCACTAGTGATCATCACTTCCAGGTATTTATCCTTGTCCTCCTCCGATGCCGATACCTGGACTTGAACAAGGTATTAATCTGTCCTGTGATTCTTGACTCCAATATGCAAACCTTTGCATTTCTTGGTATTGAAGCCAAGCTACTAGATCCTGGACCACCTCCTCAGCATTTCCAGATCATCCTGTAGGTTCTATATGCCTTCAGCTGTGTCCACTCACCACAGAACTTGGTGTCATCCACTGTGGTGATGCTCGGATTGTATCCAAACCAATACGGATACACCAGATACCTGCCCTCGCAGCAGGATAGTGGTTCCGGATGGATACTGGTACTATCTGCCCATGGAGCTGGATGTTGGATCCCAGGTCAGATCCCATGTTATCTGGTGCCAAATCCAGGTATCTGTTACTGGGATCTGATGCCAGATCCAGGGATCCGGTGTCAGATGTCTGGATCCAGTGAAGGATCCCTGGATCCGGCACCAGATAATGTGGGATCTGACCTGGGATCCAACCTCTGTATTCGGCTGCATCCTGGGCTAGATCCCACTCATATAGTGCCACCATTAACCAGATCACTGGAGGATCCACAGCGGCACTACTGCTGCCTAAACCTTCCCCCCACAGTCACTACTGACCTCACAACTACATTGCCTCCCACTCGCAGTCTGGAGAACTGTTCATCTTGGGCAATTTTAACCTAAATTGGCTGTCACCCACCCTAACTACAACTCAAAATAATATTGCCTCTCAAAACTTAACCTAGCTTATTCAAGAACCCACTTGCCTGAACACTAAAACCCCAAATCACACCTTGATTGACTGGGCCTCGCCACCACCCACACTGTGTTATCCAATCAGGTATCCTTCCGATGCCATAAGCGACCATCACTTGATCTACTTGGTGAGGAAGGTTCACAGACCTAAAGCCCCTAAAGTAATACTCCACACTCCTATAAATCCCTTAACTTAGCCCCTCCTCTGTAACCTGACAAACACTGTCTGGGCTCTGCTAACCTTTTCCTCCAGTGTGGTTGATGCCCTGGCTTATTTCAAAGAAATATTCCTCAACATCCGGACTCTCTTTATGCACTTTTATTAAAAGTACCAGAGTACGAGGAAACAAGGTCCCCTGGATCACTCCAGAACTGGTAGCCTGCCTCTGTGCACGTGACAAAGAATGGTGAAAACATAAATCCACAAAACCTCCTAGTGACTTTGCAATGCATGTACTAAAGCAACTAGACTAGCAAAGACCGAGTACTTCAAGTCCACTTTCCACACTAATGTAAACTCTCTTTCTAAGTTTTGGAAAGTGGTCCATGCCCTCTTCTCCCCCATCCCTATCCCCACTCCTTAAAGTTAATAACTCCCTTGCTGCCGACCATGCTGCAGTGGCTGAGAAATTCAATGTATACCTCATCATGTGTGCCTCGGCCCTGCTTGCCTCCATCTCCACTTACCCAAACTTCAGCAACTATCAACAAAAGTGACAACTGCTACCCCGCCTCCCCACACTCATGACCACCACCCCTTTTCTTTCCCCGTAGTTATACCTGTGGACACCCTTACTGCCCTGCTGACTGTTAACCCATCCAAAGGCAGCCCTGTGGATGAACTTGACCCTAGGCTTCTCTGTCTCTCTCTCTCTCTGCCTCAGCTATCGTCTACCCCCTCTCTCTAATCCTAAACCTCTCCTTCGTAACTGCAATGGTCCCTACACCCTGGAAGCATGCTGTCATTCTCTCCCTCTCTAAGAGTTGTAACACCACTACCCCAGGCAACTATCACCCCATTTTCTTGCTCCCTACCCTTGCTAAGCTCCAAGAACACCTTGTGCTCTCCCAAATCTCCTCCTTTCTCTCTGACTCCAATATCTTTACCCTGTTCCAATCTGGATTTAGGAAAAAACATTCTGCCACTACCTCCTTTCTCAGACTCACTGATTCAATCTTTACTGGAATGGACAATGCCTTGGCTACCACCACCATTTTTGATGGCCTTTCCAAGGCTTTCGACACAGTGTCCTACCACCTTCTTCTACAATCCCTCTCTTCAGCTGGTCTCTCCCAATCAGCTACAAATGGTTCAAGGCCTACCTTAGAGGATGAACACAATCTGTTAGAACAGCTGAGTCCTGTCCTCCCCCTTGCCAAATCCACACTGGTGTCCCTCAGGGCTCAGTGCTAGGCCCCCTCCTTTTCTCCATCTTTGTAAATCACTTATAGATAGTCTGCTCCTCTTCATCCATCCATATGTATACAGACAAGACTGTCCTATTCACCTCTGGCCAACCTTCTTCTAATGTGGAAGCCAGACCCAAGTTCAGCTTCAGTAAGATCCAGCACTGGTTTGCCTCCTATCAACTCTTTCTAAATGCAAAGAAGACAGTCTCCATGACCTTCAGCACTAGGCAGAGACTTGCTAGGTTCCCTTTATGTCCTCCTTCCACACCCTAGATGGACTATACTTGAGGACACCTCTCATTTAGATATCTTGGGGTTTGGCTGGACCAACACATCAGCTTCTCTGGTCATATCAATGCCATCCTGAAAAAACTATGCCCCCAGCTCAGCGCCTTATACAGGAACCATAATAACATTCCTATAATGGCCAGGTGAGAGATTGTCTAGAAGCTGATTCTTCCAATCTTTGACCAATGTGATGCAATCTACAGTGCTGCTTCCAAATCCATCTTATCCAGATTGGAAACCCTCTTCAACCCGCTGCTTTGCTCTTGACTGTCCTATTCACACTCACCACTGTGACCTTTGCCATGCCCTGTCCTTCCTTTCACTAGCCAAGAGGTGCCTCTCTTCCTTTGTCAAACTCATCTCTAAATACTGTATAACTACATAACTGTACTAATATATGTAGCCTTGAGAAAAGGAGGAAGAGGGGGGACATGATAGAAACTTTCAATACCTCAAGGGAATTAACAAAGTCCAAGAGGGTAGCATCTTTCAGAAAAAGAAATGTGCAAGAAGAAGAGGGCACAATTTGAAGATAGAGGGAGGACGGCTCAAAGGTAATGTGAAGAAGTGTTTCTTCATGGAGAGGGTTGTAGATGCATGGAACAGTCTTTGTGAGGAGGTCGTGGAGTCAAAAACAGTGGGGGAATTCAAGAATGCATGGGACAGACATAAGGCAATCCTAGAGGGGGGGGTAGGAGGAAGTAGGCTGTTGATTAACTAGGATCTGCAGCTTATCCGTTAGGTAGGGAAATGGGCAGACTAGATGGGCCAAGCAGACCTTATCTGCCATCAAATTCTATGTTTCTATGTTACGAGCTAGGCTCTCTACCTTTGTACTTATCTTCCTCTCTCCCCTTTCCCCTCCTATTCACTCCTTAAGATCCTCTGACTGTTCTACCCTTGCAGACTAGTCTACTTTCATTCATTGCTTCCTCAAACTCTGGAATTCTCTTCCCCCATCAAATCCCCCACTCCTCATCCTCATCCTCCCTCTCAACTGCACTAAATAATTTCCTTACCTCTAACTGCATCTGTTTTCCCCAAATCCTAACACTTCTTAATTTCTCTGTACACCATTTTCGTCATAGGTTACTAGTTTTTACTCAATCCTAAGGCTCCTTTCTTCTCTCCCTCGCGCACCTCTCCCTTAGCTGAGACTATAAAACTCTAGAACAGTAGCACTTACCTAGATACCAATGACACTTAAATGTTCATATAATTTGTTATCTGCTCTATTGTTATTGTATTCTGTTATCCTGTATTCAATTGTTGTGCTCCGGTTGTTGGTGTCTATCATGTATTTACTGATGTTGGTCTTAGTGGGGATGCTTTCCCTGCCCCATATCTAACTGAAACTACTCTGTGTAGTTGTTACTCCCACAAAGAGTCTCCCTGACCATTGTTTCCTGTACATGCTCTCCATTTGTGTACACTGGGTCAATAATTGCCTCTGCTCTTGTTGGTTCTATGATGCCCTGAGTCAGGAACCTATTTTGCAGTCCTTCCAGGATCACCTCACTCCTAGCACTTGTTGTTGATGGTATACTACAGTCCACTTTGGGCAGGCTGAAGTGAGTACCCCATAATTACCACCTCTCTTTTCCCCACAGCTTCCAATATTTGCATGCTTAGTTCCTTGTCCTCTCTCATTCTGGCTGGGTGGATGATGGGGGTGCCAGGTGGCTGGGGTCCTCTGTGGGAGGGTGGGCAGGGGGTACCACTGTACCACCAGGATACATTCTGTAATTACATCAGCCCATGGTCAGGCAGCGGGGGTGCTAGACCACCAGGAAATGATTATTTCATACAGATGCCTGCCATCGGACAGTGGGGGAACTGCTGGACCACCAGGATATGTTTTGTGTAATACAGATGCCTGCGTTCAGGCATATGGGGTGGGAGAGGGGTCCACTAGACTACCACGGGGGTCCCGGTGCTGTTGGACGGTGGCCACCCACAGCTGGCTGCTGTTGTGTTGCGCCTTGCAATACAGCCGCTCGCCTGCGGGTGGCCAGCTTTTCAGCCTATATTTTAAGGCTCAACTGTGAGCACCAGTATGTGATGCATGTAGAGGTTGTGCCAGCATATGTACCGCGCATCCTGGGCTGATTATCGGGATGTGCCGCATATGCATGGGTGCGCCCCCTACATCTGCACTGCATAGGATTACATTGTGTCCCGGCACATCGGGATTTACACTGTACTGGGCAGCCTTTTCAATATCCCACTGGGGCGCAATGCGGGGTTGCACCAGCACAACTCAGTTGCCCCAGGCACTACTCCTTTGAATTTCACAGCTTTAATGTATTTGGTTTTAATTCCATTATTACAGTGGGTACAGTTCCCACATGTAAAGAAGCCTTTGACTTGTCTCTGTAGCCATGTGGTGGGCAGTGGTTCTGGAGTCCAGTGTTGAGTCCTGACTAGCTTATTCATAAGTATTGTAGTTCTTTTAGCTGTTATGCCAGGTTTATTTTAAAATATGTTTGCACTCATTTCAGTGGCTTGTAGAATGTTCCAATTTTTTATAATTGCATTTTTTATTCTTCCAAAATATTCTGAGTATTGAGTTGCAATAGTTATGTTTCCTTTCAATTTTGTATTCTCCGTTGGACCTTGTATCAAATCTTGTCTCTCTTTCTGTGTACATTTTAATTTAGCTTAATTCAGAGTTTCTCTTCTATAGCCTCTGTCTTCGAACCTGTGGGTTAAATCTTTCAAATTCATCTTCTATCTCATTGTTTTTCCACAATTCCTTTTCACCCTGAGCATCTGTCCATAAGGTATACTATCTTTCAGATTTCTGGGATGAAAACTGTGCATGAAGCAATGTGTTCCTTGAGATTTCCTTACAATACAGATCTGTAGTTATTCTTCCATCTTCTTTTAATATCAACAGATCTAAATAAGAAATCTGCTTCACGTCATATGCTAATGTGAAAGATAGATTTAATGTTGCTGCATCCAAATATTTATGGAAGGACAAGAGATCCTGCACACTCCATTCCAAATTATCAGTACATCATCAATAAAACTTTTACATAGCATATGGTTAGATCTATAGATATTAATTTCTGATTGAATACATTTATGTTCAAACTTGGTCATATTGAGCTTTGCATATGTAACATGACCCTTGTTAGTCGAGCGATGGCCTTCATTAATCCCTAAGTGACCATTCTGTAGCTTAAAAATGGAATCAAAATTGAGTCCTATTCATTTTAATGGGGCACGCCCCTGCAATCTCCCTGGTCACACATCATTATGTCCTTGAGCATGGGCGGGTGTCACCGGGACAGGGGTTGTGAGACTGAAAGGCCAGACCCTCAGAAAAACTAAATTATGAGTGATTTTATTAAAACAGAGCAAGAGATGGATTACATTCTGGCTAAAATGATTATCTCCAGGGGCAGCTACCACACTACAGCTAAGCACCTCTACTCCTTACTGTCTGCCTACAGCCAACCTCCTGCCCCCCTCCGATTACTATTTAATTCTCTGTCTCCTCTTTTTCCCTAGGGACTTGCACCTGAGCGATGCCCTCTCTCCCTCCGAAGTGGTGGACCGGACATCTCTCTGGCTGCCACCTGACCGCTGCCAACATTCTCTGCCACCTTCACGGTCCCAGGAGCTGGATCCAACAGCCAAGGTACTACCACTTATTTCATTTTTTGAACCACATGCCTTGGTGCTCTCCCATTGGTGTGGCTCCCCATAAGTGAATCCTGATTGGACCACTTGCATCTCTGGGCTACACCGATTGGTGCGTGCCTTTTCCATAGACCCTCAGCGCTTTTCTGGGCGCTAGCAACTACCGTTTTCTCCCACTTCGAGTTACTCTGCACAGACTATTTTTCCCCATCCCGCCCCCAGATCTCCTTTAAATATGCTTCAGCTCCTCCCTCTCCTGTGTCTCCCTCCCATTGGACATCTTATACTGCTCACTTCCAGTCCCCGCTACAAAGGAAGCTGAACTTGTAAGCAGTAAGCACTCCAAAATCACCCCCATTATCCTAGCTCTGCCTGCAATTCATCCAGTGCCTTCTCCACTCTATTAGTTGCTCCACTTACAAACTACCCTGTCTCCTTCCCTAGTTTCTATACTAGCAAGGTGAGCCTTGAGCTCGGAGCCTGGTCACTCTACTTACACGAAATCCCTCTTCCAAAACACCATAACCACAACTATGAGGGCTGCTAACTGGCTCCTTCTCCTTGCCATATTATGGATGGCGCCTTACGTAGCAAATCCTGTAGACTTAATTTTCTCCCAAGGGGACTCGTGCCTTCTCCAGATGCCACTTTCATGATGGACCATCACATAGTATTTGCTGCATCCCTATGCCTCTGCCTATGGACAGGACGGAGTTTTCAACTGGCGGTGGAACCTGCACTTTTCTGCCCACGCAGGGCATTCCTCCCTTTCCTCCCAGTCACTATTCCTGGTGCCTCACAGCGAGGGTTCTTGTCCTTGCAGCCCTGTGTCTGCCTAGCATATAAAGCAAGTTGTTGAACCACTGTACTGCCATCCCAAATAGGTGTGGATGAGTTAGAGCCTTCTACTTATCCCTAGCTGCCTTAAGAAAAGTTGTGCTCCTCCTCTTATTGTGTGCAGGCAATGTGGAACTCAACCCTGGCCCAAGGGATGCCCTGTTCTCGCCAGCTGACCTACAAAACTGAAAGGGATGACTTTTATGCATGTTAATGCATGCAGCCTCCTAAAAAAGCTCACCTCAATCCAGGCTTGGGTCTTTCACACCAAGCCAGATGTACTCATGGTTTCTGAATCCTGGCTTAGGCCAGCCACCCCTGACAAGGAGGTTAACATCCCTAACTACTTGCTGTTTAGGATCGACAGACAAACCAGAGGAGGTGGAGTAGCCATCTTTGTAAAAGACAAATTCTCAGTCACTACCCTTGATTCCTCCTCTAGTGCCAATGAATTCGAATGCCTGTCCCTTAAAGTCAAAATTTCCCCCTCGATGGCTATTTGCGTCTTAGGGTGCTACAGGCCTCCATCTGCGGGGTCATTGCTTTTATCCCACCTGTTGACCATCATGGGCCACAGGAACATTGAAACAATTATATTAGGGGACCTTAACTATGACTGGCTGTCCAAGGCCTCCCTACCCCTTAAATCCTTCTGTGACTCAAATGATCTTATGCAACTCATTGAGGAACCAACCTATCTGAACAAAAAGAACCCGGTAAACAGCACTCTGCTGGATGTCCTTCTTGTGAGCAAGCCTCACCTCTTTTCTCATGCTGGAATATTTTCCTCAGACATTAGTGATCATTCCTTCATTGCTGGTGTAAAAGCCGGCTTCAAATCCCCTTCCGCATCCAAGTTCTCCGTAAAAAGGTCCAGATGCAACTTCGATCCTCTTGCATACATCAATGAGCTGAGAACTTCCCTGTGTGGCAGAGTTTTTACTTAGCTAAATCAGTGAACATGGCCTACAACATCTTCTATGAAATTGTGTCATCTGCCCTAAATAACCATGCCCCCCTTGTAAAAGTCCGCATCAAGGCTAGAACATACCAATGGTTTTCTGCTGACCTCAAGGCCACTTTACTAGAAAGTGACAAACTCTGGAAAAAAGCTCAGAAATCAAAGACAGATGAAGACTGGTGTCTCTTCAGATCAGCTAGGAATTCTTGCACCAAGTTGGTCAGAGAGACCAAAGCAAACTTCTACCACTCTGAATTAGATTCTGCCTCAACATGCCCTACCAAATTTTGGTCCACTATAAAAGAATTGTCCGGCCACGAGTCTGGGACAGCGCTTCCTTCAAAAATTACTTCTAACAATGTTACTATTAATGATAGAATGGAAATCCTTCAAGCTTTCAACAACCTCTTTGCCATGGCAGGCCTAGCATTCGATACCTCACCTGCTTGTATGCTACGTACCCAGATTAATGCTCAACCTCCAGAACCCAGCACCAATAATGCAGTCTTTTTCTTCGTGCCTGCCTCATTGAAAGAGGTTGAAAACCTTCTTCTTCAGATGGACACTAGAAAAAGCACTGGCGTGGATTCCCTTGACCCCTACTTCCCCAAGATTGCTCACCATGTCCTAGCAGTACCAATCACCCACCTATTTAACCTATCCCTTTTGCAGGAGGCTCTCCCACTGCTATGGAAAACTGCCCACGTCATCCCCCTTTTTAAATCAGGGGACTCCTGTGATCTAGATAATTACAGACCTATATCTCTCCTCCCCATACTCGCAAAAATCCTGGAAAAAATTGTGAACGCGCAATTGAGAACCTTCTTAGACAATACAAACCTCCTAAACCCAATGCAATCAGGGTTCAGAGCAAAGCATAGTACTATCACAGCTCTGGCTAAAGTAACTAAGGACTGGCAACGTGATCTGGACAAAAAAAATGTTGTCTGCGCTGTGTTCCTGGATCTTAGCAAGGCCTTTGACACCATCGATCACTGCCTGCTCCTTGCTACACTAAAAACGATAGGCATGGACGCATCCTCCCTGTGCTAGTTTAATGACTATCTCACAAATAGGTATCAGCAGGTCAAGGTTGTCGGGGAGCTCTCCTTACCCAAACTGCTAAAAAGAGGTGTACCGCAGAGATCCATCCTGGGGCCCCTGCTGTTTGCAATCTAAATAAACAATATAGACATCGGCATCAAGGAGACCAACATTCACCTGTTTGCAGATGACACAGTGCTATACCTAAGCCGGCCATCACCTGAAGCTGCCTGTAGAGATCTGCAAACTGAGTTCGATCAGTTACAGCACCAGCTCCTAAACAAAAAGCTATTACTCAACGCCAAGAAAACAAAAGCAATATTGTTTTAGAAACATAGAATTTGACAGCAGATAAGGACCGCTTGGCTCACCTAGTCTGCCCATTTCCTACCTGATGGATAAGCTGCTGATCCTAGTTAACCAGCAGCCTACTTCTTCCTTCCCCACCCCTAGAATTGCCTTATGACTGTCCCATGCATGCTTGAATTCCACCACTGTTTTGACTCCACAACCTCCTCTGGAAGGCCGCTCCATACATCCACAACCCTCTCTGTGAAAAATACTTCCTAATTACCTTTGAGCCACCCCTTCTATCTTCAAATTGTGCCCCTTGTTCTTGCACACCTCTTTTTGAAAGATGCTACCTCTTGACTTTGTTGATTTCCTTCAGGTACTTGAAAGTTTCTATCATGTCCCCCCTCCCCCTCCTTTCCTCAAGGCTATACATATTAAGCTCCTTAAGTCTCTCTTCATATGTCTTCCAGTGCAGACCCTGACCATTTTAGTTGCCCTCCTCAGGACAGTTTCCATCCTGTCTATGTCTTTGCAGAGATTGGGTCTCCAGAACTGCATGCAGTACTCCAGATGTGGTCTCACCAGCTGTCTGTACAGAGGGATAATAACTTCTTGTTTTCTACTGGTGATGCCTCTCCCTATGCATCCCAGCATTCCCCCAGCCCTCCTTGCTGCCCTCTCACATTGCTTGCCCACCTTTAGATCATCTGATATGACTACCCCCAGGTCCCTTTCCATTTTTGTTGTTGTTAGTATCTCACCCCCCATTGTGTACTCTTCCCCTGGGTTTTTGTTTCCCAGATGCATTACCTTGCACTTCTTAGCATTGAATCTAAGCTGCACCTGCAAATCACACGGCATACCCCTCCAGTGTCAGTGGCTCAGTAGGTAGCACACTCGCCTCTGAGACTGGGAGATCAGAGGGCTGTAGAGTCAGTTCCCACATCTAGCACTTGGGTTAATTTTACCAATACTGACACTGTAGTGCAGCATGAGAGGCGTGTTGCACTTCTGAGGTGTTGTCTTTCAGATGAGACGTTAAACCGAGGTCCCATCTGCCTGGACTGGTGGTAGTTCAGGTGGATGTTAAAGATGCCATGGCACCTATTGAAAAGAGTAGGGGAATTTCGCTGGTGTCCTGGCCAAATTTCCCTCATTCACTAAAAATACCACCAACAGATTAATCTGGTTCAAGGTCAGTTGGCATTCATCTGTATCCCCTTCCCCCGGGTCATGCCTGAAAATAGGCAGGATTTGTCTAGTGCACTTACCCGGTCAGCAAAAACAAAATAAATAAAATGGTCAGGTCAGTACCCCCCCATCACCACTTTACTAGGAGAAAAACTGGTATTCGTAGCAAAATTCAAGTACTTGGGGGTCTGGCTGGACCACAAACTCTCCTTGTGGATCACATCGAGGATTTACTGAAAAGCTGAGACAGAGACTTGGTCTATTTTTTAGGATCAATCACCTTCTGACCAAAGAAGCTAAGA
Organism: Neoceratodus forsteri; assembly: GCA_016271365.2. Taxonomy (NCBI): domain Eukaryota; kingdom Metazoa; phylum Chordata; order Ceratodontiformes; family Ceratodontidae; genus Neoceratodus; species Neoceratodus forsteri. The sequence continues at coordinate 115,627,109 of CM057452.1, read as the reverse complement.
TACAGCTAGTCCAATCCACGTTCTTCTCCCTAATCGATTACGCTGACATCATCTATAGCCAGTGTGCTGCTGCCTATCTTGGTAAACTTGACACATTGTATCACAGAGCACTAGGATTCATAAATGGCCTTCCCTTCTCCACTCACCACTGCTCCCTTTATGCAGCCGTGGGATGGTCTTCCTTCAAGTACAGGCAAAATAGGCACATGGTCCTTTGGACTTTCAGAGCTATCTCCAACAAACTCCCCCAATATATTGCTGACTGTCTGCCTCTAAGTTTGATAGGTAATTATGCACTGAGGAGTTCCTCTCTTATTTCATTGCAAGTGCCTAGGGTCAACACATGGTTCGGAAAAGCTGCCATAAATTTTGCACTGCCTTTGCTCTGGAATAGTATGCAGAAATCAATGAAACTGAGCACCCCATTAGTCTCTCAGCTTTTAAAATCTTGTTTGCAAAAACTGTGAAGGCGTTATGCAATTGTTTTCCTCAAGCCTAAATGCTCTTATGCCTACTCCTTTCCCTGCCCTATGCTTTACCACTTTTCCCTGTCCTTCTCATCCTTACTAAATCTATCCCCCATGCTGTTTCACTGCCCTTTCTGGCTCTCTGACTTCCCTAAAAGTGCCCTCAGCCCATTTCTCCAGTGGTCACCACAGAGCGTCTGCACTATTCTTCCCACTCTTGGTGGTGCTTTGCTCTGTATACACACCTTCTAAAGCCTGGTTTGCGTCCATCAAAGTTCTGATAATACAACTGGCCTACTTCTGTTGCTTCTGCTACTGCTTCACTTCCTCTCACCTTTTCTAGTTTTCCTGCAGCCAAGATATCCCATGGTCATATTACCTTGATTGTATATATTTTTTCCCTTTCAGTGCCTTGTATGATAATGCCTATTTTTTGCATGTATCCAATTGTATGCATTTTTTTCTTTGACCCTGTGTGATGCAGGTCCACCTTGTAAATGAGCTTGCTCAATGGTGTTCGCCTGGATAAATAAAGACTTGATTGATTGATTGATTGATAAGTGCCCCATGCCTGTTTTATAGACACAGAGAGATGCTGGAAGTTTGTAAGGGACTGTTATCCTCTACATTTACGTTCGTCTGTCTAAGTGTAAGGATAAGAGATCTGGAGTTTTGGAACCCCCTTTTTATATATGCCCAATATTTTTGTGTCTGAGACTGATACTCAATCTTTCCTTTTAAAATACTAGATGGAGAAGTAAAGTAGAACGGGTGTCTCCAACACACCTGCCCGCACCCCCCACCCATCACTATTCGCATCAACTATATAAAGACATTTTCAACAGGACCATGAGATAAATTAATTTTCAGACCACAGGTTAGTTCCTCCTAAGCTTTGAGACATTTATAATAATTGATTTGAAGGTATTTTTTTTAAATTAAATGTTAAAATTTCAAATATTTGTGTTTGCAGATCATGTGAAAAAGAACATATCTGTTGTCTGGAACATTAATGAAATTTGAATATTGAAATAGGCTCAAGATGTCTGATGAAGGAACAAAGAAGTTCTGAAATGTTATAAAAGAAAAATTGAATAAGGAGCCATAACGAAAGAAAAATTGACTAATGAGTCATAATAAGAGAAACAATCAAATAAAAGAGAACTCATAAGGACACATCTGCCTCTGATGCATTTTTATACTTCATTTTAATGGATTGAGTGGAATTACTTTTTTGGTGAAGTGTATTACCAATGACCCCTAGGTCTTTTTCAGACTTTACTACTTTAATGATGTTGCTGTTTAATAAGTAATTGGTGTTTGGATTTTTAGACTCCAAAAGTATAACTGTAAATTTATCAATATTAAATGTAATTTTGTTGTTAATAGCCCAGTCTTCAATTTTCTTTCGGTCTTGTTTGAATTTATAAATCTTTTATTCTGTATCTACTTCAGATGCGAGTTTAGTGTCATCTGCAAATTTACTAATTCAGTTATTGATACCCTTATGTAGATCGTATATAAATAAACCAAAAAGCTTTGATCCCAAAACAGCACTTTGGGGAACTCTGCTAGTGGCCTCTATCCTGTTTGAAATTATATCAGCTATTTTTACACTTTAGGATCTGTTGCTTAACCATTTTTCTACCCATTTAACCACATAACTATTCAATTTAAATTCCATATTTTTTTTCAATTAATATGTTATGGGATACTTTGTTAAATGCTTTTTGGAGATCCAAGTAAAAGTAAATATCTTATCCAGGCTGCTATACCCTCTGCAGATGCTTCCATTAGGGCTTATGAGAGAGGGTAGGGATAAACTGGATAAAGGATTATTTTAATTTATTTGGGGTTGGGGGTGGAGGCCCAGAGCAAATTGAGTACAACTGAGAGTATATTAAGGACAGAGAGTGAGTGGGAAGGCTTGCCAACTGAGATCTGTAATGGATTGGGTTAAGGAGGATTCAAGGAATACATGGGAGGATTTAGAGAAAGCGGAATCCCCATATGATCTGGCTATATATCTACATAGCCGTGGGTACAATAATATAAATGGCTACCACAACAGAACCCTTTACTCTTAACAAGTCTGTTGACTTGGCATATACTTATGAAGGAGGGGAAAGAAGAGAAATGATTTATTTTCTCACACTAGTGGTGGGGAATCCACAGTTCCCATCAAGACTGGAGGATGGGTACTTTGTCTATGGCAACAAGTAGAGATTACTACATGGAGAAAGCTTAGTAAGGAGGGGGATCTATCCTTTTAAGGAATTACAGGAGATGATGGGCCTCCCAAGGCATCACCAATATCAGTATTTTCAGGTTTGGAGAAAACTGGAAAAAGACATAGGGAACACATCAGGAAGCACGTCCCCAAATGATCTCGAAGAACAACTGTTGCAGAAAATGCTTAGGCCCAGGGGAGCAATTGGCCAGATGTATGGGACATTGGTGGGAGCATGACCTGATCCACTGGCTAAATGTAGAAGGAGCTGGAAAAAAGATTTTGGAACCCAAATAGAGGAGGTGACATGGGGAGAGATATGGAGGGGGACCTATTGATCTATTTCTGTGTTACAAGTACAAGGAACACAATATAAATTTTTGATTAAGCTGTTCTATCCAGCAGCAGTAGTTTACAAATTTCTTAGGGAAGATGCCATGAGGCAGTGGTTACCTATTTCCATGGATTTTGGACACTTGGCCTACTGTGGTAGCAAACAGGACCTGATTTAAAAATATTGTGTGTCCCTCATGTGTTTCTCTCAGGGAAGGGATGGGAAGAGGTTCGAAGCCTACAGTGTTCTGAAGGCTACAAAGTACAGAAGGGTCAACCTTCCTGTGTAAAAAGGCACTCCTCATACATAGCAACATTGTACCAGTGTAAGGGAGCTGTGACACAGATGTGGGCCTGTCATACAGTATAGAACTCACATAAATGTAGCACATGTTTTTGTGTGTATGGTGTACATTTAAATACCAATAAAGATATTACACACAACAAAAATAATTTGTGTTATAGGTTAGTTACCATGTTGTTTATTGTGTGCCACTGGATCATGTCTTTGTTAATGTCCAGACTCCATTGCTCAGGTCGGAATTCTCCTATCTCCTGAAATGTTGGCACACCTGTTCCATTCCACTTCCACTGGATGATGTCATAACCTGTAGGTGGATCTCCAGTACTAGCGAAGTAAATCTGTGCATCATTTATTGTGAAGTTGACTTTTCCCAATTTTTCAAGTAGCTAAAAAACATACCAAAGCTACACTCGTGAACAGCACATTTTATACAATGACTGAGAATAAAAGTTTCCAAATAAATGCATTTGTGTTCATGTCTGACAGGTCTAAAGTGGAAATAAACCATTTATTCCTATGTTAAGTGGGTCATCAACATTTATTTCAGCTTCAGATTGGTCTCAAAGGAAATCTTAACCAATGGGAGAACAGCCTGCACAATACCTGATGGCCTCACAATGGTATCTGCTGCAATTAAAAAACAGAACAGAGAAGTCAAACATAAGCAGTGAAATCTTCATTACAAGAACTAATTGTGCCAGAGAGAATTGCCATTGTCTTAATGACATATGCCATAGGCTGGCAATAAATTTAATTTTATCTGCAGAGTTTGACTTTTACAGGCCTCACTTGAAGCTCCGCCATAAGTGACATCACAGAGGTTGAAAACTGCAGATAAAAATAAGTGTGATATTTTAAGTCCACCCATCAAATATACCATATTTATACAATGTGTGTGAGAGTTAAACCTTGCAGAAAAATTAACTACTTTAGTCAATGAAACATTTTAAGTGAAAATAAATCAAAATAATTTATCTTCACTTTATCCATTTATGTCCTGTCTTCAGTTGGGAACAATTTAATCATCAGAAAAATGCAATGAGGTTTCAGAAGCAGGCAGATAGAGGGATACAAGCACCCTGGCAGTTGATGCAGGCAAATACCTTACTGTCTTTTGAGAGTTTGGCTGGGAAATCTGGACGGAAACCAGTAGATCTTATCTATTATTATCAAATAAGGGACATTATTAACACCACACTTAGAAACACAAAATTGTTAGAGGACCCCAGGCCTTTCCTGGAGGTGTATGAAACAATCTGGGCCTCCCCTACTGGTGAAGGGGCCATTACTATATTGTATTGGAACCTGATGGCAGACTGGGCCCACACATTACAGGCCAGCCAGCAGAAATGGGTCCAAGAAACTGGGGTTAAATACCATGATTCCACATGGCAAAATATTTATTTAAACAGTTGGAAGGTGACATCCTCACCAATATGGCAAGAATTTACCTGTACAATCAAACTTAGATATTTTTTAACCCCACTGAGGCAGTCCAGAATGGGGATACTGATCCAAGGTTAATGCTGGAGAGGATGTGGTAATCTTCAGGCTGATTTGGCAAATGTTTTGTGGTCCTGTCCACTGTTTAAAGATTATTGGCATAAAATAGAACAACACCTAAAGATATCATTTGGGATAGACTCACAGCTAGGCCCTGAGCATGCTTTGTTGGGCGTTATACCGCAGGGGATCCAGGAGAAAGAGGGACACTACCTGTGGGCCATATTAATAATAACTGCCCTCAAAGCAATTACAAAACGCTGGCTGAAAACAAGCCTTCCAACTATGCCAGAATGGGATGAACTTATGGAAAGAATACAAATTATGGAGAGGCTGGCTATATGGTAAATCAGAAAATGGAGCAGTTTATGAATAGATGGACTAGGTGGGAGTTACATAGGGAAAATGTGATTTAATGCACCTATTCTGCCTAGTTTAAGTGTGCTACCCTCCTTCTCCCCTCCCCTCCCTCCCTGCCTTCACTCCCATGTCTCCTCCCTTTGCTGCTCTTTCTGTCCCTCTCATGCCACTTGAATGGATGTCTGCTGAATTTGGATATGACCATAAAAGTGTATGGTAATAGTAATTAACTTACACAATTGAGAGATGAAGCTTGTCAACTTTGTTTTAAGTTTCATTTTATTTGTTATTTGATACTTGACAATAAACTACTGAACTGTAAACCGAATAATATTTTAAATGGAGAGAGGAAGGGTTGCTGGTTTCTCTTCCTTTCTCCTCTTTTTCCATAAGAACAATGAATAAGTGTAATTTCGGTTAACTGCACTATAATCCAATGTCTGGTTTATGACTGTTGTTTATTTTGATGTAATGTAATCACCTCATCAATTCAATAAACAAGTACAAAAAAAGAGAAAAATGCAATGAGTTCAATTGATTTTTCCTTTACAAGCCATCCTCCACCAGGGCTGGGGTTTCCTCAAGTGGTCTGTCACAGGCTGGCAGTACCTAGGAGGTGTTGGATTGATTCACTCTGCCATGCCCACAGCAGCTGGAGTTCAGGCCAGTTTTGATGGATGAGGTCTTCCAGGTGGTTTATAGGTTGCATGCTACTTTTTATATATTGGATCTGGAACCCACCAGCTTTCTCTTAGTTTGTTGGGGTACTGGTTTCAATCATTGCCAGGATATTCAGGTGTTCTCATTGGGAAGGTGTCTTGTTCACTGAATTGAAAAGAACAGTGGTGAAAACCCTCTTAAAAAAAACATCACTGTACCTTGAAGATCTGGTAAACTACAGACCTATCTCAAACCTTCCTTTTTTAGGGAAGGTAATTGAGAAGGAGGCAGTGGCCCAGCTTTAGAGCCATAAGGAATGTCATAAGATCTACAAGCCATTCCAGTCTGGATTCAGATCTCATTACAGTGTGGAGACAGCACTAGTCGTGGTGTTCAATGATCTTCTGGCAAGAGACAGTGGTCATTGTTCTATTCTGGTACTGCTGGATCTTTCCTCAGCATTTGACACAGTGGATTATAGGGTGCAGTTGGCCAGTTTGAGGCCCTACGTGTCACTCACTGAGTCACTGTGATGATGTTGCATTAGTTAAAGTCCTACAGGAAGCACTGTGAGGTAACATCTTGGAAGCTGTTGCTCTCTGCTGCCAAGGGCCTCAAGAGTCAATTTTAGCCCCTGTGTTGTTTGCCATCTACATGCTGTCTTTAGGGAGGTCATCAGGGGTATTGTCTAGGTTTTCACTGTTACGCACATGATATCCAGATTTACGTGTCCTGTGTGCCTGTATTAGATGAGTGTTTGGCTGAAATTCAAAACTGAATGACCTCAAGCTGACTTAGGTTTAACTTATTACTGGTGAAACCAGACTGAGTGGGGGTGGCAATAAATAGTTGTTGTTCCTTGTTGACATCGTGAAATGAGACTACACTACAAGCTAAGGATAAGGTTAGAAATGTGAGTGTCATTGAGGAGAATGCACTGACCCTAGAACATAAAATCATACTTTGATGGTGTCTCTTACACTAGGCCAACACTGGTAGGACTAAAATGTCAAGCACCAGGAACAAATGGAAACCTTTCTAGCTAGCAGTCTACCAGAGGGAACCACCCACCTCCAATGTCAGTGGCTGATGTCAACCTATCCTATACATATAAGATGGATGGCCCCCATGCCCTCCTCAGTTCTTTCCCACCATCGACCAGTGCACATCAGACCACTGATACTACCACAACTACAGACAACTGCCATTTTACCCGCATTTACTGCCTTTCTTTTTTTCTTATTTATTCAGTTAAACATCAAACTTGTTCAGTATTCTTCTCTCACTTTTATGTCTTCTCTACCACCTTCCTCTTCTGATCACTGCACAAATATTTCTGTGGTAAACAGAGCCCTGACAAAGGCAGCCACTCTGCTTGCCTCTTCTGCTTAGGCTCAGACTACTGCGTGCAAGCCTGTGAGGTTTATCAGAAGTTTAACCCAGCAACTAGGAGATGCTGCCAGCAAACTCTGGAATGTCATCTTTTCCAGCAGAAGCTCATCCTGTTGGAATGGCTGTTCCAGGTCCAGTGCTTCTCTGCCTCCTCGGCCCAGTGCTTGGGCTCCTCTCCATCCAAAGCCAAGGACAAATTCTTGGGGAAGTGGTGACTGGTGGCAGCCTTTTGGGACTGGGTCTTCCATATCCTGCTCCCAACCCCAGCTCTTTCAGCCCTTGTTTTCTGTGGGCTCCTTTAGAAGGTGCCTCAGACAGAGCTCCTTTGGCTGGCATGGGTGCTGCTGGAGCCAGTTTTGTCTCTTTGACACCCGTGTCCCTGACGTTAGTCTTGACCCCCGGGACCTCCGTCGGTCCTGCCCCTTTGGCAGGGGCTGGTGCTGCAGGACTACTGCACCTCTCAGGGGCCGGTCTCCCCACAGCCTTCACTGGTGGGGCTCTCCTCCTCAGCTCCAGTCTCTCCTTCTCTGGCACTTGGGGACCCTGGTGTCACCCAGACCGATACCTGCTGGGGGTATGTCTGCTCACCCACAGCCTGCAGGCCATTCTCTGGCCCTGCCACCTCTGGCATCAGCAGGGCCTTCACCAGTCCTCCCACCTTCCAACACTTGGGGGACCAGGGCCTGTCCTGTCAATATCGCTTCCAGGGGAACAGGCACCTGTACTGCCTCTAACGCCTGTGGGGCTGCAGCCAAGGTATCTGGCACCGACCCCTGGAGGTTCGATGCCGGCTTATCCCTACTCGATGCCAGAGGAACAGGCACTAACTTACCCTTATCCTGCACTGGTAGGACCCCAGCCAGTCTACAACTACCCCACACCTGCAGGACCAACGCCGACACCAGTGGATTACCACACTTAGAAACATAGAAGTTGACAGCAGATAAGGACCACAAGGCCCATCCAGTCTGCCCATTTCTTTTTCTGCCTTATAAATGTGCCATCAGCCTTTGCTCTGTCAGTGACCTATCTATTCATAGTCATTTGTATTGCTCCCTCATGCCTATCCCATGCCTGTTTGAAGCCCTGCACTGTATTCATAGCCACCACTTTTGTGGTAAGCCATTCCATGCATCCACCACCCTTTCTGTGAAAAATAATTTCCTTACATTCCCCTTAATTGGCCCCTCTAATCTCATGCTGTGTCCTCTTGTCCTGCTATTTTTCTTATATTTAAATATGTTAGACTCTTTCACCTTGTTAATGCCCTTAAGGTGTTTGAATGCCTCGATCAGTATCACCCTCTCTCCCTCCTTTGCTCAAGGGTATACATATTGAGCTCTGTTAATCTGTCCTCATATGTCTTCTGATGCAGTCCCTGCACCATTTTGGTTGCCCTTCTCTGGACTGCCTCAATTTGGTTAATGTCCTTGTGAAGGTGTGGCCTCCAATACTGCACGCAGTACTCCAGATGGGGCCTAACCAGTATCTTGAAAAGAGGGATTATTACCTCCCTCTTACGACTTGTGATACCCCTACTAATACACCCTAACATCCCCCTAGCCTTACCTACTGCTTTAGAGGTCTGCTTGGATGATTTCAGGTCATCAATGATGATGATGCCCAAGTCTCTTTCTTCCTTTTGACTGCTAGCAACGCCCTCCCAGCCTATAGGTGGCTTCAGGTTTTCTTCCCTATGTGCATGATTTTGCACTTCTTTGCATTAAATCCAGTTGCCACTCTTCTGACCATTTTGCTAGTTTAGCCAGATCTCTTCTCATTCTGCCCACCCCATCTGGATCATCTACTCTGTTGCAGATCTTGGTGTCATCTGCAAACAGACAAGCCTTACCCTCTAGTCCATCTGCAAGGTCACTAATGAAGATGTTGAAGGACTGGCCCCAGAACTGATCTCTGAGGTACCCCACTTGTGACTTGTATCTCTTCTGACTGTATATCATTTACCACCACTCTCTGTTTTCTGCCTGTCAACCAGTTTGCCACCCAGTTGACCAACTTCTGACCCACCCCGAGCCTACCCAGCTTATTTATCAATCTTTTATGTGGAACAGTGTCAAAAGCTTTGCTGAAGTCAATGTAGGTGACATCAACTGCTCCCCCTTGGTCCACCACTCCTGGTTATCCAGTCAAAGAAATCTATGAGATTAGTTTGACAGGACCTTCCTTTTGTAAACCCATGCTGTCTTGGATCCTGTGCCCCTATGGGTTCCAGGTGTTGCACTATCCTTTCCTTAAGGAGTGCCTCCATAATCTTGCCCACTACTGAGGTAAGACTGACTGGTCTGTGGTTCTCCGCCTCCTCCCTGCTACCACTCTTGTGCAGCGGGATCACATGAGCCCTTCTCCACTCTTCTGGGACCTCTCCTGTGCTCAGAGACTCACTAAACAGTTCTGCTAATGGCTCTGCTAGTTCCACCTTTAGCTCCTTAAGTACCCTGGGATGTATGCCATCAGGTCCCATTGCCTTATCCACCCTGAGGTTAGCAAGCTCTTGTAGGACCCTTTCTTTTTGTGAAGGGAGTAGTGCTCACCTCCCTCCCCCCTGTGTCCATGATGCTGAGCTGTGGGCCCTGCCCTACCTTCTCTTCAGTAAATACTAAGCAAAAGTATCTATTTAGGATAGATGCTGACAGGGTCCTCCTCCTCACATGCTCTCTTTTCTCTGTTAAGCTTAGCAATACCCCCTCTGGACTTTCTCCTTTCACTAATGTAGCTATAGAAAGTCTTGTCACCTTCTTTACTGTTCGTGCTAGTGTTTCCTCAGTTTGGGACTTTGCCTGCCTTACTGCCTTCCTGCTTCCCTTAGGGCAGTTTGGTATGCCTCCCTATCTTCATCCCGCTGTGTTCCCTTATATTTCCTGAAGGCCAGCCTTTTGGCTCTGACCTTTTCTGCTACTGTATTTGAGAACCAAAGTGGTTTCCTTCTTCTTTTGCACTTCCTTTTCTGTCTAACACAATGGGATGTTGCTTCAAGTATTGCATCCTTAATGCTTGCCCACTTTGCCTGTACCCTCACCTGTGTTTCTTTTTGCCAGGGCTAGCTTAACTCTGTTGGCCATCTTATCAAAGTCAGCTCCTCTGAAGTCCCATATGTTTGCCTTGGAATGGGATGATTTAGATGTAGTAGCCAAATTGAACCATACCATGTGATGGTCACTGGCCCCAGGTGACCTCCTACCTGGAGATCTGTGATCCCTTCCTTGTTAGTCAATACTAGATCTAGGATAGCCCTGTCTCTTGTGGGTTGCTGTACCAGTTGTTTGAGGCCCTCCCCTGCAGGAATCCACTATGTGTCTAGTTCTGACAGATGTTCCTACTGGTATTGACCAATCTGTATCCGGCATGTTGAAGTATCCCATTATCAGAACCTCCCCTTTAGCTGTCATGTTTTGTATATCTTCTAACAGTAATGTGTCTATGTCCTCCCCCTGGTCTGGGGGCCTGTAGACAACCCCAGTTCTTATGGCTATCCCATTTCCTGTTTCCAGGGTAACCCACAGTTCTTCTGGCTCCTTATGTGTATTCTGAATTTCTGTAGCTTTGATATTTTCATTGACATACAGGGCCACTCCTCCCCCCCCCTTTTTTGCACCTTGGTCTCTTCTGAACAATACATAGCCAGGTACTGAAGTCTCCCAAGTGTGGTTACTGGTAAACCACGTCTCATTAATTGCTACTATGTCCTTTGATCTCAGTGTTGTGGACCTTTATGCAGGTTCAGATACCTGCACCAAGTGGGCCACCCCAACCGCACCTTCAAGGGCCTCCGAGGGACCCGCCCCAACCCCAGCCCTTAACCCCCTCCCTGGCCTAAGTAGTTCTAGGGTTCCCAGGAGCCCTACTGATGCACGCACTCCTGTCCGCTCAGCTGATTGCCAACCTGAGGACAGTGGCAACAAAGACTCAGACACCAATGACTATACCAGTCCCCAGTCTTCCTCCATCGTAGAAGACTCTTGGGGGTGGATGAAGGAGAGTCTAGTATTGTTCCCAAATCACCTCCTGATGACCCCACATTTATGAATATCATGAGGCATATTCAAGTCACTACAGGGTTGGAGATGGAGGAACAAGACCTAGAGTGTCACTGCCTGGTAATCTGCCTTCTTCAGCACAATGCTCCCCCTTTGGTTGTCCCCTCATTCATCGAGTCTTATGATGATGTGATCAAGCTGATTCTGAACTACAAAAAAAAAAAAAGCCATGTTGTTCAGTGATGCTCACTGCAAACACAGATCCAGTGCCCTAACCATCAGGAACTCCTCTGGCATCCCGCTTGAACAAATTCAACATTTCAGGTATCTAGGGGTAACCATGGATAGCTCACTATCATATGCCCAGCATGTTGAGAATGTTGCCAGGTCTGCTAGTATCAAACTAGGGTTACTCCATAGGCATAAACACAATCTAATGCCCAAAGCCCTTAGACTAGCTATCTGTAGCTCCATAGTATCCGTTGTTGACTATGGTCTGGTTAACTACCACTCAGCTTCAACCACTACCTTCCACAGAAAATCAGTGGCACTCAATAAAGCATGCAGACTTCTTACTGGAGCAGCATGCCTTACCCATATGTGTGAACTGTATAAGCAAACAGGTTGGCTTCAGCTAAATGGGAGGATTCACTATCAAACCTGCTTGCTAACAAAAAAGGCACTTCTCGGGCTCCTGCCTTCTGGTGTTACAAACTTACTCAACCCCTCTTGCAGCTCCCAGCACATGCAAAGCTCAGTCAACCAACTCTTCTTTGTTCCAAGATGCCGGACTATACAAGGGCAACAATGGTTTGGTTTAATGCTCTGCCCAGAGATATATCTTCCTTACCAAATTTGGAACCATTTAAAGGCACTCTTCATCAGCATCTTACAGCTAAAAGTTCCTGTGACTGTTTCAACTAACATGGCACTACCTCAGCAGTATTAACACATCCTTGTGTACCTACTTCTCCCCCTTTCTCTGTGAATGATCACTTTTACCCTAATGGCTGTGCCCATAGGTGGCCAACCTTATAGACTAGAAATTGTAAAGGATAGATTAGGCTAAGAAATAGAAGAACTGCTACAACAGATTTAAGAAAAGGTTGGTCCTCAAGAGTGGCAGGAGCTCCCTCTCACACATCCCCCACCTTAAGAAGGAAGCAGTTATTCAGACTGCTTACCGCCTTCCTGTCCCAGGAAGGGATGGAGCTTCCACCCATCCATCTTCAGCAGCTACGTCTCAGGGTCCCTATTAACAATATACATTCCATCTTAAACATAGTGGATATCATCATTGTTTGCCCTGAGGCATTAACACATTTCTCAACAGAGACTAACGGTAGCTTCCCATCTCCTTTTAGGGAAAGTCTGTCATATTTCTTAACCAAAAATCTGGATGGCTATAAAGTCCAGTACCATAGAAAGAATTTCTCTGGGGTGAGCAAATACCTGCTCCAACCCCAGAAGACATGTCCCAGTCCTAGATTCAACCCCTCTACATAAACCCACTATGTCTCTTGATTCATTCATTTCGCTTGCTACTGATACAGATACCTGAGGCTAGACAGTCTTTTGGTGTTACTCACAACACAGGTTCCAATCCATTTTTCACCCACCTCCTCCTTGGTAGGTTTTCCCTCAAAAAATGAAACACGTGTACTACTCCTTGATCTTAGCAAGGCCCTAACTTTTTCTCTTGACACAGTGGACTAAGTTCTGCGTAAGACTACTATTTGTCATGAACTTCTTCTTGTGGTTTGTAATTTCTGGAAGTTCTGTGGCACTAACAAACTACTACATTACAGTCACAGCTTGTCATCCTGACTTCAATTTCATGCCACTGGTTATAGCAATCAGGATGGGGGAAGCACAGTAACACTAGTTCAAGAAATAACAGACCTGTATAAATAATTGTATGCCTAAAAAGGCAAAACAAATGTCTCTCCCTTCCTAGCCTATTGCATAAATGAAATATACAGAGGGGAACTTATGTAATAAATAAGGTACTTCTGTGATCAGCTACTCAGAATGGTTAAAAGAGCTTCTAGCCAATCTCAGAACTGAGTGAATGATTGCCATTCTTCAAAATAAGCTGTCTAGGTTTAATAAAATCTGGGGCCCCCTTTATACCTGTTACTCATTATAGAATTGGGTTGTTACGGTTTTTAGTGTTCGGAGGGACCTCAGAGCCTTGTGTAGGTTGGGCGGTGGGTTAGGTATATGGCAGTGAGGATGTTCCGTAATCCTGTGTTTTGTGTATGTATGTTTATTAATATTTGTAGGTTTTATGTTTTTCGGATACTTTCTCTGTATTAAAACTGTTAATAAAATTTTAATGGAAAAAAAAAATAAATAAGGTACTTCTATACGCATATTATCTATCCCACTAATGAGGTTCCTCTGAATATCACTTATATATTTATATGCAATCTGTAACATACTTACAAACGGTGTGTGTGTGTGTGTGCATAATGAGAAAGAGAGAGATACTGTGTGTGTGTGTGTGTGTGTGTGTGTGTGTGTGTGTACATATATATATATATATATATATATATATATATATATATGTTTTTGTTTTATTTCCTGAAATTGTATCCTCATTCATACAGGTCCCATTGGAAATGGAATAAACGGAACAGAGGAATTATTGCAAAACTCATTTTTCATGCCAACCTGCTTCTCCTGACATACTACGTAACACCATCAGGCCATGACATGCATGTGAACCGATTGTGAGATAGAGCTCTCCAGTCCATCACAATGTGTCCACCGTGAGACAGAGCACTGCACCAGACCTTCCCAGGCTCAGAGCAGTGATGTGTTCCACCAGTCCTTGTGCTGCCCAGCCAGCTCCCAGAGCTAATCTCTGAACCTGAGTTGCCGGCACGGAAACACAGCATGCAACCCTCTGGCCCAAAAGCTGGCCCTGAACACACTTCTCCATAACTTTTATTTGACTCTATCAACCAATAACAATATGTAATCAATAACCCTGGCAAAAATGTGTACAGTGCAATTATTTATTTAACAGGTCTGTTCTTTCAGCAGGTCTACACATCATTACATTCCACTTTTCTGGGCATAATTACTTTATTTTTCTTAAAAATGACAGTTAAATTCATTTTACCAGTTATTCATTTCAGATAGCATCTCTATACCTCAAAGCCACAAATAAGTTTGTACAAAGTGAGGTATGCACTTAACAGGTCTGTGCTACTGACAAGGTTTTGTTTAAGTTGACCCTAGTGCAGTAATGTAAGACTGAAAATTGTATTAGGCTGTAGTGCAGGTTGAGCAAATATCAGCATGCCTGATGTGCTATGCCACCACCTCTGGCAGTGGGAGCTGTGGAAGATAAGTGACTTTCATTTCTGTTGCAGAATGCAGCCATTTCATTAGCTAATGTTTGATGTTATAGCAATGATAACATCACATTCTGAGCAGACAGGAGTTTCAATACAAAAAACAGGGGAAGGGAACCAGATTCTATGGATAAACAGAAATATTAATAAAAAGTTACCAAGAAGAGTGAATTCTGTGGCACTGCAGAAGTTCTGCAGTAGATTGCAAGTTCTGTGCAAAATTCTGCGGCCGCAGAATTCTAGGGGCCTTGATCTTAACATATTGTAACATTTTGGCAATATTATCATCTTCAGCCTGCAGTATACCCCAGTCATTACTGTTAATAGATTTTAGCTACATCAATACAAGAACATGTCCCTTCAGCCTCATAGGCTTCTTCTTGCTTGCTTGGAGTCTTCAACTCAGCATAATATCACTAGGCACAGTCTTACCTGGGATCTCACATTCAAGTTCCATACTTGCATCTCTGACCTTCAACAGGTAACATCCTGGGAATGCAGGAAAATCCTGCTCAGTCAGGGGGCTCTCCTCAAACTGAGCCCACAAAAATCCTCCTCCTCCGACTCTTTATCTAAATTCTCTGGCAGGAACCTCTCAAGCACCTGGCATGAGTGTTCCACCTCTCTGCATAGCCAGTCTACCTCCAGCCATTGCCTACCCACCCAGTGGATCATCCTCATCAGGGTCTTCACCTCCTGGGTGTTGTCTCATGCACCTCCAGTCTGCCTTGACCTGCATCTCTTCATCATCTTCAGGCTTGGCTGTCCTCTGAGCTCCCAGGTCCAGTCCAGGCAGTAGCTTCTCTCCATCTCTCAGCCATTGCTCTGGTCAGAACTCCACAATCTTTCTTCTCCGGGTTCTCCTCTGGCAACCCCTGATACATCAGTCCACCTTGGATATCTGGGTGATATCCACTAAAAAATGTCCCTCTTCAGCCAGTCCAGACACTTCCAGCAATTTATCCCACTTCTGTCACCAAGTCTGTGAAGGGGTTGTGGGATAACAGATGGACCAGACACCGAACTTCAAGTTCAACACACAATCTCTGGGTGATGTTTGATCAAAATGCAGAGGATAACCTTAAGCAATGGCATATCCCTTTTTCAGTACATCAGTTTGCAGCAACAAACTATGTATGTTCTTTCTCTGCACTTAGCCAGTGCCTTCTGACACTGACTTCTGATTTAACTTAGCAGTTGAGATTCAGAATCCACTCCTATGCGGGCCCTGTTTGCTTAGGTAGTGGGGGCTCAAATAAAACATTAAAAAAAAAAAGCTAAAGACAAAGAACCTCAGTGCAGAAGCACTGAAGCAAGTGTTACCGCAAAGGGCATTGACAATAAGCCAGGTTTCAAACAAACACAATTTCACACATACTTCCATAATACAACGCATCATGGGATATATGCAAATCACCATGAAATTTCAAACTTGTTCAGTTTGCAGCAATTTGCATGCATTTTAAATAGTACAACTGACTTAATTTTTATAATAGTCACCCAGTATGTTTTACCATTATCAAAAACACCTAGTACCATGGTATTTTCAGCATTTACAGGTTTCATAAACATAAGGTATATACATCAAGGTATTTTATGACATAGTGCTATTACATACTAAATCCAACAATGATAAACACAGCCTGTTGTTTTACATATGCTTGGAGGTCACCACAGTAACCTCCCAGTATGAGGACCTGAGAGGGAAAAGGGAAATTAGAGAGGACACTATAGCATAGTCAAGAAAGGGAAGGGGGTGCCCATAGGTGGCCAACCTTATGGACTAGAAATTGTAAAGGATAGATTAGGCTAAGAAACAGAAGAACTGTTGCAACAGATTTAAGAAATGGCCAGTCCTCAGGAGTGGCAGGAGCTCCTTATCACACAAGGCCATCATGATACTCTCTCCTGCTAACCCTGTCTTGCAGCAAACCTATCCGACTTCCTCTCAGTCACTCTCTCCTCTCTCTTCCTCAGACAAAGGTGATATCTCAATCTGCAGTCTCTTCACCTCAAAGCCTGGCTCTTGAAGAGCTAGAGTATCCGGATTCACATTATTCGGAACAGGTCCTTGAGATCCTGAGAATGGCCAAGAAACCTAGTACCAAGAAAGCTTATGCAGCTGAGTGGAAAAGATTTTCTTTCTGGTGCAAAAGAAAGTGCATAAATCTTTTCAAAGCATCAGTCCCTACTCGTTTAGACCACTTAGTGCACTTGCAGGACTCAGGCTTGTGCTTACCTATCCATAGGCAAAGGCCAGCCAGTCTTTTCTTTGCCTGTTTTCAAAAAGTTCTTTACAGGCCTTTGTTAAGATTCACTCAGCAGGTCAGGCCCCCTACTCCCAAAGTGTCAACCTCTGAGCGCAGTCTTATTTATTTCATTTTTTTTATTTTTATTTATTTTGTTTTTGTTGACCAGGTAAGTGCATTAGATAAATCCTGCCTATTTTCAGGCATGACCCAGGAGGAGGGGGATACAGATGAATACCAACTGACCTTGAACCAGATTAAGCGTTGGTGGTATTTTTTTTTTTAGTGAATGAGGGAAATTTGGCCAGGACACTGGGGAAATCCCCCTACTCTGCTGGCTTTCTGTGGCCAGTAGGGGGGTTGTTTCTGTTGCTAAGATGGCCACTATGGCTAGGTCTGCAGAGGAGGAGGTTGTGTCGAATACAGACACGGAGATGAAGCTGGAACAGCACTTGGCGGCAAGTAGGAGCGCCGAGGTGGAGTTGGATGCGAACGAATTGTTTCACGATGCTGTGGCTACAACGGAGGCGCTGGAGAGGGATGGTTTGGCGAGTGGAGCAGGGAGTTCCTTCAAGGCTGAATATGCGGAGGATCTCTTGGCAAGTTTGCAGTTATCGAAAAGTGCTGTGCCTTTAAAACCAGCTTGCGAGGTTGCGCTGGGTTTAGTGAATGCGGAAGTGCGGTCGGGCTGGAAAGAGGTTGCCCGTTTATCTATGATTTCGTGGGCGCGGTTCGGAAACTGACGGAGGAACAACGGGTTGGAAACTTTACGTTGTGGCTGAATAAGGAAGCAGTAGAGGCGGTGGATAGAGGACGTTTTGCGATCCAAAGGCATTTGATGCGGAAAGAGACTGGGACCGTTTTTGGCTAAGGATCTGTCATCCAGTCAAGGGGCCGTGAGTACTGTAGGGCCCAAAGAGGGCTTTCCCACATTTCACATAAACAGAGAGACTGGTTTCGTGTTTAAACCCGCTAAAGTGGGTGTGGTGAGATTAGAAGGAAAGTCCCCAGTGACTTATCAAACTAAGGCTGATGTGCAAGATGGGGTGATGGAATTCAGTTTTAAAAAATCTGAACAGCAGGGACAAAGAGTGTCGGAATTGGCTGAGGCTCATACTTTTTTCCCTGTAAATCTTAAGGAATATCCTGTTTCAACCATGCAACCTTTAGTTCATGATGAAAATTGGTCCCCACAATCAGCTTCGGTGGCAGCAGGGTGGAAGAAATTAGGGCGGGGGATATGGACACCAGATTTGGCATGGGATCCTTCTCTAGATTTAGATAAATCATCTCCAGGATGGCAACCTGGAGGGGGGGATGGTTAAAGTGAAACCTATGGAAAGTAGAGCAGAAATGGAGAATAACAAAGGGGAAAATGTGGATATTTCAGTTAAACAGGGGAATGTGCAGAATTACAAAACCTAAGTACTGGGAACAGCAATGATGTGTCAAGGCCTACTCCTGAGAAACCCCTTATGTCTAGTTTATTTGCACAGAGTAAAAGGGAAGCTGCACCCCGGAGGAATGCAGTGTGTATTAGATATAAGGGTGGATTAAAGGAAAGGCCTAATAGGTATTTTGTAGGCAAAACTTTAATAAAAGAGTCTTTGATGTTTTCCCCTCGGGATGTTTTTGCTTTTATAAACATCTCAGGAGAGGATAACTATGATATTAGTTTTGTTCCCCAGCTTTGTTGGAGCTTTTTGGGAGAGGTATAATCAAGTAAAGTTCTCTCCTTTATGGTCCCCTCTTTGGTTATCCTCTCTCAAAACCTTTAATTAAGTATGTGATGGTAATGTTTAGAAATGAGGGGTACATGTAGAAGATATTGTATATTGGCTCTCCCAGAAATGTGAAGTTCAGAGTAATCCACAGCCGATTTTGGATTCTGAGCAGTTTTGGACAGGAGGGTGGAAATTTAAAGTCAAATTACGACAAACAGCCTTGGGGGTTGAGCATATCCCTAACTCCTTCTTGTTGGGAAGGGATAGGGGGGTCTGTTTTTATAGCGGGCAGCCCAGAGCATGTTATAAATGTGGAGCTCAGACGCACTTATCCAGTACATGTGACCAGCCCAAGTGTGATAATTGTGGGGAAGTGGGTCATGTCACCATGTTTTGTGTAAACTCAATAAAATGCGATCTTTGTGAAGAACAGAACCATGCTTTTAGGGATTGTCCATGGGCGGCACAGAATAAGACCAGCTGTGGGAATTTGGATTTGATCATCCAAAAGCCACAAGATGCCAGAGAATCTCAGCAGGGAGTGGGGAATATCGCAAAGGCCCCTTCGGTACCTCAGAGCACTGTAGAAACTCAGGTAAAAGTAGGGGCTAGTAGGGTTACAACTGCTCCTCCTAAAGTGCTGAAAAAGGAATTGGTAAAGGAAGTGTCTGATTTATTGCAGCTGGTGTGTTATATAGCCCCAAATGAGGATTTAGCGGTTGTTCCGGTTCCACCTTTGCAACCACCATTGCCCCCTAGAAGGTCAAGTAGGACTTCTAAGTCACTTTTGCCTCTGGAACCAGAGTCCATTGAAACAAAAACTCCTATGCAGCTTTATTTTGGGGGGATTCAGAAATGGACATTGGGGATACAGATTCACAATTGTCATTACAGGATGCCTTGGCGCCTCCTAGGGAGGAGTATAAGGGTAAGAAGAAAAAAAGAAGGAAAAAATTAACAGAAGTTTAGGAGTTGTTGAGTCGTTTGGTTACTTGTAATGGTTTTTTTATGGGCTACATTAAACACCCATAGTCTTTTAAAGGTACAGAAGAGACAGGCGGTGTTTCAGTTAATACATGATCTGAAAATCTCTGTTTGTTTCCTACAAGAAACATGGATGTTCTCCAAAGACCACATTGCTGCTTTTATTAAGGATTGGCCATGGGCACCATCCTTTTGGTCATTCGGGGAAGATAGGGCAGATGGGGTAGGGATTCACTCACACTCTACAATTGATTAATATTTATAACCCCCAAACAAAGTCAGGGAGGGTAACTATTTTGAAAGGGAACCAACCTTTCTTGGTGACAACTATCCCCATCCTTTGGGGGGGGGGGATTTCAACTGTAGCATGGGAGGGCCAGGGAGGGGAGTTGGGAAGGAAAAAATGTATATTGTGACACACACTGTTTAAGGGAGATTATTAAAACAGCAGAGTTAGTGTCCTGTAATGATAACAGGACTACTGGTCCTAGGGGTACCTTCTTTAAAGGTGGGAAAAGCTTTACAACTGATTACCTATTTATTTCTAAAATAATGCCGACATCTAGTCCACAGATTATTCCAGTTGAATTTTTGGATCATGCTCTTTTGCAGGTAAAGGTAGGAGAAATAGAGGGACATGGTAGACAGCGGACTAGGTGGAAATTAAACACCTCCATCCTACAAGAAAAACTAGTATTGAATTCTATTAGACTGATTTTACAAGCCAGATTATCGGTGAGTTTTTTGTATCAGGATTTGGGGAAATGGTGGCAGGAAACAAAGGATGATTGTATTTCATGGTTTAAAAAGTATGGGAAAAGGCATCAGAAAACTGAATTTTTTGCCTATTTAAAATTAAGGACTCGATTACAATAAGTACTTACATTGGCAAATTCCTCTTGTGAGGATTTTTCGATACAAATTGCAGCTATTAAAGCACAAATGAGGGTGTTACAATATGATCGTACAAAAACCTTACAAGCTGTGATTTCAAATCATATGACAAAATCTGTGGTTGGGGACCCCTTTGAGCTTTGTAAATCTTTAAAGGATCATGCCTCTTTGGACTTTTTAAATCAAGGGAATGGGAAGGTATCTACAGTTCAGGCTATAGGGGATAAGATTACAGAGCATTTTCGGGAGCTGGGTTCCCATCGTGCTCCTACTTTACGACAGATTAAGCAGTTTTTGGGCCCTCCTGTAGCTAAAGAATTGGATCCTGAGATTCTTAAAAGCATTAAGCAACCCTTTTCTTATTCCGAGATTAAGGAGGTCATAAATACTCTGAAATCCAATGTATCCCCAGGTTTAGATGGATTATCTAATTTATTTTATAAAATGTTTCAGTCAGAATTATTGAATTGTTTGGTTTTGGTCTTTAATTATTTTTTGGAGGGGGCGGTGAGTCCACGGTCCTTTTCAGAGGGTTTGCAGATATATATATTTAAGTCAGGGGATAAGGGGGAGTTTCAGAATTGGAGGCCAATTACTTTGCTGAACTCTGATTATAAAATTCTTACTACTTTGATCAACAATAGACTGAAAGTCATGTCTGAGGTTATGTTTACTCCTGTTCAGCATTGTGGTATACCCAATAGGAGAATTCAGTCAGTTCTGTGTCTTATTAGGGATATAATTGAGCAGGTGAATGACTTAGGGAGAAAGGGTATATTATTCGTTGGATTTAGAAAAGGCTTTTGATAGAGTTAATCATTTTTTTTGTTTTCCACTTTAGAATTTTTAAGGTCCGGGGTTATTGAATTTAATTAAAGGGTTATATGCCTCTAGCAGGTGTTCCCACTTATCAAAGGAGAATTGGGGATAGGTTTTAAAATGAAATGTGGAGGTGACAGGGATGCCCCTAAGCCCCTTCTTTATAATTTCTCCTTGGAACCTCTGCTTAGAGCAGTGTGCTCGCCTCCTTTGTGGACGGGGTGAGCATTCCTGGTACAAAGTCATTTATCACCATTCAGGCATATACTGACGATGTGTGCCTTTTTTTCAAAATACACACAAATAGAGTTTTTTTTTCCATGTTTGATATATATGCAAGTTTATCTAATGCAAGGATTAATTTAAATAAGTCTAAAGGTTTGTTATTGGGGATGTCCCATCAAGACCCAGTGTATTTTAATTTTATATTGATTGCTACTGAGCCTTTGACAATTTTGGGAGTACTTTTTGGGCCCCAGAACCACCCAGAGGATAATTGGAAAGGGGTTTTGGATAAAATAGAAGCTAAAGTAAATAGATGGAAAAGGTTTAAATTTGCTAAAATTAAATGAATTCAAGTGTTAAAGCAATTTATTTTGCCAAGTCTACAGTACTTGGCAGTTATTTACCCCCTGCCGGCTCAGTACGAGACTAGACTTTATAGTATTTGTTTCCAGTTGTTATGGGGCAATAGATTGAACCCCGTTAAAAGAGGTTTCACTTATTTGGATAGGAAACGGGGAGGTTTGGGAATGGTGGACCCAGTAGTTTTTTGTTTTTTGTTATTTTTTTCCTTTTCATTAAAATATGGTTTAGGCCCTTCAGGGTTTCAGGAGATTTTCTTCTTTAAAAGTTTAATGAAGCGTTATCTAACAACTTGGTTGCATTGTGCACTTAAATTATCCCCACATTTATCTTTGCCGGAATATTTTAAGCCTGCGGCACAGAAATTATATAAATGGAAAGTAACCAAAAATCAAATTATTAGGGGTTCTCTGAGGACATTATATAATAATTTTATGACCTTGATTTATCCTTCTGAGCCAAGCTTCAAAAATTGCCCTATAGGGCGGAATTCGGACGTATTGGAACAACTGAATAATCCCAGGTTGCCACTTTATATGTGGGAGATTCAATGGCTCATGATGTATGGGAGATTAAATGTTAGGGGAACTGCGAAATATAAAGCAAAGGAAGAGAGGTCTTGTCCTTATTTGGAATGTATAAACCAGGAGGAAACAATGGAACTTTTTTTCTACGGTGCTCTTTTCCGATTAAATTGTGGGAATATTTGGCAAAAATATGGGAACTACCTTGGTTGGCCAAGTTAAACTATGACATTTTGGTGATTGGGAGTTTTCCCCCGTCCTTGCAACAGTATGAGAAGGGTACTTTGCAAGTATTTTTTGCATGTTTAAGGTATTGTCTATGGCAAATAAGATGTCAATGGGTGTTATATCAAAGGAAAACCACATTAGAAGGATTCAGATGTTATGTGACAAATGTTTTGAGTAAAGTTTTTTTTATCAGATATGCAATTGTACAATGTGGATAAAGTTAGGATATGGTGGAAGGGGTTTTCACATATTACTAAATATAAATAGTAGGTAGTGAAACTGGTTTTCCCACCTACCCCCCTTTCCTTTTTTTTCCTCTCTCTCTCTAGCTGAGGTGTCAATCGCATTTGGTGGTTTTGGGAGGTGGGTTGGTAATTATTTACAGGGTCTGGGGGACCTGGAACATCTATTTTGGGACTTTGGGTAGACAATGTGTAGAGCTAGGTGTAGTGATATTTTGTTTCCATAGGTTTGGCTTACTTTCTTTCTGTATTCTGTTTATCAATGTTTTGTGGAATTGTATTTATGTGTTCATTACAATAAAAATTGCCCCTGCTCTTTTTGATAAGTGCCATGGGATCTTTAACATCTACCCGAACTACCATCAATCCAGGCAGATGGGACCTCAGTTTAACATCTCATCCAAAAGCAACACCTCAGAAGTGCAGCACCCCTCTCATGCTGCACTACAGTGTCAGTACTGGGATATTAACCCAAGTGCCAGATGTGGGAACTGAACCCACAGCCCTCCGATCTCCCACCCTCAGAGGCAAGTGTGCTACCTACTGAGCCACTGACAGTGTAACAGACAAGGTAACCCTCTTGTCTGTTTTTGTGGGTTCGGATCAACCTTTGGTCTCAGTTCTGGAGGGATTCAAAATGTAACCTCTTGCTAGCATACCCAATGCACAGACTCAGATCTGTCATCGAGGGCCAAGATATCTTTGCCTACAGGCACCTAACCAGGTATTCAGAGATGAACCCATAATACTTAATAAAGACCTCAGATTTAAAATGATTCTGTTTCCAGTTTGGTACCACCATACAAGCTATATGTCTGCTGAACCATAAATATTTCTTAGCAAAAGAAAAGCAATTCAAAGACAGACCAGGTTTGCTCTAAAATTAGAGTTTTTACTAAAATATATAATAATATGTCAAACATACAATACAGAACTCTTATAACACAAGACATACATATATTTAAACAAAACAAGGTTTAAAACAGTGCAATTCCTACAACTATATTTAGATTTTGTCTAGCTTTCTAAATACCTGTTTTCAGTTCCCAGATGTTTCCTTAGTCAGTGTCAGATACAAATGCAACTCTATAGTGAAAGAGAATAATCTTTTCAAGCAGTATTGGCCAACCCATTTTTGATTAAGTCACCCAGCCCCTCCTCTGGTCAAATATCTAACAAAAATATATTTTTATACAACCACAGGATGTAATTTTATTAATCTATACTATACAGCTATACATGATGTATTAATTCTGCAACCTTAGCATAACTCAAGTTCAATAACACCTCTTTTGATCTCATGCTGTACCCTCTTCACACAGGTGTCATAGGGTCATTTACAACCTTACACCTCTATGTAACATCCTAGCTTCCCTTATTTTAACATAATAAACCTAGTTTATGATTTCTCTCTTAACAAAATTAACTTAACAACTCTGTAATTAGCTCAGAGAAACAGGATCCTTAATAAAAGTCTTCCAGTAACACATTGTCTCTAAAAAGACTGACTGTATGATACACTGCTGTCAGCAGTTCTCTTGGCCTGCATCTGTCAGCTAAAATCTGTGGAGAGGGGGTGAGATGAGAGAGGTGTCATTCCTAGAGCATTTGAATTTTCAGCAGAGACATTAATACATTTTATATTAAAACAATATAATACAGTATTCAGAACTGGCTGTTTACGTCACACACCTCCCCACCTAGACTGAATTTTGGGGATCTATCCTCTACATGGGATGAGCTTCCCAAATCAGTTCACTCCTCATAGACCCTAGACAGCCCGTTGGCATTCTGATTCTTAATGCTTGACCTATGTATGATTGTCTGATCATATCCTTGCAAAATAAGACTCCATCTTAGCAGTCTCCCATTATTCTTTCCCATCTGCGTCAGCCAAACCAGGAGGTTGTGGTCAGTCTGCACCACAAAATGCTGTCCATACAAATATGGTTCTAATTTCTTCAGGGGCCCACACTGTGGCAAGACACTCCTTTTCCACCATATAGTATGCTTGTTCTCTGGGGAGTGGCTTCCTGCTCAGGTACCCAACTCAGTGGTCTGTCTCTTGGCTAGACGTCTGGCTAAGTACTGCCCCAATACCCACGTCTGAGACATCTGTCTGAACTATAAAGGTTTTGTTATAGTTCAGACTCATCAAAATAAGAGCACTGCACAGCACCTCCTTCAGTCTGGTAAAGTCTTCCTCACAGGCTGGGCTCTAGTAATTTTCTTTGGCATATTTTTCTTTGTCAGGTCAGATAGGGGAGCAGCCAGGGCACTGTAATTAGGTACAGATTTTCTGTAGTACCCTGCTGTCCCTAGAAAGCTCCTGACCTGCTTTTGGGTTTCTGGTCTGGGCCACGCCTGAATCACCTGTATCTTTATTTGGTTAGGACGAAGCTGTCCCCGGCCTACCACATGCCTGAGGTATGCCACTTCCCTCATGGCTACCTGGCACCTCTTGGCTTTGACAGTGAGCCCAGCCATATGTATCCTGCCCAGCACTTCCCTAAGGTGTGAAAGGTGTTTTTCCCAGCTGGTACTGAAGATGGAAATGTCATCCAGGTATGCTACAGCATACTCCTCAGTACCATTCAACACCTGGTTCACCAACCTTTGGAAAGTGGCCAGGGTGTTCTTCATTCCAAAAGGCATTACTTTAAACTCAAATAAGCCTATCGGAGTGATGAAGGCTGACCTTTCCCTAGCTCTGTCTGTCAATTCTACCTACCAATACCTCTTGGTTTGGTCAATAGTCATAAGGTAGTTTGCCCCTACCAACTTGTCCAGGAGTTCGTCCGTCCAGGGCATCAGGTGTGCGTTGGACTTTGTGACTGCATTCAGTCCATGATAGTCCACACAGAAATGAGTTGAGCCATCTGGCTTGGGTACAAGGACTATGGGTGAGGCCCAGGGGCTATGGGATCTCAGGATTACCCCTAAATCCAGCATCTCCTCCACTTCCCACCTAATGTCCTTTTGGACAGCATCTGACACCCGATCTGCTGTTTGCTGTATGGGCGTCTGTGTCCCTGTCTCCACATCATTTGTCACTAAGGGGGTTAGTCCAGGCTTGGTGCTAAACAAGGGGGCAAAGTCTGATAAAACCTCCCTTACTTTCTGGACCTGGTCTGGAGTCAGCTGGGGAGACAATTTTACTGCCTCCACAGAGGACTCCCACTTACTCTTTTCCAGCAAGTCCAGAAGGCTGTTTCTGGCAGAAGAGAACTGTTTGCAGAGCAAGAAACAGAAGTCCAGAACTACAGATGTTTTGCTAATTAATCACTTCTGTCTCAGCAGGAGTAGTACCTGTTTGGATTAAGCAAACAGATACTTTATTAGAAGAAGGGGGGTCTCATTTAAGTAAAAAAAGTGTTTTTCTGAGGAAGGGGACAGTATCAGCTTAATTTACTGAGAGCAGAGAGTGAATCGAATTGGGGGTGTGGCTTAGCAGCTTAGGTGTACAAAAGCACCTGTCTCCAATTACAGCTTCCGACTGTTTCTGGCAGAAAAGAACTGGTTGCAGAGCAAGACACAGAAGTCCAGAACTACAGATTTTTTACCAATTGCCCTCCTTCCCACCCAAAGCCAGTTCTAGTTTTATAGCCACTGAATTTGGCTGACAACAGGAACTTCCTGTTTGGCAGTAGGAAGGGAAGGATCACTGAGACACATTAGTTTCAGCAACCTTGAAGGAACCTAAAAAAAAAAATAACTCTTTATCCCCCCCAAGCTGCTGGAGGTCTGAATCCAAGCACGGAGGAAGGAGACTACTGAAGACTATAGGAAGTTCCTGTCCCAGAACAAGAATGGTGAAAGTTGTAAGGGCACATAGGCAGTAGGAAATTAAATGTAAAAATACATAGAGGGAGGAGGCAATAAGCATACAAAGCAACAGGAGAGGGGGCACAAAATAAGTCAAGATGGGAATGGTGCAGTGCAATGGCTGTGGAGCAGCAGTGTTCCGGGAGACATTCTGGGGGCTGCGATGCTGCCCTGTTTACAGGCACCACTCTGGTCTGAGGGAGGAGGTTGTCTGTCTCCAGGCTGACCTGACTAGGATTTGTGAAACCTCTTCCTGAGGAAGGGGGCAGTATCAGCTTAATTTACTGAGATCAGAGAGTGAATCTAATTGGGGATGTGGCTTAGCAGCTTAGGTGTACAAAAGCACCTATCTCCAATTACAGCTTCCGACTGTTTCTGGTAGAAGAGAACTGGTTGCAGAGCTAGAAACAGAATTCCGGAACTACAGAATTTTTGCTAATTAATCACTTCTGTCTCAGCAGGAGTAGTACCTGTTTGGATTAAGCAAACAGATACTTTATTAGAAGAAGGGGATCTCATTTAAGTAAAAAAAGTGTTTTTTTCTGAAGAAGGGGCAGACTCAGCTTAATTTACTGAGAGCAGAGAGTGAATCTAATTGAGGGTTGTGGCTTAGCAGCTTAGGTGTACAAAAGCACCTGTCTCCAATTACAGCTTCCAGCTGTTTCTGGCAGAAGAGAACTGGTTGCAGAGCAAGAAAAAGAAGTCCAGAACTACAGATTTTTTTACTAATTAATCACTTCTGTCTCAGCAGGAGTAGTACCTGTTAGGATTAAGCAAACATAGTTTACTAGAAGAAGGGGTCTCATTTAAGTAAAAAAAAAGTGTTTTTTTCTGAGGAAGGGGCAGTATCAGCTTAATTTACTGAGAGCAGAGAGTGAATAGAATTGGGGCTGTGGCTTAGCAGCTTAGGTGTACAAAAGCACCTGTCTCCAATTACAGCTTCCAGCTGTTTCTGGTAGAAGAGAACTGGTTGCAGAGCAAGAAACAGAAGTCCAGAACTACAGATTTTTTGCTAATTAATCACTTCTGTCTCAGCAGGAGTAGTACCTGTTTGCATTAAGCAAACAGATACTTTATTAGAAGAAGGGGATCTCATTTAAGTAAAAAAAAAGTGTTTTTTTTCTGAAGAAGGGGCAGTATCAGCTTAATTTACTGAGAGCAGAGAGTGAATCTAATTGAGGGTTGTGGCTTAGCAGCTTAGGTGTACAAAAGCACCTGTCTCCAATTACAGCTTCCAGCTGTTTCTGGCAGAAGAGAACTGGTTGCAGAGCAAGAAACAGAAGTCCAGAACTACAGACTTTTTTACTAATTAATCACTTCTGTCTCAGCAGGAGTAGTATCTGTTAGGATTAAGCAAACAGATAGTTTATTAGAAGAAGGGGGTCTCATTTAAGTAAAAAAAAAGTGTTTTTTCTGAGGAAGGGGGCAGTATCAGCTTAATTTACTGAGAGCAGAGAGTGAATAGAATTGGGGCTGTGGCTTAGCAGTTTAGGTGTACAAAAGCACCTGTCTCCAATTACAGCTTCCGGCTGTTTCTGGTAGAAGAAAACTGGTTGCAGAGCAAGAAACAGAAGTCCAGAACTACAGATTTTTTACTAATTAATCACTTCTGTCTCAGCAGGAGTAGTACCTGCTTGGATTAAGCAAACAGATACTTTATTAGAAGAAGGGGGTCTCATTTAAATAAAAAAGTGTTTTTTCTGAGGAAGGGGCAGTATCAGCTTAATTTACTGAGAGCAGGGAGTGAATTAAATTGGGGGTGTGGCTTAGCAGCTTAGGTGTACAAAAGCACCTGTCTCCAATTACAGCTTCTGGCTGTTTCTGGCAGAAAAGAACTGGTTGCAGAGCAAGACACAGAAGTCCAGAACTACAGATTTTTTACTAATTAATCACTTCTGTCTCAGCAGGAGTAGTACCTACTTGGATTAAGCAAACAGATACTTTATTAGAAGAAGGGGTCTCATTTAAGTAAAAAAAAAAGTGTTTTTTCTGACGAAGGGGGCAGTATCAGCTTAATTTACTGAGAGCAGAGAGCGAATCGAATTGAGGGTGTGGCTTAGCAGCTTAGGTGTACAAAATCACCTGTCTCCAATTACAGCTTCCGGCTGTTTCTTGCAGAAAAGAAGTGGTTGCAGAGCAAGAAACAGAAGTCCAGAACTACAGATTTTTTACTAATTGCCCTCCTTCCCACCCTCCACCCTCCCACCCAAAGCCAGTTGTAGTTTTATAGCCACTGAATTTGACTGACAACAGGAACTTCCTATTTGGCAGTAGGAAGGGAAGGGTCACTGAGACACATTAGTTTCAGAAACCTTGAAGGAACCAAAAAAAAAAAACTCTTTACCCCCCCACCCCGCTGCTGGAGGTCTGAATCCAAGCATGGAGGAAGGAGACTACTGAAGACTACAGGAAGTTCCTGTCCCAGAACAGGAAGGGTGAGAGTTGCAAGGGCACATAGGCAGTAGGAAAGTAAGTGTAAAAATACATAGAGGGAGGAGACAATAAGCATACAAAGCAACAGGAGAGAGGACACAAAATAAGTCAAGATGGGAGTGGAGCAGTGCAATGGCTGTGAAGCAGCAGTGTTCTGGGAGACATTTGGGAGGCTGCGATGCTGCCCTGTTTGCAGACACCACTCTGATCTGAGGGAAGAGGCTGTCTGTCTCCAGGCTGACCTGACTAGGATTTATGAGATCTCTTCCCCCACCCAGGGACCATCAGGACCACCACCGTTACCTCAGAGGTTGCCAAGAAAGAGGAGCAGTTGGACCAAGGTGGGCTCAGGGAGGGAGAGAGTTGTGGAACAGAGGTGCATCCCTCCAGTTGTAGCTCTCCACAATTCATATGCTGTTCTGGCAAAGAGTGGTTCGTCTATGTAGGCACCTGCAGTGGAGACCAAGGAGGATGCTGGGAACCTCCACAAAGGAGACCCACAGAAGGGTGGCATGAGTCCCCACAGGGGAAGGAAACAGCTCCTGGTGGGGGACTCAATCATTAGGGGGGTAGATGTGGGGGAGGAAGGGGACAGGGAAGTAAGGTGCCTGCCTGACGCCATGGCTTGGAGGGACAGAAAGTGAATCCTAAAGATCGTGGGAGCAGCTGCATGAGGGAGGGAGCGGGATGTCATTGTCCACCTAGGGACAAATGACCTGGCTGTAAATGGGATCAGAGTGGTGCAAGATGAGTTTGTGGAGTTGGGGAGAGGCCTTAGACAAGTAGCATATATGGCAACCTTCTCGGAGGTGCTGCCTGTCTAGGGAAAGGATGATGCTAGGGTGTTCCACACCATGGGATTCAATGAAAGGTTGAAAAACTTGTGTGGAGCTCAGGGCTTTGGCTTCATTGGGGACTGGGAAGCCACCTGGAGGGATGCAGGCTTATACTGGTGTGATGGCCTGCATCTGCCCCGGGGGGGGATCAAGGATCCTAGGTGACAGGTTTAAATGCTTCATTGGCAAACATTTAAACTAGCCAAGGGGGGAGGCACTGAAAAGGAGCAGGGAAATCCCAGCCTCCCCCACAAGGTGCAGTAGTTAGAGAGGTAAATACCAAGGCAGAGAAGTCAGTAGGGAGCAGGACAGGGATAAATGCAGAAAAAGGTGTTAAGGACAGGGATGGGGCTAAAAGGGGTAAGGCCATAAAAAATAAATGGAAGGTGATGAGTACCAATGCCCGCAGTCTGTGCAACAAGCTCCCTGAACTAGTGGCCTTGATGGAAGACGGATGCCTGGATATTGTAGCAGTCACTGAAACATGGTACACGGAGAACCATGAGCGGGAAGTCAACATACCAGGATACACAGTCTACAGGAGGTACAGGGTGGGTAAAAGAGGAGGAGGAGGAGTATCTGTTCTTTAGGTAAATGTTCTTTGTTTGTAATGGCTGCTTGTCTGTGTCTGTAGCTTAGTTTTTGTGGATTTACATGGTTTTTTGCTTGGAGTAACTACACCATACTTGCTCACTACATCTGTGAAAGTCTCCTGAACTGGATTTCTGCAAAACACCATCACCAGGTATCTGCATTTTTCATTTAAAAATCAACTTTTTAGAAGCTATCCCTCTCTTTTGCTTATCGAGCACCACTCTGGTTCAATGGCCTCAGCCCAGCCATCTCCTCTGCCCCAACTATTGGTATGTTTAAAACTAGGCTCTGGGACTATCTCACTACCAACAGCTCCTGTGACTGCCCAACCTAACCTTGTTTCTCCACTTCCTTTCTGCTCTAGTTGTCCCTCCCACACTGGATTCTACCCTCACATCTTGGTATACCCAATGCTGCACTTTTTCACCCTCTCGACACCCTTCCTACATTCCTTCTTCCCCCTACCCTGTTCCTCTCCCTATGACTCTGGCACTTCTTATCTGTTGTCTATTTTTCTCTGACAAATGCCGCTGCTGCTCTTTACAATGCGCCCTTGAACTGTATTAATCTGTACTCTGTTTGCAATGTCCACATTGTTGTAATGCCTGTCTTGATGTTCCCCATAATTTGTATTTCTCTGACATGGAACCTTTGTAAAAGAGCCATGGCTCAAAGATATTTGTAATCCTAGACTTGATAAATAAAATAAATAAATAAATAAATCCCAAGCAAAACATAAGTCAAGCAATTAAGTCTGACAAACTCAGTGATTCTAGGTCTGCTTGAATCCACATTTTCATCTGACCTGCTCCATGATCTGTATGCGGGCTTTTCAACAACCTCTTTGAATGACAAAGAAGCATGCAGACAAAAGGATTCACATCCTGCATATGTGCAGGCACAGTTCATCACCTTCAGGAATTCTAACACATTCTGTGACTCTGGACCCTCAGCTGTTGATAATTTCTTTTGGCTTATGACTTAACCACCAGGTATCTACAAGATGCTGAAATCCTTTCTCCTACAAATTCTCTTTATGCTGCTCCTGCTCTCAGGAAATGTTCACCCCAACCCAGGACCACCTGGGCAGCCAGCAGTGGCACTAAGCAGAAGGACAGGGACACTCACCATGGCATCCATCAATGTCTGCAGCATCCTCAACAAACTTGATTCCCTCCAAACATGGATCCTACAGCACAACCCTGATGTCCTCTCAGTTGTGGAAACATGGCTAAACCCTAAAATACCTGATACCTCAGTCTCTATCCCTGGCTACTGCATTTTCAGGCAAGACAGGATTGCGAAACGGGACTGGGGCTGCACCATCTATCTTAAGGATACCCTTATGGGTCACATCATCCCATCCCCTAGCCTGAGCAACTTCTCTCAGGTCCTCACAATCAAAATCCTCCTTGGTGCACATAACAAGGAACTCACTGTCATTTCAGTTTACCTACCCCCAAGAGACCAGGCTGCTGGCTTCCATAGCATCATGGAATATCTAAGGGTCCAGCAACATAATTCTGAAACCATAATCATGGGTGATTTTAACATTAACTGGCTCTCCACTGAGGCCACTACCTATAAGGATGCAGCCCGGCGGCACATCACCTCCACTCAACTGGTCAATGCCCCATTAGGTGTAACTATAGGACAGGCTCCTTATGCTTCTAGACTGGATTCTATCTAACCACCCTGAACGCATCTCCAATGTTTCTGTACTCCCAGATACAATAAGTGACCACTGCCTGTCATCTGCTCCTGGTCAAACAAATACCACAAGCCCCCTCCCAAGCTTATCTATGCCAGGGTTATCAAACAAGGGCACCTCCAGCTGTTAAAATCCCATCTAACCAGGCTGAACTGGGCAGTGCTTGACTCCCTCAATGACACCAACAAAGCTCTGGACCTATTTATCAAACATTTCAATGAAGCCTGTGACATCTATGCACCAGTGGAAAAGATGAAGGTCAAAGGACAGACCAACCCCTGGGTTACTACTGACCTTTTAACTCTGCTCAAGCACAGAGACCACCTCTGGCATTGTGCTCATGCAACTCCAATGCAAATAAATGTACAATTATACAAAGCTGCCAGAAATGATTGCACTCAATAAATATGGAATGCTAAATGCAGCTATTACAAAAAGGCTCTGACCAATTCTTGGGGCCAGGGAAACAAATTCTGGAACAACATGAAAGAACTTACAGGCAAGGATCCTAAAGCACCACCCACTATGCTCAACCTTCATGGCACTCCTACACTCGACCTAGGTACCATCACCAGCACTTTTAATAATGCATTTACAAACCTGGACAGTGTCCTTCCACCAAATTTTTTCGACGACCTCCCCTCCAGCTCCTCCCAAATTAACCCCCAACTAGAACGTACAACCCCAAAGTTTTTTTTTAAGGAGGTCCCACAACAAGTAGCTGGAAAATACATTCAAAAGGCCATCAGCAAACAAGGGTACAGTGGTGACTCCCCTGACCTGAAACTGCTGGCACAAGTCCTCGATGAAATCTTAGAACCACTTACAAAGATCTTCAATCTCTCGCTTAGATTAGGCCATTTCCCCTCTCTCTGGAAGAAAGCCACTGTCACACTGGTTCACAAAAGCGGAGATAGGACACTGCACACCAATTACAGACCTATCTCACTCCTCCCCCCCCCCACTATCTAAAGTGCTGGAGTGAATAGTGTCGGACCAACTAGTTGAATTCCTGGATAAGTACAATGTACAGTACCCAGAGAAGCATGGCTTCAGAAAAGGGCACAGCACCACCACTGCACTACTGGAAGTTACAACCTTCATCCATGCCACGCTTGACAAAGGGAAGTGTGGAGGGGCAGTATTTATAGACCTTACCAAGGCATTGGACACAGTTAACCACCACCTACTGCTCAAGCAGCTGTCCTTCATTGGGATCTCCAGTGATGCCCTTCCATGGGTCACCAGCTACCTTGATAATCGGATCCAATGTGTAAGGATTGCAGGGCTCTCTTCAGGTGAGAAACCGGTCCACTCTGGAGTCCCCCAGGGGTCTATTCTGGGCCCTCTACTCTCCTCCCTCTTCATCAACAATCTCCCCAGTGCCTGCCACCAAAAAATATTACTATACGCAGACGATGCAGTCCTGTTTTCCAGCCACCATGACATTACAGTCCTTGAATCCCTGCTGTAGCTTGACTTCAAGCGCATTGAAGACTGGTTCAATTCTCATAAACTTGTCCTGAACCACAGTAAGACTAAAGCCATGTCCTTCTGTAACTGACAGAGCAGGCACAACTCTCTGTCCCTCACCATCATGAACCACGCTGGAAACCCACTCGAACATGTCAAGGAGTTCAAGTACCTTGGTATTACCCTGGATAGTACCCTCTCCTACTCTCAGCATATTGACACTGTTGCCAAGACCGCCAATATAATGGATTGGACTACTACACAAACACAAGCACTGTATGCCTGTGGATGCCCTTAAACTAGCCATCTACAGCTCTGTCTCTATCATTGACTACGGCCTTGCCATCTATGGCTCTGCCTCAACAAGTGCCCTCCACAGGATCTCAGTTGCTCTCAACAAAGCCTGTAGACTACTAACAGGTGCAGCCCAACAAACTCACACCTGTGACCTCTATGCACAGGCCAGCTGGCTACCCCTATGCAGCAGAATACAATACCAGACCTGCTTACTTACCAAAAAGATTCTCCTTGGTCTCATGCCACCTGGTGTTAGCTCACTCCTTACTACCTACAGTGGCACTCAACAAACATGTGGTGCCCAATCTCTAACCTTTCAGGTTCCCAGATGTCGTACCTCCATGGGTCAGTAGTCCTTTATCTATAGAACCACTCAATGGTTCAATTCCCTCAATAAAGAAGCACTTTCCTCTACTACACTTAGACCCTTCAAAAGGAATCTCAAACTTTACCTCATCTCTACCACTCAATGTGACTGCTTCTCTGTACAGAGATCTCTCTAAACACCTCCCAGCTCACTCATGTCGCACAGCCCGCCCTTTCCCAGTCTCATTCCCTCTGGCACTGGGCCTTCCTAATGACTCCTTTCCTACTTCACATCTCCACTGGTACAAGACATTTTCCACCACCATCGGACAGTGGTCCATTAGCCTGCCAACTTTCTCTCCTGGTCGCATGACTGCAGTGCTAATTGCCTATGGTGCCCTCTATCTCGTATTGTTACCGCAGCCAGCTGCCTACTCAAGCTGCTCGTTTTATGAATATTATCTAAAAGTACGTTATAACTGAGTATCTTTATTTTTTTTTAGTTGTTTTGGTTGTTTATTGTGCATTCTTTTACTACCTCTATATGTATGTTGACTCTCATCATTTGACGTGGAACCTTTATAAATGAGCAGTTTCTGTTCAAAGGTATTTGTAATCCGAGAATTTAATAAATAAATAAAAAATAAATAAAAATATAAGGGAAGGGATTAAAGCAACAGAACTAAAGAGTAAACAGGAAGTTGATGAGTCACTATGGGTCACCCTGGAGACAGGAAATGGCACCACAATCCGCATGGGGGTTGTGTACAGACCCCCATCTCAGGGGAAGGAAATGGACAAGGAAATGATAGAAGGCATCCTTAAAATGGCAGAAAAAGGGGAGATGTTGTTGATGGGGGACCTGAATATGCCAGATGTTAACTGGAGTACCTTTGCTGCAGGCACATCCAAGAGCAGGGTCATTCTTGATGCCCTACAGGGGGCATGCCTCAGACAGCTAGTGTTGGAACCCACTGGAGGGAGCTATCTTAGACCTGGTACTCTCAAATGGGAGGAGACAGAATCTCAGATTTAGAAGTGGGTAGCCATCTGGGAACAAGTGACCACTAAACATTGTGGTTCACAATAAACACAGCCATAGAGTCAAGCCATACTAAAACAAGAATATTGTACTTTAGGAAGGCGGACTTTGGGAAAAATGAGAGAGTGCCTTAGAAAAACACTAGCAAATGGGCAAGAAGGAAGGTGGAGGAACAATGGGGAATAATCAAAACAGCCATCGCAGAGGCAACAAGCCTTTGTGAGAAGCAAATCAATAAAACAAAATGAAGGAAAAAACCACTATGGTTCTCAAAAGATGTGGCAGGGATGGTTAAGGAGAAAAGGATAGCATTCAGGAAATATAAGGAAACACAGAAGGAGCAGTACAGAGAACTTTATCAGTTAAAGCAGAAGGAGGCAGGGAAGGCAGTCAGAATAGCAAAGGCACAAACTGAGGTAAAGATAGCCAACTCTATTAAGAAGGGGGATAAAACCTTTTATAGGTACATTAGGGAGTGAAGAAAGACCAAGGGAGGGATACAGATACTTAATAAAGGGAAGGGAATGTGGGCAGAGGGTGACAGTGAAAAAGCAGGGATACTGAACAAATATTTCTGCTCAGCATTCACAACAGATGAGGAGGGGAGGTGTCTAAACCAAACAAGAGAGAAACTCTGAATGGGGGCTTCGATACCAGTCCATTCACAGAAGAAAGGGTTTTGAAAGAACTCTTGAAACTGAGGGCAGACAAAGCAATGGGGCCTGATGGGATTCACCCAAGAATACTAAAAGAACTAAGGGTAGAACTAGTAATACCACTGACTATTCTTTTAACAAATCATGGGAGGATAGAGTGGTACCTGAGGACTGGGGAAGGGCAAATGTGATTCCACTTCACAAAAGTGGGAGCAGGGCAGAGGCAGGAAACTACAGACCAGTTAGTTTGACTTCAGTGGTAGGGAAAATGATGGAATCACTTCTGAAGGAAAGAATTGTTGAGTACCTAGAGGTCAGTGGGGCACAGGACCCAAGGCAGCATGGTTTCACAGCAGGAAGGTCATGTCAGATGAACCTAATAGATTTCTTTGACTGGGTGACCAAGGTAGTAGACCAGGGAGGGGCTGTGGATATGACCTACCTAAATGTTAGCAATTTTTTTTTAACTGTTGACTTTTCCATTAGCAGATTATATCCTCTCACCACTAGAGGACTATATCTCTATCTCTTTATCTAGTACGTAAGCCATATGGGCTCTCTCTGCCTTTCTCTCGCCTCTCCTCCTCCTCCTCCTTGCCCTGGCCCCCCTCTTCTCTCTCCCTGGTCCTAGCCACCTCCACCCCCACCCCACCCCCGCCACCCTCTACTCTGGTTTTCACTGCTACTCCAAGGGAACTCTCCACTTCCACTTGAGTCTTGTGCTTGTTGCACATTTGGATATTCCTGGTTATAACCCGACCACGCTTTTGTTTCTTCCCGTCTTGATTACTGTAATGCTTTATATCTAGGGTTGCCGGGGTAGATCTCTGTCACCTGCAGCTGGTGCAGAACGCTGCAGCTAGGTTGTTGACTGGGCTACCAAGAACTTGTCATGTCACACCTGTGCTGCGTGAACTGCACTGGCTGCCAGTGTGATGGAGAATCACTTTCAAGGTCGCATTGCTGACCTACAAGACCCTACACAGTCAGGGACCAGGCTACCTGCAAGATCTCCTTTGTCCCTACCATCCTCTCTGCCTACTCCACTCTTCTGGCGAGTGATTGCTAGAGATTCCCAGGGTTTGTCTTAAATCATCTGGGGCAAGGGCCTTTTCTTTTATGGCTCCGACCCTGTGGAATTCTCTACCTCATCAGATTAGAGAGTCCCAGTCCGTGGAATCATTTAAGAGATCCCTGAAAAGTCATCTGTTTTCACTGGCATTTGGTTAGTTCATTTTATGGTTATTTTATTGTCTTATGTTTTTATTTATTATTGCTGATGTTTTATCTCTTGTTTTGTATCAGCGCTTTGATTTATTGAAAAGCGCTTTATAAATAAATTTTGATTTGATTTTTTTTTAATTTGACTACTCTCAACAAGTGTGGCCACCTCTCTACACTGTACCACCTTACAGTCCATATGGGACACCGCCTGGAACCTTGCAACTTCTACTCCAGGAAACAACAATCAAAACTATCTCTCAAAGAGCTATGACTCTGCTCCTTAAAACTCCTACTCCTCCTCCTTCTCATCTCAGGCAGCGTCCATCCCAGTCCTGGCCCTAGAAGCTCAGGCCACACACAAACTCCAGGTGCCCTTATCCTTGCAGCCATTAATATCTGCAGCCTACTACCAAAGCTGGATGCACTCCAAGCCCTCATATGCCAACACAACCCTGACATCCTTGCAGTGGTGGAAACTTGGCTGACACCTAAAGTTCCTGACTCAGTAGTAACAATACAGGGCTACAATGTCCACAGGCTGGACAGGATATCCAAAAAAGGTGGTGGTTGTGCAATCTATATCAAAGACTCCCTGTCTTGGCACCCTGTAGCAACTCCATCACTTTCTGCCTCAGCCCAGATTCTGCCAATAAAAATCATCCTAGGTCCCAACCATAAAGCCCTGACTATTGTCTCCATATACATCCTGCCCAGGGACCCTAAACATGGATTCAACGATGTCCTAAACTTTATCAACTCTCATCCTCCCGAAGCTGAACCTATTCTACTAGGGGATTTCAACATAAACTGGTTAGCATTGAGTGCCAGTGCCTATAAAGACTCCATCTCAGCTGCTAACCTCATGCAAATGGTATACTCCCCTACTAGGATTAACTACAAGACTGGCACCAGTACCCTCTTGGATTGGGTCCTCACCACTCACCCCACAAGGATTTCTCATACGACCATTCTCCCAGACTCACTCAGTGACCACTCCTCAGTCATGTGTGCATGGTCTAACAAATTCCTTAAGACCCCTCCCAAAATTATCGCTAGCAGAGTCCTTCCTCGTGGAAAACTTCCACATCTCAAACAACACTTGCTTCTACAAGACTGGCTACCCATCTATGAAGCAACAGATGTTAACTTGGCTCTTGATCACTTCATCTCAATTTTCAACAAAGCCTGTGACCTCTTTGCCCCTGCTAAAAGGCACAAAACAAAATCTCTCTCTAACCCATGGGTCACCGTGGCTCTTCTCTCACAGCTAAAACTAAAGGGATCACTCTCTAGGCAGTTGCCAGGGCCACTGGCAAACTGGACATCCAAAATTACAAACAAGCACGAAATGCCTGCACAAAAGCCATACGGCTAATGAAATCCACCTATTACAAAGATGCTCTCACCAATACATGGGGAAATGGTCATGCTTTCTGGGACAATATCAAGGATGTCACAGGGAAGCAGCCAAAAACCTCTCCGGCCATGTTAATGGTTGATGGATCCTCAACCCTCGACCCCAAGGTGATCGCAAACATCTTTAACACAGCTTTTTCAGACCTTAGTGTTGTTCTACCCCATGACTTTTTTGAAAACAGGGCCTACTCCCCAAATACCTCAGCCCCTCAGTCTAACCATCCCCTCTTCTACTTCAGGAAGGTAAGGCTGAATGAAGCTCGCCGCTATATTACTGCAGCTATCTCTAAATCTATATCTAGTAACGACACCCTGGACCTTAAGCTTCTGTTGCTCACCCTCGATAACGTAATTCATCCATTAACAAAAATCATAAACCTCTCTCTCAGCTGAGGAAAATTCCCAGACCTAAGGAAAACAGCCACCGTGACACCCGTCCATAAAAGTGGGGACAAGACGATTCACTCAAATCATCACCCTATCTCCATACTGTCCCCACTCTCTAAGGCACTTGAGCACATCGTGGCCGATCAACTTACCGACCACTTGGATAAATACAATACACCTTGTCCACAACAACACGGCTTCCGGGAAGGTCACAGCACCACCACAGCCCTTCTTGAGTTCACTGGAGCTTTGCACAAATCCCTTGACAACGGCCTTCTCACAGGGGCCGTTTTCATCGACCTCTCCAAGGCCTTTGATACAGTACACCATGGACTACAAATACACCAACTGCTGAATGCCGGGCTATCATCTGACTCTTCTCTCTGGTTTAAAAGCTACTTAGAAAACCAATCACAGAGAGTAAAAATTGCGGACGCTCTATCTAACACCTTGCCTGTTCGCTCGGGTGTCCCACAGGGATCCATACTGGGATCCCTCCTTTTTAGCCTTTTCTTAAACTCCCTCCCTTACCACTGCTCTGAGCAGATCATACTATGTGCCGATGATGCTGTTGTATTCTCCACTCACAGATCCTGCAACTCTTCAACACAACCTTCAACTTGGTTTCAGTTCTGTAGAGACTATGGTTTCTTAATCATAAACTGGTCCTCAATGACAAGAAAACCAAATCTATGCTCTTCTGCAGCTCTCATAACCCACACAAGCACACCACTTGGCTATCTCCACCACCCAGGGGACACTTTAGATCAGGTGGTGTCCTTCAAATCTTAGGGATACAGCTTGACCTTAATCTCTCCTATGGACTTCATGTAGATAATGTAGCTAGAGCTGCTAATACATGGCTTGGTCTCCTCTACAAACACAGACCACATCTCACACCAGAAGCTTTGAAGGTTGCAGTCCTGAGCTCTGTGATCTCTGCAATAGACTATGGTCTCATCATTTATGGCTCGGCCACAACCACAACCCTTAGATGCCTCTCAACTGCCTTAAATAAAGCATGTTGGCTCATCACTGGTGCTCACCGTCTCACCCACACATGTGACCTGTACACTCAGACCAGCTGGCTCCAACTATCAAACCACATAAAGTTTCTCACCTGCTTCATGGTCAAAAAAATCTACCTTGGCCTTCTGGGGTATCAACTCTGTTACAACACTGAATTAGCAAATGGTGTCTTAGGAGAGCCATGCTACAGCTACTGAAAGTCCCCCACTGTCACACTTCACAGGGACAACACTCTTTTGCTTGTCAAGCACCACTCTGGTTCAATCTCCTCAGCCCAACCATCTCCTTTGCCCCAACTATTGGTATGTTTAAAACTAGGCTCCGGGACTATCTCACTACCAGCAGCTCCTGTGACTGCCCAACCTAACCTTGTTTCTTCACTTCCCTTTCTGCTCTAGTTGCCCCCCCCACACTGGATTCTACCCTCACATCTTGGTATACCCAATGCTGCAGTTTACACCCTCTCGAACCCCTTCCTACATTCCTTCTCCCCCCCTACCCTGTTCCCTCTCCCTATGACTCTGGCACTTCTTATCTGTTGTCTATTTTCTCTGACAAATGCTGCTGGCTGCCTTGTTACAATGCTACCCTTGAACTATATTAATCTGTACTCTCTTTGCAATGTCCACATTGTTGTAATGCTTGTCTTGATGTTCTCCATAATTTGTATTTCTCTGACGTGGAACCTTTGTAAAAGAGCCATGGCTCAAAGGTATTTGTAATCTTAGACTTGATAAATAAATAAAAAATAGCAAGGCATTCGACACAGTCTCACACAAAAGATTAATATACATTTTAGCCAGCCTTAGAGTGGGTCCCAAGGTGGTAGTCTGGATAAAAAACTGGGTGGACAATAGGACGCAAAGGATAATAGTAAATGGAGTCCACAATGAAGAAAGGAGGGTAACTAGCGGGGTACCGCAGGGTTCAATACTGGAACCGGTCCTCTTTAATATCTTTATAAGTGACATGTAAGAGCACCTGGAAGGAAACATATGCCTCTTTGCAGATGACACAAAGATCTGCAACAGGGCTGATATACACAAGGTGGGGTGGAAAGAATGAAAAGGGGCTTGACAAGGTTGGAGGAATGGTCAAATACGTGGCAGCTCAGATTTAACGCAAAGAAGTGCAAGGTAATGCATCTGGGAAACAAAAACCCAGGGAAGAGTACACAATGGGGAGTGAGTTAATAACAACAAAAAAATCGATAGAGATCGAAGAGTAATTATATCAGATTGACCTAAAGGTGGGCAAGCAATGTGAGAAGACAGTAAGGAGGGCTGGGGAGATAATGGGATGCATAGGAGAGGCATCAACAGTAGAAAACAGGAAGTTGTTATCCTTCTCTACAGACAGTTAGTGAGACCCCATCTGGAGTACTGTGTGCAATTCTGGAGACCCCATCTCCACAAAGACATAGACAGAGTGGAGGCTGTTCAGAGGAGGGCAACCAAAATGGTTCAAGGTCTGCACCAGAAGACATACGAGGAGAGACTAAAGCAGCTTAATATGTATACCCTTGAGGAAAGGAGAGGGGGGACATGATAGAAACTTTCACGTATCTCACGGGAATCAACAAGGTATAAGAGGGTAGTATCTTTCAGAAGAAGAAATGTGCAAGAACAAGGGGGCACAATTTGAAGATAATGGGGGGATGGCTCAGAGGTAATGTTAGAAAGCATTTTTTCACAGAGAGAGTTGTGGATGCATAGAACAGCCTTCCTGAGGAGGTTGTGGAGTCAGGAACAGTGGGAGAATTCAAGAATGCATGGGACAGGCATAAGGCAATTCTAGTGGGGGGCAGGAGGAAGTAAGCTGTTGATTAACTACAATCTGCAGCTTATCCATTAGGTAGGAAAATGGGCAGACTGGGTGGGCCAAGCAGTCCTTATTTGCCATCAAATTCTATGTTTCTATGTTTCTATGTTAGGGGACTCTTCGTCTGTCCCCTCCCCATGACTATACACTACGAACACCATGTCAGCCCTATTTGCATATGACTTCATCATGTTGACATGGTACATCCTTTCTGTCTGTCTACGGTCAGGTAACTCCACAATATAGTTTACATATTTACCTTTCTAACCACTTTGTATGGTCCTGCCCACTAGCTTGCAGCTTGTCTTTCCAGACTGGAATGAGGACCATGACTTCCTGACCCACCATGCACAAGTGAGCACTTCTTATTTCTGTTGGGCAGCTGCCAGGTTGCTCTGGGCTGTCCCCATAAGCTTCTTCAGCCTTTCCACTAAACCTAAGGACATAATCCACAATGGGGTTCCCTGGGTGGCGTGCTTGCCTTCCCAGTCCTCCCGGATCAAGTCTAGGGACCCACGTGCCCTGTTTCTATATAAGAGTGCGAAGGGGGAAAATCCTGTTGACTCTTGGGGCACCTCCCTGTATGCAAACAACAGGTGGGGAATTTTTCTTTTGACAGTCCCTCCCATGCTGTTCAGCAAACGCCCAGAGCATTGACTTTAGGGTACCATTGAAGTGTTCCACAAGTCCATTGGCTTGTGGGTGATACGGTGTCATGCATCTCTGCACCACCCCACACTTCTTCCATAAACATTTCATTACGTCCTACATGAAGGAATCTCCTCAATCAGTGATTACCTCCTGCGGAAACCCAACACGGGAGAAAATCCCAAGCAAGGCATCTGACACTTTGTCTGTCCTCAGAGAGGACCCAATGCACAGGCTCAGATATATCTGTCTTCGGGGGCAAATTGGCATAGCTAAGTTGGAATACCACAGAGCAGTGGTCACCCAGTATTCATGACTGGGGCACGCATGCCACGATCCCCCGGCTGTGTGAACAACGTGCCGGGGGTGGGCAGGGGGGCGTGCCAGCACTACACACTATTTACTATTGCACGTAGTGCTGACCACATGGGTGCAGAGATGGGAGGAGGTTATGACAGTGGGGACCCTGCCTTAACCCACTGTACGCCCCCACTGTCAGCACCCGCCAGATCCAGGGGGACCAGGATAGTGCTCTCCATGCTGCCCCTGCCCACTAGGCAGCCAGATAGGGTATGGACAGTGGGACAGGTGAGTGTCCAAAACTTCAGTGTAGCGACAGCACCAAGATGTTGTGGGAGGAACAGACAGTGAAACATGGCCCTGTACGGGAGCTCAGGGGTATGGGAGTATGGCCACATTGTGGTTGGGACATAGTTGGCATTGTGAGCATGCGGGATGGAGGTGGATCCCAGTGCTGGGGTCCTGCAGCATGCTGGGAGGGAACTGTTAGCAAAGGACTGAGCCAGTGAATAGACTGGCCTTGGTGGCCATGCCATGAGGAGCTGGTTGCCTGCAGTAGACATGCATTAGCAGACATGTGCCTCATTGTGCGGGTAGCCACTGCTGGACCCAGGACAGGTATCAAATTGGAGGCCAGCCCGGGTCTGCGACTCCCAGCTGCCTTGTGGCGTCCTGCGCTCCAGGGAGGAGCTGCAGAAGGTGGCGGCATTAGTAGAA
Organism: Neoceratodus forsteri; assembly: GCA_016271365.2. Taxonomy (NCBI): domain Eukaryota; kingdom Metazoa; phylum Chordata; order Ceratodontiformes; family Ceratodontidae; genus Neoceratodus; species Neoceratodus forsteri. The sequence goes on along the minus strand of CM057452.1, from coordinate 115,583,536 downwards.
TGCCGGTATGGGTGCACCTTTCTGCTGGTGTGCAGCTACATGGACGGGTACATGTTTGTTTTGTGTACATGCACCCTTGTTGTGCATAGGGCCCAATATTTCTTCCAAGGTGTCCTTTAGCATCAGTAACCTCCCACCCTTCCTCCCCCAATAACCTAACTGAAGAAGACTCTGCTTCTTCTATTCCTTTGCCAGATCTGTTCTTGAACTTTTGAATTAAATTTAAAGCAAAGTTATTTATATATTTTTTTTGTATTATCTATTTATCACCCCTGCGTCTGACTGGCCTCTCCTTCAGGCCCTTGCCAAGGATCCCTTCTCCCCTCTGAACCACCCCATGTCAGCTTCCCAGCCTCACATTGCAGCTGGCTCAGGGTAACCTGACGTGTCTCTTGTCTTGGGGTTCCATCCTCCTGGGAAGTGCCTTCTGCTTACCTTTCTTGGCCCTGGGTGCTGCTGAGGTTGGTCCTGGCTGTCTGGGGGCTCCGTGGAGGTGGGGATCCTGGCAACTGTCATTCGGCCGATTGAAATGCCATTTTTGTGGTTTTTCCTGGCTCCCCAGGCATTCCACTGCATCTGTAGTGCTCCTGGTTTCCACCAGGGGCTGCTACAGAGTGAGACAATCCCCCTAGCCCAACCCCAGGAAAGGAGAGCAGTCCTCTGGATGCTCAACCCTCTCCTCCCCCCTGCTGACCCCCAGTGACCTGAGTCCATTCCCGAACCCTTGTCGCCGCGCGTGCAAGGTAAGGCACCTTCGCCTCAGCTCTTTGTGTCATGTTTTTTAATTATCTGTTCATGCTGTTGCATGATTTTTGAAATCCTGTTTGTTCACGCTTAACATAGGGCATGCTTCCCATTCTATCTTTTAAAAAATTCTGGTGCCTCTGGGAAGGCTCCTCTCAGAGCACCCTCAAGCTCTCTCCTACATAGAAACATAGAATCTGTCAGCAGATAAGGACCATAAAGCCCATCTAGTCTGCCCATTTCTCTTCTTGGTTTGGCAATCCCCACTCTTATCTTGACTGCCTTTCCCGCACTCTACTGTACAGCAGGGTGCCTTTATGCTTATCCCATGCACTTTTGAATCCCTGTACTGTTTTCACTTCCAACATCTCTGCTGGTAGGCTTTTCCAAGGAATCACCATCCTCTCTGTGAAAAGTACTTCCTAGCATTCCCTAAGCCTCCCTCCCTCCAGCCTCATGTTATGTCCCCTTGTTCTTGTGCACTTTCTTCTCTGAAATATGCTCCCCTCCTGTACCTGTTTATTCCTCTAAGGTATTTGAAAGTCTCAATCATATCCCGCTCCTTCTCTCTTCCAGTGAATAGCTGTTTAGTTCCTTGACTCTTTCCTTATAAGGCTTGTGGTTAGTCCATGTATCATTTTTGTTGCTCTTCTCTGGACTGCTTCGATTCTGTCTATGTTCTTCCTGAGATGCGGTCTCCATAATTGGACACACTATTCCAGATGAGGCCTAACCAGTGATCTATACAGTGGCATCACCACTTCACTCCCCACTTCACTCCTCCTCCTACTAGTTATGCCCTTTCCTATGCTACCTTGCATTCTGTTTGTCTTCACCACAGCTTTTTTGCATTGTTTGGCTGACTTCAGGACTTGTAATTTGTTTCCACCCGTTATGCCATGAGTACCCGTAAACCCTGTAAGTGAATGTTTTATCAACCTGCCTATACTGTACCTTTACTTTGTTTTGTTTTACCAGGGCATGCTTGCCCAGAGAAATTATCTGTCTAATCATTGTTACTCTCTGTATGCACTACCTGTTTGACCTTTTGATGTGAAGCCTTTGAAAAGGAGTCTTTGACTCAAAGGACTGTAATTCCGAATATTCTAAATAAATAAACCCACAGGTCTGTCTCCTGACTTGTGGTACCTAGAACCTGCCCCCATCCTGTATTTGTCTCTTGGGTTTCTGTGTACCAGGTGCATTATCTTGCACTTCTTAGCATTGAATCCCAACTGCCAAACTCTTGACTATTCCTCAAGTAGTCCTAGGTCATTTCTCATTTTATCTAGCCCCTCCTGTGTGTCAACTCTGTTACAGATCTTGGTGTCATCTGTGAACAGGCATACTTTCCTCCAGTCCCTCTGCAATGTCACTTATGAAGGCATTGAATAGAAATGGACCCAGCACCGATCCCTGTAGAACCCCATTGGTCACTTCCCCCTCTTCTTCTGATTTTATGCCATTTACTTCCACCCTCTGGGTCCTGCCTTTTAGCCACTTTCCAACCCATTTTACCACTTAAGAGCCCACATCCAGATTCCCTAATTTGTTAAGCAACCTTCTATGAGGAACAGTGTCGAATGCCTCTCATATTGGCTAATTCTTTTTTTTTTTTCCAATTGTTTAACAAGGAGTGGCACACTAAACTGAAAGCTTGTTTACAGGTGTGACCTTGGAGCACAGTGAAGTTAAGTGACTTGCTCAGGGTCACACAGTATGCAAGTGGGTGCTGTGGGATTCAAACCTAGGTCTCCAGATTTGCTGCTCAGAGCCTTAAACCACTGCATTATACTGCCTCCCTTCACTTAGTTCATTATCATAGTCTCTACCTCTGAGGCAGTACAACCTAGTCAGCTTGCTGCACACTGTTACTGATGCTAAAGGACACCTTGGAAGAAATACTATTACTACGGTGAGTAATTGTTTCTAACTGTGCTTCATTTTGTCCACATAGAAGCCTCTACCACCAAATCAGTCCATAGCTTCCCTTTTGTCCAGTGTCAAGGCAGGGACACATCCAAGTGAAACTAGCAGCAGCTTTCATCCAGTATAGGTGGACACCACAGATTTCTTTTCAGATGTATTTATAAGCAGCACCAAAATGAGAGTGATTAGTTGCAACAGTTGTGGGGGACTAATCTCTAGGAGATATCCCTGGAACATTGGTCACTGTCCTATATGCAGAATTCTGTAGATACTCAGGGTACAGTTGGAAGCAGCATGGAAGGAGATAACTGAGCTGCAAAACCAATTTATACTGCTCTACTATACCACAGCATCCGCTCCTTCAGAGGTCCACTGGCCCAGAGAGCTGGACAGTTGTAGGGAAAGGGCAGAGAGAGACCATTAAGATGAACTTAGCTAGCTCTACTCCACCCATGAAAATTGCAAAATGCTTTGCCCCTGGTACAGGTAAATATTTGACATTAAGAGAGAGACATCAAGGCCCATCGATCAGCCAGAAAATTGGGGCACCACATTATTCGACTGGCCAAGCAATAACAGAACAACAGCAGCCAATGTCAGTAATAATAAAAACACAAATACAAGCCCAAGTGAATTGTAATAGTAAGGGACTCTGGTAAGAAGAATTGAGCCCCACCTGGGTAATAACACACATACTACAGTAACGGTCAAATGCTTTCCATGAGCCTCAGCCAGGTATGACATAAAGTTCATAGGGAGACTGGTGGTGAAAACAAGTGATGAAGTTAGAGTACTGGTGCATCTTGGTACCAATGACCTGGCCTCCCAGATGGCAGAGGAGGCCAAACTAAGCTTTATTTGGCTAAGTTGAATGGTTGGCAGCTCATTCAACCTCTTTAACCTTCCTTGAGGTCCTCCTAATGTGGGACAAAGGAGGAAGTACTGGCAAGATCAGGACCAAAGAATTTAGAGTTCAACACTTGGCTGCATGGATGTTGTCAGGACAAAGGTTACCAGTTCATAAGAACCAGGGGCACTTCTAGGGGTAGACCATTGTTTAGATTCGACAGTCTGCACCTAACCCAAGAGGAGGTGAGGACTCTAGGGCAGAAATTCAATATCTACATGGAGAGTTTAAACTAGGAGAGAGGGAGTTCAAGGCCAAGGAACCTGTCAGAGTGATAAAAAATAATGTAAACTTAGCAGATACTTCCCCACAAACAACAGACCACCGCCTGCAAAATGAGAGCAAACAAAAAAATAAAATTACCAGTAAAAGAGGTAAAACAAAAATGTACAACTGAAACCTACTTCAGGGAAAAAAAGAGTACCCCAGTAAGTTCTTGGAAAGGGGTGTGCTTCAATGCCAGAAGCCTGGTAAGCAAAATTAATGATCTTAAGGCAACAATGGCAGACACCCAGGCAGATCTGGTAACCATCACAGAAACATGGACCATGGAGAACAACAACTGGGGCCTCTTAGTACCAGGTTATTCTCTTTATAGATGAGAAAGAAAGGATAAATGGGGATGAGAGGTGGCGCTATATGTTCATAAAGGCACATCAATTGATACAAACTAAAGAAAAAAAATATTTACTATAGTAATCTTGTTTCTTCAAACCCCAGGAAGTCTTACTGCATTCTGACTTATTCAGACTACCAAGCAGTGCCTCTTGGAGGTGGGCGCAGAACCTATTTGGGAAACAGGCTCTGCAATACTGCTGTGCCAAACTTGGCATCACTTCAGGCCTGAGTGTCCAGACAGTAGTTCTTGGTGAATGTGTGAGCAGTTTTCCAGGTAGCTGCTTTACAGACTTCCAGCAGAGGGACATCTCTAGTGCAGTTGTCCCTTAGTGGAGTAAGCCCTTGAGCCCACTGGTGGCTCCTTGCCATAGCAGAATTGGATGCAGGCCACAGTCCATCTAGCAATGGTCCTTTTTTTGTGGCTGGCTTGCCCTTTCCTACTTCCCCACAGGAAAGGAACAGCTGAGTACATTCACTTCTATGGTTCTTTGTCTGATCTAGGTAATAGCGGATAGCCATCTTCGGATGAGACGTTAAACCGAGGTCCCATCTGCCTGGATTGGTGGTAGTTCAGGTGGATGTTAAAGATCCCATGGCACTCATTGAAAAGAGTAGGGGAATTTCCCAGGTGTCCTGGCCAAATTTCTCTCATTCACTCAAAATACCACCAACAGCTTAATCTGGTTCAAGGCCAGTTGGCATTCATCTGTATCCCCCTCCCGGGGGTCGTGTCTGAAAATAGGCAGGATTTGTCTAGTGTACTTACCCGGTCAACAAAAACTAAAAACTAAAAAAAAAAAAAAAAAAGATATCTAGACTATGCAGCCTGCATTCTCCTGAACTAGAATGGTCAGTAAAGAAAACAGGTAATGTAATGAATTGGTTCAAGTGGAAATCCAAGACCACTTTAGGAAGGAATTTCCTATTTGTTCTGAGAACAGCCTTATCCCTGTGGAATACAATGCAGTTAGGTTCCACAGACAAGGCTTGTAGATCACTAATCCTTCTTGCTGAGGGAACTGCTACCAGAAAGACAGTTTTCCATGTCAGATATTTGAGCTCTACTGAAGACATGGGTTCAAAAGGGAGCTGCATCAGATGCAGATGTTCAGGTCCCAAGAAAGAGTAGGTTCTTTATGAGGGGTGTGCAAGTAAAGCAACCCCTTAAAGAATTTCTTGAAAATGGGATTAGAAGCCAGGGAAGGGCCCTTCCCTGCTGAGAGGTAGGCAGAAACTGCTGCAAATATACCTTATGAGTAGAAGGCCATAGGCCTAGAGAATGAAGGTGAGCCAGCTAGTCCAACAGGACAGCTAAATTGGCTTCCTATGAATCTGTGCCCCTTTGGGAACACCAAATAGAGAACCTTTTCCACTTTGAAGTGTATGTTTTCCTAGTGGAGGGCTTCCTGGAGACCCTTAGGATGTCTATCACCCCTTCAAAGAGATGCAAGCCTGCATACTCTAGGTCCTCAAGAACCAGGCCTTGAGCCTGAGGGGTTTGAGGATGGGGTACGGGATCCTCCCCTGGGAAGAGGTGAAAAGATTTTGCTTCCTGGGAAGGTATATCGGACTGGTTGTCGACAAGGTCAGCAACACTGAGTACCATGGCTGTCTGGCCCAGTCTGGAGCTATCAATATCATTGTAGCTGACTAACACCTGAGTTTGGTTAAAACTCTGACGATCAGAGGAAGTGTAGGGAAGGCATACAGAAACATTTTTTATTTTATATATTTATTTAAACATCAATTTACAACCTTTGAGCCAGAGGCTCATTTGCAAAGGTACCTTGTCACAGAGAGGACAAAACAGTACTAACAAGCATTTACAAGATAACAGTGTACAGGATTTGGAAGAACATGAGGACATCAAAATGGTTACGATATAGGTTACAAGTACAAGTAGGTTTAGAGTAATTTGTGCATCAGGCAAACAGGGGAGGTCTATGCAGCAAAATGTCTAGCTGAGACAGATGGAGAGGCAAATAGAACCATATATAGAGGAGGTAGTAGCTTGGGTGCAGTCATTCGGGGAGCTTTGTCAGTGTGATTGAGCAAGGGTAGACTTAGAAACAGCCACAGCTGCGCGTAGTAAGTAGGTGACTATGCAGGGAGGTTTTGAAATGAGAGTTCGTGGAAGCATCAGCGATATTGATGGGGAGGGTGTTATACCAGGAAGGGGCCCGGTAGTGGAAGGCCCTTTTTCCTTGTGTGGTCCTTGCCCTTGGTACTACCAGTGTGGATTTGCAGGAGGATTGAGTTTGCACTAGAGATTTTGCATGGTGGATAGAAGTAGTCAGCCCAGGTGGGGATAACAAAAGGAGAGTTTTCTTTGTTAGGAGGCCGGTTTGATATCTAAGCCATTCGTCAAGATCAAGCAGATTAGCCTGGGCATATAGATGGCAGGTATATGTAAGTCTGGGAGCCCCGGTGACTAGCCTACAAGACTTATTTAAGGTGAGGCGGATTTTGTTTAGTGCGGTCTGGTCAGTGGCCACATAGACAGGCAAACCATAATCTACTAGGGACAGTATAGAGGACATGACCATGAGTCGGAGGGCATCAGGGGGGAGACAATATTTGTGGTGGTAAAGGATACCCAACCGAATGTTGGTGGCTGAGGCTAGGGCAAAAATGTAGGAATGGAATGTGAGGGAAGTGTAGAAAGTTATCCCAAGGTACTTTTAAATGTGGACCTGCTTGAGTGGGAACTTGGAACTGGCGAGGACCTGAAATGGAAAATTAATAGCTTTGTTTTGGGGGTGGGCAAAGAGCATAGTTTTTGATTTTTTTAAGACTAATTACAAGTCTATGCTCTTTGAACCAGGTGTCCGTGTCATTATAACATAATTGCAGGGAGGCCTGAAGGGTGATAGGGTTACAGTCAGAGGCAAAGATAACAGCATTGTCTGCATAAAGTAAGAGTTTACCAGCACAAGTGCCTGGCAGGGAGTTAAGATATAGGAAAAAGAGCAAGGGCCCAAGAATGGAGCCCTGGGGAACACCAGAGCGGATAGAGCAGGCGTTGAAGAGTGTCCCATTAATTTTAACACACTGGGACCAGGCAGACAGATAGCTGGAGCACCAGGAGACTGGCTCGGCAGCAAAGCCTGTGTGGCTGAGTGCATCCAGCAGGAGGGGATAGGAAACAGTGTCAAAGGCTTTCAACAAGTCAATGAACACTGCACCCACTAGAGAGACAGAGAGGAATGAAGAAAGTTAGATAACTCAAGGAGGGCGGTGTTGGTACTGTACCCAGCATGGAAGCTGTGCTGTTCAGGGCAGAGGATGCTGTATTTGGTTAGATACTCTGAGATTTGGGTGGACACTATTTTTTCTAAGGCTTTTGAGAGAGGTGAGAGGATAGAGATTGGCCGATAATTACCAGACAGGGTTCTATCACCACCCTTATGTATGGGTGTGACAGTGGCGATTTTCCAGGCAGAGGGAAAGTGCCCCAGGTAGAGAGATTTATTAAAGAGGCTGGTGATTGGAACAATAACCAGGTCCAGTACCTGGCAAAGGAGACTGGGGTCCAAGGAGTCACTGCCAGTGGTATTGCATTTTAAGGCCTTGAGTAGATACGGACTGACTTCATGGACAGTAACCCAGTGTAAGTGGAACCAAGGGTGGGTGAGAATAGGCTCAGGTATGGAGGGGGGTAAAAGAAGTTGCTAGTGGAAGACAGAGCTAAGGTCAGTGAAGGATTTATTGAGAAAGTTGGCAATGAGGGTAGGGTCCATGGAGATGAAGCCATCAATGTTGATTTGGGAGGGTGGGGGAGGATGTGAACCCCCATTTAGTTACTTGATATTGTCCCAGAAGGTTCTGGCATTCCCCCAGGATGAGGTGAGTTAGGCCTAATAGTGTTCTGCCTTGGCCTTGCGTATGGCCCAGGTACATTTGTTTCCGGCAGCTGCATAAGCCTGCCTGTCTACAGGTGGCCAGTTTCCATTGCAAGGTGCCACAGGTTATCCCTGTCCTGGTGAAGTTGGAGCAACGTAGTGTGTAACCCAGGAGTATGCTGTACTGGAACGAGTACTAAGTTAGAGGTGCCAAAATGCCACAGGCTTTGTTAAAATTAGGTGAAAAGGCTAGGGCCAAATCAATGTTGTGGGAGGTCTCTATGGGAGACCAGTCAATTTGGGCAAGGAATTGCTTCAGGCCTTTCAGCCCACCTGGTCGTAACCGATGCTGTAATGTGGGCTGTGCTGTGAATTTGGGTAAGGAGGTTGTCCTACAGAAAAGTATAGGAAAGTGGTCACTAAGTCCATCCAGAAGGACTTGTATATTGCAAATCTGGCTAGGCCAGTTAGTGAGGACCACATCAAGAAGCGTGCATAGATCCCGTTCTGGGATTGACTCTTGTTGGTTGGGCAATGAGTTGTGTTAGGTCAATAGATGAGAAGAAGCAACAGGTAGCCGAGGATGAGGGACTAAGCCAGTTAACATTTAGCTCTCCCACAAAGAGTTGATCAGAGAAGTGGGGTAGAGAGGTAGGATACTCAATTAGTGGGACCAGGGCCGGGGCTTGATTTTTTTGGAGGTATATAAGCAGTAGTTAGAAAGAGAGGACCCCTAGAGGGATTGGTGGTCAGTTTTAGGGTTAGGGCCTGAGCCCTGAAATCAAGGACAGGGGCTGAGAGGGCTAGTCCTGTAAGTGAGTCTTTGATATAGATAGCACAGTGCCCACTCTGTCGACCAACTCTGTCCTCTCGATAAAGGGAGTAACCAGGAGCGAGACAAAGGGAGTCAGGGTAGAGTCTGATAGCTAGGTTTCTACTGAGAGATATGTCAGGTTTATGGACGCACCCAACATTGGAGTGAGTCAAATTTCTTCAGGAGGCTACAGATATTCATAGATGCAACAAGAAGCCAGGAGATCCAGTCGATAAGCTTTATTGTGGGCCGGGCCAGGGTTGGGATGTATATTCCCAGACAGGAGTAGGAGGATAAGTACAGCCCTAGTCGAGGCGGTGGAAAGCATGCTTATGCTTGGGCAGTATGGGAGGAGTAGGGAGCTAAGACACAAGGTTGGCAGAGAGGTACAAGCTGGGTAGGCTAGAATGATAAGTTGCCAATGGGCGTGGAGGGAGCTGGGTGGGGACTAGGGGCGTGTGTGGTAAGTTAGAGTGCAAAATGATAGTAGAGAAAGAAGGTGGCAACTCATGGGCACAGGGGGATGGTGGGGCAGGAGCACAAGTAGGGACACCAGGTTGGAGAAACTGCATTGTCATAGTGACACCTGGGTTGGAAGGTGGCCTCAGGAAGAGGAGGAGGAGAGAGAGGCATGTGAATATAGAAACATAGAAACATAGAAGTTGATGGCAGATAAGGACCGCAAGGCCCATCCAGTCTGCCCATTTCTTTTTCTACCTTATAAATGTGCCATCGCCTTTGCTCTGTCAGTGGCCTATCTATTCATAGTCATTTGTATTGCTCCCTTATGCCTATCCCATGCCTGTTTGAAGCCCTGCACTGTATTCATAGCCACCACTTCTTGTGGTAAGCCATTCCATGCATCCACCACCCGTTTCTGTGAAAAAGAATTTCCTCACATTCCCCCTTAATCGGCCTCCCTCTAATCTCATGCTGTGTCCTCTTGTCCTGCTATTTTTCTTATATTTAAACATGTTAGACTCTCACCTTGTTTATGCCCTTAAGGTGTTTGAATGCCTCGATCATATCACCTCTCTCCCTCCTTTGCTCAAGGGTATACATATTGAGCTCTGTTAATCTGTCCTCATATGTCTTCTGATGCAGTCCCTGCACCATTTTGGTTGCCCTTTCTGGACTGCCTCATTTGGTTAATGTCCTTGTGAAGGTGTGGCCTCCAATACTGCACGCAGTACTCCAGATGGGGCCTAACCAGTGTCTTGTACAGAGGGATTATTACCTCCTCTAATGACTTGTGATACCCCTACTAATACACCCTAACACCCCTAGCCTTACCTACTGCTTTAGAGGTCTGCTTTGATGATTTCAGGTCATCAGTGATGATGATGCCCAAGTCTCTTTCTTTCTTTGTGACTGCTAGCAACTCCCTCCCAGCCTATAGGTGGCTTCAGGTTTCTCTTCCCTATGTGCATGATTTTGCACTTCTTTGCATTAAATCCCAGTTGCCACTCTTCTGACCATTCTTGCTAGTTTATCCAGATCTCTCTCATTCTGCTCACCCCATCTGGATCATCTACTCTGTTGCAGATCTTGGTGTCATCTGCAAACAGACAAGCCTTACCCTCTAGTCCATCTGCAAGGTCACTAATGAAGATGTTGAAGAGGACTGGCCCCAGGATTGATCCCTGAGGTACCCCACTTGTGACTTGCATCTCTTCTGACTGTATACCATTTACCACCACTCTCTGTTTTCTGCCCGTCAACCAGTTTGCCACCCAGTTGACCAACTTATGACCCACCCCGAGCCTACCCAGCTTATTTATCAATCTTCTATGTGGAACAGTGTCAAAAGCTTTGCTGAAGTCAAGGTAGGCGACATCAACTGCTCCCCCTTGGTCCACCACTCTGGTTACCCAGTCAAAGAAATCTATGAGATTAGTTTGACAGGACCTTCCTTTTGTAAACCCATGCTGTCTTGGATCCTGTGCCCCTATGGATTCCAGGTGTTGCACTATCCTTTCCTTAAGGAGTGCCTCCATAATCTTGCCCACTACTGAGGTAAGACTGACTGGTCTGTAGTTCCCGCCTTTTCCTGCTACCACTCTTGTGGAGTGGGATCACATGAGCCCTCTCCAGTCTTCTGGGACCTCTCTGTGCTCAGAGACTCACTAAACAATTCTGCTAATGGCTCTGCTAGTTCCTCCTTTAGCTCCTTAAGTACCCTGGGATGTATGCCATCAGGTCCATTGCCGTATCCACCCTGAGCTTAGCAAGCTCTTGTAGGACCCTTTCTTTGTGAGGGAGTAGTGCTCACCTCCCTCCCCCTGTGTCCATGATGCTGAGCTGTGGGCCCTGCCCTACCTTCTCTTCAGTAAATACTGAGCAAAAGTATCTGTTTAGGATATATGCCTTTACAGGGTCCTCCTCCTCACATGCTCCCTTTTCTCCATTAAGCTTAGCAATACCCCCTCTGGACTTTCTCCTTTCACTAATGTACTATAGAAAGTCTTGTCACCTTCTTTACTGTTCGTAGCTAGTGTTTCCTCAGTTTGGGACTCTTGCCTGCCTTACTGCCTTACCTGCTTCCCTTAGGGCAGTTTGGTATGCCTCCCTGTCTTCATCCCGCTGTGTTCCCTTATATTTCCTGAAGGCCAGCCTTTGGCTCTGACCTTTTCTGCTTACTGTATTTGAGAACCAAAGTGGTTTCCTTCTTCTTTGCACTTCCTTTCTGTCTAACACAATGGATGTTGCTTCAAGTATTGCATCCTTAATGCTTGCCCACTTTGTCCTGTCCCCTCACCTGTTTCTTTTTGCCAGGGCTAGCTTAACTCTGTTGGCCATCTTATCAAAGTCAGCTCCTCTGAAGAATAGGAGGTGGGCAGGCATTTTCTAGGTGGGTCTGCAGGCAGAAGTAGAGTTAAAAAAAGAAGAGAGTAAAAGGCCTACCTGTAAGCATTAGTGCCACTTTGGTACAGTGGTAGTGCCCCCGCCTTTGGTGTACAAGGTACCAGGTTCAAAGCTCACCCTGGGTATTAGGGGATGGCCCAGAGTGGGGGCTATGATCCACGATCCAGACACTGACCACTGTCAGTGTGAGGGCACGATATTGGGGTGCTAAATAGTGACTCTAGTGGCCAAAAGATAGCAGTAGGCTATTGTGAGGAAAAGGGGTGCAGGTACCCAGAGGCCACAGGCAGGGAGGGGTTGTGGGAGGTCTCTATGGGAGACCAGTCAATTCAGGCAGAATTGTTCAGGCCTTTCAGACCTGGTCGTAACCGATGCTGTAATGTGGACATGCTGTGAATTTGGGTAAGGAGGTTGTCCTAAGAAAGAATAGGAAAGTGGTCAATAAGTCCAGCCAGGACTTGTATATTGCAAATCTGGCTAGGCCAGTTAGCAGGACCACATCAAGAAGCTGCTAGATCCTTCTGGGATTGACCTTGCTAGTTGGGCAATGAGTTGTGTTAGGTCACAGATGAGAAGAGCAACAGTAGCGAGGACAGAGGGACTAAGCCAGTTAACATTTAGCCTCCTGTACAAAGAGTTGATCAGAGAAGTGGGGTAGAGAGGTAGGATACCAATTAGTGGACCAGGGCCAACATTTTTGGAGGCATATAGCGTAAAGAAAGAGAGAACCCTAGAGGATTGGTGGTCGTTTTAGGGTTAGGGCTGAACCCACAAATCAAGGACAGGCTGAGAAGACGAGTCCCAGTGAGTTTTGATATAGATGCACAGTGCCCACTCTGTCACCAACCTGTCCTCTCTCGATAAAGGAAGTAACCAGAGCGAGACAAGGAGTCAGGGTGAGTCTGATAGCTAGGTTTCTACTAGAGAATATAAAGGCTATGGACGACCCAACATTGGAGTGAGTCAAATTTCTTCAGGAGGCTACAGATATTCAGATGCAACAAAAAGCCAGGAGATCCAGTCGAAGCTATTGTGGGCCGGGCCAGGGTTGGATGATATTCCAGACAGGTAGGAGGATAAGACAGCCCCAGGCCGGTGGAAGCATGCTTAGTTGGGCAGTATGGGAGGAGTAGGGGCCAAGACACAAGGTTGGCAGAGAGGTAAGCCAGTAAGCTAGAATGATAAGTTGCAATGGGCTGGGAGAGCTGGGTGGGGACTAGGGGGGGTGGTAAGTTAGAGTGCAAAATGATAGTAGAAAGAAGGTGGCAACCCATGGCACAGGGGGATGGTGGGCAGGAGCACAAGTAACACCAGGTTGGAGAAACTGCATTGTCGCTAGTACACCTGTGGAAGGTGGCCTCAGGAAGAGGAGGAGGAGGAGAGAGAGGCATGTGAATATAAAAATAGAAAACATAGAAGTTGATGGCAGATAAGGACCCATACCCATCAGTCTGCCCATTTTTCTACCTTATAAATGTGCATCGCCTTGCTCTGTCAGTGGCCCATCTATTCATAGTCATTTGTATTGCTCCCTTATGCCTATCCCATGCCTGTTTGAAGCCCCTGCACTGTATTCATAGCCACCACTTCTGTGGTAAGCCATTCCATGCATCCACCAACCGCTTCTCTGAAAAAGAATTTCCTCACATTCCCCTTAATCGGCCTCCCTAATCTCATGCCAGTCCTCTTGTCCTGCTATTTTCTTATATTTAAACATGTTAGACTCTCACCTTGTTTATGCCCTTAAGGTGTTTGAATGCCTCGATCATATCACCCTCTCCCTCAACTCACTCAGGGATACATATTGAGTCTGCTAATCTGTCCTCAGATAAGTCTTCTGATGCAGTCCATGCACCATTTTGGTTGCCCTTTCTGGACTGCCTCAATTTGTTAATGTCCTTGTGAAGGTGTGGCTCCAATACTGCACGCAGTACTCCAGATGGGCCTAACCAGTGTCTTGTACAGAGGGATTATTACTCTCCCTCTTAAGACTTGTGATACCCCTACTAATACACCCTAACACCCCCTAGCCTTACCCACTGCTTTAGAGGTCTGCTTGATGATTTCAGGTCATCAGTGATGATGATGCCCAAGTCTCTTTCTTTCTTTGTGACTGCTAGCAACTCCTCCCAGCCTATACAGGTGGCTTCAGGGTTTCTCTTCCCTATGTGCATGATTTTGCACTTCTTTGCATTAAATCCCAGTTGCCACTCTTCTGACCATTTCTGCTAGTTTATCCAGATCTCTTCTCATTCTGCTCACCCCATCTGGACCCTCATCTACTTGTTGAGATCTTGGTGTCATCTGCAAACAGACAAGCCTTACCCTCTAGTCCATCTGCAAGGTCACTAATGAAGATGTTGAAGAGGACTGGCCCCAGGACTGATCCCCTGAGGTACCCCACTTGTGACTTGCATCTCTTCTGACTGTATACCATTTACCACCACTCTGTTTTCTGCCCGTCAAACCAGTTTGCCACCCAGTTGACCAACACTTAGACCCACCCCGAGCCTACCAGCTTATTTATCAATCTTCTATGTGGAACAGTGTCAAAAGCTTTTGCTTGAAGTCAAGGTAGGCATCAACTGCTCCCCCCTTGGTCCACCACTCTGGTTACCCAGTCAAAGAAATCTATGAGATTAGTTTGACAGGACCCTCCTTTGTAAACCCATGCTGTCTTGGATCCTGTGCCCCTATGGATTCCAGGTGTTACACTATCCTTTCCTTAAGGAGTGCCTCCATAATCTTGCCCACTACTGAGGTAAGACTGACTGGTCTGTAGATTCCCCGCCTTTTCCTCGCTACCACTCTTGTGGAGTGGGATCACATGAGCCCTCTCCAGTCTTCTGGGACCTCTCCTGTGCTCAGAGACTCACTAAACAATTCTGCTAATGGCTCTGCTAGTTCCTCCTTTAGCTCCTTACAGTACCCTGGGATGTATGCCATCAGGTCCATTGCAGTATCCACCCTAGAGCTTAGCAAGCTCTTGTAGGACCCTTTCTTTTGTGAGGGAGTAGTGCTCACCTCCCTCCCCCTGTGTCCATGATGCTGAGCTGTGGGCCCTGCCCTACCTTCTCTTCAGTAAATACTGAGCAAAAGTATCTATTTAGGATATATGCCTTTACAGGGTCCTCCTCCTCACATGCTCCTTTTCTCCATTAAGCTTAGCAATACCCCTCTGGACTTTCTCCTTTCACTAATGTTATCTATAGAAAGTCTTGTCACCTTCTTTACTGTTCGTACTAGTGTTTCCTCAGTTTGGGACTTCTTGCCTGCCTACTGCCTTACCTGCTTCCCTTAGGGCAGTTTGGTATGCCTCCCTGTCTTCATCCCGCTGTGTTCCCTTTATATTTCCTGGAAGGCCAGCCTTTTGGCTCTGACCTTTTCTGCTACTGTATTTGAGAACCAAAGTGGTTTCCTTCTTCTTTGCACTTCCTTTCTGTCTAACACAATGGGATGTTGCTTCAAGTATTGCATCCTTAATGCTTGCCCACTTTGTCCTGTGCCCCTCACCTGTGTTTCTTTTTGCCAGGGCTAGCTTAACTCTGTTGGCCATCTTATCAAAGTCAGCTCCTCTGAAGAATAGGAGGTGGGCAGGCATTTTCTAGGTGGGTCTGCAGGCAGAAGTAGAGATAAAAAAAGAAGAGAGTAAAAGGCCTACCTGTAAGCATTAGTGCCACTTTGGTACAGTGGTAGTGCCCCCGCCTTTGGTGTACAAGGTACCAGGTTCAAAGCTCACCCTGGGTATTAGGGATGGCCCAGAGTGGGGGCTATGATCCACGATCCAGACACTGACCACTGTCAGTGTGAAACCTGATATTGGGAGTGCTAAATAGTGACTCCTAGTGGCCAAAAGATAGCAGTAGGCTATTGTGAGGAAAAGGGGTAGCAGGTACCCAGAGGCCACAGGGCAGGGGAGGGAAACAGTGGGTGAGGATAGAGGGGCCGAGTGGTAGTGAGAAGGGACAGATGGGGTGAAGTTGGGTGGGAGGGGAGAGGTGGGATAGGATGATAGACAAGATACAGGATAGAGCAAGGGCTAGCTGGGCAAGGATGTTTAAGACAGCAAAACATAGCAGCCCCTAGTGGCTAACAGGTATAACCTGCAAAATGGGAAAGTGGGACTTAGTATTCGGCAAGCAGGAAGTGATGTCATGGAGGAGGGCCAATAAATTGAGAGCACCCCCTGGGTGGGTGAGTAGCTGGGGTGGGCGGGGCAGATGACATTCAGCGTCATCGGGCTAGCACCCCACACCAGTGTCCCAGATGGAGATCAGAGGTAATCTTTACCTCTTGGCTTTGCAGCATCCTCGGTTGTACCGTTCAGCTCCAGGAGGGAGCATGGAGTATCCCCGTTGCTGCCGCGATCGGCAGTGAGCTGGGGGGTGAATATGGCCTCTTGGCCTTGCAGCATCCTCAGTTGTGGCGTTCAGCTCCAGGAGGTAGCGTGGAGTATCCCCGTTGCTGCTGCATGCCTGTCCAGTCGAACAGCAGTGAATCTAGAGGTACTGAGCCCAGAGATGGTGACCTGCAACAGAACTGGGGCAGCTGGTGATTGTCTGGGCAGCAAAGAAGTTTATCTCTGGAATGCCCCATCTTCTAAATACTGCTAACAGTATTTGCCTGTTTAGAGTCCATTTGTGATGGCTCTGATTGATTCTGCTGAGTGCATCTGCTAAGATATTGTCCTTCCCTGGCAGATGGATTGCTGTCAGGGAGACCTTGAGAGAGTAGGCCAGACTCTGGACCTTCATGGCCTCAGTGCACAGAGCAGAGAACCTGGTCCCTACCTGCTTGCTTATGTAGTTAATAGTGGTGGTATTGTCTGTTCTGACCTGAACCACCTTGCCCTGCACCATTGCAGCAAATGACTACAGAGCCAGCAGCACTGCCCTGAGCTCCAACAGGTTTATGTGCAGCAGAGACTCCTGCTTGGACCAAGTGCCATGAGCAGTGTGTTCCCTTAGGTGGGCTCCCCATCCTAGAAAGGAAGTATCCATTGTCAGTACCACAGGAAAGGTACCCCTACCCTAAGGCTGTCTCTGTCCTGCCACCACTGCAGGGCTTGCAGTAGAGTGGATGTCACTGGCACCACTTTGAACAGGGAATCCCTTCTCTGAGACCAAAATGACCTGAGGTGGAACTGAATGTCTCTCATCTCAAACTTGGTCCCTGGGATTACTGCTTTGGCTGCAGCCATGTGACTCAGGAGTTGGAGGAAATACCTTGCTGGCTGAGGGACATGCAGACGTTAAAGAACCTGCTAGTTATCTGGGCTGTCCACCCTTGTTTGTGGGAGGATAGCCCTTGCCTGAACTATGTCCAGCTCTGCTCCTATGAAATCCAGGAGCTGGACTGGTTTTAGAACTGATTTCTTGAGATTTACCAGGAACCCCAGGGACTGCACGGTGTCCTGTATAATGATTAGAGATTCCTCTACCTGTTAGGGGGGAGGGTGCCCCATGACTAGCCAGTCATTCAGGTAAGGAAAAACAGTGATTCCTTGCCATCTGAGATGTGCCATGACCACTGTCAGGCACTTTGTGAATGACCTTGGGGCTGAAGAGCAGAACCCTGAACTGACAGTGGCCTGATGGCAGCTTGAACTTGAGATATTTTCTGTGAGATTGCATGGGTATGTGAAAGTAGGCATTTTTTTAGGTCCAAGGATGCCAACCAGTCACCTTGCATTACAGTGGGAAGGATCATAGCATGAGTGACCATTTTGAACTTTGGTTTTGTCATATGCTTGCTGAGGTATCTTAGATCCAGATGGGTCACCACTCCCAAGTCTCCATTTTTCTTCAAGGTTAGAAAGTCAGCATGGATTCAGAGATGGTCATAATACAGAGACTGCCTTGATGAGGTTCACTAGCCATGCCCGAGCTGCCCTCAATGAGGGCAGTCTCATGGCAGCAGCTTTTGTGGACCTCACCAAGGCATTTGATTTAGTTGACCATGGGGTTCTGGAAAAAACTATTGGGTAAAGTCAATTTCTCAGCGGAGGTAATTGGATGTCTTGGTCATTATCTATGTAACAGAACACAGAAAACATTAATTAACGGGTCCCTTTCTCAGGAACATTTTTTAAACTATAGGGTTCCACAGGGGTCCATTTTAGGACTCCTGTTGTTCTCCATGTTTATAAATTCATTACCAGAAATTAGTTTAAATACAGAAATTATTTTATATGCAGACGATGCTGTATTATTTTGTTCTGGTTCTGATGAACAGGAACTTCAAACTGACCTTCAGAGGGATTTTGAGGCCTTACATTTGTGGTTTAATTTCCATAAACTTGTGCTTAACTCAGAAAAAACTAAATTCATGATTTTTTCTGGCATCAGGAATTAAAGTAACCTGGATTTCAAATTATTTGATCATTTTGGCAACTTAATTAATAGGGTTCCCAGTTTTAACTATTTAGGCATAGTTTTAGATCAGCACTTAACTTATGATTTGCACATTTTTTCTTTAATTAGCAAATTGCTCCAACGTTTAGATATGTTATTCTGTATTTAAAAATATCTCACTCGAGAAGCAAGGATTTTATTGGCTAATAGCTTTCTGTTTTCTTTATTGATGTATGGCTGTGCTGTCTATTCATTCTCCTCTGAGAAAATGTTGAATAAAAATTGAAATTTACCACAGTATTTTACGCTTTATTATCTGTTTACCCAGGATGGTACATCACTGTACTTTATATGAGAAATCTGGATGTTTACCCATTGGGGCTTTGTTCAATATTTGAGCATTGACTTTTTTACATAAAATTCAGTTAGGTTTTGCTCCAGTGTTGCAAGTTTGTTTCCTAACAATATTTATTCTACCTTCACTAGATTTAGTTTTAAAAATCAGTTTAAACTACCTTTATTTAGAACAAAATTTGCACAAAATTCTCTACAGTTTAAAACTACTAGTTTATATAATCAATTACCTAGTTATATCATTAATTGTTGTAGAGCTGTCGGTTTTAAGGGGTTACTTGAACAAAAGTTATTTGTAGATTCTGTCTGTAAATGTTTTAAATGATTTTTATTTAAGTGTTTGTACAGTTATTTGTCAGAAGAAGCCAGAAGGGAAAGGAAGGAAACATATTCAATTCAGTGCTTTAGAGTAACTGGTAATTGCTATTTTTCTTTTAAACTTAGATTGTGGGCGTTTAGTGACACTGTACTTTCTTTGTTGTCTTTACTTAGAATTGTTTTTGGGCTGTTGAAAATTTAAAACGTAGTGGTGGTGTAATTCTGTGCTGTCTTTAATTGCTGAAGATTTTATCTTGGCTTGTCTGACTGCCCTGTAGTTGGGTGAGGAGTGTTAATTGTCTGGCCTCTGACCTCAGCTACATGATAACTGGAGGTGGGGCTTAGTCAGAGTTGAGGTAGCAAGTGGCTTTTATTTTCTCAGAAGAAGCCAGAAGGGGAAGGAAGGAAACATATTCAATTCAGTGCCTTAGAGTAACTGGTAATTGCTATTTTTCCTTTAAACTTAGATTGTGGGCTTTTAGTGACACTGTACTTTCTTTGTTGTCTTTACTTAGAATTGTTTTTGGGCTGTTGAAAATTTAAAACGTAGTGGTGGTGTAAGTCTGTGCTGTCTTTAATTGCTACAAATTTTATCTTGGCTTGTCTGACTGCCCTGTAGTTGGGTGAGGGGTGTTAATTGTCTGGCCTCCGACCTCAGCTACGTGATAACTGGAGGTGGGGCTTAGTCAGAGTTGAGGTAGCAAGTGAGTTTTATTTTCTCAGAAGAAGCCAGAAGGGGAAGGAAGGAAACATATTCAATTCAGTGCTTTAGAGTAACTGGTAATTGCTATTTTTCTTTTAAACTTAGATTGTGGGCTTTTAGTGACACTGTACTTTCTTTGTTGTCTTTACTTAGAATTGTTTTTTGGGCTGTTGAAAATTTAAAACATAGTGGTGGTGTAATTCTGTGCTGTCTTTAATTGCTGCAAATTTTATCTTGGCTTGTCTGACTGCCCTGTAGTTTGGGTGAGAGGTGTTAACTGTCTGGCCTCTGACCTCAGCTACGTGATAACTGGAGGTGGGGCTTAGTCAGAGTTGAGGTAGCAAGTGAGTTTTATTTTCTCAGAAGAAGCCAGAAGGGGAAGGAAACATATTCAATTCAGTGCTTTAGAGTAACTGGTATTTGCTATTTTCTTTTAAACTTAGATTGTGGGTTTTAGTGACACTGTACTTTCTTTGTTGTCTTTACTTAGAATTGTTTTGGGCTGTTGAAAATTTAAAACGTAGTGGTGGTGTATTTCTGGGAGGCTTTAATTGCTGCAAATCCTGGTGGGGACTCCATCATTAGAGGATCCAGCTAGGAACACAGGAGGGAGGACAGGGAGGTGAGGTGCCTACCAGGTGCCACGGCATGGAGGGATGGAAGGAAGATCCTGGGGATCACTGGGAAGGCAAGATGGGAGGGTGAGCTGGATGTCATTATCCACCTAGGTACTAATGACCTGGCAAATGGGGAGCCAAAGGAAGTTCAGGAAGAGTTTAGGAAATTGGGAGGGGTCTCAAGCAAGTAGCTACTTCTGTCACTTTCTCAGAAGTACTACCTGCGAGAGGCAAGGGAGAGCATAGGAGTGCATGCACCAGGAACTTTAACTCATGGTTGAAGAACTGGTGCTGTGAGGAAGGGTTTGGATTCATTGGTGACTGGGGACCCACCTGGAGGGATGGAGGTTTGTTCAAGCCTGACAGCCTGCATCCATCCTGGAGGGAATCAAGCACCAATGATAAGTTTAAATGCTACATTGACAAGCATTTAAACTAGCAAAGGGGTGGCAGGCCAGCAAGGAGGGTACCTACTTGCTCACCCCCACAGCTAGCAGTGGAACCAGTGAACCAGAGGAGGGATATCTCTACAAAGCAGTGTGCAAAAGATGGAGATTAGTGCCCAAGAGGTGGATAGGCAGAAAAGGGGCAAAATTCAGCAGAAGGGCAGACAGCAAGGAGAACCAGGGATAAAGGACAACCAAGGAAGGGGCTGGAGTAGAACAATGAAACAGTCTAGGGAGGTCAAATCATGGAAAGCCATGTATGCAAATGCCAGGAGCCTTAGCAACAAGATGGAAGATCTGGAGGCTGTCATGGTGCAGTCAGATCTGGACATTGTGGCCATCACTGAAACCTGGTGTAATGATAACCACGACTGGGAGATGGCCATACCTGGCACACAACATATTCAGAAGAGACAGAGCAGGCAGGAAGGGAGGAGGAGTGGCACTGTATGTGAAAAATGACATAAGGGCCACAGAGATCCAGGAGGAACAAATGGGGAGAGATACTGTGGGTTAATCTGGAAAGGAAAATGGGGACAGCCATCCTACAGGTGTCGTCTATAGACCACCAGCCAGAAGGAAGAAACAGATAGAGGAGCTGATGCTAGCCATCCAAGGATGGCAGACAAGTGAGGTAGTACTGGTTGGAGACTTCAATATTCCAGACATGGACTGGAGCATCCCAGCAACAGCATCAACTAGGAACAGATTTATCCTGGACTCCCTTCAGGGTGCCTTCCTCAAGCAACTGGTCATGGAACCAACTCGGCAGAAGGCAATACTGGACCTTGTGCTCACAAACAGGGACAGTGTGATGGGGTAACAGTGGGGGAGCACCTGGGGAACAGTGACCACCAGTCATTGTGGTTTGAAATCACAGAAAGAGCAGAACCAAACCACACAAAAACACTATCCTGGATTTAAGGGGAACAGACTTTGGGAAAATGGGGAGATACTTGAAAGAGGCATTAAGGGGAATGGGGCAGGAATCAGGGGTTGAGGAACAGTGGGCAGTATTTAAAATGGGGATTACAAGAACAACAGAATTATGCATTAAGCAGGTTAGCAAGAGGAAAAGGAAGAGGAGTCCATTATGGTTTTCCAAAGAGGTAGCAAAGAAAGTGAAAGCCAAAAAGATTGCATTCAGGCAATACAAAAAGACACAGGCAGAAGGGGATAGGGAGAAGTACCAGGAGAAGCAAAGGGAGGCAGAGCGGTCAGTAAGGAAGCCAAAGCTCAGACAGAAGAACACATTGCAAAATCAGTGGGTAGGGGGACAAAACCTTTACAGGTACATAAGTGAAAAAAAAGACAAGGAGGATAGTGAGACTGAAGGGGAGGATGGGGGCCGCATGGAGGATGACAACAGTAAAGCTGACATATTGAACAGGTATTTCTGCTCAGTCTTTACTGAGGAAGAGGAGGGTAATGGGTCTGAAGGGAGTACAAGGGTGAGAATGGTGCAGAAATGGACACAAGTCCCTTTACAGAAAAGGGTCCTGAAGGAACTGGAAGTAATAGAGTTGATAAAGCAATGGGGCCAGATGGGTGCACCCATGGTCATTAAAGAACTAAGAGAGGTGGTGGCTGAACCTCTGGCTATCCTGTTTAGCGATCACTGGAAACAGGAGGTACCCAAAGACTGGAGGACAGCAGATGTAGTCCCCTTATACAAAAGTGGGAACAAAGAGGAAGCAGGGAACTACAGACCAGTCAGCCTCACCTCAGTAGTGGGAAGATCATGGAAGCACTACTGAAGGAGAGATTGGTGGAACATCTGGTTGTCAATGGACTACAGGACCCAAGGCAGCATGGTTTCACCAGGGGAGTCATGTCAGACCAGCCTCGTTGAATTTTTGACTGGGTGACTAGGGAGGTGGATCAGGGAGGCAGATGGACATGGCCTATCTGGACTTCAGCAAGGCCTTTGACACTGTGCCACATAGAAGACTATTACACAAACTGGGGAATATGGGTGTGGGCAGGACAGTAGTGTGGTGGGTAGGTAACTGGCTGGGTGGCAGGACACAGAGGGTGGTGGTAGTAATGGCTGTCACTCCACAGAGGGAAGAGTGACCAGTGAGGTACCACAGGGATCAGTGCTGGGACCGGTCCTATTCAACATCTTCATCAGTGACATTGCACAGGACCTAGAAGGCAGAATTTCACTGTTAGCTGATGACACAAAGCACTGTAAAAGTAGACACACCAGAGGGTGTAGACAGAATGAGAAGGACCTGCAGAAACTTGAAGAATGGTCAGGAGTTTGGCAGTTGAAATTCAATGCAAAGAAGTGCAAGATAATGCATATGGGGCACAATAACCCTGGCACAATATATCAGTTGGGGGTGAGGATATAGCATGCACCAAGCAGGAAAGGGATCTTGGGGTTATCATCTCTGATGACCTCAAGGTAGGGAAACAGTGTGACAAGGCAGCAGGTAAAGCAAATAGGATGCTGGGATGCATAGGCAGGGGCATCACCAGCAGGAAAAGGGAGGTCATAATTCCACTATACAAGACACTAGTGAGGCCCCACCTGGAGTACAGTGTACAGTTCTGGAGACCATACCTACGTAAGGACATAGACAGGGTAGAGAAGGTTCAGAGGAGGGCAACAAAGATGGTGCATGGATTGCATCACAAGTCCTATGAAGACAGGTTGAAGGAACTGAACATGTACTCCATGGAGGAGAGGAGAGGAGAGAGGGATATGATAGAGATATCAGTATCTTACATGGAGGAACAGGGTGCAGGAATACACTATTTTTAAGCGAAAAGATTGTTCCAGGACTAGAGGGCATGGGATGAAGTTGGAGGAGGACGATTCAGAGGAAACATGAGGAAGAATTTCTTCACAGAATGGGTGGTGAACAAGTGGAACACCCTGCCAGAGGAAGTGGTGGGGGCTGAAACAATCACAGGATTTAAGAATGCATGGGATAGACATAAAGGAATTCTGGAGGTCAGGGGTAAGGGGCAACAGACTTCTAGAAAAACATAAACTGAACTTACAAGCTCAAATGGGCAGACTGGGTGGGCCATAGGCCCTTATCTGCTGACACTGTCTATGTATCTATGTATCTATGTATGTAGTTGTATTTTGATGTTTGTATATTTTGTTATTTTGAAACTGGACATCTGTGAAAACAGGCTCTTGTGCTCACAGACCTTCCAGTATAAAATAAAAAATGAATGAATGAAATACATGAATAAAGCCCCTTTCCCTTGTAAGGGAATGGGACAGGTTCCACTGCTCTGTCTTGCAGTAAAGTGGACACTTCTACCTCCAGCAGGACTGTTTCTGAGTTGGTGGCAGGTTTGAATGATCTTGCTCTTGTTTTTGGGAATGATTTGAAGCTGAGAGCAAGACCCTGGCTTATTACTTCCAGGACCCACTTGTCTGTGGTAATGGTTTTCCATGCCTGGAAGTAATAAACCAGCCTGCCCCTTACTGGGATTGGGGAGGCGGGCCAGACAATCACCTCAGGGGGTCTGCTTGGCAGGGGTCTTGGGCTGAGGACTAAGTCCAGCATGATCAGCATCTTTTCTGCCCCTACCCCTAAAGTAGCTTGTTTGCTGCTAGTAGGCAGGGAAGGCCTTAGCCTGGTAAAAGGCCTTTGATAAGGTTTGCCCCTGCCTCTCCTACTCTGTTGTCTTTGTGGAGTGGTAACCTTCTCTTTGGCTGCAGCATTCTTGTATGCCACCCTGTACTGGTCCATCTTTTTCATACAGGCCTCTGTTTGTTCCTCGGAAAGTGAATTCTGTTCCAGGGAAAAGTCTAGGGCCTTTGTCTGGGTGTTCTGAGAGAGGTTTGTGCACCTTAGCCAGGCAAAGCTTCTTTGAGAGACAGCAGTGGCCATCACCCTGTAGGCACTGTCCTTGGCTTCCACAGCCATCTGGAACTGGTACTTAGATGCCTCTATACCATTTTTAGCAATCTCCCCCAAGTCTACTGCCAGCTGGGGGGAAGCCTTGCTAGCTAACACCTGGATGGACTCCCAAAGTGACTTCTGTTCTTGGAGAAATATGCCATGTAGGAAGCTTGCCTAATGCTAAGGGAGGCACTGAGGTATCCTTTCTTTGCCATGGAGTCAGTCCTTCTGGAATTCTTCTCAGGAGGGTGAGAAGCTAGAGGGATGTCTGTTTTTCACAGGCTGCAGCCTGAACCACTACCTCTTAATTGCAATGGCTAAACAGAAACTCAGAGCCATTACCAATAAAAAATACCTCTGTGTAACTTTTTATCTACAGGGGGTAAAGAAGTGGGAGTCTGAAGAATTTTCATAGTTTGTCTCTTAAGGGACTTATGTACAGGGATCATAAGCCTCTTAGTAGCAGGCACATCCATCATCTCAGCATAATCAGGCTCTTCCTCCTAAGTCTCCTGGGCAGGCAGCTCCAGAGCCTCTGCTACCTTTTTCATGAAAGCATAATAGAAGGATGGATCCACAGAGGGATGGGGTGGAGACTTCAGACTCTATAGGCTAGCCAAAGTCTTCCTCTTCTTCCTTGTCATCATTCCATTTCCACTCATAATATGCCTCAGGGCATATGAACTGGAGGAAGTGAAGTATCAGGCATTTGAACGGAGAGTGAGCCTTGTACGATGGCGGTTTATCTGAACTGGTCTGTAAAGACTGTACAATGCAAATGGCTGTTGCTATTTCCTCAGCAGTTGGAGCCAAAGCCACAAGCTGCTGCAGTTCAAAACC
Organism: Neoceratodus forsteri; assembly: GCA_016271365.2. Lineage (NCBI taxonomy): Eukaryota > Metazoa > Chordata > Ceratodontiformes > Ceratodontidae > Neoceratodus > Neoceratodus forsteri. Next base: position 115,558,311 of record CM057452.1, on the reverse strand, counting down.
AGACATTTTTTTTTATTTTTGGCAGAAGGCGTTTCAAGGCCCATCTCTGCAGCTCTCTTACTAGTGGAGGTCTCACCCTGGTCAGAGGGCACCCCCTCCAGTTCCACCAATTTATCTTTAGTTGTGGAACTGGACCAACTTTCAGGGTCGGATGATTTTTCAGTCATTCTCCCCTGCAGTCTATTAAGTTGACTATCAAGTGTAGACTTTCACAGCCTGCCTTCAGGTGGTCAAACTGTGGACAGAACACACAAATCGGATGTGGGTCAGCCTTAGCAAATGGCTCACTGCACTCTGCACAATGTTGAAACCCAGTGAGACTGGTCCTTTTCTTGGGTTTCTGTGACACACCCACAAACAGGAGAAATGTAGCACTTATCCACAGTTGACGGTTAAGCCTGGATAAGAATAGTAGCAGTCGGGTTAGCTACAGAGAGACAAAAACTGAGAAAAAACTTAGTTTTCTAACCAAAAACCTACCGGTCCCAGAATACAGAAATTTAACAGGAAAAAATGTATTTACTTCAAGAAAATAATAAATGTCTTCAGTTTCCACCTGGTTGCGAAAACTGATCAGAAACCAGAAAACTTACCAAACGGAATGAAACCTAGTCTAGTCTAACCTGTAACTGAAGGATAGTTGTTTGAAATAAAATAAAATATAAAAAACAATGAACTAGTACTTAAACCGAAGGAGCGGAGGAGAAATCTTCAAGGTGACTTCACAGGCAGGCGAAGTAAAGAATCTGGTAGTTACATAGAATGTACCAGGGATAATGGTTTGAAAACCAAGCTCGAGCCTATTGAATGTTCCACTGTTAGCTTATAGGCTTTAACTCTCTCATCTCTGGGGCAGTTCAACTGGAAGGGCTAACTGCCTAAGTCAGAATACAATAAGACTTCCTGGGGTTTGAATGGAGGGGGTACCATGGGTACAGCTCCGCCCAGCATCCGGAAAAAGATATGTACTGGAGTAATTTATAGACCATCGGGGCAATCAGAGGAGCTAGATGCAGAGCTTATAGAGGAAATCAGAGGTGTGGCATAAAAAGGGGACACTGTTGTAATCAGTAATCTAAACATGCCAGATGTCAACTGGGGTAATCTAATTGCACGATCAGCGAGAATTCAAGCAGTAGTAGATGCCTTACAGGACTGTCTACTCACCCAACTAGTTAGCACACTGTCCTAGATGTGGTCCTAACAAATTCCAAAACAGTCGAAGATGTGGAAGTCGGAGAACCACTGGCAAAAAGTGACGCAGCTCCGTCTGGTTCATATTGTCCATAGAGCTGATAAGATCTCAATCACAGACAGAGATCCTAAGTATTAAAGGTGGCAACTTGACTAAGGTCTGCAAAAAAATGAGGGTAGTTGACATCCAGGAGATGGTCAAGCACACCATATTAGGGACCACTATGCTCTGTATTAGAGCAGGGTCTAAAAGAAACAAGCATTTGTCAATGCTGAACGTTGCTTGCTTGTATTTGCTGTTTGAGTGTTTGGTCAATAATAGTGCAGAAGCATTAATGAGCAAATTAGCAAACTAGTGATATGCCTTTACTTAACTAAGCTATAGAACATATGTACATTGTGTTGTCCTTCTGAGTGCATCGAGCTCTAACGGATTCAGAGTGCTTCTAATTAAATAATCAGCAGTCCCCTGTCTGTCTGGCTGTACAGTTGCCTTCAGCTATCTGGCAGAGGATTGTAGCTGTGCTAGCGGCTCAGGATGTGTAAAACCATAGACCCCCCACTGTCACTGTTCGGCTCAGGGAACTAGTTAAATGTTATCTCGCCTCCCCTGTCCCAACCCCCTAGATGCTGCTACAGTGTCATGCTAGCTTCCTTAATGCTACCCACATGGTAGCTACAGATAAACAAGCATTTGTCAATGCCGAATGTTTACTTGCTGACATTGGCATTGGTAGTGCTAGGAGTTACAGAGCTGCATAATAGGAATGGCAGTGGAGTACTGAACTGAAGTCAACCCCACCACCACCCTGCAGATACTCACAGGCATTGGGGTGTACCTTTGGGTCGTCAGGCATAACGGCCATGCCATTTCACCACACCCTACCCTGCAGACACCGACAAGTGTCACGGTGTGCCTTGAGGTCTTTGGCCCTTATGCTCACCCCATTCCATCAGGAAATATGGTGAGATGGGTGCTGTATAGGAAAATGAGGTGAACTTTGGGGCCAAAGAGTCCAAGGCACACCTCGATGCCTCTCACTGGCTGCAGGGTGTGGAATGGTTTGAGCATTACAGGTGAGAATCCCAAGTCACACCCCTGATGCCTGTCAATTTCTACAGGGTGGGGCATTATGGTCGGAAACCCTAATGCCTCAGGCATTCGTTGGCATTTTCACTCCAAATTTTCAAAGTGGGTTTTTTGTGACCCCCCACCTTATGAACAGTGGCAAAATCAGTTTGTTAGCTGAAAGCTGATTTTGCACAGCGACTATGCCATTTGGCACCACAGATGCAAAACCACATTTCAAACAGGATGTGAAAAATTACAGCTATACTGTTCATGGGGAGGTGCAAAAAATGGCAATGTTGAAAATCTGCAGTGAAAATATTTAAAAAACTGGTGAAGTCATGAGCTTGCGTAGAAACTGCGCAACGCACACCCATAATGCAATTAGTTTGGGGATTTTTTACAGCAGATTGTCAACACAGGCATTTTGGATCCTCCGCTCATGAACAGTGTCACTATAATTTTCTTAATCTGTCCCAAACAGTGATTTCCCACAGCAACCACACATTTCTGTGCTGGAAGGGCGACAACACATTTCAGCCATGGTGTGAAAAATGACAGCTGTACTGTTCATAAGGAAGTGTGGAAAAAAAACAGTGGTGAAAATCTGGACTGAAAATATGAGAAATGCATGAACTTACGAGGGTGTGTGGAAACTGCACAATGGTCACTCGTAACACAGTTATTTTATGGACTTTTTTCACCAAATTTTTAACATAGCCATTTTAACACCTCTGCTCATGAACAGTGTCACTGTGATTTTCTTAATTTGTCCTGAACATTGATTTTGCACACCAACTGTGCCATTGTGTGCTACATGCGCGGAAACACATTTTGGGCAAGGTGTGAAAAATGACAGCTGTACTGCTCATAAGGAGGTGTGGTAAAATGACAATGTTGAAAATCTGGAGTGAAAATATTGAAAATTCACGAACTTACGAGCACATGTAGGAACAGCGCAATGCATGTTCGTAAAACAGTCATTTTTGGGAATTTTTTCACCAGATTTTCAACATAGGGTTTTGGGGCCTACCTCTGAACTGTGACACTGTCATTTAATGAATGGCCCCAAAGGTGGTTCCGCAGTGACCCTCAAAATCACCTCCTTTAGGGCCAAGAACAAAATGACAGTGCCAGAATTAAGAGGTATGGTCCCAAACCCTATGTTGAAAAATTTGGTGACAAAATCCCAAAATGCCTGAGATATGCATCAAAGTTGAAAAACCCTATTTATTCCATTATACAGCTTACTGGCATTTCCTCACTTCGTGGTCGGCCTTGAAGAGTGTAGGCGTGTTCCCGTCCACCAAAGATCATCGCCAGACTCCAGAGGGAAGTATGGGGTGAGGTAGAGGTGTGGGGAGGCAGGGTTTGCAGAGGTGGGTGCGGATGGGGAGGGGATCAGGACAGTCCAGTGAGGAACGTTTTCTTGATTATTTTTTTTTTTTCGTAGACAATGCGGGACTTGTGCCACTCTGGGGTGGGCTCCCAGCATGGCAGCTGGAAGGCTGTTTGGGGGAGCAGTGGAGCTGATGGAGGATTGGGCACCCCCATCAGCCATACGGACTGTTGGGCTCCCAGCATGGCACCTGGTAGTCTGTTGGGGGGGAACAGTGGAGCCGATGAGGATTGGGCACCCTGTCAGCCATACGGACTGTTGCCACGCTGGGGTGGGCTCCCAGCATGGCTCCTGGAACTCTGTTTGGGGGGGAGAGTGCAGCAGAACTGACGGGGGAATGGGCACCCCTGTTGGCCATACAGTGTGTGTGGGGGGGGAGGACGCATGAGCACGCAATATGCTAATCAGCACTATCTTATCACGTCACACTGAAGTGGAGCTTTCCCTTTCAATTGTACGGCACTGCATTTTCAACTGCTGTCATAGACACCTGCAGCATTCATTGGTGAACTGTGGCCACGACTGCAAACACACTGACTGAACTGGAAGACAGGGTGCCACACCTACAAAAACTTGGATGATGGCACTATGTTTCTTGCATATGCGTGCAAGCAAACATAATGAGCTGCTTCTTACAAAAAAAAAATACTGTAAAAATAGCAACCCCTTTGCAAACTGAGGTCTTACAACAGCAATGTCTGTAAGGCACGTGGTTTACTCACTTCAAAGGCTGTGAGCCAAAGTGGATTCTGGGTAGTTTTTCAAAGTAAGCTATGTACCATACCCTCTTTAGACCTGGGCCCCAGTATTCAGAACTGTGCCTGGCAATGGCGCATATGGTGGCACAGTACAACTGAGTTGCGCTGGTGCAACTAAGGTATATATTCAAAGATGAGCCATGGCTCATCTCCTCTGAATATAGCAGGTAATGCACACTGCTCAAATAGAATGCACCAGCACGTCACCCTCAGACAGGGCTGATCACAAGGAATGGGAACTGCACCAGTGCAACAGAGTTATGCTGTGCCCAAATTCCTGATATTCAGCCATGAGTATGCAAATGGGGCCATGATGTATTATGACTTTATTCACATATTTGTGAATCACTATTACAGTATGCACTTCAGACCCATTGGTCCACAGTGTGGACCAATGGGATTACAGCTGGTACTGTAAGCTGTCATTCGGCTGGCAGCCAGGTGGTAAGCAAGTGGGATTGCAGCTGCCTGCCAATGATGGGAGGGTTGGGGGCAGGGGTTCCTGTGTGGGTGGGGGTGGAGGTGCCACTAGACCACCAGGGATGTATTTCCATAGGGTTTACCAGTGATCGGGATTATGGGCGGGGTGGGGTACCACTAGACCCTAGACTACTAGGGCTGGGGAACCGCTTCCTTTACAGTGCTCAGGGCATCAGGAGGGGTGGGGGGGGTACCACTGGACTGCCTGGGATATTTAATTATTTTATATTTGGCGATTGTGACTACAGGGAGGTAGGGCGGTTACTACTAGACTACCAGGGATGTATTCTCCTTTTATTATTGGCAATCACAGTTACAGGAGGAGGTACCACTAAACCACCAGGGGTTATGTGGGTGCTTGTAGATGGTGTTCTGGGGAGGGGCCACCACGGTTTGGTGGCGATGTGTTCGCCCTGCACTACAGTGGTCCACCTGTGAGTGGTACCTTTGAGCCTTCTTTTTCAGGCTCAACTTTGTACCTCGGATATGCGTGCATTCACGAACAGTTAGCATATGCAATACATCCTGGCTGAATATCGGATGTGCCACATATGCACGCCCCCTGGAGATGTGCTGCATACATTGTCTTTGTGCCCCATCACATTGGGACTTGTGCTGCACAAATCCCTCTTTTGAATACTGCCCCGGGGCACAATTCTGGGGTTGCTCTGGCACAACTCAATTGTGCCAGGTGCAACCCCTTTCAATATCTGGGCCCTGGTATAAAATTACATCTCTAGTCTGACTCCAGTAAGGAAAATAACCTTTTAATGGGAATTAATCAAATTTTGTATGGGACTGTTAACCCTTTGACAATCCTCTGTTACAGCACATATTCAGGCCATGCACAGTCCTTAGTACTGCAGTTGCGGTTGTGGTGTAGCAGTGACAGCACTTTCTTCCTTGTCAATTTCGGTCAGGGCAGCATCACTTGTCAGTTTCCCTGGCACTGACAGTGGCTTATTTCTTTCTTCTTTCTGCATTGAGGATACATTTTCTTCATTAGGGGAGACAATACAGAACTCTGTTTGTTGTGACATAGAATGCTGCAATCCACTTGGTACAATTAGCCGCAACGTCAAAGTGTGGCAATCTACAAAGTAAAACTTGCACAACTGTACAAATTTCATTATGTGAGTTCACACACTATGCTACACAAATTGCAAAGTACTTTTCTCTTTGCCTGCAGCTAATTGTCTCATCCTCTGTAAAGATCCCAGTGAATGTAACCTGAGTACACAGCACCAAATGTTTACATTCTGTCAGTGTTTAACTTTAGTACCTTGCCATTTGTCCTAAGTTTGTACTGTTGAGAAATGTACAGCAGTTGTACCCAGTGTTTTAAGTATGTGATGCTTGGTGTATGTACTTATTGACGTGGAGCTTTTGCAAAAGAGTTGATGACTCAAAGGCTTGTAATTCCAATATCTTTCAATAAATAAATAAATATCATCTTTGCTGCCAACCCTTTCACATCTTTGCCTTCTAGAAAAAAAATGTCTCTGCCTAAGAGACCCACTCTTCAGTAATTGTTTGCCAATATGTTGCCCACAATCAAGTTTATACAATTAGTCTGTGGCATTACAAAGTTGTTTCCTTGAAAGCAATGTACAAAATCATCATCTAGAGGAAGATTACAGGACACAATGAAAAGCAGAAGGGCGGAGAGCTGGAGCTGAGGCGCGGTGGATGGCGCCATACCGGAAGTGCCCGGCATAGGAGCGGAGGTGGCTGGCTACAAGAGATGCCCAAAGCAAAACATAGGAGACAGGAGGGACAACAAGGAGGAAATGAGGTATGGGGAACAGGCGAGACAAAGGTGTGTGTGGGGGAGAGACAGCAAGGAAAATGGAGTGATGGAGGGAGGGGTGGTATTATGCAAATGAAACAAACAAAGTGCTCTCTCATTGGAGCACTTCATTTGTTTCAAGTATACAAAGTTTCACCCATACACTGTGAACCACTGTCATACTTAGCTAGCATGATCATGGTCTGTCAAGGATGAGCCCAATGTAGCTTGACCTGCATTGTCAGTGACACAACTCTGAAATGCTGCTCTCTATAGCAAAACATTTCACACAGTATTCCAGATGAGGTCTCACTAATGTTTAGTACAGTGGTATCACTGCCTTCCTTCTTTTGATGGTGATACCCCTTCATATGCAACCTAGTATGCCACTGGCCCTCCCACAGCCTTGGCACTCTGCTTGGCCACTTTTAGATTATCTGAGATGATAATCCCCAAGTCCCACTCTTCCCTGGTGACTGCTAGCAACTATCCTCCTATTCTGTAGCTCTCTGCAGGGTTCCTGCACCTCAGGTGAGTGATGTTGCACTTGTTTGCATTGAAACTCAGTTGCCATATTTTGGACCATTTTTCCAGCTTTTCTAGGTCACTTCTCATTTTCTAAACCCCATCTGGAGTGTCTACCCTGTTGCAGATTTTGGTGTCATCTGCAAACAGGCAAACTTCCCCTTCCAGACATTCTGCAATGCCACTAATATAGACATTAAAGAGAACCGGCCACAGGACTAATCCCTGGGTACCCCACTGGTCACTCCCCTTTCTTCAGATTGAATCCCATTTACCACCACCCTCTGCATCCTGTTCTGTAGCCAGTTTCTAACCCAGTTCACCACCTTGTGGCCCAACCCCAGGCTATACAACTTGTTTACCAGTCTTTTGTGTGGAGCAGTGTCAAAGGCATTACTGAAATAGACATAGGCAAGATACATACTCCCCGATCCACGACCTTTGTCACCCAAAGAAATCTGTAAGATTTGTTTAACATAATCTTCCTGTTCAGAAACCATGCTGCCTGGGATTCTGCACTCTGATTAATTCCAGGTGTTCCACTATCCTTTCCTTAAGCAGTGCCTCCATTATCTTACCCACTATTGAGGTGAGGCTGACTAGCCTGTACTTTCCCATCTCCTCCCTACTACCATTTTTGAGAAAAGGGACTCATTTTGGGAGCACCTGGAATCTGTGGGGGTGCAGGATCCAAAGCGAACATGGATTCACAGCAGAAAGGTCCTAGCAAACAAATCTAATTGATTTCTTGACTGGTGACAAAGGTAGTGGATCAAGGGGAGCAGTGGATGTCACCTACCTAGATTTCAGCAAAGCTTTCAGTATCATTCCACATAGAAGGTTGGTCAACAAGATGAAAAGTCTGGGGTTGGGCCAACAAGTTGTATGAACTGTGCTAGTAAGTGTTCAGGGACAGAAGGCAGAAGGTAGTAGTAAATGGAACCCAGATTGAGAAAATGGAGATGACCAGCGGAGTATCCCAGGATTCAGTTTTAGGGACAATCCTTTTCAATCTCTTTATCAGCAACACTGCAGAAGGGCAGGGAGGGAAGGTCTGCCTGTTTGCAGATGACACCAAAATCTGTAACAGGGTTGATACACCAGAGGGACTGGTAAGAATGAGAAAAGACCTTGAAGTTAGAAAGCAAATTGTTCCATACCTATTCTTTAGGATTATGGACCAGGGGCCAGACTCGGGGCTAGGTGGCTGTCTCATTTAGGAAAATGTCTCTTGGACAGTGATCCTTTGCCTATAGGGCTCCCTTGTGGCTAAACGAGATCCCTGCTCACCTATAATTTACTGATAACCTCCCCACATTTAAGACACTTGAAATGGCACCTTAATGCATACGGGGCCTGTTGTTGCAGACAGATGGTGTACTACCAGTCCCTCTCTATTATCTTCTAATATGTGTAAGTGTTGATACCCTGGCCCCCTTCCTCACCTACCCCACATTGTGACTGTCATAGCTGGCCTTAGCTGTGGGCAGAATTTCCTCACCTGCCCTCTACACTAATTGCCCCTGCAATTAGGTGGGCCTGGCTTGGATCTCTCCTCTACAGGCTTGCACTCTGCTTTGTTTTAGCTCTTACTGTCCTACTGGAGGACATGCCTGGTACTAGCTGACTCTCTCCCCCCATAGCCATCCACCCCAAAGTTGGCTATTTTCAGTCCCCATCCCAGTTACCAGGACAAAGCCTGTACTATGGGCTGCTGAGGCATTTGCCTCTGTGTTCCCCTGTAAACTCATAGTCATACTCTGTTTGAGGTTTTTGGCAGCAGCTTCAGTAGCTGGTTACTTGTTATTGTAAACCCCTTGTTCCCAGGGGTTACAAGAATCTCATTAGAACCAGTGGCAGGCAGGGAAAGGCAGCTAGTGAAATACCAGTAAAATGGATTTCACACTGTCAAACTGGTTTTCAGTCTCAGCTGAGCTGAAGGATGATGTAATCTTAGAACTCTCACAGTGGCAAAAGCCACACTTGTAGCCATCTCTGGGGAGATAGCTTTAGAATGTTCAGTTGGAGAGTGTAGTCAGTCCTGAGTAGCGGTTCCAGGAGGAGGCTGCAGCTTGCTGTGCAGCTCCTCATTTAGCTCTGACAGAGAGCTACCTCTGTGTTTGGGTTGTTTGTTCTCACCCTAGAAGAAGAACACAGAAGACAATGATTGAAATGGTGGAGACCTTGCCAAGTGGGTTTTCCTTTGTCCCATCCCAGGAGGGATGGGGGCGATCTTCAAGGTTCAGGGGCAATCCCCTCACCCAGTCTGTCTAGTAAAGCTGCCTGTGACAACTTCAGAACTGTGAGTACTTTTGTGTAAGCCCAGGAGGGGCACCTGGATACCTTTGGTGCATTTCTGTGACACAGGGACCCTGTCACCTAGACTGTTTCTGTTTTTAAAAGTGTCTGCCTACATTGGAGTCTAGAGAGAGACTGTCCAAGTACAGAATGTTTAGTCATGTTGTATGTTAAGTGTGAAAAACATTTCAAGACAGCATCTACAAGTTTTCTGTGAGGGTGTTGTTAACCAGTTGAATAGCAGAGTATAAACTTGGAAGCAAAAGGTGTGAGACCCCCCCCCCATCTGGAATAACCAGTTTACCTCTGTGGGTTGAGTTTGGGCACCAGTTCAATTTTCAGTCAGTGCATTTGGCCATTGCCTGAGGGAAATAGTTACCCAGACGTGAGTTTTGGATTTTCTGTTTTCAGTTCACCTCAACGTAGTGGATGCTGGATGATTTTGAGCCTGAATGTGCTCTTTTGTGGTTGTGTGTACTGCCTTAATTCCTCATGAAATGTGGGAAAGTGTCCTAGTACTGGCTGTGTGTGCCTAATCGAGGGAAAATGTACCAGTAACTGGCCATGTGTGCCAACTTCCATTTTCAGAACCAGAGTGTTCATGTAGTTTTTGTCTTTACCCTATGCTATATGGGAAGGTCAGGAATTTTTGTACTCTGGAGAATCTGCATTACCAGTTTGGGTAGCCCTATGGCGGTCCATCTTCACTTTTTAAATATTCCTACTCTGTGTATGTGAATAAAAGCCACACTCTAGAATCCCAACCTGGTTTGGACAGTATTGTTATTGCTTCCATTGTGTCTGGATTTACTTGGGTGCCCCTCACCAGAAGTGCAAACCTAGCACAATTATGAGCAAACATTTTCTGCCAGGGACCTGGGTTGCTGGCCATGGTAAATGGTCTCACCAGGTGTGTGCCAGGTAGTTTGCCACACTTGGTTGCCTGTTTGTGACAGCAGGCTTAGAAAAGAAATGTGTGTACTAGTTATGTGAACCCCATCCCTCTCTTTTGCCCCTAGACACTATGTGGTGAGAGGAGCAGCTCTGCTAGTTAAAGCGGGGGCAGTGGGAGTTACATTATTCTGTACTTATTTTCCACATTACGTCTCTTTCTGTTTGCACTACTATTGCACTGTTTAAGTATTCCCTGAGTTGTTCTTATTGTGTACACTCCTTCCCATGAAGTGAGGGGGCAATTCCCCTTCCGTTGCACTGCACATGCCATGTACTTGACATGGAACCTTTGTAAAAGAGCTTTCACTCAAAGTTTTTTCCAAATAATGAAAGACAGTGTGAGATGTGGCAACTGAAATTCAATGCTAAAAAAGTGTAAGCTGATGCATGTGGGGAGTAGAAACCCAGGAGAAAACTATAAGATGAGGAGGGGGCTGCTGTCAGTCACCAAGGAGTAAAGTGATCTGGGGGTGATTATCACAGATGACCTGAAATCCACCAAGCAGGCAGCAAAGGCGGTGGGGAAGGCCAGCAGGATGCTGGGGTGTATAGGAAGGGGTATCATAAGTCATAGGAGGGAGGTACTAGTTCTACTGTACAAAACACGGAGGCCTAATCTGGAATACTGCAGCAGTTTTGCAAGCCACACCTTCATAAAGACATAGACAGGATGGAGAAGGTGCAGAGGAGGGCAAATACGATGGTGCAGGGATTACAGCATAAAACATATGAGGATAGGTTAAAGGACCTCAATATTTGCATACTGGAACAGAGGAGGGAAAGGGGGGGAAGGCATGATTGAAACATTCAAGTACCTTAAGGGCATAAATAAGGTGAAAAGGAAAGCATCTTCCAGTACAAAAAGAGCACTAGTACAAGGGGTCATGACATGGGATTAGAGGGCGGGGGGGGGCACATAAGGGGTACTGGGAGGAAGCTATTTTTCACTGAAAGGGTGGTGGGTGCATGGAATTGTCTACCCTGGGGTAGTGGGAGTGAGCACTGTGGCAGGATTCAAACATGCATAGGATAGGAATAAGGGGGCCACAAAAATGAAAAGGAATGACTTAAGCTGATGAACAACTATTGACACTGACAGCCGTTATAGGTAAGGAAACTGGGCAGACTGGGTGGTCCTGGCAGTCCTTTTCTGCCAATTTCTATGGTTCTATGTGCAGTCCTCCAGTTCTCTGGAACCAATTCTGAGTTGATTGACTCACTGAACAAGGCTGCCAGTGGTGTTGCAAGTTCCTTCTTCAGTTCCTTTACTATGCTGGGATGTATGCCATCTGGTCCTATTGCCTTGTCTACCTTGAGTTTTGTGAGATTGAAACAGGTAGGCTGTTCCACCTAGTTAGTGTTAAAATTGTAGTTAGATTTCATTTAGCAGTAAGTAGATGTGCCAAGGACCCAGGTTCTAATCCAGAGTTAGGTAGGAACCAAATATAACTGCGAAAATAAGCTCTGACAATAATATGCATAGATTCCAAATAAACTAAGTAAAGGATTAGTAAAATAAGTATTTAGAAGGTTAAAATAAGTAGGATTTGTGAGCATATTACTAGTGGTTGTAGAGGGATGTGCAGAAGGGGGGGTGGGATGAGGGAATGGATGACCTGATACTGCCTCTGGCTACTCACACCCATGCAGTTTTCCTCATTTTTACTAACTGGACAGTATTTGTATTAAAAAGTGTACTTTTCTGTATAATTGTACTTCATGTATATTGGTGGCCAGTGGGCTTTCTAACTGATTGCCCAGCAATTTTTTTTCCTAGCCCTGATGGTCCAGCAGCAAATACTTGGTTGCCAGGTTGTTCAATTTAAAATAAATGGCTGATTTAATTGTTCAATTTGGTTTAATCTGTAAAAGGAAAAAGTTGCTGCTGCTAAATAACAAATGGAAGTAGTGGTTGAGGCTGAGGCACAGCCATGGAGAGAGGGAGTGTGAGCAGCCGAACATCAGCTCTAAAGAGCTCTAGCACTTGTCCAAATCCCTAGGCTGTTGTAGTGGTCGCTTTCCACTGGATCCCAGTCGGAAGGTCACTGTGGCCTATTTGCTGTGCAAGAATGTGAGCAGGGGTGTAAGGAGAAAAACTCATCTTGCAGGCAGGATCAACCAGATGTGGTTTCCCGTGTTTAACAGGCAAATTGCACCTTTATGGAACCATTCTTTATTTTTTTATTTATTTATTTTTTGATAACTGGGTAGGTGCACTAGACACAAAAGTGACTATTTTCAGGCACGACCTGGGAGGTAACAACATAGATACAGGTACAAGGCACACAGGGCCAGATATTCCAAAAGGGGTTAGCGCATCGCGCACAGGGTTGCGCCCGCGCAAGTCCGAACTTGCTCCATTCTGCAGATCGCAGGAGGCAGCTACCACTGAAAAATAGGCTGAGCAACAGCAATGCAAATGAATGCATGCTGAGCTGGTGGGGAGGAACCATGCATAAACTGCACAGCCCGATATTCAACCGGGCTGTGCAGAGTTCTCAGCACAACCCCCAACCTGTGCCTGCACAACTTTGAGCCAAAAGGCTTAGTTGAGGGCCACCACAGGTGAGCCGCTGCATTGCAGGGTGCAACACAGCAGCTGCCACCTGTGGCTGGCCCTCAACCCACTCCCTGTGCCCCCTCTCATACCTCTCAACTGTCCCTGATTTTCAGGGGCATCCCTGATTATGCCTCAGAATTTGTCTCTGTCCCTCATAACAATTGTATTTTTGTGACGGAACACTGGGGATTGTAAGCATAAAATAATGTTAAATATTAAAGTTACAGATTCCTTCCTATTCAGAAAATGCATCTTACATAAATCCCCCCTAATTCTATTAGCTTTCTGAGTGTATACTACTAAATCTTAAGATGTGTCCCTGATATGGGGTCTGTGTCCCTGATATTTTAAATGTCTTGTCCCTGATTTATGAGGCGAGAGGTTGAGAGTATGCCCCCCCTGCAGCCCGATTGTGGGCATAGTTTAACCCCCACCAGCCCGATCGCGGGCAGCAATGTGCCTCCCCAGACACATCCCTGGTGGTCCAGTGGACCATAGATCCTGATCGCGGGATGTAATCGTGCCACAACTCCCAAACATAGCCCTGGTGGTCCAGTGGACTGTAGATCGATCGCGGGATGTAATTATTAAACACCCCCAACACATCCCTGGTGCCTAGCGTCCCCACCCACCCACCCATGAAGCCTCACCACCCGCTCCCCGGCGGCAGGATGGCAGCATCCTCCTGCCTGCCGCCCTGCCGCCCACTGACTGACTGCATGGTAGGGCTGCACACCCATTGGTGCAGGGAATTGGTCATTCACAAAACTGGACTGTCTTGTACAGGTATGGGCTGCATGCCCATTGGCTCTTGCTCTGCACCAATGGGTGTGCAGCCCTACCTCTGTAGTCAGTCGGGTGGGCGGGCGGGCGGCAGGTGGGTGGAATGCTGTCGGAGGGTGGGAGCGGGCAGGAGGCTTCATGGTGGGTGGGGTGGGGGGACGCTAGGCACCAGGGATGTGTTGGGGAGTGTTTAATTACATCCCGTGATCGGGATCTATGGTCCACTGGACCACCAGGGATGTGTCCGGAGGGGAGACACATTGCTGCCCGCGATCGGGCTGGTGGGGGTAAACCATGCCCGCGATCGGGCCGCGGGGGTTTTTAAACTAATGCAGCCTGCTGTCGGGCTGGTGGGGGAGGGACATTTCTGCTGTTGCCGTGATCGGGTGGTGGTGGGGATTTTCACTCTTTGTCCGCGATCGGGTTGCAGGGGCATCGGTCCCCGACTGCTGCTGCCTGGCAGGCGCCAGGTGCAAGTCTCGGATCGGCACACCTGCATGCTAATGGCATGCAAATGGGGCTATAATCAGATGCAAATGGCCCCCTGCGCCTTGCATGAATTATGGCCCCATTTGCATGTCACCTTTTGAATATGGGATTTTGCGCGCTAGGCGCAATGGTACATAGCATACCGCAAGTTGAATACTCCACTCTGACAACTTGCGGTGGCGCCAAGTTCACTGTAGCCATGCACAGTGGCTGTAACCAGGGGTGATATTCAAAGGAGTTGCTCAATAGCGCAACTCCTTTAAATATCACCCAGACCACACCCCTGCGCAACTATTTTGCGCAGCGCAAGGGCTTGTGCCTAAGAAGAGCGCAGTTTGAATATCTGGCCCACAGCGTCTAGAAATGTACAACAACATCACATATCAGAAGTGAACAAGATTAAGACAATAGTGGTACCAGGGCACATAAGGTGTATTATGCAAATAGAAGGTAAGTGCCCGTAAATAACATTTTATAGTAGTATCACATTTAAAGTGTGGAAATGCCACAGGGTATCATTGCAGTGTAACAGTATCATACAACCAGCTGACTGAAAACCAGTTTTGGCAGGAGGTAGGGATATAGGTAATGCAGAAGTATAGCGTAACTAGAGAGAGGAGGAGGAGGAGAGAGGGAAAGGGATGGGAAAAAGGGGGTAGGATATCATTTGTTGGGGAAGCAGAAGGAGCAGGGTGCCAGCTCACACCACAGAAGGTAGGAGGGAAACTGTGAGGCAGCAATAGCAGAGGGAGCCATGATCTACAGTGGGTTGAAGCAGGTGCATCGGGCATGTACAGCAAAGAGGGAGCGGTGCCTGTTCTTAAATGTAGCATGACTAGGGGCAGCGAGTTCCAGTAACTGGGAGCTACATGACAGAAACCTGATTTCCCTTTAGTAGTTCTACATCAGGGAATGCTAAGCAAGTAGAGGTCAGTAGATCGGAGGCCGTAGGAGATGGGCTGAGGGGTCAGCATGGAGGCAAGGTAAGTAGGCATGCTGGACCACAGTATACTGTCCAGAAGGTTCCCAAGAGAGAGGAGCCGGTGGACAATAGGGGAAGGCCAATTTAGGTCTGAATACAGTAAGAAGTGATGTCTTAACCTGGAGGATGCAGAGGCGTATCAGCATATATTGTTATAAATTGTATCCCTCCTTTGAAGAGAAGCCTTAGACATGTTAGTATAGATTACAGATGCATATGAGAGTGATGGGAGTAGGATTCCTCTAGCAATGGCCAACCTTGCTGAAAGGGTTAGAATATAGCTTGTTTTGTAGGCTAAACCCAGTTTGGCATTGACGGCCTTACATGTGGAGGTTATATGGGTGTCATAAGTGAGTAATTCATCAAGCAAGACACCCAGGTATTTAAAGGAAGTTACCATCTCCAGTGGGGAGCCATCAACCCAGGAGACCCGGAAGAGATCCCGGCTCTGTTTTAGTTTAATAGATGACACAAAGAGCATAGCCTGGGTCTTGCTGACATTGAGAACTAGCCTATTTCTGGTGCTCCAGGACTGAATATTTAATAGGTTCATACAGAGCTTTTGTTTAATAGACTGAACATTATCTGAGCTGGTGTACAGAACAAGGTCATCGACGTATAGCAATGATGAACAGGAGAATGTGTTTTGTGCTATGTTATTAATAAAGATCAAGAAGAGAAGGGGTCCAAGGATAGATCCCTGTGGTATACCAACATTAATGACTGCTTTTCCAGAGGTGGCCAATTTGAATTTTACAACTTGAGACCTGTTAAACAGGTAGCTATGAAACCAGGTTACAACTCCAATCGAGAAACCCAGGGTTTAGAGATTAGCAAGCAGAAGAGGATGGTTAACAAGATCGAAAGCCTTTGTCAGATCGATAAATACTGCACCGGTTTGATGACCCTGATCCATGGCATAAAATATGTCATTTGTTAGCTGTAATAAAGCAGTTTGAGTACCATGGCCTTTTCTGAAACCATGTTGATTTGTGTGGAGGAGATTGTACTTAGAGAGGTGTTCTGAGATCTGTGCTGCGACAAGCTTCTCAAGGACTTTATTTAATACTGACAGTAAAGCCATTGGCCTATAGTTAGCTATATCTTTTTTGTCGCCTTTTTTAAAAACCGGCGTGACTCTGGCCAGTTTACAAATATCGGGCACCACGCCTTCACTCAGGGACATACTGAGTATATTGGACAGCGGTCCTGCAATGAACTTTAGCTTTAGGAGTTTAGGTTCAAGGCAGTCAGACCCAACAGCAGTACTGTCTGATATGGTATCGAGATGTTTGAGGACATCGTTCTTCGAGATAGCTGTAAAGTAGAATGGTGGCACAAGAGGAAAAGGAATACAGACAAATTTGGAGCAGTTTAAAAGAAAATGGCTCCACAGGACAGCATAGAGTGACAGCAACAATACTGTATAAATAATAAAGTGCTAGATGTAAATTAGTGCTGCCAAGCCGATTTTCAAAAAATCCACCTCAAACTTGGTAAATGGATGCAGCAAACTGTTGACTATCAAGGACAGATAGTTTTATTAATAAAAATATTTTGAAATGGAGGCGTCACTAACCTTAGAAAGGGCAGTAGGTCCTGGTTGCAAGTTAATCCAGCTAGTTACTCAGGAAGTGGAACACCATCATAGGAACGGAGGATACAAAAAGGTGTGGGGGAGGGGAGACAGCAAGGAAAACAGAGTGATGGAGGGGAAGGGGGACAGTGTTATTCAAATGAAACGGATGAAGTGCTTTCTCATTGGAGTGGTTCATTTCTTTCAACTACACAAAGTTTCTGCCCACACACTGTGAACCACTACCGATCTTAGCTAGCATGATCACTGGTCCGTCAAGGACAAACCCAAAGCAGCTTGACCTGCATTGGGCTAGTCAGTAATACACCTCTGAAATGTCATTTTCTGTAGCAAAATGTTTCTTTGCATAAGCACCCCTGGATGTCCAGGTGAGGTTTAGAGATGCAAGGGGATGGGGGAGTACCTCTACTCTAGGACCAATTTGTGACTGAAAAACAAATATGGTTTGGAGGAGGTGACTTGTCTGTGGAGGGAATGTGAGTTAGTTATATTTAATTTCTATTGTTTTGGGACTGTCCATCTTGGGGGATTCTGGTTACTTGTGGAGACTGCTCCTGGGGGAATTGTCTTTAGTTTCTGACTAATATTAATATGTATCACACACAATCTGTATTGTTTCCAATATTTTAAATTGAAGACTCTCCCTACTCTGCAAAACGTGCAGTGAGTTCTTTTACTTTCACCTGGACATCTGCTAAGACAGCACCAGAGTTGAGCAGAAGGGACCTCTGCCTAACGTTAATCTGAAGGATGACAAAGTAAGCACCCCATTATTATTCTCTGATGCCACAGTCATCTGATTATTTGCCTTACCTTACTTCTAGGAGGAAGATGGCAGCCACACTGGGTCTGCCATCATACTAGTCTAAGTCTAGCTGTTTTAGCTGGTCTTGTCTGAGTTTTGCAAAGTAGTTTTGAGTTTTGTTGCTTCATTTTACTTTACTAGTCTTTGTCCTGTTTGTTTCTGATCGACTACAGCTTGTTTCATTTTATTCTGTGACGGTCGTTTACTGTTCAACCACCACATTTGGATGTCTTGCTTGACTGCCTGATTCTACCTGAGAGATTTTTGTGCTGGCACACTCCTTGTGGGATCTGCTGCATTCCTTTTTATGCTGTTCCTGCCTCTAGATTAACTGTGGACTGCCTGTTTGGATGATCTACTATCGGTGCCTGGGGTGCTTCTGTTCTGGGGTCGGCTGATTTTTGGCCATGACTTTGACAACAGTCTATAGCATCTATCTGGTTAGCTGCCATTTGTGTTGTTGCCTGAAGCTTGGCCTGGGAGAACATACTGGACAAGAGTGTTGCGGACTGTTGTGAAATTTACCATTTTAGCTGAATTATCAGAAGACAGTGACGGATTGTAGACCGGTCTGGCCTGCTATGGTGGTGGGTGCCTGGTTTTTAGAGCTCCCTGTGGGGATAGATAGTACCAATTGGAGGGCTGGTGGACTATTCTCTCTACTGTGCCACACTGCTGCCTCTGAGTTTTACTGGATGGCATCGGTAGGCTCCGTGGGGTGTCTCTTTCATTCGAAGGCCCCATCTCTGAATTGTGCTGGGGCCAGTAATGTTTACACCTAAGCCATTTCTCATTTTGGTTTGACCCGAAACAAGTTTGCTGCATTTTTTCATCTTGCTCCAGACTATACCATTGGCAGGTACTGTAACTACTTTCATTCTGGAGGCAGTGAGAAAGCCTCGGTGGAACTTAATATCTCTTAAAATTTAGTTTTTGTAGCAGTGAGAGGGCCACATTCTCTTGGACATTTTATGTTTGGCAAGGTTTGGGTGAGAGCTACCCTTGTTGTACTAACTTTAAAAGGACCTGGCAAATTCCTGAAGCAGTCTTATTCAAAGACATTTGATAGTATATCTTATTGGACATTAACAAGTGTAATTTAGAGCTGTAGCCTTATTTTAATCTTTTTTGGATAGTTGTATGAGTTTTAATTTGGGGAGGGTTGGGACTGTTTTGATTTTATTGAGTTTATTATTTAGTTATTAATATTAGATTTATTGATTTATTCTGGGGTGGGTTGTTAGACTTTAGAGTGTTCTGAGTTTGTTTCACTACTTCATATAAGAATGTGTTGGGGAGGTTTAGTGATGGTCAGGCATTACTCCCCCACCAGGCTCAGGGAATTACATCCCTTTAAATGTCCTCCATTATCATCTGACACCTATTTTAGGTGTTGTGCTTTGGGGATAATTAGAAAGCGCATAAGAAGGGGGAGACCTGGGCCTGATGGGGGAGAGGAAAGGGGAGGGTGGATTGGAGTCGTGGAGTCCAGGAGGCACCCTGGGGCAAAATGGAGTTGGGACAGAGGTCGTCCCTGTTTTGTCTCCATACCCAAGGGCTCCAATGTTAGTGGGCAGGTGCTGAGGTCTTCTCTGACAGCTCATCCCACCTGGGTGGTGTTATGCAGTACTAGATCTATTAAGAACAGGACAGCTATTATAGCTGATCTTGTTGGAACAACTGATCTGGCTTGCATCACAAAGACCTGGCTGTTTGAAAATGATGGCCCTGTATTGGCTTCTGCAGTTCCATCTGGGTTCTTGGTGATACACCACCCAAGGTTGGATCATAGGGGTGGGGTATGGCCATTATATTTAAGACTGAGCTGGGCCTTGTGGATGTGCCATTAGGAAGTACCAGATCAGTTGAGTATATCCTGGGAGAGGGTGAAGGTTGAGAGATACTCCTCATCTACTGTCCACGAGGAGATGATGGAGAATTCCTGCAGGAGACAGCAGACTTCATCATTGACACGGTGTTGAGGTCCCCCAGATGGATAGTTCTGGGGGACTTCAATGCCTGGGTCGACAATGAACTATCACATTTTGGTCAAAATCTCTTCCAGCTGATGACGACGCTGGGCTTTACACAGGTAGTTGCCTCCTCAACCCATGTAGGGGGTCATTCTCTGGATCTGATCTTCCTTTTGGGTATGGAGATAGCTGACTTGGGTGTGGAACCAGTCAGCTGGTCTGACCATCACACCATAAGGTTCAGTCTCAGGGCCCCCCAAGAAGTCTGCTCCTATGGAGATGATGCAGTACCGCCTTTTAAGGGTGGTTGCCCCCAGTGACCTATCGGTGGTGCTGGACCTATCGGGTTTGTTTGATGAATGCGTGAGTCCAGGTGATCTTATATTAGCCTATATTAAGGCTGTGGGAGATGCCTTGGACAAGATTGCTCCTGTTCATGTTCGGCCTCTCACCCCTTTGCCCAAGGAGCCCTTGGTTTGATGGTTCCTTGAAGGAGTTGAGATGAGTTGGCCAAAGGATGGAGACAGCCTGGTGGAGGTCCAACCTTGATGCCAACAGGCTTAGGTTGATGGCACATTATGATGGCTATCAATCAGAAATCACCCATAAGAAGGCAGAATTCCTGTCCAGGGAGATTTCTGCTGTGCAGAATTGACCGGCTCAGCTTTTTTGGACTGTTGACAGACTGTGCAATCCAGTCTGTCTCCAACCCAGAGAAGCATTTTCTCAGCTGAAATGCAAGGAGTTCACTCAATTTTTCACAGATAAGGTTGCCAACATCAGGTCTGGCATTGGCCTGACCTCTCCTATGAGGGACTGTAGAGGTCGGCAGGAAGTGGTATGCACTCAGGCTGTCTGGTCAAATTCCTGCTGGCTGGAATTCATGGACATTGTGAAGATCATCCAAGAATTGCACCCAACCAGCTATAGTTTGGATCCGGGCCCTACATCCCTTTTAGTGGGATGTGTAGATGTTATCAGCCCAATCCTTGCTGAAATTGTCTGGAAGTCCTTGGAGAGGAGAGTCTTTCCAGAGCACCTCAAGGAGGCGGTCATTGACCATTCCTTAAGAAATCCTCCTTGGATCTAGATTGTTTAGTTAACTACTGGCCTATCTCTAACCTACCATTTGTTGGTAAGGTTATTGAAAAGGTGGTTGCACTGCAATTAAATGATCACCTTACAACTCACAATGTCTATGATACTCTCCAGTCTGGTTTTATGAAGAAGTACAGCATGGAGACTGCACTTGTCCGGGTATTGAATGACCTCCTAATGGCTAGAGATTGAAAGGCACATACCATTCTGGTCCTTCTTGATCTCTCTGCTGCATTTGACACTGTAGACCATGGTGTGCTTTTGGAGTGCCTGCGGCTTTTCTGTGGGCTGTCTGGTACAGTCCTCAAATGGTTTCATTCATTTCTCATGGGCAGGTCTTGAAGAGTTGCCACCAGAATTTATTCCTCTGGTGCTCATCCTCTGCTCTGCGTGGTACCGCAGGGCTCCATTTTGGGCCCCATGTTGTTTGTAGTGTACATGCTGCCATTGGGAGATATCATCAGGTGATACAGTCTGAGATTTCACTGCTATGCAGATAATACTCAGCTGTATATGTCCTTTCTACCCAGACAGAATGATGCACTCTCCTTGCTAAACAATGGTCTTGCCGAGATCAGAACTTGGATGAGTACCAGCTGGCTGAGACTGAATCCAGGTAAGACTGAAGTGTTGGTAGTGGACCCTGGTCATCCGGGAGCGGGTTTGGGGGCTGGACAGCCATCAGGTTTATTCCTTTATGGCATACTGCTCACTACCTCAGACCAGGTGCGTAACCTGGGCATTATTTTTGATGATAGTCTGACACTAAAATCCCAAGTGTCAGCCATCGTCAAATCTTCTTACCATCTGAGGAATATCACTCGGGTGAAACCCCTGATTTCTCCTGACGATCTTCCAATGCTGGTCCATGCCTTTATCACTACCTGCCTTGACTACTGCAATTCCCTCTACCTAGGGCTATCAGGAGTTGATATCCGCTGCTTGCAGCTGGTGCAGAATGCCGCAGCCAGGCTTCTGACTGGGACTTCCAGGTCCAGTCATATTACGCCTGTGCTCTGAGAACTGCATTGGCTGCCTGTTCAGTGGTGGATCACCTTTAAGGTTGGCTTGCTAACCTTTAAAGCCATACATGATCAGGGACCTGGTTACCTGCAAGACCTCCTGGTACCCTATTGCCCCCTCTTCCCCCTCCAATCTGCTGACGAGAGATTGCTAGAGATTCCCAGGGTGTGATTGAAGACATCTGGTGCCTGTGCTTTCTCTTTTTCAGCTCCAACCCTGTGGAATTCTCTACCTTGTTGGTTAAGAGAATGCCTGACCATCGATAGATTTAAAATTGAGTTGAAAATTTATTTATTTAGTCTAGCCTTCCCAAATTATAGTTAGGTTAGCCTATTTTATTTGTTCTGTTTTAACTTAATATTTATATTCATTTTATTTATTTCTACAGTATGTACAACGCTTTGGTTTTGACAAGTGCTATAAAAATAAAATTTGATTTGATTATTTCATCTTGAGCCCATTCTTGATGTAATCTGTGAATCAGACAGGAAGAGGTGGTTTAGGAAGTGAGACTGAGAAGAGACCCACACATGGAATATGCCTTGCTCTTATGTTTATCGGTATGGACTGTCTACTATATGATGCAGCAGCTGGAGCTACTGTATAATCAAGTCTGAGTAAGAATGCTTTACAGTAGCTATCACAAAGCCCAAGCTCCAGGAGATGACTAGCCTGATCAGTGAAACACTGCAGAGCAAAACTGATGTGGAAGAGACAGTTTTAGAAAGGATACAAGGGTGGATGGAAGGTTGAAGGAACTGTGGAGGAGCCCATGAAGGCACCAATGTGGTGGCAAGAAAATGGGGGAGAGGGCTGGCCCTGTGGCACTGGAGGCTAAGGCACAGGTCACTACACCTCACACCCCATTGACTACCCAGGTACATTAATGAGCCTGGGCTGCCTGGTTCAGCAAGGAAGAGAGAGGATCAAGCATCTTGACAACTGCTTTCCTCTCTGGGAGGGAGAAGGGAGAGAGGGAGGGAGGGAAGGTCTGCTGTCCCGTTAGTTGAACATCCTTTGGCATCAGCTAGGGGGAGACGTGAGCCAGGAGGCACATCACTGATATACTTCGTCAGTGGGGAGCTGGAGGAAAAACTGGAGGAAAAAGGAGCTGGCTGGCCTCATGATGACTGTACCAGCACCCCATCCTGGTTCCCAATGTCTGGATTTCAGTCCAGGGGTGGTGGAAAGCCAGTGCCCTTTCGCCTCAGCCTTGCCATTGGGGGGACCTGTTGGGGATTTAGGGGGTGTCAGATAGGGAACAGTGTGGCTGGAGACTGAGTTCCCTCCAAGGGAGGGACCAGAGCCACCTGCCGGGCAAAAACAGAAGGATAAAAAAATTATAAAAAAAATAATAGAAATAATAGAAAACATGAAGGAGAAAAAACAGAGGAGAGGGAGAACTGTGAACACCAAGCAACAGCAGCAAGTGTTAAATTATACATTTAAAAGGATTTGAAAAGCAAAGGAATCTGAGAGAAACAGATGTAGAGCCATTTTGAACAGCATAGGGAGTACAAGGATAAAAACTCTCGTAGGCAGGATCAACCAGATGAGGTTTCCTGTGTGTATCAGGCAAACTGCATCTTCATGGAAACATTTTGGGAGTGGTTCACAAGTTAAAAATGAAAGTAAAAAGTGAGCCAGGCTATGAATAAGTGGAAAAGAAACATAGAAACATAAAAAAATACATAGAAACAT
This sequence comes from Neoceratodus forsteri, assembly GCA_016271365.2. Lineage (NCBI taxonomy): Eukaryota > Metazoa > Chordata > Ceratodontiformes > Ceratodontidae > Neoceratodus > Neoceratodus forsteri. The sequence goes on along the minus strand of CM057452.1, from coordinate 115,534,834 downwards.
AGACTTTAACGGCAGAGAAGGACGGCTTGGCGCACCCAGTCTGCACATTTCCCTACCTATTGGATAAGCTGTAGATTCTAGTTAACCAACAGCCTACTTTCTCCTAACCCCCACTATACTTGCCTTATGTCTGTCCCATGCATGTTTGAATTCCCCCACTGTTTTAGACCCCACAACCTCCCCAGGAAGGCTACTCCATGTGTCCACCACCTCTCCATGAAAAATATTTCCTCATGTTGCCCCTGAACCGTCCCCTCTATCTTTGAATTGTGTCCCCTTGTTCTTGCACATCTCTTTTTCTGAAAGATGCTACCCTCCTGTTGATTCCTTTGAGGTACTTGAAAGTTTCTGTCATGTCCCCCCTCTTCCTCCTTTCATCAAGGGCATACATATTAAGCTCCCTCAGTCTCTCTTCATATGGTTTCTGATGCAGACCCTGCACCATTTTATTGCCCTCCTCTGGACCGCCTCCATCCTGTCTCTGTCCTTGTGGAGACTGGGTCTCCAAAACTGCATGTAGTACTCCAGATGGGGTCTCACCAACTGTCTGTACAGAGAGATAAACACCCCCTTTTTATGTTGGCTTGCACTGCGTGGCCAACATATTACATTATAGCAGATTTGGAGGCGCAAGTCACTGTTGGGCAAAATGCAGGCTACACATCAGTAGGTGCTCATTCCCAATAAGTCAGCATGCAGGCGCCACACCAGAAATACATAATGGTGAGCACACCCAGGAAAGGTCCGCTGCAATGAGAGCAAAGCTTGTCATGCAGCGGCACCAAAACATGCCCTCCTGGTGAAGCCCTTCAATTAACATGGTGGCACTGACTGCTGCCACGCAGAGAGCCAGCTTCAGGGGTGCCCAGTCCCCCTGTCGGCATGCCCCAACCCACTTCATTTGCCAACGGGGGAGACCACTCCCCATCAGCGTAATGCACCTCACATTTAAAGTGTGTGCCGAGGGGGTGCCCAATCCCCCTCGGCATCATCATCCCCCCAGTTTAATTTGCCAATGGGAGCCTGATCCACTTTGGCATATCCCCCATTTGTTGTGCTGGCCAGGGGTGCCCAATCCCCTGTCAGCTACTGAGCTCAAATAAACACTCAGGTGGCAAGCTGAGGCCCACCCCACTGCAAAATGCCTGTAAAGAAAACCATCCCAGCATGTTTTTTTGTTGTTTTAAACCTGCAAAGCAGAAAACGGTCCTCATTGACTCTGGTGGCCTCCCCCAACCCATGCCCACCCTTTGCACACCCTGCCTCCCCACAACCCCCTCACCCCATACTTAAATCCGAAGCACGGCATGATGATCTTCAGTGAACCAGGAACACATCTGCACTCTTCAAAGCTGACCACGAACTGAAGAATTGCCGGTAAGCTGTACAATGGCATAAATAGGGTTTTTTCAACTTTGGTGCATATCTCAGGCATTTTGGGGAATTTTGGCACCACATTTTCAACATGGGGTTATTGGGACTCCTCCTCATGAATTCAGTCACTGTCATGGCGTTATTCAGTCCCAATAGGTGATTTTGTGGTCAGTGCACAGAATCACCTTTCGGGACTGATTAACGGAACGACAGTGCCACTGTTCATGAGGGGGGCTCTCAAAAAGCCTATGTTGCATATTTGGTGAAAAAATTCCAAAATGGCTGTTTTATTAAGCGTACATTGAGCAGTTTCCACGTGCATGCTTGTAACTTCATGAATTTGTAATATTTTCACTCCAGATTTTCAAATTGCCATTTTCCACACCTCTGTATGAACAGTACAACTGTCATTTTACACTCCTAGCTGAAATGTATTTTCACATGACTGGCAAGAATGGCGCGAGTCGCTGTGTGAAATCAGTTTTGGGACAGTTGAGAAAATGATGGTGACACTGTTCATGAACAGAGGTCCTAAAATGCCTATGCTGAAAATTTGTTGACGAAAAGTCCAAAATGACTGTTATAAGCGTGCATTGCACAGTTTCCATGCACCCTTGTAACCATGCAATTTCGCAATGTTTTCATGCCAGATTTTCAACACTGGCAATTTTTCACACCTCCTTATGAACAGTACAACTGTCATCTTTACAGCCTGCCCAAAATGTGTTTCTGCACCTGTGGCGCACAATGGCATGGTCGCTGTGGGAAATCAACATTTGGGACAGATTAACAAAATCACAGCACCACTGTTCATGAGGGGAGGTCCCAAAATGCCTATGTTAAAAATGTGGCTAAAAAATCCCCAAAATAATTGGGTTACAGATGTGTGTTGCGCAGTTCCTATGCATGCTCAAGACTTCATAAATTTTTCATATTTTCACTCCAGATTTTCAATGTTGCCATTTTTTTTACACCTCCTCATGAACAATACAGTTGTCATTTTCCACATCCTGCCCAAAATGTGTTTTGTCCCTGTGTCGCCAAATGGCATAGCCGCTGTGCAAAACTACCTTTCAGCTAACAAACTGATTGTGCCGCTCTTCATGAAGTGGGGTCACAAAAAGCTATGTTGAAACTTTGGGGTGAAAATACAAACAAACACCTACGATGTTAGGGTTTCCAACTGTAACACCCCACCCTGTAGAGACTGCCAGGTGTCAGGGGTGTGACTTGGGATAATTGGCTGTAATGCTTACGTCATTCCACCCCCAACCCCAACCTGTAGCCAGTGACAGGCATCGAGGTGTGTCTTGGAGTGTTCAGCCCTAAAGTTCATCCCATTCTCCTATACTGCACCCATCTCAGTGTATTTACTTATATAATGGGGTGAGTATAAGGCCCAAAGTCCCCAAAGCACACCACGACACTTGTCAGTATCTACAGGGTAGGGTGAGGTAAAATGGCATGAGTGTTATAGCTGATGCCCCAAAGGCACACCCCAATGCCCGTCAGTCTCTGCAGGGTAGGGGTGGGGTTGGAGTCAGTTCAGTACCTGATGCCATTCCTATTATGCATCTCTAATTCCTGCACTACCAATGCCAATGCCAGCGAAACAACATTCGGCATTGTCAAATGCTTGTTCTACTTGTGATGCCTCTCCCCATGTATCCCAGTTTTCCGCCGTGCAAACTTTACTGCCTTCTCACATTGCTTGCCCACCCTTAGGTCATCTGATATGACTACCCCCAGGTCCCTTTCCATTATTGTTGCTGTAGTACCGCCCCCGCCATTGTGTACTCTTCTCCTGGGGTTTTGTTTCCCAGGTAAAGAAATAAAATGAGAAAGTGGGAAAAAGGGACATAACCGTTGGTATGACAGCCTGATCTCAGTGCACTCTATTCCTGGTGGCAAATACAGTATTTTAACTCATTCACGCCACAAGAGCTCTTTGAGACTTCCACCACTAGTGCCCTGTATACTCTTAGCACTGCATCCTGGGCCTTTCTAAGCAAAATCAAGCCATAATCAGTATGCCACAAACAAATGTGAATACCTCTTGAAGTGTAAGTGCTACACACAAAGTACGAGTGGCAAAGTTATTCAGCACAACATCACTTTTCCAATGGTGCTATCCAATCAATTGTAATCAATTTAGTTTTTATTTTATACTAGCTGAAATACCAAACAACTGATTTTTTTCCGATTTATTCAAGGTGCTTGGGTGAGACTTGAGAGACAAATGTCAGCCATGCACACCATCCCTTAAACAAATGCAAATAACTCCTAAAGCATACATGGTAGTCACAAAGTATCAGTAGCAAAATTGTTAAGCACAAAATTATCTTTCTAATGGTGCTTTGCAATCAATTGTAATCCATTTTGTTTTTATTTTATAGTAGCTAAAATACCAAACAACTTTTTTTTTTTCAGATTTATTCAAGTTGCTGAGGTGAGGCTTGAGAGACGAATGTCAGCCATGCACACCATATCTTAAACAAATGCGAATAACTCCTAAAGTATACATGATAGACACAAAGTATCAGTAGCAAAATTGTTGAGCACAAAATGATCTTTCTAACGGTGCTATGCAATCAATTCTAAGCAATTTGGTTTGTTTAATATTTAGGTAAAAACTGCTGACTTCCTCAGACATTTCTCGGCCCTAGTGAAAGTCAGCTGAGTACGTCTACAGGCGTTATTGTCCTGAGTGGCTATGCTTTCAGATGCCGCCTACGGCGTATCTAAGCCTGAATGAGTTAAATAGTTGTTCTATCTCTGTAGTAATCCTTCCAGTAAATATACCCTATTGGATATTGGACCATTTAGTTGATGGCCACTGCGAAAAATTCGGCAAAATCGAGATTCTCCCGACAAAATAAAGGCAAATCATTTTTACGGCCTAGGGACACAAGCCCACCAAGTTCTATTGCCTCTGCATGCACTGTTGGTTTGGGAGATGAGGAGGAAGACAATGGGTCTGAGACAGGATCGCAAATCTAGAGGGCTGACTCCTGTTCTATTATGCACATGCTGCACAAAATAGATGGAAAGGTCACCAGCATCAGGTAAGATCTGCAATGATTAGAGAAGCGTACCACGGATAATGAGGCCCACATCAATGCCCTGCACAGTGGGCATATAGCCTTCAGGTGATCACTGGTGTACTTGTACAGAAGAGAGAGAGAGATATCACCAACAGGGTTGAAGATTCGGAAGCCCAAGCTCTCAGAAATAATATCAGAATCTTTGGGGTCCCCTAGGGCTCTGAACAAGCAGACACGGTGGGGTTTATGGCGACTTGGTTGCAAAAAGAATTGGAGCTTTCGGCTGATCCCAGGTTGGGGTTCCCTAGGGCTCTGAACAAGCAGACACGGTGGGGTTTATGGTGACTTGGTTGCAAAAAGAATTGGAGCTTTCGGCTGATCCCAGGTTGGGAATCGAAAGAACCCACTGAGTGCTGGTTCCTAAGCCAGTGCAAGGAGCCTCACCAAGGTCAATGATAATACAATTTTTAAGCTTCCAGATCAAGGAGAACGTCTTAAAAATGGCTTGGGCAAATAAGAATTTAAACCTAGACGGCCAGTGAGTATATGTTGACCATGACTACCCACCGGCTGTGTTGGCACATAAGAAAAAGATCCTCCAAGTAGTCAAGCAGCTGAAAGAAAAGGGAATTAAAGCCCAAATATGCTACCCAGCTAAATTATGGGTGCAAATGAAAGACTCGATTAAAGTGTATGACAGTCTTATGGAAGCCTCTTCCTTCTTGAAAACGTTGGACATACCTATCCCAGACCTGAGAGAAGAAGAAGCCGAAGCCCAGATTGAGAATTTGTTATGGAAAGTCGTCTCTCCTACTCCAACGGGTGGGAAGCGAAAACCGAGGGACCTGTTGGCAATGCATGCGGATTTATCCAAATGGCTGAAATTGACAGCTCCGGCCACCTGAGGGAAAATACAGTGAACTTCACGGACAGAGGTGCCCCACTTTGGAGAGGGAGGCTCAGCTGAATATTGGATCCCTCGACATTTAGTGAAGAGATGATACACTAACCCAAAGAACATTCTCATAGGCAAGACATCCCCACCTGAACTGAGAATTTCACTGGGTGAGTAGTGACTCCTAAAATTGCTGTAACGATTCTCATTTTATTTCCCCATAAGGGATAGAAGTTGTTATTCAAGGCATTTGCCTGCCTGGATCTGTGTGATCTTGTGGGGGTGGGGGAACTAATATTTGCAGGTACTGGTTTCCATCTGAGGCTGTTTACTGGTTACCCCACCTTGCATGTACCTGCTTGTTCTGTCCCCTGCTCCTTGCCGGGAACACAGGAATCAAGTGGACATACTGTATTAGTGGCTTGCAAGAGGAGTCCTAGATAAAGGTACAGGTCTGACACTAATGCTTATTTGTCCAAAGCTTCAATAGTTATGAACTCCCTAACTGTTTTTATTTTTAATGAACAACAGATACAGTTAGCTCTCTGGTCGCAGTAGGGGACTGTATGTGCACAATAGCTACCAAATAGATTCTACGACGTAGATCTTTCCCATTTGGAAAACTGCAATGTTAAAACTACTATTTCATTAGAAAAGCAGCAAGGTGCTGGAGGGGTTATAAATAGATAAATGTTTTTTCACAATTAGTATTATTCGAAATCTTTATTGGTTCTTCAGAAAATGGAAGGGGGTGGGGGGTGCTATATAATGAAGACTGATACACACGGTTTGGCATTTTCAGCTGGGCAAATTATGTGTCGCTCCAGCAGGCTGCCATCTGTAACTATAGATTTAATGTTATAGTTAGGCACCTCTTGCCTGAGTCCCAGATGAACAGCCGCTAGAGTGTGGAGTCCTGGGATCCCGGAGGTCCAATTCGAGGGAACAGCAGTGAGCGCTCTTACTGGGCTGCCACTGTCTATACCCCACTGGGGATGCTCTCTCGATTCCCCGCAGTCTAGATGTCTAGACACATTAGAAGGCATTTTACCTTCTACAACATAACTGTAGTCCTTATAACAGTGTTTTAATTATGTGTGTGTTTGATGTTTAAGCAATAAGGCACGACAAGGTGTGTGTTATGTGTAATAACATCACTCCTGGGGTGGATTAAAGCAAGGTGAAGCAGTAGCTTCCACCACCCCAGAGTGACGTTATTACCAATAACACACACCTTGGAAATCTCTATTGCACTATACAATGGCTCGATGTTATACAAAATAAACAAAACATTAAAAATGTTTTTAGCAGATTTTTTGTGTTTTTGAAGAGAAAGAAAGTGGCAATGTGCTCATGTAAATCCATACAGTGATGTTATTGTCTAATAACATCACTGCCTCAGGCACCCACTGACCAATCAGAATACTGGAAGTTTCCTTGCTATTGCATAATGAATGTTGACTATGTACCAGTTGGATAACTGGTTTGCTAATTTTGTGGCCCCGAAAAGTCTAACTCTCCTTTGTCTTGCTAAACTACTCAATCTAAACCTAGCCTACCTCTATGCTATTTAAACCCTGCTATCTTTTCTTCTCTTCAGTTGCCTGCCCTTGAACAGGGCTGCTTCAGCTCCCCCATGGTCGGCCGGCACCCAGCCAGCCACCGACCGAGACCAAGACGCCCGCCTGCAGCTCCTTGGAAGGTACGGTGACAGCGTAGCCAATTGGAACATGGGCGCTTCCAGCAAACCCACTCTGATTGGCCAGGACTTTCCCCCTGCTTTGCCACCTGGCACTTTTTACAAATAGATTTTAGATAGAACTAAGCACATTTCAAGTGTCTAATAGAAGTTTTTTTGTTTTTTAAGTGGCTAGTTTTTCATTAGCAGGTTATACAGACCTGCCGCTAGAGGGATTCTTGTTCTTTCATTTAAAAAAAAAAGTCTACCCTCTGAAAGACACAGTTGCTTTACTTGCTATATACCTTCCTTCCTGCCCTCGAGATCCTCTCGAACCAGGTAAGACTTCCCTGAACCATGCAACTGCTGACAGCCACGCCATTGGCCCCACAGTATCTGTACTGCACCCTGATTGGACACTGTCTTGCCTCCTGCTCGGGGATTGGCTCTTGAGCCAGCTTAAACTTTGCTCTGCTAGGGGCTGCTGCACCCATTCATTTCTATGGCAAATGGCCAAAATTTTACGACCATCCCCCCTCCGATCTTAACTTTATAGACCTTCCTCCACGCCCCTTGGTAGCTCTGCCCCCCCCACTCGTGCTCCATTAGATACCTGTTTTGGGACTCCCCCCCCCCATCTTTTAGTCGCCACCTCCCACTCCCTGGCTGCCTGGCCTTCCTGGCTATCCCTCACTTCCCACTGATCCAGCTACTGCTCTCCGCCCCCTTCTCCTAACCCCGCCAGCCTGTCTTAACCCCCTCCCTCTGCCTACCCCGAATCATACCTTAATCATGTGCCTCCACCGTTCTCTACCCCCTATTCTATTTCTTCTTGCCTGTCTTCCTCCCCTACTGCACACCTCAAAAGCCTGCACAGGGTTTATTTAACTCCAAAAATTGGTTAGCATTTTGCTCATAAAAGTGCTAAAACATCGTGAAAATGCATAGCACTTGCCTCATTGTGTTTAACAAACATAACACTTCTAGAAAACCTATATAAATACTTTCTCTACAGTTAGCATTGTCCCAAGAAAAACCGCTAATCAATTATTTAAAACCCTGCTGCTTTCCTTCCTCCCTCCCCCCCACAGCTTCCACGCTCCTACTCCTTCCTCCACATAGGCATGCTGCACACTGGTCACTGCTCCTTGCCCAGGGTCCATCCTACTGCCATGAAACTGTCCTACAACCACAGTGATCCTAGCCTCCACTCTGGTCCCCCTGTCTCTGGTTACCCTCACCCACTATCCCGATGCTCGGCAATTTCCTGAGATGCTAGCAGGTGAAAGCATTCCCTTAAAGAAATACGCCACAGCTCCTTGAGGCTAGTCCTCCTCCTCCTCCTCCTAATGCTGTCAGGCAACTTGCACCCAAACCCTGGCCCATTCTGCTGTAAAGCCACTAATCTGAGCAAGCCTTTGGGTGCCCTCTCATTCATATCAATCAACATCTGCAGCCTCCTTCCTAAAATGGATGCCCTACAGACCTTCACCAGCCAACACTGCCCTGACATCCTGACAGTTGTCAAAATCTAGCCCATGCCATCAGTACCAGACCATGCAATCAGGCTTCCTGGCTACAACGTCTTTAGGCTGGATCACCTCTCCAAAAGAGGTGGGGGCTGAGCTGTCTACCTAAAAAACTCCATACAGGGGCACCACGTCATTACCTCATTCCAACCCACAACTGCTCAGATACTGCCAGTAAGAATCTTCCTGGGAGCCCCAAAAAAACCCCTCACTGTTGCCACCATCTACATCCCTCCCAAAGAACAGGGAACTGGTCTAACAGCTGTTCTTGACTTTGTAAAGTCACTCCCACCGGATAGCGAATCCATCCTCCTAGGCGACTTCAACATCAACTGGCCTGTGGCCGATGCTGGTGCACACAGGAATACCGTTGCTGCAACGAACCTCACACAAATGGTTGACTCACCAACCAGGAAAAATTACAGGACCAGCACCAGCACACTCTTGGACTGGATCCTTACCAGTCACCCATCGTGGATATCTAACACTAATGTCTTCCCTGACTCTCTCAGTGACTACTCCCCTGTTAGCTGCACCTGGTCAAATAAATTTATCAAACAACCGCCAAAAATTATCACCCGCAGGGTTCTACCCAGTGGTCACCTTCCTCGACTCAAATCCTACCTCCTCCATCAAGACTGGTCCCCTATCTTCAATGCAACCAACATAAACACTGCCCTTGACCACTTCATAAACATTTTCACTGTGGCCTGTGACACGTATGCTCCTTTTAAGAAACGCAAAGTCAAATCACTCAGTAACCCTTAGCTCACAGATGACCTCCTCAGGATGCTAAAAACAAGAGACCACCTATGGGAGCTGGCCAGAAACTCTGGAAGGCAAAACGACATCCAAAACTACAAACGTGCCTACAAGACTGCACCCAAAACCATCCAGCAAATGAAGTCCGCCTACTATAAGCATGCCCCACAAACTCCTGGGGCAGCGTTCGGGAGTTCTGGAAGAACATAAAGTAACTCACCGGAATCCATCCAAAACCCCCATCAATACTCAACATCAATGGAACACAACCTCAACCCAAAAACCATTACTGATGGCCTTTAACAAAGCCTTTACTGACCTCAGCACTGTTCTACCCCAGGACTACTTCAAAGATGGTGAAGCCCTCGTCCGCAATGAACATCATCTCTACCTGCTCCTCCCGCTTCTACTTCAAAGCAGTCAAGGCTTACCAAGCTCGCAAATATGTTACCAAAGCCCTTGGTAAATCAAGATTCAGTAATGACCCCTCGATCTCAAAATCTTGTCTCTCACACTTGATGAAATGCTTAGTCCTCTGACCAGAATTTCAACCTCTCCCTCAGCCTTAGCCAGTTCCCGGACAGATGGAAATCTGCCACTGTCACCCCAATCCATAAAAGTGGTGACAAAAATGCCCATAATAACTACAGACCTATCTCCCTACTTCCCCCACTCTCCAAGGCACTAGAATACATCGTCTTGGACCAGCTCACAAAATACCTGGATACGCACAACATCCTATGCAAGCAACAACATGGGTTCCACAAAGGTCACAGCACCTCCACAGCCCTACTTGAATTCACCGGCACAATCCACAATGCACTTGACTCCGATGAACTACTAGGCTCAATCTACATTGACTTAACTAAAGCCTTCGACACTGTCAATCACCGCCTCCTGCTTATCCAGCTTCAGAACACTGGGCTGTCAACTGACTCCATTGGCTGGTTTAAGAGCTACCTTGAAGAATGATCCCAAACAGTGAGAATCACTGATACACTTTCGGACCCTAGACCGGTCCACTCGGGAGTTCCCTAGGGCTGCATTCTGGGACCCCTCCTCTTCAGCCTATTCTTAAACTCACTACCGGACAGCTGCCCAGAACAAATAATTCTCTACGCTGACGATGCTGTGATCCTCACCTCAGACCCTGATCCATTCCAATTACGAAATAAACTTCAGCGGGCCTTCTCCTCCATTAAATCCTGGTTCCTAAATCATAAACTGCTTCTCAATCAGAAAAAACCCAATTCTATGGTGTTCTTCAGCCCCCACAACAAAAACAAACAACTCCACCTCTCCATTGCAACTGAACAAGGAGCCATCCTAGAGCAAACACAATCGTTCAAGTACCTCGGCAGCACCCTTGATCCCCACCTCTCATACGCTGTCCATATCAGCAATGTTGCAAAGTCTTCCAATGCAAGGTTAGGCATATTATTCTGGCACAGGAAACACCTAACCCCAGAACTGGCCTCAGTGGCCGTCCAAAGCTCCATCTTCAGCATCATAGATTATGGTCTTATCATATGTGGGTCTGCACTACCACTGCTCTCAAATGTATCCACGACCTCCCTGAATAAGGCCTGTCATTTCATCACTGGCTCACTTACATGCGTACCACACATGTGACCTTTATTCCCAATCTGGATGGCTTCAACTGGACAAATGCATAAAATACCAAACCTGCATCACGGCCAAAAAAAATTATAATGGGGCTTGCCCCACCTGGTGTCTGTGCCCTCCTTAAGCCTAGACATAGGAACATCACTACAAGGAGATCCAATTCCCATCTACTACATATCCCATGATGTCGCACGACCCAAGGACAAAGATCATTCGACTATCAGGCATCCAACTGGCTCAACTCTCTTGGCAGTGACATAGCGACCGCTCCAACACTCTGCTTCTTCAAGTCCAAGCTGCGCCTCTCACTGCTTGTATACTGCAATTGCCCATCTCAACATTTCCACCATTCCAGCTGCACATGCCCCAGTACTTACAATCAGTCTTTGCACCCCTAGCACCTTACCTGTCATATTCCCTCGACAAGGCCCCCTGGCTGCACTGTCTCCCACCCTCACCCACCTCCCCCCCGTATCTCCACTCCTGCCCCCACCCCAACCACCTCCCGTGCTCCCTCTTACCCCTGCACCTCCTAGCCCCCTCAATCTCCACCCCTCACTTCCCCACCACCAACCCCTCCTTCCCTTGTCTTGCTCATAGCTCAAGTCTTTGTACTAGTTAATACATGTCTGTAAGTCAATGACTATATGTTTGTAACTAAAATGATGACTGTTGCACATGCTGACGTGGAACCTTTGTAAAAGAGCCTCGCTCAAAGGTATTGTAATCCTAGATTGAAATAAATAAGTAAATAAATAAATAAATAGTTAGAACTACACTCTCCATCTCTCTCCCCCTTTTTTCTTTCTTGCTCCCCACATATTTTTGGATTATTTTTCTACTTACAGAAAAGAACTCAATGTATCCAGACTAAGCAAGAATAACTTAGGAATGCTGAATGTTCTTAAAAGAAAACAGATATGGATAAGATAGTTCTGTGTTCATGGAATGTTAAGGGTGTAAATAATGTGATTAAGAAGGCAAGAATGTTACAGGAACTACAAAGCGTAAAATGTGAAATAGCATGTATCCAAGAGACACGGCTGACTGCAACTGAACATGCTAAAATTAGGAGGTCGTGGGTGGGAAGTGTTTATGCAGACTTTAACCCAACGTCCAAAAAAACTGGAGTGGCTATTTTGATACGAAAAGGGCTACCATTCCAGGTAATGAACACTTACTTTGAAGGGTCAGGGAGAATTACCCTAGTTTCAGGACAACTTAGGGGTCATCCCATACAAATTATGTCAGTATATGCCCCAACACCCTCTACGGGGAAATTTTTCAGGAAGGTATTCAATATAACAAATTTGTTGCCAAATGGACAAATGCTATGCATAGGTGATTGGAACTGTGTGGAAGATGCCCAGCTAGACTACTCACCTGCCCATATAGGAGGACAGGGAGCAGGTTCTAAATTATTAAACACACTCCAGGCTGAGTCGGGTTTGGTAGACCCATGGAGACTTGCATCACCTACCGGAAGGGATTTTACCTTCTTTTCTCCATCTACCCAATCCTACTCTCGCCTTGATAGACTTTACACTCAAAAGAATTAGGCATATACAATCAAAAATATTGACATCCAGCCTGGGGCCCTATTAGACCATTCCCTTTTGACTTGTCAGTTGCAGTGGGGCCCAAAGATAAAGGCAGGGGGATGAAGGTTTAATGTCAGTCTGCTGAATGATAAGGAGTTTGTGTCATCTACCAAAAAGGTGAATACTCAATACCTCTTGGAGAATGACACAAAAGAACCCCCCGAAATACATAGGGGACTGTCTAAAGGCAGTAATTAGGGGACATGTAATAGCTTTTGCCTCCTATAAGGCTAAGCAGTACAGAGCAGCACAGGATAAGGCAGAAGACACGTTGAGACAATTAGAGACAGAACATAAGAATATGGGAAACCCTTTTCTGCTCCCCAGACTTAGAGAAGCAAGAGCAGAGGTTAATAAACTCTCGCTCCATAGAACTGAAAATACTCTGAGGTTTATGCAGCAGAGATATACGAATGTGGGATAGGGCAGGTCGCCTATTAGCAATGGATCTTAAGAAAAGGAAGCAGATAGGTACATTTCAAAATTAAGAAAAAGGGCCTACTCTTGAGGTATGTCAGTATTCCTGAGGACATAGCCCAAGAATTTGGTCAGTATTATTCCCACCTCTATGAGGAAGAGAGATGGCCAGAACAAGAACAAAAAATTGAGCAGTTTTTTGAGAAGGCAGCCCTTCCATCCCTAACTGCCATACAACAACAATATATGGAAACACCCTTCTCTAATGCAGAGGTATTGAAGGCGCTAAACACATTTAAGTGGAAAAGCCCCAGGTCCAGATGGCCTACCAGATGGGTTTTATGCTACATTTGCCAAAGAGCTAGTCCCTATGATTACTAGGGTTTGCAATGTGGCACATGAGTATGGACTCACCCATGACTCCTGGGCGGGCACATTGATAACAGTCATACTGAAACCAGACAAGGACCCATTCCAATGTTCTAGTTATAGACCTACAGTATATCCCTGCATAATCAAGATGTCAAGATTTTCACTAAACTTATCAGCTTGCGGTTACAATCTTTGATAACAGAGTTAATCCATCAAGATCAAACTAGATTTATTCCAGGCCACCACATACTGGATAATATACGTCTCCTATTAAATACAATATCTGAGGCTCAGTCCGTTCCCAAAAATACCCTGTATGCTGTGATGTCAGTAGACGCTGAGAAGACATTTGAACGAGTAGACTGGTACTATTTAGGAAAAACTCTAATATGTTTTGGTTTTGGGCAACGGTTTCGATCCTGGATCACCAACCTGTATAGGAACCCATGAGCACAGGTATGAATAAATGGGATATTATCCTCCCCTTTCCAGATACAGAGGAGCACTAGGCAGGGGTGTCCCCTGTCCCCATTATTATTTGCTCTAAGTATTGAACCATTAGCAGCTTATATCAGACAGTCTCCAGACTTTAAAGGAATTAGGAGGCGGGAGAGGAATTACATATCTCACTATACACATATGACACTCTACTGTACTTAAAAGACCCAGTACAAGAAATCCCAAACATCCTGAAAATACTTCAAACCTTTGGTGACATTTCGGGATACAAGATAAATAATTCTAAAACAGAATTGTTACCTGTGGGTGGGTGCAATTGCCCCTTACAGCAAATTATAAGTGGTCTGAGGTGGGCAATGCAGGGATTTAGATACTTGGGGCATGGATCACCAGGGACCTCTCCCAATTATACCATACAAATTATTTAAAACTATTGCAAATAACTCAAAAAGATTGTAAGCGATGGAAAGAATTACCCCAACACTGATAGGCAGAATCGAGACTATGCGTATGAATCTCTTACCAAGATTTTTATTTGTGTTTATGGTTCTTCCCATAAAACCACCTGCAAATTTTTGGAAACAGCTGAGATCTATGCTAACAAAATTTGTTTGGGGAGGGAAAAAACCTAGAATATGTTGGCCCATTATAGTAGCCCCCAAAAGGCTGGGGGGCTTGGTCTTGCTCTACTTCAAAATATATTTCCAGGCAGTACAACTGCAATACCTTATCCCGCACCTTAATGACGTCTAGATCCCTCTGTGGGTGGATCTGGAGTGGAGGGAGGGAGGCATGGCTCATACAGGTGACATGGTATATATGGACACAAAAAATGTACATCTCTTCTCACCTAATCATATGTGGGCATCAAACCTCAAACAAGCATGGATGGAGACATGTAAAGCGTATAATATACCTACCCACCAAATGACTGGCACTCCTCTCAGGGCTTGTTTAGACTTTCCACCCTTTAATTTGGGGGGGGCTGAAGAGCTGGGAGAGGAGTGGCCTTTCAACCATAGGCCAGTTATTTCAAGGAGGGATAATGAAATCCTATTGACAGCTTTCACAAGTATTGAAATTATCAGGGAAATAATTTTTTCGATACCTACAATTTAGACATTATCTTATAAAAAAAAGCACCTCAGCTGAACCCTCAACAAAGGGATAACCTACTCACCACACTATTAACTTCATTGGCAGGATCCCAAAGAACCAGGGGGAAGCTGTCCCAAGTTGTCAAACTGTTAGTAGATGTGCAACCTGACCTAAGTCTTACCATAAGAAATAAGTGGTCTTTGGAAGCAGGACTGGATCTAACTGAAGATAGTTGGACCAAGATCTGGCGAGGGCCGAGGTCTTCTCCACCACTGCCTCCCCATCTTGGAGGGACTTTAGGTGGAGGGTGGTTGCCCAACACTTTCATTCACCAGCTATTACTAAACACTATGGGATGTACCCCACAGACAGTTGCTGGAGAAGGTGTTCGGGGATGGGCGACCACACTCACATTTTCTGGACATGCCCCCTACTGAAACCTTTTTGGATAACAATAACTAAAGAGTGTGGCAACATCTTAGAGATGGACATGCCTATGAACCTCCCACTTTTATACTAGGATTGCCGCCTCCAGGATTGAAAACCAAAGCCCAAACTTATCTATTTAATATTTTGGTGGCAGCAGCCCTGAAGGCCTTAACTCAAAAATGGCTCACCACCCAGATCCCAACCCTGGAATCTTGGTTATCTAACTGCTCTCGAATAATGGAAATGGAAAGGCTAACTGTGAAGCTCAGATTGCAAAAAGGAAAATATATAAGTCGCTGGCTTCTATTTTTCCATTATATCACATATGCTTCTCAGAAAACTGTTATAGATATTTTGGCACGGCAAGATTAACTGTACTGCATAAGTAAACAAGATGTATGTCTGGGTGAGTTCCTAGTTTGGAAGCCAAACTACTTTGGGTACAAACATTGTTAGATAGTACTTGGGGGAGGGTTGGATTGGATGGGAGGGGGCTAGGATCTATGATCATAGAATATTAAATGCTTATTAATATTCAAGTACTGTAACTAGAGAATGAAATGTACCTGATTGGGAATCTTTCCTTTACTCTCTATTCCTTTAGGATTCCCCCCTTCCCTTCTTACTATATTCTCCCACAACTTTCCTGTTTATAGATTTTATGTATAAAGTTGTTTAAGTTATGTGTTTGTTTGTTGTGTCATGTTGTTGTAAATTGAATCACTGAAAATCAATAAAATATAATAAAAAAAAAGAAAGTGGAAAAAAGTGTGGAAAAGCTACTCAGAGCCATTTTATTCAAGGTGCCTCGAGCACATGTTTTTTTCTTTATGCAAAATCCTCACACATACCCACAAATGTAAAAATAATAAAGTTAAAAGCCATACTGAAACAAGGGGAGTCCTGGGGATAGGCAAACATTTTAAACAAAAGAGAAAAAAGAATACAAACAAAATTGCAGTAGTTTAAAAGGAAATGGCTCCACAGTCAATCAATCAATCAGTCAATCAATCAACTGATCAAAATCTTTCTCTAACCAGGCGAAACATCATTAAGCAAGCTCATTTTTGAGATGGACCTGGACACAGAATTGCATACAGTGACAGGAACAATACTATATACAGAATACAGTGCTGGATGTAAATTAGTGCTGCCAAGTCGTTTTTGAAACAATCCACCTCAAACTTGGTAAATGGATGAAGTGAACTGATGACTATCAAGGACAAATAGTTTTATTAATACAGATACTAAAATGGAGATGTTTTAACCTTAGAAAGGGAAGTGGCTCCTGGTTGCAAGTTAATCTAGCTGGTTACTCAGGAGGTGGAGCACCGGCAAAGGAACTTAGGGTGCAAAAAGGTGTGTGTGTGAGGGTTGGGGGGAGAGACAGTAAGAAAAACAGAGTGACAGAGTAGAGGGGACAGCAATAGGCAAATAAAGTGAAGTGCTCTCTCATTGGAGTGCTGCTTCATTCATTTCAGCTACAAAGTTTCCACCCATACACGGTGAACCACTGTCATACTTAGCTAGCATAATCATTGGTCTGTCAAGGATGAGCCCAGCAAAGCATGATTTGCTTTGAGTTAGTCAGAGACACACCTCTGAAATGTCATTCTCTGTAGCAAAATGTTTCTTGCACAAGAACAAGCAATGTGGGGGGGTCACGTGATGCAGGGCACCTAGAGGCAGCGCTGATCCGAAGCTCCCGCCTACCGACCTCTTTTAAAAGCTTATTTTGCCCAATTTAAAGTACAGAATGAGCTCCAGACCTTAGTTATATTTTGTACTGGCACTTGGCGCAATAGCGATTGCCACTGTGGACATTTTTGGGCGACAGATTTGGTCTTAAAGCCGAGATGGAGGCAGAGATGAAACAGGCCGGCATTAAACACACTCCTCCGGCTACCCCAGAGAAAACAGCCAAAAAATCTAAACATCAGAGCTCCGGGGGTATCTCCAAATCAAGTTCTTCCAGCTCCTCGACGATTCCTCTAACGGAGGAACGTTTTCTTCAAGAATTGCTGCCTTTTAAGGAAACACTCGAACTTATATCGGCAGAATTGAAATCGCTTCGAGGTGACCTAAGCTCCCTGTCGCAAAGAATGGGAGACTCTGAAGCGAGAACCATCTCTCTGGAGAGGTGGAAGGAGAGAATGGATCCTGAAATTGTTCAGCTCCGGCTACAGCATAAGAAGCTGCAACTGAAAACCGAAGATTTGGAGGGGAGAAGTAGAAGGAATAATGTCCTGATACTAGGCCTACCTGAAACGGAGGAAGGCCCTGATACCATTGGTTTCCTCCAGAAATTTCTTGCCAAGATCATGGACCCATCCCCATTAAACCCACAGTACCACATAGAACGGGTCGATCACTCTCTCAAGCCGAAACCCCCACCTGGATCACCACCATGGCCAATAATAGTGAAATTTCTAAGCTACCTTGAGAGGCAGCATGTCATTTCCAAATCAAAGGAGTTCCAGGCCATCCTATGGGGTAATGCTAAGTTGAGGATAACTCAGGATCTCCCCTTTGAAACTCGTCAAAAATGATCAGCATTTCATCCCACGGTCAGCAAGTTAATAGCTGCAGGAATTCGCTTCAAGATGGTCTACCCGGCTAAACTGCAAGTGGCTATTGAGGGAGTTTGGCATTCCTACGAATCCCCGGAGCAGGCAAACACGGATCTCACAATCAAGCTACCTAATTTATTTAAGACTGGCTGAACTGTTATCTCAAATACCTAAAGCTTTCAGTCCTTAATCTTGTGGGAGTGAATTGCATACCTGTTTTGGATCCTCTCTCTTTTTCCTTTCCCCTCTCTTCCTTCCTTCTCTCTTTTGCCTCTCTCAGGCTGGTTTTTGGAGGATTGCTGGGGTGTCTTGAGGCTTAGTAGGCCTAATTCAGTGGTGAGATCACCAGTGTGTTCCCATGGGGGGGGTAGGAACCTTTGTTTAGCGAGCGTTTCCCAGCGCCGCTAATGGGAACGTTTTTTTTCTTTTTTTTTTGTCCCATCAATTTTCAGGTCCCCCAATCACTTCCCCACCCTTTGGGGTGATATCATTCCCGTAGATTTTAACAAGTTATGCGATAAAGGGTTTTTTTGGAGACCTCTATCCCCCTGAGGTCTGTTTCACAAATTATGTGGTCTTATCTAATCTCATCTGGAGCAGCACTCTCGATCTTGAGTAGGTTGGCCAACCTACGTCCAGATGGATTCATTTTCACTTTCCTTGGAATTGGCTCTGTACTTTCTCTAATAATTCTCCTGATTTTGGCGGACCTATCTAGGGCATACATTTGTGGTTTTCTTTGAGGGGTTGGTGGGTGGGAGGCTTTGGGACAGAGCAAGCTTGGGGAGAACTGCATATCGCGCCAGAGAAGGGGGAGAAGGGCGGTCTCCCGAGGAAGCTTAAAGAGCAAGGTAGTTTCTGAACACTTCTGGTATGCCTCCTTGAGGTAGTTTCTGGCACCAATGCTCAGACCTGGTATTTACATGGAGCTATAGCTTCCCTAGGGAAGGCCGTCTATTGGGTTGGGTCCTCTATACTGGATACTCACATACCCAAAATTACCTTCAAAGGGGGACCTATTGTACATAGTTTGAGGGGTTTTGGGGGGAAGGGGACTTCACAAATCTGATACCTTTCCCGACTATAGCAACAATGGAGATTAAAAGGGAGCAGTTATATCTCCACATACTCTTAGCTTTACAAACATATAAAGGAAACTATTGGGAAGGGTTCGCTTGTTTCAATACTATATATGTTCAAAGGGGAGGAGGGGAGGGGAAGGGACTGGAGTGTGCCTTTTGGGGTTCTTCTTCCATTCACTGACACATGATTATTGTCTCCTTCAAAAGATGATAATGACTTCAGTAACAATTAAAATTCCCACATGGAATGTTAGAGGAGTCAGAGACATGACTAAAGATATCAAGACCTCAAAATTGCACTCTTTGAATATAGACATCCTTTTGATGCAGGATACCCACCTTCTAGCTACTGAAACAAATGGGTTACGCAGACAGTGGTTCTCCCAAATTTTTACTGCATGTGGGTCGTCTGCGAGCAGGGGGGTGGCAATTCTGGTCAAGAAGCACATTTTGTCCGTAGCAGAAGAAACACTATCGGACCCGGAAGGCAGATTTATTTTAGTTAAAGGCACACTGAACAACAACATAGTGGTATTGGGTGCAGTTTATGGCCCTGTGGGAGGTAGTGCTGAGTTTCTTATGTGTTTGGCAGACAAGCTGAGCAGATTTCTGCCCTCCAGGTTAATAATTGGGGGAGATTGGAATATCCCCCCAATACAAGATTTAGATAGAACATACAGGCCAATAAAGCCCCTATCCCCCCTGCAGCAAGCCCTAAGGGACTTTATGGGATTATTGGGTCTGTGCGATTCATGGCGCCTATTTAACCCCTCTGGTCAGTTTTTCTCATTCCATTCCCAGGTTCACCAGTTGTGGTCTAGGCTGGACTACATTCTAACTGGCACTTCACTCTTAGCTGGCCTTCACCAGACTGGTATTGAACCGATTGTCATATCGGACCACTCGATGGCATGGCTAGTGATCTCTCCTGACCCATGCATTCAAAGGGACACTACCTGGAAACTGAATACACAACTCCTAAAAAAGGAGCATATAATCTCTCACATAAGGGATACAATCTCCTCTTTTATGGATACTAATAAGAGATCCATTAAAAGGGTTGATCAAATATGGTGTTCCTTTAAATGCTACATTAGGGGGGAATTCATTAGGCTAGCTTCCAAATGGAAAAAGCAAAGGGAGGCAAGAATTATTTCTTTTTCAAATCAAATCAAGGAGGTCGAAAATACCTTATCCACATCTTCCCCTTCAGGTGTCTTGGAAACCCTGCTGAAACTTAGAAATGAATATGCAGATTTATTAAAAGAAAAGGCTGAATATGCTATCCTAAAAACTAAAGCCCACTATTTTGATCAAGACGAGAAGCCGGGAAGAATGCTTGCCCTCCAGCTATGGGAACTAGAGAGCTCAAGGCTCTTCCCCACTATACTAGCCTCAGACGGCTCTATTAAGACTTCCCCATGTGATATCTCTCAGATTTTTGAAAATTTTCGATAAAGATTTATACAGTAAAAATCCTTCGCAGATCACATACTCATGTACAGAACAATATTTGGATAGCCTTGACCTCCCATCTCTTCAAGCACATCATAGTCCGAGTCTGTTTTCCCCAATCACCTTGGGGGAGATAGAGGAGGCGATCAGAGGGCTCACATTAGATACATCGCCAGGACCAGACGGCTTCCCCTCCAACTTCTACAAAACCTTTTCTAACGAATTAGCCCCCCCCTCCTCTTAAATTTATTTGAATATATGTTCACTTCGGATACTCTAGATCCTACCTTGTTGGAAGCCACGATAGTTTTCATCCTGAAGCCTGACAAACCACATAATGATCCTGCCAGCTATCTCCCAATGTTGCTTTTAAACTATGATATCAAAATTTTAACAAAAATCTTGTCTCTCAGAATCAAACGGGTTTGGTCTCATCTGTTGAAACCTGAAAAGGCAGGATTTGTGCAGGGTCGATCTTCAGCTTATCATTTGTGAACCCTTTCACATATCTTTCAGGTTGCCCAGGACTCCCAGATCCCCATGGCTTTAATCTCATTAGATGCAGAAAAAGCCTTTGACAGAGTAAACTGGGAGTTCCTCTGGACAACTGTTAAGAAAATGGGCTTCCCAACAGTTTTCATTCGATGGATACAGATGGTTTATCAAGCTCCCACTGCCAAAATTTATTGTAATGGCATATTCTCTTCATGTTTCTCTTTATTTACTGGCACCAGGCAAGGCTGCCCCTTATCTCCCTTTACTATTTAACTTATATCTGGAACCCCTTTTACTTAGTATTAAGTGCACCCCTCAGGTCATGGGCTGTTCAGTATATCAACAGTCTCTAACCTTTCAGTGTATGCAGATGATATTCTCCTTCATTTGGCCTACCCCGACGTATCATTATCACATGCTTTACAAATCATCAGACAGTTTGGACTCGTAGCCAATTATAAATTAAACTTATCGAAAACTGTGATTTTTCCTCTAAATGCCCTTACCCACCAGGCTAGCTTTGCTCACCTAGGTATGAAATGGTCCCCTCACTCTATTAAATATTTGGGTATTCATCTCACTAATGACCCAGATACTTTCAGGAAGCTTAATCTGGATGACTTAATTATGAACATCCAGCAGGACCTTCAAAGATGGGTAAACCTTTCCCTTTCAATATGGGGTCGTATCAGTATTGTTAAAATGAATGTCCTCTCCCGTCTTTTTTATCCCCTTAATTTATTAAATATCTGGCTTCCATTGTCCTATTTTCGTCATTTCCACTCCACCCTCTCCAAATTTATCTGGCAGGGTAAACATCCCAGGTGCTCTTTCATAAAACTCAGCCTTCCTCAGGAATTAGGTGAGCTTTGTCTTCCTAATTTCAATTTCTACTACTGGGGAAAGCCACCTGTCAAAAATGGGAAGATGGTTCTCAGACACAGGCGACGGGCACCTACCAATCTGGCTACAATTAGAGAGGGAGCTTCTTGGTCTGCATGGCCTCAATTCCTCAGGAATATTTTTCTCTCCTAGTTCTGCGTTGCCAAATTCCATACAAAATTCAGTGGTGGGAGTTGCCATTAGGGTTTTAGCCCAATGCTGGAACTTTTTTAACGTTCCATACAAAAAGGACAAGACTCAACCCCTTCTTCGGAATCCAAATATTAAAATAGGGGGGATCACTGCTTTTTCTGGATTGGCTTCCTCAGCTACAGGATGTTTCAGTAGAGGACCTGTATGGTCAGACCGTTCTCCTGTCATCCCCTGATATAATAGCTGAATTCAATATCCCTCAGAGATATATTTTCAAAGTGTTTCAGCTGAGACACCTTATGGTGTCCAATTTTGGAATTGCATTATCACAATCCCAGGTTAGGCCCTTTTTGGAACAGATACAGATATACGCCAGTAAATCCCATGGAATATCGGTGATTTACTCTCTTCTTTTGGGAATCAAATTCCCAAATGCCCACCCGGGTTCTAAAGTTTGGACTTCCCTTCTGACTGATGTTAGCCCTATGTGAAGTCAGGTTTGGAAGGACCTGCATAGATATCTTACCCAAGACAGACATAGACTTATTCAGTATCACATTTTAAATAATATGTATTACACTTCTGTCAAACTAGCCAAACTGGGTAGGCTTCCTGTGGCAACTTGTACCAGATGTGGTACATCTGAAGGGAATCTGATTCATATTTTCTGGCATTGTAGCAAAGAGGCAGCACTCTGGAATGCAATTCAATCCAGCCTAGATCATCTATTGGGATTAGGGAACTTGTTTATTATAGAGATATGTATCCTTCGGATGTTTTCGACCATTAATATTAAGGAGCGTAGATTTCACATGGCCTTAATTTCTATTGTGGTGAAAAGATTGGTTCTTAAGCACTGGGTGGACCAATTAGTCATAACACATGAGGAATGGTTGAAGAAAATGTCACTTTGTTTCAATACCGAGCGTTGATAGCCAGCCTCCGGAATTGTATGGATGCATTTAATCGTAAATGGGGTAAATTATACACCTTATATTTGAATTGAGATATTGAAAGTACATGTCTCTGCCTATTTTAGTTGGTCAATTTTATTCATCTTTGGCAAATGTTGACTATTGGTTTCTAATTCTTGAGTATCTTTGTGTTGTTATGTATATTAGGCACACTCAGGGAGGGGTGGGGTGGGGTGAGACAAGGGGAGGGAAGGAGGGTTTGGTAGGTGTATTGGTATTGTTTTAGTTTTATTTGATCCAGAGACGAACTGATGTTTGCTACTTCTTGTCTATTTTAGCTAGTATTCTTGTACGACCAACCTTGTAGCCTCCTTTCTAGTTATATGTAAGACGAAAACAATAACATGTTTAATTTCAAAAAAAAGAACACGCAATGTAAAAAACAGAAGAGACCCATATGGTTCACTTACCAAGTCAGGGCAGCAATCAGAGCCAAAACAGATACTTACCACAAAAAGAATCAGAAAAGCAGTGATTGGGACAACTCATTCAGAAAAGTAAGATGCCAAAAAAGAGGTAAAATGAGAGAAGGCAGCAACCAAACTTCGGATCACCCCTTGAGTCAAATCTGGTAACAATTTTTCCAGTAAATTCAGGAGAAAAAAGCAGGGAGGGATAGTTAATCTCATAGAAGGATGATAAACAGAAAGCCACTGTCTTTAACAACTTATTTTGTTCAGTGTTTACCAAAGAGCACAGAGGACCGTTGCCAGAGTGTGGCATAAAAGCATGTGCTAGAGGGCACCCATGAATGGAGACCTCAAAGTTCACCACTGAAAGAGTTAAAAAATGTCAGGGCCTGATGGGGTGCATCCAAAGATACTGAAGGAACTAGCTGAAGAACTAGCAGATCCATTGGTACAGTTGTTCAACCGCTTGTTTTAGACAGGAGTGGTACTTAGGGACTGGAGAAGAGCAGAAGTGGTCCCTCTCCACAAGGGAGGTAGTAGGGAGGAGTCTGGAAAGTGACAGCCTCACATCTATTGTGCAAAGATTAATGATAACCCTGATTAAACAGGATATGGTGGATTACCTGGATGGGCACAACCTAAAGGAACCCAGACAACATGGATTCATGGCAGGAAGGCCATGCAAGGTGAACCTTGTTGCATTTTTTGGCTGGGTAAAGAAGTAATTAGAAAGGGGTCACTCAGTGGATCTACTATACTTCGATTTCAGCATGGCCTTTGACTCAGTGCCATACAATCAACTGTTGAAAAAGTAGGAGATCTAGGCATTGTGGATAGCTTAGTCATATGGGTTGGAAATTGGTTACGGGATAGAAGCCAGAGAGTAATCTCCAATGGGATTGGGTCTGGTGAGGGTAGGGTCACTAGTGGTATGCCCGAGGGCTTGGTTGTGGGGCCAGTCCTGTTCAATATGTTTATCTGTGACATTGGCACTGGTATTCACAGTAGGATCGAACTTTTTGCAAATGACACCAAACTAGGGGGTAGGGCTTACAGTGTGGAGGTGGTTAGGGAACTTCAGAATGACTTACAAAAAACTGGAACAATGGTCTAAAGTCTGGCAACTGAAGTTCAATGCAAAGAATCGTAAAGTGATGCATCGAGGAAAAGGGAATCCTAGGACGGAGTAGTGGCTCACCTGAGTCAAACTCAGCACATCCCAGGAGGAAAGGGACCTGGGGGGTCCATTTATTTATTTATTTATTTATTTATGTCTTTGTTTACCGGGTAAGTGCACTGATCCAGAGGACCGTTTTCAGTCATGACCCGGGCCACAGAGTGGCAAACAACACAGAGAACACAGCAGCACATACAGGTTAATACAATAAATACTATAATTCACACCTCAGGCATGAGGTGGTGTGAAAAATAATAAAGTAAAAAATACAATGGCAGCAAAGTTAGGCAATGGCCACAAGCACATAGTGTGAAAAGGAATCATACGTAACAATTGAGATAAACATGAAATACAGGAGCCACATTACATGGTGCAGAAGAACATGTGTAGCATCATAAATATGACATGAATCCAATTTAGTATAGGGTCATCAATAAAGCTGTGCAGATTCATATAGTCACATACTCACATTAGTTTCAGGGATTAGAAGGTTCAAGGGAAGGAGGGTTTTAGACAAAGACAGAGATGAGAGAGCAGATAATTGGAGGGCAGGGGAAGTGGATGGAGATGTGGGCATTAGGGTGCCCTAGTGTTAATTATTGGGAGCAGTGATTGTCAGCAGCAGCTAGGAGTCAAGTTTTCATAGCCTGTTTGAAGGCCAGGTGTGTGGGAGAAGAGCGGACGGACTGTGGGAGCTTGTTCTATAGGAAGGGTGCAGAGACGGAGAAAGCTCTACTTCCCATTGCCATGGAGATGCGAGGTGCCTCCAGCAGGGGGACTGAGGATGCCCTAAGTGTCCTAGAAGCCACTCTGTCTGCCAAGAGGAAAAAGTAAGGGGAAAGGTGATGGTATCTAAGTGCATTGTCCACTAGGCAGCCCATAGCATAGTCAAAGTTACCTTGCACAGGGAGCCAGACCAGGGACTGGAAAAGTGTGCAGTGGTGGGTCCCAGTGGGAAGCTTGAAGGACAAAATGATAGACAGAGTTGTAGGTAGTGTTTAGTCTTGATTTCAAGGTGGGGGATATGAGTGAGTAGACGGGGGAGCAGTAGTCAAGTAGAGGCAGTAGGTTACCCTGGGTAATAGTAAGGCATACTTCAGCTGATAGAAAGTATTTGAGTCTATTAGCAGCACAAGTTTCTGGTGAATTCTCTGCACAATGTTGTTCACATGCTCAGTAAAAGAGAGGGAGGGGTCAAAAGTGACACCTAAGTATTTAAATGATAGGATGTTTTCAAGAAGGGGGCCTGCTGGGATGTGTACTAGGAGGGAGGAGCTGGATTTGGTGGCTTTGACGAGGAAAGGTTTGGAACCAAAAAGCATAGACTGTGTCTTCTTTTCATTGACTAGAAGCCTGTTGAAGAGGAACCATATATGAGCAGAGCCATAGCTGTGCATGAAGATGGAGGAGATGGGCTCAATGGATTTATTGCTATGGTAGGGAACCAGATCATCTCCATAAAGAGGTGCTTGACAGCTGAGGCTATACCTTGGGAGTGCATTAATGAATATGGAGAAGGGCAGGGCTCCAAGTATGGAACCTTGAGGGACTTCAGTGTGTATGGGAAGGGCAGCAGAGGAGGCATTGTTGATGATGACAGACTGAAACTGATTGGATAGAAAGCTGCGGAACCAAGCTGCAGTTCCACTGGAGCAGCCAAAGAGAGACAGAGTTGAGTGGAGGAGGCAGTGATCAACAAGGTCAAAAGCCTTTGATAGATCTATGAAGACAGCACCTGTGGCTTTGCCTTGGTCCATGTTTCTCAGCACATGATTAGAGAAAAGGGCCAAGCAGAGGAGGTACTGTGGTGCTTGTGGAAACCATGCTGGAGAGGACATAGGAGGTTATATTTTTCAAGATGCTGAGAACTGGATGTGTACAACTTTTTCAAGCAGTTTGCTCAGGTGAGGGAGTAGGGAGAGGGGCCTATAATTTTCAGGGGTTAGAGGGTCACCGCTTTTGAAGATAAGTATAACATTTGCATGTTTCCAAGAGTCAGGAACCATAGATGATGTAAGGGTGAGGTTGAAGAGGAAGGTGAGGGGTTTGATAATTGTGGGGCAGATGAGTTTAATAAATGTGGGGCAAAGTCCATCACTGCCAGGGCTGCCTTTGGCAGGGAGAGACTTCAGGAGCTTAATTGTGTCTTTATGCCTACTAACTTAGAAATGGAAAGGTGGGGGCAAGGTAGTAGCTGAGGAGGGGTGGGAGGTGAGTGGTTCAGGGCTGAGGATGCCTGTGGGAGCTTGCTCAGATAGGGGAATAAATCCATGAACTTCAGGTTGAAGATATTTGTAATCTCAGTAGGGTCTAAGATAGGACCAGAGGAGGATTTAAGCTGCGTTAATTGTCTACTGGACTTGGGGTTAAGGAGAGACCAAATAGAGGCCCAGAAATTCCGTGGATTGGCAAGATTGTGTTTCTGTTGATTAATGTAGAATTTGTGCTTGACTGATTTCACAGTCTGTTTGCAGGTGTTTCATAGCTGTCTATAAGCATTCCAGAAGTGGGGAAAGGGTGAAGCCTTGTAGGCTTTCCATTTGTTATCCCGAGCTTTCATAAGTGCCAGCAATTCTTTGGATAGCCAACGCATACAGCCCCCTCTTACCCTTGTGGTTATGATGGGAAAATGGATGTCCTGTGGGTGGGAGAGTTTGGATGTAAAGTAAGTGACTGCATCTGAGATGTTGCTGAGATGGTGGAAGGTCGACCAGTCTGTTGCCCTTACATCACTGAGGACAGGGCTAGGATCCAAGGAGTTAAAGTTCCTGAAGGACAGGAGTCTGTGGGGGAAGGGGCAGATGGATTTGGTGGATAGTATAGCATAGGTAGGGGTGTGGTTACTTATGGAGTCAGCATAGTGCCTGCTTGGAGGACCAAGTCAACCAGGTTTGTGGCACCCAGTCAATCGGGGGTGATCATGCGTGCAAGTGTTATATCTGGTGGGAAGGAGATAATTTGCTCCAGGTTGTGTTCTTTCAGTGCACTAGCGTAGTGCAGTATTTTGTCATCCAGCCAACTGAGGTTGAACTCCTCAAACACAATTGTGTCTTTTTGGGGTGTTGTACTCCCTATGCCATTTAGGAAATTCGATAGGCCTGGGATACCTCCATATATATGCAACACCCTTAAACAGTCTAGCACCTGCAACAAAGCTTACAGCAAGGCAATCAAAATGCGGGGATGCATAGGAAGAGGATCTGACAACAGGAGCAGGGAGGTGATCCTCCCCTGTATAGATCCCTAGTGAGGCCCCATCAAGAGTATTACATTCAATTCTGGAATCCAAATCTGAAAAAGGACACAATCAGTTGGAGACCTTGCAGAGAAGAGCAACCAAGATGATGCAGGGCCTCCATGGACTCTCGTACAAGGAATGCCTGATGGAACTAAACCTATTCTCACTAGAAGCAAGGGAGGGGATAAGATTGAGACTTACAAGTTCTTAACAGGCATAAAGAAGGTGCCAAGCACAGATACATTCCAGAGGATCTCCTGCTCTACCACCAGAGGGCATGAATGGAAGCTAAGGGGAAGGAGAGCTTTAAGGAAGATCTAAGGAAATATTTCTTCATGGAAAGTGTGGTGGAACCCTGGAACAGCCTACCAGGGCATCAGAGGGTCAGTCAGAAGGAGGAAGATTGAGTGTCAGGAGGACATCTCTCCTCTGGTGAGGGAAGGATTCACAGCCTGGCTATAGTCTGACCCCTGCCAGTGGTCTGGGACCAGTGTGCATGGGACAGAGACAGTTGCGCGGGGATAGACAGAAGCAACAGACTTTGGCAAGTTGGGTGCGAGAGCATGCTTGATGTTATTAGGACATCATTGCATGTCCACTCTACCTGTGAACCTGAAAAGTGGAAATGCCACCACCAGCCAGGGAGATGATGAAGTGCCTCCCCTCCCTGCAGCGAGAAGGATGAAGATTAGAGAGTTGTTGGTAGAGAACTGCCCTTGATACTGACCATCTTAGACTGATGGAACATTATCAATTCTATCATTCCACAATCTCTCGTAAGAAGGCAGAGTTCCTGTCCAGAGAGATTGCGGCTGCTCAGAACCGACCAGCTCAGCTTTTTCCAACTATTGACAGACTGTGCAACCCAGCCTGTCTCCAGGTTCAGAAAGCCTTTTCACAATTAGAGTGTGATGAGCTTGCTCGCTTCTTTGCAGATAAGGTGGCCGACATTAGGCAGCACTTCGACCTGCTCCCTCTATTGGAGATGCTTTTGATCAGCATCTGATTGCTCCCTTCTTTCTCTCTTGGAGTTCCTTTGACCGGCCTGAGTTCATTGATGTCATGAGGATTATCCAGAGTATGAGCCCTATGTGCTGTAGTTTAGATCCGGGCCCGACTTCCATGATAAAGGGTTGTCTTGAGACTATTGGCCCCGTTCTAGCATGGATAGTCTGGTGCTCCTTGGATATGGGTAAGTTTCCTAGCTCCCTGAAGGAGGTGGTGGTGACACCCCTCCTGAAGAAAGTTACATTGGACCCCGACTGCCATGCTAACTACAGGCCTATCTCTAATCTTCCCTTTGTTGGGAAGATTATTGAGAAAGTGGTGGCAGCACAATTGGAGAACCATTTAACCATTCATGACATCTATGAACCCCTCCAGTCTGGTTTTCAAAAGAGGCATAGTACCAAGACAGTGCTGGTTCGGGTGCTCAATGATCTCCTGATGGCTAGAGATCAGAAGAATCATTCCATTCTCATTCTTCTTGATCTCTCATCAGCTTTTGACACTGAGGACTATGGGGTACTTCTCGCGTGCCTGGAGTTTATCTGTGCTCTGTCAGGGACAGTCCTCTGTTGGTTTAGATCTTTCCTCACTGACAGGACTTGGAAAATGGTGTCTGGATTAAATTCTTCCTGTCCACTCTCACTGTCATGTGGGGTACCCCAGGGCTCGGTGTTGTCCCCCATGTTGTTCACAGTGTATATGCTGCCCCTCGGACACATTGTAAGAAGGTATGGGCCGAAGTTTCACTGCTATGCAGATGATACTCAGCTCTACCTGTCTTTTTCACCCGACCAGGATAGAGCTCTCTCGGTCATTAATAGCTGCCTTGCCGAAATCCAAGGCTGGATGAGTTCAAGCTAGCTAAAGTTGAACTCAGAGAAGATGGAGTTATTACTTGTGGACCCAGGTAGCAGGGTAGAGGGGATGGGAGCTGGTTTATCCTCAGGTTTATTTCTGGGAAGTACCCAGCTCCCTACCGCTGAACAGGTGTGGAACCTGGGGGTGATTTTTGACAACGAACTGACACTGCGTTTGCAGGTGTCGGCAGTGTCAAACTTTCCTTTTATCATCTTAGGAACATCGCTAGGATTAAGCACCTTGTTCCGCCAGCTGACCTTCTTATGTTGGCCCACGCTTTTGTGACCTCACGCCTGGATTATTGCAACTCCATTTATCTAGGGCTTCCTGTGGTTGATATCTGTCACTTGCAGCTGGTGCAGAATGTCTTGTACCTGTCATATCTCACTGGTATTACGTGATGTGCACTGGCTGCCAATTCAGTGCTGGATCACCTTTAAAGTTGGTCTTTTGACCTACAAAGCCTTACACAGACAGGGTCCAGACTACTTGAAAGAGCTTTTGGTTCCCTACCGCCCCGGGCGATCTCTCCGCTCGGCAGATATGGGGTTGCTAGAGATTCTGAGGGTTTCTTTAAAATCATCAGGTGCTCATACTTTTATGTTTGTTGCTAAAACCCTCTGGAATTCTCTACCCCATCTGCTTCATCAGTGTGTGACCATGGAGTTTAAAAAGGCCCTCAAGACCTATTTATGGTCAAAGATTAATTTTAATTAATTGATTGCGATGGAGCTCAGATTTAGTATAGTATAAATTATTTATGGCTTTGTGTTTATTATTTATTGTTCACTGTTTTAAATTACTGTAAGGTGCCTTGGTTTAAGAAAGGCACCATATAAATAAAGTTTCATTTAATTTCATTTCATATCCCCTCCAGACTCCTGTCTAATTACCCCTGTTACTCCCCTTGCTTTATCTCTGCTGAGACCAGCCGGGTGCTGTGGAGTGTGCGCTGTAGAGCAGAAGGCAACCCACTCCTTGTGGGAAAACTGGGAAAGCATGACTTCAGTGTGTCTTGAGTGCCAAGGTACCAGTAGGCAAAACAGGAGGACCTCGGGAGGATGGGAAGTGACTTTGCCAGGCACCGAAGATAGGCCTTGGCTGGTGGCAGAAAGGAGGTATAAACATATTAAAAAAAAAATTGTATACCTTTTTTTGAAGCACTAAAAAGTGATAGCTTCAGGTTAGCTTGTTTTAACCCTTAGGTTGCCGCCAACAAGATACCTTGTCCTAAAAACCTATGCATTCTAAATCTTCCAGCAGCCTAAGGGTTAATACCAGTGTCTTTCAGTGTAGGTGGAGAACAACAGACAACGAAACTAGCATAGGGTAAAGCTATAGTGGATGCAGCGTTGCGTGCTTGCAGTACTGTACTGTAGCTGCGCTAGGCTACTTTTGTCGCGTGCTTCGTGTTGAGTTAGGTTTTGTCAGTTTGTTTGAGTAGAGGAGTTCTGCTCCCCAGATCCCCCTTGCCTTTTT
Source organism: Neoceratodus forsteri (assembly GCA_016271365.2). Taxonomy (NCBI): domain Eukaryota; kingdom Metazoa; phylum Chordata; order Ceratodontiformes; family Ceratodontidae; genus Neoceratodus; species Neoceratodus forsteri. The sequence goes on along the minus strand of CM057452.1, from coordinate 115,503,769 downwards.
AACATGGAGGGTGTGGGGGGCAAACCCCCAAAGCAAATAAACTAATCATGTATTTGTTGTTTTAAGTTTTGTCTGTTTGAGTTGAGGGACTCCACCCTTAACACCCCTCTTGTTTTTTTAACATGGGGTGTGGGGATTGAAGCCCCCCAACTCAAATAAACAAATTAAAAAAACACCAAAACTATGACGCGTCAGGACATGGATCCGATGTTCTCCACCACATCATTATGCTACGCTAATAGTGTAGGTCTGTGGTGAGTCCGATATTATCCACCTATATCGGTCCTTCTTGATCTCAGCTTCTTAGGCAGTCCTCACCTTCTTCTCAGAGAGTTTATTTTGTGTCAAAATCCCCATCCAGTAGCCTTCTATGGCTGTTCATTTTTTTCTGACCTGACCTCCCAGGTCTTTTCTTCTCAGAACATCAAACTCAATTAGCTGTCCCTTTTAAGGGGATCCATACTACTGCCCAACCGTCGATTTGCCGACAATCATCTTCCCGAACTCAATTTCCCGACCGGGTTCATTTACCGAAATATTACTGAAATATTAAATCCCACAGCATCATTTACTGACAATGTCAATTTAAAAAAAATGATGTAAACGGACTAGCAGAATTTCACACATGTATCTTTGTTGCATTTTGCCTCAATAAGAATTAAGTGGAAACAATGTTTCTGATTATAAAAAAACTCCCCTCCCCCTAGCTCAAAGTGGAATGTTTCACTTTTTCAAAAATCTGAGATGGTCTCCTGTGGTTAGGCTGAATTGCACAAGGTTTAATTCTTACTACTGCTTGGCTGAATTTGCACTGCTGATTCATAATTAACCGACTTGCCTTCCCATTTCTGACACAGTGCCACAGCGACTGGCGCAGACTTGGAACTGTCCTTGTGTGACTATTGCAAAACAGTTTTGAGCTTGCTGTGCAGCCAGTAGCTGTCAAGGCTGCTAACACATTTCAACAGTTAGGGGGGTTGCAGGGGGGTGATACTGTACCATCACCACTTGTGCCTTCATTATCACTATTAGAGAGCCAATCTAGCTCCCACATTGAGCCTAGCAGATGCAGACATGACTAACCTGAGGCTAGTATTCTGTTCTCGGTTGATACCTTGGCATTCTGCAGCAAAGGGCCCTCTTGCAGAGGGAGAAGAATATTTGAATCCCACCACCCCCGCTTGGTAAACTAGTGATCATTCAGCAGGTCACAGCCTCCTGGTGCTGATCTCTCTCCTTAACCTCCAGAAACTTTCCTTTGTCTAATCTTAGCTTCTCTGCCAGTGTTTACCACCAACTGCCCATGGACTGTAAAAGCACACTGGGTTGCAGAGAATTATGAAACGCGCTACATAAAAACAAACCTTTCCCAAACAGTGTTCAGCCTGAATGGAAAACAGACTAGCATTAAACCCAGATGTCCCAAAATGAACAGAACACACTTATTTAAAACATACTATGCCATTTACCGACAATGTCAATTTAAAAAAAATGATGTAAATGGACTAGCAGAAACTTTAATAAATTTAATCTTTTCTTTTTTTTTTTAACTCTTTAATATTTAGCCTAATCTCTTCTCTTTAACCGGGTCCATCTGTGAGCTGTGAGTGACAGTGGGGATTTAAAAGCAGCCAGAGTCCATGTAGCAAACTGATCTAGATATATAAAACTGGGATGTGATTGCTTTTTGGTTTCTATGTAATTGGTGTTGGTCGGGAAGAGATTCTGTCGGCAAATGCTACCGACCAGGAAATTCATTTGCGGGAACTTGCAGGCGGGATATACAATGTCGGGCAATCAACAGACGGGAAGTCATACCAGACCCCTTTTAAGTGACCTGAGATAAACATACAAGTAAGAAAAACAGCTCTTGCTAAGGCTGGAAAACAATAATCCCTTCCTGCTATTATTTTTTTTCTTTACTGTAACAACTTCTTGACTCACCTTGGCTGTTTCTGAGGCCCTTGGATCTCACCTAAACACACTTCCAAGGGGGGCGGCCAGGGTTTGCTCACTGACAAATTATACAGGAGAAAAATTATGCAGTGCCGACACCTGGGATAGTAATATGGGATACCTGTTGGATACATTGCAGTAGAGGTGTGCAAACCCTCACCGAAATTTGAATACTTATTTTTGTCTTCATTTTACGAACATATGAAACTGTCAGTGGAAACAGGCCATGCCGAAATATTGAGTCTACTCAAGTGTGCAGCTTGGTGCCATACCATGTCTTATTTTTGTTTGTTTGTTTGTTTTATCAACAACCATTTAGCAAAGCTAATTTACAATGGTGACATTCTTTGCTACTATTGAAATAGTAATTTTGTGATCATTATTGGCTAATATTCAGTAGTAGTAAAGTAGTCTGCCCACGAGCTGAAAAATTTAAATGAGCTATTTGAAGACTAACTTAGTGATAAGTAAGTATTCAGTTACTGTATTAGAATGAACAACTGCACTCACCCTCCACAAGAGACTCTGGAAACCAGTTTCTTCAAGGAATGTAAAAACCATATCATCATTCAAACATGGGTGGGATAGAGCAAGGGTTCAAGGGCACATGGCAGGACCTGGAAAGGACAGGTCACAGAAGAGGGGTTAGTTCTCAGGACCTAGAAGAGGTCCTGGGAATGCTCGGGCAGACATGATGGACCCATGGTCTCCTTCTACTGTCACTTTTCTATGTTTCTAACAGACACTGTGGGTCCAGTGGGACCAGTGCATGGATGACCTGAATCATCCAGTGCTGGTGTTGGATCCAGTCAAGAAGGTGCTGTTCTGGTGGCTGAAGCCCAGCAACCTGTTTTGGGGAGTTCCCTTTTCCATTCCTCTCCCTAAGCAGATCCTTACAATGGATGCCTCTGGCCTCAATTGGGGAGTCCCCATTGGGATGCACCAAGCCCAAGTGACTTAGTCTGAGATCAAGAGGGATCTACAGATCAATGTCGTGGAGATGCGGGTAGTCTTGTACGCCCTACAGATCTTTCAGACTCTGCTCTCCCTGGGTCCGTTGTTGGTTCAGATGAACAACATGTGTGTAGTCTATTACATAAACAAGAAGGGGGTACTCATGCCTAACCTCTTGGCAAGGAAGCAATGAGAGTCTTTTATTTGGCAATTGACAAGGCTGCATTTTTTTCATGGTAGAAACAGTATGATTTCACGGCTCATGCATGGAAAAAAGCCTGTTTTTATGAAAAAAAAACCCTCACTGAAATAATTGTTTTAAAAGATTTTAAAGATCATTTACTTCATTCAAATGCATTAAGAACATCAGATAGACATCATATAAACATCATGATGGCAAATATAAAGTGCAATTGTGAATTAATTAATTGACTCTACCTGAAACGTAGCGTAGAGATTTATTTCAACTTCATCAGATGAAATTAAGCCGTGACAATTGAGTGAGTGCTAACTGAGTGCTGACACTGAATGAATCGATTAGAGGTTGTTAAGTGTTTTGTTAGATTTATTGTGAGATGAATTGGAGATATACGGGAGAGAAATTCAATGGAAAACCAGATAAAATAACTGAATGGTACTGAATGGTACGTCATCTAACTTATTATTTCTGATTTAGCATAATTCATGGCACCCGCCAGTTTTCATGGAATCCGTGAATTCCGTGCATGCTATGAATTAATTACAGCCTTAGCCATTGAGCACAGTCTGGAACATTCGACTATCCCTGTTTCAGGTGACCAAAATGTCCTAGCAGCAGCTTAAGTTGCTCACAAGTGGGAACTTCTGATTTCGGTGGTAGAAGACCTCTTCAACAGATGGGGTCAGCTCAAGATGGACTTTCTTACATCCCCACACAACACAAAACTACTAGCTTTTCTGTTCGCTAGATACAGGGCCAGTAGTTTTCTAATGAGACACATTGTTCCTGTCTTGGACAGGGAGGTTTCTGTATGCCTTTCATCCCTTCCCACTCCTTCAATGAGTTCAAATCAAACTCCAGCTGGACAGGGCTACGATGATCCTCATTGCCCCATTCTGGCCTCATCAGCTCTTGTTGCCTTTATTACAGCAACTGGCAGTGGAATCTCTGCTGTCCCTGCCCCTCTTCACAGGCTTGCTCTCCCAGGACCAGGGACCTCAAGTCCCTCCATCTCCATGCATGGCTCCTGAGGATGAAGCCATAGCCAGATATGGGGTCTCCCCTAGAGTGGCTAATGTTTTGGTGGTGGCCAGGAAGCCTTCCTTCAGGTCCACCTACTCCATGAAATGGAAGCACTTTGCTCTTTGGGCTGCTTCACACCAGTTGGATCCCTTCATCTGTCTGGTGGATCAGGTTTTTGAGTCCCTTTTGTCCCTCTCAGACTCGGGTTTATGGTACTCTTCTATTATCAATCAATCAAAACATCTTATTCTATAGCTAAAAAAACTGTTACAAATAATGCACATCTCACACAGTACAAAAAACATAAAGCATTGTTAAATAACACATAGAATTCATAAAATCATAATAGAACATATATTTTCACCTACAGTGGCGTGAAAAAGTATTTGCCCCCTTCCTGATTTTCTCTATTATTGCATATTTGTCACACTGGATGTTTTCAGGTCTTTAGACAAAATGTAATGTTAGATAAAGGGAACCTGAGTGAACAAATAACACTTGTTTTTTTTTTTTATTTCACTTATTTAATGAAAAAAGTTAACCAACACCAATTGGCACTGTGTGAAAAAGTAATTGCCCCCTTACACTTAATAACTGGTTACGCCACATTTAGCTGCAATGACTGCAACCAAACACTTCCTATAATTCAATATCAGTCTTTCACATCGCTGTGGAGTAATTTAACCCACTCTTCCTCGCAGAACTGCTTTAATTCAGTAACATTTGGTAGGTTTTCGAGCATGAACTGCTCGTTTCAGGTCCTACAGCATCTCTATTGGGTTTAAGTCTGGACTTTGACTAGGCTACTCCAAAACTTTAATTTTACTTCTTTTAGCCATTCTGATGTGGATTTGCTTTTGTGTTTTGATCATTGTCTTGCTCATGACCCAACTATGCTTCAGCTTCAGCTGACGAAAGGATGACTGGACATTCTCCTTAAGAATTTTCTGGTACAGAGCAGAATTCATGGTTCCTTTAATTATGGCAAGTCATCCACGTCCTTAGCAGCAAAGCATCCCCACACCATCACACTACCACCACCATGTTTGACTGTTGGTATGGTGTTCTTACTGTGGAATGCTGTGTTTGCTTTCATGAGACATTATGGGATCCATGTTGTCCAAAAGTTCCACTTTGGACTCATATGTCCATAGAACATTTTCCCCAAAAGGCTTGTGGATCATCCAGGTGCTTCTTGGCAAATGAGAGACAAGCATTTATGTTCTTCTTGGTTAGCAGTGGTTTCCGCCTTGCTACCTCACATGAAGCCCATTTTGCCCAGTCTCTTTCTGATTGTGGAGTCATGAACACTGACCTTAGCTGAGGCAAGAGAAGCTTGCAGTTCTTTGGATGTTGTTTTAGGATCCTTTGAGACTTCTTGGATGATTTACACTGCGCCCTTGGAGTGATTTTGGCAGGCCGCCACTCTGGGAAGGTTTACTACTGTTCCAAGTGTTCTCCATTTGGAGATTATGGCTCTCACTGTGGTTCAATGGAGTTCCAGAGCTTTTAGAAATAGCTTTGTAACCCTTTCCAGACTGATAGAGGGCAACAAAATGTTTTTCTGATCTTTCAGGAACTTCCTTTGATCATGGCATAATGTGCTTGTTGAATCTTTGTGCTAGCAATGTGACTCTGATGGTAAGGGCAAAAATAAGTGAGGTTTATATTGAGCAGGGCTGGCTGTAATCAAGCCTAGCTGTGTTCAATCAGCTGACTCTAATTATCCCTTTAATTGGGTTGATTTAACTAGGGGTCAATTACTTTTTCACACAGTGCTAGTTGGTGTTGGTTAACTTTTTTCATTAAATAAATGAAATAAGTAAAAAAAAAAAGTGTTATTTGTCCACTCAGGTTCCCTTTATCTAATATTATATTTTGTCTAAAGACCTGAAAACATCCAGTGTGACAAATATGCAATAATAGAGAAAATCAGGAAGGGGGCAAATACTTTTTCACGCCACTGTATCTGTCATGATCTAACAAATCCAGTACATCACATATTTTTAGCTTCATAACATTACTATTTTTCATTTTATATTACTGATAGCTTGAAAATATTTAGCAACCCTTGTCACAGTCCAAGTATCCTCAGTATTGATTAAAATGCTGGTTAAGGTTGCCTTATCTATTTGATAGATTTCATTTATAAAGGGATCCAACAAGTAAGCTCTAGGCTTAAGGTACCAAATGCAGTACCATAACACAAGCTTTAAATCCTCATTGCCTCCATGATTACAGTCGCACATTTCCATGAGTGTGCCCTACTTTTATATCTGTTCTATTAAGGTACACAGGGAGGGGGGGAGGACAGAGAGGAGTACTTGACAGAATCGAAGGAGGTGACAAGGGCAGTAAGGGGAGCCAAAGCATCTACGGAACTCAGGCTGGCACAAGGCATTAAGAAGGGGGAGAAAGACTTCTTAGGTACATCAGGAAAAGGAGCTGTAAGGACCACATAGTAAGGCTTAGGAAGGAGGGGGGTTGGGTGGAAGCAGGGTGCGATAAGGCAGAAGCACTAAATGAGTACTTCTGCTCAGTATTTACTGAAGAGAAGAGGGAGTGACACCCAAGGGGGAGAAATGGCACAAATGGGGGGGAAGGGGTGACAGATGGGGAAATCATGGAGGGCAGAGTTCGGGAGGGTTTGAAGGCTCTGAGGGTGGACAAGGTGCCAGGCCCAGATGGCATCCACCCCAGGGTACTGAAAGAGCTGGCAGAGGTCCTTGCAGGACCTTTGGCAGACCTATTTAATGCCTCACTACATTCGGGGTGTGTTCCTCAGGACTGGAGGATGGCTCATGTGGTGCCCATCCAAAAGAGTGGCCCCAAGGATGAACCGGGAAACTACAGACCAGTAAGCCTCACATCCATCGTGGCAAGCTAATGGAGACTATCCTGAAGGAGAGGCTGGTGGCCCTCCTAGAGGCCAAAGGACTACAGGACAGCAGACAGCATGGCTTCATATGGGGCAGATCCTGCCAAACCAACCTGGTGGAGTTCTATGACTGGGTAACTAGGCAGCTGGACAGGGGCCATGCAGTGGATGTCCTGTATCTGGACTTCAGTAAGGCATTCAACTTGGTGCCACATGGAAGGCTGGGAAGTAAGTTAGTAGGCACAGGGGTGGGTGCAAAGCTGGTGAGAAGGGAAGGCAACAGAGGGTGGTGGTGGGTGGGGAGCTCTCACACCCAAGGGTAGTGAAGAGCGGTGTTCCACAGGGCTCGGTGTTGGGACCAGTGTTGTTTGGGATATTCATTGCACACATATCATGGGACATCAAGAGCAAGATCAGTCTGTTTGCTGATGATACCAAGGTAGGAGCAGCGGTGGATGACCTAGAGGGATGGCAGGGGTTGCAGAATGATCTGGCAAAGCTTGAAACCTGGTCAGACACCTGGCAACTGGGGTTTAATGCCAAAAAGTGCAAGGTGCTGCATTTTGGGATGAAGAACCAAAGGAGGAGTTACCAGCTGGGGGGAGTGCAGCTAGCCCAGACAGAGGAGGAGAAGGGTCTGGGGGTGCTCATTACAGGGTCAATGAACAACTTGGCACAATGTAGGAAAGCAGCTGCAAAGGCCAACAAAATGCTGGTTTGTATTGCAAGGAGTATATCCTCGAGGAAGGAGGAAGTGATTCTGCCACTGTATAGGTCATTAGTTAGACCGCACCTGGAGTACTACGTGCAGTACTGGTGCCTGTATCTGAAGAGGGACATTAAGTTACTGGAGGGGGTGCAGCGCAGGGTGACAAAGATGATCAAGGGGCTGGGGGACTTATCTTACGAGAGGAGGTTGAGGGAGTTGAACATGTACTCACTAGAGGAGAGGAGGGATAGGGTGACATGATTGAAACCTTTAAATACATGAAAGGAATAAACAAGACAGGTACAGAGGGGCTGTTCAAAGTAAGGGAGAGGAGGGACACCAGGGGCCATGATATGAGACTGGAGGGAGGAAGGTTCAGGAGGGAGATGAAGAGACATGTTTTTACAGAGAAGGTGGTGGCTGGGTGGAATGCATTGCCTGCAGAAGTGGTATCCAGTAGAAAAGTGAACTGCTTCAAAAGGGGATGGGACAGGACAAGGGGGAGGGTTAATGAAGGGGAAGGGTGGAAGGGAGGGGTAGCTGCAGAATAAGGGGTGCTAGCTGCACATTTGAGCAGACTTGATAGACCTCTAGGCCTTTATCTGCTGGCAAATTTCCTATGTTCGTATCTCTCTGCCATATCTGTGTATCATGTACTGGTGGATGGGCACTCAGTGGCCCAGCTTGATCTGTTCTGTACATTTTTATGGGGCATTCTGCACTTGAAGCCCCCAATTAGAGACCCTGTCCCACCTTAGGACCTTAACTTTGTGTTGGAACAGCTTACACTGGCTCCCTTTGAACCTGGCACATCTTTGTGCTTCCTGTCATGGAAAGCATTGTTTTTAGTTGCCATTACTTCTGCTCAAGGGATTTCAGAGCTTCAGGCCTCATGTGTAAAACAAAATATAAATACCTGTACATTTTCTTTCTCCAATGGCTGGTCTCCGGGATTCCATACAGATGGGCTATACCTCCTGATGCAGATATGCAATCAGGAACCAAGCTCTGCAGCTGGGTATATCCAGCCCTCCATTTCCTGTTTCCACCAGTTCTTCCAAAAGCAGTAAAGATGTGGCAATATTATCTTAACTTGGAAACAAAAACAAGAAAATTAAGCCATACATGACTGATTGGCCAACTTTATACATTCTGGGAGGAAAGCAGAATCCCAGAGATCAGCCATCAGAGAAAGAACATTTACAGATATTTAAATTGTGTTTTCTCTCTGCTAAGCTGGTCTTCGGGCTTCCATACAGATAGAACATGTAAAAGCAGTACATCCCCAGATATCCTGGGTGGGAAGAATGTAATTGTCCTTAAGGGTCCACCACTGCCTGAAGAACTCGGTGGCCATAGGACACCTCCACCAAGGTTGTCCCATCCAGTTTGTAAAATTTTGTGAACATGTGAATGGATGACCACGTGGCCACCCTGCTTAGGTCTGCTGGAGATGCTTCTCTAAAGTCCACTGATGAGATGGTCATTGCCCGGGTAGAATGAGCTCTCACTGGGCAAGGCAAAGTTACTCCAGCCTGATCATAAACAGTGGTGATGACAGAACACATCCATCTGGCTTTAGAGTCCTTCAAAGCTTTTTTACCCATATGTTGACCTGTAGTTAGAATGGACAAACTGAAAGTTTTTTGAATAGAATCTGTTCTTTTAATATACATTTTCAGCGCTTGCCTTGGATCTAGCATGTGAAATTCCCTTTCCTTTTCATTTTTTGGGTGTGGACAGAAGGAAGGCAAAATCTACTCATTGTTCCAATGGAAAGGAGACATGACTTTTGTGAAAAACCACCACAGAGTCCTGATGAAACACAGTAAACATTTTTTTGGTGGACAAGGCTCTTGGCTCACTGATTCTTCTGGCTGAAGAAATAGGTATGAGAAAAGTAACCTTCATTGTGAGATGCATGAGGGATGTCTCCTTGAGAGGCTCAAAAGTAGCCTTGGTCAAAGCTTTGAGAATTATATTAAGCCTCCAAGGTGGTATTGTTGACTTGATTGGAGGGCATTTTAATGTTGCTGCCCTTAGAAACTTCCTGACATGGGGATGTGAACCCAATGAGTTGCCTGAATCCACCAACAAGAGTGCCCCCAGTGCGGAAACCTGAACCCTTAAGGTGGCTGGCTGCAGACCTTTGTCAGACTCATCTTGAAGAAATTGCAGTAATACAGGCAATGATATTGGCTGGTTCTGTATGTGTTTGGATTGAAGCCATTAACAAGAATTTCCTCTAAATTCTATAATACTTTAGAGGAAGAGGGAGCGTAAGTTCACCATCATTTCAATAACAAGAGCTGTGTAGCCTAGCTCTTTGAAAGTTTCCCACTTAATCACCAGGCCGAGAGGGAGGGGTTGCTCAGATTGGGGAGCAAGTAATGGACCCTGACGGAGAAGGTCTGGGCTGATCTGGAAAGTTAGAAGTGGTAGTCTTGAAAGATGAATGAGAAGTGGGAAACATGGGCGACGAGGCCATCGGGGGCAGACTAGAATTAGTTCTCCCCAGTCCAGAGCCACTTTGTGGAGGACTCTGGATAGATGTGGTATTGGAGGAAAGGCATCCAGGAGACCGAACTGACCCCAGTCTAGGGAAAAGGTGTCCTGAGCCACCACTAGTTCATCCTTGACCAGGGAGCAGAATTGCTCTACCTTAGAGTTTGGCAGAAGACACCAGGAGGAAGGAGTGCTGTGTGACTGGACTTCTCTACTGGGACTAAAGAAGTAGAACTCTTGTACTTAGACCTTTAATTTAGGGTAAAAAAAAACAACTAACAAACAAAACAAAAAAAAATAGTGCGTTTGTCTGAGTTAACTGAACTGAATGGTTATCTGAACAGTTATCTAGGTGTAAATCTCAGGTGACTGAAAGGGCTTGATAGCTGTGCAGTTTAAATTACTTGTAGAAAGATCTAGTAAGTATGGGGAGTGGCTTAGCTAGAAGAAAACCAAATTTAAAGATTGCCTTAGAAAGATTCTGCTAGAAGCTTGGTTGAAGACACCAGGAGGAAGGAGTGCTGTGTGACTGGACTTCTCTACTGGGACTATATTGCCCTCCTTTCCTCCCACCCAAAGCTAGTTCTACTTTTATAGGCACAGGATTTGACTGACAACAGGAACTTCCTGTTTGGGAGCAGGAAGTGAGTGATCACAGACACCAAAGACCCACCATCCTAGAAGGGCAAGAGTAGCTCTTTGGCCCCTCTAGCTGCTGGAGGTCTGCCTCTGAGCAAGTAAAGGGGTCTACTGAGAAATATAGGATCTTCTTGTCTTAGAACAGGACAATCAGGATCTTAAAGGGCACAGAGGCAAAAAGTAAGTAGAGAGAAAAGAAAAAAAACAGAGTAAAGAGTAAGGATTCTAAACAACAGTTAAGGGGCGAGAAATAAGACATGATGGGAGTGGTGCAGTGCAGTGGCTGTGGAGCAGCAGTCTTCCGAGAGATGTTCTGGAGGATGTGGTGTTGTCCCATCTGCAGGCAACTCTCTGGGCTGAGGGAGGAGGTTGCTCATCTCCAGGCTAAGTTGGCCAGGATTTGTGGGACCTCCTCTTCCATCCACGGACCGCCAGTGCCACTGCCATTGCCTCAGAGGTTGCCAAGAAAGAGGAGTGGTTGGACAACAGTGGGCTCAGGGAGGGTGAGGGTGCTGGAACAGAGGTGCAGCCCTCCAGTTGTACCTCTCCACAATTCCTATGCGATTCTGGCAAAGTGTGGTTCCTCTATGGAGACACCCACAGTGGAGACCAAGGAGGATGTAGGAAAACCTCCACAAAGGAGACCCACAGGAGGGTGGCATGGGACCTCACAGAGTAAGGAAACAACTCCTGGTAGGGGACTCCATTGTTAGGAAGGTAGAACTGGTGGAGGAAGGGGAGAGGGAGGTAAGGTGCCTGCCTGGTGCCATGGCTTGGAGGGACAGGGAGCGAATCCTCAGGATTGCTGGAACAGCTGCACAGAGGAGGGAGCTGGATGTCATTGTCCACCTAGGGACAAATGACCTGGCTAAGAAAGAGATTAGAGCAGTGCAGGAGGAGTTTGTGGAATTGGGGAGGGTCTTGGACAAGTAGCACATACGGTAACCTTCTGGGTGCTGCCCATCTGTGGTGTGGGAGAGGCTGGGGTGTCCCACACCATGGGATTCAATCAGTGGTTGAAAAACTGGTGCAGAGCTCATGGATTTGGCTTCATTGGGACTGGGGGTCCCTGGAGTGATGAAGCCTATACTGGCATGATGGGCTGCATCTGTCCAGGAGGGAACCAGAATCCTGGGTGATAGGTTTAAATGCTTCATTGACAAGCATTTAAACTAGCCAAGGGGGGAAGCTATGGAAAGGAGCAGAGAAATCCTAGCTCCCCCCAAAAGAATCACAGTAGTAAGTGCAGTAAACACCAACATAGAGGTGTTGATGGGGAGAAGAGCAGGGGTAAATGGGGAAAGTGACAAAGGCAAGAAGGACAGGGATGGGGCAAAAAGGAGTAAGGCCATCAGGAAATGGAGGGTAATGAGTACCAATGTCCGTAGTCTGGGCAACAAGCTCCCTGAACTGGTGGCCTTGATGGAAGAGGGATGCCTGGATATCATAGCAGTCACAGAAACATGGTACACAGAGATCCATGACTGGGATGTTAACATACCAGGGTACATAACCTACAGGAGAAACAGGCAGGGAGAAGAGGGAAGGAGTAGCTCTTTATGTAAAGGAAGGGATAAAAGCAACTGAACAAAAGAGTAAACAGGGAGGAGAGGAGGCACTGTGGGTCACCTTGGAGACTGGAAAGGGCACCACAATCCACAAAGGGGTTGTGTACAGACCCCATGTCAGGGGGAGGGAATGGACAAGGATAGAGAGGCATTCTTAGGATGGCAGAGAAAGGTGAGATACTGTTGATGGGAGACCTGAATATGCCAGATGTTAACTGGAGCACATTTGCTGCAGCCACATCCAAGAGCAGGGCCATTCTCGATGCCCTACAGGTGGCAGGCCTCAGACAGCTAGTTTTGCAACCCACTCATGAGGGAGCAATCTTAGACCTCTTACTCTCAAATGGGGGCAGTGAGAGGATCTCAGATCTAGAAGTGGGTTGCCATCTGGGAACTAGTTACCATCAAACAGTGTGGTTCACATTAAACTCAGCAACAGAGTCAAGCCATACAAAAGTGAGGGTACTGGACTTCAGGAGGGCTGACTTTGGCAAGATGGGAGAGTGCCTCATAAAAGTACTAGCAAACAGGCTAGAAGGAGGGGTGGAGCAACAATGGGGAATCATCAAAACTGCCATCACAGAGGCAACAAGCCTTTGTGTAAAGCAAATAAACAAATCAAAACGAAGGAAAAAGACACTATGGTTCTTAAAAGAGGTGGCTGGGAAAGTCAGGGAGAAAAAGATAGCATTCAGGAAGTATAAGGAAACACAGAAGGAGCAGGACAGAGAGCTGTTCCAGTTAAGGCAGGAGGAAGCAGGAGGGAAGTCAGAATAGCAAAGGCCCAAACTGAGGAAAAGATAGCCAACTCGGTTAAGAAGGGGGATAAAACCTTTTATAGGTACATCAGAGAGTGAAGAAAGACAATGGGAGGGATAGTGAGGCTGAATAGAATGAACGGTGGGTGGGCAGAGGGGAACTGTGAAGGCAGTGATACTGAATGAATATTTCTGCTCAGTATTCACAAAAGAGGAAGGGGAAGTGCCTAATCCAATAAACAGAAGCACCCTTGAAGGGGGTCGATCTCAGTCCTTTCACAGAAGAAAAAGTTCTACAAGAACTCCTAAAACTGAAGGTTGACAAAGCAATGGGGCCTGATGAAATTCATCCCAGAATTCTAAAAGAATTAAGGGGGGAACTAGTGAAACCACTGACTACTCTTTTTAACAAATCATGGGAGGATGGTGTGGTACCCAAGGACTGGAGGAAGGCAGATGTGATTCCCCTTCACAAAGGTGGTACCAAGACAGAGGCAGGAAACTACAGACCTGTCAGTTTGAACTCTGTGGTAGGGAAAGTTATGGAGTCACTTCTGAAGGAAAGAATTGTTGAGTACCTAGAGGCCAGTGGGGCACAGGACCCAAGGCAGCATGGGTTCACAGCGGGAAGATCATGTCAGATGAATCTAATAGATTTCTTTGACTGGGTGACCAAAGTAGTAGACCAGGGAGGGGCTGTGGACATGGCCTACCTAGACTTTAGCAAGACATTTCACACAATCTCACACAAATGGTTAATCGTCAAATTAACCAGCCTGGGAGTGGGTCCCAGGGTGGTAGCCTGGGTAAAACATTGGCTAGACAACAGGACACAGAAGGTAATTGTAAATGGAGTCCATTCTGAAGAAAGAGGGTTACTAGTGGGGTACTGCAGGGTTCAGTACTGGGTCCAGTCCTTTTAATGTCTTTATAAGTGACATTGCAGAGGGACTGGAAGGAAAAGTGTGCCTCTTCGCAGATGACACAAAGATCTGCAACAGGGTTGGTACACCCTTGTGTATCAACCCTGTTCAGAATTCTTCTGGAGCATACTTTCCTTCCAGTCCTCTGCAATGTCACTTAGGTGGGAAAGGATGAGAAGGACTTGGCAAGGTTGGAGGAATGGTTAGAAATATGGCAGCTAGGATTCAATGCAAAGAGGTACAAAATAATGCACCTGGGAAAAAAGAACCCAGGGGAAGATTACGCAATGGGGGAGAGGTGATAACAACAACAAAAAAGGAAAGGGACTTAGGAGTAATCATATCAGATGACCTTAAGGTTAGTAAGCAATGTGAGAAGGCAGTAGGGAGGGCTGGGGGTATACTGGGATGTATAGGGAGAGGCATCACCAGCAGAAAACAGGAAGTTGTTATTTCTCTGTACAGACAGTTGGTGAGACCCCATCTGGAGTACTGCATCCAGTTCTGGAGATCCCATCTTCGCAAGGTCATAGACAAGATAGAGGCAGTCCAGAGAAGGGCAACTAAAATGGTGCATGGTCTGCAAGAGGAGCCGTACGAGGGGAGACTAAGGAGCTTAATATGTATACCATTGAGGAAAGGAGGGAGAGGGGGGACATGATAGAAACTTTTAAGTACCTCAGTGGAATCAACACAGTCCAAGAGGGTAGCATCTTTCAGAAAAAGAGACGTGCAAGAACAAGGGGGCACAATTTAAAGATAGAGGGGGGCGGTTCAGGAGCAATGTGAGGAAGTATTTCTTCACAGAGGAGTAGTGGATGCATGGAACAGCCTTCCTGAGGAGGAGGTTGTGGGGTCTAAAACTGTGGGACAATTCATGAAAACATGGGCAGACATAAGGCAATTCTTGTGGGGGTAGGAAGAAATAGGCTGTTGGTTAACTAGGATCTGCTGCCTATCCTGTAGGTAGGGAAATGGGCAGACTAGGTGGGCCAAGTGGTCTTTATCTGCCATCAAAGTCTATGTTTCTATGTTTCTGTGTTCTGTATGTTTTGCTAGCAGGTGAAGAGAGCTATCGGAGGATTGCCCCAACGTTCTGTTAGGATGTTAGCATCTTTCAGAAAAAGAGACATGCAAGAACAAGGGGACACAATTTAAAGATAGAAGGGGGGCAATTCAAGGGCAATGTGAGGAAGTATTATTTCACAGAGGGTAGTGGATGCATGGAACAGCCTTCCTGAGGAGGTTGTGGGGTCTAAAACTGTGGAAGAATTCAAGAATGCATGGGACAGACATAAGGCAATTCTTGTGGGGGGTAGGAAGAAATAGGCTGTTGGTTAACTAGGATCTGCGGCCTATCCTGTATGTAGGGAAATGGGCAGACTAGATGGGCCAAGAGGTCCTTATCTGCCGTCAAAGTCTACGTTTCTATGTGGAAGGCACTGTCCTTC
The DNA here is from genome assembly GCA_016271365.2 of Neoceratodus forsteri. Classification (NCBI taxonomy): domain Eukaryota; kingdom Metazoa; phylum Chordata; order Ceratodontiformes; family Ceratodontidae; genus Neoceratodus; species Neoceratodus forsteri. The sequence continues at coordinate 115,488,206 of CM057452.1, read as the reverse complement.
AGCTCCCATTCCCCTGGTAGAACATTTTTGTGACTGAGCCAGTCTGCTGTGACATTTTCCTGCCTGGAATGCACACTGCCCTTATGCTTGCCAGGTGGTGCTTGGCCCATTGAAAGAGAAGCAAGGAGTCCCATAGCATTTTTGAGTTTCTTGTTCCACCCTGATGGTTGATGCATGCCATCGTTCTCCGATTGTTTGTTATAACCAGAATGTCCTGTTTCAGGACTTGCTCTTCAGTGTATCAGGGCTAGGCGTACTGCTCTCATCTTGAGGATGTTTATGCTGTACCATGTTTCTAACAGCAACCACTTGCCCAGAGCTGACAGCTGATGCAGATGAACCCCCTCAGCCCCTAAGGTTGGCATTGGTCATGATTTGGATTTGGTGTGGATGGTCCAAGTTGTGACCCCTCATGAAATTTGTTCTCCAAGTCTGCCACTGGAGGGAAGTTTTTACCTGTTGAGAAATTGGGATCAGTTGGTGCTGGCTGTGTCTGGACTGGGACCACAGCCTAAGCAAGTGTGCCTGAATAGGCCCCATGTGGACTACAGCCCAAGTGACTGAATCCACCAGCGATACTAGAGTCCCAATTAGCTGCATGAAGGAGTGAACCGACAGCTGAGGAACTGTGTGAAACTTCTTGATGAGCTTCAACAGGTCCCTGAATTTTGCTTCCGGGGAAAAAACCTTGTTGGTTTGTGTCATGAAGTCTGCTCCCAGGTGGTTCAATGTCTGGCTTGGAGTTAGGGAACTTTTTCCCCAGTTGATGACAAAACCATGGGCCGACAGGCACCAGACTACCTCCACCACTGCTTGGTCAAGCTACGGGGCCTTGATGAGAATGTTGTCCAAGTAAGGGAAAAGTTGTATTCCTCATTTCTGAAGGTGAGCTATGACTGCTACTAGCACTTTGGAGAATGTCCTTGGGGCTGTAGAAAGCCTGAATGGTAGTGTTTTGAATTGGAAGTGCTGTTCCCCACCTTGAACCTGAGATATTGCCTGTGTAGTTTCTGAATGGGAATATGCAAATAGGCATCTTGCAGATCGATGGATGCCAGAAAATCCCCTTGTTGCAACTCCCTGATGATTGATGACAAGGTTTCCATCTTGAAGGGTCTGCTGCAGATAAAATGATTCAGGAATTTGAGGTCTAGGACTGGCCTGAATCCCCCTGTGCATTTTGGCGTGATGAAGAATAGGGAGTAGCCCCCCCACCGATTGATCTCTGTGGGGGAACTTGCTCTATAGCCCCTACTTGAAGAAGGTCTTTAACTGCCTATAACTTCGCCTATCTCTTGGACTGGTTGTCCGAGATAGGGGAGAGCATCACATGAGGTAGTGGGGGCTTGGATTCGAATTCTTTTTTTTTTAACTTTATTTTGTATTAGTTTGCAATGCACTTTACATTGTAAAATACATTCCTTTGGTACAAATATAGCAAATGTTCATCAAAGTCAGCAATTTAATGTTAGGATACATTTTTGTCATCCACTGTTACTACATATAGGGGATACCTTAAACTGAAGCCACCAATTAAATGAAGTCTTCAAATACAATATAATAGTAAGATGTCCTAAATGTGGCTTTTGCAGCATACTTATGGACAGTTTCTAAAATTAGTAAAGGAATCATTACCAGGCGAAGCAACTCACCTTATAATGCCAATAACTGGCACTTTATAGCCCATAAATCTACATAAACAATTGTAACTGCTTAAATATAATGGAACACGGCAGTATAGAGCCCCATCTATTTGGGGAGTACCCCAGTAGTAATATAGATACACAGTAGTCACATGTTTAATCTTCTAGGCTCTCAAATACCCTGTATACTAATATTTTGCCTGAAGTATATCAGCTTAATACTTCCTATCAGCAAAGCTTTTATAAACATCAGGGTAAATAAAATTGAAAACGTTATTAGAAATTATCTGAGGCTAGTCAAATTTAAGTAACAGCTAAATACATATGCCACAGTATATCACCAAAAATATATGTTTTGGCTTATGCAACCAAGAACTGATTCATATTCCACTGTCAATTGCTTTTTTAAACCAATCATGTAAATGCAAGAGACCCTTATACAGTATTTTCCAGTTAAATTGTGGCAGTCTCCAATTCTTATTTTTACTTGCAGATAGCATTTGCTGTTTAAGTGTGAGATACTATTCTATCAGAGTTCAATCCTCCTCCTCATCAGAAGGGCTCGCTGTGTGGGAGCAATGAAAGTCCTTTTTGATTAATTCCAGTTTCTTCCCTGCTTCTACCGGGTCAGAGAAAAGAAAAGTCTTACTTGCATAGTAGATTCACAATCGGGCCATTTGCTGCAACACGTGCATTATCCCCAGTGCTTTCAGGCCTGCTTGAACATTACCAAAGGCCTTTCTGCGTTGTCTGGTGGAGAAGCTCAGGTCAGGGAAAAAGTGGATCTGGACATTCCCAGCCAGCTTCCATGGTGCCCTTGATTTAGATGCCTCCAAAATTTGGTCTCGGATGTCTGGACCGCTGGTCACGATCATTATTGTCCTGTGAAGATATTCTGGAAGGGCTCTCCGAGGGGTAATCCTAAAAGTTTTAAGCACATTCAACTGCATATCTAAGTCCAAGCACTTCTGGAATAGGCCAATGACATACCCATAAGATCAGCTCCTTCTGTGTCTTCTGGAACTCCAGCAATCGAATATTAGCTGTCCTCACTCCGTTCTCCAAATTTTCTAAATGGAAATGGAGCAGCTTATTTTCGGCGATAACTCCTGCTACAGCCGCTGCAGATTTATTTGCTGTATCAGTTGCTGTTTTGACCTCTGAGGATACCAGGTCCATTCTTGTTTCTAGGCCAGTGAATCATGTTCCCAAAGTTTCTACCTTTTTATCAAGTTCTCTAATAGCCTGCAATAAGGCACTGTTTGAAGGTTCAAAAGGGCCCCCTGCCGCAGTTTCCACTGCTACACTCTTTGCAGGTTCTCCAGGCCTCTGGGCTTTGCTTCTACTTCCCAGCTCCGTAGTCGCCACATTCCTCAGCTTTCCCATTACTTTACAAAGACAGAAATCTTCTGAAAGTTAAGAATAACGTCTCTCAGACTGGTGGAAAGACAGAAAGGCTATTAATTCTACTTTAAATTAGTTTTTTTCCATATATTTATTAGCTGAAAAACGGAGCTCCATAGAGATGCGTCTGCTCTTGTTGCCTGATGGTCATGCCCCTGGATTCAAATTCTTTTAGCTAATCCTTGCTGATTATGTCTAGGGCCCTTCTGTCTGAGGTGGTTTGGGCCCATTCCTCAAGAAATTTTTAAAGTCTGCCCCCTACTCAAGGATGGACCTGGATAGCATCATTGGGTCTGGGGCCTAAAGACCATGATTTGTCCCTGCCTCTTGACTGAGACATATGCACTTTAGCTGTCCCTCTGGATTCCTTCACCGCTACCTTCAGAGCTGAGCCGAACAGGAGACTACCTTCATGGGGGCATTTACTAAATGGCTCTTTATAGAGTCATCTGCTTGCCAGGCCTGAAGCCAGAGGTTGTAGTGAGCTGAAGTTTGACAAAACATGGTCTGAGTGGCGCACCTGACTCTCTGGCCAACTATAGACCAATCTCAAACCTCCCCTTTATAGGGACAGTTATTGAGAAAGTAGTGGCTGTACAGTTGGAGAACCACTTGACCATCCATAACATCTACAAGCCTCTCCAGTCCAGTTTTTGAAAGAAGCGCAGTACCGAGACTGCACTGGTTCGGGTGCTCAGTGATCTCCTGATGGCGAGAGATCGGGAAAGCCGCTCCATCTTGGTGCTCCTTGAACTCTCTTCAGCCTTTGACACTGTGGACCATGGGGTGCTGCTTGGGCACTTGAGGTCCATCTGTGGCCTGACTAGTACAGTCCTCAGGTGGTTTACATCCTTCCTCACTGGCAGAACTCAGAGAGTGGCGTCTTGGATTTATTCCTCTGACCCACTCTCTCGGTCATGTGGGGTCCATCAGAGCTCAGTGCTGTCCCCCATGTTGTCTGCAGTGTATATACTGCCCCTCAGAAACGCTGTAAGATGGTATGGGCTGAGGTTTCACTGCTATGCTGATGATACCCAGCTCTGCCTGTCTTTGCACCTGACCAGGCTAGTGCTCTCTTGATATTTATCAATTGCCTTGCTGAAATCCAGGATTAGATGAATCAGAGCTGGCTAAAGTTGAGCGTGGGAAAGACTGAGGTGATGGTTGTGGATCTGGGTCACCTGATAGAGGGATGAAGGGCTGGTCAGCCCTCTGGACTTTGTCTGGGGGCTCCAGATCCTTGCCTCTGAATGGGTGCAAGACCTGGGGTGGTGCTTGATGATGGGCTGACACTACAATTTCAGGTGTCAGCAGTTGTTAAGTCTTCCTTTTACCATATTATGAACATTGCCAGGATCAAGCACCTTGTTCTGTCTGGTGATCTGCCTACATTGGTCCATACCTTTGTGACCTCGCGCCTTGATTATTGCAACTCCTCGTACTTAGGGCTACCTGGGGTTGATATCTGCCACCGCAGCTAGTGCAGAACTCTGCAACACGATTGTTAATGGGGACTTCTCAATCTTCTCATTTTACCCCTGTGCTGCGTGATCTGCACTGGCTGCCAATTCGGTGGCGGATCACCTTCAAAGTTGGATTACTGACTTATAAAGCCCTACACGGACTCGGCCCTGACTACCTGAAAGAGCTTCTTGTACCTTACTGCCCAGAGCAACAGCTCCATTCAGCTGATGAGGGGTTGCTGGAGATTCCAAGGGTGTCATTAAAATCTTCTGGGGCCCATGCTTTTATGTACATGGTCCCTACCCTCTGGAATTCTTTACTCCATCAGCTGCGGGAGTTCGTGATTGTGGGGGAATTTAAATTTAGGGCTGTGCCCGTAGTTAAAGTGAGGGAAGAGCTCCTCCCCCTCATCCTATTTAGACCAGCAGGCTGCGCACCACCCTGCTTAGAGTGAGTCGCACTCGCTTGTGACGTTGCTGGTGCTCAGCTGCTCCTCCTTTCTCTTCTGTTGTGTGCCCCTCCCATCCCCTGCCTCTTTCCTGCTTGTTTATTCTTTCGTCTTGCTGTTCATTTGCCCCCACCCCCGCTCCTCATTCTGCTGCTTTTCTGTATTTCTTTCTTTTGGGGTTTCGCTGCTTGTGCATTAGTGTACTTACTAAAGCACCTTCACTTCCTTCCCTTCTGCTTGGCTGACTGCTTCATCCTGCTTCATTCCTTCTCCAGCCTCCACCTTTGAGCAGCCTTGCCGTGCTACCGCCGCATCATGCACTTCAGTCCGCCTACAATCCCTGCTCTGTACCTCCTCCTGCGGCAGTACGCTGCCCTCCGAGCTGGGGTCTTGTCTCCTACGTTCCGTGGATTCTGCTGCATCCTCCCTAGCATTCTCACCTGCTCCAGGACTTGGCTGGTTCAGCTACCTTTCAACACATTCTAACTACCCATTCCATTTGAACAGCTTAGAGATGGAGACACATTTTGGAGCTCAAGACTATGGTATCTCTTTACTCTGCAAACTCTATGACTGGCACCGGTACCGTACGACCAGTGTCGGCTCGGAGACACAGCCTTTCATCTACAGCTTTCACAGTAACGCTAGCAGTGTATGCTTATCCAAGCATCCTACACCTCTTAACTGCTATGCACTTGAAGCTTACAACGCCGCTAGCCGCATATGCCGGGCTATTTGTCCCATGCCTCTTAACGGCTATGAACTGCACTTAGTGCTCTGATTTTCATACTCACTGTTAACCTAGCTGAAGGTTTCTTGGGGCTCCTCATACTGTTGCAGCTATTTTTGGATACACAAATTGTTGAATCGATGACCTCAGTTGGAAGAAACTTTCCGTTTCACTACCTATATGGGGCCCACCTTCTGAAGACTTGTTATTGATTACAATAAGGACGTTGCTCCACATTCTGGCCCTTTACTATGAATTTGAAGGCCAGTGTTACGACCTTGATGCTGTCAGTTGTTTTCCTACATGGCTATTGTACATACAGCATGCATGATTCATCAGACCATTCTCTTAAGTGTGCCTCCAGCTACCACTAGCTTCCTGAAACGTACTTGTCTACTACTCGCTACTACTATTAATCACCTTACGACAGCTCTACGAGCTACAAGCCTTGCATTCTCTCACTGCTCTCCGCTGTATACATTACATAACCCATTCCTTACTGATCCTACCAGCTGACCTATGTGAGGTTCAGCTGCGCCTGCCAGCCGTCATGGGCCTAACTGCCACTCTCTAACTGCCTACCAGCTGACCTACGTGGGGTCCTGCTATGCATGCTAGCCTACATAGGGCTAGATGCTACTCCTTACTTACCTTACCAGCTGACCTTCATGGGGTCCAGCTGTGCATGCTAGCCTCATAGATTAGGCTGCCACTCTCCAACTACCCACCAGCCGACCTTCGTGGGGTCTGGCTCTGCACACTAGCCTTCGTGGGGCTAGCTGCCACTCCCTACTTACTTTACCAGCTGACCTACAAGGGGTTCAACTGCACATGCTACCCATGGGGTTTAGTTGCTGCTCCACTCACTTACTGGCTGACCTACATGAGCTCTAGCTGATATGCTAGCCTTCGTGGGGCTTAGCTGCCACTCTCCATTCATTTTACTACCCAGGATTGGATGCACCATCAGTTATTCCTCACCTACGGTCCTACTACCCAGATCCTGGACATTGCAGCCTCATTTTGCCATTCTCCTTTTCTTCCATTGACATCGATATAGTTCCTTCCTCCATTGGATTTAATTCAGGATTACATCAGATATTTGCCTCACTTCCCTAGAATGCTTCTTGCTTTACTGATTCAGCTCCTTCGGATTTGCTACTACTGTTTCATACTGCCTTCCTTATCATTGCTTACACAAATGATATAGTTCTACTTCAGGTTTTCAGATGCCTATCACCTCTGGTCGAGATGTCAACTCGTCCACCCAGGTCTTTTCATTGCATACTTTACCATCCTCGATGATCAGGAAATGACTGTCTACAGCACCCTTCTACTGCTCTCATACGTATGCCTCAGAATATTTCGCTGCTAAGAATTGGCTCAGGATTGTGCTACCATTTACAATATCATTACAATCTATTCCCTACTACCTCACTACTATTTTGCATAGCATGTAATTCAACATTACTATTGCTTTATCTCCCACTGCTTAACAGCCTGCCTCACCTCTCGGGGCCGGAGGTGCTCCTCAGACACTCGACAGACCTGCAACCCTTCAGGCCAGAGGTCCCTTGCTATTATATTACTATGCCATAATTGCCCGCTTCTATGAACTGCTTCGCCCGTCAGACCTGAGGGTTCAACTACTTCTACACTACAGTTGCATCACCCAGCTTCGGGGCCTGGAGGTTCGCATATTGTACTATACATCTGCCTGCCACCGTGTCTGCCAGCCTTAGGAGCTCCTTTCTACTATGGACTCATTTCCATGATTTGTTTAGCCTTATCTTATCTATTATTTGACTGCTTTTGCCTTGCCGCTTCAGTCTTATGAATTACTGCTACACTCCTTCCAGGACACTTAGTTGAGCTTCTCCAAGACTTTCAATCTCATGATTTATGCTCTACAGCTTGGACCCTATGACAATGCTACTTCATTCAACTCAGCTTTTCAGTTATCCCTAGTTATGACTCATACACCTACTATTCAGGAGTGTCAGACAATTCTCATCAAGTCAATTCTAGCTACAGTACCATTCTGGCTTTCAAAACGTGGATGCATTCATTGGTATGCATCTATTCTGATCGCAGGCAATACTTCCATTTTGCTGTTTCCAATTCCTCATGCTCCTCACTGTATGCCATGCATATATTATGATGTACTCCTCTGCTCCTACGTCAACATCTTACAGATTCATTACTACTGCTTCTAGTACTACTGACCTAATGACAGGTCCACTCTACCCTACTGCTCTTATTACCTGCTTCTCCCTTACAGGGCCTAGAGGTCATCACGACCAACTCACCGATTTTACAACCTACTTCCCTTCTCCAGCTGGAAGTACATCTGACTTTTGTCTACCTATACATACTAAGATATCTACCTGCTTCCCTTCTCTGGATTGGAGGTTCCTGCTGCTCTGTCCTCCCCGATCATGCAACATATACCAGTTCCTGGGCATCATTGCTACGGTCTTTTTGCAAAGCTTGCCAAGCGGAACACTGCCCAACTGTCCTCATTCTCTGGACATGGACACTTAGCCTTGATTCCTGGTTCTCCTCTAAGAAGTCCTCACCTGCTGGAGTGCTTCACCACTGCAACTTGTCATCTTTAAATTCATATCGACCATGGATTCCACTTTACTGTCATTCCAGCCTGCACATGGATTCTCGAACTTGGAGTTTACTAAGAGGATGCTTTCTCTCTTCACCTGACATGTCACAATTCATTGCTTCTTCAGTTCTCCATTTCTTTGGATCAGTTCTACAACTTTAGGGTTCGGATTAGCCAATTAAATTACATTTTATGTAGGATTACTCTCCTTTAGTATGCCCAGAAGGACGGGCAGGTAGGTAGCCATAGGTTCTCAGAGGTTCCCTCCAAGGGGGGTTTTGTCTCCTTCATGCTACTGGTCACACTCTCCGGAGTTGGAGGAGGTGATCATACTGCTACTCCTTTTTTTGGGGGGTGTCATCCTACTCGGCTCTTTCAACAGTCGGATACAGAACAATTGTTAATATCACTATTTTTTGGGGGGTTTCATAATACTGGACTAAGCATCCTTCCTATGGTGGGATACAGAGAAAGGCCAAAACTATCAAATCATAACAAATGACTCATCAGTTCAAGCATCTAAGCACCTTGCTTATACTATCCAGTTCATATGTACTATAATCACTGACTTGCTCATGTCTATGCTGAGTACCTAAGCACAAATAATTTCATACTGCTAGTACCTTGCAAGCATTATCCTACTTACTGGTCTGACCTCTGTATCCAAGCACAACCTACAGCATCCAAATACAGTATGTAACATAGGCACTGAGCTCTGAACCTCAGTTAAACAGCCATTGAAAACTTTTCTATGGCATCAGGCCTTTAATGGAATGGACTGAAGGGACCCAGACAGATTATTTTATTGTTGTGCTTGCTGATTTTATCATTGTTGTTTTAACTTTACTGTACAGCGCCTTGATATTTTGAAAGGTGCTTAATTTAAATAGATTATTATTATACGTCTGCTGCATAAGCTGATGCCAAATCCATTAATTGCAGCAGATGAATAATAACCTTGTTCTTCTTTGGGTCCTCAGTGAATTGAAAAGCTAATTCTGAGACCCAGGACAGGGCGACTCTGGCCAAAAAAAGATTTGCAGTTGCCACCTGGAGAGACGTTGCTGATGCTTGAAAGGCCTTCCTGAGTTAGGCATCCACTTTCCTGTCCACTGGGTCCCTAAATGATGCTCCTCACTCAGCAGGGATGACCGTCTTCTTGGTAAGGTTTGAAATCAGAGGGCCAAGTCTGGGGCAGTCTAACCACTTTTCGGATTGTTTCTTGTCAAACTTGAGAAGCCTAATGATCCACTGGGGCACTGGATAGGTGCATTCTGGACCTTGCCATTCCTCTTTTAGAAAATCCTCTATGGCTGGAGGAGTAGGGAAGGCTGTGGCCGGTTTAGCGGCAGATGCCAGGTGAAAGGCCCATTTCAGCTGTGCTGGAGTCACAGGGGAAGAATCGAGATGAATTTCAACTGTGACCTTCTTAATGAAAAAGTCTAGGTCCTACAGGTCAAAGTGTCTGGAAGGGGAGTCATCAGAGTCTGAGGATGAGTCCCCTAGCTCCACTTCTTTTAGAGAAGAGGAACTGGAGTCTGAGAAGTCCAGGGAACTGTCCCTATGATGCTGCCCCTTATGGGTGCCCCTAGATCTACTCCGAGAATGAGAACTTCTCTTTCTCTTGTGGGGTGAGGAATGCTGATCCTCCTCATCTGAGGATCTGCTCCTGTATCGGGATTTTTTCTTTTTATCATAGTGATGTGAACACAACTACCCTTCTTCAGATGGGGATGGGGATGGGGTCCTCTTTCTTTTTTACTTCTTGTGAGGCCTCACATCTGGTGATCCTGGAGGTTGCCAGTCGAAGCATGCAGGGTCCAGAGCAAAGGCCCTATTTAGCTTGACTATGAGGTCTAGGGTTAGAGAGGGTGCTGTGGACTGCTGGGTCTCCCTGGTGGCCGCTGTTCTCTCAGATCTGATGGCAGCTGCTCGCTCAGACCTGTCTTTCTGTTGGCTATCTGTCTGAGCCAAGGAAAGGGAGGCCTCCGTCATGCCCTCCCCTTTTGCAGATGCTGCCTTCTCACATTTTAGGCAAACTGAACCTGTGAAGGTGATTAGAAGAGGGGATTTGCAACACTGGCATTTTCTGCCCCTGGCAGGCTTGTCTGAGGCCATGACTGAAAATGGCTCTAATCACCTTTGATTCTACGTACCCCCCCCAGAGGATACCTGATAATGCGGGGGAGAGCTGTCTGGAAGAATTCTGGAGCCCCAGTGGAACACTGCCACTGGCCCTTTAAGGGCGAAAAGCTGAGCTGTTTAAACTGTTGGTTGATTAGTTAATATTTTCTTGATCACTTAGTACTTTCTTGCTCCCTTAGTGCTGCAGGGGGGGGGAGGCCTGCAGTATGTGTTAGAAACTCTGTTTATTCCTGAGCAGCACTCCATGTAAAATGCAGTGCTCATTGATGAGATAGCACTGGAACGTTGATGAGCGACTGAATTTGAGCTGCAGGCCTACTGTTGACAAGTGGCTGAAAGAGTCAGGAAGCCAGCTGTCGATGGGAGAAAAATGGCCTTGCCGTTGATGAGGAAAGTATCCTCTCAGAGCACCGAGGTGCTAATACTCTTCGATCCCTGTAAAAACAGCATCTGTCAATGAAATCCACCAGTAGATGAACTCAAAGGCTACACTGAACACTGGGTTGGACCTAGAATCGTGGGAAAAACCTCTGTGGTAAAGTGGGGCCAGTCTGTGCAGCTTGCAAAGCTGAGATTGGGGTCCACACAGGAGTGCTCTAAAGTACTGAGATTCTTCAGCAAATCCAATTAAATTTTGTGACTTACAGTCTGATGCATTCAGTGCTCTAAAGTGCTGAGATTCTTCAGCAAATCCAATAAGAATTAAATTTTGTGACTAACAGTCTGATGATGTCTTCAGCCCAGCCACATGGTGACAGTGCTCTGCTGCATAGTACCTGCTAGTTGGAAGGCAGGAAGTAAACTGGTAAAACAGGAAATGGAAGACTGGATATCCCCAGCTGTAGAGCTTAGTTCCTGCCTGCATATCTGCATCAGGAGGTAAAGCCCATCTGTATGGAAGCCTGGAGACCAGCTTAGGAGAGAGAGAGAAGGAGCCTTATTTTAAATTTTTTTTGTGGGCCCGATTTTCAAAGTATCCGAGAGGGACGCAGGGGACTTGTGACTGAGATTTGGATGCAAGTTGTGACTTGTGTCCAACATGGGATTCGGCACAGTTTTCAAACTGCGGCACCACAACCCCCCCGGATGCAAGTCCCCTGTGTCCCAACAGGACACTTGTATCCCGACATGGAGGAGGTACTGAGGAGCCGTGTTCCCTTCCATGATATCACCCGGCACACCTTCCTACAGCACTGGTGTGCTGGGCAGACCCCCTGCATGTGTTCATGCCCCTCGTCCACCACTGTGGGAGACCCGGTTCCCATTACTCCAGGTCCTCCATGGCATATCCTTGCCACAGGGCAATGGAGCTTGCGCCACAACTTTGGGCACAAGCTGCTATAAAATGAGGGATGTGTCACAATTTGCATCTCTCTTCTAAAACTAGGAACCAAATTGTGGCACACCCTTGGATGGAGCTGCAGCATTATTTGCAAGGCCGAAGGGCATGGCCACAAGCCCTGCGTCCCACTTCTAAAATCGGGCCCGTGTCTTTGCACATGAATCCTAAGTTTCTTCCTAAGGTGGTGTTGGAGTTTACTCTGAATCAATCCATCCACCTGCCTTTTTTTTCGGAGCATTCCAATCAAGGGGAGACATTGCTCCATACCTTGAATGTGCACAGAATCCTAAGGTACTATTCGCATCGGACCAAGGACCCTCAGAAGTCCAACCAGTAGTTTGTTTCATTCACCCCTGAGAAAGAGGGCAGCCCAGTGTCCCAATAGTATTTCTCTAAGTGGTTAGCAAATTGCATTGTTTATTGTTACCAGAAGTACGGTAAGGAACTTCCTGGTGGGGTTAGGGGACACTCTACAAGAGGTATGGCCACATCAGTGTCTTCTTTCCTTAATGTGTCAGCCACTGACAGCTGCACTGCTGCCACCTGGAATACTGTCCACACTTTTACAAAGCACTATAGTCTGGACATTGCCTCTCAACGTAGGGTCAGCGTCAGCCTAGCTGTCCTCCAAGGCCTCCTTTCTTAAAGGCTGTCATGTATTTTGCCAGTTGCCCAGACTAACTGTCTGTAATACCAAAACTGCTTGGGAATCAGTCCTACTGGTGATGGCCTGCTGCAAGAGATACCCTCAAAGTAAGATACTACAGTTATGTAAGAACATATTTATTTATTTCAAAAGTTTCACCAGGAAGACATACTGAGTTGAATGTCAGCAGGTTTCCAGATGCGTCCTGGGGTGGGAGGGTCAATGGGAGATATATACATACTATTTACAGTACGTAATTAGATAGCAGTACAGAGACATGACTTAAGCAATAAATAAATCAGAGTAAGATAATAGCAGTATTAACAGTGAGCATACCTAGGTGTTGTATGTACAAATTAACAATATGGCCAACCAACAAGGCAGAAAACACCACCAACTGAAGCAGTGGAAAGAGAAGGGAAGAGATTGCAGGAGGGAGGGGAGTAATTAGTAGGAGGTAGCCAGCAGGTCATGGTTGAGGTTAGGGTAGTAGAGGAGGAGGAGGAGGTGGAGGGGAGAAGATAGAATAGAGAAGTAGAGGTGAAGAACGTATGCATAGTTGCCGGATTGGGGTTAACTAGGGGGTGTCAAAAGGCAATGGTTGGGGTAATGGAAGAAGAGGAGGGAGAGGTAGAGTAGAGGAGAGGTGTGGAGAGCTCAGATGCAGTTAAGGAAGAAGCAGGGAAGTCTGTGAGGAGACAAGAGAGGGAGCAGATGAAGGTGGCAGTGCGGATGGGGAGTGGGACGGCAATCCAAAGTTTAGGGAGCAGATGGAGAATGCAGTTTGGCCATTAGAGGATGTCCTAGAAGGGAGTGCTAGGGTCCAGTAGCCAGATCTGTGAAGGAAGTAGGAGTAGAGGGGAGGAGAGGAAAGTAGAGATGTGAGGTAGGAAGGGAGGGAACTCATCCAGTATTGGTAAATAAGGGAGGAGCCATGTGCAAGCAATCTGACTTCAAGAGAGGGGAGGCAGAGTGAAGTGTAGAGGAAGCAGTGGTGAGTCAGAGGGCAGTTAAGAGTGAACAGGCAATATGAGTGATAGAGGGGTTCCAGTCTGGCCAGGGTGGACTTTGGAGCACTACCATATATTGTGTCACCGTAGTCAAAAATGGTGAGACTACCATATATTGTGTCACTGTAGTCAAACATGGGGAATCATTCTCTGTACAATGACTATGTGTGCTGTCAGGGGGATACAGACTTGGTTCTGATACAAAGCACCTAGTTTTGGGTGGAGTTTTCTGTGGATAGAGTCCATGTGAACAGAGAAATCAAGGTGCCTATCAAACCACACCCCAATCTATTTAAAGGAAGGGATGTCTCCAGGGTGTGGAAAGAGAGGAGTGTTGGGAGTCTATAGAGCTTTTTCCTGGTTCCAAAGGTCATAGAGACCATTTTTTGGCATTCAGGGACAGCTGATTTGAGCTGAGCTAGTGCTGGACATTGTCGAAGTCCAACTGAAGTCTGGTCAGCAGATCAGCAGGGGAGGAGCCAGAAACAAATAAGACGGTATCATCAGTGTAGATATGAATGGAAGAGGAAGTACATGAAGATGGAAGGCTATTTAGAAAAATTGAGACGGGAATGGGACCATGCACTGATCCTTGAGGGACGCCAGTGCTGATTGGGAGAGGGGGTAACAGGGAGTTGCTAATTTTGACTGAGTGAGTTCTGCCCAGGAGGTATGAACGGAACTAATCAGTGGCTTGGGAGGAAAGTCCACCAGTAGAGAGCTTAGCAAGGAGGAGGGGGTCGGCTATGGTGTCATAGGCTTTGGCCAAGTCGACAAAGATTGCAGACTTAATCAGACCCTGATCCATGCCAGACAGAATTGAGTCAGTCAGCCTGAGTAGGGAGGTGGTAGTGGAGTGGAATTTGTGAAATCCAGACTGGAAAGGGGTGAGGTAGGAGGATGAGTCATGAAAATGAGAAAACTGAGAGAGAACTACATGTTCCTGGAGTTTTTCAAGGGTGGGAAGTAGAGAGATAGGTTGGTAATTCCCACTAGCTGAGGAATCCCCACCTTTAAGGAAGGGAATGACTGGGACCTGCTTCAGTGAGGCAGGGATGGAAGCCAGGGAGAAGGAGAGGTTAAGAAGGGAGGCCAGAGGGAGGTAGATGGCAGGGACAGAGATAAAGGAGTTTAGGGTCTAACCCATCTGGACTCCTGCCCTTAAGGGGGTTTAAAGCTAGAATGGCCTTTAGGGTTGCAGTAGACATGACTGGAGAGAAGGAGAAATGGGAGGATAGGGAGGGCTGGGGAGAGACAGTAGAAGGGAGAGGGGAAAGGAGGAAAGGAGGAAAGGAGGGCTGAGGCACAGGAGGTGAAGAAGTCATTAAATTCAGCAGCAACAGCAGAGGGATCAGAGATGGTGGCCCCTGTAATCTTGAGAAATGGGACAGAGGACTGGGTTGAGGGGGAGAAGAGGGAATGGATGACCTTCCAAAACCTTGAGGGGTGATTAAGATTGTTTTGCAGGGTGGAGGAAAAATACTCAGACTTAGCATGTTTTGTAGCCCTAGTGCAGGTATTTCATAACACACAATATTTATGGTAGTCAGCAGGGGAGCCTGAGGACTTGACCTTCCAAGCCAGATCCTGTCCATGCAGGCAAGCTAGCAGTTTGGCAAGCAGATATCCAGGGGAGATAAGACCCTTAAACCCTAATTTTCCTAAGGGGGGGGCATATCGATTCCAGATGGAAAGGAGACTTGCTGAGAAGAAATTAAGCACAGAATCAGTGGAGTTTGCGGAAGAGATAGGGATCCAATTGGTAGCTGCTAAGTCAGCATGAAGGGAGGACAGGTCCAAGGACCGTAAAGATTGAATTAGTAGTAATTTGGGTGGGACTTTGGGTCAGTGAACCTTATGCACACAGTGGTGGTCACTGAGGGCATCTGTCAGGGTGCCTGATGCAATGATTCAGTGTGGATGAGAGGTAAGGGCCCAGTCCAAGAGGGTGCAGTTAAGAGATTTGAGGTTGAGGAGGGTAAGCTTTTGTGACGAGGTACCTTTGTAAATGAGCCTCTGGCTCAAAGGTTTCTAAACTGATGTTTAACTAAATAAATAAAATAAAGCTCAGAGATTCATTGGGCATGATTTAGAGATTTTATGTTATCACAGAATTTGGATAGTGAGGAGGAGAGCCAATTTTTGTTTACGTCCCCAAGGATGGGACGTTCATCCAGTAGAAGCATGAAAGGAGATAGTGGAAAGATTTTCAGTAACAGTGGTGGAGGGCAAGCTGGGGCAGCAATAAACACTGGCCACGAAGACGGGGAGAGACAGTAGGGGAGAGAGTTTGATGAGGAGGAGATGAGAGTATAGGGACATATTGAATGGTGGAGGAGAGATCAATGGCAACCCCACCACCCTTAGAGGCTCGATCCTGTCTGGTAAGAGAGTAACCAGGGATGGCAACCACTGAGTCAGGAATCTCACGGGAAAGCCAAGACTCACAGATTACCAGTATGTCAGGATTTAGGTTGATTATTAGTGGTTGCAGTAAATCAAATTGGGGGAGGAGGCTATGGATATCAACATGTGCTATCCTCAGTCCTTTGGGGAGGTAGGAGATGGGGTGTGGGAAGGGCCAGGATTGTCTCATGTCACCACCAAATGATAGCAATAGAGAAATTAGGATCTTTGTGGGTGAAGAAGTGCATTTCCATGGCAGATGAGAGAGGGAGTAGGGGTGAAGTGTATGGCTAGGGGAGGTGACGAACAGGGCGCATAGAGTAGGTAGATGCAGTCTGAGGGTCAGTAGAAGAGAGCAATGTGGGTACCAGGGAGAGTAGGAGAGGGTGTGAGAGCTGGAGTTAGGGAGGGTAGGGGAGAATGAGGGGGGTAAAACAGGATGGGGAAAGGATGGAGAGTCCACAGGAGGAAGGGAAGTAAGGGTAACCCAGAGAGAGAGAGAGAGAGAAGAGAGAAGGATAGTAAGACAACAAGCATGGTAAGGTAGCAGTGGACAAGGGGAGATCTGGAAAAGGGTTAAGGGCAGCAATTGGAGGGCAATACACAGAGGGAATAACTGGGTAAAGTACAAGGGAATCAGAGAGCAAGGATCAGGGTAAGGGTTATAGGAACAGAATAGTGATAGCACATAATATAAATCAACGATTGGTAATGGTAAGCAATAAGAATAGCAGAGCAAGCTAGAACAGTTTGCTACAGTACTAGTTAAAGTCCTATTACATTAGGGCACTTAAATGCATAATATATAAATAAAAAAACACTGATAGGTAAATGAAGCTAGAAGTATAACAGACCTAGACAGTGCAATTTATAACAGTTCAAGTTAGCATCAACAACAGTTTGCAGCACAGAGATGAATGAAAGCAACATAAGATTACACACAATACCTCCTAGTAGTTGCAAGGTAGAGGCCCCAGATTACTAGACTCATGGGATGATACCTCACTTAGCTGATCACTTACCACAACAGTCAATCTTAGAGAGGATCTCTTGCACCAGGCTGTGCTTTCCCTCCCTACTTCCCCCTTCTTTCTTGGCTCTCTCCCTTCCATTGGGGTGAACCTTCTGCTTTTCCTTTCCTTTACCACAAGGCTACCTCAGAGTCCTCCTTGGTTCCACCCTTCCGGTACTCTGCTTAGGGTTTCCAGTGGGAAGACTGAGGAGGATGTGGGGGTCACCCACCTTATCTAGGATAGGCTGACATTGGTTGCTGTCGTCGGAGGTGAATGGTCCCCTGTGGTAGACTGCTAGCTAGAAAAGTGTCCGTGTGGTCCTGGCACCTGACAGGTTAGTCCTACCAATGATGGTCTGCTGCAAGAGATCTTCTCGAAGATCTACTGTTACGGTAAGTTCATACATAGCTGTACTGTGTCATCACTGGACCATATTGCTTTTACCGTCTGTGTAATGTCATCCAGATTAAATCCTATCTGGGCCCCAATGACCTGGTGGCACTGGTTCATGCATTTGTCAGCTGAAAACTGGATTGCTGCAGTGCTCTCTACCTGAGGTCTATCTGGGGGGTTGATGCACCACTTGCAGCTTGGGCAGAACTCGGCAGTCTGGCTGATTGCAGGGACTACACAGTCCAAGCATATCACACCAGTTCTGCGGGAACCGCACTGGCTGCTGGTGATAAGGCGCATCAACTTCAGGGTAAGTTTGTTAATGCCAAAACCATTCTGGTAAGGCAGGTAAACTAACTCTGAACTACAGTTAGTAAAAATGAAGTCACACTCTAATGACTGGGAACAAACTGTAGAGTCTGAGTAAGGCCACCGCATCATATCATTTTTTTGTATATGGATCACCATGAAGGAAGCAAGGCAGGCTATGTTTTAAACAGGATCGTGAGGTACCAAAAGGCCTCACAAACAATCTACAAGGGCTGAAAACAGTGAACCACAGCAAAGTGCTTCATCTCTCTTAGAACTAATCATTGATCTATACAGTAGCTGTTGCCTCAGTCTAGGACATGGATCGAGCAACCAAATGACTGTAAGGGTTTAGAGTAATTCAAAAGTCAAGAACTGCAACACAAAAGCACTGAAGTAAGAGTTAAGCTGAAAGTGAACTAGCTGTAAAGCAAAGTGTTAAAGAAACACATACACACACCCCTGCAATGCAAGGCAGCATGGGTAATATTTGCAATCGTTATGAAGGAATTAAGACTGGCTCCACGTTACACAGGATCGTGAGGTGCATCTGCTTGGCAAAGAAAGGCTGAAAACAGGAAACCAAAGATGTGTGTTTCAACTTTATTAGAATTCATGTTTTGGGACCTCGTGCTTCTCCCTGATTTCCCTGTGATTTAAGGGATCCCAAAGAAAGCAATGCAAGTGAGGTGTGTTGGGTCTTTTAAACTCAAGTTGAATAAATTTCCCATGGAGAGTACTGTAATATTATGGAGTGCAATGTTTAATCAGTTGGGAAAAGAGAGGGTTCCCAAAGGTTTCCAATGGTTTTGTTGGTTAATATTTACTGTTGTGACTGCCTGGATGGCAGGAGATAAACATTATGAAACCCATGGCATTTTTCCATCTAGCATGCCCTATGCTTCTACAGTATGTCCTTGTGAAAAATTAGATTATTCTAATTTTTTTAATCTAGAATTTTTACACTCTTGCACCAAACCCCAACATGTCTGCTGATGCAGTCAAGCGACAGGTAGGGCTCAAGAGTACCACAGATGTCATCCTATAGCTGGCACTTTTCCAGTCTTTTTTCCCGCTCTCACCTCTGAGATATGCAGCCTTGCATGGGGGAGTACCTGCATTGCAGGATGGTAGTACAGCCTAGAGGTTAGAGTACCGAGCTGTGCATGAACTTGATGCATCCAGAAAACCTGGATTTGATTCCCACAACCTCTACTTGCATATTTTGTGACCCTGAACAAGTCATTTAAACTCCCTGGTTTTCCCAGATCACCCTGAAAATAGGCCTTGTGCCTAGTGGGTGCGTATACCGACTGCTCAGTGTCACTCCACACAAAGACCATCACAGTGACATTGTTGGCAGTTGCTCTGATGGTCTCTGCACCTGACACTGGTGCCGGAGGTGTTTGCCCCAATCCCTGAACTAACTCTGACTGGAGTTAGTAATCTATAGTATGGAGGTGCGGGGCAGAGCCCCACACAAAGAACACTTGACCCAAATCGAAGGCCAGCACAACACCAATTGGCGGTGTTGTGTTGTCGCCATGCCATCAGTCAACATGAAATTTGTTGCCACGCATAGTGGAACCTAGTGGTGTTGCCCAGCTACCAAATAATTAAAAAATAACATAATGTTAAACTGCTCCCTTCCCAGTGACCCCAGACCAAGGAGCTGCAGCTGGGTGAGTAACACCCTCGTATTAGAGTTTGAGAACACTGCCTCCACTGTGCTCCTGAGGTGGCTTTGACCTGAGGCTGGGACTGGGAGTCTGTCCATATGACAGTGCCATATGCAACCATCCTTGCAAGAGTGAGCCAGGTCATCTAGTCTCATTTAAGGGTGAATAGTCACCACCAAAGGCCCAACACTTAAGTGTGGGGCTGGTCCCAATGTGCAATTTGTATGCAAAAATATTTTGGTTTACTTTTTACTGTATTATAGTGGAATATATCAGACTAATTGTGCTTAGGTCTAGGCTGACATAGTACAGTTACGTAGGAACTTATCATAACAGTAGATCTTCGAGAGAAGTTCCTTCAGTAGGTCATCACATATAGGAATAGCACCACCTGGCATCGGGCCATACGGCAGACTTTTCTAGCAATACCTGATGGGGGACTGCCCACCAGACGTCACGTGACTGATGTCAGCGTGACTGTATATAGTGAGCGGTCCCCACACCCGCCCTCCAGTACTCCCGCCGGAACCAGGAAGAGGCCATGCCGCAGGAGCGAACAGGAATTGGAGTCTCTGTAAAACATAAAATGAGGGCAAGGAGGCAAGGAAAAATATGACCTACTGAAGGCACCTCTCTCGAAGATCTACTGTTATGGTAAGTTCCTATTTAACTGTACTATCTTACTACGAGAGGGTTCCTTCAGTAGGTCATCGAATACAGGACAGAGTCCCAAGCAGTCCCTCCAAAGAGAGATCGAGAGAAACTAGGGAGGAAGAAGCTAACTCCAACAGAACAACTGAAGTCCAGCATGGACCCAGCCTAGGACAAAAGGCCCTGCAGGACAGCTAAACCAAAGCTGGCCCACTGCCTAGAAGCAATGTCTAGACTGTAATGTTTGGTAAAGGTGTGGACAGAACTCCAAGTAGCGGCAGCACAAATGTCCACTGTGGAAACTTTCTGAAGGAAGGCTGCCGAGGCAGCCATGCCACTAGTAGAATGACCTCTTATGGAACCTGGAAGAGGCTTATTGTACTTTTGGTAACAGTACTGGATGCAGTTTCCTAACCATTTGGAAAGGCCCTGATTAGAAACCGGTTTGCCCCTCGACCTTGGGGCAAAGGAAACGAATAACTGATTGCAAGACCGGAGCTCTTTAGTCCGGTGAATATAGCACCAGAGGATCTGAAGGACATCCATCGAGTGAAGGAGTGCCTCACCCTTATTAGAAGGGGTGGGTAAACCGGAAAACTCTACTGATTGGTTCAGTGTGGATTCTGACACCACCTTGGGAAGGAACCTCAGATGTGTCCTAAAGACCGCCCGGTCCCTGTGGAAAATCAAATATCTCTCCTTGCAGACTAGAGCGTGAAGCTCTTAAATCCTTCGGGTGGAGGTGATAGCCACCAGAAAAAGCGTCTTCCATGAAAAGAAGCACAGATCACAGCTCATAGCTGGTTCGAAAGGAGGAAGGGTGAGCTTTTCCAGGATGAAGTTCAAGTCCTAAGGTGGAGTTGGGCTGCGGATGGGGGGTTTCAGATGTAGGATACCTTTCAGAAAGGACTTTGAGACCTCCAACTGAGCCATAGGTTTACCATTCACTAGCTCGTGGTACGCGGAAATGGCTGAGATATGGACCTTCAAAGAAGAATAGGACAGACCGGAGTCTGATAAATGAAGGAGGTATTCCATGACTTGAGGGGCTAAACAGGAGAAAGGGTCCCAACCCTGAGCAGTAGCCCAGATTGAAAACCGCTTCCACTTCATGGCATAAGTGGAACGGGTGGATGGTTTTCTGGCCTCGATGAGGAACTGAGCCATTCTAGAGGAGACCCCAAAGTGAGAAATTGTTGTCTGAAGGAGCCACGCATGAAGATGCAGGGTCCTGAGCCTCGGATGAACCAGTCTGCCCTGATTCTGAGTCAGGAGGTCATGAGTCAGTGGAAGTGGAACCAGTGGTTCCCTGGAGAGCTGCTGTAACAGTGGGACCCACATTTGTCTCAGCCAGAGAGGAGCAATAAGGATAATTTTTGCTCCCTCAGCTTGAAGTTTGAGGAGAACCCTCTGCAGAATGGGAAAAGGAGGGAAAGCGGTGCAAAAATTTCCCTGTCCACGATAGAGACAATGCATGGTTCCAGAAAGCACTATGCTCTGGAACAAGTGAGCAAAACTTGGGAAGTTTTACACTGGATTGGGAGGTGAAGAGGTTGATTTCCAGCCATCCTCAATTCTGGAAGATGGAGTCTGCCACTTCCTGATGCAATTCCCATTCATGGATGAGGGTTCAAGTTATGCTGAGACTGTCCACCAGGATGTTTAGAACACTTGGAACATGCACAGCCACCAGGAGCAGAAGGTGCTGGACTGCCCAGTTCCACACCTGGTCAGCTCCCGCAAAGAGGATATGATCAGATTCCCCTTGTCTGTTGATGTACGAAACTACCGACATATTGTCCATTTGGATCAGCAATGTTCCCTTGGGTAGCAGCGTCTGAAAAGCCTGTAAGGCATATAGAACCACCTTGAGCTCCAGAACATTGATGTGGAGAGAAGTCTCCAGGCCTGTCCAAAGGCCTTGAGCTTGATGGTCCTCCAGATGAGCCCTCCACCCCATATTCGTGGCATCTGTGGTGAGGTTAGCTGCTGGTGCAGGGTTTTGGAATGGAAGTCCCAGGGAAAGATTGTGAGGATCCTCCCACCACTGTAAATCCCTTTAGACCACTGAAGAGACCAAGACCAGATGGTCCAGGTCATCTAAGATCTGGTCCTATTGCACTCTTAATGACCACTGAGTGATTCTCATATTTAGCCTTGCTAAGGGAATGGTCATGATGGAGGCTGCGATCAGTCCCAAAAGACAAAGGACCTCCCGGCAGGAATGGTCCTGACAGAGGCTACTTTTGGAGCCTGATTGATTAAGGTCTCCACCTAGTCTTAAGGAAGGAAGGTTCTGCACTGGACTGTATCCAGAACTGCCCCAATAAACTTCAGTCTCTGGGAAGGTACTAGGGATGACTTGAGGACGTTGACCATTATCCCCAGTTGGTTGAAGAAGTCCAGTGTGAAAGACAGAGTTTCCAATAAAAGATCTCTGGACAGAGCTGAGATCATCCAGTTATCCAGGTAAGGAACACCGCAAAACTCCAGCAGCATAGAAACACCACCACCACCACCAGGCACTTGGTAAAAACCCGAGGTGCTGAAGACAGACCAAAGTGGAGTGCCCGGAACTGGAAATGCTCTCCTTGGAAACAAAAATGCAGGAAACGGCGGTGGCTGGGGAAGATAGGGATGTGCAGGTAGGCATCCTGCATGTCCAGGATGCAGAGCCAATGATTCTCCAACATGAGAGGAAGAAGGCTCTGGAGCATCAGCATGAGGAACTTCTTGTACTCTACATACTGATTGAGTTGACTCAAGTCAAGAATGGGTCTGAAGTCCCTGATCTTTTTTGGAACCATAGGAAATGGGAGTAAAACCCTTTTCCCCTTTGCCTGAAGGGAACTGGCTCTGATTGCTTCTTTGAGCAAGAGCGCATTGACCTCCTTGCGAATGAGAAGGGCCTGGTCCCAGGAGTAAGATGACATTTGTGGAGGAGTATCCAGAGAGATCTCCAGAAACTCAATGGTGTGTCTGATGGACACTAGTTGCAGCACCCACCCATCTGAGGTGATCACCCTCCACTTCTGCACATGGCAGGTGAACCTTCCCCCCACCCGCTCTCCATTGTGAGACTGAGGGTGCAGTGGGGCTGGAGAGTCAAGAAGTGGTGGGACGTTCGGGAGGAGGTCCCCCCAAACGTTGCTGATTCTTGGGAGCAGGGAGAGTAGCAGTACCCGTGGCCTTATGCTTACCTTGGTGTCGCACCTGAGTGTTTTTCTGCTGCCTCTCATTCCTTTTCCGAAAGAGCTGCTGCTGTTGTCAGGTGCCTGATTGGTACATGGACCTAATGGATCTAAGGGCCACACCTTTGTCCTGTAGATCTGTTATGATGTCCTTGGTATCTCCCCCACAAAGGACTGAGCCCATGAAGGGGTGTCTTGAATTGCCTAATGGACTTTGTTGGTGAACCCAGAGAGATGAAGCCCGGAATGTTGCCTAAGGGCAATGGCAGATGCTGAGGTATGGGCCACCGAATCGACAGAGTCAGAGGTGGCTCGAAGAGCATGCCTAAAGGAGACCATGGAGAGGTGGAGATCCTTGGCAAGTTCCTAATTAAGGAGTGAAGGGTCCGTAGACTGGACCTTCACCTCTAGCCTGGCCATAGTCTGTTTTTGGTAAGATACCATGTGGGCCACGTAACTAGGGGAACGAAGGGCGCACTTGGCTGACAAGTAGACCTTCTTCCCGAACTGGTCCATCAGCCTCGATTTTTTGTCAGGAGGTGTCATGCTCATGTGGTTGGGAGCTGTGGAGCAGTCATGAGCAGCCGAAATAGCCACTGAGTCTGCCTTAGGATGAGCCTTTAAAAAAGGTGCGTCCTTTGGCACCCAGTAGAGCCTGTCCACCCTCTTGGGGACAGCTGGGATTGAATGAGGCATCTGCTAGATGGTAGTGGTGAGGTCTTGATGAGGACCCATCCATGGGGGGACTGGAATAGATGGCAGAGACTCTGAGTCAAGATGCTCCACTAGTCTCTGTTGCGTAGGATCCGGGTCCTCAGACTCCCAATCGGAGTGTTCTCTTAAGGTCCTCAAGAGGTCCGAAATGGAAGGATCCTCCAGAAGGGATTTAGGGGAGGTTCTTCCTTTTGTATCTTCAGGGTCTTCCACAGGTTCCTTCTCAGAGGAGTCCTCCCTCCCATCGGAACTGTCTTCCACCTCCTCAACAGGAGGACAACTGAAATCCCACAGGGGAACGTCCTGCTGAGTCTTCCCCGAGATGTGGACAGTGGAAGCTGTGGTTGCAGGAGTCTGGCTTCCAGATCTGTAATCAGCTCTGACCTGGCCCCCTGAAACCAAGACTGAATCATGGTCTTAAAATCTGGAACCATCGGGGGGGGGCCAGTTGAGGCTGGGGAGGAGGAGGAGGAGGGGCGACCAGAGGGGGATAGTACCCCTGGAAGCCCATATAAGGAGAATATGGGTTGAATCCATGGTGGAACTGCACAAAAAATGGCTCCAGTCAGGGTGGAACCCCTGGGTAGGGATCCCAGGATACCAAAGGGTAATGGGGACAGTTCAGGTCTAGAATAGATCACCTGTCAATGGATCAGGTGTCGGCGACCAATGTTGGACCCACTGTTGTGTACATTTGGAGTGTCCGGCATCGGGACAGTCCATGCTGGAGGACTGACATCGGCACTGGCACAGCATGATCCAGCGCTGAAAAGGATCCGGTGTCGGAGGGGTCGGCATCAGAACCAGACGAGGAGCTCCAGCACTGGGGATGGGTCAGCGTTGGGGCCAGAGGTGAGAAGGCCTTTGGCCGATCCCGGCTGAGACTGACGTTGGGATCACTGGCATCGGGGGAGGTGCTGGTGTCCCGCTGGAAGGCGGAGGGGCTTCCACAGGTAGGCTGGATGGCCGTGAAGGAGCCTCCCAATCCGGGACCCCCGCAGGGAATGCGGAGATGTGCCCACAACATTGAGAGGCTCGATGGGGTCTCTGATACCGTTGCTGGACACGTCTGAGGCAAAATGCGAGGACTTGGGTGCAGTAGGAACAGGAGGGAGAGGGGCTATCTCCCTCTGATTCCACCAGACGCCGGGTGAGTGCATTGTTCTTCCGGTCGGGGAACCAGGCTATGCAGTCACCAGAAATGGCCGGCTTAGCGGCAAAGTCAGGCGGTCAGGGTGGAGTCCCTGGCTAGCTTATCGACTATGGCCAGGTGACTGCCTCCAGCCAGGGAGTCGACTTAGTGGCCTCCACATGGTCACGGAGGAGCCGAGGATGACTTCTCCACTGGAGTCTTGTCCGACTTACCGCTTGACAGCTTCTTTGGTGGTAGTTGGGCCTTGCTTGTGGATGGCCTGGCATCGTCCATGGAGCGAGCCACCCCTAGACTTCTTCTCGTGTTTTTTTGAAGGGAAGATTTTTCGGATGAGTCCCTGAGGTGCTTCATCTTTTTCTCAGGAGGCCAGACAAGATTTAAGGCGGGCCTCCAATGCCTGCTGCCTCCATTTTTTGGTGGCTTGGTTGAATGACTGGCACTCTGCGCAGGAGGAGGAGATAGGATGGTCTGGGCCTAGGCAGAGAATGCACTTCTGGTGACCGTCTTTGTGCAGGATCTGCATGCCACAAGCCAAGCACTTTTTCTTCGGAGAAGACATCAATAGAAAGATGAAAAAATTACTGAAAATTGTGAGGGATAGAAACCTGATGCGATAGAACTTCTCGATGATCGCTAATGGAAGTCTGCGATGCAACTGACATGAGGCAACAGTGGGAAAAGAATTGGACTGACGGGCCTGGGACCGCTCACTATATACAGTCATGCTGATGTCAGTCACATGATGTTAGGTGGATGTCTCCCCGTCAGGTATTGCTAGAAAAGTCTGCAGCGGCACAACGCCAGGTGGTGCCCAGTCCTATATGTGATGACCTACTGAAGGAACCCTCTGGAATTAAGATCTTCTGTGACTACAAATCCCAAAATCTCCAGCAGATGATATCAGAGCAATAGGCAGAAGTGGGAGTGTAAATATGTTTGCAGTGCATGTTAGAGTTTATATAAGGTCTGGGGCCCAATATTCAAACTTTGCCTGGGGGCAAATTTTGCACTACTCGACTGGCAAATTTAGCTGGCCAGCTGCATGCAATATTCAAAGGAATAGCCCAGGGCAAACACTGCTGAATATAGCATGCAAACTAAAGTGGGCAACATGTCTGTGAGTGCAGTGCTGACAGCCCAGCAAAGAAGACAGCTCTGAATATGGCAACATTAGATAGATAGATAGATAGATAGATAGATAGATAGATAGATAGATAGATAGATAGATGAACAGACAGACAGACACTTTATTTCTAAAGTGCTCAATTCCAGAGACTCTAGGCACTTTACAATATACAACAATACAATTATTTAAAATCATGCAAAACATACTTATATAGGCTTCAACTGGGACTACACAGTTGATCTATCCACTAAAACTGTAAAATTAATCAATACTTATTGAAAATTAGTCAGTACTTTTTCCAGCGACTGTTGCAAGCTCCCTTCCAGTGACTGTTGCAAGCTCCCCTTCTAAAAACCACCAAAAACGCACATTTACTGGTGCTTAGGCTGGGGCAGAACAAATTTCTCCCTGAACAGGCAGAACTGTAATTAGTGACTGTATAGTGCTGTTTAATTCCACCTTGCACAAGCTGTACTGTGTAAAGTATAAGTATTTTAAAACTCCGAGCTTCTGCTGCTAAAGGTGGGGCATATTTAATTGTACCCTGCACATGCACAACTGGGGAATTTAAAGAAAAGTGTTTTGTGAAGGTTAAAATTGTGTGCAGACCAGACGTTTTAGCACTGCGTAGCCCGAATTGAATTTAAAGCCTGTTAATTTGAATACAAATGTACAGCTAAGCCCTGAGCTCATTCGCTCTGCACTACCCACTCCTGTGCCTTCCCACCCCCAACATTAACTGTATCTCCCCTTCTACCTGCCTACTTAACCACCCCCTTCTCTTTCCCTCTCCTGCAGATCGCACCCGCCTCCCCCGAGGAGCCTGGAGGTCGCAAGGGCCAGTCCCTGAAGCCCTCCCTGCCCATGAAAGCCCAAAGCTGCTGCAAGGTAATTTTACCATTCTCCTGGCTACAGTCACAACCGTTGCTCAGCCTAGGCAGAGGACTGCTCGGATCCTGCTTCTGACGCCTTTTTCCAGTGACTGTTGCAAGCTCCTTTTCAGTGACTGTTGCAAGCTCCCTTCTAAAACTGCTGAAAATGCATATTTACTGGTGCTTAGGCTGGGACAGAACAAATTTTTCCTGAACAGGCAGAACTGTAATTAGTGACTGTATAGTGCTGTTTAATTCCATCCTGCACAAGATGTACTGTAAAGTACAAGTATTTTAAAACTCCGAGTTTCTGCTGCTAAAAGTGGGACATATTTAATTGTACCCTGCATATGCTAACTGGGGAATTTAAGAAAAGTGTTTTGTGAAAGTTAAAATTGTGCAGACCAGATGTTTTAGTGCATCATGTAGCTCCAAATTGAATTTAAAGCCTGTTAATTTGAATCCAAATGTACAGCTAAGCCCTGAGCTCATTCGCTCTGCACTACCCACTCCTGTGCCTGCCCGCCTCAACATTAATCGGATCTCCCTTTCTACCTGCCTACTTAACCACTCTCTCTCTCCCTCTCCTGCAGATCGCACCTCCTCCCGAGGAGCCGGAGGTCGCAAGGACCAATCCTAAGCCCTCCCTGCCCATGAAGCCCGAAGCTGCTGCAAGGTAATTTTATCATTCTCCTGGCTGCAGTCACGACCGTTGCTCAGCCTAGGCAGAGGACTGCTCGGATCCTGCTTCTGGCGCCTTTTTCCAGCGACAGTTGCAAGCTCCCTTTCAGTGACTGATGCAAGCTCCCCTTCTAAAAAACGCAGAAAATGCACATTTACTGGTGCTATGCGTTCGGCTCCCCACCGCCGCCCTTGGTCGGCACTCTAATTTATAGCTAGGTTAGGTCAGGTGACCTGCTGAAATAACCTATCAGCCCACTTTTCCAGCTGCAAGTTATACAAAATCAACACTAGTGGCCGCTGCTACATACCTCTCTCTACCTACATATACAATGCTATCCCTGCTAATAGCAGCCCTCCTGACTTCCAGGATCTACAGCAGGCTAAACAACCCCTCCCCAGAGGCACCCAAACCACATTTCAACAACTTTTCCACTCATCATTAATTTATCTATGATGACTCCAAACCCTGTCCCTCCAACCTCTCCACACAAGCCTAAATGATCCTACTGGCTTATATACATACACACACTCACTTTTAACTCTCACACTCCACACATGATCGCACTGTACCTCAGCTCCCCTTCCAGACCACAACCCCACCACCCCAGTAAACCCCCAAACAGACCTCTGCACTCTCCCACCCTTTAGCAAGCATCATGCCCAGTCTCCGAGTCCCCACCACCAATGCAAAAAGACCTACACCCTACCAATCCCAACGTCTCTCATCCAAACTCTGCAGGTTAGCCCTCCTGTGGCACACCCTACTACTTCTCTTATTATCTGGCAATATCCACCCCAACCCAGGACCACCCTGCACAGTGGCCTCACCAAGCAGTCCAAGTGGGAGTCTACTGCTAGCTACTCTTAATATATGCAGCCTCCACAAAAAACACACACCCCTCCAAGGCTGGATTGCCCAGCATGCACCGGACATCCTAGCCCTATCGGAGACTTGGCTCTCTGAAAGAATACCCAATGATGCTGTCTTCCTCAGTAATTATTCCATCTTCCGGTCCGACAGGACCAGCAAGAAGAGTGGTGGCTGTGCAATCTATGTTAAATCGTCACTTCATGCCACTGAAGTACAAACCCCTTCACCCCAATATGGCGCCCAGACACTCACAGTCAAACTTAGTCTGGGTGCAAAACCCTCCACATCATTGCGGCTTATATCCCCCCGAGAAACCAAAAACTCACATTTGATTCTATCCTCCACAGTATCTCCCACTTACCTAATACTAGTGAAATCATTATAAAGGGAGACTATAATGTCAACTGGCTATCCCCTGCCTCATCCAGCTTCAAAGACACTGCCCTGGCATATGATCTTACCCAACTCGTCACCTCTCCTACCAGAAGGGACAATAGATCTGGGACCTCCACCCTTTTAGACCTCATCTTCAGTAACAGGCCACGGAACCTCTCCCATGCCACAGTGCTCCCTGACTTTATCAGTGACCACTCCCCGGTGACCTGCTGGTGGTTGGGTAAATTACTCCCTGCCCCCCCTCCAAAATCACCTTGCAAAGGCGGCTAAAAAGAGAGGAGGCTTAGAGAATCTTAAAGCCCACCTATCTACCAGCAATTGGCTCTCCATTTACACCACGCAATCTGTAGACCTGGAACTCTCCCATTTTATAACCACTTTCAACAAGGCCTCACGACATTTTCGCTCCCTCTCCAAGCAAGTAGTAAAACCAGAACCACCCCTGGATCACACCTAACTACTTAACCAGCTCCAACAAAGGGACAGCCTATTGCATAAGACCCTTGACTCCCAGCATAAACAGGATGAACAGCTATACTGGGAGGCCCATAACAAATTTACCTGAGCCTTGCAGGCGAAGCTACTTACTACCAACAAACCCTAACCTCCTCCTGGGAGATGGTAAAAAATTCTGGAACAATATAAAAAGAACTCAGTGGAAATCCTGCTCCCCCACTCCCTCCCAACTCACAATAAATGGGGATATCACCCAGGATCCTTCCATTATCATAGAAGCCCTCAACTCTGCCTTCTCGGACCTCTCCCATATTCTCCCTCCTAACTACTTCCACCCTGTCCTCCCCACCCTCCCCTTGACACCTCATGTAACAACAATACGATACCCTTCAGGCTGAGAGTCATCTCCTTCCTCGAGGCAAAACACTACATTTCCAAAGCTATTGCCAATACCCGATACAGCAATGATTCCCTAGATCTTAACTCATTCGGCTGACCCTGGATGTCACATTACTCCACCTTACTAAAATTCTCAACCTCTCACTATGCCTAGATCCATTCCTCTTGACCTGGAAGAGCCATAATCACTCCTATTTTGAAGGCAGCCCCTAACACAAGCAACTATAGACCGATTTGATACTTCCACCTCTCTCCAAAGCACTGGAAAAATTGTTTCGGACCAGCTAACGGAACACCTAACTAAACACAACCTCCTCTGCTGGGAACAGCATGGTTTCTATACCAGCCACAGTACCATCACAGCACTTTCTGAGCTCACCTCATTCATCCATGAGGCCCTAGACCAAGGCTCTATAGCAGGTGCGATCTATGTGTATCTGAACAAGGCATTTGACACAGTCAGTCATGAGCTACTGCTTTGTGTCCTTCCACAACTAAATGTGGTCCCAGAGGCAACTGCCTGGTTCAAGGATTACCTCTCAGGCTGGTCACAAGTCAGGATAAACACCACCATCTCCTCCTGCAAAACAGATTGCTCTGGGGTCCCACAGTCTATACTCGCCCTCTACTATTCACCCTCTTTTAAACTCTCTCATGCAGCAGTCACCTACTACTACGCTGATGATGCGGTAGTGTTTTGAAACACCCACAATTGAGCAGCCTCCAACTAGCCTACAGGGTTTCTTCAGGAGCTAGAAACCTGATTCACTGAACTCTGCCTGATCATCAACTATCAAAAACTAAGTCCATGATCTTTGCGCACCGTCAAAGCCCACACAGTCAGTTGGCACTCCTAATCAAAAACACACAAGGCACCCCATTTGAACATGTTACAAGTTTTAAATACCTGGGTATCACATTAGACACCTCCCTCTCCTACCATAGTCACATACAACTTCTCTCCTCCGCTGTCAACTCTAGAGTGGGTATCCTCTACAGACAAACACTGCTTACCCCACAGGCCATGCATCTTGCAGTCTCCTCCTCCTCAATCTTCTCCCTAGTTGACTATGGCATAGTGATATATGGCTCTGTGGAGACCCACCACACTCACGTGCGTGTCACTGCCTGGAATAAAGCATGCCGCCTAGTCACGGCAGTGACAGACTAACTCATACCTGTGAGCTCTATGCTTTGGCTGGTTGGATAACTTCCAAGAAAGACCAAAGTACCACACCTGTGTCCTCGCAAAAAAGATACATCTCCAGCTAGCTCCCATCGGCCTTCTCTCTATTATCAGTGCAGCCCCCCTCAGGTGTAATACAAGACTTGCAGCAAACTCTTCATTTCTGGTCCCCCATTGTAGAACATCCCTTGGGCAAAGATCCTTCTGCTACCGTGCCCCTCTTTGGCTCAATACTTACCACCCCCTATCTCTCAGACCCATAGCTTCTCCCTATTCAAATCAGGCCTCAAAGCACAACTACTTGAGTCAGCAAAATGTGACTGTGGCTAACACTGAACTCCTCTTGTGTTTTCAAACCCTCCAAATACCTGACACAGGGTCTCTCTAGATCCCAAGAATCAGCATCCTACACGTCTCTGACAAGGGATATCCAGAAGGCTGCCTACTACTGTCACCGGTTAACTAAGTTGAAGCCTGGATTGCACTACCAGTACTGTTATGTGAATACTGCTTGTTTATGTGCGTTTTTCTGTATTTGTTTACCCTCCACCCCCTGTAACCGACGTGGAGCCTTTGCAAAAGAATCTGTGACTCAAAGGATTGTAATTCCGATTATATTCAATAAACAATAAAAGCTTACTGGAACAAATACATCTTCAGGCCCTTTTTAAAGGCTTCTGCCAAGGGAGCCTCCTTTAAATAACCAGGCAAGGAGCCACAGGGTAGGCTCAGCCACTGAGAATGCCCTGTCCCCAGAGTGCCACAACCTAACCCTGGGAACTCCAAGGAGGCCTCCCTTGAAGAACGGAGTGCCCAGGGTGGTCAGAAAGGGACAAGAAGATCTTGCAGATGGACCCATCCCCTTTTGTGCAGGGTCTTATAGGTCAGGAGCCCTATCTTGAAGACAATCCACCAGTGTAGTTCGCGGAGGACCAAGGTAATTTGCTCATACCTTTTTGCCCTGTCAACAGACTTGTCACCGCACTCTGCACCAGCTGTAGCCTGCGGAGGTTGCTTCCAGATAACCCTAGGAACAGGGTGTTACAGTAATCCAGCCTGGAAATGACGAAAATGTGTGCCAGCATGGTCAGGCCTTCAGGCGGGATCAGAGCTCAGATTCTGGTGATATTCCTAAAATGGTAAAATCCACTTTTTTTTAAATTCTCTGTTCATGCCCCCTTACTCACTGCTCAGGACCCTATTCTCGGGATCCCTAGGCTATGCACACTCCCATAGGTCTTCCCCAGGCAACTCCTTTTCGAGTCCTGGCAGCATTGCCCCCATCCAGCCTCAGTTTACCCTCCTGGACAGGAGGAGAGAGATCTCCATAGTCCCTCCAGTCCATGAGTCTGTGTTGGGTATGCTGCACATGCCCCATCTGGAGCCTGGTTATGGATTTTCTAGGGCAGTCAGGTCCCATCTCCAGGCATCCATTGAAGGGCTTTTCTTGTTTTCAGATCCAGTCCCTCAGGACTTCGCACGCTAGGGAAGCCAAAGGCTGGAGCAGCCCTGGCCAATGTCCTTCCACCCAGCTGCATGCTGCCTCACTGCATCTCCACCCATGGTCACTCAGATGGCGGTAAAGCAGTGGGACATGCATCCCACCCCTGGAGGAGGAGAGCAGCCTCGGGCGCTCAATCTTCCTACCTTGGCTGGCCTCCAATTGCCCAAGTTCGCTTCCTGAACCTGAGTTACTGGCACCGCGAGCGGTAGCTCCTACCACTGCAGCGTAAAACCGCTTTCGACCATGGCCAAGACCTACAACAAGTATCAGGCTGTCATCTAGGATTACACCCAAATCCGTCACCTGACTAGATGGGGCAGGGAACACCCCACAACACTACGGCCTTTGCAGGAAACCCCCTGCCCGATGACCCAGATCCACCACCAGTAACTCAGTCTTGTCTGGGTTAAGATTAAGCTGGTTTGAGTCATCCACAACAGAATTTCCTTGAGGCACTGTAGCTATTAAATACATGGGCTGTCACCTGGGTATCGGTGCACAGGACAGGTACAGCTAGTTACCATCTGCATAGCAGTGAAAACCCAGCTCATACCCAGCTCTGAGAAGGTTCAGAGGAGGGCAACAAAGATGGTGCATGGGTTGCATCAGAAGTCCTATGAAGACAGGTTGAAGGAACTGAACATGTACTCCCTGGAGGAGAGGAGGGAGAGAGGGGATATGATAGAGACATACAAGTATCTTACAGGGAGGAACAGGGTGCAGGAAAACACTATTTTTAAGCGAAAAAGATGTTTCAGGACTAGAGGACATGGGATGAAGTTGGAGGGAGGACGATTCAGAGGAAACATGAGAAAGAATTTCTTCACAGAGCGGGTGGTGGACAAGTGGGACACCCTGCCAGAGGAAGTGGTGGGGGCTGAAACAATCACGGGATTTAAGAATGCATGGGATAGACATAAAGGAATTCTAGAGGTCAGGGGTAAGGGCAAATAGACTTCTAGGAAAACAAACTGAACTTACAAGCTCAAATGGGCAGACTAGGTGGGCCATAGGCCCTTATCTGCCGACACTGTCTATGTATCTATGTATCTATGTACCACCTGATAATGTCCCCCACTAGCAGCATATGCACCATGAACAAGGGTGACAAGACCGAACCCTGTGGAACCCCACAGCACAGAGGCTTGAGTTAGATGAGACTAATCCCATTGTCACCCTTTGCACTCTGTCAGGTATGACCTGAACCAGCTAATGACATTACTGGACAGACCACCCCAGAACTTCAGGTGGTCAAGTATCTCCTCATGGTCCACAGTGTCAAACACTGCAGAGAGGAACAGGAGGACCAAGATGTGTGGTTTCTCCTGTCCCTCACCATCAGGAGGTCATTTAGCACCCTCACCAGGGCCGTCTCCGTACTGTGCCCCGCACAGAACCCAGACTGGAAGGCTCATAGATGGAGGAAGAGGCAAGATGTCTCTCAAGCTGAATGGCCTCTGCCTTTTCTATAACCTTCCCTAAAAATAGGAGGTTCAAGACTGCCCTGTAGTTACTCGGCAGTCCAGGTCCAAAGAGGCTTCTCAAAGGTGTCTAACCAAGGACTCTTTTTAAAGTCAGGGGAAGACCCCACTTCTCAAGGAACTCTGGACAACATCAGTAACCACACGTCCAATCAGATTCAGATATCCAACAAAAGGTGGGTCAGACCTGGGTCCAGATCACATTGTGTTGGCTGCAGCTCGAGTTATCCCACCAATTTGGCGGTGCAAACACCAACGCATCTCAGTGCACACAAAGTGGAGTCAGGCACAGGTGAGCTACGTGGCCACTATGGGCATTAGCAAAGAAGTGGTTCATAACAACTGCAACCAACAGTGCAGGCAAAATACTGTAGAGCCGTGCTAAGCTTCAGACATGTTTGCCCAGGGCAAACACATTTGCCCAGCGCAAACACCTTTGTCAGAGGCAAAACTTTGCCATATTCAAAATGTAATGCAAATGAGCCTACTTAGGCATTCTGAGAGCAAACAGCCACATTAACATGTCATTATGGCCTGATTTCTGTGCATTTCCATGTGTAGATTGCCTGGGTTATTTCACGGTGACACAGCACTACCTGCATTGCAGACTGCAACTACATGTGGGTAGCTGCAGGCTGGGTTTGTATACAGCAGCTCAGAGTACTGTGCCCCAGGGGACAAGCACCACAAACATGGGTGGTTGTGCTGCATGCCATAGACATATTGTTTCTGCAACAGTGGGTATCGTACGCTACAGTACCATGGGTAGCCAGTATTGTGAGGGATACATCAATGCTTACTGTGTTTCAGGTAACACTGAATGCTGCTATCCACATATATACAGGCCCAGCTGGCAGGTGTGTTCTGACAGTGGACAACACTGTAATACCAGTCAGTGACCCCCGTACACTGTGCCAATGGCATGGAATTCCCACAGTAACTCACATATATGGCTGGCCATGTGTGACAGGATGTACAATATGTACAGGTGTGTAGTATGTGCTGGGGGGGGCAGACACATACCATCATACAGGCCCAATGATGTCAGGGCATTGCTGTCACTGGAACATGTTCACTGTGTGGATGACCCCAGCCGCGTGGCAGCACCTACTATATGGTGCATCCTGGGCACCTGTATGCCCTTCCTGCAACAGCCTCCTTCCCCCTCAGTGGAGCATATGTGTGTGCTGAATTGTGTTGGTGTACCTCCTATGGGGGGATTGGGTGTGTGTGCTGCATGCACTTACTGGCAAGGTGTCAACTGGGTACTAGGCCACCCTCAAATGCTTGGCAGGGCTGGGACTGGTGCCAGATAAAGGTACCATGGGTACTACCAAGGTACAATGCAAGGACTTGTGGCCGGTACCATCTGTTTTCAGCATATCCCATCCTTGGCATGCACAGTGGCCCAAGGTCATATTCTGCCCTCTCTGCCTCCTCAGTGACTGCAGTCATTAGGTGTACCATGATGCTGTTGTTGCAGACAGCCTTATTTGTTTATTGTTTATTGATGAATATCAGATAACACCTTTGAGTTAAAGTCTCCTTTACAAAGTTCCACATCATTAAAGACAAACAGAGACAACAGGGACAATAGTAACAACTAACATAATAATTACAGACAATGGTCACAGAATGGTTACAAATGGATAAGAGAATGTTTACAGAGTAATAAAATATAGCAGCTGAGAATACAGAGTTATAGACAGCTGCCAAACAAAGGTACAAAGTGCAAAGGTTGCAGGTACAAGCATACACTGCAGGGTGATGGCGCATGCCATGCCCAGGTGGTTATTCATTGGCCAATGCCGGACAGAGAAGTCCATTGTCCTGGTATAGGTACACCCAGGGAGGCTGGACCAGTGTTAGGTCCATAGTCATGGAGGTGGGGTAGGAAGAGGGAAGGTCGGGTCTAAGAAAAGAAAAGGTCTGGCTCCCGTACGGCGCTGGGAAATGCGGACCTGCCCAACAACTAACATACCGAAATCTGGCCAATGGAAAATCATGTACACAAATGCTCACAGTCTGGAAAACAAGATCCCAGACCTGCAGGCAATAATGACAGAGGCGAAACTGGACATAGTAGCCATTAGCGAGACATGGTTAACTAGAAACAACACTTGGGAGACTTCAGTACCTGACTATGTACTGTTCAGAAGAGACCGAGGTGCAAAAAGGGAGTGAGTGGCCCTTATGTCAATGAAAATATCAAAGCTATAGAAATTCAGAATACACATAAGGAGCCAGAAGAACTGTGGATCACCCTGGAAACAGGAAATGGGACAGCCATACAAACTGGAGTTATGTACAGGCCTCCAGACTAGGGGGAGAACATAGATATTTTACTGTTAGAAGATATAAGAAACATGACAGCTACAGGTGAGGTTCTGATAATGGGAGACTTCAACATGCCAGATATAGATTGGTCAATACTAGCAGGGATATCTGCCAGAACTAGACACATGGTGGATTCCCTGCAGGAGGAGGGCCTCAAACAACTGGTACAACAACCCACAAGAGACAGGGCTATCCCAGATATAGTACTGACTAACAAGGAAAGGATCACAGATCTCCAGCTAGAAGGTCACCTGGGGACTAGTGACCATCACATGGTATGGTTCAATTTGGCCACTAGAACAAAATCATCCCATTCCAAGGCAAAAATATGGGACTTCAGAGGAGATGACTTTGATAAGATGGCCAACAGAGTTAAGCTAGCTCTGGCAAAAAGAAATACAGGTGAGGGGGTACAGGCAAAGTGGGCAAGCATTAAAGATGCAATACTTAAAAGCAACATCCCATTGTGTTAGTGAGAAAAGGAAGTGCAAAGAAGAAGGAAACGACTTTGGTTCTCAAATTCAGTAGCAGAAAAGTCAGAGTCAAAGGCTGGCCTTCAGGAAATATAATGGAACACAGCAGGATGAAGACAGGGGCATACCAAACTTCCCTAAGGGAAGCAGGGAAGGCAGTTAGGCAGGCAAAGGCCCAAACCGAGAAACACTAGCATGAACAGTAAAGAAGGTGACAAGACTGTCTATAGATACATTAGTGAAAGGAGAAAGTCCAGAGGGGGTATTGCTAAGATCAAAGGGATAAGGGGCATGTGAGGAGGAGGACCATGTAAAAGCATCTATCAAAATAGATACTTCTGCTCAGTATTTACTGAAGAGAATGTAGGGCAGGGCCACAGCTCAGCACCATGGATGCAGGGGGAGTGAGGTATGCACTAGTCCCTTCACAAAGAAAGGTACTACAAGAGCTCGATAAGCTCAGGGTGGACAAGGCAATGGGACCTGATGGCATACATCCCAGGGTACTAAAGGAGCTATGGATAGAACTAGCAGAGCCACTATCAGAACTGTTTAGTGATTCTCTGAGCACAGGAGGTTCCAGAACACTGGAGAAGGGCTCATGTGATCCTGCTCACAACAGTGGTAACAGGAGGAGGCAGGCAACTACAGACCAGTCAGTCTTATCTCAGTAGTGGGCAAGATTATGGAGACACTCATTAAGGAAAGGATAGTGCAACACCTGGAATCCATAGGAGCACAGGATCCAAGACAGCATGGGTTTACAAAAGGAAGGTCCTGTCAAACTAATCTCAGATTTATTTGACTGAGTAACCAGAGTGGTGGACCAAGGGGGAGCAGTTGATGTTGTCTACCCTGACTTCAGCAAAGCTTTTGATACTGTTCCACATAGAAGATTGATTAATAAGCTGGGTAGGCATGGGATGGGTCAGACATTGGTCAACTAGGTGGCAAACTGGTTGATGAGCAGAAAACAGAGAGTGATGGTAAATGGTACACAGTCAGAAGAGATGCAAGTCACAAGTGGAGCACCTCAGTGATCAGTTCTGGGGCCAGTCCTCTTCAATATCTTCATCAGTGACATTTCAGATGGACTGGAGGGTAAGGTTTGTCTGTTTGCAGATGACACCAAGATCTGCAACAGAGTACATGATCCAGATAGAGTTGGGCAGAATGAGAAGAGATCTGGATAAACTGGCAAAATGGTCAGAAGAGTGGCATCTGGGGTTTAACACAAAGGTGCAAGATCATGCACATAGGGAAGTGAAACCCTAAAGCCACCTATAGGCTGGGAGGTGGTTGCTGGCAGTTACAAGGGAAGAAAGAGACTTGGGCGTCATCATCACCGATGACCTGAAATCATCCAAGCAGACCACTAAAGCAGTAGGTAAGGCTAGAGGGATGTTGGGGTGTATTAGTAAGGGTATCACAAGTCGGAAGAGGGAGGTAATAATCCCTTTCTACAAGACACTGGTTAGGCCACATCTGGAGTACTGCATGCAGTACTGGAGGCCACACCTTCACAAGGACATTAACCAAATTGAGGCAGTCCAGAGAAGGGCAACCAAAATGGTGCAGGGACTGAATCAGAAAACATATGAGAACAGATTGACTAAACTCAATGTGTATACCCTAGAGCAAAGGAGGGAGAGAGGTGATATGATTGAAACATTCAAACATATTAAGGGCATTAACAAGGTGAAAGAGTCTAACATGTTTCAATATAAGAAAAATAGCAGGACAAGAGAACACAGCATGAGATTAGAGGAAGGCGATTAAGGGGTAATGTGAGGAAGTTCTTTTTCACAGAAAGGGTGCTGGTTGCATGGAATGGCCTACCTCAGGAAGTGGTGGATATGAATACAGTGCAGGGCTTCAAACAGGCATGGGATAGGCATAAGGGAGCAATACAGATGTGTATGAATAGATAGGCCATTGACAGAGCAAAGGCCAATGGCACATTCATAAGGTAGAAAAATAAATGGGCAGACTGGATGGGCCTTGCAGTCCTTATCTGCTGTCAACTTCTATGTTTCCATGTTTCTAAGGGCAGTCGCAGACTGACGCCTGGGTGATTAGGTCTCTTAGTTGGGACTTGAACTGACCAAGTTTGGGTTCAGTGAGGAGGGAGTTTGGGAGTGAGTTGAGTCAGTATGGGCCAGATATCTAAATGTTCTTTAGCCTGAGGTGGTCTTGCAGCGAGGTACCCTGAAATGGGTTGTTGCTGATTACCATGTGAGGTAGGTAGACAGTGGTGCCTGAAGTAGTTGGGAGCAGGCAGGTGGGAGTAACCTTGATATAATTTTCTTAGCAAAGAGGCAGGCCTGGTAATTTAGCCTCCCATCAAAGTTGAGCCAGTTTGTCGAGGTGTAAAGGGTGCAGGTATGTGAAAGCCTAGCACAGCCTGTAGCAAGACTGCAGGCCTTATTAAGGGACAGTCTAATTTTGTGTAGGTGTGTGTTGTCGGCTGCACCATAGATGATGATTCAGTAGTCTATTAGCGGTAGAACAGATGCAGAGATGACTAAGTGGAGAGATTCTGGAGGGAGGCAGTGCTTATAGTGGTAGAGGAGACCAATACGTACAATGACAGCAGTGCTCAGTGTCTGGATATGGTCATGGTAGGTGAGACCAGAGTCTAGGGTGATATCAAGGTATTTAAACGTGTTAACCTGTTCAAGGGGGCCATTTAGTGAGTTCAGAATGAGCAAGGGTTGTCCTACGCTTTTGTTTTGGGGGTGTGCAAACATCACGGATTTAGTTTTTTTGTAATTTAATACTAGCCTATGCTGAACGAATCAGGATTCAGCTTCTGAGAAGGATTTCAGGAGTGCTGAGTGGAGGGCTGCGGGATCAATGTGTGAGCTGTAGAGGATGGCATTGTCCACATAAAATAGATGTTTCCCAGAACAGGTTTTTGGCAGGGCAATGAAGAACAGGGAGAAGAGTAGTGAGCCAAGAATAGAGCCCTGAGGGACCCCAGATGTGACTTGGAGTGGGGGAGGACAGGGAGTGAGCAATCCAGATTGTCTGGGTTCTCTCAGACAGGTAGCTGGCAAACCAGTCAGTGGTCTCAGGGGAGAGGCCTATCTGAGTGAGGGAGTCCAGGAGAAGCGAGTGGTGCACCATATCAAACGCCTTAGAAAGGTCTATGAAGACAGCACCAGCAGTGTGGCTGGTGTCCAGGGATGTGTGGAGGGCATTTGTAAATTCCAAGAGGACAGTGGTGGTACCATGTTTATGGTGGAAGTCATGTTGTTCAGGACACAGGATGCTATATTTAGAAAGGTAGTCAGCTGGATGACCATGATTTTCTCCAAGGTTTTAGAGAGGGGAGGCAGGATTGATATAGGACGGTAGTTCCCAGGCAGGGGTGCGGTCCCCACTTTTAAGGATAGGCATGATGAGGGCAGATTTCTATTTGGAGGAAAACTGGCTCAGTGAGAGGGAGCGGTTCAGAAGCAAGGTGGGGGGAGAGAACTTCATTGAAGGTGAGTCTAAGCAGTTTAAGGTCTAGTGTATCACTGCTGAAACAAGATTTGTTGAGGACCTTGAGTAAAAGAGGGGCAGCTTCACACTGAGAAACTGCTTTATAGTGGAATTAGGGGGGTGGAGAGGGAGCAGTGTGGTATTTGGTGGGTGGGGAAGAAAAAGTTGGAGGGGAGAACACCAGTAAGGTCGGAGAATGTGTCATTAAATGTATCTGCAATCAGGGTCGGGTCTGTGGTGATAGACCCATTGGCCTTGATCTGGGTAGGAGGAGAGGTGGAGGCTTTGCCACTTAGCACTTTGAAGGAGTCCCAGAACTTGTGACCTGAGCCCCATGTGGCGGTGAGAAAGGTTTTGCTGTACTCAGCCTTTGCTTTTCGAATACTCCATGTACATTTATTGTGCGCTTCTTGGTAGCGCTGCCTGTCAGTGGGTTCACTAGCATTCTGCACAATGTGCCACAGATTGTCACGTTCACACATCTGGCCCAGTAGGACTTGTGATAACCAAGGTGTGTCAGCACCTTTAATTTTTGTTTGGTTAGGGTGCACACCGGTTGCAGGCAGTGTAGAATATATCAACAAAATAGTTGAGGGCAGAGTCAAGGTTCAATGCATTTTGATGGGGACCAGTAACTAGCTAGGAGGCACTGTCTAAGGGACGAAGTTTGTTGGGTTTGAGGCAGTGTTGTAAGATAGTTTTTTGGGGGGCTTGTTAACACTATACGACCAGTGACAGAGCACTGGGGAGTGGTCATTCAGGGCATTAGGCAGCACCCTGATCTGGGTAGCTTTGTGTGGTGCATTGGTGAGCACTAGATCAAGGAGGGTTGCAGTACCAGTCTTCTGGTTGAGTCTAGTGGCAGTGGTCACAAGCTGGGACAGGTTTTGCACAGCTGCAGCATCCCTAATAGGGGCCAATGCGTCAGCCAGCCAGTATGTATTGAGTCTCCGAGGGCAATGATGTCAGCATTGTCAAGGAGAGTCTGGAGATGCGTGAGGACCGAGTGGAAAGCAGTCTTGTTACCTGCTGCTGCTGTGTCCATGAATTCCATCCCTGCTTTACCCAGAGTTAAGACTACCTTTTTCTGGGCTTTAACTTGCGCCACGCTGTGTGTTGCGCTAAGATACGTTGCGTATACTCAAGGCGCCTGGAATATACCATTGCACCTGTATTTGTGTCCCTGCTCTCACGTTACACCACACATACATTATCTTTAGTGATGGCATTACACTGTTGCACTGGCACTATTTGGTCTTTTAATATTGCAGCCCTCACGCAAACAGCATAAAACCTGCACAAATGGTTTGCGCTCAGCAAAGGTTTTGAATATCTGGCCCTTGATCTTTTGTTTGCTGGTCCCACTGTCCCCTGGAGGAAAGCAGACCTGAAAACCTTCTGATTGGAGATTATAAAAGCTCTAAGATGCATTTGTAGACTATTGAATCTCTTACTGCGGCCTGCTGCTCCGATGTCAGCTGCAGGGGGTTCCAGGAGTTGTAGTAAAATAAGACATCAACCAAGAAATAAGCAAAATTGGTCTACTAGAATCTACTATACTACAGTAACAATAGGAAAACCAAAAGGTTTCTTCACGCAGAGTGCACATTAGGACCAGCCTGGGCCCTAATTGCTGACTGTTCCCCTTTAAATGATTAGGTCAGGTTCTATTTTTTTTATTTCAAGCCATTAAAACTGTTGGGCTTTTTTATTGGGGGGAGGGTATTTTGGATTACAGTTTTAGAACCAACTATGTTTCAAGGGGTTGGATATTTTCTAGAACACTCTGTACATCTCAGTTCCTGGCAGACTTGAGGGCTAGAGAATTATGGAGACTTTAAAGGTTTCCTGTTAAGGGATAGTTGATGGTAACAAAGTAAGTGTGGCATGGGCAAATGTAATATTAAATAAACGAGCAAGTTCAACTCTTAATATCTGGTTTTCATTATTCAACAATTCCACCTTGTGGCAACGCCACTTCATCAGGACATGTGGTGGTTCCTTATTTCAACATGCAACTTCTCTTATCCCATACATACTCAGACAGTGTCTCCTCAATGCATTCTTATTAGTAATTATACAATGGCAAGAAAGAATCCTGGCTTCTGATTGGTCAGTTGGCCATCACAGCAGGGATGTTATCCTGGCATAACATCCCTGCTCATACTATCATGAAGCATTTGCTTTATTAGCATCTTCTCTTAAGAAACAAAAATATTTTTGCACACTAACAAAAACATTCTTTAAAATTATTTTTTTTAAATTATAAAACAACAAGCCATTGTATTATAGGAATAATGCCCTCCAGGGTGGGTGTTATGCTGGGATAACATCCCTTCTCGGGTGTTGGATGCCCTCGGCCAGAGGCCTCGGGCCCAACCACCTGAGGTGGGATGTTATCCCAGAATAACACCCACCTTCTCAGGCATTATTCCTTTAATATGGCCTGCAAATCTATCCCTGATTTTCCTCAGAATCTCCACCTGTTCAGAGGCTGGAAGCTTTCCCTTCAAGTGTGCCTCGGGAGATGCTGGCTCCTGTGCTGTGCTCAAGAGTGTCTCCTGGCATGCAGGCAGCACTCACTGATAAGAATACTTTAAGGAGCCACTTGCTATTTATTTATTTATTTGAAAAGTTTCACCAGTAAAGGCACACTAAGCTACAATAGCTCATCTCCTGGTATGTCCTGGGGGAAAGGGAAAGGGAAAGGGGAGAACACAATTAAGAGCAACATAGCAGGAACTGATAGATAAATTAACACCAATTTACTTGAGCTTTGTCTCTGACTTTTTAACCAACAGCCTGCCTTTTTTCTGCTCTTTTTTAGCCACAAGCCCAAACCAGGCTCTCCACTTCAGCAGTGGCCCTGGTGCTGTGACCTGCCCGGTGACCGGACCTCTGCATCCACCCTCTGACTAAGGAAAGCAGGTACGATTGTTAGCTCTAGCTCGGAGCTATCAGGTTTCAATCCCTGTAATTGGACTGGCTCCTGAGGACTGTGGCCACTTCCTGATTGGATGCTGTAGATCCCCATTGAGAAAGCAAGCACCTAAGGCACTTTTTCAAAACACAGCTTTGCCACTGCCTTGCTGTACTACTTTCTGGACAGTTTCACCCCTTCCTCCCTCCTTTTTAAATACACTTCCCCAGCGATCCCCTTCCCTGAGGCTTCACACTAGTCAATTACAGCAACTCTTTAAAGTGGCTCTCCTTACTGTAACATCTTAAACAGGTGATCTTCCCTCGTGCTCAAATTTAACTTATCGTCCTTAATGCATCCGGGATCAAGTGCATTGACACTGACTATGGTCCTCCTCCTACTTTCTGCACCAGCCCCACCTCAGTTAGGACTGTCACCCTCTACCCACAGTACTCCCTTCTTATCTACAACAGCTCTACCAGACCCCCTGATGTTCGACCACCTCACCCCTTGGTACCCCCACACTTCCACCTCTGCTACCTCTTACTTCCCACTCATACCTTGGTCTCTTCTCCTCTATGTCTTTCTCATCCTTCATACTCTACCCACCCTTGCACCCCAGCACCCGCCCCGTGTCCAGTCACAAGGGAGATGC
Source organism: Neoceratodus forsteri (assembly GCA_016271365.2). NCBI lineage: Eukaryota > Metazoa > Chordata > Ceratodontiformes > Ceratodontidae > Neoceratodus > Neoceratodus forsteri. The sequence continues at coordinate 115,444,399 of CM057452.1, read as the reverse complement.
CACAATCACTACCACGCTTTGTGCCTAATCACCCTCCTGTTGCTTCTATCAGTTAACATTCATCCAAACCCTGGCCCCGTGCCCAGTCTTATGAACAAGCCTGCCCAGGCTCAAGGACTCTGCATAGCTTCCATGAATATTTGCAGCCTCTTTAAGAAGGCTGCTGCATTCCAATGCTGGGTTACTCATCACCAACTGGACATTGTTGCGCTCATCGAAACTTGGTTATCCAAATCCACCTGACTCCTTCGTCTCCCTCCCTGGTTGCACCCTTTTCAGGGAAGATTGGGTGGGTAAGTGTGGAGGTGGCTGTGCTGTCTACATGCATGACTCCCTCCTTGGACATGCACTTCCACCACCCAAGCTTGATAACGGGGTGCAAGCCCTCATGCTAGAAATCTCCCCCAGCCCTGGTAAGGGCCCACTCTTTCTCACCATTTCCTATATTTCCCCCAGAAAACAGGACCTCACCATTCAGGCACTTGCTGACTACCTCTCTGGCCTACCGCCCAAAATGGCACAGATAATTGTTGTCAACCTATCAACTGGCTCTCTGCCACAGCCTCCCAAACCAAAGATTTCTTTGCCGCCCTTGACATGTCTCAGCTTGTCACCATCTCGACTAGATTCAACCCCTCTACTGGCACCAGCCCCCTCCTGGACATCACCATTACCAACCGCCAAGAGGGTGCTCGATATCAGTGTACTTCCCAACTCACTTAGTGACCATTCCCCGGTCATATTCTCTTGGTCCACTACCAACAGCAAACCTGCACCACAAACCACCCAGCGACGTCGCCTACTTCCAGGTGGCCTGTGTCACTTTAAACTGTACCTCTCACAACTGGATTGGTACCCAATCAGGCTTGCACCATCCATAGACAAGGCATTGGATTTTTTCTCTTGTACTTTTAACACTGCCTGTGACCTCTATGCCCCCTTCACTAGAAATCGCACCAAAAAGCAAATCATGCCCTGGGTTACCCCCTCCCTCCTTCACAAACTTAAAATGAGACACAACCTATGGCACGTTGCTGTGGAATCTGGCAAGCTAGCTGATAGGCAAGCGTATCACGCTGAGCACAATAAATGTACTTCTGCCATTTGACAGGCCAAAACCCAGTACTACCAATCCACTCTTGTCTCCTCCTGGGGGCCGGCTAGGAGTTTTTGGGATAATGTAAAAGAGCTGAATGGGAAATCCTGCTCCCCACCCCCCTCTCAACTCTCCTTTAATGGAACTGCCTGCTCTGACCCCCTCAGCATTGCAGACTGCCTAAACCACACTTTCTCAGACCTGAGTTCAGTCCTGCCCAATAACTTCTTTGACCCCATTGCAGTAGCACCCCTGCCCACTCTCCAGAGACCTCCTTTCTATCTACGTACCATCCCCCCGCTAGAGGCTAGACCCCTTCTGCAAAAAGCTGTTGGTAGTAAAAATCCCGGCACTGACCTACTGGACATTAGGCTACTTCGTCTGACATTGGATGCTATCCTGGTCCCACTTACTGAGCTGCTCAACTCCTTTCTATGACTGAGGCAGTTCCCCAACACATGAAAAACTGCCATCATCACTCCCATCCTAAAGAGCGGCAGTCAAGCGACCCCGGGTTACTATCAACCTATCTCCATCCTCCCCCACTCTCTAAGGCCCTTGAAAAAGTAGTTGCCAACCAGCTTGCTGAATACCTGGCCATGTACAATATTCTGTGCCCTGAACAGCATGGTTTTCATGCAGGTCACAGCACCACAATTGCACTACTTGAATTCTCCAACTTCCTGCACTCTGCTCTTGATGCCTAAGTCGTGTTGGTGCCATGTTCATTGTCCTCTCCAAGGCCTTTGACACAGTTTGCCACCCCCTCCTGCTTGACTCTCTCAGATGCCTTGGTTTCTCCCCATCCCCCTTGCATGGTTCACCAGTTACCTCTCTGCCTGAACTCAGTGTAAAAATCAACAGCACCCTATCTGACACATGACCTGTCCACTCTGGGGTTCCCCAGGGCTCCATTTAGGTCCTCTCCTCTTCAGTCTGTGCCTCAACTCCTCCCTCAGCCTGCCCAAGTAAGATCCTCCTCTACGCCAATGACGCTGTGCTCTTCACCTCTGACCACAACTCCAGCACACCCCAGGCCACACTCCAACAAGTTTTTGATAGAACTGAGCATTGGTTCACATCACGAAGGCTAGTCCTAAACCTAAAAAAGACCAAAGTTATGCTCTTCTCACATCAACAAAGCAAAGCCAGAGGTGCTCCTCTTGTGATACTGCCTAGCACACTAAACCCCATTGAGCAGGTTACCTTGAACAAGTATCTGGACATTACCTTTGATTCAGCACTCTCCTTCCATTCCCATAACAATGCCCTTCCTGCTGCCACCAATGTCAGAAATGGACTGTTATACCACCACAGGGACTGCCTACCACAAGACCCTTAGATTGGCAATCACCTCCTCTGTCCTGTCGCTAATCAACTACAGGCTGTCCATCTATGCTGCAGCCAACAACACTGCACTTGCAAGAATCCAGCTTTTTATAAACAAGGCCTGCAGGCTAATGCTGGGAGCCCCTAGGCACACCCATATGTACCTGCTGTACTCCACCACTAACTTGCTCAACCTTGAAGAAAGACTCCGCTTCCAAACCTGCCTTCTTGTAAAAAAGGCCCTGCTAGGGCCTTCTTTATTCAGCTGTGAGCTGTGTGGGAAATTCTATATTGCACTTGATATCTGCAACAATGTGCACTATTGCTCAGTTCTGTGCGAGGTGAAACTAACTATCCTTGGTAATTGCTTTTTTATTTACGTATTTATTTAGTGTTTAACCAAGAACGGGCTTGCAAACTCTGTTTATCTTGTGAGTAACTTCAGAAGGATTTAAATACTGCATTTGGGTAGACCCTTGGAGGTAGCTAGATTGTCTACTAGGATTTTGTGACAGTTAAACTACTTTTAAATAAATTACAGGTGGCTGAGGAGTGAATAAGGAGCTTGCAGACTCTGCATATCTTGGAAGTAACTTCACAAGGGTTTGAATACTGCATTTTGGTTGTCCCTTGGGGGTAGCTGGATTGACTTCTAGAATTTTGGGACAGAAACTATTTAAAAATAATTTACTGGTGCGTAGGATTTTGTGATAGTTAAACTATTTTTAAATACAGTAAATTACTGGAGGTTAGTTGAATTACTATAAAGGGCAGTACTCACCAGGGTGGTGGAGCAGTGGTGTATCTGATTGTTTCTAACAGTCACCTGTGGTTGTGGACTACTCACCCCCCCCTCCAGGTGTGGCATTTCCTTTATAGCCAAAGTTCTGACATCACTTCCTCAACAAGTCTTGGGGCAGAACTGTCATATTCTTAATAATCCAGGACAGTGCATAAAGGGTAAGTACACAGCACCACAAAAAGAGTTATATTACATACTGTATATTATAAGGGAGAGGGACATGTGGGTGGTGCAATGCCCTGGCTATGGGGCAGCAGTTTTCTGCGAGACATTTTGAAAACTGCGTTGCTGCCCTATTGCAGGCAACTGTCAGCTCTGAGGGAGGGGATTGCCCACCTCCAAGCTGAATTGGCAAGGACTAAGGAGCCCTCCCCCACCCAAAGAGCACCACTGCCACAACCACTGCCTCAGAGGTTGCCAAGTATGAAGAGCAGTTGGACCACAGTGGGTTCAGGGAGGGTGAGGGTGGTGGAAAAGAGGTGAAGCCCCCTAGTTGTACCTCTACACAAATCATACACCAGTCTGGCAGAGCAAGGTTCCTCTATGATGGCACCCTCAGCGGAGACCAAGAAGAATGCTGAGGACATCCACAAGGGAGACCCACAAAAGGGTGGCAAGGGACACCACAGGGGAAGGAAACAGCTTCTGATAGGGACTCAATTGTTAGGGGGGCAGAACTGGGGAAGGGAGAGGAGAGGGAAGTGAGGTGCCTGCCTGGTGCCATGGCTTGTAGGGACAAGAAGCAAATCCTCATGACTGCAGAAGCAGCATCACAGGAGAGGGAACTAGATATAATTGTCCACCTTGGGACAAATGACCTAGCTAGGCATGGAATCAGTGCAGTGCAGGATGAATTTGTGGAGTTGGGGAGGGGCCTCAGACAGGTAGCAAGCATGATTACCTTCTCAGAGGTGCTGCCAGTCCATGGCAGGGGTGAGGCTAGGATACTGCACACCATGCAGTTTAATGAATGGTTGCAAAACTGGTGCAGAGCATAGAGCTTTTGCTTCATTGGGGACTGGGGATACACCTGGAGAGATGAATGTCTGTACTGGCATGATGGTCTGCATCTGTCCACGAAGGGAACCAAGCTCCTAAGTGACAGGTTTAAATGCTTCCTTGGCAAGCTTTTAAACTAGCCAAGGGGGGAGGTGCTGATAAGAGGCAGGAAATTTCAAGCCTCCCCCCACAAAACATGGCAGGTAGTAAGGTAAACACTGAGGTACAGAGCTCAACAGAGGCAGGACAGAGATAGATGGAAAAATAGACAAGGGCAGTAAGAGCAGGGATGGGGAATAAAGGATAAAGCCAACATTAAATGGAGGGCAATGAGTACCAATGCCGTAGTCTGGGAAACAAGCTTTCTGTGCTAGTAGCCCTGATGGAAGATGAAAATTAGATATTGCGGCAGTCACGGAAAATGTACACGGAGAACCATGACTGGGATGCAACATACTGGGGTACACAGTCTACAGAAGGGACAGGGAGGGTAAAAGAGGAAGTGGAGTAGCTCTATACATAAGGGAAGGGATCAAAGCTACAGAACTAAAAAAAGGGGAAGACAAGAATCACTGGGTCACCTTGAGACAGGGAATGGCATCACAACCGCACAGGGTTGTATACAGACCCCATCTCAACGGGAGGAAACGGACAAGAAATTATAGAGGACATTCTCAAATGGCTGAAAAAGGGAGATACTGTTGATAGGGGACCTGAATATGCCAGATGTTAACTGGATGACATGTACTGCACCACATCCAAGAACAGGGTCATTCTCGATGCCCTGCAGGGCAGGCCTTAGACAGCTAGTGTTGGAACCCACTTGGAAGGGAGCAATACTAGACCTGGTACTCTCAAATGGAGAGAGGATCACAAATTTAGACATCAGTAGACATCTGGGAACAACTGACCACTGCACAGTGTGCTTCACAATAAGCACAACCATGGAGATAAGCCATACAAAAACAAGTATACTGGACTTTAGAAGGGCCGACTTTGGCAAAATGGGTGAATACTTGAGGAATGCCCTACCAAATGGCCAAAAAGGAGGGGTGGAAGAACAATGGAGAAAAATCAAAATTGCTATAATAGAGGCAACAAGCCTTTGTGTGGGATAAATAAAGAAAACAAAGTGGAGCAAAAAAACATTATGGTTCTCAAAAGAGGTGGCAGGGAAGGTTAAGGAGAAAAAGGCTGCATTCAGAAAGTATAAGGAATTACAGAAGGAGCACAACAGGGAACTGTATCAATTAAAGCAGAAAGAAGTGGGGAAGGCAGTCAGAATAGCAAAGGCCCAAACCAAGGAAAAAATAGCCAACTCAGTTAAGAAGGGGGATAAAACCTTTATAGGTACATTAGGGAGCATAGAAAGGTTAAGGGAGGAATAGTGAAGATTAATAAAGGAGAAGGGAGGTGGGCAGAGGAAGACAGTGAAAAGGCAGAGATACTGAATGAATACTTTTGCTCAGTATTCACAAAAGAAAGATGAGGAGGAGTTACCTAAACCAGACAATAGAAGCACTATGGGTAGGGGGGTTGACACCAGTCCATTTACAGAAGAAAGAGTCCTGAAATAACTCCTAAAACTCGAGGTGGACAAAGCAATGGGGCCTGGTGGGAGTCACCCCAGAATCCTAAAAGAACTAAGGGAGGACCTAGTGACACCACTGACCACACTTTTTTAACAAATCATGGGAGGATGGGGTGGTACCTGAGGACTGGAGGAGGGCAGATGTGATTTTCCTTCACAAAAGTGGGAGCAAGGCAGAAGCAGGAAACTACAGACCTGTAAGTTTGTCCTCAATGGTAGGGAAAATGATGGAATCAATTCTGAAAGAAAGAATTGTTGAGTACCTAGAGGCCAGTGGGGCACAGGACGCAAAGCAGCATGGATTTACAGCAGGAAGATCATGTCAGATAAATCTAATTGATTTCTTTGACTGGGTGACCAAAGTAATAGACCAGGGAGGGGCTGTGGATATGGCCTACCTAGACTTTAGCAAGGCATTTGACACAGTCTCACACAAAAGACTAATAATCAAGTTAGCCAGCCTGGGAGTGGGTTCTAGGGTGGTAGCCTAGGTAGCAAACTGGCTGCATAGCTGGACACAGAAGGTAAAAGTGAATGGAGCACATTCCAATGAAAGGGGGTTACTAGTGGAGTATCTCAGGGCTCAGTACTGGGTCCAGTCCTCTTTAACATCTTTATAGGTGACATTGCAGAGGGTCTGGAGGGAAAGGTATGCCTCTTTGCAGATGACACAAAGATCTGTAACAGAGTTGATACACAAGGGGGTGTAGAAAGGATGAGAAGGGACTTGTCAAGGTTGGAGGAATGGTCAGAAATATGGCAACTTAGATTCAGTGCAAAGAAATGCAAAGTAATGCGCCTGAGTCAAAAACCCAGGAGAAGCGTACACAATAGCAGGGGAGGTACTAACAACAACAAAAATGGAAAGGGACTTAGGGGTAGTCATATCAAATGACTTAAAGGTGGGTAAGCAATGTGAGAAGTCAGTAAGGAGAGCCAGGGGTGATTCTGGGATGCATAGGAAGGGGCATCACAAGTAGAAAAAGGGAAGTGGTTATCCCTCTATACAGACAGTTGGTGAGACCCCATCTGGAATGCTGTGTGCAGTTTTGGAGACCCCATCTACACAAGGACACAGACAGGATGGAAGCAGTCCAGAGGAGGGCAACTAAAATGGTGCAGGGTCTGCATCAGAAACCATATAAAGAGACTGAGAGAGCTTAATATGTATACCCTTGATGAAAGGAGGGACAGGGGGACATGATAGAAACTTTCAAGTACCTCAAGGGAATCAACAAAGTCCTGGAGGGTAGCATCTTTCAGAAAAAGAGATGTGTAAGAACAAGGGGGCACAATTTAAAGATAGAGGGGGGAAGGCTCAGGGATAATGTGAGGAAAATTTTTCATAGAGAGAGTGGTGGATGCATGGAACAGCCTTCCTGGGGAGGTTGTTGGGTCTAAAACAGTGGGGGAATTCAAACATGCATGGGACAGACATAAGGCAATTGTAGTGGGGGGTTGCAGGAAGTAGGCTGTTGGTTAACTAGAATCTGCAGCTTATCCAATAGGAAGGGAAATGGGCAGACTGGTTGGGTCAAGTGGTCCTTATCTGCCATCAAAGTCTATGTTTCTATGTGCCTCCCCCTTAGTCTCCACCCACAGCACTGTCAAAATCTCCCTTATTGTCCCCAGGATAAAGACCACTATGGCCAAGAGATCCTTTTGCTATCGGGCTCCCTCCTGGTTCAATTCCCTCCCAGCCAACAAATCTGACTCCACTAAGCTTGGTCCTTTCAAGGTCTCCCTCAGAAGCCATCTGACAAGCACTCCCTGCTGCAACTGCACATAATCCCCCACCTGCCCCTTACCCTCACCTCTAGGTTGAGTTTGCCCTATCTACTTTTGCTGTATATGCCTGGGGTTTCAGGCAACATCTGCTGACTAATGTAATAAAATAACTCTGGTTGCTACCTGACATGGTACTCGTGTACCAATATATGACTACTGTGATCTACCTATTACCAAGCTTGTACCTCCAGTGAATTCCTGTAACACTGGTTGCTTTTTTAATATAAGCGTTATGCACTGTACTGTTTTGTTTTCTGTGATGTATTGCTCTCTTGACAAGGTACCTTTGTAAATGAGTCTTTGACTCAAAGGTCTGTAAACAGATGATCTTATAAATAAATAAAGCATTTGTCAATGCCGAATGTTGTCTTGCTGGTTTTGACATTGGTAGTGCAGGCATTAGAGAGACACATAATAGAAGTAGCAGTGAAGTATAGAACCGACATCAACCCCACCCCACCCTGCAGAGAGTGACAAGCATTGGGGTGTGCGTTTGGGTCGCTGGCCATAACTCTCATGCTATTTCACCTCACCCTACCCTGCAGAGTTTGACAAGTGTCACGTTGTGCCTTGGGGTCATTTGGCCTTATGCTCACCCCATTTCATAATGAAATACATTGAGATGGGTGCAGCATAGGATAATGGGTTGAACTTTGGGGCTGAAGAGTCCAAGTCACACCTTGATGCCTGTCAGTGGCTGCAGGGTGGAGGTGGAGGGGCAGTGGCATGAGCAGTACAGCAGACAATCCAAAGACACACCCCTGATGCCTGTTAGTCTGTTCAGGGTGAGATGTAATGGTTAGAAACCCTAATGCCCTGGGCATGTGTTAGTATTTGCACTCCAAATTTTAAAACATGGCATTTTTGTGACTCCACCTCATGAAAGCATTTGGGATCTCTGTTCATGAACAGTGCCCCTGTGATTTTGTTAATCTGTCTTGAACGTTGATTTCCCACAGTGACCACACCATTCTGCATGACATGAAAATGTCAGCTGCACCACTGATAAGGAGGTGTGAAGAAATGGCAATGTGGGACATCTGGAGTGAAAATATTAAACATTCTCGAAGTTACGAGCGTGTGTGAAAACTGCACATCGTATGCTCGTAACACAGTCATTTAGTGGAATTATTTCACCACATTTTTAACATAGCCAGTTTGGGATCTCTGCTCATGAACAGTGGCACTATGATTATCTTAATCTACCCGAACGTTGATTTCCCACAGCGACCGTGAGATTGTGCACCAAACATGTGAAACTACATTTTGGGCAGGATGAGCCAAATGACAGCTGAACTGTTCATAAGAAGGTGTGCAAAAATGACAATGTTGAAAATCTGGAGTGAAAATATTACAAATTCTCATATTTATGATTGTGCATGGACACTGCACAATGCACGCTTATAACATAGTCATTTTATGGAATTTTTTACCAGATTTTCAACATAGGCATTTGGGACCTCTGCTCATGAACAGTGTTACTGTGATTTTCTTACTCTGTGCTGAACATTGTTTTCTACAGGAATGAGCCATTGTGCACGGATGTGCAAAACACTGTTCAGGTAGGATGTGGAAAGCTGTACTGTTCATAAGGAGATGTGAAAAATGGCCATGGTGAAAATCTTGAGTGAAAATATTAAAAATTATTGAAGTTGTGAGCATGCATGGAAACTGCACAATGCATGCTTGTAAAACAGTCATTTTATGGACGCTTGTCATCTAATTTTCAACATAGGCATTTTAGGACCTCTGCTCATTAACAGAGTCACTGTGATTTTCCTAAGCTGTCCCAAACACTGATTTCCCACAGTGACCATGCTATTCTATGCCAGAAGTGCGAAAACACATTTTGGTCAGGATGTGAACAAGCATTTGTCAATGCCAAATGTTGTCGCGCTGGCATAAGCTTTGGTAGTGCAGTGCAGGAAAACATTTTGGACAGGATGTGAAAAATGACAGCTGTACAGTTCATAAGGAGGTGTAAAAAAAAATGCCAGTGTTGAAAATGTGGCATGCAAATATAGCAAATTTGCAAAGTTACAAGGGTGCTTGGGAAATATGCAATGCATGCTTGGAACACAGTCATTTTATGGGCGTTCAGCACCAAATGTTCAACATAGGCATTTTAGCACCTCTGCTCATGTACAGTGTCACTGTTATTTCCTCAAACTGTCCCAAGAAGTGATGTCGCACAGTGACCATGCTATGCTTTGCTGGAAGTGCGAAAACACATTTTCGGCAGGATATGCGAAATGACAGCTGTACTATTCATCAAGAGGTGTGGAAAAATGCCAATGGTGAAAATCCAGAGTGAAAATATCACAAATGCACAATGGTACAAGCGTGCATGCAATCTGCCAACGCACGCGTGTAACACAGTCTTTTTTTTGTTGGAGTATCGTCACCAAATTTTCAACATAGGGATTTTAGGACCTCTGCTCATGAACTGTTCACTGTCATTTTCATAATCTGGCCCAAACACTGATTTCCCACAGTGACCGCGCTATTGTGCGTCGGAAGTGTGGAAACACATTTCGGGCAGTATGTGGAAAATGACAGCTGTACTGTTCAGAATGAGGTTATATAACAAGCATTTGTCAATGCTGAATGTTGCTTGCTTCTATGTGCTGTTTAGGTATTTGGAAGTCATTGGAGTGTAAACATTGAAAATTTGTGAACTTCTGACGTGCGTATCTTTTGCAACTGTGGAGAGGTCTTTCGGCACCATGCACTCTGCTTAAAGTTGGACCAGTCATAACATTCTGTGGTGATTTGTATATGCAGCCCATGATGCTTTGCATTGTGGGGGTATGTGATTTGTATTTTCTTGAACTTGGCTTCCAGCCAAATGCCCTTTGGGGTCCCTTGTCTCAGTGTTTGCACACAGAGGTTCTTTGTCTTTAAATTTTTTATTTTAATGGGTTCACCACAATATCCAAGGCACACTGTCGATAGGGTAGCTGGTCCATTCCACTGGGGTGTCAAACAGGCGTAGGCATACTGATGAGTCCTGGTAGGACAAAACACGTGTCTATGTCTTCTGTTAGCACTCTTTGCAAACTGTGTGTGAGAGCTTTCGGCACCATGCAATTCTGCTTAAAGTTGGACCAGCATAACATTCTGTGGTGATTTGCATATGCAGCCCATGATGCTTTGCATTGTGGGGGCATGTGTGATTTTGTATTTTCTTGAAACTTGGCTTCCCAGCCAAATGCCTTTTGGGGTAACCCTTGCCTCAGTGTTTGCGCACAGAGCTTCTGCTGGTGCCATGTTCATTGACCTCTCCAAGGCCTTTGACACAGTTTGCCATCCCCTCCTGCTTGACTCCCTCAGATGCCTTGGTTTCTCCCCCATCCCTCTTGCATGGTTCACCAGCTACCTCTCTGCCAGAACTCAGTGTGTAAAAATCAATAGCACCCTGTCTGACACATGACCTGTCCGCTCTGGGGTTCCCCAGGGCTCTGTTTTAGGCCCTCTCCTCTTCAGTCTCTACCTCAACTCCCTCCCCTCGGCCTGCCCAAGTAAGATCCTCCTCTACGCGGATGACACTATGCTCTTCACCTCTGACCCCAACCCCAACACACTCCAGGCCACACTCCTACAAGCTGGGCGTGTGTTGGTATTTGCACTCCAAATTTTAAAACATGACCTTTTTGTGACCCCTCCTCATGAAAGCATTTGGGACCTCTGATCATGAACAGTGCCCCTGTGATTTTGTTAATCTGTCTTGAATGTTGATTTCCCACAGTGACCGCACCATTCTGCACGACATGAAAATGTCAGCTGCACCACTGATGAGGTGTGAAGAGATGGCAATGTGGGAAATCTGGAGTGAAAATATTAAACATTCTCAAAGTTACGAGTGTGTGTGAAAACTGCACACCGCATCCTTGTAACACAGTCATTTAGTGGAATTATTTCACCACATTTTTAACATAGCCAGTTTGGGATCTCTGCTCATGAACAGTGGCACTATGATTATCTTAATCTACCCGAATGTTGATTTCTCACAGCGACCGTGTGATTGTGCACCATATGTGTGAAACTACGTTTTGGGCAGGATGTGACAAATAACAGCTGAACTGTTCATAAGAAGGTGTGCAAAAATGACAATGTTGAAAATCTGGAGTGACATTATTACAAATTCTCGAATTTACGATTGTGCATGGACACTGCGCAACGCACGCTTGTAACATAGTCATTTTATTGAATTTTTTCACCAGATTTTCAACATAGGCATTTTGGGATCTCTGCTCATGAACAGTGTTACTGTGATTTTCTTACTCTGAGCTGAACATTGTTTTTCTACAGCGAATGAGCCACTGCGCGCCGGATGTGCAAAAACTCAGTTTAGGTAGGATGTGGGAAATGAAAACTGTACTGTTCATAAGGAGGTGTGAAAAAATGGCAATGGTGAAAATCTGGAGTAAAAATATTAAAAATTATTGAAGTTACAAGCGTGCGTGTAAACTGCACAACACATGCTTGTAAAACAGTCATTTTATGGACGTTTGTCACCTAATTTTCAACATAGGCATTTTAGGACCTCTGCTCATTAACAGAGTCACTGTGATTTTCCTAAGCTGTCCCAAACATTGATTTCCCACAGCAACCATGCTATTCTGCGCCAGAAGTGCGAAAACACATTTTGGGAAGGATATGTGAAATGACAGCTGTACTGTTCATCAAGAGGTGTGGAAAAATGCCAATGGTGAAAATCCAGAGTGAAAATATCACAAATGCACAACGGTACAAGCGTGCGTGCAATCTGCCAATGCACACTTGTAACACAGTCATTTTATGAAGTTTCGTCATCAAATTTTCAACATAGGCATTTTAGGACCTCTGCTCATGAACTGTGTCACTGTCATTTTCATAATCTGGCCCAAACACTGATTTCCCACAGCGACCACTGTTATTGTGCCAGAAGTGCGGAAGCATTATTTTGGCAGGATGTTGAAAATCTGGTGTGAAAATATATGAATTCTCGAAGTTACTGAGCCTGTATAGCAACTGCCGCTGCACGCACGTAAAACAGGCATTTGTGGATTTTTCCACCAAATTTGGAACATAGGCTTTTGAGAGGCCCTTCATGAACACTGGCACTGTCATTTCATTAATGGGTCCTGAAGGTGATTTCACACAGTGACTCAGAAATCACCTTTCAAGGCTGATTAACGCCATGACAGTGATAGAATCTATGAGGAGGAGCCCTAAAACCCCATGTTGAAAATTTGGAGCCAAAATTCCAAAAATGCCCGAGATATACAGCAAAGTTGAAAAACCCTATTCATTCCATTATTCAGCTTACCGGCATTTCCTCAGTTCATGGACAGCTTTGAAGAGTGCAAGCGTGTTCCCGGTCCACCGAAGATCGTCGCACTGGACTCGGAGGTAAGTATGGGTGAGTGGGGTGAGGGGTGTGGGAGGCAGGGTGTGCAGTGGGTGGATGCGGGTGGGGGCAGGAGACTACAAGGGACCCGTTTTATGTTACAGGGAAGAAAAACCAACATGCGGGACAGTTTTTTTTTCAGGGAACTTGGCACGCTGGGGTGGGCTCCCAGCATGCCATCTAACTGTTTTTTTGGGGGTTGCTGCAGCCAATGGGGATTAGGCACCCTCCTGGCACACAACGGGGGTGATTTATGCCGATGGAGATTGGGACCCCGTCGGCACACAATGAAAAGCGGGGGTGGGCAGAGCACAGGGGATTGGGCATCCCCTGGCATATAAGAAATGAGGGAAGGGCTGCTTTATGCTGACAGGGGTGGGCTCCCGTCAGCAAGTGTGTGGCCACAGTGGCCGGCAGGGTATTGGGCACCAGGTCGGCCTTGGGCGCCACCCACCCGTCATGCTGCTAATGTGGTGAGCAGGTAGGGAAGGGTCCACTGCATCTGGACGAGCTTTGCTTGGATTGCAGCGGACCTTTCATTAGATGTGCTTGCCACATTAGCAAGCATGGTGAAGCACCGACATGCAGGCTGATTGGAGAATGAGGGACACCTACTGATGCATGTCCTGCATTCTACTAACAGCGGCCGAGCCTCCAATCCACTGCTGCAGATGTTGGCTGCGCAAGTGCGCCAACATAAAAAGTACAGTGCATGCACACTGCAATGCTGCTCATGCACAGTCATTTAATGGACTTTCATCACCAAATTTTCAACATAGGCATTTTAGGACCTCTGCTCATGAACAGTATCACTGTGATTTTTATTACTCTGTCTCAAACACTGATTTCTCACAGCGACTGTGCTATTCTGCGCCGGAAGTGAAAATACATTTCAGCCAGGATTTGAAAATGACAGCTATACTGTTCATAAGGAGGTATGGAAAAATGGCAATGTTGAAAATCTGGAGTGAAAATATTACAGATTTGCGAAGTAATGAGTGTGCGTGGAAAAAGCACAATGCACGCTCGTAAAACAGTCATTTAATGGACTTTTGGCAGCAAAATTTCAACATAGACAGTTTAGGACCTCTGCTCATGAACAGTGTGACTGTGATTTTCTTACTCTGCCCCGAACACTGATTTTCCACAGGGAAATCACTATTCTGCGCTAGAAGTGCGAGAACACATTTTGGCCAGGATGTGAAAAATGACAGCTGTACTGTTCATAAGGAGATGTGGAAACATGCCAATGTTGAAAATCTGGAGTGAAAATATTACAGATTCATGAAGTTATGAGCACGCATGGAACAGTCAGCTTTTTTTTACTAAATATGCAATATAGGCTTTTTGAGAGGCCACCTCATGAACAGTGGCACTGGCATTTCGTTACTCAGTCCCAAAGGGTGATTCCGTGCGGTGACTGAAAAATCACCTTTAGGGACAGAATAGCACCATGGCAGTAATTGAATTCATGAGGAGGGGTCCTAATAACCCCATGTTGAAAATTTAGGGGCAAAATTCCTCAAAATGCTCGAGGTATGCATCAAAGTTCAAAAAAAACCTATTTATGCCATTATATAGCTTACCAGCATTTCTTCAGTTCGCGGTCAGCTTTGAAGAGTGCAGATGTGTTCCTGGTCCACAGAAGATCATCACACCAGGCTCCGGAGGTAAGTATGGGGTGGGGGGTGGGAGGTGGGGCGCGCAGTGGGTTAGCACAGGTTAGGGAGGGTCTGCAGACTGTGAGGGACCGTTTCTACTTTACAGGGAAAAAAACATTGCAGGAAGGTTTTGTTTTTCAGGTACATTTGACATGCTGTGGTGGGCGCCCAGGCGTGTCACCTGCGTTTTTGGGGGGTCTGGAGCTGATGGGATTGGGCACCACGTTGGCAAATAAAAAGAGTGTTTGGGGAGAGATGATGCTGACGGGATTGGGCTCCCCATTGGCAAATTAACTGGGAGGGGGGTTGTCACCCGGTGGGGTTCGGGGACTGTAGCTGATGAGAATTGGGCACCCCATCAGCAAATACTAAAGAGTGTTGCGGGATGATGCAAACGAGGATTGGGCTCCCCATCAGCAGATGAACTGGGGAGGGGGCATAATGATGCTGACAGGGGGATTGGGCATCCCCTAGTTGACTTTCTGGGGACTGTGCGAGGTGGACGGCACAGTCGCCACCATGTCACTGAAACTTACACCGGGAAAGGCGCTCCTGCAATGAGGTGAAGCTCCCTCATTGCAGCAGCTAAAACCTTTCAAGGTGGTGGACATGCTTTTGCACTGCTGTCACAGACAGCATGCATTCTAATTCATGCCACGGAGCCCAGCCCCAAAAAGCAGTGGCACCACAGGCCACAACAGGACCATGCCTCCAAAACCTGCTATTCCAAAGTTACCGCAACATGTTTCTTGTGCAGGCGCAAGACAACATAAAAATATATAACAACCGGTAAGTACAGTAAAATACGAGAGAGCAGTTACATAGCAATAACGTTTTGCATAAATACTTTGAGGATTTGCATAGGTAAGACTAGACTATACACACAAGTAGACATAAATTATTATTATTTTTTGTTGTTGAAACTAAGTTTTTGTTGTTATTCATTTTATTTACGTGATCTAGGTGTAAATCCTGAGGCTAGTTATAAACATGGGCACAAATGGAAAGGAGCTGGGCAACTGAATGAGCCAACCCTCCTTTTCCTCCCTTTTGGGATGTAAGAACCCCACAAAGGGAGTAGCAGGAGGGTAGTTGGGGATAAAGTTGAGGCCTTAAGTGCTGTATAGTGGGTGGGTCATTCGGATACAACTGGAAGCGTATGAGAAAGTATAGAAGACATGATTGGAGGGGGAGGTAGGGAAGATAGTGAAAAAGGATGGGGGAAGAAAATAGGAGATGACATGGGGGAAAGAAAAATAAATGACACAGGGAGACAAAGAGGGAGAGGAGAAAACTGGAGGAATTAACGAGACAGGAGAGGGGGTACAGGATGACCCCCCTGATGAAGAGGGATTGTCCCCTCGAACTTTGCAGATGTTAAATAAGCACTTGCATTTTTACTCGTGCCTGATTGCTGATTTTTTTTTTCATAGGGGGTTACAGGATGATCAGCCGCAATTGCAGAGGGGGATGTGAAATGACGAAGGAGACAGGATAACAAGATGGAGGACGGGGCTGAGTGAAGGTCTAAAGGTAGAAAATTCCAGATGCTGGGGAAATGATAGGAGAAAGCAGATCTTCCAGAAGGGAAGGGAGGGGCAAAGGTCCTATGGGTGGAACTATGGAGAGCATAGAGGGAGTGGGGGGGGAGAGAAGAGGGAAAGGCGGTAGGATGGCAGAGTGTCGAGCCAGTATTTACCAATGATAAAGCACTATGAGCAAGATGTCTAGCACTAAAAAGGGAAGAAGAAGGAGGTGTAAAGGTCACAGTGGTGTGTACCGGGGGGGGATAGTAAAGGGCAAAGTGGCAAAAAGAGTTGAAGAGAGTATTCAGTCTGGTGAGTGTGGATTTGGGGGCAGTACTGTAGACCATGGGCCAGATATTCAGAACTTTGCCCCAGGGCTAAATTAGCACTGCTCGGTGGGCAACCTTAGCCCGGAGCACAAAGCAAGCCATATTCAAAAGGAATTGCCCAGGGCAAACAGCTTCTGAATATAGCATAGGAATGAGGCCAGGCAAACTGGGCTGGGAGTGTAGGGCAAACTTAGTCCTGGAATAAGACAGCTCTGAATATGGCAACCAGGAAGTGCAAACCACAACAGTAACACAGTGCACAGCGATGTGAAGGTAGGTAGAAGTGAACTATGTGGCCAATGTGTGTGCCAGCAAATGCGTGGACCCAGTACAGCTGCAGGCAGCAGCGTATGTGAAAGTACAGTGTTCAAAACTGTAAAATATTCCCCGAACTGTTTGCGCAACACCAACATGTTTGTGTGGGTTTAGCACAGGGCTAAACCGTTAGCTCGGTGCAAACACATTTGCCCGGCGCTAAACTTTGCCATATTCAAAAGTGACATGCAAATGAGCCTACTTAGGTAGTCTGTGGGCAAACATCCAGATTAGCATCACATTATGCCCCGGTTTGCATGCAGTTTGCACCAGGCTAATGGTTTAGCCTTGCACTAAACCCGTGCAAATGTGTTAGCTGTGCGCAAACAGTTTGGGGAATATTATACAGTTCTGAACACTGTACTTCCACATGCGCTGCTGTCTGCAGCTGTACTGGGACAACACAGCATAGGCTCAGATGGTGGTGGTGGTGCTGCATGCAACTGTCACACTGTAGGTCATGCTACAGTGCACAGCAGACACTACAGTAGCAAGGGGGCCAGTAGTGTGTGGACACAGCAATGCCTATGGTGTGTAGGGCAGTGATGATGACTGAACTATACACAGTGAGAAGTTCAACCTGCAGGTGTTTACTGACAGCGGACATTACTGTTACGCTGTTGTGTGACCCACAGATGCTGCACCTCTGGCATGGGATGCTCACAGTGACATATACATGTCCGGCTTTGTATGCTGTGGCAGTTGTACAGCTGTGTGGAATGTGGCCTGGGGGGTATACAGTATATTATCAGAAAGGCACACTGGTGTTGGGGTATGCCCAGTACTGGCCCATGTGCACTGCATGATGCGTCCCAGCATTGTGGCCACACCTGGTCTGTGGCACAGCCTGGCCACCCATACACTCTCCCTTCAACATCCTCCATGCCCACAGTGCTGCATGTGTGTGCTGGCATCTGTTGGTGTCCACAGAAGAGTGGTCCACAGGTGTGTGCTGTAGGGCCACACTACCATGCTGTCCACTGGTGGCAGGGTCACCACTTACTACCTGGCATGACTGGGACTGGTGGCAGATGATGGTATTGCTGTGATACCATCAGTAAGCAGCATGTTTCTCTATGTTTGGCTTTGTCTATGTGTCATATTTATTTGTCAGGGTCACGCAAAGCCGCACAAAAGCCGCGCAAACACCGTGCAAAGTCAAAGTGTCGCACAAAGCTGATTGCCTAGGGTTAAGACAAGCTTTTCCTGGGTGGTAATGTGCACTACGCTAAGTGTCATGCTAAGTCGCGCAAAAACACTTTGCTCAGCGCTAGTCGCTGAATATAGCAGTGCACCTGTATTAATGTCAGTTTGCCCCTTGCATACATTATGATTTTGCCCGGCGCTAATGCCGTTTTGCCCACACTATTTGGCCTTTTGAATGTAGCAGACCCGAGCTAATCCTGCTCTAAACCTGCACAAACTGTTTTTGCCTGGCGCAAAGTTTTGAATATCTGGCCCTATGTCTCCAAAGTTAAAATTAGGGAGGATCATCTTCTGGACAATTTCTCGGTGGGCTGGAGGGGGAAGGCAACTGTGGTGTCTATACAGAGCACCAGGTTTGGGGAGGAGCTTTGCATGGATGGCATCCACATGCTCAGCAAAGGTGAGGTTCTTGTCAAGCCAGAGACCAAGGTATTTGAGGGAGGTGACATTTTTTTTTTTGCGCCTCCCCTTGCACTGGTTGGTCTCTCCTTCGGGCCACCTGGCACAGATCTCCCCGCCCTGGTAGTTCCCCGACCCCTACCACCCCAGATCACAGCCAGCCCCTCAGGGTACCCTGATGTATCCCTTCATTGGGTGGGTCCTCTATCTGTGCAGGGAATGAGCCTTCCGGCCTGCCTTATGGTCCTGGGTGCTGCTGCTGAGCTGGCTGATGAGGGCTACGGAGACTCCAGTGGTGAGGATCCTAGGAGGGCTGTCACCCAATCAGTCAGCATGGATTTTCCCTGTTTTCTCCCCTTGGATCATAACATCCATGACGCAAGGTAGTCGCCAGTGTCAGCCACGCTCCTGAGTCATCAGGGCCAGATGCACTGCTGTTCTCCCGGCCTCCGCCATGGGACAGCAGGCTCTGATCCTCTCCCTCCCCCTCCCCCCGAGAGAAGGCAAGCAGCCAGCAGATGCTTCAGCCTTCTCTCCCGCAACCCTCCGATGCCTGAGTCCATTCCCAAACCCAGGTCATCAGCGCTGCAGCTGTAAATTTTGCCGCTGCGGCGGTGGGCTGGCCCAGAGCTGACATCTTCAAGTAAGGAACCATCAAGGGCGTGGAAAGCGGGGGAGGCAGCAAACCTGGAAAGCCTTTGCCTGGTGCCAAACATCATAAAGATTATCTTTTTAACATTTAATGAGAGTTTGTTGTCACAAAACCAGCACTGGATGTTGTTCAAATCCAGTTGGAGCTTGGTCACCACATCCGAAGGGGACATATCAGAGGCAAACAAGACAGTGTCATCTGCGTACAGGTAGATATTTGCAGTTGAGTGGGCATTAGGAAGGTAATAGAAACATAGAAATTGTTAGCAGATAAGGACTGCCTGGCCCATCTAGTCTGCCCGTAAGCCCTTGTACTGGATTACTGCTTCCGACCCACCTGCTGCTGTACCTTTATGGTTCCCCTATGCCTGTCCCAAACATGCTTGAATCCATCCACAGTGCTCACTCCCACCACCTCTAGAGGCAGACCATTCCATGTGTTCACCACCCTCTCTGTGAAGAAGAACTTCCTTACATTCCCTCAAAACCTCCCACCTTCCAATTTCATGTCATGCCCCCTCATTCTTGTGCTCCTCCTGTATTGGAAAATGACTCCCACCTGCACCTTGTTTATACCATTGAGGTACTTTAATGTTTCTATCATGTCCCCTCTTTCCCCTCCTCTCTTCTGAGTACATATTGAGGTCCTTAATCTCTCCTCATAAGCCTTGTGTTGCAAGCCCTGTACCATCTTAGTTGCCCTTCTCTGGACCCTCTCCAGCCTGTTAATATCCTCATGAAGGTGCGGCCTCCAGAACTGTACACAGTACTCCATGTGAGGCCTGACCATGGTTTCCATGGTTTTATGTAATGGCATCACTATCTCCCTCCTTCTGCTGGTGATACCACTCCCTATGCACACTAGCATGCTGCTGGCCCTCCCAGATGCCTTGGCACTCTGCTTTGACATTTTTAGGTCATCTGAAATAATAACCCCCGGGTCCCTTTCTTCCTTTGTGACTGTCAGCAGCTCCCCCCCATCCCATAGCTTTCCCTCAGGTTTCTGTGTTCCAGGTGCATAATTTAGCACTTTTTTGGATTAAACTTCAGTTGCCAGTCCTCAGATCATTTTTCAAGCTTCCCCAGGTCCCTTCTCATTTTCTCCACCACCTCTGGGGTATCCATCTGTTACAGATCTTGGTGTCATCTGCAAACAGGCAGACCTTTCCTTCTAGCCCTTCTGCTATGTCGCTAATAAA
The DNA here is from genome assembly GCA_016271365.2 of Neoceratodus forsteri. Lineage (NCBI taxonomy): Eukaryota > Metazoa > Chordata > Ceratodontiformes > Ceratodontidae > Neoceratodus > Neoceratodus forsteri. The sequence continues at coordinate 115,424,116 of CM057452.1, read as the reverse complement.
GGTATTGAACAGAACTGGTCCCAGGACCGATCTCTGAGGCACCCCACTGGTCACCCCCCTCTCAGCAGACTGCACCCAATTTACCACCACCTCTGCCGCCTGTCTGTTAGGTAGTTTCTAACCCAGTTTACCATGCTGTCCCCCATGCCCAGCCTACCCAGCTTGTTTATCTGCCTCCTATCTGGGATGGTGTCAAAGGCTTTACTGAAATCAAGGTAAGCGACGTCTGTCACAAACGCACTCAGCAGGTCAGGCCTTCTGCTCCCACAGTGCCAACCTCCGAATGCATTAATGTGAATGGGTAACAGACAGGGTAACCCTCCTGTATGCTTTTGGGTCCGAATCACCTTTAGTCTCAATTTCTGAAGGGGATTCAAACTGTGAACCTTATGCTAGCGTACCCAAATGTACAGGCTCAGATAATCTGCTCTTCGGAGGGATGCCAGATATCTTTTGCCTCAGGGCACCTAATCAGGTATCCAGAATGAACCTTTAAAACTCTATAAAAGACCTTAGGTATATTCTTACCTTTTCCCAGTTTAGTAACACCATCAAGCTCTGAACAGTTTTTGTCAGTCTTAACCCTCAATACATCACATGCAAAAATAACTTCTAAGACACACCCAGGCAGTCTTTCAAAATAATATTTTTACTAAAATGGATTAAAATATGTAAAATGTAAACACAGAACACTATCAGAAAGCATGCAATCACTTAAAAGAAAAGCAAAGGAAACTACAGACAAATTCCTTCCAACATACAGTTAGACTTTTTCTATCTAATGTATTACCTCTGTAGTGCTTATAGTTAGATCTTGTTTCTTGAGAGCCCAAAAATATATGTATCTTAGTTCAAACACAGAATACAATTTAACACTCTGTGTTTCCACACCCCTTCTATGATGTTATCTAGCTCCTCCTTTTAGAATATAAAAAATATACAAACAATGATCTTCCTGTCAGGAGATATTTTAAATACTGGGACTTCAACAAAAACTAATTTCCCAAATTATAACAGTCTTTAATCAAGCCTTCTCTTTTGATCTTGTTTGGTTTCCTGTTCCCCAGGCAGGTCAAACATCTTACAACTTTTCACACCAGGTTGTTATAAAATGTTTTTCCTCTAAGATGTCATAAAACTTTATGAGCCCTATATCCTGGCAGCTGGGTCAGTTCTAATTAAGAGAGAAAAACAGGAGACCCTTAATTAAGTCTCTCTGGTCTTTTAATTACCTCCTGGTTTCAGGTCACTTGACTGTAACTGAAACCTGGGGGGGGCACCCATGGCACACTGCGACAATCACACACTACTTTTTATTACAAACATCATAGAACCATCATAACTAGCTGGCCAAGTGTTACAATCCTCCCCACCTAGACTGAATTTGGGGGCTGTATCCCCTGCATGGGATGAGCTTCCCAAATCAGTTCACTCCTCATAAACAAGCGACAGGCCATCTGCATTCTGATTGGTCATTCCAGCCATATGTAAGATTGTCATGTCATGCGCTTACAAAGGAAGACTCCATCTTAATAGTCTACCATTAGTTGTTCCCATTTGCGTCAGCCAAACCAGGGGGTTGTGGTCAGTGTGTACTTCAAAATGCTACCCATATAAGTATGGCTCTAACTTCTTTAGGGCCCACGCTATGGCAAGACACTCTTTTTCCACAGTACAGTAAGCCTGCTCCCTGGGAAGTAACTTTTTACTCAGGTACACTACCAGGTGACTCAGTACTGCCCCAATACCCATATCTGAGGCATCAGTCTAGACTATAAAGGGTCTGCTATAGTCTGGACTTGTCAAAACAAGAGTACTGCACAATGCCTCCTTCAGTCTGGTAAAGGCTTTTTCACAGGCTAGTTCCCAGGTAATTTTCTTAGGCATCATTTTCTTTACCAAGTCAGATAGGGGAGCAGCTAGGGCACTGTAATTGGGTACAAATTTCCTATAGTACCCTGCTGTCCCTAGAAAACTCCTGACCTGCTTCTGCATTTCTGGTCTGGGCCATGCCTTGATCACCTCTATTTTTACTTAGGACGGATCTGTCCTTGGCCTACAACATGCCCAAGGTATGCCACTTCAGCCATGGCCACCTGGCATGTCTCAGCTTTGACAGTGAGCCTGGCTTGCAATATCCTGCTCAGCACTTCCCTAAGGTGGGACAGGTGTTCCTCAGCTGGCACTAAGATGGCAGTATCATCCAGATGCATACGTAGTGCTCCTCAGCACCATTTAACACCTGGTTCACCATACGTTTGGAAAGTGGCAGGGGCATTCTTCATTCCGGAAGGCATTACTTTAAATTCAAATAAGCCTATCGGAGTGATGAAGGCCGACCTCTCCTTAGCTCTGTCTGTTAACTCTACCTCCCAATACCCCTTTGTCAGGTCAAGAGTCGTAAGGTATGTCACCCCTCCCAACTTAACATAGAAACATAGAAACATAGAATTTGATGGCAGATAAGGACCACTTGGCCCACCTAGTCTGCCCATTTCCCTACCTGATGGATAAGCTGCAGATTATAGTTAATCAACATCTTACTTCCTCCTACCCCCTACTAGAATTGCCTTATGTCTGTCCCATGCATTCTTGAATTCTCCCACTGTTCCTGACTCCACAACTTCCTCAGGAAGGCTGTTCCATGCATCCACAACCCTCTCTGTGAAAAAATACTTTCTAACATTACCTGTGAGCCATCCCCCATCTATCTTCAAATTGTGCCCTCTAGTTCTTGCACATCTCTTCTGAAAGATTTATTTATTTATTTATTGAGAGTATCAGATTGCAACCCTACCCTCTTGTACTTGGTTAATTCCCTTGAGATACTGGAAGTTTCTATCATGTCCCCCCTCTCCCTCCTTTACTCAAGGGTATACATATTAAGCTGCTTTAGTCTCTCCTCGTATGTCTTCTGGTGCAGACCCTGCACCATTTTGGTTGCCCTCCTCTGAACAGCCTCACTCTGGCTTGGGCACAAGGACTACAGGTGAGGCCCAGGGGCTGTTGGATCTCTGGATTACTCCTAAATCCAACACTTCCTCCACCTCCTTCCTAATGTCCTTTTGGACAGCCTCTGACACCCAATATGCTGTCCGCCGTATGGGTGCTTGTGTCCCTGTCTCTACATCGTGCATCGCTAAGGGGGTTAGTCCAGGCTTGGCGCTAAACAGGGGGCAAAGTCTGCTAAAACCTCCCTTACTTCCTGGATCTTGTCCACGGCCAGCTGGGGTGACAATTTAACTGCCTCCACAGAGGACTCCCACTTGTTTTCTTCCAGCAAGCCCAGAAGGGGGTCTCCTTCGTCCGTCCTCTCCCCAGGACTGCATACTGCGAACACCATGTCAGCCCTATTAGCATATGGCTTCATCATGTTGACATGGTACATTCTTTCTGTCTGTCTTCTGTCAGGTAACTCTATGATATAGTTCACGTCATTTACCTTTCTAACTACTTTGTAAGGTCCTGCCCACTCAGCCTGCAGCTTGTCTTTCCAGACCGGAATAAGGATCATGACTTTCTGACCCACCGTGGACAAGTGAGCTCTGGCTCAGTGGTCATACCACAATTTTTGTTCTGTTGGGCAGCTGACAGGTTGCTCTGGGCTGTCCCCATAAGCTCCTTCAACCCTTCCCTAAACCTAAGGACATAATCCACTATGGGAGTTCCCTGAGAGGCGTGCTTGCCTTCCCAGTCCTCCCGGATGAAGTTTATTGGTCCACGTACCCGGCGTCCATATAAGAGCTCGAAGGGGGAAAATCCTGTCCACTCTTGGGGCACCTCCCTGTATGCAAACAACAGGTGGGAAAGGTAATTTCCCAGTCCCTCCCATGCTGTTCAGCAAACGGTTGGAGCATTGGCTTCAGGGTACCGTTAAATCTTTCCACAAGCCCATTGGCTTGCGGGTGATAAGGTGCTGTGCACCATCCCACACTTCCCCTACAAACATTTCATCATGTCTGACATAAAGGAAACCCCTCTATTGGTGATAACTTCCTGCAGAAACCCAACATGGGAGAAAATCCCAAGTTAGACATCTGCCACTTTGTCTGCCCTCAGTGAGGATAGAGCGACTGCCTCGGGGTGCCGGGTGGCATAATTCACCAAAGTCAGCATGACCCTCTTCCGAGAGGAGTAGGGGGTATCTAAAGGCCCCAGAATATCCATCCTCACCCTCTGGAATGGCTCCTCCACTATGGGCAATGGAATTAGGGCGGCTTGAGTTTTCTTACCTGCCTTCCCTATTTCTTGGCACCGGTGACAAGACCTGCAATACTCCTTCACCTGCTGGGTGAAACATAGAAACATAGAATTTGATGGCAAATAAGGACCGCTTGGCCCACCTAGTCTGCCCATTTTCCTACCTAACAGATAAGCTGCAGATCCTAGTTAACCAACAGCTTACTTCCTCCTACCTCCTCTAGGACTGCCTTATGTCTGTCTCATGCATTCTTGAATTCCCCCACTGTTCTTGACTCTACGACCTCCTCAGGGAGGCTGTTACATGCATCCACAACCCTCTTTGTGAGAACATACTTCCTCGCATTACCTCTGAGCCGTCCCCCCTCTATCTTCAAATTGTGCCCCATTGTTCTTGCACATCTCTTTTTCTGAAAGATGCTACCCTCTTGGATTTTGTTGATTCCTTGAGGTACTTGAAAGTTTCTATCATGTCCCTCTCCCTTCTTTCCTCAAGGGTATACATATAAGCTCCTTTAGTCTTTCTTCATATGTCTTCTGGTGCAGACCCTGCATTTTGATTACCCTCCTCTGGACAGCCTCCACTCTGTCTATGTCATTGCGGAGATGGGGTCTCCAGAACTGAACACAGTACTCAGATGGAGTCTCACCAACTGTCTATACAGAGGGATAACAACTTCCTGTTTTCTATTATTGATGCCTCTTCCTATGCATCCCAGTATCCCCCAGCCTTCCTTACTGCCTTCTCCATTGCTAGCCCACCTTTGGGTCATCTGATATAATTACCCCCAGGTCCCTTCCATTTTACTGTTTGTCAGTATCTCACCCCATTGTGTATACTTCCTCTGGATTTTTGTTTCCCAGGTGCATTACCTTGCACTTCTTTGCATTGAATCTGAGCTGCCATACATTTGCCATTCCTCCAACCTTGCCAAGTCCCTTCTCATCCTTTCCACTCCATCTGGTGTATCAACCCTGTTGCAGATCTTTGTGTCATCTGCAAGGAGACATACTTTTCCTTCCAGTTCCTCTGCAATGTCACTTATAAAGACATTAAAAGGAATGGCCCCAGTACTGAACCCTGCGGTACCCACTAGTAACACCTCCTTTCTTCATAATGCTCCATTTACTACTACCCTTTGCATCCTGTTGTCTAGCCAATTTTTTTATCCAGGCTACTACCTTGGGACCCACTCCAAGGCTGGCTAACTTGTGTATTAATCTTTTGTGTGGGACTGTATCAAATGCCTTGCTAAAATCTAGATAGGCCATGTCCACAGCCCCTCCCTGGTCTACTACTTTGGTCACCCAGTCAAAGAAATCTATTAGATTCGTCTGACACGACCTTCCCATCGTAAATCCATGCTGCCTTGGGTCCTGTGCCCACTGGCCTCTAGGTACTCAACAATTCTTTCCTTCAGAAGTGATTCCATCATTTTCCCTACCACTGAGGTCAAACTAACTGGCCTGTAGTTTCCTGTCTCTGTCCTGCTCCCACTTTTGTGAGAGAGGAATCCATCTGCCTCCTCCAGTCCTCGGGTACCTCCCCATCCTCCCATGATTTGTTAAAGAAAGTAGTCAGCGGTGTCACTAGTTCTACCCTTAGTTCTTTTAGAATTCTTGGGTGAATTCCATCAGGCCCCATTGCTTTGTCCACCTTCAATTTTATTAGTTTTTTCAGAACCCTTTCTTCTGTAAATGGACTGGTATTGACTCCCATCTTCAAAGTGTTTCCCTTGTTTGATTTAGGTACCTCCCCCTCATCTTCCTTTGCGAATACTGAGCAGAAATATTCATTCAGTATCCCTGCTTTTTCACTGTCACCCTCTGCCCACATTCCCTCCCCTTTTTTAAGCCTCAGTATCCCTCCTTTGGTCTTTCTTCACTCCCTAATGTACCTATAAAAGGTTTTATCCCCTTTCTTAACAGAGTTGGCTATCCTTTCCTTGGTCTGGGCCTTTGCTATTCTGACTGCCTTCCCTGACTCTTTCAGCTTTAACTGATAAAGTTCTGGTCTGCTCCTTCTGTATTTCCTTATATTTCCTGAATGCTATCCTTTTCTCCTTAACCTTCCTGCCACCTCTTTTGAGAACCATAGCGTTTTTCCTTCGTTGTGTTTTGTTGATTTGCTTTACAAAGGCTTGTTGCCTCTGTGATGGCTGTTTGATTACTCCCATTGTTCCTCACCCCTCTTTCTTGTCTGTTTGCTAGTGCTTTTCTGAGGCACTCTCTCATTTCCCAAAGTCAGCCCTCTAAAGTCCAATGCTCTTGCTTTTGTATAAAGCCTGGTTGTATGGCTGTGTTTGTCATGAACCACACTGTTTGGTGGTCGCTTGTTCCAAGATGGCTACCACTTCAAATCTGAATTCTTTCTCCGTCCCCATTTGAGAGTACCAGGTCTAAGATTGCTCCTCCCAAATGGGTTCCAATACTAGCTGTCTGAGGCATGCCCTTGTGAGGCATCAAGAATGACCCTGCTCTTGGATGTGCCTGCAGCAAAGGTGCTCAGTTAACATCTGGCATATTCAGGAGCCCCATCAACAATATCTCCCCTTTTTCTGCCATTCTAAGGATGCCTTCTATCATTTCCTTGTCCATTCCCTCCCCCTGAGATGGGGGTCTGTATACAACCCCCATGCGGATTGTGGTGCCGTTTCCTGTCTCCAGCATGACCCAGAGTGCCTCATCTGCTCCCTGTTTACTCTTTGGGCCAATAGAAATTCTGGACCAACCACTGCATAGTGTACTCAATTTCCAGATGACCAGACAAGGGAATATCATATGCAATCTTGAGCAACTGCTCACGGTACCCCTGAGGAATGACAATCTGCCTGCCTATCACCCTTCCCTCTGTCTTCACAGCCTGAGTATGCATCAGTCCATTTTCCCAATAATCTTTATGTTTACCGTCACCTTCCTGTGCTTCATCAGAATCTACCCAAGCCCTCAGCTTCTCTAGACTAGGGTCACTTTTCTGAGCAGCAGCAAACTCCTTACACATTCCCAAGGCATGGGACAGGTCCCCTTCAGTCTCTAAACTAGGATCCCTAGCACTAGCATCAGGGCACTCAAGAATACTGTCATCCCTAACCCTCTAACAATGGGTCACTCCTCCTTCTTCGGAGTAACCCTCCTTAGCTGTGTGGTTAACTGCTACTGGGGAAATTTCTACTCCCTTTTTATTAGTCTCCATATCAGGAGACACAGGCAGGGGAACCAGGATCCTAGTGCTTTCCACAATGGCTTCTGTGGGGTCCAGGGAACTACAATTTCCCCTTGCCACTTGGCTATAGTAACTGCACACACCATAGCCTGTTTGAGATTGTTGCCAAGGATAACATAAACAGCTACAGCCACCTGTTGCAGTTTCCCCTGTTTCACCCCAGTCTAGGAGAACACTAGTGAAGGCAATGTTTTCTCCTCAACAGTAAAGTCTTGTACAGTTACAAATCCATTGGATATAAGCTGACCAGGCTCTACCAGATCCCCTTTTACCAATGTCAGGGATGCCCTGTGTCCCTTAACCCTTGTGTCTGTACACCATTCACGTGACCAGGTGCATGTGTTCCCTCATGTTCACAGGCATGCTTCCAGGGACACACTAACAACTCACTTCTTTCCTAGCCCCATTCTGCATATTGCTCACCCTTTTGGGAAACTGTCTGGCAATATGCCCAGTTTCTTTACAAACCCAACATTCATTTCTTTTCTCAGAGAAATCTTTTCTCTGAAACCTGGGGCTAACTGGTTTGGGTGGAGGCAATGAGGGTTTTAGCTGCCCTGAAGGCATGCTTTTCCCTTTCTGTGCTGCCACGCCTGCCCCATTCGCTCTCAGAGCAGGTCTATCCTTGGCATAGCAGTCCGAGAGTTCAGCAGCCTCTTGCACTGTGTTGGGATCTCAGTCCTCCAGCCAGGTTTTCAGCTCTGCTGGGCATGCCCCAAAAAACTGTTCTAACAAAATAGCATTTTCAATTTTATCTACAGAGTTTGCTTCAATTCCTTCCCACCAACGTTTTAAACACTGACGTTGTTTCATGGCTAGTTCCTCATAGCTCATGTCAGGGCTTCTTCTGAGCTTACTGAATTTAGCTTATTATGCTTCAGCAGTTAAATCAAACTTTTTTAAAAGTGCAGCTTTGAGTTTGCTGTAATCATTATTGTCCTCGTTGTCCATTTGATCCAATGCATCCCAAGCTTTCCTGGTAAGTAGCAGGGATAACTGGAAGCTCCAGGACCCTCTAGGAAGTTTAGCCTGAATACAAACTTTTTCAAAGGAATTTAAAAAGGCATCCATATCATCTCCCTCTTTAAATTCAGCTATCAATTTGGAATTAAATTTGTAACCCAGTGCTGTAATTCCAGTTAAACCCAAGCCACTTACCTGCTCTGGTGCTGGTGGTTGGAGTCGTAACTTCTCCAGTTTATGTCACCTCTGGCGATCACTCTCCTCATGGTCTGCCTCTCGCTGTTCTTGCTTCTCTTCTCTCTCTGGAACTACAGCTCCATTCTGTGCAACTCAATCTGCAGCTTGATTGCTTCTGGCTCCAGAATACTGGTGACCTTCCCCTGCTGCTGTGGCCTTTCGCTGGCACTGGCTCTGCTGTCATCCTTACCGGATCTGGACACTGCACTTGCCGCTGGCCCCTCCACGCTCAAAGTTTGGCCCCTTACAGTCACATTCAGTGACTCGATACTCTGGGCATCTGCTGCCATCAGGGCATTCATGAGATTCTGCTTGGTGGCTTTCCCCTCATACAGGACTCCTCTGTCCTGGCACAACTGCCTCTAGTAGTCTACAGTGTGCCCACTGTAGTTGGAAGCCATCTTCTTCCCTAACTACGGCTACTCTAACTTGCACTTTAGAAAAAAAATAAAACAGGTAGGAACTTAACTGTAAGCAAACTTATATAGTTCTGTTTTTTTTAATAAATCACTGCCTTATTTTGCAAGTGAGCTGTGCGGTATTAAGCTGATACATTGAACAGTTAAAGCTTGTGTTACCAAATTTATCCACACCGCTGCCAACCAAATTGTCACAAACACACTCAGCAGGTCAGGCCCTCTGCTTCCACAGTGTCAACCTATGAGCGCAGTAATGTGAACAGGTAACAGAGAGGGTAACCCTCCTGTCTGCTTGTGGGTCGAATCACCTTTAGTCTCAAGTTCTGGGGAGATTCAAACTGTGAACCTTATGCTAGCATACCCAAATGTACAGGCTCAGATAATCTGCTCTTCAGGGGGATGCCAGATATCTTTTGCCTAAGGGTACCTAACCAGGTATCCAAAATGAACCCTTAAAACTCTATAAAAGACCTTAGGTATATTCTTGCCTTTTCCCAGTTTAGTAACACTTCAAGCTCTGAACAGTTTTTGTCAGTCTTAACCTTCTGTACGTCACATGCAAAAATAACTTCAAAGACACACTCAGACAGTCTTTCAAAATAATATTTTTACTAAACTGGATAAACTGTGTAAAATGTAAACACAGAACCCTATATTATAAAGCATACAATCACTTAAAAGAAAAGAAAGGAAAACTACAATCTCCTACCAGCATACAGTTAGACTTTTTCTATCTAATGTATTACCTCTATAGTGCTTATAGTTAGATCTTGTTTATTAAGAGCTCAAAAAGATATGTATCTCAGTTCAAACACAGAATACAGTTTAACGCGCTGTGTTTCCACACCCCTTCTATGATGTCATCTGCCTCCTCCCTTTAGAATATAAAAAATATACAAACAATGATCATCCTGTCAGGAGACACTGTAAATACTGTGACTTCAACAAAAACTAATTTCCCAAATTGTGACAGTCTTTAATCAAGTCTTTCCTTTCATCTTGTTTGATTTCCTGTTCCTCCGGCAAGTCAAAGATTTTACAACATTTTACACCAGGTTGTTATAAAATGTTTTTCCTCTACGACATCATAAAACTTTATGAGCCCCATATCCTGGCAGCTGGGTCAGTTCTAATTAAGAGAGAGAGAAAACAGGAGACCCTTAATTAAGTCTCTCTAGTCTTTTAATTGCTTCCTGGTTTCAGGTCACTTGACTGAAACTGAAACCGAGGGGGCACCCATGGCACACTGTGACAATCACACACTATGTTTTTATTACAAATATCATAGAACAATCATAACCAGCTGGCAAAGCATCACAACATCCAATGCCTCACCCTGATATACTTCTTCTGTCACCCAGTTGAAGAAATCAAACAGATTTGTCTAGATGCCCCACTATCCTTTTTTTAAGCAATGTTTCCATGATCTTCCCCACTACTGAGGTGAGGCTGACTGGCCTATAGTTCCCTGCCTCCTCTCTGCTGCTGTATTTGTGTAGACGGACTACATCTGCCCTCTTCCAATTCTCTGGTACCACCCCTGTGTTGAATGATTCAGTGAACATGGCTGCCAGAGGTTCTGTCTCCCTTTGTAGTTCTCGTAATATACTTGGGTGTATGCCATCTGATCCCATTGCTTTGTCCACCTTCAATTTTTTTTTTTTTTTGTTTTTGTTGACTGGGTAGTGCACTAGACAAATCCTGCCTATTTTCAGGCACGACCCGGGGGAGGGGGATACAGATGAATGCCAACTGACCTTGAACCAAATTAAGCTGTTGGTGGTATTTTTAGTGAATGATGGAAATTTGGCCAGGACACCGAAGAAATTCCCTTGCTCTTTTCGATAAGTGCCATGGGATCTTTAACATCCACCTGAACTACCACCAATCCAGGCAGATAGGACCTCGGTTTAATGTCTCATCCGAAAGACGGCACCTCAGAAGTGCAGCACCCCTCTCATGCTGCACTACAGTATCAGTACTGGGATATTAACCCAAGTGCCAGATGTGGGAACTGAACCCACAGCCCTCTGATCTCCCGGCCTGAGAGGTGAGTGTGTTCCCTACTGAGCCACTGACACTGACAAGGGACAAACTTAGTGAGCTCCTGCAGGACTCTTTCCCCTGTGAATGGACTATTGTCCACCTCTTCACCCCCTTAGCAACTGCTGTACTACTGTGGCCCCTCTCCCTCCACTTCTTCAGTGAATACTGAGCAGAAATATTTATACAGTATTTCTTCCTTTTCCATGTCACTCTCTTTGCATTCCCCTCCCTCTGTCTTGAGCCTTGCAATCCCCTCCTTGTTTTTCCTCCTTTCGCTGGTGTAAATGAACAATGTCTTGGCCCCTTTCTTAATTGACTGTTCTAAATCTTATTCAGTCCCTGTCTTTGCTCTCCTTACTGCCTTTCCCACTTCCCTTCCTGTCTTTGGGTCTCCTTATATTTCCTGAACCTTTTCCTTTTTGCTCTGACCTTTACCGCAAGCTCTCTCAAGAACCATAGTGTCTTTCTCCTTCTCTTGCCTTTGGATACCAATCTGATGCATTGGTTTGCTACATCTTACTTCGAAAGAGTTCCTGCTGTAGGTCATCACATATAGGACTGCACCCCCTGGTGTCAAGACCACACGGCAAACATTTTCAGCAGTGCCTGGTGGGGGTCCACCCACCCGATGTCACTTGACAGATGTCAGTGTGACCCTATATAGTGAGAAATCTCCATGTTCGTCTTCCAGTTCTTTCCCTCTATCAACCTGCGCATCATACCTTGTGGTGACACTTGCTCAGCTGATCACTATTTTCACCTGTTTTTGCTGTTATTTTCGTTCACTAGTAGTTTCTTTTATGTCTTCTCCATCGCCTACTGCTAAGTTAAAGAAGAAGTGTGAGAAGTGTGGCTCACAGATCCTTCACAAGGATGGCCACCTTCAATGCCTCTTTTGCTTGGGCCCAGACCATGATGCCGCAGCCTGTCCTGAGTGTCATCCCTTTAATCAGACCACCTGTAAATAGAGACAGCAGGCCCTGGAAGCCCATCTACTGAAGACCAGAATGGCTTCCCTTGAGAAAGAGATGCAAAAACTGAGGGACATCACATCTTCCCTTCTTCTGAGGAAAAAGGAAGAAAGAAAAAGAAAACATCAGGAGAAGGAGTGCCTGGAGGATCGGGACAGAGGACACCAACAGACCCTTGACTAGTAAGGCCGTTCCCCCACCACCTGCTCTTGTGGTTCTGCAGGCCATGCCTAGGGCCTCTCCAGGTACTTTAGCCGCTTTTCTCCCAATCTCTACCGTTAAGCCATCTGCCGGCACCTCTGGCAAACACCCAGTTGTTGACAATAAGTCGGCCACCGGCTTCTCCAGGGTCTACCTGGTGGGCGATAAGCCAAGTCCCAAGGATTCAGTAGGGACTTTCTCGACCTCATTTTAACATAGGAACATAGGAACAAAGGAAAATATCAGGAACATTAGCCAAGGGCCATAATCGTCCTGCACCATTTACAGCCTCAAAGCATATAGATGATTACTTCTGTGTTTATCTATAGCAGTTTTAAACTCATTTATAGTTTTGCTAGAAACTACATGGCTTGGCAAATTATTCCATTAGTTCACAACATATTGTGAGAACCAAGTCCCTCTCAGATTCTTATTATAATTCTCGCCTTTTATTTGATACAAATGACCCCGGTTTATAGTTAAACTTGATTTTAATGTTAATCCTAAACATTCTCACAAATCAGGAGATCTACATGCCCTGTAAATCAGGCACATATCCCCACGACATCTCCTGTATTGTAAGGAATACATTCCAAGTTCTCTCAGTCTTTCCTCATAAGACAATCGTTCCAAACCTGACAAACTTCTTGTTACCTGTCTCTGAACCTCCTCCAGCCTACGTACGTCCTTTCTAAACCTAGGGCTCCATACACTACCAGCATACTCCAGATGGGGTCTGACCAGGGACCTGAAAAGTGGCACTATAACCTCCCTCTCTCTACTCCATATGTTTTTCATAATTAGAGCCAGAATTCTATACGCTTTTTTAGCTGTTTCATTTACTTGATTATTAAACTCCAATTCTTTATTTATCCATACTCCTAAATCCCTTTCCACTTCAGTTTCCAATAACTGTACTCCATTTATAAAGTACTTATTTTTAGGATTTTTTACCTAAATGCATAACCTTGCACTTATTGATGTTAAATTTCTGTTTTCTCTACATCTGTTATATATATATATATATATATATATATATATATATATATAATCAATATTTTCTGGAGTTTCTGAGCTTCTGGAATATTAGTGACTACTGCCCCAAGTTTAATGTCATCGGCAAATTTGACAATCCATGCATTACTGTCACATTTAATAAAAGAAACCAGAACATTGAATAGAAGTGGACCCAGTACGGAGCCCTGAGGGTCCTGCTGGGCACTGCCATCCAGTCCAACTTATCTCCCTTTATACAGACACACTGTTTCCTATTAGTCAACCATAAGGAAATCCATCTAACAATATAGGAGCTTACTCCCAGAGTCTCCAATTGATGCACTTCTTCTAAATGGTACACGGAATCGAATGCGTTTTCAAAGTCAATGTATATAACATCTACTGAGAGGTTACTATCTATGGCTGTACTTGCTATCTCAAAAAAAGATAGCAAGTTAGTCACATATGATCTCCCCTTAGTAAATTCATGTTGTGTAATACCTATGTGTCCCATTTCACTTAAATAGCCCTCAACGTACTCCTTTATAATAGACTCCAGTATTTTGCTCATTATACTGGTTAAACTAATAGGATGATAATTAGAGCAGTCAGTTTTTGATCCATTTTTGTGAACAGGGATTACATTTGCCATCCTCCAGTCCTCAGACACCTCTTCACAATCTATAGAGGACTGGTAAATAGCCTGGAGAGGATTACAAATAGTGGTAGCAAGCTCTTTAAGAAGTCTTGGGTGTAATTCGTCTGGTCCTAGGGAGGTATTCATTTTCAGATTAAGCAATTTTTCTTTCACAGTATCCACCGTCATTACTAAAGGTATATCTGATGTTTTTATAGATATGTGGTCAGGTACCAGCCCTCTAGAGTATATACTATTGAAAAATGTATTGAACTTATTGCCATTTCTTTTTGATTTGTAACATTATTATTATTTACTAGCGGGGGACCCACATTGCTATTATTTTGTTTTAGGGAAGCTATATATCTGAAGAAAGCCTTCTGATTATCCAATACCTTGAATACCAAATTACTTTCAAAGTTTCTTTTGGCCCTAGTTGTTTCACTCTTTACTTCTCTTAATTTATTTTTATATTTTAATTGATACTCCCTGGTTCCCTCCTTCTTATATCTGTTATAAGCTCTATTTTTCTTTTTAATTAATCTATGGATATTATTATTAAACCAAGCAGGAATCTTCCCTTTAGCATTATATTTCTTTTTAATAGGGATATGTGATTCAATTATATAATGAATAAATGATTAAAACTCATTCCACATTTAAGTAACTGTACACCCTTTGAAACATGACTTCCCATCCCAATTTTCTACTAACAGTCATATCCAAGTGTAATCTACTTTACTGTAGTTTCTTATCACAGTAGACCCATTATGAGGAACACCCCTAATTTCAATTTTAGCCTCAACCATATTAGGGTCACTCCCACTTAAAGGCTCCCTTACTCTACAGTCCAGTATTTGCTCTTTCATATTGCTCATAACCAAGTCTAGGATATTTGCTCCCCTTGTTCCTTCCTGTATGTCATTTTCCAGTGCCAAGGAATCTAAACCTTCCAAAAATGTTACTTCACAAGGGGAGGAGGGGGACCAAGTATTCCAAATAATACCATTAAAATTGAAGTCACTGAGCAATAATATGTTTTTTGCTTCATTTAGTTCACTAATACTCTGGATTAATTCAAGGGTTTTTCCAGAAGTTAAATATGGAGGTCTATAATATATGCTCACTAAGATTTGCTGCCCCTTGGGGGTATGATTTTCACCATAATTTGTTCAAAATCTAAGTGCTTAGTGGTTTTCATTTCATAAGCCACTATATCACTGTGAACATATAGAGCCACTCCTCTCCTTCTATTTTCCCTATCACATCTAAACACTTGAAATCCATTAATATTAGTTTCCCAATCATCTTTTTGCCACCAAGTTTCAGTTACTGCATACAGTTTAATTCCATCTTTCTTTAATATAATCTCCAATTCCTCCCTTTTTTCCCCCAAACTCTGAGCATTTAATAGCAATATAGTTCAGTGATCAGATTCCCCGCTTGAGTTTTTCCTCTTGTCCACTGTACTATATACTGGGGCACTACCCCGCCCCCCCCATTCTTTAGTTTAAAATGTCTGCTATTTTATTAAGTCTATCTGCCATAACCCAAAACCCATATTTATTCAGATGTAGTCCATCTTGTGAAAACAAATCAAGGACATTTATAAACCTTTGCCAATGACCTATCAATTGCAATTTCTCCCTTTGAGTCCATCTTTTTAACCATCCATTGAATCTTATTAACTCCATGTGCTTATGTCTATTAGCTTTTGGGACTGGAAGTACCTCAGAAATGATCAACTGGATATTTTTCTTTTGCAACTCTCTTCCTGCTTCTTTAAAATCCCTTTGGATACCTGCAAGTTCCCTCTTCCCAATATCATTAGTTCCTATGTGTAATATAGCAACTGGATTGAACGTATTTTCAAAAAATCCTTTTAACCTTTGCTTAATATCTGCTATTCCTGCACCTGGTAAGCAAGATAAAGTAACATGTTCTTTCCTGTTGTTACAAATCACCCTGTCAGCAGATTTAAGTATAGAATCGCTTATAATTACTACATCTCATTGCTTATTTTCAGGGGTATATGACGGTCCAGGTAGTGCATTATTCTCTGGCCTAATTTTTGTTAAATTTGCAGGTCTCATATTTTTCTTCTGGTTTATAACTGCTCCTGATGAGTTTCCTTTCCCAGTACAAAGTATACATGTTTTCTGACACAATTCTGGGGTATTTTTGTCAATTTCTCCAGCATCTTCCTGAGCATGGCTGGTTCCCTCATCATCTAGAGCATTGTATCTATTTGTTAGGTCTAACTGATATTCTCTATCTCGTCTTTTTTTCCTGGGGCCTCTTTGTACAATACTCCACTCGTCTTCTTCCTGCCTACTACTCTCATTAGAACTTGCTTTCCTTTTATCATTTGGTCCTTTGTTTATTTGTTGTTGAAGTATTTCCCTCTCAGTATTTGCAATTATAGTTTTTGTTGTTTGCACAAATTCAGCTATTTCATTAATTCTGGACTGGACCACTGTCCTATCCTGTAATTCCTCAATTTTCTTTTCAAACGAGCTTAATAACTGGCACTTTTTGCAGCAGGAGTTATCTATTTGGCCCCTTTGGCCAAACATTTCACATACAGTACACATCCACCATTTGTTGCCCATGGTATCTACTATGGCAGCATTACACGTTCTACTTCCTACCTGTCCATCATTACCCACATTCCCAGTTCCCGTTTCCCCGGCTGACATGGCAGACACTACCAGAGCCTTATCCGTTTCATCTTTGCCGGGCTCGCTGATGCTCGCCATGTCAATTGTTATATAGTGAGAGGTAGAAAGCACCATGGAGTTCATACTTCTGGTCCCTCGCTACAGCTCAGCAACCAAGTAATTAACCAGGGGTATTGTCTGCACTTAAAAGGACAGGCAACAATCCCACACAATGGATAGGTTTAAAAAATGAGCAGTGCCCAAGCTAAATGAACAATTTACAGCGCTTTTATGAGCAGAGTGTGGTGTTGCTTAGCAACCATACACACTATTCTGGCCGCAAGTAGCTAGCGCTTTCAAAGTTACCGTTTACCTCCCAGTAATAACTGGTACACCAAGTATATGCCCTGCCACAGCTGAAGGAACAGAGGGTTCTTCCCTCCTCTGCCCAATCAACCGATCATCTGATAAGCCGGCCATCTCTGACATTTGCCCCTACTCTGCACACCTGTCAGGGGCTCACACTATTTCAGCAGAAGTCCGGTCGAGCACATCTTTGGCTGCCAGCCATCATTCTCCCCAGGCTTCTTCTGGGCGGGAACCTTCCCTTCCACCTCCCCCGGTGGTTTCTGCGGCCTAGTGATCATGTTGGGTACGGAGGAGGGAATGCCATCCCTGGAGGGGGTTCTCGCTTCGCCCGCTCCAGTGATGGTTTCCCAAACACCCCTAGAGGGTACCATGCCAGAGGCTTCATCTCTGAACCCTTCCAGGGTCTCTGACCCACATTCCAGGCCATCGGATCCACCATCAGGGCTTCCGCCGTCAGCTCTGCCTGACTCATTGTCAGAGGTTCTGATAAGCATTTGGACAGACCCTCCATTTGGGCCCTCGTGTCCAATCCCAACGCCAGTGGTGGCGTCATCTCCACTGATGTCCACCCCTTTGATGTCAGGTATCCTTACACAGGGTTTCACACCTGGCTCTTCTCGCCCACATATTCCAGGCTCTTTCCCACATGGGCTCACATTGGAATATCCTCCATCAGGCCCTTTGTCAGACTACTTTCCCCATTCTGTTTATTTGGGGTATCATTATCCGGGTTAACCCTCTTATCAGGGTTATCCCCACCAGCATCATTTTTGTTGATCGGGTGCACCTAGTTACCACTACCCACCCTCCCATGTTCCTCCTCTGCCTCCTCCTTCTCCTCCCCCTCCTCCTCTGACTACACAGCAGAATTTTCAAACAATGATCCAATTCTGGTGAAAGGAGGCTAGATCAGAACTGGTTTCTGACTTTGAGAAATGCTTGCTGACTCCAGAGGTTACTCCTCCCTCTCATTCTTTGTTGCCCATCAGCGCTGTCTGCTCAACAGTGCATATTTCAGGGTCCATTCCTCAGGAGGTCACTCTCCCTGATTTTGAACCTCCTGATGATCACGAATCATCCATTTCCAGGGAGGATACCTAGGAGGACTCTTTGGATGACCAATTCTTAGTGGCTAAAGGTAAGGACTCTCCTCAGTCTACCCATAGGATCCTTTATTCACGGAGTTACTGCATATCATCCAGCAGTCGAATGGCTGGAATACAGAGGAACAGGATCCTAAGAAAAAGCTTCTCACTGAACATTTAGACCTTGAGACAGCTTCTCCTATCCCTGCTCCCCCCAAACAGCCCCTCATAAAGACCTCACCAGTACCATCTGGCAACTGACCCTCTCTATACCAGCCGTCCCTAAGAAGGTGGATCACATTTATCATGCTCCAGAAGGGGTTTTCATATTTGAATACTCACCCCAAGGCTGATTCCGTTGTCGTAGCTGCTGCCCATGATCGCTTGGCTACCCCACAGCACATGAACACTCCTCCCCAGACAAGGAATTGTGGCAGCTAGACCAGTACGGGGAAAAAGTTTATTCCTGCACTACATGCACCCTCCGCTCCCTTAACTATGTAGTGCATATGGTCTTGTTCCAAAAAGTGACCAGGGCCAAGCTTGAGACCTGCATCCAGGTCATGGAATCTTCAGAGCTCAAGGAGGAGCTTATTAAGGATCCGTGCTTGTAGAAACTTTTGCGTACACATGCACTCAGGGCTACGTATGATACTGTGGATGTGGTATCCCGATCCTCCTATACAGCAGTGTCTCTTTAGATGTCATGCTTGGCCACGCATCTCTGGTGTCTCTAACAATGTCCAGGCTGCAATTTAGGATGCCCCCTTTAGGGGCTCGGTCTTTGAAGGGACACTAAAGACATTATCACGGGCCTCCAGGATAGCGGCCAGGCCCTGAGGTTCAGAGGTCTATATAGTGAGCGGGCTTTCAAAGGAAACAGCTCTTTTGGAGGCAGACCAAAAGGCAGGGTAAACAGCCCTTCACTAGATGAAGGGCAAAAGAAAGAACATGGGTCCCACCTTTTCCTCTCCCCACCTCAAAATCTCAGTGTGTCTGGAGGATCTCCTCCCCCTCAACCCTCCGCTTCCACCTGGCTATTCCCTCCCCCTCCTCTGCTTGTGGGACAAGAAGCCAGTGGGAGGAAGGTTTGCCCTTCACATGCAGGAGTGGAGGGACATAACCACAGATGCATGGGTCCTACAGCTCATTTCAAAAGGGCACACCTTGAAGTTTCTGGAGTTTCCTCCAGAATGCCCTTCAAGTTCCTCATCTTATTCTCCACACCAGCTTCCTGTGGTCGAGGAGGAAATCAGGTCTCTGAGTCAGAAGGCAGCCATAGAGTCAGTCCCTCTGCATCAACGGAGGAAGGGATTTTACTCCCACTTTTTTCTGCTCCCGAAAAAGACGGGCGACCTCAGACCCATTTTAAATTTCAGCAGGCTAAACCTGTTTGTTGAGTACAAAAGGTTTTGCATGCTGATGTTGCAGGGCCTCCTGCCTCTTCTACAGAAGGACCATTGGCTTTGCGCACTGGAAATGCAGGATGCTTACCTGCATATTCCGGTGTTCCCAGGCCACTGCCGTTTCCTGCATTTTTGCTTCCAGAGGGAGCACTACCAGTTTACAGCCCTCCCCTTTGGTCTTTCCTCAGCACCTTAGGTCTTTTCCAAGTGCCTTGTGGTGGTGGCTGCTGCCTTGTGCCATCGGGGTATAGCAGTATTCCCTTACCTGGACAACTGACGTTTGACAGCCTCGTCCAGGGACAGCCTTCTGGATGCCTTCTCATGCACGTTGGATCTATTTTCTTGACTGGTGTATCACAGTCAACATCCCCAAGTCAACTCTTACCCCTTCTCAGAACTTGCAGTTCATTGGGGTGATCCTAGACACGGTCCAGTGCAAAGCCTTCCTCCCCTCGGACAGGGTGGAGGCTGTTTGAGAGCAGGTAAACTTAGTGACCTCTTCCAGATCCCTTCTGGCCAGAGCACTGCTATGCCTCTTAGGCCTGATGATGGCCTCCATCTCCATGGTCCCATTTGCCAGGTTACATATGAGGATCACCCAGTGGACCTTGTGTGTTCAATGGGATCAATGCTTAGACGACTTGGACCATCCGGTTCTAGTCTCCAGCGTGATCAAGAAGGATCTCCATTGGTGGTTAGATCCTCTGAATCTTTCTCAGGTCTTCCATTCAGAAGTTCCCCCACCACTTTGGACCCTCACCACAGACGTCGCCTGTCTGGGCTGGGTGGCCCACCTGGGGGAAAACCGGACTCAGGGTTCGTGGTCCCAGTTAGAGATGTTGCTCCACATCAATATTCTGGAGATGAGGGCAGTTTTATGCCCTCCAGGCCTTTCAGTCCATCTTGTTAGGCAGAACACTGATGATCCAGACAGACAATATGTCAGTAGTCTGGTACATCAACGAGCAGGGAGGCACCTAATCATACCCTCTGTGCAGGGGAGGCGATGTGGGTGTGGAACTGAGCAGTTCAACATGATCTGTTCCTCACAGCTGTGCACATTCCAGGCATTCAAAATGTTCTGGCAGACAGCCTGAGTCAGACCTCGTCCCTCGCTCATGAATGGGAACTCAGTCAGGAAGTTGCAGACTCTCTCTTTCAGAGATGGGTTCACCCAGAATTAGATTTGTTCACCTCTCCATTCAGTGTAAAGCTTTCCAGCTTTTGCTTGCTTGTTCCAGAGCCTGGTGCTTTCTGGCACGATGCGTTGTCGCTTTGCTGGACAGGGAGGTTCTCGTACGCCTCCCCCCCTTTCCCATTCTGCAGAGAGTACTTCTAAAGCTACAGGCAAAGGGAGCCTAGATGATCCTGATAGCTCCCCTCTGGCCAAGGTAAATCTGATTTCCGCTCCTGCAGCAATTCTCACCAAAACCTCCAGTTCCTCTTCCTCTCCGACACGACCTGTTCACCTAGGATCAAGGCAGACTGGTGCATCTCGGCTCAGGACCCTGCATCTTCATGTGTGGCTCCTTCAGACATAATAAAGACTCATTTCAGGGTCTCTTACAGGGTCACTTAGGTTCTGGTGGAGGCGAGAAAACCCTCCACCAGATCCACCTATGCTATGAAATTGAAGCGTTTTTCCATTTGGGAGGAGTCAAAGGGATGGGACCCGTTTACATGCTCAGCGCCACAGATTATGGAGTATCTGTTGCACCTGTTTGATTCGAGCCTGTCTTACTCTTCCCTTAAGGTTCACTTGTCAGCCACGTCTGCTTACCATGTGTTGGTTGGGGGGAACCCATGACATAGTTGGAGATCTCCAAAATCTTTTTGAAAGGGATTCTCCATCTTAAACCCCCATCCATAACCCCATCCCACCTTTTGGATTTGAACTTTGTGTAAGAGAAGCTTACATTTACCCCTTTTGAACCAGTGATGACCTGTGATATGCGCTAAATCTCTTGGAAGGTGCTATTTTTGGTTGCTATTACTTCTGCTGATAGAATTTCCAAGCTTCAGGCCCTAATGTGCAAGGAGCCTTATTTGATTTTTCATAAAGACCAGGCAGTCTTATGGACAAATCCTAAGTTCCTTCCCAAGGTGGTTTCCGAGTTCACCCTTAATCAGACAGTTGAACTTCCAGTTTACTACCCTGTCCACTCCAACAAAGGTGAGGCTGTTCTTCATATGCTGGATGTACACAGGATTCTGAGGTGTTACATCCACTGAACCAAAGATTCCAGAAAGTCTGATCAGCTTTTTGTCTCCTTTTCCCCTAAATCCTTGGGTCCGCTGTGTCTAAGTAGTGTGTATCCAAATGGCTCTCTAACTGCATTTGCTTCTGTTATCAGAAAAATGACAAGCCAGGGCTGGCCCATTGGTACAGTGGTTGGATTTCTGTCTGTGATGCCAGCGACCCAGGTTTTGGAACAGACTTGGGTCGATGGAGGGCCGGTCGGGGTGAGATGGATGGAGCATCCGTGGACAGCTCTCCTTCTCTGGGGAGAGGGTGGGGATGCACACTGGCATCTGCTGGCCCCTGGAAGATGCTGGAAGCACAGAAGGATGTCGGTGCTCAGTGCTCAAGGGGAGTGGCAGACTTCGGCGTACGCCTTGATGTCCGGATGTCACTCACCACAGAAAACCAGGAAATGCTCCCTGGCTGGCTGGATGACAGTCTCCATCCCTCTGATGCTGCCGAACCCTCGACCAATACACCTCAGTGACACCCCAGACCAATTGAGAGTGCGCTGGCCACCCCCCACTGGTGTCTTCCCCCTCAGAGGCGAGGGACCTGTCTGGCAAAGGGATACACTGGGTTACCTGGGAGGGGCTGCAATATGAGGTGAGTAGTTGGCATTGAGAATGGGAAGGCAGTCAGAAAGGGCACAGGAGACCCGAAGGAGTGGGCAGCCAGGGGGAAGGAGAGGCGCAAAAAAAAAAATTAAAATATGAAAGCAAGCCTCTGCCAGGAGGTCAGAGGTCATTCCTACAAGGAATGGCTGCATCCACAGTCTTCTCAAGAAATGTTTCTGCAGTGGAGATTTGTGCAGCAGGTACCTGAAGTTCGGTCCATACCTTCACAAAACATTACAGTCTGGACATTGACTCTAGGCGTAAGGCCGGGTTCGGCCTCGCTGTTCTGCAGGGCCTACTGTCCTAAGGCTGATCCTATTCTGTTCTTTCAGTTGCTCCTCCTCCTGTGACTCTCTTGGCCTCTCTAAGAGTGACTGCTTGGGATTCAGTCCTATACATGATGACCTACTGCAGGAACCCTCTCGAAGTAAGGTAGTACAGTTACATAAGAACTTACCATAACAGTAGATCTTTGAGAGAGGTTCCTGCAGTAGGTCACCATTTCCCTTCCTCCTTCCCCGAGTTTTGGCATTTCTTTAGCTTATTTTAAACTGAGCTCCAGGATTTCATCCTTTCTCTTGTCTCATCCTCCTTGGATCTCTGGTGAGAGAAGTGGAAGGCAGGCGTGTGGACCGCCCACTACATAGGGTCACATTGACATCCATCACATGATGTCGGGTGGGTGGTCCCCCACCAGGCATTGCTAGAAAAGTCTGCTGTGTGGTCCTGACACCAGGGTCCCAGTCCTATATGTGATGTCCAACTGCAGGAACCTCTCCCGAAAATCAACTATTATGGTAAGTTCTTACATAACTGTACTTCCCAGTAAGGCTTCCTTTAGATGCCTCCAATGTTCTTCCACTTCCCCTCCTCTCCCCATTCTCTGCAGGACTCTTTTGATACCCCTCCCCATTTCAGTGAAGTCAGCATTTTTGAAATCAAAAACATTTGTCCTAGTATGACTCGAGTGAGTCTCTGTCCCTATGCTGAACCACACACTGTTGTGATCGCTGGATCCCAGTTACCCTTCTACCTAGACATCTGCGGTTCAATCTCCATTGGTCATTACTAGATCTGGAATTGCCCTGTCTCTGGTGGGACCAAGCACAAGCTGCCTGAGACCAGCCTCCTGGAGTGAATCAAGGATGCCTCTGCTTCTGGTTGAAGGTCTTTAGGGAAAATAGAAAAACATATCGGCCCAAGAATGGAACCTTGAGGGACATCGGTGTTTTGGGGGTGGAGATGAAGTAACTAATCCTAACTGATTGTACCTACCCATGAGGTAGGAACAGAACCATCCAGTGGCAGAGTCAGAGAGACCAGTTGCAGTAAGTTTGCAGAGGAGATGGGAGTGGGCAACAGTATCAGAGGCTTTGGCCAGGTTGACAAAGATGGCAGAGGTAATGTGTTCCTGATCCATACTAGAGAGAATGGAGTCAGTGAGCCATAGTAGGGAGGTGGTGATGAAGTGGGTCTTATGGAAACTAGACTGAAAGGGGGTGAAGAAGGAAGAAGAGTCAAGAAAGGAGGAGAGCTCTTGAAGCTTAGCAAGGATTGGGAGTAGAGAAATTGGGCGGTACTTACCCTGAATAGAAGAGTTGTCACTTTCATGAAGAGGGACGATGGTGACAACCTTCCAGGCTTTGGGGACAGAGGCTAGCAAGTAGAATTGGTTCAGGAGAATTGAGAGAGGGATGGAGGGCTATAGCATGGGCCCATAAATGCAGTAGCTTGGGGTCAAGACCATCTGGGTTTTTTCCTTTATGGGGGTTAAGGGCTAGAAAAGCACTTAGAGCATCAGCAGGGGAGATTGACTGGAAGGAGAAGCAGGAGGTGGAGGAAGACGGTGGAGACAGAGCTGGTGGAGAAGATGGGGGAGGGGCAAGGGAAGCAATAAGATTTGAAGCACAGGTGGTGAAGAAGTTGTCGAATTCAGCAGCAATGGAGGGGGTGTCAGAGATGGTGAGGTCACCAGACTTAAGGACCAGAGGATGGGATTGGGGGGGAGAGAAAAGGACATGTACAACCTTCCAGAATTTGGAAGGGCTATTGAGGTTTTCCTGGAAGGAAGAGTTGAAATACTTTGCATTGGCAAGATGGATGGCACTAGTGCAGGAGTTCTGGAGGTAGCACTAGGTTATTAAGTACTTAAGAATGCCAGAAGCTTTGTGAGTAGACCAAGCTAAATCTCAAGTGTACTGGCATGCCAGCAGTTCAGCTGATACCCAGGGGAGGTGGGAACTACAGACTCCAGTCCTCCTAAGAGGGACGTGTCTGTCCCAGACATTCAGGAACTGATTGTTGAAGTAGGACAGGGCAGAATCAATGGAGGAGGCATTGACCAGGGGAGTCCAGTCAGCACTCGAGAGTTTGGCATAGGGAGGACAAGTCTAGGGATTGAAAGGAGTGAAGGAGGAGTATGTTTGGGGGAAGGGCTTTAGGCCTGCAAATTTTCCACATACAGTAGACCATATGGTAGTTGCTGAGAGCATCTGGGAGAATTCCTGAAGAGACAACCCAGTGGGGATGTGATGACAGAACCCAGTCTAACAGGGTATGTTTACCAGACTTAAGGTTTAAATGAGTAGGTTCAGAGATGAGCTGTTTTAAATTTAAGGAAGAGATGGAATTACAGGTCTTAGAATGGTTTTTGGATAGCCAATTGAAGTTAACATACCCAAGAATATAGAATTCCCAGTAGTAGAAAGGATGGTAAGAGAGGCGATAAGGTCAATAATCGAAGAGGGTGAAGAGGAGGGAAAGCTGGGACAACAGTATACTCACCCATGAAGATGGGGAGGGAACAAGGGAGAGAAAGTTTCAGTAATAAAGTTTATATGAAGATGGGGAGGAGATGGAGAGGCAAGCTGAGTACTGGATAGAGGAAGAGATGTAATGTAAATGGCTACACCCCCTTCCCTAGTTGATTGATCTCATGTTCTTTGGCCTAACATCTGCACCAAGGGTGTTTACCAGATGTGTGGCTGTGTGGCAGCACATTTCAGGAAACAAGGTGTGTCAGTGTATCCCTACATAGACATTAATAGCAGGTCAAATTCCAGTTCAGGTCCAGGAGTTCCTGTCAATCACAAAAAGCACTTTGCTCTCTCTGAGTTTTCTCATAAATCTAAAGAAATCCCACTTAGAACCATCCCAGCTCCTTAGACTTTATTGGGGCACAGTTGGACAGAAAGCAGAGCAGCACATTCTTGCCTCTAGAGAGAATTCTAAATTTCCTAACAGTAGCAAACTCCTTCGTCCTGGGCTAGCCAAGGCTGGCCAGACACTTCCTAAGACTCCTGGGACACATGGCATCTATGACTGCAGTAGTCCCAGGGGTCAGGTACAGGATGAACGACATACAGTTTCATTTAGGCTCCCATTGGTCTCAAAAGAGCAATGCTCTGTTAAAACTAATACCAGTAACACAGACTTTTCTTCGAGCCTTGCGCTGGTGGAAGGACACTGCCAACCTGTCAGCATGTGTCCCCATCCAGATCTCCCTTCTTAAAAAATCATCACTACAGTTGTTTCTCTGCTAGGATGGGGGGTTCATCTGGACAATTCCTCAGTCAGTGGCATCTGGACCCCGAAGGAGTCAAGGTCACACATCAATCTTCTGGAACTCAGGGCCATTTGTCTGGCACTAAAGTCTTTTGCTCCTCCAATTTCAGGCTACTCAGTGCAGGTCTGGACAGACAACACCACAGACATGTTTTACATAACAAACAGGGTGGCACAAGGTTGAGTGTCCTCTGCACAGAGGTCATGAGGATTTGGACCTTGGCATATTCTCTAGAGGCATCTTTCTCAGCAATACACCTCTCTGGAAAGGACAATCCCCTGGCAGATGCCCTCAGCTGCATACATCAGGGTCACAGCGAGTGATGCCTCAACAAGCAGGTGCTAGCCAGAGTGTTTAGTAAATGGGGGGACCCAGAAACAGATCTATTTGCCTTCCCCTTCAATCACCAGCTTATTCTCTTCTGCTGCAGGCCACCAGTTCTGGGCACTGTTCCAGCAGATGCACTGGTACTAGACTATACCAGCAAGTTGTGTCCTCCATCCTCTCCCTCCTTGATTATGGTATACTCATTCATTGCACTGCCACCACCATGACCCTAAATAGGCTATGTCTCTCCCTCAACAAAACCTGTTGACTTGTCTTGGGCTATGACCACCTCACACACACCTGCTCACAATATAACTCCACAAACTGGCTTAACCTTGACAACAGGATCAAATTCCACACCTGCCTTATGGCCAAAAGAATCACCCTGGGTCTCTCCCCTCCAGGTCTTGCCACCCTAATCCATCCGCGTACAACCCCAAAAGTAACTCATAGCTCCAGCAAGCAACATCTCTCAGTTCCCCGATGCCGTACCTCCCAATATTAAAGGTCTTTCAGCTTCAAAGCCCCCACCTGGATGAATGACCAACCCAACTTCATCGCAACCCAAAACTCTATCGGCCTCTTCAAAACCCACCTTAAGAGTCACCTCCAGTCCTCAAACTGCTGTGACTGCTACTGACCCTGTCACATGTATCCTCCCTCCTGACAACAGTCTATGGCTGGCTACCCACC
Source organism: Neoceratodus forsteri (assembly GCA_016271365.2). Classification (NCBI taxonomy): domain Eukaryota; kingdom Metazoa; phylum Chordata; order Ceratodontiformes; family Ceratodontidae; genus Neoceratodus; species Neoceratodus forsteri. Next base: position 115,397,259 of record CM057452.1, on the reverse strand, counting down.
CTTTTCTATTGCTTTCCTTTTCTCTCTTTCCTTCCTGCTAGATGCTCATCTATGCCTCCATAAGTCTACTGGGACCTAACTGTGAGCCTTAACTCTGTTTTGTTCAATATAAACGACATGTAACCTTAACTCTTTACTGTTCAATACATGTGACATGGAACCTTTGTAAATGAGTCTCTGACTCAAAGGTACTCTCGATCTCTGTATAAATAAATAAATAAATAAAAATAAATAAATAAATAAGAAGCAGACTACTGAGGAAAATAGGAACTTCATGTCCCAGAACAGAAAGAGTTGGAGCTTTAAGAGCATGGAGACAGTAGGAAAGTGGGGAGAGGAAAAAAAAATAAAAATAAAATAAATAAACAGAGAGAGGAAAGAGTAAGTATACAAAACAACAGTTAAGGGGCCATAAATAAGACATGATGGGAGTGGTGCAGTGCAGTGGCTGTGGAGCAGCAGTTTTCTGGGAGACATTCTGGGGGATGTGATGTTGTCCCATTTGCAGGCACCTCTCTGGGCTGAGGGAGGAGGTTGCTCATCTCCATGCTGAGTTGGCCAGGATTCGGGGGGATCTCCTCTCTAACCCAGGGAGCTCCAGGGCCACCGCGGCTGCCTCAGAGGTTGCCCAGAAAGAGGAGTGGTTGGACCACAGTGGGCCAAGGGAGGGTGAGGGTGATGGAACAGAGGTGCATCTCTCCAGTTCTACCACTCCACAATTCATATGCCATTCTGGCAGAGTGCGGTTCCCCTAAGGAGGCACCCACAGTGGAAACCAAGGAGGATGTTGGGAACTTTCACAAAGGAGACACACAAGACCATTGCATGGGACCCCACAGGGGAAGGAAATGACTCTTGGTGGGGTATTCCATTGTTAGGAGGGTAGAACTGGGGGAGGGAGAGGAGAGGGAGGTAAGGTGCCTGCCTGGCGACATGGCTTGGAGGGACAGTCAGCGAATCCTCAGGATTGCGGGAGCAGCTGCACGAGGGAGGGAGTTGGATGTCATTCTCCACCTAGGGACAAATTACCTGGCTGGGAAAGGGATCATAACAGTGGAGGAGGAGGAGTTTGTGGAGTTGGGGAGGGGCTTTAGACAAGTAGCACACATGATAACCTTCTCAGAGGTGCTGCCTGTCTATGGGTGAGGCTAGGGTGCTCCACACTATGGGATTCAATCAATGGTTGAAAAACTGGTGCAGAGCTCAGGGTTTTGGCTTCATTGTGGACTATGGGACCACCTGGAGGGATGCAGGCCTATACTGGCACGATGGTCTGCATCTGTCCAGGAGGGGAACCAAGATCCTAGGTGACAGGTTAAAATGCTTCACTTGTAAGCATTTGAACTGGCCAAGGGGGGGAGGCACTGAAAAAGAGCAGGGAAATCCTAGCCCCCAAAAATAAAATCAGGGCAGTTAGTGAGGTAAACACCAAGATAGAGACATTGATAGGGAGAAGGGCAGGGGTAAATGAAGAAACAGGCAAAGGCAGTAAGGACAGGGATTGGGCAAAAAGGGGTAAGGCCATCAAAACATGGAGGGTAATGAGTACCAATACTCATAGTCTAGGTAACAAGCTCCCTGTACTAGTGGCCTTGATGAAAGAGGGATGCCTGGATATCGTGGCAGTCACGGAAACATCAGAGAATCATGACTGGGATGTCAACATACCAGGGTAGATAATCTACAGGAGAGGCAGGGAAGGTACAAGAGGAGGAGGAGTAGCTCTCTATCTAAGGTAAGGGATCAAAGCAATAGAACAAAAGAGTAAACAGGGAGAAGAGGAGGCACTGTGAGTCACCCTGGAGACTGGAAATGGCACCACAATCTGCACAGGGGTTGTATACAGACCCCCGTCTCAGGGGAAGGAAATGGACAAAGAAATGATAGTAGGCATCCTTAGGATGGCAGAGAAAGGGGAGATCTTGTTGATGGGGGAACTGAATATGCCAGATGTTAACTGGAGCATCTTTACTGCAGTCACATTCAAGAGCAGGGCCATTCTCGATGCCCTACAGTGGGCATGCCTCAGACAGTTAGTGTTGGAACCCACTCAGGAGGGAGCAGTCTTAGACCTGGCACTCTCAAATGGGAATGGAGAGAGGATCTCTGATCTAGAAGTGAGTAGCAATCTGGGAACAAGTGACCACCAAACAGTGTGGTTCATGATAAACTCAGCTACAGAGTCAAGCCATACAAAAGTGAGGGTACTGGACTTCAGAGGGCTGAAATGGGAGAGTGCCTCAGAAAAGCACTAGCAAACAGGCAAGAAGGAGGGTGGAGCAACAATGGGGAAACATCAAAACTGCCATGACAGAGGCAACAAGCCTTTGTGTGAAGCAAATAAACAAATCAAAATGAAAGAAAAAACACTATGGTTCTCAAAAGAGGTGGTGCGGAAGGTTAGGGAGAAAAAGATAGCATTTAGGAAGTATAAGGAAACACAGAAGGAGCAGGATAGAGAACTGTACCAGTTAAAGCAGAAGGAAGCAGGTAAGGCAGTCAGAATAGCAAAGGCCCAAACTGAGGAAAAGATAGCCACCTCTGTTAAGAAGGTGGATAAAACCTTTTATAGGTACATTAAGGAGTGAAGAAAGACAACGGGAGGGATAGTGAGGCTGAATAAAGGGGATGGTGGGTGGGCAGAGAGGGACAGTGAAAAAGCAGGGATACTGAACAAATACTTCTGCTCAGTATTCACAAAAGAAGAGGAGACGGAGGTACTAATCCAATCAATAGAAGCACTCTGGATAGGGGGGGTCGATCCCAGTCCTTTCACAGAAAAAGGATTCTGAAACAACTCTTAAAACTGAAGGAGGACAAAGCAATGGGGCCTAATGGGATTTACCCCAGACTTCTAAAAGAATTAAAGGGAGAACTAGTGACACCACTGACTACCCTTTTTAACAAATCATGGGAGGATGGTGTGGTACCTGAGGACTGGAGGAGGGCAGATGTGATTCCCCTGCACAAAAGTGGGAGCAAGACAGAGGCAGGAAACTACAGACCTGTCAGTTTGACCTCAGTGGTAGGGAAAATTATGAAGTCACTTCTGAAGGAAAGAACTGTTGAGTACCTAGAGGCCAGTGGGGCACAGAACCTAAGGCACCTTGGATTCACAGCAGAAAGGTCATGTCAGATGAATCTAATTGATTTATTTGACTGGGTGACCAAAATAGTAGATCAGGGAGGGGCTGTGGACATGGCCTACCTAGATTTTAGCAAGGCATTTGACACAGTCCCACACAAAAGATTAATAAACAAATTAGCTAGCCTGGGAGTGGGTCCCAGAGTGGTAGCCTGGATAAAACATTGGCTGGACAACAGGACACAGAAGGTAATTGTAAATGGAGTCCACTCTGAAGAAAGAGGGGTTACTAGAGGTGTACCGCAGGGTTCGGTACTGGGACTGGTCCCTTTTAATGTCTTTATAAGTGACATTGCAGAGGGACTGGAAGGAAAAGTATGCCTCTTTGCAGACGACACAAAGATCTGCAACAGGGTTGCTACACAAGGGTGTGTGGAAAGGATGAGAATGGACTTGGCAAGGTTAAAGGAATGGTCAGAAGTATGGCAGCTTGGATTCAATGCAAAGAAGTGCAAAGTAATGCACCTGGGAAACAAAAACCCAGGGAGGAGAACACAATGGGTGGGGGAGGTAGTAACAACACCAAAAATGAAAAGGGACTTGGGGGTAATCATAACAGATGACTGAAAAGTTAGCAAGCAATGTAAGAAGGCAGTACGGATGGCTGGGGGATACTGAGATGTATAGGGAGAGGCAACACCAGCAGAGAACAGGAAGTTGTTATCCTTCTGTACAGGCAGTTGGTGAGACCCCATCTGGAGTGCTGCGTCCTGTTCTGGAGTCCCCATCTTTGCAAGGACATTAACAGAATGGAGGCAGTCCAGAGGAGGGCAAATAAAATGGTGCAGGGTCTGCAAGAGAAGCCATATGAGGAGAGACTAAATGAGCTTAATATGTATACCTTTGAGGAAAGGCGGGAGAGGGGGACATGATAGAAACTTTTAAGTACCTCAAGGGAATCAACAAAGTCCAAGAGGGTAGCATCTTTCAGAAAAAGAGATGTGCAAGAACAAGGGGACACAATTTGAAGATAGAAGAGGGACGTCTCAGGGGAAATATGAGGAAATATTTTTTCACAGATAGGGTGGTGGCCGCATGGAATGGCCTTCCAGAGGAGGTTGTGGGATCAAAAACAGTGGGGAATTCAAGAATGCATGGGACAGACATAAGGTATTTCTTGTGGGGGGGGGAGAAATAGGCTGTTGGTTAACTAGGATCTGCAGCTTATCCAGTAGGGAGGGAAATGGGCAGACTAGGTGGGCCAAGCGGCCCTTATCTGCTGTCAAAGTCTATTTTTCTATATTGGACAGGGAAGTTCCTATATGCCTTCCCTCCATTTCCTCTCATTTTCAAGGTTGTCTTGAAACTCAAGCTCCAACCAGCACTAATGATTCTGGTGGCACCAGATTAGCCGAGACAGGTTTGGTACCCCTGCTGCTAACACCTTCCCACAGCAGGCCCATTCATCTTCCCCTCAGGCACTCACTCCTGACTCTTCCCTACTCAGGGGTGACTTAACCCAGACCTGCAGTCTCTTCACCTCAAGGCTTGGCTCTTGAGGAGTTTGAATACCCTGCTTCTCAGTATTCAGAACAGGTCCTTAAGGTTTTAAGGATGGAAAAAAAAAATACCACAAAAGACCTATGCAGCCAGATGGAAGAGATTCTCTAGTTGGTGTGAAGGCAAGGGGATTAATCCCTTCTCTGCCACTGATTCTATCCTGTTGGACTACCTAGTTCACCTCCAGGCCTCAGGCTTGAGGCCCTCTTCACTGAGACTGCATTTGGCTGCAATTTTGGCATACCTCTCAGTAGGAAGGCCTAGGTCTGTTTACTCCCAGCCGGTGTTTAAACAGTTCTTTAAAGGTCTATCACACCTTTAGCCTCCTGTTAGGGAACCTGTTCCCCCTTGGAGCTTAAATGTATGCATTGCCAGCTCACGGAGCCTCCCGTTGAGACCATGGATATGGACCACCTTAAAGATCAATGGCACACTGTATAAAAAAAAAAAAGCCTAAAAAGCCTGAATTCAGGTCCCAGTGCCATAAGTAGTGTTTCCTATAAGTTACATGCGATTTGGTTTTGTGGTTTACTTTAAAACAACATTTGTTAACTTATTCTGCCCTAAGTGGAAACAGTCAGGCTGTTTCTGTCCCTCTGACTGGGCCTGGGAGAGTGATGACATCATATTGGACTAGGCTACAGCTTCAGCAGTATAAGTACCTGCTTGACTGACAAGCTGTTAAATTCCCATTTAGAACAATCTGTGACGAAATTGTTTGCTGTCCAGGGTTTTTACAAATTCAATCTCTGGTGTTTGTTCAGATGAAGTAGCTGAAAATCCACATTTTGTTCTTCTAAAGAGCTGATCATTTGAGTTTCAGTGCTGATTTAAAGTGATATGCATTTGAGAAATCAGCTTATCTGAATCACAGCTGCTGCCAGTTCTTTCTCATCAAAATTCTGCATTTTTATCTAGCTATAATACTGGGTTGTTTATTTTATGGACATAAAATGTCTAAAGTTTGTTAGTTCATACAAGTAGTTTGTCTTTTCAATGTAGTTTCAATAAATAGGTTCATGTATGAATATTATTTTCCTCTCAAATTGACAGACAGATGCTTGCCACACTCTGCTATTTCAGGTACATGTACTGTATGAACTCACACATTTCAGTTCTTTGATGGTTTATGAGTTAAAATACATCATGCATATGTATAACTAGAAACACCACATGGCATCCTGATACCCCATCTCCTACCTACAGTTGAGGCAGCAGCACTCTGCTGCCCCATGTCACCTGCCCCGCATGTCCCCTGTTTCCTGCCCCAAATTTGAGGATGCTGCAACCTGCTTCCCTCTCTCTTGTCCCATAGAGTCAGGGCTGCTGCATCCTGTTGCCCCATGTCCAACCTGAACAATCAGGACCTCAGCACCCTGCTTCCCCCTGCCTGAACAGTTGAGGTTACTGCACCCTTCTGTGGTCCTTTGTCCCCCACTCCCTCGGTCAGAGCCACTGCACCCTGTTCTCCCTGTTCCTGTCACCATAGTCAGGGCTGCTGTGCACTTCTATACACTTGAATTCCATGCCCCTTGCTTCCACATTTGGGGCTGCTGCACCATGATGCCCATGCCACCAGAGGTTGGTCTTTTACTGCATCCTGCTACCTACAGCCATTTTCCCAAATGTACAGGGCTGCTGCACCATGCACATCCCATCCCACAGTCAGGGCTGCTGTGCCCTGCTGCCCCCCCCCATGTTCTGCCTCACAATCAAGGCTTCTTCACCATGCTATAGTTTGTTTCCTGCCACCATATCCAGAGTTGCTGCTCCCTGTTCCTGTCTACATAGTCAGGGCTGATGCACCCTCTTACACCCTACAGCCCAATTCCTCCACAGCACCATGACTCCACAGTTAGGTTGCTGCATCCTGCCACCAAAATCAGATTTGTTTCCTGCACTGCCCAAAAAGAAAAACAAAAAAAGAAAAATGCTTTCATCTTGCATTATGGGGGTGAAGGACAGAGGGCATTAGGGTGCAGAGGTCCCAACTGTTTGGTCATGAGACAAGGGAGGCATTAGGGTACCGCAGCCCAAGTTGTGGGACAGGATGCAGCAGCTGCCACACCTGGGTGGAGCTGACACAACAATAGGGACAGAGGACAGGGCGCAGCAAATGCGCTATCACTTGTGGCAAATGGCAACATGGTACACCAGCCCTAACTGTAGAGGCAATGGGCTCTAGGGCACAGTAGGCCACAGCAGTCCTGCCTGAGTAGTCTGGAGCAGTGTACAACAGCCCTGGTTATGGTAGTAGGGGACTGTGGACAGCATGGTACAGAAGCCTTGACTGTGGGGCAGGACACAGGGGGCATCAGGGTACAGCAGCCCTGACTGTGGGATGGGGTGCTCATGGTGCAGCAGCCCAGCTCATTTGGGACATTGGATGTGGATAGCAGGGTGAAGCAAAAGCTCCACCTCTGGTGGCACAGGGCAGTATAGTGCAGTAGCCCCAACTGTAGAAGCAAGCTACAATGGACCCTAGAGTGTAGCAGAGCTCAGCAGCTCTGACTGAGGAGGCGGGAACAAGGGGTAACAGGGTGCAATGTCCTAACTGTGGGTTTGGGAGACAGTGGATAGCAGGTTGCTACAACCCCAACTGTTTTGGCATGGGGAATCACAGTACAGCAGTCCTGACTGTTCAGGCTGATGATGGTGGACAATAGGGTGCAGCAACCCCAAGTGTGTGGGAGAAGACAATGGGAAATAGGGTGCAGTGGCCTCGAATGTGGGGCAAGAGACAGAGGGCTTGTGGTGGCAGAGGACAGATCATCAGAATGCAGCTGCCTCAACTATGATGCAGGAGACAAGGGGCATCAGGAAGGTATACACTGTTTCTAGTTATACATTATATATTTTCACACAGAAACCATCAAAGAACTGAAATATGTGAGTTCATATTGTACATGTGCCTGAAATAGCAGAGGTGGAAGGCACCTGTTTGTCAATCTGAGAGGAAGAAAAATTGCTCTTACATGTACCTAGTTATTGAGGCTACATCAAACTACTTGCATGATTTAACAAACTTTAGATTTATTTTATATCCATTAAATAAACAACCCAGTGTTATATGGCTAGAAAAAAAAACAGAGTTTTGATGAGAAAGAACTGGCAGCAGCTGTGACACAGATAAGCTGATTTCTCAAATTCAGCACTGAAACTCAAATGATCAGCTCTTTAGAAGAACAACATGTGGATTTTCAGCTAATTCATCTGAACAAACACCAGAGACTGAGTTTGTAAAAACCCTGGAAATCAAACAATTATCTCACAGATTATTCTAATTGGGAAGTTAGCAGCTCATCAGCCACGAAGGTACTTACACTGCTGAAGCTGTAGCTTAGTCCAATATGATGTCATCACTCTCCCAGTCTCAGTCAGATGGACAGAAACAGACTGTTTTTAGTTAGTGCACAATAGGTTATTAAATGCTGATTTAAAGAAAACCACAAAACCAAATAGAATGAAATGTTCAGGAAACACTACTCATAACACAGTGACTTGAATTCAGATGTTTTTTAGGCTTTTTTAAACAATGTGAAAACTGGTTGTCATTGATCTTTAAGTATGTTACCTGGAAAACCATTTTCCTGGTAGACATGACTTCTGCAAGAAGGATTTCAGAGCTTAAAACTCTCTGTACAGAGCCCAACTATATTATTCTCCACAGGGATAAGGTTGCACTCAGGACAAATAGAAAGTTTTTGCCCAAGGTGGTCTTTGAGTTCCACCTTAACCAGTCTATTACCCTACTAGTGTTCTTTACTGAAAAGTCCACTCCTGGGGAACAGAAGTTTCATAGCCTGGATGTCAAAATGGCTCTGTTCCACTATTTGGAGCACACTAAGCAGGTTAGGGGTTCCTCCACCCAACTATTTCTCACTTATGGGGAGGTAGGTAAAGGTAAACCTGCTACCAAGAGAACTGTTTCTTGTTGGATAGTCTCCTGCATCCATTTCTATTATGACAAAGTGGGCAAACAGCCTCCAAAAGGCCTCAGAGCTCACTCTACCAGGGGCACTGCTGCCTCAGTGGTAGCTGCCAGGGACACCCGCTTGTTAGATGTCTATAAAGCAGCCTCTTGGAAGACTGTACACACATTCACCAAACATTATTGTCTAATTGTGCAGTCTAGATCAGATGCCAAGTTTGGAAGGGCGGTGCTGTAGGGCTTCTTTCCTATGTAGGTTCGCTGCTCTCCTCCCAGCTACACTACTTGTAGTCTGCTTTAAGTTACTGATGCTAAAGGATCCCTGGGGTAAGAAAAAAAAATTACTCAGCGTAGTAATCTTCTTTCTTCCAAGGTGTCCTTTGGCCTCAGTAAGCTCCCACCCTTCCTCCTCTGACAACCTGACTACAGAGGTCTCTGCCTTTGTCTTCTACCAAATTTGTTAAGTTTCAACTTTGAACTTCGTTTTAAGCAAAGTTTTCATAGTTATTGTTAATATGTCTTTGCATAGTTTTTACACCCATTGGTTCATTTCTCTGGGCATGTGCACATCTATCTTCGAAAACATTCTGGTGCCTTCTCAGGCCGTCTCTCATCAGCATGCCCCAAAGTCTCCTCCGATTGGCTGATGCTAATTAAACAGCATGAACCACACCTCCCGGGCAGTGCTACCTAGTCAGCCAGCTTTAAGTTACTGATGCTAAAGGACACCTTGGAAGAAAGAAGATTACTACAGTGAGTAATTTTTTCATCAGGGCAACTACTGACATAAGGAGGCTAAACTCTCCTGTATAGGCTGGCAGAGTCAACAGGGCACAGTAGTTGAGAGAGAGATATCACAGAGCCAAGTCACCTGGAAGCTGTACTGGAATTTGGCATGTGGTGTCCCTAGTGGCCAACCTCTATAACCAACCAAAAAGGAAGTGAGGAGATTGTTTCAGAGCTCAGGAGGGATGCAGCTGTAAGCATTCACCTTAGAACACTAGTGGACCAAATGGGAATAACATAAAGATAAGAGGGAGAAACCTAAGAGGGTAGATAGTCTTGAGGGTTAACCTGCTAACAATGGAAGGACTTGGTGCTAAGGGTTGCAAGTTAGAAGCCATAGCAGGGTAAAAATGAAAAACAAGGGGAGCAAAGGGATAGGAAAGGCAGGAAGTCAACACCAGTAAAGGAAGTGTGGGGATGATTGAAATGTTGCCAGACGTGGTAAGGACTATAGCAACATCTAGTGGTCAAACAAATAACTTACAAGAGGGAATTACAGGTGATAGTAATAATTCAATTCAGCTTAAGTCACATGGAATGTGCATCACAGGTCACTTGGGGCATGAGCACCTATAAGAGAAATGCTCACCCAGGGCAGTTGGGTGGGGGTTTGGTGGGGCAGCAGATGTGCAGTGGCTGCAGACCATCACAGTACTCACCACAGCACTACCTCCTAGGCACTCTGCAGGTGCTGCTTCTGGAGGGGGGAAAGCCTGGGTGGTCTGTTCTCACAACCGGAGTTCCGAAGGACTGAGGAGCTGTCTGTAAGGTAAAAAGATTAAAAGGTCAGTAGAGCACAACATAGAGGTCAGGTAGGAAGCAGCCAAGCTCCAGGGGGAGGAGGGAAGGGTGGAGAAGGTGAGATGACAAAGCCAAGATGGCCACCAAACACCACTAAACACACAGTACATGCACAGTAAGAGAAAGGGGCAACATGATAGAAACTGTTAAGTACCTCAAGGGCATAAACAACGTGCAGGTGGGAGAACTTTTCCAGTGTACAAAAGATACCAGAATGAGGGGTCATGATGTGAAATTGGAGGAGGGGGAGACTGAGGGTGGTGAACGCTTGGAATAGTCTGCCACAAGAGGTAGTGGGGCAAGCATAACGGACAAGCACAGAGGAACTTTGGGTGGGAAGGAAGTGATGAAAAGCCATTGACCACTTAGGATGAGTGGATGCATACTTGTGTAGGACCTACGGGCAGGCTGGATGGACCTAGCAGTCCTTATCTGCCAACAATTTCTATGTTTCTATGTTTCAGAGCTGTTTGAGAATAAAGGGGATAAGACGTGGTACACTGGAATTAAAGAAGTGCCGCATGCCCTGGCGAAGTTGTATTGCCATACACAGATACACAGAAGGTGACGGCAGATAAGTACCTTCTAACCCCACTAATACTTAGGTATTCATAACTTTCTGCAGTAATCCTTACAGGTAGGGCTGCCTGGAGAGAACAGAACACATGCACATGATAGAATTCTTTGCACATGAGAACTTTTCAAACGCTGCCTCTGCTAACTGCCAGTGTTCTAAACCTCCTCAGATTTTTCTCTCCGCATGGAAAGTCTGGTCACTCGGAGTACCGTTTGTCTAACTTTTATCTGCATAAAGAAAACTTCAGATACACCTATATAAGTATATTTTGTTTTCATTTGCTGTCTTCTACGAATTGTATTTTGTTGTTAAATCTTTAGTTTAGATTAGTTTGTTTTTCCCGGTTCCTCTTAGTTCGGTATAACCATGGGGGAACCGGGTTAGTTTTGCTGTTAGTTGGGGTTTTCTGATTAAAAAAACCCTTAGTTTACAAATTGAATTTGATTTCAAATTGTTATTTTGTAACCGATAACATTGGTTACCGAACCTCTAATCCTGGTTCCTTTTTCTATTGTCGGTTATGGTTCCCAGGTTCCTTCTCGGTTCTGGAACCAACCGCAACCACTGCTTTAGAAAAAAAATAACTGTTATTTGCATGTTGCTATTTTTCTCCTTTTGGACAATATGTCAGAACAACCTAAAAGGAAAACTGGTGAGCCCGGTTTCAAAAACTGCACAGTGTGGGGAAGTGTTCGAAAAGGCAGACGATCACAGTTTGTGCGTGGCCTGCCTTGGTTATGAGCATTTAATGAGGAATGCAATATTTAGAAACATAGAAACATAGAACACAGAATCTGATGGCAGATAAGGACCGCTTGGCCCACCCAGTCTGCCCATTTCCCTACCTGATGGATAAGCTGCAGATCCTAGTTAACCGGCAGCCTACTTCTTCCTACCCCCCAACCCCTAGAATTGCCTTATGACTGTCCCATGCATGCTTGAATTTCACCACTGTTTTTGACTCCACAACCTCCTCCGGAAGGCGGTCCATGCATCCACAACCCTCTCTGAAAAAATACTTCCTTAAATTACCTCTGAGTCGCTCCTCCCATCTTCAAATTGTGCCTTGTTCTTGCACACCTCTTTTTGAAAGATGCTACCTCTTGGACTTTGTTGATTCCTTGAGGTACTTGAAAGTTTCTATCATATCCCCCTCTCCCTCCTTTCCTCGAGGCTATACATATTAAGCTCCTTAAGTCTCTCTTCCTTGTCTTCCGGTGCAGACCCTGCACCATTTGAATGCCCTCCTCTGGACAGCTTCCATCCTGTCTATGTCTTTGCAGAGACTGGGTCTTCAGAACTGCATGAGTACTCCAGATGGGGTCTCACCAGCTGTCTGTACAGAGGCATAACTTCCTGTTTTCTACTGGTGTGATGCCTCTCCTATGCATCCCAGTATCCCCCCAGCCCTCCTTGCTGCTCACACATTGCTTGCCCACCTTTAGGTCATCTGATATGACTATCCCAGGTCCTTTCCATTTTGTTGTTGTTAGTATCTCACCCCCATTGCAGTACTCTTCCCTGGGTTTTTGTTTCCCAGGTGCATTACCTTGCACTTCTAGCATTGAATCTAAGCTATACATTTGACCATTCCTTCAACCTTGCCAAGTCCCTTCTCATCCTTTCCACCCCACCTTGTGCATCAATTCTGTTGCAGACCTTTGTGTCATCTGCAAAGAGACATACTTTTCCTTCCAGTCCCTCTGCAATGTTGCTTATAAAGGCATTGAAGAGGACCGGTCCTAATACTGAACCCTGCGGTACCCCGAATTAGTAACCCCCCTTTTTTCAGAGTGGACTCCATTTACTATTACTCTCTGTGTCCTAGTCTCCAGCCAATTCTTTACTCAGACTGTCATCTTGGGACCCACTCCCAGGCTGGCTAACTTGTATATTAATCTTCTGTGTGGGACTGTGTCAAATGCCTTGCTAAAGTCTAGGAGCCATGTTCACAGCCCTCCCATGATCTATTACTTTGGTCACTCAGTCAAAGAAATCTATCAGATTTGTCTGGCATGACCTTCCGTAATGAATCCATGCTGCCTTGGGTCCTGTGCCCCTCTGGCCTCTAGATATAAACAATTCTTTCCTTCGAAGTGATTCCATCATTTTCTCCCTACCACTGAGGTTAAACTAACAGGTCTGTAGTTTCTGCTTCTGCCTTTGCTCCCACTTTTGTGAAGGGGAATCACATCTGCCCTCCTCCAGCCCTCGGGTACCACCCATCCTCCCATGATTTGTTAAAGGGTAATCAGTAGTGTCACTAGTTCTACCCTTAGTTCTTTTAGAATTCTGGGATGAATCCCATCAGGCCCCAGTAGCTTTGTCCACCTTCAGTTTTAAGAGTTCTTTCAGAACCCTTTCTTCCTGTAAATGGCTGGTATCAACTTCTGTATCCAGAGTGTTTCTACTGTTTGTTTTAGGTACCTCCCCTCTCCCTTTGTAAATACTGAGCAAAAAATATTTGTTTAGTATCTCTGCCCTTTTCACAGTCGCCCTCTGCCCACCCTCCTCCCCTTTATTAAGCCTCACTATCCCTTCCTTGGTCTCCTTCCTTCTCCTGATGTACCTATAAAAGGTTTTATCCCCTTCTTAACTGGAGTTGGCTATCTTTTTCCTCGGTTTGGGCCTTTGCTGTTCTGACTGCCTTCACAGCTTCCTTTTGCTTTAACTGATACAGTTCTCTGTCCTGCTTCTTCTGTGATTCCTTGTACTTCCTAGATGCTCTTTTTCTCTTGAACCTTTACTGCCACTTCCTTTGAGAACCATAGTGGTTTCTTACCTCATTTTGTTTTGTTTATTTGCTTCACACAAAGGCTTGTTACCTCTGTGACACAGTTTTATTATTCCCCATTGTTCTTCACCCCTCCTTCCTGCCCATTTGCTAGTGCATTCCTTAGGCACTCACCACATTTAGCAAAGTCAGCCCTTCTAAAGTCCAGTACTTTTGCCTTTGTAGGCTTGACTCTAATGCTGTGTTTATTGTGAACCATACTGTTTTGACCTGGGTTCAGGAATGGACTCAGGTCTGAGGGGCTAACAGGAGGAGAGGATTGAGCATCGGAGGACTGCTCTCCTCTCCTGGGGTGGGTTGTAAGACATTCCCAGAAAAAACAGTTGAAAAATGCCTTGAACGGCTTAAGAAGAAGCTTCCTCAGATTAGGGGTCCTCTGGCTCTGACCATCTGAAACCCTCTGTTACTGTGGGTGAAACCAGATCTGTAGTTGCCTCTACCCCTGAGGTGGGTGAAAAGGGCACAAAGAGGACTAATGAACCTGCTGACTCTCCGGTTTCCTCAAAGAAGACTAAAAAATTAAAGCACACTGAACCCCCGCCTTCCAAACTGGAGACTTCTATGTCTGGCCTGACTATGCCTTCAGCTCAGGAAATTGCACAGGCTGTCAAAATCATCCAGGCCTTACAGACCATTATTCCTCCCACTCACTAACCTCCTGCCCAGTCTCCAGGTTCCCAGTTTGGCAGTACTGCAAAATCTTCTTTCCCTGATGAAGAAGGCTATGGTGATTATGAGAAGGATGAAGGAGAACCTATTGAACCTGAGGTGCCCCCTGAGCAGGAGTTTGGTTCTCCCCCTAGGACTTCTGAGGACTACTCCTATCACTTTACATTTGTTCGGAAGATGGCTGATGCCCTGGACATCACCACTACTGAACAGACTGAGGAGGAGAAGGAGGAGGTGGAATACATGGAGATGATGGGGCTGACCCCCACAAAGGCCGTCCTCCACCCTGTGAACCAATTTTTCAAGAAGGATGCTTTAAAACTCCTTCAAACCATGCCGGCGACCTGGGTTCAGGAATGACTCGGGTCACTGAGGGCTGGCAGGGGAGGAGAGGATTGAGCATCAGAGGACTGCTCTCCTCTCCTGGGGTGTGTTGGAGAAAGTGCTTGGCTCTGTAGTGGCCCTGGTGGGACCAAGGCACCTAAGGAGGGTCTAATGAGGTTCTCAGAAAAAGCGTGAAAGATGCCATGTCTCCAACGGATGGCAGCAGCCCCCACCTCCCTGTGCCTCTCTGCCATGAGGCATCCAGGGCTGCAGTATTCACGCTCAGCGATGAAGCAGAGGTGCTTAGGCCTCTATGACTCCTCCCGTCGCCCTCTTTGGGGCAGGGAGCTCCGTGAAGGGATCGCTGGGTCAGTGGAGCGTTGGGCAGCAGGATGGTGGGTCGGTGGCAAAGGCAACAGCAGGACTGGCTGCCCAAAGGAGTGGACGGAATGTGCCTGGTAGGCGGGGAGAAAATAATATGTTAAAAAAAAACCTCTTTCAAACACCTAACCCCATTCCTCTCCTCGACAAGAGGATGAATAAAAAGTATCAAATGGATAGAGAGGTGGCAGAGTTCCTTTTCTCCCATCCTGACTACCAGGGGGTCATGCAGCAAGCTTCTTGTGAAAAGACCAGGGACCCTCTGTCCTCCCATCCTCCAGATAAGGACTCTAGGAAAATTGATAGCATGGCCAAGGTGGTACCTGTTGACCTCTCTGGCCATCCACCAAGGCAATTTTCGAGTCTATGCTGCCCAGTACCAGAAGTCACTATGGCAGTCAGTTTTGGCCATAGCTCAGAAAGTCCCCTTGCCCTTGTCAGATGACCTGGCTGAAGCTGCCAGGTTTGGGTTAGAGGTGGCTAAGTATCAGTTCCAGATGGCTTCTGATACAAATGATACTGCAGCCAGATGGATGGCTAATACGATGGCACAGAGGAGATTTGCTTGGCTCAGGGCCACAAATCTTCCTTAAGACACTCAGTCTGGACTGGATTTCCCCCTTAGAGGGTAATTCTATTTTGGGGGGAATCCACGGTTGCTTACATCAGTCAATCAGTCAATCAATCAATGCTTTATTTATGTAGTGCCCTTCAAGATCAAGGCACTGTACATAACATAAACCAAATACTAAAAACAGACAGCAGTGTAAATTATTTAAAATCAGTCTGGAAAAGCCAGTGAATATAAATAAGTTTTTAACATAGTTTTAAAACTACTGCCAGTCAGGCATTCTCTTAACCAACGAGGTAGAGAATTCTACAGGGTTTGTGCTGCAAATGAAAATGCGCAAGCTCCAGAAGTTTTTAACTGAACCCTGGGAATCTCTAGCAATCCCTCATTGGTGGATTGGAGAGGATGACTGGGGGAGTAGAGAGTCAAAAGATCTTTCAGATTGTCAGGTCCCTGTTCATGTAGGGCTTTGACGATAAGCAAGCCTACTTTGTAGGTGATCTGCCACCGAACTGGCAGCCAGTGCAGTTCACTCAACACAGGCATACTATGACTGGTCCTATAAGTACCAGTCATCAGCCTGGCCATAGTGTTCTGCACTAGCTGCAAGCGGTGGATATCAACCCCTGACAGCCCTAGGTAGAGGGCATTGCAGTAGTCAAAATGGGTAGTAATGAAGGCGTGGACCAATGTTGGAAGGTCACCCGGTGGAACCAGGTGTTTCACCCGGGTGATATTCCTCAGATGGTAAAATGAGGATTTAACTACAACTGACACCAGAAATTTCAGGGTCAAGCCATGATCAAAAATAACACCCAGGTTACACACCCAATCTGAGGTAATTAGTTGGACACCATTAAGCCATAGGTCTGACACATGCCCAGCCCTAATACCCATCCCTGGGTGACCCTGGTCCATAACTAACACCTCAGTCTTATCTGGATTCAGTCTCAGCCAATTCAAGCTCATCCAGTCTTTTGATCTCGGAGAGGCAATTATTTAGCATAGAGATCACATCAACCTGTCCAGGCACAAAGGACATATACAGCTGAGTATCATCTGCATAGCAGTGAAAACTCAATCCATATCGCCAAATGATATCTCCCAATGGCAGCATATACACTGCGGACAACATGGGTGCCAATATGGAGCCCTGTGGCACCCCGCAGGATGAGGGAGGGCATCAGAGGAATACATTCCAGTGATAACCCTCTGAGACCTGCCTACGAGGAATGATCAAAACCACTCAAGGACCATACCCAATAGTACACAAAGGAACCTCAGGTTCTCAAAAAGCACCCCATGGTCCACAGTGTCAAAGGCCGCTGAGAGATCAAGAAGAACCAAGATGGTAGAAGCCTTTCGATCTCTCGCCATTAGGAGATCATTTAGTACCCGAGCAAGGGCAGTCTCTGTGCTATGCCTCTTCCTCAAACCAGACTGAAGAGCTTCATAGACATTGTGAGTTACAAGGTGATCATCTAGTTGCAATGCAATCACCTTCTCAATAACCTTCCCCACAAAGGGCAGGTTAGAGACAGGTCGGTAGTTAGCTGGATCGTCGGGATCCAAGGAGGGCTTTTTAAGGAGTGGTTGAATGACTGCCTCCTTTAGAGGGGTCTGAAGACTCCCTCTCCAGGATCTCCATACAATTTCCAGCTGGATTGGGCAGATAACATCTACACCCCACTAAAAGGGGGGGGTAGGGCCCGGATCCAAACTACAACAGGTTGGGTGCAGAGTCTGGACAATCTTCACAATGTCCATGAATTCTGGTTGGCTGAATTCCGTCCAGACAGATCGGGTGCTCACCACCTCCCATCGACCTCTGCAACCCCTCACAGAGAGAGCTGGGCAAATTCCAGACCTGATGTTGGCAATCTTATCTGTGAAGAACCAAACTAGCTCATCACACTTAATTCATGAAAAAGCT
This sequence comes from Neoceratodus forsteri, assembly GCA_016271365.2. NCBI lineage: Eukaryota > Metazoa > Chordata > Ceratodontiformes > Ceratodontidae > Neoceratodus > Neoceratodus forsteri. The sequence continues at coordinate 115,379,847 of CM057452.1, read as the reverse complement.
CTTCCGGACTGGAGACAGATTGAATTGCACAATCTGTCAACAGTTCGAAAAAGATGAGACGGTCAATTCTGCACAGCAGAAATCTCACTGAACAGGAACTCTGCCTTGTTATGGGTGATTTCTGATTGATAGCCCTCATAGTGTTCCATCAATCTAAGCCTGTCAGCATCCAGGCTGGACTTCCGCCATGCTCTCTCCAGCCTTCAACCAACCCACCTCAACTCCTTCAAGGACCTGTCATACCAAGGGGACCTTGGGCGAAGAGTGAGTGGTCGAACACGAACAGGAGCAATCAAGTCCAAGACCTCTTCCACTGCCTTATTAGAGGCTAGCACGAGGTCCCCTGGACTTGTGCTTTTGCCCAGCAATCCCGATAGGTCAAGAACTGCCGACAGACCATGTGGGGTAACTCCTTTTAAAGGCCAGTACCAGACCATCTCCGAAGAGGTAGGTCCATTTGGGGGGGCCCCAAAACTGAATCCTATGGTATGGTGGTCAGACCAACTGACTGGTTCCACCCCCAAGTCAGAGATCTCCATGCCCAGGAGGAACAGCAAATCAATGAGTGACCTCCTATATGGGTAGAGGAGGTAACTACCTGTGTAAAGCCCAACATTGTCATTAGCTGGAGAGATTTTTGATTTACATGAAGAAGGTGGATGTGTACAAGGCCACTTATAGAAACAACTCTGCAAAGAGAGCTTCACCATCCACCAGGCCTTCTGGAAGGGGAGGCTGGGGCAGGTCCTTTCATACCAGGCCCTCTTTCCAGCCAGTGGCCACACCCAAGTACCAACAGTACCCACAACAGGGATACTTCAGGGGCAGGGGTAGAAGGGACTCTAGGTGAGGATCTCAGGCCCAGCCTCAGTCCCAGACAAAACAGACCCCCTGAAGAACAGGCCGCCTCCTCCCTCCCTGTCAGATGCAGACTGTCCCACTTCCTCCAGGCTTGGCTTAACATCACCACAGACAAGTGGTCCTGGAGGTGGTGGGTCAGGGTTTGTCTCTGGATTTCAAATCCCTTCCTCCTCAAAAAAACAGGGTCTTCAGTTCACCCTCCCTAGCAGAAGAGACACTGCTAGAGGCAGAGGTTTGAAACCTGCTACTGATAAGGGCAATATAACCTGTTCCAACCCCCCGCGAGGAAAGGGTTTCGATTCCAGGTACTTTCTCACCACAAAGAACAGTGGGGAGTGGTAGCCTATGTTGTATCTCAGAGCTCTAAATAAGCACCTGAAAAAAACAAAGTTCAAAATGGCAACTTTGGCATTGATTTTGCCAACACTCCAAAAAGGAGATTGGCTGGCATCACTGGACTTGAAGGACGCCTATTTCCACATCCCCATAAGGGAGTCCTATAAAAAATATTTCAGGTTCAGACTCCCTTCAGGCCATTACCAGTTTTCATTCCTGCCTTTTGGCCTTTTCTTGGCCCCAAGGGTGTTCACAAAGTGCCTAGCAGCAGTGGTGGCACACCTTCAAAGGAAAGGGGTCACAGTTTTCCCATATCTGGACAACTGGCTCATGGTAGGGAAATCACCAAACCAGGTCAGACAATATCTACAGATCACCCGAGAGCTCTTAGAGTCTCTGGGGTTCCTAATCAATCACAATAAATCAGTCCTCATTCCTGCACAGATACTGCAGTTCACAGGGGCAGAGAGCAGCACCTTGCAAGGCAGGGCCTACTTGCCCCTGGACAGGGTCAGAAGCCTCCAGCTGATTACAAATTCATTCAGCTTGCACAAACCCAAGACTGCAAGACAGTCTCTGCAGCTACTGGGCCATATGGCTGCATCCACAGGCACAGTGCTTAGGTCCAGGTTCCAAATGAGAGACATCCACTTCCACCATGGGGCTCATTGGAGTCAAAGGAGACCCTTTTTCAAAGCCTATCCCAGTAACAAGGACTTTGCTGCAAGCACTCCAGTGGTGGAAGGAGGAACTCAATCTAAGAGAGGGTGGTTCTTTTCAGAGAGAATCTCCCTCAGTCATTCTCACTACAGATGCATCCCTCCTGGGTTGGGGTGCCCATCTAGGGAATCACATGGCCCAGGGCACCTGGGCAGCTGCAGAGTCCCTTCAGCACATAAATTTACTGGAACTCAAAGCTGTGTTACTGGCTCTAAAAGCTTTTTCAGCACTGGTACAAGGGAAGGTGGTGCAAGTCAGAACAGACAATACCACCACAATGTATTACATAAACAAGTAGGGAGGCACCAGGTCAGGCCTTCTCTGCACAGAAGCCATGAAAATTTGGACTTTGGCTTACTCCTTGGGAGTATCCTTGCAGGCAATCCATCTGCCAGGAAAGGACAGTACTCTGGCAGATGCCTTAAGTCAAATCAGTCAGGATCATCACAAATGGACCCTGAACAGGCACGTGGTGCAAGTGATCTTCAGGAGGTGGGGCACTCCAGAGATAGACTTGTTCACATCGCACCAGAACCACCACCTGCCACAGTCCTGTTGCAGACCACAAGATCAGGATACACTTCCTCTGCATGCCCTGGCTCTGGATTGGTCAGGGAGATAGCGGTATGCCTTCCCTCTCTTTCCCCTGGTATTCAGGGTACTGCTCAAGCTCAGATCCCACTCAGCATCTCTAATCTTGATAGCTCCAGACTGGCCTAGGCAACCATGGTACTCTCTACTGCTCTCCATGTCTGTAGTCGAACTAATACACCTCACTTGGAGGCACAACCTGCTGATCTCCAATCAGGGAACGCTGCTGTACCTAAACCTTAAGTCTCTCAATCTCAAGGCTTGGCTCTTGAGGAACTAGAGTATGCTAATTTACTACTCCTTGAAGCAGTGTTAAACATACTGAAGGGTTACAGAAAACCCTCTACTAGGAAAACCTACTCTTCCAAATGGAAAATGTTTTTGATTTGGTGTTCAACTAGAGGTTTGGTGCCAGTACAGGCTGGAGTACTAGCTGTTCTCAACTACCTCTCTCATTTACATTCCCTGGGACCACAGCCCAGCTGTTTAAAGGTCCATCTTGTAGTAGTGTCTGCTTATCTTTCTGCTGAAGCAAAGGTAACAATAGCCACAGAGCCTAGTTTTAAGAGGTTCCTTAAGAGACTGGCCCATTTGCATCCCCCTCACAGGGAACCGATGCCAGCATGGGGCCTCAGTGTGTGTATAGCTAAGCTCATGGACCCTCCTTTTGAACCCATGGCTACAGCTCACCTGAAATATGTCACATGGAAAACTGTTTTCCTAGTGGCAATGACTTCTGCAAGAAGAATCAGTGAGCTTCAGTCTCTCTACATCGAACAGGAGTTTATCTTTTTTTCATAAGGATAAGGTAGTCCTGAGAACAAACAGAAAATTCCTCCCCAAAGTGGTCTCTGATTTTCACTTTAACCAATCCATTACCCTACCCGTCTTTTTCACTGAGCATTCCACTTCTGGTGAAAGAAGACTTCACAGTCTGGATGTCAAGAGAGCTCTCAACTACTACATGACTCCCACGAAGGGCCATAGGCAGGACAGAAAACAGCTGTTCCTGACTTATGGGGACGTGGGAAAAGGTAATCCAGCATCAAAAGGTGAGTTTCTCAATGGATAGTTCAGTGTATCCAATTCTATTACACTAAAGCTGGTAGGGAGTACCCAACATGATTGAGGGCCCACTCCATGAAAGGGACAGCTGCTACCTTTGCAGCTGCCAGAGGATGTTCCATTAGTTGATATCTGTAAAGCAGCTACCTGGAAAACAGTACACACCTTTACAAAACACTACAACCTGGATATTCAATCTATGTGTGATGCTAGGTTTGGCACAGCAGTCTGCAAAGTCTGTTTCCAAAATAAAGTTTGGTGTCCAATTCCAGTGGTACTGCTTTGTAGTCTGCAGAAAGTTAAGAATACCCGAGCAGTACTGGGGTTAGAAGAAAAAACGACTTACCATAGTAATCTTGTTTCTTCCCAGTGATACTCAGATATTCATAACTTCCCACCCTACCTCTCCTTCCAGAGCTTTAGCCTCTGCACTCTGCATGCTGTGCCACCAGAAAAGAGTATATCCCTAATGTATGCATATTCTCTGCATCTAGTTATGATTTTTAGTAAACAGGGTTCATTTGTACCTCTTTTGGAGTATTTCTGACATTTCTTCTGGTGTTTCTTAATTTTGTTGTTCTTTCTCTAGTTGGAGGTTTGTGGTTTGTTAACAGTTTTGGATTGTTTCCAATCCTAATTATATTAATTATTCTAATCATAGTATTATACCCTCTTGGGCCTGCCTTTCTAGGCTTCTAGAAAGTCTGAGGAGGTTTAGAACACTGGCAGTTAGTAGAGGCAGTGTTTGAAAAGTTCTCATGTGCATAAGAATTCCATCACTTGCATGTGTTCTATTCACTCTGGGCAGTCCTACCTAGAAGACTTGCTGCAGAAAGTTATGAATACCTGAGTATCACTGGGAAGAAACAAGATTACTTTGGTAAGTAATTGTTTTGTGTGTCCTGCCTAGTCTGCCCCTTTTCTCTACCTAATGCATTACCGCAGACCCTGGCAGGTATGTGGCTTACCCTCTCTTCCTTATTATGAGAGTAATCTTATGCCTATCCCATGCATTCTTGAATTCCCCTACTGTTTCTATCCCCACCACCTCCACGGGGAGGCTGTTCCAAGCATCCACTACTCTTTCAGTGAAAAAGTACTTCCTCATGTTGCCTCTGAGCCTACTCCCTCTAGCCTCATATCATGCCCCCTTGTTTTTGTACACCTTCTTTTCTGAAAGATGCTACCTTCCTGAACCTTGTTTATGCCCCTGATGTACTTGAATGTTTCTATCATATTTCCCTATCCTCTAGTCTTTCCTCACATGACTTTTGGTGCAGCCCTTGCACCATTTTTGCTGACCCTGTCTGGACTGCCTCTATTTTGTCTATATCCTTCCAAAGATGCAGCCTCCAGAACTGGACACAGTACTCCAGATGAGGTCTCATTACTGATCTGTACAGTGGCATAACCACCTCCTTTTTTCTGCTGGTGATACCTCTCCCTATGAACCCTAGCATTCCACTAACTCTCTCCACAGCCTTCTCACATTGTTTGGTTACCTTTAGGTCATCAGAAGCCACAAAATGTAGTCACAGTGTCCTAGTGGAACTATTGAGTAAATAAAACAAGATATGATAAATATTAAAAGTCAAAGTCACTCATTTTTATAACATTGCTCTTTTCCATGAAAAGGAAGTTCCTTACCTCATAAAAAGGTGTGGGCAACCCAGGGCTCAATTTTACTTGCCAAAAGCAGATACAATAAGAATCATTATGATATTAATGAGACAGGAGAAATCTGCTATATGTGAGTATTAAGGGTGTGGGGGACACTGCCTGTATATGTAGCTGTGTAGTTTTCAGATAAATAGAATGCTGATGACATCACATGAGCTTCACACTGGTCTATGATAACTGAAAAAGGTCAAAATCTGTTTTTAAAATGTTGGCTTTCAGGACTTTGTTACCAGGATTTTCTGTATTTTTAATTATGAACTGAATGGATCACTGGCATTCCAGAGATTTTAGTCAGCAGAGTTTCTGCAATCCCATCTGTGACTGTTAGTCACTGCAAACCAGTGATCTATGGTTCATCAAGCCTGATCATTGACCATAAACATGAAATAGAAAATGGGAATGAGAAATATCTCCACGTACCTGCCATGGGTAAATGTGTGTTGTGATGTCACACTTGCCAGACTTGCACTTAAGAAGCTCATGTAGAGCATTTGCAGCAGCATAAACTGCTGTGTATACATTGAATGTGTCATGCCAAATTCTGTCACCTAGAATGTCCGTCATGTTCTCACGGGTGAGCGTCACACATTCATGACATTGCTCCATGCATGTGTCCTCTTCATTGTTGTCTAGTGGTGTGCGAACACCAGACATGTTTTTGGATTGTGGAGATCTGGAATAGCTGCATGTATTTCCAGTGCTTGAAAGTATGTTTGCTACATATTTCTTGAAGCCTGGCATTTTACCACCTTTTACTGCAATGCCAAGAACTGTGCCAATGCTTGAGATACTTTGGATACTTGCTGCCATGTAACTTGTTGCCCAAGCTTCACTTGCAATCCACACCTTGCCTGTAAAATTTTCCTGAATAATGACTTTCATAAAGTCGTCAATACTATTGCCAAAGACAACGATCACATTCACCTTGGCATCGAGGAGGTTTTCAATAATGTTTTTGACCTTCTGACTGAACTCCGCAGTGGATGCATAAAGAGGGATAAGGTCTTCATAAGCAATGCAAATGTTTTTAGCAGAAACCAATTCTATAAGCCGTTCTATTCCTCGGCGGCCATATTCATCATCAGTAGCCAATGCTGCAATCCAGTTCCACTGGAATTTTTCAATAAGCTGCGCCATTGCTTCTGCTTGATTGCGATCACTGGGGATGGTACGAAAGAATGAAGGAAATTGATCTTTGTCACTCAGGATTTCAGTAGAAGCGGAGTAGCTGATCTGTGGCACAAATGGTGAGTACAGATTAGTTAACATCTGGTTTAGCCCAAAGAGAATGTACTAGATAGCATGAGTAGATATTTTAAAATAACATGATCCTGATTGGTAAACCACAAATTAATTATTTTAAAGCAGCAGTGCAACAAAACAGGGCACACATCTGACCCTTTCTTCACTATAAAAGATTCCAGGCATCTTCCAGTTTAATTTGGTGGTTAAATGTTCTAATACCACCAAAATGTGACTATTTTATAAATGTTTTCATTTAATTTTTTCCCCCAATGAAAAAGATGGCCACTACATTTTGCATAGAAATAGCACTGTAGACCAGCCAAGGATTAGGATAAAAAAAATAAAAAGAAACACATGGGCCCAGATATTCAAAGGGATTGCACATGGCACAACTGAGTTGTGCCAGCGCAACCGCAGAAATGCACCCCGGTGCAATATTCAAAAGTGAGACTTGGGCAGCGTAAGTCCTGATGCGCCCTGGGGCAGAATGATAATTGTATGCAGTGCATCTCCAGGGGGCATGCCCATGCATATGTGGTGCATCCCGATATTCAGCCTGGGATGTGCGGTGCATATGCTGGCACAGCCAAGAGGTGCGCCGCATATCCGGGCACAAAGTTGAGCCCAAAATAAAAGGCTCAAGTACCAGCTACCCACAGCTGTGCTGCTGTACTGCTATGTGAAACACAGCAGCCTCCAGCTGTGGGTGGCAGACACCCCAACACTATGCATAAGTGCCCACAAACATCCGTGGTAGTCTAGTGGCACACGCCACCCTGTAGCCATAATCACCTAAAATAACAGTATATGATATCCCTGGTAGTCTAGTGGGACCCCCACCCTGCCCATACCCCGATTGCCAGTAAACCCTACTAAAACCATCCTTGGTGGTCCAGTGGCACCCCCCCACCCACACAGGACCCTTGCCCACCCAGCTTCTCCCCCATCATCGGTGGGCAGCACAAACCCACCCTCATACTGCCCAGCTGCCCGCCGAATGACACACTGTGGACCAATGGGCTTGCAGTGCATACTGTAATAGTCATTCACAAATCTGTGAATGAATGATTTATTCATGCTATAACAATTTGGGGAAGTAACCTCTGATATCTACCACCACCTCTGTGTGGACAGCCAAGATTAACTTTTTTATGTTGTTTATTTTTTTATTTAAAATGTTATATCCGGGTAACCTCAAAGGCCTCAAATGCCCATATACAAGGGGGACCCAAAGCTTCAAATTATATAACAAACAGTGTGACAGGACCTGTGTATAAGGAATAGATATAAAATCACACATACCCCTATAATGCAAAGCATCATGGTCCGTATATGCAAATCACCACAGAATATTATGCTGGATCAACCTTAAGCAAAAATGCATGGTGCTGAAAGGCCTCTCACACAGTCTGCAAAGGGTGCTAACAGAGGACACAGACACGTGTTTCGTCCTACCATGACTCATCAGTGTGCCTCGTCTGCATGATACCCCAGTGGAATGAACCAGCTACCCTAATCTAGGTTAAGGAATAGATATACTGTAGTTCAAGAGCAACATTTACATGATGAGTTTAAGAGACAATCTCTCCTTGATACTGTTTTGAATACACTGTATGAATCAACTCTTATTGATATATTATGGATTTGTTATTTGAGAATAGGTTACAGAAACTGGCTGTCTTGAAAACTACTGGTGTGTGTGTGTGTGTGGGGGTGTCTGTCTTACATGCACACCCTGGTGCCCCCTCACACGCCGACCTATCTTGAGGTCATCTTAGGTTTTTCAAACCCCAGGAAATCTTACTGTATTCTGACTAATGCAGTATGGTCTCACTGTAGGCCTGCCCTGGAGCTGAAATGGTTAATAGAATCTATGCAAATGATGGAATGCTAGGCTTGAGCTTGGTTTTCAAACCACTGTCCCTGGTTGCAGTTCTTCAGCTGTCAGATTCTTTACTCTGCTTGCCTCAGTAAGACTTCTCCAGAGAGCTCTCCTTCATTCGTTTGAAAACTTTGTTTTTCTTGTTTTTTTTAAAGTACTGTTTACTTATTTCAGAATTTGAAGCACTGTCCTTGGTATTCAGGTAGAATTAATTAGATTTAGCTTATTTTGGGTAAGTTGTTCGGTTCCTTTTTGGTTCTCTGGAAAGGAACCAACGTTTCTTTTATTTCTGAAGTAAATTTCAGTTCAATATCCTGCGCAGCCTGTATAGTGTTATGCTAGTGCAACTGTGTTAGTTTGGTTTTGGCTGTTCGCACTCTCTATTCCAGAGGAATTACCACTATGTAGGGGTACGAAAGGCTAAAGGTACCTTAGGAATCCCCAAAAGAAATGTAGTACAATAGTATCCCAAAGAAGGAGGTGACACGAAGCTTATGAGCAAGTAGTAACTATGACTTAGGAGCTTGGGATAGTTTATTTAGTGATGGCTCTGCAGCTGCAATTTGGAAAACCCAATTAAAAGGAGGTGGAATATATTCCAATTTGGAGGAAGGCAGTCACTCACACTCTCTAGCGGGAACACCGGGGAAGGTTGCAAGAAAACTCTACAACAATACATGCAACCAAGGCAGAGGAGGAGAGCAACGACTGGTGAAGCGCTCACCTGACCTACCCACCTTAAACTTAAACTCAAACCAGGTGAACCAGAGGCAGTTGTAGGGAGAATGCAGTGAAGGTGCCTTGCTAAGGAAACCACTGAAGTCAATGGCTAACAGTTATAGTGGAACACTAGAGCAAAGGAGATCATTGTAACCACCCTTCACCGCTAGTCTTAAATTCTACACCAGGAGCTGCTGCCGCATAGCAGGCTGCTAAAGCCAAGCCCGGGGTGAGGATATTCCCAGCTATGGGCCAGGTGAGAAGGATCCCACCCCAGGTTGGACATGCTCAAGATGTGGACTAAATGCAGAGCGAGACCTTTGGCTGCAGGAACCCTGTGCCAGAATAGAATGGCTGGCATGCCCCAGAAATTGATTGAGAGCTGAAGAGCTGAATGAGCACAATGTGCTGAGACTGTAATGAGCGTTGAGTGCTAAGACCTTGCAAGGTCAAAAGCAAAACTAAGTGCAGCAGAATCCCAGCGGCTGAAGCCAACGGGATGGCAGTAGGCATGAAGCAATGGTTTACATAAGCAATGAGCAACGATTATGTAAGCAAGCGTAGACCTGCACGCAAGTCAGTAATAGAGTAGTACTAAGTGGACCTACACATAGGTCTGCATAACATAGTAGCAATGAAACAGCACTGAATAGTGGGGCAAGCCAGCCAGGCATTGCAAAGCCAAATCAAGGTTACAAACTCTGAGGATTCTTGGCGGCAAAGACAGATTTTAAAACAGAAGTAATTAGCCACATGGGCCACAACCCCCAACAAACACCTCCCAGTCCTCACCGTAGGACAAACAAGGAAGCAATGGAAGGGCCGAGAACCACATGCAGATATTAAAGCTAGTTAATAGCCTCAGCAGGAGCTTTAGCTAATCTCAGAGTAGAACAGCAGTGTATAAAGGGAATAATTGATTGGGATTGAACTGCATAGCAAGGTTCAGAGTTTGAAGCAGGTGTAAAAACATAGAAGCAGCAGCAGTATTGAGTACTCTGAGTTGCAAACTGCAATAAACATAAAATAAAGGAGGCACAATACTCTGAAAGCAGCTGTCACAGTGTGGAGGGGTTGTGGGATAACAGATGGACCAGACACCTAACTTCAGGTTCAACACACAATCTCTGTGTGATGTTTATTCAAAATAGAAAAAATAAGCTTCCGCAATGCCACATTCCTTCTTCGGTACATCAATTTGAAGCAACACACTATAAATGACCTATCTCTGCACTTAGCCAGCACCTACTGACACTGATCTCTGATCCAATTTACTAGCTGAGATGTATCCATAACCCTTATGCAAGCCCTCATTTGCTTATGTAGTAGGGACCCAAAAAGAAGAACAACAAAACAAGCTATAAACAAAGAATCTCAATGCAGAATCACTGAAAGAACAGTTACCCCAAAAGACATTGGCAAGAAATCAAGTTTCAAAGAACTACAACATCATACATACTTTCATAATGTAATGCATCATGGGATATATGCAAATCACCATGACATTTAGACTTTTTCAGTTTACATTAATTTCAAAGCATTTTAAACAGCACAACTAGCTTAATTTCTATAATAGACACCTAGTACTTTTTAACATTATCAAAACACCAAGTGTCATGGTATTTTAAATATTTATAGGTTTCATAAACATAAGGTATATACATTAAGGTATTTTATAACATATTGCTATTACATACTAAATCCAACAACAATAAACACAACCTGTTTTACATATACTCTGAAGTCACCACAATAATCTCCCTGTACGAGGACCTAAGAGGGAAAAATGAAAATTAAAGAGGACACTATAGCATAGTCAAGGGAGTGAGAAGGGGGTGCCCACAGGTGGCCAACCGTATGGACTAGAAATAGTAAAGAATAGATTAGGCTTAGAAATAGAAGAACTGTTGCAATGATTTAAGAAAAGGTCGGTCCTCAAGAGTGGCAGGAGCTCCTGGTCACACACAGGCAGTGCAATGAACTACAGCAATGAGGCAAGCAGAATGAGGTGAGTATGATTGAGCTGTATAGCCAGGATTCAGTGTGAGCCAGAATCAGGTGAAAGCAATTAAGTATGCAACATGGAAAGCAGCTATGGCTGAGCTGAACACACAGATAATGTTTGTAGTTGTATTGCAAGGAATTTGAGTGTTGTAACTGAAAGCAATTCATGTTGTGAGTAACTGAAAGCAAGTAGTATGAGCCCTGGAGCAACAGTAAGCCAGGAGCTTAGAAACAAAGCCCCCCAAAAAACAAAACCAAAGACACACAAGCACAGAAAACAGGAAACAAAGACAGAAGAAGCATGTGCAGCCGAAGGCAAAATACAAACCAGAAGCAGGAAAAAAAACAGAAATCTAGCAGACAAGCAGGAGCAGCAGGTGGGGGAGGGGTAGGCCCCAACCAGCTCAGAGAACAGAGCCTTCAGCTGCAAAGAAAAAATGCTTCACAATGAGGCTGAGAGGAACTGCTTATATAGCTCAGGAACGGGGAGTGGCTGGCTGCTTGGCCATTGAACTCCAGGCATAACCTTTCTAATTTGTTTTAATGGGACCCTATCCGACACCCTACCTGTCCACTCTGGGGTGCCCCAGGGCTCCATTCTGGGTCCACTTCTTTTCACCATGTATCTTAACTCCTTACGTAAGGCCTGCTCCAATAAAATGCTACTTTATGCAGATGACGCTGTGATCTATGCCTCACACCAAAAACACTCTCCCCTCCAGGACTCCCTTCAACATGCCTTCCGCAAGACTGAAACATGGTTCAAAGACCATAGACTGGTCATAAACCTGGGAAAGACAAAATCTATGCTATTCTCCCACCATCAAAACATAGCGAGTAGTGCCCCTCTCATCCTCCCCACACCCCCCCCTCAAACAGGTTTCCACCTACAAATATCTTGGACTTACCCTTGACTCTGCACTTACCTTCCATGACCACATAAACTCCTTAGCAACCGCCACAAACACCAGGCTTGGACTCCTCTACCAGCACAGGGACTGCCTCCCTCTGGATGCCCTCAGGCTTACCATTACCTCCTCAACACTGTCCCTAGTAGACTACGGGCTCCCTGTGTATGGGCAGCAGAAAACTCTGCACTCCAGAAAATTCAGACCACCCTCAACAAGGCATGCAGGTTCCTAACAGGTGCCCCTAGATTCATCCACAACTGCTCCCTCTATTCCTTTGCCAATCTTCTCAACCTCAATGAAAGACTCCGCTACCAGACCTGCCTACTGACCAAAAAAAATCCTACTCGGTCACTCCCCTCCCAGAGTCACAGCCTCTCTCCACCTGTCCACCCACCCCATCATCACCCGCAACTCAGAGACAGTTATACTAGCTGTACCCAGGGTAAAAACCACCCTGGCCCAGAGATCCTTCCACCACAGGGCCCCGGCTTGGTTTGATGCACTCCCGGTCACCATCACTGGCACACCCAAGATCTCCCATTTCAAAGTCGCCCTCCGCAACCACCTCCTCAATGTTCCGCACCTGTAACTGCAACTAGCCTGTGCTCTCAAGCCCACCATGACCCACACCTCTATCAAAATCCACTTGGACGGCAACCTCATGCAACTATTCTTATCTCCTTGTCTTTTCTCTCTGCTATGCCTCTGTAATGATTGTTTTCTTTTTGTCAACCTGTATATAATCTATGTTGACAATGTCTATAAAACCATACATGACGGCTTCCTCTGTCAATTGCAACTGTCTGTTTTCATATTCTGTCCTCCTTGTGACTAGGTACCTTTGTAAATGAGCCACACCACTCAAAGATTGTAAAATCCAATATTGCAAATCAATAAATAAAATTTAAGTTTTCTGACTCAGGAAACAAGTCGGTTATTAGTTACTTATTGTTTTACTGGGCTAACTCTTGGTTCTTTATCGGTTGGTGATAACTGGAAAAAAAAAGATAGAGCGACAGGTTTTCTTTTCAGATTATGTCACAGAAAACCAAGAATAGAACAGGACCTACAGGCTTCCAGCATTGCACTGAGTGCAGGGAACATTTTGCTAAAGCTAATCCTCATTTAATCTGTGTCTTCTGTCTTGGGTTTGAACACCTTAAAACAGATTGTGAGATTTGTAACAGCTGAGAGGCGGTTAAAAAACTGCAGGAAAAAATGACTGAAAATGCTGCTGACCTGGCCATAGATAAACTGGTTCCTCCTCAGAAAGAACTGGAGGAGCTGCTCTCTGAATGGGGCGAAAGCTCCTCAAGTGAAAAATGCACTGCTGCCACTGCCACTAAACCGCTGTATGCGGCAAAAAGAAAAACAAAGAAAAGCACACTGGACAAGAACTGCAATTAAAGATAGCTGTGGCTCCATCTGCTGAAGAGACTGCTAATGAGATCAAAATTATCCAGTCCTTGCAGTCCGGAATCCCATTTCTGGTTGAAAACTGACTGATGCATACAACGGTACGTAGTGAAGAGCGCTATATAAATAAAGATTATTATTATTTATTATTAGTGGGTCCAAACTTCCAGTTCAACCCAGGTTTCCAGTTCCTTTGATTCCAGTTGTGACTGTTATGGGGAAGAAGAGAAGGAGAAGGAGGAAGAAGATGAAGAGGAGGATGAGGACTGTGGAGACCCCATTGAACCAGACATCTTCCTGGATCCTCACCGCCCTGACTCCCCTGAGAAGGGAACTGAGGATTTTACCTCATATTATTCCTTTATGAAACAGGTGACTCAAACCCTTGATCTCCCCCACTCAGGAGTCCATTGAGGATGAGGAGGAAGAGGACAACAGGGAGATGATGGATGTTCCAGCATCAAAGAGATTGCTGCTTCTAATCTACAAATCCCTCAAGAAACAGACCCTAAAGATTTTGCAGACACCCACTTCAGTACTTCCAATGGACAAAAAGCTGGACAAAAAATACTGGGTTGCCAAAGGAGAAGCACAATTCCTGTTTGGGCACCTTATCCATGAGGGGTGTAGTGCAGGCTGCAGCTTGTGACAAAGCTGGCATCCCCTGGCCTCTCACCCTCTGGATAAGGATTCTAGGAAGGTGGACTCAGTGGCAAAGAAAGTGTACCTGGGGTCATCCCTTGCCATTAGACAGGCTACTATATATTGTATGTTGCTAGGTACCAGAAAATTCTTTGGAAGTACAGTCCTAGAGATTGCAAAGGCTGTTCCATTTTCCATGGCAGCTGACTTGGAGAAGGCTGTAAAGAAAGGTGTTGAAGCTGCCAAGACACAATTTAGGGCGACAGTGGATGCCAATGACACTGCATCCAGACAAATGGCAATGTCAGTGTCCCTCAGAAAGTCAGCCTGGCTCAGAACCACCAATCTGACTCAGGATACACAGGCCAAGGCTTTAGATGCTTCCTGTGATCCTATGTGTCTGTTTGGAGAACAAACAGAAGCATATATGAAGAACATGGATGAATACAAAGCTGCCTACAAGTGTGTTACAGCAAAAGAAATGGGCATCCACACCCCAGAAACACCAGAGTAGAGGTGGTAGGGACAGGACCCACTACAGGCCTTTTTTCCAGCCTCAAGCTTTCCCCCAGTACCAACCACAGAGGGGATACTTTAGAGGCAGGGACAGAAGGGTCAGTGGCTGCACTAGCCCCAGCACACAGCCAGCAGCCCAGGCAAAGCAGACACCCTGAGGTGTCTGCTCGGGCTGCCTCCCCATTCCAGTAGGGGACAGGTTGGCCCACTACCTCCAGGAGTGAAAAAATATCACCATAGACAGGTGGGTCCTGGAGGTAGTGGGCCTAGGTCTTGTCCTCAATTTCAAGTTCATGCCAAAGCTGAGGTTAAGGGTCTTCAGACCCTCTATCCCATCAGAAACAGTTCTGTTAGAGGAGGAAGTATCCAACCTTCTGTCACAAAAGGCAATAGAGCCAGTTCCCTTTGCACAAAGAGGAAAAGGCCTGTACTCAATATACTTCCTCAAAGTAAAGAAAACAGGGGAGTGGTGACCCATTCTGGATCTCAGACATCTAAATAGACACTTGTCAAAGCCAAAGTGCAGGATGGTGACTCTGGCTACTATCCTTCCAACTCTAAGGCAGGGAGACTGGCTGGCATCCCTGGACATAAAAGATGCCTACTTTCACATTCCTATCAGGCAGTCCCACAAAAAGTACCTCAGGTTCAGATTGTCATCAGGCAATGCCCTTCAGACTGACCTCTGCTCCAAGGATGTTCACAAAATACCTGGCTGTGGTCGCAGACACACCTAAGGAGGCAGGGGTAACAGTATTCCCTACATGGATGATTGGCTAATTTAGGTCAGTCACCTCATCAAGTCAAGGAGGCACTGGCAGTCACATAGGCTACCCTGCAGTCCGTTCCTGGTGAATCTAAAAAAGTCAGTGCTGGAACCATTTCAGCTCCTGGAATTCATAGGTGCCAAGTTGGACACTCAAAAAAGGAAGGCTTTCCTCTCACATGGAAGAGTGGACAGCCTGGTGCAGGTGGCCAGTTCCTACAAGCTGCACATCCCATGGCCAGCAAGGCATTTTCTGCAGCTTCTAGGTCACATGGCAGCATCCACAGCAACAGTGTTAGGGGCCAGGTTCCAGATGAGGGACATTCAGTTTCATCTCATAGCTCACTGGCTACAAAGAAAGAGACTCACTCTCAAAGCTAGTGCCTGTCACAGCAGCATTCCTTCAAGCACTGCAGTGGGGGCAGGACAAGGCCAACCTCAGAGAAGGGGTGCCATTCCTGCAGCAGCCTCCTTCACTGGTACTAACCACAGATACGTAACTCCTGGGATGGGGGGCACATCTGGTGGGGCACACATCACATAGCACATGGCTAAAACAGGAGTCAGTACTGCACATCAACCTGTTGGAAATCAGGGCAGTCCTTCTGGGCATCCAGTCCTTTGCCAGTCCAATAAAGGGCAAGGTGGTGCAGGTCAGGACAGACAGACAGCACAATCACCATGTTCTACATAAACAAACAAGGGGGCACAAGGTCAACCCCATTGTGCACAGAGGCCATAAAAATCTGGAGTCTGACATATTATCTAGTGCAGGGGTTCTCAAATTGTGAGGCCAGCCTCCCTGGGGAGGCCCCAACCTGTTCCGGGGAGGCTCAAGCAAGTCTGAAAAAGTACTGTATTTAAATTTTGAGTTTTATATATTTTGTGTGAAGAGATGAAGCGAACTGATAGTAGTTAGTGAATTGTATGTATTTATTTACTACTAGGTGATAAGGGAAGGTGAATGAGCCAAGGCTCATTTCAGGTGTACCCGGGGAGTAAGGAGTGAATACATTTCAAAAGGTAACTGTAAAACAGTCAAGAAATACACAATGAACAACAGTGCAAACAAATATGAACAATAAACGAATAATGAGTTGTGCTAATTGATCAATTTGTAGGCTGATGGCAGAACAGCCCAAATACAAAGGTTGAGCATAGAAGTGCTAAGAGCAATAGCAGGAAGGAGCAAAGTAATCCCAGAGAAGCTGCTTAGGAGAAGGGTAGGAGGGGAGAGACAAGGTATGTAGGAAGGTAATTTCACATAGAGAGGAAACAGAGAAAGTAGTCTGACCCATGAAGGTACTGCAACAAGGGGTAACAGTGGTTCAAGAATGAAATTAGCAGAGTAAGTAGGCTGGCCTGTAGAGGTTACAATAAGCTGAATAATAATATTTGTTTATTTTATTTATTTTTATTCAGATAAGACCTTTGAGCACAGAGCTCTTTTTCAAAGGTTCTAAGTCAGTATAAGACAAAGAACTGAATATGAGCCAAGTACTCAAAGGGGTTTCAATTTATTCATGGTGTACTGCGCAAAGTACAGTATGTTATTTTTATTTGGGGAGACCCAAGATTATTTCAGTTTTTGGGGGAGGCTCAAAATCTTTTCCATGGATTTGAGGAGGCTCACTGTGACAAAGTCTAAGAACTATTGCTCTAGAGGTCTCCCTATCAGCAGTCCATCTCGCAGGGAAGGGACAATGTCTTAGCAGATGCCCTCAGCAGAATCAATTAGAACCACCATGAGTGGTCACTGAACAAGCAGGTCCTGAAGATTGTTTTCAGGAGATGGGGCACTCCAGAAGTGGACCTCTTTGCAGTTCCAGACAAGTATCAGCTACTGCAGTTCTGCTGCAGACCTCCTGTCAAGGAATACAATCCCTCTGGACACACTGCTGCTGGATTGGACAGAGAAGTTCCTGTATGCCTTCTCTCCATTTCCCTTGCTGCTAAGAATACAGAACAAACTCAGGTCACAGCCAGCAACAGTGATCCTCATTGCTCCAGACTGGGCCAGGCAGCTCTGGTATTCACTGATTCTGTCCATGTCAGTAGCCAAGCCAATCGGCCTCCCCAGGAGACACAACCTACTGATCTCTTCCCAGGGCAGGGTCATGTACCCCAACATTCAGTCCCTCAGGCTCAAGGCCTGGCTCTTGAGGACTTAGAGTATGCAAACTTGCATCTGTCAGAAGGGGTGATAGAGATACTCAGGATATCTAGGAAACCGTCTACTAGGAAAATCTATTCTTCCAAATGGAAAAGGTTTTCCATTTGGTGTCAGGGAAGGGATATAGGCCATAATCAGGTCAGTTTGCCAGTGGTCTTGGAATATCTAATCAATCTCCATTCTCTAGGCTTAAGGGCCTCTACCCTTAAAATACATCTGGCAGCTGTTTCAGCTTACCTGTCAGCTAGCAAAAGGCTGTCCATAGCGTCCAGTCCAGCGTTCAGAAAGTTTTTCAAGGGGTTACTGCATTGGCATCCCCCACATAGGAAGCCTACACCCATGTGGGATCTTAATATACGTATTGCCCAGCTTATGCAGCCTCCCCTTTGTGTCCATGTCCTCAGCAGAACTCAGGTACGTGACTTGGAAAACAGTTTCTAGTGGCTATCACCTCTGCCAGGAGGATTGGCAAGTTCTAAGCCTCATCCACAGAGCCTGGCTACATTGCTGTCCATAAAGACAAAGTTGTTCTAAGGACTAATAGGAAATGTCTGCCCAAGGTGGCATCTGAATTCCACCTCGACCGGTCCATTACATTGCCTGTCTTTTTTACTGATCATTCCACTTTAGGGGAACATAGGCTGCATAGCTTGGATGTAAAAAGGGCTATCAGCTACTATCTTGATCACACGAAGGGCCACAGGCAGGACCATACTTAATTCTTTTCCTCACCTATGGAGAAGTGGGGAAGGGTAAACCCTGCCACTAAAAGGTCTATTGTAAGATGGATTGTTGTTGCATCCAGTTCTGCAATAGCAAGGTGGGCAAGCAGCCACCCACAGGCCTCAGAACCCATTCGACCAGGGGTACAGCTGCTAGGGATATTCCCCTGATGGAAATCTGTAAAGCAGCTACCTGGAAAACTTTCCACACATTTACCAAGCATTACTGCTTGGATGTTCAGGCCAGAGGGGATGCCAGGTTTGACACAGCAGTCCTGTAGAGCCTGTTTCCTAAGTAGGTTCTGTACCCATCTCCAAAGGTACTGCTTGGGTAGTCTGCATAAGTCAGAATACAGTAAGATTTCCTGGGGTTTGAAGAAGAAATTAATTACCATAGTAATCTTGTTTCTTCCAGGGGAATCTTGCTGTATTCTGAGGTCCCTTCCTACGTCCCCTGCTAGAACCTCAGGGTCACTGTACTCCAGCTGTACACGTATTGTTGCAAACATGTGGGTATGATGTTTTTTCTTGGGCATGTGTGACTTGTGTCTTTAGGATACCATTCTGATTTGTTTGGGGAGTGGTAATTAATAAAGTGGGGGTTAGCTTTTTAAAATAGTAGTAGTACTATAACTAGATAGTTCACTTTGCATGCTTCATAAGAATCTGACAGTTTAAAAACTGCAACCAGAGACAGTGGTTTGAAAACCAAGCTCGAGCCTAGCATTCCATCATTTGCATATGTTCTATTAACCATTTCAGCTCCGGGGTAGTCATATGGTGAGACCATACTGCATTAGTTAGAATACAGTAAGATTCCCTTGGAAGAAACAAGATTACTACAGCAATTTTTTTCTTTAGGGTGCAGTACACAAATAGTACACAAGAAACAGATTTTGGTGCCTCCACCTGGGACATGGGTATATAAAGTCTACCCAATGTGGCCCTAACATCCCCCTCCAAATAAGTATTATTTTCCCTCCCACACACAGTTATATTTTCTCACACAGAATAAAGTCACACTAAGCAATAACCATGAGCAAGAAATATAAAGTGAACTAACCTCCTATTTATTTACAGGGGAGCGCTAAAAAAGGGGAATGAAACAGAATAGAAACAAACAATTGTCCTATAGTAATGCCCCACACAGTCCCATTACCACCCCCATAGGTGCACCTGGCTTCCTCCTACAGCTGTAAGGATATTGAACGTCTGTTGTGGTGGGTACCTCACTGAGCTGCTGGTGGCCAACCAGATGATGTAAGGTTGAATGCAATTCGGGATACAGTGGGAAAACCAGTCTTTTGAACTTGAACTGGCAAAACATGGTAAGGGGCCCCAGCTGAGTTCCAAGGGTAAACAAATGTTTTTTGTATGCTTCTGCCTGATTTTCCAGCCAATTAATAAAGTACAGCCCAGGATTTCACCCCTTTAATATCTATCTAAACTGACTAACATTTGGAAAATAACTCCTTGGGGCTGCAACACAGAGGTACTCAGTTTCTGTTGGCTTCAGGGGATGCTGTGAAGGGATAAGGCTTGGTGGCACCTCCTCTGAATGCAACAGACAGTCCTCAGGGAACAGCAACTGCAGGCTGAAGATTTGAAGCAGGTTCTGGAGTCTTTGCCCTTGATGGGCCTTTCATTGTCTTTACCCTCAAGCTTTTTATCGTCTTCACCCCATGGGCCTTTCATCATCTTCACCCCATGGTCCTTTTGTCGTCTTTCAAGGGGATGACCCAGGCTTGTCCAGGACACACAGCTTCCACTAGAACTGAAGTTCATTTGGGCTTCTTTACAATCTCTGACTAGCCAAAGTAACTTTTCTTTCTGACGGGAAATAGTTCAAGTAAGTTTACAGGCTTGAAAACAAGAATAGCAGCTCAAATAATTTCCCCACTGGGAAAAAGCAGTTAGCAGTCCAGTTACTTCCCTGCTGGGACAAAAAGGGCTTGTAGGCACTCTGCCTAAAAGTTTGGGTTCTAGGCCCAACGGCATCATAGCTAGCCTATTGGCTCGTGCAGCCTCCCAAAGTAGTCTCCTCCTCTCATTTCTTGGTTGGAACTCCTCCCAGAGCTAAGGTCACAGCCTTTATATACATTAATATCCCCAGCTCCCCACCCAATTGGCTAGTCTTTTCCAGGCTCACAGAAGGTGCCCTTTTACACTTCTCAGCAGCTACAGTGGTGTGGAGAACTACTGGGGGCCACCATGTTTGTTTACATTTGGCTGCCTTGCTTTCACAGCCCCCTGTTTCATTTATAAGCCTATTCAGGGGCAGTTAACTATGTACCCTGGCCCTGTTTGCTCTAAAGAGGTCAAGGAAACCCTTATTTGGACTACCAGGAGCCCCATTTGGCTGTCAGGGCTCTAAAAGGATAGGTGCTGTTTCAAGCTGTGGGTGTGCAAGCGCACCTCACATTCACAACTCCCGGTTCAAATGGCTATTTGGAGACCAGAAACACCCCACTGATGTGCCCGGAGGCACTTTAATTTAAATCCAAGCTCTACTGTCTGCCCTGGAGCTAGGAATTCTGTTTTTAAACTATGGTTGACAGGGCCAACTGACTAATGGAGCTGCAGCTGCTTTAAGGCTTCAGCTATGCATGTGCAGACTTCCACATATGTTATTTATCTTCTTGGTTCAGCCATAGCATTATTCCCGAGACTGGGCAGAACATCCCCATGGCACCCAGAGGCACAAACAGACCTTGGCCTGCTTTTCATATGAGGCAGAAGAACAAAGGGACTTGGTGGTGGCTGCTGTGAAGACTGGGGGAAGGAGCCCTTGTCCTGCATAAAGCCCTTCAGTCCCAATTCAAGCAGTCTAGGGGACTGAAGGCAGAAAGCAGAACACATCGGGGGCAGCACGGGCTACAGCCCACAACAGGTAAGCCCCCCGAATCAGGCATCCTCGACAAGACACTATCTTAACAGGGACTAGGTTATAAGATTGCCAACAACAATAGCAGCAAGGCTACAATAGCACCTGCAATAATGCTGCCAGTTTTCTTTTGTGGGGCTCTCTCCCCCGCACCCTCTGTACTGAAGGACTCCAACTCCAGGGCAGTGGATCGCAGGGAAAGAAAGAATTTGTGGGCTGGGGAATATTTGTTTCCATGGCCCCTTGTAGAAGTCCTCATCAGCAAAAGTGAACGAGACCAGGATTAGAACCCTGGTCTTCACTCCCACCCTGCCAAGCTGCTCCATGCCTTAGCCCTCCATGCCACGGGAGCAACTCAGCCAACCTCCTGAATTCTCCTCCCCTTGACCTGTACTGGTACCATTGACAGCGACCTGGGGAGCACTTACTGCAAGCGCTGTAAATCCCCTCGCATTGTTCAGAGTAGTGCTGTCTTTCCATGTGCTATTCTGGTAGCGCTATTCTAACCGGGTATGGTCTTAATGTCCATAATGTCCCAGAGTCCAACAAGTGGCAGTGTAAAACATCATACTTCAAGTAACATTTTTAAATAAACAATCAGTTCCTATCTGTCAAGGCATTTCAAAACACATTGAGCACCCACCTCCCTGGCCGTTCAGTGAATACCACGCTAGGGGCGTGCCTGCACTATGCAGCATTTACTAAGCCACATAGTGCCAGGTGCCTGGGTTGCCAGCTACACCTGCCATGACCTGGTTTATCCCTGAAATCCATGTCCTCCAGGCTCAGTGGTACTGGGCTACACCCCTCCATGGGAGAGCTGGGGCAGTGGATCAGGTGAGTTCCTGGTGTGCAGTCTGCTGTTGCCACAGTATGCAGCAGTCCCCATGACTGTGGGCCTCTGCATGGGCACAAAGGATGCACTGAGGGACTCTGTATGGGCATCTGATTGGATGACTGCCCAGGCCCGCAACTCCAGCCCTTACTGACTGTGTGACCCTGTGCTAAGTGGCGTGCCCACAGACAGGCACCCACTGGTGCATGCAGTCATACATACCATGCACCCTGTGACTGTCGGGGCTGCAAAGGTAAGAGGGTGGGGTATGCACCTCAGGTGCATATAATCCGCCCGTTAGTGCATAGGGCCCATTAGCAGTACATTTGCCATCAGTTTTAACCGAGGTAGGCACATTATCAGTACATAGAAACATAGAATTTGACAGCATATAAGGACCGTTTGACCCACCCAGTCTGCCCATTTACCCTACCTACTATAATACTGTAGACCCTAATTGATCTCTGGCTTAGTCTTCCCTTCACTAATGACTAAGGTTATGTTATGCTATCCCATGCATTCTTGAATCCCACCACAGCTTTCTCTTCCACCACCTCCACTAGAAGGCTGTTCCATGTACCACTCTCTCTGTGAAGAAGTACTTCCTTACATTTCCCCTGAGTCAAACCCTCCCCCATTGTGGGGTTTTACTAGCCCCGTTGTGTAATCCAGTTCATTGATGGGTAACAGTGAACAGGGAATAAACAATGTCCACCAGGTACTTCTGCACAACTTGGATAGGATTTGGAGGAGGCACCAGGGAAGGCATAAGTCAATTTCATGGGTGGTTTACATGCTCTACTAGACTTTTGGGAGGGCTAGTGTGTCTTCCGTAGGAATAGAGTGTGTGCTGCCCTCTTCCAGCACAGCACCCAGCATAGAGGACTGGTCAGGAATAGTAGGTTGCTGCTCAGTCTTTGTTGTAAATTCCACCACCAATGCTTCTACACCCCTATCCACAAAAGGTACTTTTTGATCTTCTTTGGGGATATCTCTCTGTCATCATGTCACACCTATGGAATTTAGCTGTCAGGTACTAGGATCCCACAGAAGTGTTTCTGCAGTAGTCTACTAGGGGCTGCCCATGACGATGTCAGGCTGCAACATCACACACCTCTCTGGTCTGAGGGAGGAGATTGCCCGTCTCCAGGCTGACCTGGCCAGGATTTGTGAAACCTCTTCCCCCACCCAGAGACCACCGGGGCCACCATTGTTACCTCAGAGGTTGCCAAGAAAGAGAAGCAGTTGGACCAAGGTGGGCTCATAGAGGTGAGGTGGTGGAACAGAGGTGCATCTCTCCAGTTGTACCTCTCCACAATTTATATGCTGTTCTGGCAAAGGTGGTCCCTCATGGAGGCACCTGCAGTGGAGATCAAGGAGGATGCTGGGAACCTCCATAAAGGAAGACCCACAGAAGGTGGCACGAGACCCCACAGGGGAAGGAAACAACTTCTGGTGGAGGACTTGATCATTGGGGATAGCAGTGGGGAAGGAAGGGGATAGGGAGGTAAGGTGCCTGCCTGGCACCATGGCTCGGAGGGACAGGAAGCGAATCCTCAGGATTATGGGAGCAGCTGCACGAGGGAGGGAGCTGGATGTCATTGTCCACCTAGGGACAAATGACCTGGCTGTGAATGGGATCAGAGTAGTGCAAGAGGAGTTTGTGGAGTTGGGGAGGGGCCTTAGACAAGTAGCATGTACAGTAACCTTCTCAGAGGTGCTACCTGTCTATGGCAAGGATGATGCTAGGGTATTCTGCACCGTGGGATTCAATGAATGGTTGAAAAAACTGGTGTGGAGCTCAGGGTTTTGGCTTCATTGGGGACTAGGAAGACACCTGGAGGGATGCAGGCTTATACTGGTGCGATGGTCTGCATCTGTCCGAGGGGGAACTAGGGTCCTAGTTGACAGGTTTAAATGCTTCATTGGTGAGCATTTAAACTAGCCAAGGGGGAAGGCAGTGAAAAGGAGCAGGTGTAACCCCCCTGAAAATGGGGGTTCCCAAAAGTCTTCCAGGAGCTTGCTTGAATGCTCCAAGCCTGGATGGTGTTCGGTGTCTAAGCCGTTTATCTATGAGTGCTTTTAGAGCCTCTGGTACTGTTTCTTTAAGAGCTGTCTGCCTGCAGACATAATTAATTTGGTCTGTGTGTTTCCCTGCTTGAGTCTCACTCAAGCTGCTGCCAAATCGCTCTGTTTCTGCCATCACTAAGTGGGCAGAGTGAGCACTTTTCAAAGAAATAACTGTTTGCCAGACTTCATTTAGAGTAATAACGAAAATACAGTTTGTCTAACCTGCTTTTCTTTGCAGTCAGAACTGTGTTTGCCTAGTCCCCCATTCTGGTTTTGAACTGCTTAACTGGACCAATCAGTGTGTGTGGGGGACCTTTGAAATGGAGCCTGCTGCTGGCAAATCAGAACTTGGACTCTCATTGTGGGAGCCAGCCACCCTATGTACTGTATATGACAACCCGGGAATTGTAGTTTGAATTTCGCACCTTTTTCTACCAACAGGGGAGTTTTGTGAGTGACAGCCAAACCAGCCAACTGAACTGGGAGGAACTCAAGAAATGCCGGCTCTGTCTACTGGAAGATAAGATCAGTTTGGGCAGTGAAGAGACAAGCGGTGAGCTTCTGCGTATAGTTCCACACAGTAAGCGTGAAGGCCCTAAGTTTTGGTCTGCAGCTTGTGCAAGCACCTGTTCGGACTCAATCCAACCTGTGAAGAGAATCAAGGAGATCTGAAGAGTAGAAACCAGGCTCACCTTGTAGAAGACTGGAGAAATTGCTGAATCGCGCTTGGTCTGTCAGGAACTGAATCTGTTGTGTGTTCTCCTGGGTGTGGTGCAGTAATTGCGATTGGGATCGAGAAGCAGCCTGCCTAGTATTGTACTTTCCTTTTACATATAAATGTGTGTAGTGCTTGTGGGGACTCTCGTTTCAAATCCTCTGTACAGTGAATTGAGTGCATGAAGCTGGAAGTAAACCCCAGTTTAATCCAGACTACATCCATTTGCTCTAAATTGCAGTGGGGTCCAGTCACAAGGACCTTGTCCACATGGTCTGCTCCTCCAGCAATCCAGGACAATCAGCCTTCCATCCAGTTCCCAGCCTTGAGTTTGTGAGTACAAAGCAGGGTAGCTCCCTGCCATCTCTTTATCATATCGCAAGTGTGTCATCTAATTGTTGTTTTTTTCCATTTCTTCATGAACTATGCCCTCCGGCTCTGGATTACAATTGGGTATTGTGCAAGTGTTTTTTCCATCACAGGGCCCCAACCAGCTGCACCGATCCTGGCTAGCCCTCCCCCCCACATCCTGGGTACCCAGTGAAAGTGACAATTTGGGACTCTGAATATGTGCACAGTACTGTGATTATTGATGTGTTTAACCTAATTAACCTGATTTCCCCCGTCCTTGTTATGGCTCCTTAAATAAATCAGATCTGTTTGTTTCAGCAAAGTTATACTAACTGAGGTATTTGTTTATGTTAAAGTATTGTACTGTGGTTTTTGCACTGTGTCATTTTGTTTTACAGGGGGTCCCCAGAGTCCAGTTGACAGAGCCAGTCCTGGGGGTAAGTGTACATTGTGAGGATATTCCTGATGCATTGTGTTGGCCACTAGTGGGAAGAAAGGGGGGTTACAGTGTCCCAGAGGGCTGTGACCAAGCTAGTTTAACTATTGCAAACCCTGACCTCTGGGTGGAGGCACTCACCATTGGACCTAGGCCCCTCACCCTGTTACTAGTTAAGCAGGCAGGGGTAGTAGCCCTTGGGATAGCACCACTTAGGGGTTACACAGGGAAATACCAGCCTCCTCACCCACAAAACACAGTAGTTAGAGAGGTAAACACCAAGGTAGAGAAGTCAGTAGGGAGTAGGACAGGTGTAAATGCAGAAAAAGGCAGTAAGGACAGGGATGGGGCTGAAAGCGGTAAGGCCATAAAAAATAAATGGAAGGTGATGAGTAGAAGTCCTGCAGTCTGTGCAACAAGCTCCCTGAACTAGTGGCCTTGATGGAAGAGGGATGCCTGGATATTGGGGCAATCATTGAAACATGGTACACAAGAACCATGACTGGGATGTCAACATCAGGATACAGAGTCTATAGGAGGGACAGGGTGGGTAAAAGGAGGAGGAGTAGCTCTCTATATTAGGGAAGGATTAAAGCAACAGAACTAAAGAGTAAACAGGAAGTTGATGAGTCACTGGGTCACCCTGGAGAAAAAGTGGCACCAAAATCCACATGGTGGTTTGTACAGACCCCCATCTCAGGGAGGAAATGGACAAGGAAATGATAGAAGGCATATTTAAAACTGGCAGAAAAAGGAGATATTGTTGATGGGGACCTGAATATTCCAGATGTTAACTGGAGTACCTTTGCTGCAGGCACATCCAAGAGCAAGGTCATTCTTGATGCCCTACAGGGGCATGCCTCAGACAGCTAGTGTTGGAACCCACTCAGAAGGAGCAATCTTAGAGCTAGTACTCTCAAAAGGAAAGGAGAAAGGATCTCAGATTTAGAAGTGGGTAGCCATCTGGGAACAAGTGACCACCAAACAGTGTGGTTCACAAAAACACAGCCATAGAGTCAAGCCATACAAAACAAGAGTATTGGACTTTGGGAAGGCTGACTTTGGGAAAATGAGAGTGTCTCAGAAAACCACTAGCAAATGGGTAAGAAGGAGGGTGAGAAAATGGAATATTCAAAACAGCCCTTGCAAAGGCAACAAGCCTTGTGTGTATCAAATCAACAAAACAAAATGAAGGAAAAAACACTATGGTTCTCAAAAGAGGTGGCAGGGACAGGTAAGGAGAAAGGATAGCATTTAGGAAATATAAGGAAACACAGAAGGAGCAGGACAGAGAACTTTATCAGTTAAAGCAGAAGGAGGCAGGGAAGGCAGTCAGAATAGCAAAGGCACAAACTGAGGAAAAGATAGCCAACTCTGTTAAGAAGGGGGATAAAACCTTTTATAGGTACATTAGGGAGCGAAGAAAGACCAAGAGAGGGATACAGAGACTTAATAAAGGGGAAGGAATGTGGGCAGAGGTGACAGTGAAAAAGCAGGGATACTGAAAGAATATTTCTGCTCAGTATTCAGAACGGAAGAGGAGGAGAGGTACCTAAACCAAACAAGAGAGAAACTCTGAATAGAGGATTGATACCAGTCCATTTACAAAGAAAGGGTTTGAAATAACTTTTGAAAGTGAGGGTAGACAAAGCAATGGGGCCTGATGGGATTCATCCAAGAATTCTAAAAGACTAAGGGTAGAACTAGTAACTCCACTGACTGATTCTCTTTAACAAATGATGGGAGGATGGGGTGGTACCTGAGGACTGGAAGGAGC
This sequence comes from Neoceratodus forsteri, assembly GCA_016271365.2. Taxonomy (NCBI): domain Eukaryota; kingdom Metazoa; phylum Chordata; order Ceratodontiformes; family Ceratodontidae; genus Neoceratodus; species Neoceratodus forsteri. The sequence goes on along the minus strand of CM057452.1, from coordinate 115,352,529 downwards.
GCAAATGTGATTCCACTTCACAAAGTGGGAGAAGGGCAGAGGCAGGAAACTACAGACCAGTTAGTTTTGACTTCAGTGGCAGGGAAAATGATGGAATCACTTTTGAAGGAAATAATTGTTGAGTATCTAGAGGCCAGTGGGGAACAGGACCCAAGGCAACATGGTTTCACATAAGAAGGTCATGTCAGATGAACCCAATGGATTTCTTTGACTGGGTGACCAAAGTAGTAGACCAGGGAAGGGCTGTGGATGTGGCCTACCTAGATTTTAGCAAGACATTTTGACACAGTCTCACACAAAATTAATATACAAGTTAGCCAGCCTTGAGTGGGTACCAAGGTGGTAACCTGGATAAAAAACTGACTAAACAACAGGATGCAAAGGGTAATAGTTAATGGGGTCCACATGGAAAAAGTAGGGTAACTAGCGGGGTGCCTGAGGGTTCTGTACTAGACCAGTTCTCTTTAATGTCTTTATAAGTGACATTGGGAGCACCTGGAAGGAAAATATTTCTTTGCAGATAACAAAAGATCTCAAACATGGTAGATACACAAGGTGCGGTGGAAAGGATGAAAAGGACTTGGCAAGGTTGGAGGAATGGTCAAATATGTGGCAGCTCAGATTCAATGCAAAGAAATGCAAGGTAATACATCTGGGAAACAAAACCCAGAGGAAGAGTACCCAGTGGGGGTGAGTTAATAATGCAACAACAAAAATCAAAAGAGACCTAGGAGTAATTATATCAGATGACCAAAAGGTGGGCAAGCAATGTGAGAAGGCAATAAGGAGAGCTGGGAGTACTGGGATGCATAGGAAGAGGCATCAACAGTAGAAGACAAGAAGTTGTTATCCCTTTGTACAGACATTTAGTGAGACCCCATCTGGAGTACTGTATGCAATTCTGGAAACCCCATCTCCACAAGGACATAGACAGAATGGAGGCTGTTCAGAAAAGGATGACCAATTTGGTACATGGTCTGCACCAAAAGACATATGAGGAGAAACTAAAGCAGCTTAATATGTATATCCTTGAGGAAAGGAAGGAAGGGGACATGATAGAAACTTTCAAGTATCTCAAGGAATTAACAAAGTACAAAGAGGTAGCATCTTTCAGAAGAAGAGATGTGAAAGAACAAGGGGGCACAATTTGAAGATGGGGGGGACAGCTCAGAGGTAATGTTAGAAAGTATTTTTTTCACAGAGAGGGTTGTGGATGCATTGAACAGCCTTCCTGAGGAGGTTGTGGAGTCAGGAACAGTGGGAGAATTCAAGAATGCATGGGACAGGCATAAGGCAGTTCTAGTGCGGGGTAGGAGGAAGTAAGCTTTTGATTAACTAGAATCTGCAGCTTATCCATCAGGTAGGGAAATGGACAGACTAGGTGAGCCAAGCGGTCCTTATCTGCCATCAAATTCAATGTTTCTATGTTTCTATAAAAGCGGCAGTGACACTCCTCCACAGTTCTTTCCACCATCAACTATTCATGCATGGAAATCTACAGAAGCTTTGTCGCTCAGTTTGACTGCCATTTACTTACCCTTTTCTTTTATTTACCATTGAATCACTTTTATAACAAAGTGATTCCTTTCTCCTTATATGTCGAATGACTCCTTTGTTGGTATTTTCTGTTGCTGCGCTGCTGCAATAACATCTCCTCCATTGATGAACACCAGCTGTGTCTGCTGTCTTGGGCCCAGCCACAATGTCCTCACCTGTGAGTCTTGCAGAAGTTCAGCCTCACCATCCAGCACCAATGCAAGAAAGTCCTGCAGAAGTTCCTCATGGAGCAACAGGTAGCCAGCGGAGAGAAGGGGTCTTCTGGATGCCCCTACCTCCCAGTCCCTGGGGTCCTCCTTGGGCTCACAATCCACCAAGGCCCAAGACAAATCCTCAGGAAGTAATTATAACGGAACAAGGACTGGTGTAAAGACCACTTTCCCTGTCGGTGAACAAGACCCCTCTGGATTCCTCCTCTTCCTCTCATGGGATCGCCCTGTTGACTGCTTTGACATCTGCATCTTGCCCCGTGCAGACCTCTGCTACTTCCAGGCCCCCAAATGTGGAATCCTCACCTGGCCATGTGACAGGATTGTATAAGGCCCTGTCCAATTAGCTATTCAGAAAGAGCTAAATGCAGGGATCTGTTATATTCTGTCATTTTTTATCTCTTGTCTGGTTGTGTAACAAATGTGAAACCTGGGAACTGATCTGACGGTCTTGCAGTTCTCAGCCTCTCGCTATCTCTCTGCCTTCACTTGCTGTTTCTGTCTTTCCTTCCCCTTGCCTATCTGCAGTTATAAAAATATGTGAAATTGTAACTGTTACTTCGAGAGGTTCTTGCAGTAGGCACTCACATAAAGGACTAAGCCACCAGGTGCTAGGACAGCATGGAAGCGTCTAGCTAACAATGTCGACGAGGACGCCACCCGATATCACATGACTGGCGTCATTGTGGTGCTATATAGGGAGCAGTCCCATGCCCACCCTCCAGTTCTTTCCCACCATCGACCTGCGCATGTCGGACCTCATGGAAGAATGCTGCTACTGTTGACTCTATCTTTGGATGAGTATATTTGCTTAAAAATCAATTTTTCTTATGAATTCTCACTTATTGTTAATTATGAAATCATTTGTGCATGTTGTCTCTGATGCCTTCAGAATCACAGAACAAGTGTGACTCCTGTGGAACTCAGGTCCCTCACAAGGATGGCTATTCTCTCTGCCTTTTTTGCCTGGGCCCAGGCCATATGGTTTTATTTATTTATTTATTTATTTAAAATTGATGACAGGGAAAGGCACACTGAGCCGATGCTTGTTTCCAGGTGCGACCCAGGTACAGAGTGTACACAGAAGTGAAAAGAGCTACAAAATGTGTAGATTACAAACAGTATGTACAAACATTTTTTTAATATAGTACACTATATACAACGTACGAGGTAAAATGTACGGGAATGAAGGCAAAATTTCTATTGGCAGGCTAGGGTTTATAAATTGAGATGGTATGAGGCCTCTGATGCAAGAGTTAGGCTCCAGTAGGGGTGGATTTGAGGCTGGGAGGAAGGCAACTCCAGTCAACATGACATGAAAGACACAGATTGGGGGCTAGCAAAGATAAGTTTGAATGGAGAAACACAGAGCGGTGACTGGAGAAGAGGGGATTTGAGAGGGGCTAAGCAGGGGAGGGAGGATGTGCTGGGTCCTTTGGAGCATTTGGGGCAGTGAGGGGTGGAGAGAAGTCTGAGAGTTGTCTAAGGGATGAAGAGAGAGGCCAGGTGCAGGTCAGAGGAAGCTTATTTCAGAGAAGAAGGAGATGATACGAAAAGGCAGCTTGGCCAGTAACAGGTGAGGGCAGGGATTTGGAAAGTGCGTGAGTTCCTATGGTGAAGAGAACAATTTAGGGAATTGGCTGAGGTAAAGTGGGAAGTGAGGTGGGAGGAGGTAACCAAACCAGTATTTTGCTATGAGGGAGGCACTGTGGATGGTTCTTCTGTGGCAGAGCGGGTCCAGGGAAAGTGGTGTGAAGAGGAGGCAATGATGAGTGAGTGGAGGGGAGGCAGTGGCAAAGTGGCAGAAAGAGTTGAGAAGGATGTCTAATTTGGAGAGAGAAGAGGTTGGGGCCATTCCGTAGACAATGTCGGCATAGTTCATCACTGGCAAGAATGTTTTACATATGAGCTCGCATCAGGTGGGGAGAGGTAGGCTGGCTTTGTGGTGATAGAGGATGGCAAGTTTGGGCCAGAGTTTGGTGCAGATAGCCTCGACGTGAGTGGAGAAGTTGAGGTGGCTGTCCAACCAGACTCCCAGGTAGTTGAAGGCTGGGACCAGCTCAAGGGGTGAGCCGTCCAGGGTGGTGATCGCTGGGAGGGCAGGGAGGGAGGCAAGCTTCTGTCTTGATCCAAAAACCATGGTGACAGTTTTTTTGGCACTGAGTTTAAGCTGGTTTTCCAGGAACCAGGATTGAACTCGGTTGAAGTCATTTTGGAGATTGGAAAGGACACTGTTGTGGGTGGGGCCCAAGGCATAGATGATGGTATCATCTGTGTAAAGATGCACGTTTGAGGAGAGACAGGCAGAGGGAAGGTCATTTATGAAAAGAGAGAAGAGGATGGGGCCAAGGATAGAGCCTTGGGGTACCCCTGATAAGATAGGGAGGGGAGGGGAGAAGAGAGGAGAGGAGAGGAGGTGTGTCACCTATTTGAACTGGCTGCTGTCTATTTTGGAGATATGAGTGGAACCAGGCAACAGCAGGTTGGGTGATGCCAAAGGAGCTAAGTATGTGGAGAAGCAGAGGGTGGGAGATGAAGTCAAAAGCATTTGCTAAGTCGATGAAGATGGTGGCAGTGATTTGGCTGTTGTCCATGGCAGTGAGGATGGATTCAGCAATGCACAGCAGGGTGGTGATGGTGGAGTGGTATTTTCTAAATCCTGACTGTATGGGTGAGAGGGAGCTGTTGGAGGAAAGAAAGTCTGACAGTTTGGACAGTATGAGGGATTCCTGGACTTTAGCAAGAGATGGGAGGAGTAAGATGGGCCTGAAATTTCCTGGTAAGGAGGGATCACCACCTTTATGCAGAAGGAGGAGCTTGGCCAGTTCCAGCTTTGGGAACAGTAGCTGTGGATAGAGAGATTCAGTATGTGTGTCAAGGGGCAACTATAGCGGTGGTGGAGATACAGAGCAGTTTGGGATGCATACTGTCAGGGCCAGATTTGGACTGGTTAAGGAGGTGAGTGCATTGTACACTTCCAGTGGTGTGAAGAGAGGAAAGAGAAGTCAGAGGAAGGGAGGATGGTTCAGGTGAGTTCGAGGGAGGGGGGGTCCAGCAAGGCTCAGGAGACAAAGAACTTATTGAAAACTTAGCTACAGAAGCAGGGTCTGAGACAGAGCTGCCATCAATCTTTAGGACAGGACATGCTTATTTGAAATGGGGGTCGAGAAGGGAGTTGATCAACTTCCAGAAAGACACAGGGAGTTTTGATTATGAGTAAGTTATGCTTTAAAGCAAGAAGATTTAGACTGCTGGATGGCCTTGGTGCATTTATTTCTAAGATGTTTGTAAGATTGGAGATTGCGTGTAGCATGGGAAGTTTTGTACAGCCTCCATGCCTTGTCCCTGGAATGACACATGGCATGAGGCTTGAGGTTAGTCAGGAGTGGTGGTAACATTTTACCCTAATTTTCCTAGGGGGTGTGTTGTGGTCCCAGGTACGCTTTAAGATGTCGCAGAACTGGGATAGGGCAAGGTCTACATCTGACATGGAAAGGACTGGTAGCCAGCCCATATTAGTTAGGTTTTGTTGCAGGACAGATTCGTTAAGGAGGTGTAGGAAGCGAGACCAAATGAATTTGGGATGGGAATCCAGGGAGTGGATTTTGCGGATGTAATAAGTAACACAGTGATCACTAAGGGCATTGGAGAAGATGACTGCGGCAGAGATTCGGTGGGGATGGGTGGATAAAATCCAGTCCAGAAAGGTGTGGTTTTGGGACCGGTGGTTTAGGCAGGTTGGTTCCTGGATTAGTTAGGAGAGATTAAGAACTTCTATCCCTAGGGATGGTGGGTTTGGCAGATGAGGAGAGCCAGTCAAGATTGAAGTCACCTAATAGCACGAGTTCACCATTAGATGTGCTGGAGGAGATTGAAGAGATGGGTCGGGCAAGGTCTTTGGTGGGGCATACAGAGCCCCAATGTATAGGGGGTGGAGGAGGGAAAGGATAAGTGAGCAACAATGGATTCATGGGAAAAAGGGCAGGATTCCTTGAAAATAATAGAGCACAAAATGGATTGCCTGACATACAGTGCTACCCCCTCCACCTCTCTTACCTCGGTCCTGATGGAATAAGTTGTAGTCAGAAATGGCAAGAGAGGAGTTAGGGATTTTGGCAGATAGCCAGGATTCCATGATGCAGAGTATGTCAGGGTGGTACTGGGTGAACCATACAGTGAGGGCATCCAGTTTGGGGAGGAGGCTCCTGGTGTTGAGATGAAAGATACGGAGGCCCTTTGGGAGTGAGCCTGAGGTCTGGCAAGAGGGCAGTCCAGAAAAGATGAGGGGTGAGGAGGTGGTTGGTTTGGACACAAAGGGGCCAGGGTTGGGATGTATGTTGCCAGTCAGGATGCCAGTCAGAAGCAAGAGGAGGGTGAGAGGATGAGGAGTGGGGTGCTTGGATCTCGAGAACAGCACATGGAGGGTGGTGGGTGGAGGTTTAAGCACCAGCGAAGTGCCTTGAGGTTAAGGAGGTAGGAGGGAGCAAAGAAGGGTGTATGGATGGGGAAAGTAGGATGGGATGGATGGTGGGCTGGGATGCTGGAGAGGAGAAGAGGAGAGAGGGAGATGATAGCATTAGGATGGACCATACGGGGTAGAAGGGGTGACTCCTGAAGGAAGGGGATAGTGATGGATTAGTGGATGAGGGGTGAGGAGTCAGCAGGGTGGGGGCTCGAGTGAGGGGATGATGGGGGTGAGGAGGAGTGAGTTTGTAGGAGAAGGCAGCATAGTATGGACAGCAGGATAGTGGCACAGTGATGTAAAGATAGAGCAGAATTTTGAGTAGTTGCTGCCACTAGAAGCAAGAGCTGATATTCTGCTAATGGGGAACACGGCTGATAAGTTATAGCCATCATGTGTCAGCTGCTAAATAGATTTGAGTTGACCAACGGTTGTGGTGGGGGTGGTGGGCAGCTGACATGGAGCATCGGTGGGCTCCTTCTTTCCCATCTGTGGTGAACTCCAGAGTTGTACCTGTGTGCTGTGGCTGTGAGCTGAGGGTTAGGGCTCCATCCTCCTGCCCTCTTGACCCTCAGGAGAGCCGACTATTTCTGAGGAAACAGAGGAGAAAGAAGCAAGTTAATACAGGTAGGGTTTGAGGAGGGGCTGAAGAACAATGGGGGTGGGGGTCATGGGACACAGCGTGCTGGCAATTTACTCTGAATTGGTCTGCGGTCACAAAAAAACACATGGAGACTTTCAGTTTCTCAGATTTCACTCTGACTGTTTTTTGTTTTTGTTTTTTGAGCTGTATGCTATGGTTTTGTTTGCTCCATTTTCATTTTCACTACAATGGAGCTAAGTAACACAGCATTTGTGAAATAAAGCATGAGCCAAAATCTATGGAGAACATTGCTTAAACATTTTAGGCTGCTCGGGCGGGGTGGGGATCAGCACAGGCAAGCAGTGGGAATTAATTAAGGCCCTAGGAAAACCTAATTAAGTTCAGGACCCTGAAAGTATCAGCTGTAGACATGTATAAGCTGAGCTAAATTCAAATTAAAGTTCTCGGCTAGGGTTCAAAAAACAGGCTAACTAGCTGTGAGTTTTGTTGCAAGCTACAGATTTAAGCACTTGGTTAGCTGCAGAGACAGGCTCATTTGATGAGGTTTTAGTTCACAGATTCAGAATTGAATTTTACTCGGTTACACTTCAGAAAACAGGTATACTTGAATAAGGTTTCTGTTCACAACCAGTTTCAAGTTAAAGCACTCAGCTAAAGCTGCTGAAAAACATGATTGTTTGCTTAAAGTTCATTGAATAAATTCTATCAGCACATGTATGGCAACACAAAATCATTTAACTTTTGTAGGTACATAAGAGCAGATTTGAATAAAAAATGGCTCCAAAAATGTCCTCCTTCCCGTTCGCGGTGAACTTCAGAGTTGTACCTGTGTGCTGTGGCTGCGAGCTGTGGGGGAAGGCTCCGTCCTCCTGCCCTCTCGCCCCTCGGGGAAGCCGACTATTTCTGTGCGCTGTGGCTGTGAGCTGTGGGGGAGGGCTCTGTCCTCCAATCCTTGGTTGTTGGGTGTGAGCACTGCCAGAAGTTTAATTGACCACACGCAAACTCTGTCTGCAGTCCCTGGGCGCACATCTTTTAAAACAAAAAGATGGCCAATATGGAGAAGGAGCTGAAGAAACTCAGGCAGTCGTCGTCTTCTCTGGAGGACTGCCACAAAAAGAAAAAGGACATGTAGAGACATCGAGACCGGAAAGGGTCCCCAGGAATCCTACCGCCTCTGGCCAAAGTCACAACCCTTAAGGTAATTTCTCCTCCAGGGGATCATCCTTTGATGTCCGTCTTGGTGGCTACCAAAGGGTCTTCGCCTTTCCCCCCCATCTGGTCTGGGCTCAGGCATGGCGGGAGCCTCCTGGGAACAGGAGGCATCCACCTCCTCAGGCCTCAAAGAGTCAGAGGCCTAGCAGTACTAGTGGGACTATTAAGTCGAGTTCTGGCTCCTCTAGTTCTCACAAGGCTGGCCTATCCCATGGCTGCACAGCCCTGGATCCTCCATCAGGCCCGATAACAGGCCTGATGAGAGAACAGACCTGCTGACGTCGAATTCGCAGCTGACGAAGGAGATTTCTCTGACTTCTCCCTTACCACCAATTGAGACTGTACCTCCAGCTCCCCCCACAGGGGACACAGAGGAAGGAGATCACCCACCGTTGGGGGTTTTCCAGCCCCTACATCAGAGCCTCAGATGCTTCAGCCACCGTCAGACCAGAAGAAGGTCCCTCCAACTCCCTCAGGCCTCTTGATCCCTCAAGGTCCATTGTCAGGCCCGATGTCCAGACCATTAGGACCCACATTTCCAGATCCCCCTCTGGGCCCTATGCATCCCCAACAGGATGTCATCCATATCTACCTATTCCACCATCTGGACTGATGGCGGGGGCCTTCGGCCCCTCCACCAGGTCCTTTTTTCTTTTTCTTTTTTTTCAATTGATTTGTTTAACCAGGGAGTAGCACACTAAGCTGAAAGCTTGTTTACAGGTGTGACCTGGGAGCAAAAGAAAGTTAAGTGACTTGCTCAGGGTCACACAGTATGCAAGTGAGGGCTGTGGATTCAAAGCCAGGTCTCCAGATTTGCAGCTCAGAGCCTTAAACCACTGCACTATACTGCCTGTCTGCAGGGACTGTCTGGCTATCCAATGCCACATTCTCCTACACCACACTATCCGACGTTGGGTTTTCAAGCACCAGGTTGCCCTCCATTGGGTTTTAACTACCCTTACTATGGGTACCCGAGCTATGGATTCAATAATCCACCACCACAACCACAAGTGGATTTACAGGCAGTCCTTAAATCGAGGTGGGTGAAAGCCAAGTCACAGCTCACATTGGGACTTGTGAAGCGTCAACCGCTGATGGCTCCTACGCCGGCCCCAAGGACTCTTTCTCCAGAACATCCCTCACTGTCTGGCCATATTGACCCGACATCGGACAGATGACCACAGCTTTTACCTAATCCATGGCCTTGGGAATTTTCCCAACTGTCTGATTTTTCAAGGCCAGTTGACTTAGCTCTTCCCACCATCAGTTCACCCGACAGCTACCAATCGTCGGAGTCGGACAGTGATTCGGTCCCCTCTGGCTCTGATTTTGAAACCCATACGCCAGAGAACCCCAAACCTAAAGAGTCTCCCCAATCCCCCCCCGAGGACCCTTCCTTCTTGGAGCTCCTCAAGAAGATCCAAGTGGCACACCGTTGACGTACGGTCTCTCAGGATCTGCAGAGACAGAGATTGGCAGCTCACTTGGATCTAGCAGACTCTTCTCTGATCCTCATTCTGTCCTGGATAGAGCCACATGAGGACTTGGTCACAACTATCTGGAAACAACCTTCCTCATTGGCCCCGGTGGCCAGCGAATGAAGACAGGCTTTACCAAAACTCAGAAGACAAGGACTACCTCAGCCTCCATCCGAAGGTTGATTCAGTGGTCATTAGTGTGGCCCATGATAGGTCCGCAAAAGCTAAACATCTTAGTGCTTCCCCTCCTGAAAAGGAGTTTATGATTCTCAACCAGTATGGGAAGAAGATTTATTTTTCTTCCACTTTAGGAATCAGAGCCTTAAATTACGTCACCCATATGGGGGACTACCAGAAATCAGTCTTAGGTCAGTTAGAGTCCAAAGTGGACTCACTCCAAGACTCATCTCTGAAAGTGAAAATGGCAGATCTAGTCAGGTCAGCTAGATCTGCATGCAGACATATGTTACAAGCCACCTACAATGCAGTTGATGCTGCAAGTAGAGGCTCGGCTTCAGCCATTAGCCTTAGACATCACGCATGGCTTAGGATATCAGGCCTGGCACCGGCGGTCCAGACAGCCATTCAAGATGCCCCTTTTAGGGGGTCAGTCCTTTTTGGAGGAGATGTCAAGGACATAATTACTGACCTCCAGGATAAGGGAAAAGCCTTACGCTTTGTATAATTTATGTACAAACCACCCCAGAAACCCAAGCAACCATTTCAGAGGCAGCAATGTCGCCAACATAGACAAAATCAGAACCGACGTCAAAACAAACGTCAGGCGCCTTTTGCTGGTAGAGCTCCCCCAGCCAAGTCCCACAAGGCCTCGGGCGCCGCAGCCTCCTCCATGCCCACTGCCTCCTTAATCCTCCCATCTCCACTGGTCTGCACCCCAGAGGAGCCGGTAGAGGGAAAACTCTCCCATCACCTACCAGAGTGGGAGAAAATCACAGCAGACTCATTCATGGGTGCTACAAATGGTGGCAAAAGGCCACACAATAGAATTCACAGAGACCTCCAACAAATCCTCGTGGTCACTCATTCTATCCACCTCACCACATGCCCTTGGTAAGAGAGAAAATAAACTCCCTGCTGGCAAAAGCAGCAATAGAGACAGTCCCCAAAAATATCCAGGGAAAGGCTACTACTCGCACTTCTTCCTGGTACCCAAGAAGACAGGCGACCTTAGACCTATTCTTGATCTGGGCTCACCAAACCTCTTTGTGGAGTACTAGAGATTCAGAATGTTGTCTCTTCACTGCCTGCTTCCTCTGTTACAGAAGGGTCATTGGCTTTGTGCTCTGGATATGCAGGATGTCTACTTACATATCCCAATTTGTCCTTCACATTATAAATTCCTCCATTTTTGTTTTCGAGGGGGCATTTTCAATTCAAAGCCCTCCGCTTTGGCCTTTCATCGACACCCAGGGTGTTCACGAAGTGCCTAGCGGTGGTGGCAGCCTTTTTTCACACACAGGGAGTCAAAGTATTCCAATATCTGGACAATTGGCTGATTTCAGCACCTTTGAGATTTGCCCAAGCCAGTTCTTTGGCCCCTACCCTGAACATTTTTCAACAGGTGGGCAACACAGCCAATTATGCCAAATCCCATCTTGTTCCTACCCAACAGCTCCAATTTATTGGAGTAGTGTTGGACACAGTCCAGGGCAAGGCATTCCTACAGCAGGACAGGATAGCAACATTACAGCAACAGGCACGCCTGGTAGCATCAAAGAGGAGGACACCTGCCAGGTCAATCCTTTGACTGCTTGGGCTCATGGCTGCAGCCATCCCTTCAGTCCCCTTAGCCAGATTACACATGAGAGTCTCTCAAAGGACCCTCAGAGTTCAGTGGGACCAAAGATCAGATGATCTAAACCACGAGATCGAAGTCTCAGACACGATTGCCTGGGACCTTTGGTGGTGGCAAAACCAGGATAACCTCTTCAGGGGTGTCCCATTCCATTCAGACAATCCTTCCCAAACCCTGATGATGGATGCCTCAGGCCTGGGATGGGGAGTGCACTTAGGAAACCACAGGACACAGGGTCCTTGGTCCCACAATGAACTGTCCCTTCATATCAATGTACTCGAGATGAGGGCAGTGTTGAATGCCCTGAAGACTTTCCAACACCTCATCCAACCAGGTCATCTCAGGATCCAAACAGACAACATGTTCATAGTCTGGTACATGAACACACAGGGTGGAACCCACTTCTATCCCCTTTGTCAGGAAGCGATGAGAGTGTGGTACTGGGCAGCTAACAACAACCTTCATTTGGCAGCAGTCCACGTGCCAGGCATTCAAAATGTACTGGCAGATGCACTCAGCTGCACACAAACCAGGGCACACAAGTGGGAGCTCAAACATGCGGAGGTAGAGGACATCTTCGGAAGGTGGGGAAGGCCGCAAATAGACCTGTTCACCTCCCCACCCAATGCAAAACTACCAATGTTCTGCTCGCTCACTCCAGGGCGTGATGTTTTCTGGCAAGTCACGCTGTCTTTATGCTGGAGGGGAGGTTCGTGTACTCTTTCCCTCCACTTCCATTAATTCAGAGAGTGCTAATGAAACTCCAGGCAGAAGAAGCATGAATGATTCTCATTGTCCCCTTCTGGCTGAGACAAATATGGTTCTCTGCACTGCAACAACTGTCAGTGGAACCTCCATTTCCATTGCCAGTCTCTCAAGATCTCTTGACACAGGAACAGGGGACCCTGATACATCCAGGTCTCATGTCCCTTCATCTGCATGCATGGCTCCTACTGACATAGCTGCTGCACATTGCAGGGTTTCCTGAGGTGCACTAAATTCTAGTGGAGGCCAGAGGCCTTCCACCAGAGCCACTTATGCCAAGAAATGGAAAAGGTTTTCCATATGGGCAGACTTGGAAGGGCTAGAACCTTTCTCCTGTCCTGTCACACAGGTCTTGGACTACATGTTACATCTTTATGATCTAGGTCTCAGTTACTCAACTCTGGAAGTCCACTTATCTGCCCTTTCTACCTACCACATTCCTGTGGGAAGCAAGACTCTGGCCCAGCGGCAGGTATCCAAAACCTTCTTAAAGGGGATTCTCCATTTAAAACCACCGGTATGGAGCCCTGCTCCACCCTGGGACTTGAATTTCATACTAGAGAAACTCACTCTGCCTCCTTTCAAGCCAGCAGCAAGCTCTGACAAGTGCTACCTTTCCTAGAAAGCACTCTTTTTAGTGACCATCACTTTAGCTTGAAGGATTTCTGAGCTTCAGGCCCTTGTGTGAGTAACTTACTTTATTTTCACAGAGATCGAGTGGCTCTGCGAACCAGTCTGAAGTTCTTGCCTGTGGTGGTATCAGAATCCACCTTGAATCGGTCACTTGACTTACCAGTGTACTACTCAGAGCACTCCAACTGGGGCAAAGCACATCTGTACATTCTGGATATACGCAGAACTCTTTGGTACTACATGAACAGGACAAAGCCTGTCCATAAAACTGACCAATTGTTTGTTTCCTTTGCACCCAAAAGAGAGGGCGTCACTGTTTCAAAACAGTGTTTGTCCAAATGTTTGGCAGACTGCATTACCTTCTGTTATAAGAAGTACAACAAACCCTTCGAGGGCAGGTCAAGGACATTCAACCAGAGGCATGGCTGCTTCTACTGCTTGTTTCAGGAATGTTTCAGCCACAGACATTTGCACGACTGCAACTTGGAGTTCTGTCCATATCTTGACCAATCATTACAGTTTGGACATAGAAGTTGACATTGCTTCAAGGCGCAGAGCTGACTTTGGTCTTGCTGTTCTACAGGGACTCATCATGAGTACCCTGTTCATTCCGGCAAGCCTGTTCCTACCTCCCATGTCTGAGACTTGTGCTAGGTCACTGCTTGGGACTCAGTTCTTTATGTGAGTACCTACTGCAAGAACCCTCTCGAAGTGAGATAGTACAGTTACATCAAAACTTCAACTATCCATCAACAAGGCCTGCAGGCTCCTGACTGGAGCCAACAGACGCATACACACCTGTTTACTTTACTCTACTGCCAACATGCTCAACTTTGAGGAGAGACTCCACTACCAGATGTCTCTGCTAACTCAAAAAAACAACACTCCTTGGAGTGTTCCCCCAGGGTGTCCACCTCCCTTCACCGTGCTAACCATACTGTCTCCACCCGCAGTGCCTGTAAGGCTATCCTTCTGGTACCTAGAACCAGGACCTCTCTAGCCCAGCGGTCTTTCTGCTACAGGGCCCCTTCCTGGTTCAACTCCCTCCCCACCAATATCAACACCCTCCCTAAAATTGGTCCCTTCAAGGCTGCACGCAGGGAACCATCGATTCACCTCCTACTGCTGTAGGTGTGTCTAATCTGTCCTGCTGCCCATCCCCTCTGACCTTTTACTGAGGGTCTAACTGCCTGGCTACTTCAGATCTGACAATGCCCCTGGGACTGATTGTTTTGCATTCCAGAATTTGGACATTTGTGTGCTGGGATTTGGAGATTTCATCGTGGTACTTTAAAGGGGTGTAGTACTGCTTTTACCTGTTAATGATTGCTAGTCTGATGTCTGCAAGTGCTGTTTACTGTTTAACTATGATTATAGCATGTATTAGTGAAGTAGACTTCTTACCTGTGTAGAACTGTTTTAAGATTTCTGCCATTCTCTCCACCATTACAGGTGAATATTTGTGCATGCATACTAGCCACCTGTATCTCACCTCTGTCCAAAAATTGGTACATGCATAGTAAGGCTCTTTCTGTCCTGCTGCATACTAATGTGATTCCTTTGTTCCCTTCCTCTTGTTGACCTCTGAAGCCCTTTTCCCTCAGAACACTGCCCAGCTGAAGGTGCTTGCATCAGGGGACTCCAGAGAGCCCTAAGAGGTAAAGCCTCCTTCCTTCCAGCATACTTGTGGAGAACTGTTACCCCATCAGCCCTGTGCTCACCGACTGCCCCACCCAAGCTTGGCTCTACATTTATTGCTGCAGCTAGGTCACTCTCTTTCCTGTCGCTCAGTGTCCACTTTCCCATTTACAGCTTATATTCTCTGACCACCATCTACCCCCCTCATTTCCACTTCCTATTTACAGCTAATATCAGTTCCCATCCACTAGTAGTCACTACAGTTCCCTCCTAGTCCCCTTTTGCTGTCTTCCTCTCTCCACCCTGTGTTCTCTCATACTCTCTACTCTCTGTTTCTCTACAGGTCTCAAACCCTGTACCCCTGACTCCAAAGTCAGCAGTCCTACCACTAAGCCATCGAATCAGGCCAGTATTTATCTCTGTTTCAAATCTCTTAAGCCTTTTGCCTCCATACTTGGCAAAAGTACTAATCTTCTGTCCCACTGCAGGTCTCAAACCCTGTGGTCTTGCCACCAGAGTCAGCAGCTCTACCAGTAAACCAACAAATCAGGTTAATTTATTCTCAGTTTTTAAGGCTCTCAAAGCTTCTGACTCCATAGTCTGCTACAATAAATTTTCTTCAGTCCCACTGCAGGCCTCAAACCCTGTACCCTTGCCAACATTTCAGACTAATTAATTTTCAGTTTTAAATCACTCAAAGCGCTGTCTCCATAGTCTGCTAAAATAATTTTCTTCTGTTTCACTGCAAGCATCAAACCCTGTATCCTTGCCACCAAAGTCAGCTGCTCTGCCACTGAGCCTACAAGTCAAGCTAATTTCTCTTGGTTTGTCTTAAAAGCTGTTGCAGCTTTTTGTATCCCTGCCTCCAAATCTACCTAGAACCATGTCTGTTCTCTTCCTCCTTATATGCCTCATCTTCGTAACCACCCTGGGGTTCAACTCCCACCAGCCAGACCTCACCCCATGCCCTTTGTGGACTGCACCTTCACATCTCTCAGGAATTAACCATCCCTCTACCTTGTCATCACACCCTGGACCCCTGCATCCACCTCCTATCTGCCCTCCCAACCCCTTCACCCACCCTGGCTCCCCCTTGCTCCACCCCCTCTGTACCTTCCCAACCCTCCAAACCCTGCCCATCCCCTGCTCCACTTCATCCTCCCCCTCCTCTCAACGTACTCCCAAAAAGTTAACTATCTGCCACCCTTTGGTTAGAACATTGGTCTTTCTACTTCTCCTCTCTGGTAATATCCACCCTAATCCAGGCCCTCCCACCACCAGTCCACCTACCAGGTCCCCTGGACTCCTTATTGCCTCTTTAAACATACGCAGCCTGCCAAAAAAATATGCAGCGTTCCAATGTTGGGCCACCCTACACCAACCAGACATCATTGCACTAGTTGAGACCTGGTTCTCTAAATCTACTCCTGATGCCTTTGTCTTACTCCCCGGATACACACTTTACCGGGAAGACAGGGTGGGAAAACATGGGGGCAGCTGTGCAATCTACATCAGAGAGAACGTCATTGGCCACATGCTCCCACCCCCCAAACTCAAAAATGGAGCACAAGCCCTCACGACAAAAATCACCCCAGACCCCTCCAGGGGTCCACTAATACCTCACAGTCTCCTACATACCCTCAAGAACCAAATGCCAGCCATCACATCACTCACTGATTACCTCACTACCCTCCCGCACAATGCTGAACAGACACTAGTAGGAGACCTAAATGTCAACTGGCTTGGCCCCTCAGCCACACCAACAAAGGACTCCTTCTCTGCCCTCGACATGGTCCAATTAGTTACACAGCCTACTAGACTTCATCCTACTACTGGCACCAGCACCCTCCTGGATATCATTATCTCTAACCGCCCCCACAAAATCCAGGATATAAAAGTACTTCCTGACTCCCTAAGCAATCACTCGCCCATCCTATTCCTATGGACTTCCTCCACACCCAAATCCATAGCCCAAACCACCTTCTGAAGGCCTCTCCACCCATGGGGGTTAAAAAAACTTAAACAACTACTCACCGAAATGGACTGGTCCCCCATCAATATAGCCCCCAGCATTGACATTGCGCTTGATCTATTCATGCAGGCCTTCACTAAGACCTGTGACCTCTGTGCTCCACTCACCAAACACCACACCAAAAGACTAAATGCACAATGGATCACCCCCTCCCTACTCCAAAAGCTGAGAGAAAGGGACAATCTCTGGTACAAAGCTACAGAGTCTGGCAGGCTGGCTGACAGACAGTTCTATAATGCCACACTCAATAGATGCACTTGAGCCATCCACAAGGCCAAAGCAGACCACTATCAATCTACTCTCACCACCATGGACCTTCTGGAGCAATATCAAAGAACTTAATGGGGAAATCACGCTCCCCACCTCCCTCCCAGCTCTCCATAGACGGCACCATTTCCACTGACCCACTTACCATAGCAAACTGCCTAAACACCACCTTCACAGATCTCAGCACTGTTCTCCCCAGCTGTTTCTTTGACCCTGTGCCTGAATCCCAACCCCCAACCCTGCAGTGCACTCATTTCCTCCTGTGCAAAATATCCACCAATGAAGCCTGTCCATACCTACAAAAAGCACTAAACAACAATTTATTTATTTTTATTTGCTTTTGGTAACCAGGTAAGCACAGTAGACAGCCAAGTGCCTATTTTCAGGTGTGACCCCGGGAGAGTTACAAAGGTATACATGAAACAACTACAGAATAGTGGTTACAAAACCAGAGCAACATGCTCCAACAGTGGGTAAAACAGCATGAGATACATACAAGCTCAGAGAACACCGTGGGGAGGCGAACAATCATCAAGTCATTACATAGGAGTTTAGAACAGCAAGACAGTAGCCTAGAGTGAGAATAAAAAAATAGCACTAACAGAGGGGCAGTAAGTGCCTAGTAGGGGTACCAGTGAAGGCAATAGGGCTATGAGACTGAGCATTATGAGGCACACTGGCAGGTGGCCCCAGCTTTAGGAAGTTCCAGAGGCATGTTTGAAGGAGGGAGGGAGGGAGGCATGAACCAGGTCAGAAGGGAGTTCCACGATTTTGGGCGTGGGCGGTGAATGCCAGCTCACCAGTGAGGTGCAGGTCTTGAAACCAGGCGAGCCTGGGGCCGCATGACCTGAGGTGGTAGATGGGAGGCGTGTTTCAGGGGTAGGGTGAGCAAGGCGGGGTGGCCGTGTGAACTATGTTGTCAATGAAATTTCCTAGGATGTAGGTGCGGCGTTTTTCAGGGAAGCCATTCAAGGCAGGAGCAGAGGCGTGCAGCGATGTGGTCGAGGCCGAGAGATTGAGCGGCATGTGTTGTTATACGTAGTGTCCCACTTTGTGAGGCTTGAAGACGGGACAGGAGCAAAAGGCCATGAGCCATAGAAGTGTGGGAAGCAATATCCCTAGCTATAGCTGGCCGAGCAGCAGGAGTAGGTGATCTTTAGCTCTGTAGGCTGGGCCGAGCTTGCCGTTAGTCGCGTTACAAATGTTCCTGATGTGACAGGAGAGATCCAGTCCGGATCGAGGTAACTCCTAGGTACCTGACAGAGTCAGTTGTCGGTAGGAGGAGTCACAAGATCCAAATATTTTGAGGGGCGTCGAGCAAGAGGACGTTTTGGGCACAGAGCTGAATAGCATGGCCTGAGTTTTCTTCAAGTTGAAAGTCAGTTTGTGGTCAGCAAGCAATTTCCTGATAAGGGAGAAGTCCGAATTGAGTTGGGTATTGATGCTGGTGGCATCATGCGAACTGGCTAAGATGACCAGGTCGTCCGCGTAAAGGGTAAGGTGCCCTTTTGTAGTGGCAGAGTTTTTGGGGTCCCCATGCTTAAGGACAGGCACAACCTTAGCAACCTTCCATATGTCAGGGATTATCCCTGAGATAAGCGAGGTGTTGAAGATGTGGGCAATGGATCGGGTGAAGAGAAGTGCCCCCAGGCTGAGTAACTTGGGTTCCAGGCCATCCTGTCCCGCTCCTGTGTGGTGAGAGAGACCCGCAAGGAGTGCCTGGGTCTCACCAACAATGACCCTTTTAAGGTGAAAAGGCAGATGATGGGGTGGAGGCCCGCTAACCGGTATTGGGGCTGAGGGCAGGAGAGGTGGAGCCCACAGGTCGAGTGAATATCTTGGTTAAAAGATGTGGCAATGGTTGGGGGCTTATTGCAGTTGGCTCCCTCATTGAGCATGTCAGTGACTGTCCTTGGCCAACTTACTTGAGGTTTTCACGTTTTTACAGAAACGCCGTGGGTCATTTGCCATGGCAAATAGGGCAGTGCTGCAGTACTCACTTTTTGCCATCTGTATGGCCCGTTTACAGGGGTTTCTTAGCTGGCGGTATTCCTGGAGGTATTTTACCCAGGTCTTGTCTCGCCATTTCATAAGGGAGAGAAGATCACTGTGGAGCCACTTCGTGACCGAGCTTCTGACTCTCCTCTTAGAGAAGGGTGTGTGCCTATTTTGCAGTGGGACAAATGCTGCAATGGAGTGATCCAAGGCTTTGACGGGGTCATTCGTGTCAGTGACGCTAGACCAGTTGACTCCTGTAGGTCCCCAAAGGAAGTTATTTATCATAAGTTTAAGTAGTCCCTCATACAGATGACTTTACAGGGGACTTTGGAAGGGTTAGAGCCCCACACACAGTAGATAGGTGAGTGGTCAGAGATGGAGTCAGGGAGTATCCCTGAGTGGACAATTTTGTCAAGTCAGTTGCTCATAACCCAGTCAATGAGCGTGCCCTTGTCACCACAATGGGAGAGCATAGTGGGTTCCGTGATGACTTGACTGATGGCAAGGCCAGAGAGCATAGGCTCGAACTGCTTCGCGTTGGGCCCCAGCCAGTTTAGGTTTAAGTCACCTAGGATGAGGAGCTGATTTAAGGCAACCTTGTCTCTCAGCTGCTCAAGCAGGAAGAGACCCCAGTATGTCCCCCTTAGGAGGTTAAGGCGATACCTGATGCACCTTTGGTATTCTCAAGTAGGAGAAGAGTGTGGAGAAACTCACAGGGTTGGGGTACCAGGGGTAGATGCGTAATGATGGAAACATTTAGGTGCACCTTATAGTATATAAGCACCACCCCACCGCGTTTACTGCCAGTCCTGTCAAGTCGGACCAGGCTGTAGCCCAGGAGGGAGCAGGCAGAGTCTGGGGTGCATGGCTTAAGCCATGTTTCGGTGATGCCCAAAACATCTGGCTTATAGAAGGCCACTCAAGCAGTTAGATCTGAAAAGTTTTGGAGGAGCCTGTGGATGTTTAGGTGGGCTATTTCTAGGCCTTTTGTTGCCCCCCCAGGATGGCGGGGCTTGTGAAAGACGGGCAGGCAGAGACCCAGGCAGCTGACTGTGTCCCGCCTGATGGGAGGGGCCATGGCACTGGGTGAGTGAGATGGCCGGATGCCTTGTACTGCGGGGGAAAGCACAAAAAAAGAGGGGTAGAACCAGGGTACAGTAGCCACAGCAAGTAAGGAGGAGTGAGGGATTTGAGATGAGGATGAGCAGGAAAGAGAACCAGGAGGAGGCCAGAGCATGCAGCTGGGGGCGCTAGTTGGGCTGAGAGATGAAGGGAGCAGCAAGTGCATACATTGGTGAAGTCATACAGTGAGTGACAGTGTAAGTGTAAGCACACTAGGATGTTTATCTGCTTAATGCCCCTAGTGGAGAGACTGTATAGCCTGCCAATGGAAAAGCGGGCTGATAGGTTTTCGCCCACACGTGACCAAACGCTATATATTTGAGTGATGACCATGGGTGGTGGTTGTGGGTGGTGGGGCAGCCAGCGGGGCCAGAACCTCGCTGAGCACAAGCCCTACAGATGCAGGTAGCAAGGCAGAGACGACCGGGCGGCATGCTGGCAAAGTGGAGGATCCAAAAGCACAGTCCTGCAGCAAGGTATGAGCCTCAGACTGCTTTTAAGTCCAATAATGGAAATCTGTAGTTGCAACACAGCGTGCCCTTCAGGTCTTGTGGCACGGATTACCTGAATGAATTCGTCGGTGGAAGTCGGGGGGGTGGGGGTGATGGGGAAGGCAGCCCTCTCGAACCTCAGCTCACTCGGCGGAACAGTGCACCCTGCAGAGGATAGGAAAAGAGTGTGAGCATTATATACTGTAGGTACAGAATAGGGTGGAGTAAAGGGAAGCAGGTACAAGGCAAGCAATAGACTAACAGCAATTGAATTAGGCTTTTCATTAGTAAAGTGTAACAAACTGAACAATCTATCTGTACAGTACTGCGTGATAAACACATACACCTCAGCCCTGTAAACTAGAAAAGTAACATACACAATCATAACTTTAGCTGTAGAACAAGCTGAGAGTGAGCTACAACAGACTACTGAGCATAAGGTAGGGGACTTAACCCACCGCTCTGTCGTGGGGCATGTCGCTAGCCGCTGAGCTGCTGGGGATTTTGAAGAAATAGCCTCAGTCAGGCACACACATATTCGGTGCCAGAATGCTCATTTGAACAGCCGCTAGGGTGAGGGCTTAAATCAGGGTGTAGCATTGGTGAATCCACTATAATAGTGTGCACATAAGTTAATAATTGCAGAAAGGTCCTTTACACCTGGAGCTGCATGCACAAAAGTTTACAACAGTGGCTTGACCACAAAGTTAACATCAGGCTAGCTCAACATATAAAAATGGCAGGTACAGGTTGTTTCAGACCCTCAGGAGATTAACAAATGGTGAACCTCCGGGGTTGGGCAACCACAGAAGGTATAATGGCATGCAGCATATGGAGTGCACCAGCCCTGACTAAGGTAACAAGTCTTGTCCTCTGAAGGTAACAGCAGGCTAGCTCCTATTAAATGTGCTGGGCTTGAGAAAAAATAAAGGTAATGAGTCAGGTAGCGGGTATCAGAAAGCTGTGTACAATAGATGTCTTAAGGTAACAGCAGGCTAGCTCTTCTAACTGTGTAAGGGCATTGAGAAAACTCAGGACAAAAAACTATCTCCACTCATTCGCCGACCACCTCACCAGAACCTCGCCGAGCACAGCCCTACAGACGCAGGTAGCAAGGCAGAGATGACCGGGCGGCATGCTGGCAAAGTGGAGGATCCAAGAGCACAGTCCTGCAGCAAGGTATGAGCCTCAGACTGCTTTTAAGTCCAATAATGGAAATCTGTAGTCGCAACACAGCGCCTCAGGTCTTGTGGCGACGGATTACCTGAATGAATTAGTCGGTGGAAGTTGGGGGTGGGGTGGCGGGGAGGCAGCCCTCTCGAACCTCAGCTCACTCGGCGAAACAAAGGCTGCCGAGACAATAACCCTAGCAATGACCCTAGACACTAGGCTCCTTCAATTAGTCCATGATGAAGTCCTAGTCCCTCTAACAGACCTACTCAACAAATCCCTCTGCCTGGGGCAATTCCCCAGTGCCTGGAAAACAGCCGTCATTATCCCAATCATAAAAATGATGAGAAATACACACCCAGTAACTATCGACCCATCTCCATTCTCCCCCCCAAAGCCTAAGAAAAAGTGGTTGCCACTCAGCTCACTGAATACCTAAACAAGTATGACATACTATGCCCAGAGCAGCATGGCTTCCGTTCAGGCCATGGCACTACCACAACCCTCCTAGAATTCACCACTTCCTACACTCCTCCTAGACTCCGGAAACATTGCTGGAGCTGTGTTCATAGACCTTCCAAGGCCTTCAACACAGTTTGCCATCCCTCCTTCTTGACTCCTCTCCAACTTGGTTTCTCCACAGGCCCTGCATGGTGTGCAGATTACCTCTCCCTCAGTCCCAATGCATCAAAATAAACGAACCTTATCCGACACTCTACCTGTTCATTCAGAGCTCCCAGGCTCCATCCTGGGTCCACTTCTTTTCACCCTACCTAAACTCCTTGCCAAAGGCCTGCTCTGAAAAAAATACTAATGTACAGATGATGCAATGCTCTATGCCTCGCATCATAAACCCACTCCCCTCCAAGACTCCCTCCAACATGCCTTCTTCAGACCAAAAACATGTTTCAAGGACCTTAGACTGATCATAAACCTGAAAAAGACAAAATCAGTGATTTTCTCCCACCACCAAAAGAAAGCGAAAAGTTCACCTCTCCTCATCCTCCCCAGCACCCCCTTGAACAGGTATCCATCTACAAATATCTTGAACTTACCCTCAACTCTGCCTTTACCTTCCATGACCACATAAACACTCAAGCGACTGCCACTAACACTCGGATTGGACTCCTTTACCGGCACAGGGACTGCCTCCCTCCTGATGCCCTTAGGCTTGCCATTACTTCCTCAATACTGTCCGTAGTAGACTACAGGCTCCCTGTGTATGGGGCAGCAGTTAATTCACACATTCCATAAAATTCAGGTCTCCCTCAACAAAGTGTGCAGGCTCTAACTGGTACCTCAGGCTCACCCACACCTGCTCCTTCTATTCCTCTACCAATCTTGTCAACCTCAATGAAAGGCTCCACTACCAGACCTGCCTACTGACCAAGAAAATCCTGCTCAGTCACTCCCCTCCTGGGATCACTGCCTCTCTTCAACTTAACACCCACTCTATCTCCACCCGTAACTCAGACAAAGCTATACTGGCAGTACGCAAGGTAAAAACCTCCCTTGCCCAGAGATCCTTCAACTACAGGGCCCCTGTTTGGTTTAATGCACTCCCAGCCATCATCACTAGCATGCCCAAGATTTCCCATTTCAAAGTCACCCTCCGCAACCACCTCCTCAATGTTCACTCCTGTAACTGCAACTAGCCTGTGCTCTCATGCCCACTATGACCCAAACTTCTGACAAAGCCCATTACGGACTGCAACCTCTTACAACTATGTCTGGACCATGAATATGATGGACTATACTGTAACAGATGCTCACTAAAGTTAACAATGTTTTTTCTGCTATGCTTATGTAAATATCTGTATTCAAACCTGTATATAATATCTGTTAACAATGTCTGTAACCCATACATGATGGCTATTTTCTTTGTCAATTGTACCCTGTCTGTTTTTATTCTGTCCTCCTTGTGACGAGATACCTTTGTAAATGAGCCTCATGGCTCAAAGGTTGTAAATCCGATATTTCAAATAAATAAATAAATAAAATTCCTCCACATCCCCCTATCTCACCACTCATATCTCTCAAACTAATAGTTCTGGCTCCACACTGGGTATATGCTTAGATCTCTGCTTATGTACAAACACTTTGTCAGCTCAACCTGTATAATCAATCTTCCTGCACTGTTACTACTCTAAAATGTATGCTATGTATTCTGCTTATCTGTATAGCTGCCCACGTATCACTGCAGCAATTATTCACTTGTAACGCATGCCAGAACCCTGTAACTGTCAACGTATCTTGACTTATGTAATTATGTTCTATTTTATTTATTTAGCTTTTGTTGACCAGGTAAGTACACTAGACAAAACCATATACCTATTTTCAAATCGGCCAGGAGAGTACAGTAATTACAAATACGCCAGAGTACATCATAACACAGAGCCAAGGCAGGTACATCGACAATGGGAAGCATGACAGTCACAGTAAGATAATTTAGTATAACAGGATAGCAAAGTCAATATAGAGTAAATACAGAACATTAAGGCAATATTTTAAGCATTATATAAAAGTATCTTATCAGACGAGATATCAACAGCAGGAGACCCTAGCAGTATCAACATTTACATAAGGCACACCCAGGCAGGCAGGCACCACAGCAGGACCTAAGTCAAAGAAAAGGATGGTGTCAATGAGTGCAGTGCAGGGACCATGATGATCAGGGAGGTTGGGACAGTCACATGCCGGGGAAAAGAGCTAAGGTGTTTCCAGAGAGGTCCCGTGGCATGCATGGAAGGGAGAGGAGCAGACTTGAGCAGGAAAGGAATTCCATAGTCTAGAGGCCCAGAGCAAAGTCCCTGTCTCCCATTTGATAATGTAGCAGGAACCTGAAGAGTAGCAGGGCCCAGAGACCTGATGGAGTAGGTGGAGGGGACAGCAGGCACCAAAAGCTCAGCCAATCGGGGTACCGATGCTCAAACCCTTACCAGGAAAGCAGCCCAGAGCAAAATTTAGGTAGTTGGGGCGGGAAAGCCAGTTTAGCTTTTATACAAGTGACAACGGTGGAGTGAGGCAAGGGGCTGCAAAGCAAGAAGCAACAAATGTTATTAAGTGCTACAGTCCACCTGGCAAGGTGGACTCTGGAAGCTCTGAGACAAACAACGGGAGCCCTTAGCATGGGATGATAGAAACACCCTCTGTCCAATGCTGAAGCGAGCAACTGAGATGAAGTTATTTAATAGCCCTGTAAGCCAGACCCAATTACTTCCAGTTAACAGCCCAAAACACATTCAGGATGTGAAGACCAAGGTTGAGCTGAGGGTCAAGTGTCACCCCAGGTATTGACTGAATCAGTGGCAAGCAGATTGCTCCATCAGTACCAAAATACACAGAGGGACAGGGGAGGCCTTAAGCTTAGCCCGGGGATCCAAACAACATGAGCAGGTCTTTTAAGGTTTAGAGACCCAGCTTACCCGTGGGATGATAACCAGGACTGGATACCCCTGAAATCCTCACTCAATTGGTAATTAATTTATTATTTATTTATTTAGTTTTTGTTGACTGGGTAAGTGCACTAGACTAGACACATCCTGCCTATTTTTAGGCACGACCCAGGGGAGGGGGATACAGATGAATGCCAACTGACTTTGAACCAGATTAAGCTGTTGGTGGTATTTATAGTGAATGAGGGAAATTTGGCCAGGACACCGGGGAAATTCCCCTACTCTTTGGTTGCAGAGGGCACTGTAGCGCTGCGACTGGGATGGAGGACTCCAGTCCAGGTTTGGATGAGGAACAGGATGGTTGTGTTGCAGCAGCTCCAGGTCCTGAGTGTGGACCCAGCACTAGTCAAATTCCAGGTACAGATACAGACTGCCGATGGATTTAATGGGACAAAATAGAAGTTTCAACAGAGACGACCTGGATGGATGAAGGGTGGTTTACAAAACAACTTAGTGAAAAGAAAAACACTTAACTGAAATGCTTTTAGCAGCAGAAAGTGACTTCGGATGAAAAAAATGCAATTAATGGAAGAAAGGTCTAAGCGGAAAAGATCTGTGGTGAGTCTATCCAAGAAGGTAATAAACGTTTGCCTATTTCTTTAGCTATGAAAGAGCCTGGACCCATCAGAATAAATATGAGAATCCTTTGGTCTAAGGCAGGAAGATGTAGATATAAATAGCTCTTCTGAGGAATGGATACAGGTAGGACCTCCAGGATGCAGACTAGACTTTAAAATGAAATATGGATTCTTGATGCAGCAATTCTGATACCGGGATAGTGGAACATGGAAAGAAGTTGGAGGAGAACGGCAGGAATGTCTCCTAGTGATCAGACTACAAGTGGTTGGGCTGTTTGGCCATTAAGTCCCCGGTTTTCCTGCTGCTTCAGCATAGGACAAAATGAGGCTATAACTTCGCCAGACGCTACGGATACCTCAACTGACATGTTTGTCTCTACAGCTATTGCACAAAAAAGGCATCAAATAAAACTGGTATCTTATCCAAGAACTTAGTTTTATCAGGCAGGTTGACAGAAGAAATAGAGAGTCCCAGGAGAAACAGGCATCACCACAAGTGGAGGAGGTTGGAGAAACAGTCCTATCGGGCTTTTCAGGAAACCGGCTGAGGCAGCAAAATGAGGTCATCTAGTATGCTTACAGTATAAGGGTCTTGCACCAATACCTCCAGACAGACTTTGGGTGGGTAAAACACTCATTATTGACTCTTTGGGGTTTCCCCAGCTGAAATATGTGTTTTATACAGCTCCTGAGGATAGAACATACGATATTAGTTTTGTACTATGCCTGCTTTAGATAAGTTTTGAGCCTGTACTATGATTTAAAAAGTGGACTTCTTGGAAAGACTTATAGCTATCCCTATATGCAAGCCTACTATTAAAACAGTCACTCTCTTGTTCAGAAATGAAGGGTTAACATTAGCAATATTTTGTTCTAGTTGGAAAGCGATGCACAGTATTTGATAAGCCTAAACTGATAATGGACATAATGGTTTGGACAGGTGATTGGACAGTAAGAGTACAACTTTTACAGACTGATATGGGAATACAGCATTTGCCAAGCTCCTTTTATTTAGGAAGGGATAGAGAGATTTATTCTCACTCAGATCAACCCAAAAGTTGTTTTAAGTATGGCTCATTACAACATCTAAGTATTGATTGAGTCAGATAAAAGTGCTTTCACTGTGGGATATTCGGACATTCAGCGAACAGGTGTCAGAGCCCTCAATCTGTAATCTGTGTGGGATATTGACCATTCTTTTCAGAATGTCCATGGGCAGAACATGATCACAGATGATGCTTCTGATAAGAAATTTTTTTAGCTCAGGCTCGAAACCTTTCTTGCCTTCAGAAATTACTAAACCTGGAGAAGACAGAGGGTATAGGTAGAGGGAGGAGGGAGGAAGTAGGGAGAGAGAAGAGGTCAGGCCCTCCACCACCAAGACAAGAAATTATTGTAGAGTTTTAGACATCTAGAGGAAACACATTTTCAGAAGGAATGAGGATGAGGAGACTCCTTTACTACTCCCAAAGTTCTCACCCAAGCAAGAAATTTCATTTAACAGTATCGGAAGGGCAGAAGAGGATAAGTTAAGGAACCCCAAGAGGAGTTTTCATAAACCACAGGCCGAGAGAGTACAACAGATTTAATACAGGAGGAGAGTTCACCCATCCTCCCTCCAGAATCCTTTATCCCCACTTCCTTAAGTAATAGGTGCCGTTTTTACACTGGGGTGACCAGGTGAAATATCCAACCTATGGACACTGGTATTAGGATGGAGGAGTTCAATAAATGAGACAATTTAAATGGAATCCCGAGTTGTTCAGAGGCCCTAGCATGCAGAAACCACAGAAGTGGGTGACACGCTCAAGTGAAATCTTTGAAATTTCATCCCTGAACCCCACCAATCTGAAGGTAGCTAATCTAATATGAATAGCATAAAATCTAACTCAAAATGACTAGCTAAAATCCGGTGTTTACAACACTTGAATTTTGATGTATATTTTTACAAGACACTAGATTTGCTCTAGAAGGAAATAAGCGCAGGCTTCAGTGGATTGAAATGAGGTCTTTCCCAATGATCGATGGGACAGAAACATGTGCGGGTGGGATTTTGTTTTGACACCTGAAATTCAAATTTTAAGATTGGTGGATTTAGAGCCAGGAATGATACTTATTTTGGATGTTATCTTGAACTCAGTATCATATAGATTAATAAATATTTATGGACCCCAAACTAAAACTTAGGTTTCTCTGCTGAAAAAATACCTTATTTACATACGAGGCAGGCAAGTGATTTGGAGAGTTTTAATATAAATTTAAAAAGAGAAGGGTACTCTGGGAAACAGATATGATAAAACTATGCTTAAATCAATTGCGAAAATAGCAGGATTGCAGGATGTAGAGTGTGAGGTTCTGGAGAAAACTTGCTCAACCTTTAATAAGGGTCACCTATCTTTCCGTATTGAAAATTTTCTTTATCAAACAACACATTCCATTAAAGAGTGAAACAATCCTGATAGAAACTTGGACCATTGTTTAATGGGTTTCAGGTATCTATAACCTTACACTAGGGAAGCAGGTTGTGGTATTTGGAGACTAAATATCTCCATTTTTCAGATGCAGTAGTAATTCAACAGATTAAGATGGTTGTTGGATAAACTAATGACATTGGTATTGTGTGATAGTGTGGGTCCTTGGTGGGAGGATATGAAAGATTGTTTGATAGGCTTTTTTAAAATTTTAGGTACCACACAAGTACAGTTATCCTATAAAGAATATTTAATGTTAAGGGTAGTTTTTGAAGATTTACTTTCTCGTCAGTGTGAAAACAAAGAAAATCTATCATCTGAATTAGAGATTGTGAGGGAGCAAATGTGTCAATTTCAGTATAATAGACTGCTTTCTCTACAAAAGGAACAATCCTCTGGGACTCAGGGTACAGCAACCCAGGTGAATCTGTATCTTGCAAATCAGGAAGTAGGGAAAAAAGATTATTCCTTTTTATTAACGAATGGAGGTTTTGAGGTAAGAAATAACGAGGGAATTATGGTACACTAGAAAATTATATTGAAACAACTTTGCATTTGTTAGTGGGAATAAGGAGAAAGTGAAGTTAATATTAGATTTGGCAACACCCTCGCTTGAGATATAAAACAAACAGAGGATTTGTTAAAACCTTTTTTCAACTTTAGAAGTAGAGAAAGTAATAAGGGTTTAAAACAAAAAACTTCTGTAAAGTGGATGGTTTACCAGGAATTTTATAAGTTGATATGGTCAATTATGCTCTTGG
The DNA here is from genome assembly GCA_016271365.2 of Neoceratodus forsteri. NCBI lineage: Eukaryota > Metazoa > Chordata > Ceratodontiformes > Ceratodontidae > Neoceratodus > Neoceratodus forsteri. Next base: position 115,323,810 of record CM057452.1, on the reverse strand, counting down.
TATTAGTGCAGTTATCTAACTCCTTTTGTTGGACCATACCTACCTACACAGGCGATATGAAGCGCATTGATTTTTTATTTAAATCTGGGTCACGTGGTGTGATTAATAATTGGCATCCATCACATTATTAAATGTAGATTTTTAAGTTATTTGCAAAATTATTAGGGAACCGATTAGCTTCTGTTATGTCAGGTTGTTACTCCCTACTCAATTTTATAGGTTACCCGACTGATGTCTGACCGATGCTTAAATTTTCTAAAATATCTGAGAGAAAGGTATGGGGCAACATATAGGTTCCAAATTTAGAAGGTTATATAGCTAGTCTAGATCAATCTAAGGCATTTGATAAAGTCTCACATATATATCTGTAGATGTCTTAGATCCTATGGAATCCCCTGAAGAGTTTGTACAATGGATCAATTGTGCTATAGTTTGTATATGTTGAACCTTTTGAAAATGGTAGATTGGGGAAAAAGATCAGGATTTACAGGAGTAAGACAAGGTTGCCCCTAGAGTCCTGTTATATGGGTTTCTGATAGACCATTATTATGGATTCTTCAGAAGTCTCGAATAATGTGTGACTTCCAGTAAATGATTCACCTGTATGTAAATAATAACATGAATGATTTATAATAATTATAAAAATAGAGAATTCTTTAATCAAAGCATAGTAATTTAATTCAGGAACTGAGGAAAGAAACAGGGGCATGTTTGAATTTGGGAAAACATGTTTAAAACTTCACTAAGGTTTTGTTAGGCCTGACATTATTAGGTTTTTGGTAAGCTAAAACACCTTGTAAAATTTTGAGGTTTGTTTTGGGGTGTACTGATAACAGCTAAGTATAATTGGGAAAAAGCATTACAAATAGGTTCTGCTAAAGTAGCTAATGGAATAAATGGAAAGTGTAAAAAAAAAAGAATTTATTATATTAAAATTTTTGATTCCAATTTTTTATTTATTAGTAGGATTTTTCCTCTCTTTGGATTTGGAAGCTAAAATATTGGGTTTTTTAGTTGTTTCTGGGGTGATAGGTTAAATCAATTAAAAGGAATGTATTGTACAGGAAATTAAAGAAGGAGGTATAGGATGCCTAATCCAGTCTTGTTTTTCTTTTCAATATTTTTTATGCTAACGTTTTGCCCTTATGAAAGGTTGTTCACAACTTTGGGGAGACTGGGGATTACAGAAATTGAAAGGTTTTGAATGAATGGAAACAGAACCGAGTTTATGCATAAAATAAACATTGACCTAGGTTAGGAAACAATGGAAGCAGTTTTCATAAAGTAAACACTGGGGAATTAGTCATGATTTAGTATTAAAACTCCAAGGAAAATCTTTATCAAGAGGTTTTACGATCATGTTTTGCAACAACATTTTGAAGGGTTTTCGAACCTGCTAAAACCAGATTATTAAATATGTTCAGATGATAGAATACCTGTTCAGATGTGGGATCATGCTGTGGTTAAGTATTCATGAAACGGATTAATGTGAAAGAAATCATAAACATAAATCTTTGTTAGAAAGGAACTGTTCAAGGATAACCTGTATGAAATAATGAAGTCTATGGACCATTATATTTTCATTGTTCTTATGTAACACAGTTTTGGATGGCAGTAAAACGGTGGAAAGGAGCACCTTTTTATTCTGCCTAAATCAGATATTTTGTTTTATGGAATAATTCCACAAAATACAGGTTTTTCATAGTACATTAGGTTGATTATGGCTCACATTTTATATTGGATCTGGATCAGTGATATAGATTTACATTACAACAACAAGTTATTTCAGGTTTAGAATTATTTCTTTTGATAGATTCAGGGCCTCAAATCTATAAAGCGGAAAAAAGCAAGTATTCTGGAAGCTGACATCTGTAATTCGAGATGGAAGCAATTTTCTTATCTAAAAAAAAAACCCTGTTCAGAATATTTGTTTTGAGAAATGGGATACTGTAGAATAAGGGGTTTAAGGGTTTAAGGATATTCTTTTCTTTTGTATTAATCTTAGGAGGAGGGTTTGAGTGTAGAAACATATGTGGTCACAGGATGAAAATGGATGCTATATATAAAATGTTTTTAGTCCCTCATTTCTAGGGAGGAATTTTGTTAAAGTATTAAGTTTGGGTTATTTCTAATCATCAGACAAAGTATGATCTAAATATTCTTTTAATGGTTATATATAAGTTTTGTATGAGTTTTGTGTTATGCTTGATTTTAGTGAACTCGACAATAAAATGTGTTAAATATAAGGAAGAGGAGGGTGGGTTTAAAGTTGGCCTTTTTATGTTTAGAATCGCAAGAATCAATACTTATTTCTGGTTTTCATTTTGGATTCTCATGAGTATAAAGAAAGATTTGGATTTAGTATAATTTTATTCTGATTTGATTAGTTTGGAAGGAAAAACATGTTATATTATTTATATTGTTTAAAATGTTTTTCTTATGTTTGGGAGTCTTTATATGTATCAATACTTATTTCTGTTTGATTTTATTTTCCCTTAGTGATTTTGTATGATATAATACTGATTTGTATATATTTTATTATGATTTAATAAAAATTCCTTACTCTTTTCGATAAGTGCCATAGGATCTTTAACATCCACCTAAACTACCACCAATCCAGGCAGATGGGACCTCGGTTTAATGTCTCATCCGAAGATGGCACCTCAAGTTCAGCACCCTCTCATGCTGCACAAGTGTCAGTACAGTAATGACCCAATTTCCTGGGAATGAGTGAGGATAACCAGGTCATCATCATAGGATGGACCTGCAGGTGGCAGACAGAGGGAAGATCATTAACAAATATGGAGTAGAGGCAGAGCCCTAAGTACTGACCCCTAGGGAACACCTGTGGATACTGGGTGGTGTCCCAGAGCACCTTACTGTATTTTGTGAGTTGCTGCCTGCCCTGAAGGTAATTGGAGAACCAACGAGGATGGGGGGATGAGACTAAGAGACCTAAGTTGAAAGAGAGGAGGATGGTCAACTAGGTCAAAGGCCAGAGAGATCAATAAAAGAGGGCACCCAAGAGTCTGCCCTGGTCCATAGCAGCCCTTGTCGGCTGAAATCCAGCAGTGACCAGGGCAGAGGTTATACTGTATCCTTTGTGAAAGCCATGCTGTGAGGGAGACAGAAGCTCATGAGATTGGATATACTCCGTACGTTGCCCGCCACAACTTTCTCAAGAGAATCTTACTGATTGCAGACAAGATGGCATCGGCGATAGCTATCAAGAATCCTAGGGTTGTCCTGTTTGAGTACAGGGACAACCCTTGCCACAATCCATGTGTGGGGATAGCCCCAGAGGCCAGGGGATAGATTAACTATGTGGGCCAGGGGGAGGCAATGAAGGCTGCAGGCCAGGCAGAGGAGCCTTGGCTCCACAACATCCTAGACCAGCACTAGCAAAGGGGAGAGACCAGAGAGAAATCTCTGCATCTCTTGCACCTTCACAGCCTTAAAGTAGAGCAATGATCAGGAAGCAGGGGCAGTTGAGTCGGCGAGGACCTGTGGAACCGTCACACCAGTGGGGGGAATAGAGAGTGAGGCAGACAGGTCCAAAATGAGAGTTAAATGCATTAGCAATGGTAAGCAGATTATTATAGCTTCGCTACCATTGATGAGCATGTCAGAAACCTCAGAGGTGGAGAAGCCACTCACTATGTTCTTGATATTCCTCCAAAAACCCTTGGGTCCTGGATGTAGTCCGTAAGGGGCTTTAAAATTCACTTTTGGCAGCCCTGATTGCCTTTTCACTCATTTCTGAGCCTTCTATAATGCTGAAATATATGGCCTGGTCCATCAAGACCTTAAATTGGCCCAACATTTGTCTCTAGCCCTCATGAGTGCAAAAGGAGGCTCCCACGCAACCATTTATGAGCAGCCCCCCTAACTCTCCATCAACAAGGGGCATGCTTACGTCCTGCTGTACCCAGTGTTGAGGAAGTGAGAGACTGCAGAAGAAGTGCTCTGGGCATCCATCACTGCAGACCAGTCCGTGAACATGAGATCTCATGGAAGACCATGAGGTCAAACTTGGAGAACTCTGACTTGGATGATTTAGGGAGGAAGTTCAAAGTGGAGACCCTCCATATGCAGTACACAGGGGTGTGGTCCAACATGGAGTCAGAAAGGGTACCAGACTGGCGCCCAGTCCTCTCAGGCCCTGATGGACGGGACCCAGTACAGGAAAGGCAGGTGCAGCCAATTGGAGGGACTACCTAGTGGGATCCTTATGGGTTGGGACACAGAGAAACCCAAGCAGTGACTCCCACATGATGGAGACCCTCAAAGCCAGTTCAAGTTGAACTCTCCTAGGATCAACAGCTTATGCTCCCTGTCATGAGCTGACAGAGAATCAAGGAAGTGCCCCTATGAAGCAGTCTCAAAACAAAGATCTGTAAATCCGATATGTACATTAATAAATAAATAAACTTGCGTAACAGTAGATCTTTAGAGGCTCTTTTGTGGTTTGCTTCCCTCCCACCTACCCTGGGTTTCTTCTATTCTTTCTCCTGTATTTGCTTTTAGCTCAGGAGCCTACTCTTTCTCTCCTGTCGCACCTTTCTAGGACTCCGGCAGAGGGTGGAAGAGCAGGCATGAAGACCACTCCACAATATAGTGCCACGCTGATGTCAATCACATGAAATCAAGAGTAGTCCACCGACACTGCTAGCTAGAAATTTCCCATGGTCCTAGCACCTGGCAGCTTAGTTCTATGTGGGTACCTACTGCAAGACTCTCAAGAAGATCTACTGTTACAGTAAGTTCTTACGTAACCAGTACTATACTAGGATACCTTTGTTTCAAGGTATGTATATTTATACCGTTAATTATTCAAGCTATTTTTAGACGCAAGGGGTTAACTTTGACATGCAGCACAAACTTTGCAGATCTGTCAACAAGAGGTCAGTCTCTGGGGCACCATGATATGCTTGATGTAACCCCTTCTCTGAGCCCACATCAGGAGGGCCACTACCCCTGCCTGTTGCCCTAGGATACAGAACACGGGCTTGGGTTCCAAAGCTGACCTACAGGGGTCCTTTCCCAAAAAAACTAAATAAAATGGTGGTGCCTCCACCCAAAGTACATTTAAGTGGATGGTTATCTGCAGTACAACCCCTGGGATGTTGTACCAATCCACCTCCCAACAGTTACCTTACATGGACTACCAGGATTCAAACCTCCCCCACATTCAGTTACCACATTTACACTCCTCTCCAATAATACAGGCTCACTAAAATCAGGCTCTGGATTCCTTTTCTGCTGTAAAACAATAACTCAGGGTTTGTTACAGGAGAGGATTTAGGAGTAGGAGTAAGTGGAATAGAGCTTAAGCATTCTCAATTTGCATTTCCCAAATCATTTCTCTTGATTCATTCCATGTTTCAATCCATGCTCTCTATGCATACTGAAGCCCACTATTAAAACAGTCACTCTCTTGTTCAGAAATGAAGGGGTTAACATTAGCAATATTTTGTTCTGGTTGGAGAAACGATGCACAGTATTTGATAAACCTAAACTGATAATGGACGATAATGGTTTTGGACAGGTGATTGGACAGTAAAAGTACAACTTTACAGACTGATATGGGAATACAGCATTTGCCAAGCTCCTTTTATTTAGGAAGGGATAGAGGATTTTATTCATTCAGATCAACCCAAAAGTTGTTTTAAGTATGGCTCATTACAACATCTAAGTGTGATTGTGATCAGATAAAAGTGCTTTCACTGTGGGATGTTCGGACATTCAGCTAACAGGTGTCAGGCCCTCAATCTGTAATCTGTGGGGATATTGACCATTCTTTTTCAGAATGTCCATGGGCAGAACATGATACAGATGATGCTTCTGATAAGGAATTTTTTTTAGCTCAGGCTCGAAAACCTTTCTTGCCTTCAGAAATTACTAAACCTGGAAGACAGAGGGGTATAGGTAGAGGAGGAGGGAGGAAGTAGTGGAGAGAGAGAGAGGGTCAGGCCCTCCACCACCAAGACAAGAAATTATTGTAGAGTTTTTAGGGACATCTAGAGGAAACACATTTTCAGAAGGAATAGGGGATGAGGAGACTCCCTTTACTACTCCCCAAAGTTCTCCCCAGCGAAGAAATTTCATTTTAACAGTATCGGAAGGGCAGAAGGGGGATAAGTTAAGGAACCCCCAAGAGGGAGTTTTTCATAAACCACAGGCCGAGGAGAGTACAACAGATTTAATACAGGAGGAGAGTTCACCCATCCTCCCTCCAGAATCCCCTTTATCCCCACTTCCCTTAAGTAATAGGTATGGAATTTTTACCACATGGGGTGACCAGGTAGAAATGGCCCAACCTATGGACACTGGTATTGGGATGGAGGATTCAATAAATGAGACAGATTTAAATGGAATCCCGAGTTGTTCAGAGGCCCTAGCATGCAGGAAACCACAGAAGTGGGTGACACGCTCAAGTGGGAAATCTTTGAAATTTCATCCCTGAACCCACCAATCTGAAGGTAGCTAGTCTAAATGTGAATAGCATAAAATCTAACTCAAAATGACTAGCTAAGTACGGTGTTTTACAACACTTGAATTTTGATGTATATTTTTTACAAGACACTAGATTGCACTCTCGAAGGGAAATAGCGCAGGCTTCAGTGGATTGGAAATGGGGTCTTTCCCTAATGGTCGATAGGGACAGAAACATGCTGCGGGTGGGATTTTGTTTTTGACACCTGAAATTCAAATTTTAAGATTGGTGGATTTAGAGCCAGGGCTACTTATTTTGGATGTTATCTTGAACTCAGTATCATATAGATTAATAAATATTTATGGACCCCAAACTAAAGCTTTAGGGTTTCTCTGCTGAAAAAAATACAGCCTTATTTACATACGAGCAGGCAAGTGATTTGGGGGGGGGGATTTTAATATAAATTTAAAAGAGAAGGGTACTCCTGGGAAACAGTATTGTGATAAAACTATGCTTAAATCAATTGCGAAAATAGCAGGATTGCAGGATGTAAGTGTAGGTTCTGGAGGGAAAACTTGCTCAACCTTTCATAAGGGTCACCTATCTTTCCGTATTGATTTTTTCTTTATCAAACAACACATTCCATTAGCAAAGGTAGAAACAATCCTGATAGAAACTTCGGACCATTGTTTAATAGGTTTCAGGTATCTATACCCTTACATAGGGAAGCAGGTTGTGGTATTTGGAGACTAAATATCTCCATTTTTCAGATGCAGTAGTAATTCAACAGATTAAGATGGTTATATGATAAACTAACGACATTGGTATTGTATGATAGTGTGGGTCCTTGGTGGGAGGATATGAAAGATTGTTTGATAGGCTTTTTAAAATTTTAGGTACCACACAAGTACAGTTATCCTATAAAGAATATTTAATGTTATGGTAGTTTTGAAGATTTACTTTCTCGTCAGTGTGAAAACAAAGAAAATCTATCATCTGAATTAGAGATTGTGAGGGAGCAAATGTGTCAATTTCAGTATAATAGACTGCTTTCTCTACAAAAGGAACAATCCTCTGGGACTCAGGGTACAGCAACCCAGGTGAATCTGTATCTTGCAAATCAGGAGAGTAGGGAAAAAAAGATTATTCCTTTTTTATTAACGAATGGAGGTTTTGAGGTAAGAAATAACGAGGGAATTATGGTACACTTAGAAAATTATATTGAAACAACTTTTGCATTTGTTAGTGGGAATAAGGAGAAAGTGAAGTTAATATTAGATTTGGCAACACCCCCTCGCTTAGATATAAAACAAACAGAGGATTTGTTAAAACCTTTTTCAACTTTAGAAGTAGAGAAAGTAATAAGGGGTTTAAAAACAAAAACTTCTCTGGGGTCGGATGGTTTACCAGGGGAATTTTATAAGTTGATATGGTCAATTATGCCTGCGGTATTAGTGCAGTTATTTAACTCCTTTTTGTTGGACCATACACTACCTACACAGACGTATGAAGGCTTGTTGATTTTTTTATTTAAATCTGGGTCACGTAGTGATATTAATAATTGGCATCCGATCACATTATTAAATGTAGATTTTAAGTTATTTGCAAAATTATTAGGGAACCGATTAGCTTCTGTTATGTCAGAGTTGTTACTCCCTACTCAATTTTGCTCGGTACCGGCCTGATGTCTGACCGATGCTTAAATTTTTCTAAAATATCTGGTAGAGAAAGGTATGGGGCAACATAAGGTTCCAAATTTAGAAGGTTATATAGCTAGTCTAGATCAATCTAAGGCATTTGATAAAGTCTCACATATATATCTGTGGGAATGTCTTAGATCCTATGGAATCCCTGAAGAGTTTGTACAATGGATCCAATTGTGCTATAGTTTGGCATATGTTAGACCTTTTGAAAATGGTAGATTGGGGAAAAAGATCAGGATTTACCGGGAGAAAGACAAGGTTGCCCCCTGAGTCCCCTGTTATATGGGTTCTGATAGACCCATTATTATGGATTCTTCAGAAGTCTCCTAATATTTGTGGTATTTCAGTAAATGATTCACTCCCTGTATGTAAAATAATAGCTTACGGAGATGATTTATGCTTAATTATAAAAAATGAGAATTCTTTAATCAAAGCATGTAATTTAATTCAGGAACTGGGGAAAGAAACAGGGGCATGTTTGAATTTGGGGAAAACATGTTTAAAACTTGCTGGGTTTTTGTTAGGCCCTGACATTATTGGAGGTTTTTTGGTAGCTAAAACACCTTGTAAAATTTTAGGGATTTGTTTTGGGGGTACTGATATGGCTAAGTATAATTGGGAAAAAGCATTACAAATAGGTTCTGCTAAAGTGCTTCAATGGAATAAATGGAAAGTGTAAAAAAAAAAGAATTTATTATATTAAAATATTTTTGATTCCAATTTTTTTATTTATTAGTAGGATTTTTCCTCTCTCTTTGGATTTGGAAGCTAAAATATTGGGTTTTTTTTAGTTGTTTCTGGGGTAGTAGGTTAAATCCAATTAAAAGGAAATGTATTGTACAGGAAATTAAAGAAGGAGGTATAGGGATGCCTAATCCAGTCTTGTTTTTCTTTCAATATTTTTTATGCTAACGTTTTCCCCTTATGAAAGGTTGTTCACAACTTTGGGAGACTGGGGATTACAGAAATTGAAAGGGGTTTTGAATGAATGGAAACAGAACCAGTTTATGCATAAAAATAAACATTGACCTAGGTTAGGGAAACAATGGGAGGCAGTTTTTCATAAAATTAAACACTGGGGAATTAGTCATGATTTAGTATTAAAACTTCCAAGGAAAATCTTTTATCAAGAGGTTTTACGATCATGTTTTGCAGCAACATTTTTGAAGGGTTTTCGGAACCTGCTAAAAACCAGATTATTAAATATGTTCTAGATGATAGAATACCTGTTCAGATGTGGGATCAGCTGTGGTTAAGTATTCATGAACGGATTAATGTGAAAGGAAATCATAAACATAAATCTTTGTTAGAAAGGAACTGTTCAAGGATAACCTGTATGAATATAATGAAGTCTATGGACCATTTATATTTTCATTGTTCTTATGTAACACAGTTTTGGGATGTAGTAAAAAATCGGTGGAAAGGAGCACCTTTTATTCTGCCTAAATCAGATATTTTGTTTTATGGAATAATTCCACAAAATACAGGTTTTTTCACATAGTACATTAAGGTTGATTATGGCTCACATTTTATATTGGATCTGGATCAGTAGATGTAGATTTACATTACAACAACAAGTTATTTCAGGTTTAGAATTATTTCTTTTGATAGATTCAGGCCTCAAATCTATAAAGCGGAAAGAAGCAAGTATTCTGGAGGCTGACATCTGTAATTCGAGATGGAAGCAATTTTCTTTTATCTAAAAAAAAAAACCCTGTTCAGGAATATTTGTTTTAGAGAAATGGGATACTGTAGAATAGGGGTTTAAGGGTTTAGAGGATATTCTTTTCTTTTTGTAATCTTAGGAGGGAGAGGGTTTGAGTGTAGAAACATATGTGGTCACAGGATGAAAATGGATGTATATATAAAATGTTTTTAGTCCCTCATTTCTAGGGGAGGAATTTTGTTAAGTATTAAGTTTGGGTTATTTCTAATCATCAGACAAAGTATGATCTAAATATTCTTTTAGTAGTTTATATAAGTTTTGTATGAGTTTTTGTGTTATGCTTGATTTTGGTGAACTCGACAATAAAAATGTGTTAAATGTAAGGAAGGGGAAGGGGTGGGTTTAAAGTTGGCCTTTTTATGTTTAGAATCCTTGTAAGAATCAATACTTATTTCTGGTTTTCATTTTTGGATTCTCATGAGTATAAAGAGAAGATTTGGATTTAGTATAATTTTGTTACGATTTGATTAGTTTGGAAGGAAAAACATGTTATGTTATTTATATTGTTTAAAATGTTTTTCTTATGTTTGGGGTCTTTGTATGTATCAATACTTATTTCTGTTTGATTTATTTTCCCTTAGTGATTTTGTATGATATAATACTGATTTGTATATATTTTGTTATGATTTAATAAAAAATTCCCTTACTCTTTTCGATAAGTGCCATGGGATCTTTAACATCCACCTAAACTACCACCAATCCAGGCAGATGGGACCTCGGTTTAATGTCTCATCCGAAAGATGGCACCTCAGAAGTTCAGCACCCCTCTCATGCTGCACTACAGTGTCAGTACTGGCCAGTAATGACCCCAATTTCCTGGGAATGAGTGAGGATAACCAGGTCATCAGCATACAGGATGGACCTGCAGGTGGCCGCAGCAGAGGGAAGATCATTAACAAATATGGAGTAGAGCAGAGCCCTAAGTACTGACCCCTAGGGAACACCTGTGGATACTGTGGTGGTGTCCGAGAGCACCTTACTGTATTTTGTGAGTTGCTGCCTGCCCTGAAGGTAATTGGAGAACCAACGAGGATGGGGGGGATAGACTAAGAGACCTAAGTTGAAAGAAGAGGAGGACATGGTCAACTAGGTCAAAGGCCTTAGAGAGATCAATAAAGAGGGCACCCAAGAGTCTGCCCTGGTCCATAGCAGCCCTTGTCGCTGAAGTGACAGTGACCAGGGCAGAGGTTGTACTGTGCCCTTTGTGAAAGCCATGCTGTGAGGGAGACAGAAGCTCATGAGATTGGATATACTCCGTACGTTGCCCCGCCACAACTTTCTCAAGAATCTTACTGATTGCAGACAAGATGGCAATCGGCCGATAGCTGTCAAGAATCCTAGGGTTGTCCTGTTTGAGTACAGGGACAACCCTTGCCACATTCCATGTGTCGGGGATAGCCCCAGAGGCTAGGGATAGATTAACTATGTGGGCCACAGGGGAGGCAATGAAGGCTGCAGCCAGGCAGAGGAGCCTTGGCTCCATAACATCTAGACCAGCACTAGCAAAGGGGGAGAGACCAGAGAGAAATCTCTGCATCTCTTGCACCTTCACAGCCTTAAAGTAGAGCAATGATCAGGAAGCAGGGGGCAGTTGAGTCGGCAGGACCTGTGTGGAACCGTCACAACCAGTGGGGGGGAATAGAGAGATGAAGGCAGACAGGTCCAAGAAATGAGAGTTAAATGCATTAGCAATGGTAAGCAGATTGTTATAGCTGGCACCATTGATGAGCATGTCCGAAGCCTCAGAGGTGGAGGAGCCACTCACTATGTTCTTGATATTCCTCCAGAAACCCCTTGGGTCCTTGGATGTAGTCCGTAAGGCGGCTTTACAAAATTCACTTTTGGCAGCCCTGATTGCCTTTTCACACTCATTTCTGAGCCTTCTATAATGCTGAAATATGGCCTGGTCCATCAAGACCTTAAAATTGGCCCAGCATTTGTCTCTAGCCCTCATGAGTGCAAGGAGGCTCCCATGCAACCATTTTGTAGCAGCCCCCCTAACTCTCCATCTAACAAGGGGGCATGCTTGTCCTGCAACACCCCAAAGATGTTGAGGAAGTAAGAGACTGCAGAAGAAGTGCTCTGGGCATCCATCACTGCAGACCAGTCCGTGAACATGAGGTCCTCATGGAAAGACCGCAGGTCAAACTTGGAGAACTCCCTGACTTGGATGATTTAGGGAGGAATTTCTGAGGTGGAGACCCTCCATATGCAGTACACAGGGGTGTGGTCCAACATGGAGTCAGAAAGGGTACCAGACTAGCTGATCCTCTCAGGCCTATTGGACAGGACCCAGTACAGGAAAGAGCCGGTGCAGCCATTGGAGGACTACCTAGTGGGATCCTTAATGAGTTGGGACACAGAGAAACCCGCAAGCAGTGACTCATACTGCTTGGTATTCCCTCCAAGCCAGTTCAAGTTGAACTCTCCTAGGATCAACAGCTTATTGCTCCCTGTCCTTGAGCTGACAGAATCAAGGAGGTGCCTTTGTAAACGAGTCTTCGACTCAAAGATCTGTAAATCCGATATGTACAAATAAATAAATAAATAAATAAACTTACCGTAACAGTAGATCTTTGAGAGAGGCTCTTGCAGTAGGTACTGCTTTCCCTCCCACCTACCCCCTGGGTTTCTTCTATTCTTTCTCCTGTATTTGCTTTTAGCTCCAGGAGCCTACTCTTTCTCTCCTGTCGCACCTTTCTAGGACTCCGGCAGGAGAATTGGAGGGCAGGCATGAAGACCACTCACAATATAGTGCCACGCTGATGTCAGTCACAGTGACATCGGGGTAGTCCCCACCGACACTGCTAGCTAGAAGTTTCCCATGTGGTCCTAGCACCTGGCAGCTTAGTTCTATATATGGGTACCTACTGCAAGACTCTCTCTCGAAGATCTACTGTTACAGTAAGTTCTTACGTAACTGTACTATACTGGGATACCTTTGTTTTAAAGTGTATATATTTATACCGTTGAAATTATTCAAAAAGCTATTTTGAACTCAAGGGGTTAACTTTGACATGCAGCACAAACTTTTGCAGATCTGTCAACAAGAGGTCAGTTCTGGGGCACCATGCTATGTTTTGTTGATGTAACCCCTTCTCTGGCGCCATCAGGGAGAGGGCCACTACCCCTGCCTGTTGCCTAGGATACAGAACACGGGGCTTGGGTTCCCAAAGCTGACCTACAGGGGTCCTTTCCCAAAAAACTAAAATAAAATGGTGGTGCCTCCACCCAAAGTACATTTTAAGTGGTCTGGTTATCTGCAGTACAACCCCCTGGGATGTTGTACCAATCCACCTCCCCAACAGTTACCCCTTACATGGACTTACCAGGATTCAAACCTCCCCACATTCAGTTACCACATTTACCTTTTCCTCTCACTAATATACAGGCTCACTAAAATCAGGCTCTGGATTCCTTTTCTGCTGTAAAACAATAACTCCAGGGTTTATTTACAGGGAGAGGATTTAGGAGTAGGGTAGTGGAATAGAGCTTAAGGCATTCTCAATTTGCATTTCCCAAATCATTTTCTCTTTGATTCATTCCCATGTTTCAATCCATGCAGCCATCAGCATCTATCTATCTATCTATCTATCTATCTATCTATCTATCTATCTAGGTATCTGTCTACTGCAGTTGCTCAAACCCAGACCCACAAGTCCCAGTCCATTTTCCCTTAAGTCCCTCACTGGGTACCCAGATTTAGTTGCAAGCCTGAGGTGCAGCTGGTAGCCAGCATTGGTGCGTTTACTTGAATTAAACTTTAAACCTTTTTACATTTCCCTTGGCTTTCCCTCCAGCCCTAGTATGCTTGCTCAATTATGTACAGTCCCCAGGTGCAGGGCAAGTCCTGCTGTTTACTCACGGTACTGCAGAACTCGGTTCTTAGATGGTGTAATTCTCTGATGTCCACGGGATAGATGACATCACAGGCAGAACCTGACACAAAACTTGAACAGGGGCACAGAGGCTGCAGCTTTCTCTTCCTTCATCTTGCTTGCAGATCTTGTAACTTGTCCCCTTCGGCCCATTACAGGCCCCGGTGCAGAGCACGTGTGCAAGGCCTACCACCACAGAGGACCCAGACCAGGGAGTTGCCCCACGGAGAGACTTCCTCAATCAGAGTGCCTTAGCAGTCGGGTGCATGACCTGTGACCCCCTGCAGTGGCAGAACCCACTCGATGGGGGTTAGCAGGTTCCCCACATGACCCTGGATGCCAGCAGCAACATTCAGCGCATTCTTTCCTGCTGCTTCTCTTTCCTTCTGTTTCTTCTGAGCGCCACTCGGTAGAGAAAAATCTTTGAGAGGTTGCTGACTGTACTTGGAGTTTAAAGCTTTTATTTAGTTTTGTGGGATATTTTAGGTGTGATATCTTAAATAGGAAAAGTTTCCATTGTTTCATTTTCTTTTGCTTACTGACCTGAGTATTGAGGCTCCCAGGAAGGATTGTAAGTATTTTAGTTTTAGTTTTGTTGATTAGTTTTGTTTTACTGTTTTGCCTTCCTGGTCGCTGTATGCTTTTGGTCGCTTGTTAAATTTCAGTATTTTGAATGTTAATGGAGGATCCTGTAAAATGATTGTTTTAAATATTTTAATGTGTTTATTTGTAATTAACATGTTTAGTGTGTTTCAGTTTGCACATAGCTATACAGGAACATTGTCTGATCTCCAATATCATTCCTCTATTGAATCGGGGCATTGAATGTTTTCCAGAATATTTATATTTCATCTGAAATTCTACCTAATGCATGCTTCAATACATTCCTTAGAGTGTACTTGGTGAAAATTGTACCACAGCCTTTGTTTCTTTTGGGAAATAGACCTTGTAAAGGCCTGTTTCACAAAAGAACACGGAAACTGAATTTAAGGGTGTTTTATTAAGCTTACTGGGCTGGATATTCAAACTGTGCTATTCTTAGGTGCAAGCCACTTGCATAAAATAGTTAGGCGGGGTGTGGCGAGGCGTATTCAAAGGAGTTGGCGCTTATTGAGCAACTCCTTTGAATATCACCCTGGCCACAGCCACTGTGCATGGCGCAGTGGAACTTGCGCCACCGCCAAGTTGTCAGAGTGGAGCATTCAACCTGCGGTGACAAGTACCTTATTGGCGCCACGCAAAACCTCTATGATTCAAAAAGATGACATGCAAATGGTGCCAATTCATGCAAGGCACAGGGAGGCCATTTGCATCTGATTATGGCCCATTTGCATGCCATTAGCATGTAAGTAAGCTGATCCCCGAGGACTTGCGCCTGGCACCCCTGAGAGGCAGCAGCCGCCAGGGACCGACGCCCTCCTGCAGTCCGATCAGGGCAAAACAGTGAGAATCTCCCACCACCCCAGTGGGTCTCGACCGCTGGCATAGTGTACTCCTCTCACCAGCCCGGATCGCTGGGCAGCAATGTGGCCCCCCCAACATATCCCTGGTGGTCCAGTGGACCGAAATGCCCAATCGCAGGCAGTGGATAATAAACCCCTTCTCCCGCAGTCATCCTGGTGGTCCAGTGGATCAAATGCCCGATCGCGGGCAGTGTATAATAAACCCTCCTCCCGCAGTCATCCCTGGTGTTCCAGTGGACCGAATGCCCGATGCTGGCAGTGTAATAAACCCTCTCCTCCTGCAGTCATCCCTGGTGGTCCAGTGGACCGAAATGCTCTGACATGGGCAGTAAAGACACCTTTCTCCTCGGTCAGGCCCTGGTGGTGCCTCACTACTCACTTCACGAAGCTCCTCAATTACCGCTCGCAGTTAACGGGCGGCAGTTATCCTTTCCGCCAGCCGCCGCCGCCGCCGATCGATCGCGTCCGGCAGGCTGGCGCAGAGCAAGCCACGGGCGCAGTCTATACGTACATGACAGTCCAGACGGTGAATGAATCATTCTCAAATCTGACTGTCATGGGATAGGCTGCACGCCCATTGGCTCTGCCTGCACCAATGGGCGTGCAGCTCTACCAGGCAGTCAGTCGGCGGGCGCGGGCGGCAGGCGGTGGGATGCTGCCGCCACCGCGCGCTGTGAGAGCAGGCAGGGGCTCGTGGGTGGGTGGGTGGGGGGGATGCTAGCCACCAGGGCTATGTTCGGAGGGGGTTTTATTAAACTTACTGCCTAGCTCATTTTGTTTTGGATGCCCCTATAGAACCCATAGGAGTATACTTTTTAGGAATTAAATTGGCTTAGACCCGTAGTGAGAAGAGACTTACATTTGTTACAATTTATGATTAAGGTTTGGTATAGAGAAGTACCTAATTATATTATTGACCTCTTTGAGGTTAGGAAAATAACGGAAAGCTTGAGGGCCTCCGCTGGAATCCAATTTGTTCCAATTAAATGTAATTTGAATATTGGAGATCATCTGTACCTGCTAGAGGAATTAGCTTATGGAATAAACTCCTCAGTCTTGAGAAGTAATAGAACCAGGTATAACAAAAGTGAATTATGAGATGTGTACATCTGTTCTAAATAATAACACAACATGCAATAATTGTTAGCATTTTAAAAGTATGTTTTGTTATGTGATTGTCTTATTTTAAATTTTATTTATTATTGTATTGTTTACTGTTTCAACCATATGTGTTGTATTAGTATTTGGCATTATGTTAATTGATGTGAACCTTTTAATGTAACTTGGAACTTCATTGAAAATGAGTTTTGTTCAACTGAATGTATCCAATTATTCGTATTCGAATTAAAAATGATTTACTACTACTACTTACTTCCTGCTATGGTGTGTAGACACAGCCATCCATTTCTCTCTTGGCTGTACCTTAGAAACAGACCACAGGCACTTGGACAAGAAAACACCTGTCCATCCTTCTGCTTTCACAGTCTCTCAGCTTTAATATGGCCACACTATTCACTCTGGCTCACCACATCATCTCCTCACACACAGTCCCTTTTCTCACCGTGGAGGCTGGCAATTCTCTGAATCGAAGAGGTTCACTCTCCCTCTTCTTTTCTCAGCCCATTTATTATGTACTTGTTCCTCATTCTCTGTACTCCCTCTTTTCCACAGGTTCAAATGCAACCTTCTTTCTTTTCCGAGGCTCAGAACACAACCTTGGTCTTTTCCCCAGGTTTAGACCCAACCTTTGTCCATTTCTTTCATGCTCAGGACACAACTTTTCCTGCTCTGCTTCTTTGGCCTCACCGATGTGGTGCAGCTTCAGAACAATGCAGACAATGCACAACCTGCAGCTTTCCCTTTCACTTTTCCTGCCTGCTTCTTTCTTCCAACCTGCAGCTTTCCCTTTTCTCTTCCAAGCTGCTTATTTCCTTTCCCAATGGGTGGGCCCTCCTGCCCTAGGGACAAATTACTGACAGCCCCCAGGCAGGCTCATTTCGTAGCCCCAATCTCTCCAGGGGCAAGAGCCCCCCTCCTACTGGAGGAGCTCTCCCCAGACTGCCCCCAGTCCAACTGTTCCTGCTTTATTTGGGAGCCCTTTCCTCATTCCCATTAGCAGGAGCCTCTGTCCTTAGGCAAAAATGCATATGTATGAAGCTCCCTCGATGCCTCATAAGCTGTTCAAAAAGGCACCTACATTTTCCATGGTATTTTCCCCCCCAAGAGTCTGTTCACAAGCCCCAGAATCCTCCTGGCTAGTTCTGGCTCAGTGGTTCGCTAGCTGGTTTCACATGGCTGAAAACATGGTAGCTGGATGTAAACAGTGTCCATACATTCACACAAAGTCCTGAGTTTCAAGCATTCTTGCAGCCAAACTATAAACACTTATTTAATTATTTCCCCAACCAGTTGTAGCCAGTGCCCTGCATAGCAACTATATTACTTTACGTTTTCATTGAGCCCACTTTCAGTCACTGCCGTGGTTACCTTAAGCTCCTAGGCAGCACACACATAGCCCCAGTGCACTGGCTGCAGCCCATGGACACTATATTTATTTATCCCCCCCCCCCCACAGACTGACAGCCTTTCCATTTCTCTTGCACATCAGGACTTTATTTAAACATTTCTTTCTTCCCCTTCTTAGCCTGTCGTTAGCACTACACACTGTTCCCCCAATGCTAGATAAGCTTTCTCGTTCTTCAAAGTGATGCCACCTCATTAATATTCATGAGGTGGCTCCCATTCTCTATAGCGCAAGTGTCGCTTTCCAAAAAATAAATAATTTCTGCTTCCCAGTAGCCTCTTCCTTTTTATCAAGGTCCCTGGTCCCTCTCTTTCTTTGCCCTGAGACCGGGACCACCCAAGAGGCAACCCAAAACCAGCTGCGGCACAGTCACTCAAAAATGTGCATATGCGCATGCAGGGAGCTCGCTGGCACCGCAGTGCCTTTCCAAAAGCTGGCGGCTCCACAAACACGCTCCTTCAACCCTGCTCTCTTTGCATAACAATGAGGGGACTGGTAGGAGAAACCAGGAAACACAGTGAACCGGGCCAAAAAAATGGAGAGTGGACCAAAACCCCTTGGGAAACTGAACAGTTTAAAACATTTTTTTTCTGTTATTGATAATAATAAAATGCTACTTGCAATTGTTACAACTGCTCCTGTTTTTCCTATAATTCCTGACCTGTGCCTTAATGACAGGCTGTTGTAGGGCTGTGGAGGGGGTGCCCCTGCCCTAGTGTTGAGATCCCTTGAGCCTTGAAGTCCGTCGGCGCAGGGTCTTCCTGCTACTGCTTCAGCTAGCGGTTCATCATCAGACCAGGGCCTCGCACCCTCTCTGTCAATGCTTGTATCAACGATGATTCCCTTTCCTGCTGTCAACCTCAACACTATACTTACCTCTTTTACCACATCTCTCTTCCAGCAGCTAATTCAACAGCCTGGGCCACCATTGCCCGCACCCTCATTGGCTTTTTTGGCACTGTTGCCCATTTGACCTGCATAACTTGTGCCCTCAAGAGAGTCATTGGTATGGCATTCGTTGGTCCCTGTTTCATAGTAGACCAACGTTGAAGAGGGAGTACCATCCTGATCCTATCCTCAATGAGGAAGAAGATGAAGTTGAAGTGGAACCCTCTGACAGGTCCACTGTCTCCTCTGGGAGTGAGTAGTCTTGTCAAGCACACTCCTATGTCTCTCCAGAGGACTCCTCCTTTTTCAACATCATGAAGCAGCTCTCTCCACCATGGGTTTCCAAACTGAAGAGGATGAGGATAAAACCAGGAGGAATCCAGTGGACTTCCTGGAAATCTCAGAGTCTCCACCAAAGGTTATTCTTCCCCTGCTGACAGTCTTAAATGATGCAGCCACTGCATCCTGGTGCCAGCCTAATATGGTGCTAATATGCCCAGAACAGCCAACAAGCTCTATCAAGTGCCTCTGGGATTGCCCTTTTATGTTGCCCAGCTCAAGACCATTGGTCATTAAAGCTGCTCACAACAGAACTAAGGCCCCTAAGCACCTTAGTTCCCTTCCCTCAGACAGGGAGTCCAGGAGATTGGATCTCTGGGGTAAGCGAACCTTTGCCTCATCAACCCTAGGCCCCAGGATTGCCAATTATTTGGCTCATCTTATTAAGTACCAAAACTCTCTTTGGGGAAGGGCAAAATGGCTTCTCAGGCCCTTCCTGAGGATTCCCACAAACAGGAGCTTCTTAAGGTACTCCAGGCCTCAGAGGATGTTAGTAAAAGCATCTCCTAAGAGCCACCTATGATATGGCAGACATTTTAGCCGGGGCCGGCTAGCTCTGGTAGTTACCTCAGAAGGCACCCCTTGCTGCTAGTCTCTGACTTTCTGAATGATGTCTAGAAAAAGGCGTTGAAAGGCCCCTTTCATGGGTCAAAAACATTTTGGTCCAGATATGCAGGATATTATCAATAAACTGCAGGCTTCAGGCTGGGTTATTCGGTCTGTCTACTCCTTCTCTCATACTCATCCCAGGTTAGATCAAGGTCCTCCTTTCAGCAGGTCTCTCACAAATCGGGTCCAGAAGCCATGCTTCAGGGTAAGTGCAGAGCCAGCGCCACCTTGCCTGCCCTTTCATCCTCCTCTGGTCCCTCTGCAAAGCAATCCAGAGGAGGGCATGTGACCCTGGCCACCGATTCAGCCTCTGCCTGACTCCTTGATGGATTCCCTCCTCCTCCTCCTCCTTCTTCCTCAAGCCAGGATGTTGTGGTGGGAGGTTGGTTCTCCCTCCATCTGTCCCAATGAAGAACCATCACAACAGATGCTTGGATTCTGCAGATAATAGAGCACGGCCATGCTCTACAGCAGCCTCCAGATGTTCCCAGAGTCTGCATGTTTTACCCTTCAGATGACTCAGAAGTGCTCCAGGAGGAGGTACTCACCTTTCTGTGCAAACAGGCTATAGAACCAGTGCCCAGGTGGCAAAGGAACAAGTGGTTCAACTCCAGGTTCTTCCTGGTTCCCAAAAGAAAAGGGACTTGAAGCCTATTATAGACTTCCAGAAGTTTTATCTAGTATAAAAAGTTCAGGATGGTTTACGTTGCATGGCCTTCTCCCGCTGCTCAAGCAGGGTGACTGGCTATGCTCCCTTGATATGCAGTTTGCCTACTTCCATAACAAGATTTGTCCCCCTCACAGGATGTACTTGCCATTTCTGTTTCAGGGGGAGCATTACCAATTCAGGGTATTGCCCTTTGGCTTATTCTCCGCACCACGGGTATTTACCAAGTGCTTAGTAGCTGTAGTAGCATCCCTTCAGGATGAAGGCCTCTATGTTTCCTTATCTGGACAACTGATTATTGAAAGCCCAGTCCAGGAGCTCCTATTGTTGATACTAGAATGCACCCTGCAGTTATTCTAGCCCTTGGGCATCTCTGTCATTCGGCCCAAGTCCATGCTGACCCATTCTCAGCTATCGCAATACATAGGGGCAGTCCTGGCCTCTACTCGGGGCCATGCCTTCCTACCTCAAGAAAGGGTGGACCGTCTTATTGCCCAAGCCCATGATATGGCTCAGAGCCAGCATGTCCCAGCCAGAACATTCCTCAGACTTCCAGGTCTCGTGGCCATGACCATTGTAATGGTCCCTCTGGCCAAGCTGCACATGAAGATTCCACAGTGGACCCTCCGTGTTCAGTGGGATCAGCACTCAGATGCTGTAGATCAGCTGGTCCTTGTCTCCTCACCAGTATGCAGAGTGCTTCACTGGTGGATGGACCCAGTCAATCTCTTAAAGGGGGTCCCCTTTCTTGTCCCCATTCCTCACCAAATCCTCACCATGGATGCTTCAGGTCTGGGTTGGGGAGCCCATCTAAGCCCTTATCAGACCAAGGATTTTTGGTCATGCTGGGAGATTTGCCTCCACATAAACATGTTAGAAATCAGGGCAGTTCTCTGTGCCTTCCAGGCCTTCCAGAACCATTTCTTTCCAG
Source organism: Neoceratodus forsteri (assembly GCA_016271365.2). NCBI lineage: Eukaryota > Metazoa > Chordata > Ceratodontiformes > Ceratodontidae > Neoceratodus > Neoceratodus forsteri. The sequence continues at coordinate 115,302,646 of CM057452.1, read as the reverse complement.
GTTCACTGTTGGTGCAGTCAGACAACCTCAGTGCGGTCTGTTCCATCAGCAAGCAAGGTGGACCCATTCTTACTCCCTGTGAGGTGATATGGGTCTGGTACTGGGCTGTAGATAACAATCTAGAACTGTCAGCCATCAATGTGCCAGTCACCCCAATCACCTTGGTGGACAGCCTCAGCAACTCACAGTCCAAAATGCATAAGTGAGACCCACTGACTTCAGTCACAGAAGACCTGTTCAACAGGTGGGGTTGTCCAGAGTTGGACCTTTTTTGCATCCCCACTCAATGTAAAACTGCCTTGTTTCTGCTCGCTAGATTCAGGGCATGGAGTTTTCTGCTGAGATGCATTATCCCTGTCCTGCAAAGGGAGGATTCTTTACACCTTCTCTCCCTTCCCTCTGATTCAGAGGGTTCTCATCAAGCTGCATATGAAGGGTGCCACCCTAATTCTAGTGGTCCCATTTTGGCCATGGCAGATATTGTTTCCATTACTGCAGCAGCTGGCTGTGAAACCTCCAGTTTGCCTACGCCTCTGCTGGGACCTACCGAAGCAGGCCCAGGGGACCCTGGTCCATCCAGACCTCAAGTCCCCTCACCTGCATGCATGGCTCCTGAGGATATAGCCATTGTGAGGATTGGGGTGTCTCAGAAGATCACTGGTGTCCTGTGGCTGCCAGAAAAAACCTTCCACCAGGGCCACTTACATAGAAACCTAGATGTCATCGGCAGATAATGGCCACTTGGCCAGTGTAGTCTGGCCTACTTTCCCTACTTACTCTATGAAGTGGAAGGGATTTGCTGTCTGGGACCCTTCCTGTCTGGTGAACCAGGTTTTGGAGTATCTCCTGATTTTGTCTAATGCAGGACACACATACTTCTCCCTTAAAGTGCAACTGTCAACCATATCAGCCTTTCATGTGCCTATTGATGGCCGTACTGTGGCACAGCTGGATGTGGCCCGTACGTTTCTGAGAGGCATTCTCCACTTGAAGCCTCCTATCTCTAACTGGGTTCCAGCATGGGACCTGAATTTTGTTTTGGAGAATCTGACCCTGCCTCCTTTTGAGCCAGCCACATCTTGTGAGCTGCGCTTTTTCTCATGGAAAGTGTTATCTTTAGTGGCCATTACTTCTGCTTGAAGTATTTCAGTGATATGTGCTCTCATGTGTGAGCAGCCTTATTTGATTTTGCACAAAGACAGGGTCGCTTTGCATACTTACCATAAGATCTCACTTTACGGGGAGCTCTTGTAGCAAGTTACACTATAAGGACTGAAGCCGGTAGGTGCCAGGACCCCACGAAAAACCTCTAGCTAGCAGTCTACAGTAGGGGACCACCCCCTGATGGCCTGCCCCTGACATCAGCCAGTTGTATAAAAGGGGCATTCCCACAGCCTCACCCCAGTTCTTTTCCCGCCATTGACCTGCACATCAACTCCATGGACACTTTTTGCTCTAGTCAACTGCCATTTATAATGTATTTTCTAGCATTTTATTATTTTATTTTTCTTCAGAATTAGTCTTTTTCTCTGTATGTCTTCTTTTCCATCTTCCTCTGTCGGCCTTGCAGGCAGGCCATCAGGGGTCGGTCCCCACTGTAGACTGCTAGCTAGAGGTTTTTCGTGGGGTCTTGGAGCCTACCGGCTTCAGTCCTTACAGTGTAAGGTCAGACTCAGCTACCCAGGCAGCCCTACTCCTTCTAGGCTCCCAGTGGTTAGGTCTCTCGCCCATGTCCTGGCATTGGGCAGAGGCTCTTCTGTATCCGGGACTTTGTCTTTTGCTCTTCAGCCCCTGCAGCTTAGGTCCTCTTCCCAGACTTTGAGTCCTCAACCAGGTGGCTTGGCCGGTTCTTCATCGGAAAGCAGGTCCCTAACCATTGTCTGACTGGCCATGACATCTGTCAAGCCGATCTCTGACTCCCCGGCTGACTCCCTGGACTTACTCAAGGGAGCATGCACCCACCTCTCTCAGGAGAGTGATGCCCCTGCCCTCCTCAGGACTTGGCTCCCCTCAACGGGCTTCTCCTAAGCTGACGCTGGCCACCACTCCAGACCGGCATCAGCATACACTCACCCCTTCGACACCGGTCTCCCCAGCATTTGTTCTGGTGATCTTAGAACCATCGTTGCCAGACCCTCATATGTCACCAGCAAAGGAAAACATCTCCCTATAGCCAATGTCCAAGAGACCGTCATCTGACCAGCCGACGGCACGGGATGACCATACTCTGAAGGAGCCGATGCCGACTACTCCTATTTGACAAGGGCTACTGCCGCCTTAGGGCCTGATGCCAGATCCATCTTCCCCTCAGATGCCAGGTGCTCCCCCTGAGCCTAGGATCCCACTTTTGGATGCCAAAATCTTTTTTCATCCTGGTGGAACACTATTAAGGGCAACCTCCTTCCTCAAAAGCCTTCCTCACCCTCACCTATGGAACTGATGGTCCCATAGGTTCCCCCAAAGAGGCCTTCTCCCAAACCCAGGAAGTCTACGCCCCATCTGAGTGAAACGACACCACAGCCAGATGGCTTGGATAGAGGCTGCTCTGGCCATACAGGTAGGAGGTGCCATTCCTCCTAGAGGCTGTCAGATAGCACATATGCCATTCTAGAGGGTGCCAGTCCCAGTGTTCCTCCTCTAGGCATTCATCTTTGGAGGATTCCAGTCACAGGTCTTCTTTCTCTTCTAGAGCTTCCCTTTTAAGGGGTGCTCCTTCTCCTTCGGATACTAAGGACTGCCCCAGGTCCCTGCTGGATGTTCTATCTTTCATGGACATTATTGCAGCGCATTCAAGCCAATATGGGATGGGACATGGAAGATTTGGATGCAGAAAGATGTCATTTGGTTAAGTAAATCCATCAGAAGGATCCTAAACCTATTGTGGTGACACCCTTGGTTGACACCTTCCAGGACGTCACTAGAGTTGCCTGGAAACCCCTATACTTCCTCGGCTGTGCCGAAGAAGTCTGACCACCTTTACAGGGATCCCAGGGATGAACCCTTTTTAAGAGAACATCCCTTGGCAGATTCAATGGTCATTACAGCTGCTCATGACAGGTCTGAGTTTCCTAAGCACCTCAGCACCCAACTTCCTGACAAGAAGTTCAAGCAACTGGACTAGCTTGGCAAAAAGGTTTATGCTTCAGCCACTTGCACTGCTCAATTTATTAACACATATCCTGCAATATCAGGATGCCCTCTGAGAGCTCTACTGGGTCAATATGCCATATACAATACAGTGCAGGTCAAAACCGCACAGCGCAGACAGCGCAGTCAGATATAGCGACGGGGTGCAAAACCGTGAAATTATGTAAGCACGGTTGTGCACCCTGTCACTGTTGAACTGAAGAGGATAAGAACTGCAGGGAGGAAGGTCCCCCAAGTAGGTGCTGTGGCTTGACAGTATGAGCTGCAGGCAGCAATGGAAGAGGTGCGTCTGTGGACTGTGTTTCAAATCCCAGTCCAAGATGCATGGATATTTTTTTTATTTTGCACTTTGTGTGATATCTATTTTTAACACCCCCCCAAGTTGATTATTTAAGTTGGGGGGGTTGCGGTGCGCAGCCCCCGGTAATGGGCAGAGAGTTTCAGTTGGTGCTCAATGGCCCAGTACCATACCCTCATGGCTTCTCTGCAGAGGGGATATGGATGAGTTCCCCCTGCTTATTAATGTAAAAGACCATTAACATGTTGTACATCTGAATGAGAAGGTGACCTGGGGCTAGACCTGACTGAAAAACCTGTAGGGCAGTACATCAATGCTGACATCCAACCTTGACTTTGAAAGGTTAAGCAGCTCTGCTTTCTGCGGAACATCAGGTGGGGTCTGAGCAAGTTCCATGCCCTGCTCCTCGAGGCATGGGGTCATAATGCCGCACACCAAAATAGCGCAACAATATATACCGCCGTCAATACAGCATGGTATATTGCTTAGTGGCAATTCTTTATGTTTATCTGTGCATATGCAGCATAGCAAACAGAGAAGATTCAACTGACATTTTTTCAACCTTCAGATTGCTCAATTCCTGATCCACGTCTTGACAGAAAATCTTCATTGGCATTCTCTTTCCGAGATTTGTGCATTACTTTAAATTTAAAATAGCTGTAGTACCAGGTACCACCATGTGGTTTTAGAATTTTTATCCTTTATTTGGTTAAGCCAACAAAGAGGATAGTGATCTGTTACAAGTACAAAGTCAGCTCCTAGTAAGTAAAGTAAGTGTGGACCACCCCCTCCTCCTCTCCACCCTGCAGTCTCACGGATTCTCCCTCCATGCCCTCGACTGGTTCTCTAACTACCTTGGGGGTAGGCAGCAATTCACCTGCTTTAATCAAACCCTCTCAACCCTCTCACCTGTGAACAGCGGGGTACCCCAAGTGTCCATCCTAGGACCCATCCTGTTCTCCCTGTTCATCAACGAATTACCCTCTGCTGCTACTAAAGGGCACCTAACCCTTTATGCCGATGACCTGGTCATCTTAGCCAGTTCATATGATACCTCCAGCATCAACACCCAGCTCAACTCTGACTTCTCCCTTATCCGGAACTGGCTTGATGATCACAAACTGACGGTCAACCTGAAGAAAACTCAGGCCATGCTCTTTGGCTCCGTGGCCAAAACCTCCTCCTGCTCTACGCCACTCAAAATCTATGGGTCAAATGACACCCTTCTGCTGGTCATTGACTCTGCCAGGTACCTTGGAGTCACCCTCGATCCTCAATTGGATCTCTCCTCTCACATTCGGAATATTTGTAATGCGACTAATGGCAAGCTCGGCCTAGCCTACAGAGCTAAAGACTGCCTTACCCCCGCTGCCCAGCTTGCTATAGCCAGGGGGATACTACTTCCCACACTCTCATACGGGGTCATTGCCTTTGCTCCTGTCCCATCCTCAAGCCTCGCTAAATGGGACACCACTTACAACAACATATGCCGCTTTGCTCTCTCGGCCCCCCGTCTCACGCATCGCTGTATGCTCTACTCTCGTCTGGAATGGCTTCCACCAGAAAAACACCGCACCTACATCCTAGGCAGCTTCATTGATAATATAATTAAAACGGCCACCCCCGCTTCGCTTGCCCTTCCTCTGAAATATGCCTCCCCACATACCACCTGAGGTCAGGTGTGACCCAGGCCCGCCTGGTCCCTAAGACCCGCACCCTCACTGGTGATCGAGCATTCACCGTCCACGCGCCAAAAATGTGGAACTCCTTTCTGGCCCAAGTTCATGCCTCCCCCCTCCCACCCCTCCTTCAAAACATCACTCTGGAACTTCCTAAAAGCTGGAGCTACATGCCTGTGTTCCACATAATATCCAGTCTCCTAGCACCGTTACCTCCACTGGTTCCCCTCTTTAGGCACTTACCGGCCCCAGGTGGAGCGTCATTACTGCTCAGTATCACTAACCGCCCCCTGTCCAGTACTGAGTCTCGCTTTCACTTTAGGAGTTCAGGTCTGGCCAGCGTATATAGGTGTGCTCCAATCAATTTTGAGGCTGCCACTGTTAGAATTGTTCTTCTATTATAAATTACAGTTTATGTCTAGATGTTATTCCACCTCCTCATGATGTTCTTTAAGTCTGTATGTACATTAGCTGTTTTTCCCACTGTTGGAGCATGTGGCTCCTGTATGTAACCTTGGACTCTGTATTTCGTTTCATGGATACCTTGTAACTCTCCCGGGTCACACCTGAAAATAGGCACTTAGCTGTCTAGTGTGCTTACCTGATTACCAAAAGCAAATAAATAAAATAAATAAATAAAAACTTAAGGGACTCCACGGCCCACTTTGTCACAAGGCATTCCTTTTCAATGGTGGTGTACCTTTTCTCTCTGTTGTGAAATTTCCTATTTATGTATAGAATAGGATGTTCTTTCCCATCTATTGTGTATGCTGACTCAAGACTGCACATAGGCCTACCTCTGAGTCATCAGTTTGTAACAGAAATTGTTTCTCAAAGTCTGGGCTTCTTAAAACAGGGGCTGAACATAATGCAGCCTTAATGGCTCAAAAAGCCTTGTCACACTCTGGGGTCCATTTAACATTATTTGGGAACAGTTTCTTTGTGAGTTCAGTGAGGGGAGTAGCTAACTCGGGAAAGCTGGGAACAAATCTCCAATAATAACCTGCCAGCCCTAAAAATGACCTGACATGTTTCTTTGTTTTAGGGAGAGGGCTGTTAGCTACAGCTTCTATCTTAGAAACCTCTGGCTTGACTTCTCCATTTCCCAAAACATAGCCCAAATATCTGGTTTCCTGCATGCCTAATGCACACTTGGTAGGATTAATTGTCAGACCTACCTTTTTTTAGACTACTTATTTCCTTATTCCTACCAGCGCACCCTTCAGCCCGACCAGCCCAACCAGCCCCCCCAGCCTCGAAATACTGGTATTACCAGGGCTTACCTTATGCCTGGCCCAGGAGCGGAGCCTGTGGAGGGTCAGGTGTCATCCTGTGGCCGCAAGATCCATTTTTCCACCATTTTTCTCCCTGATTACCCTGGGGCCCCAGGAGTAGAGATGCATGCACATGGAGGTGAGCATGCATACTACTGCCTCAGTAACAGCCCCTTCTGCCCACCTATCAGCCTAGCACCTGGTGCTCCCTCTGGCCTGCAGTGCCCACTGGCCTCCACTGTGAGGCAGTCAAGAGCTGAGGGATACCACCTTCCTTCCCCAGAGAGAAGAGCTTCCTCTCGGTGACTCCACTCAACTCTACACCCTTCACCCCTGCTGCCCTCCAATGGCCCGTGCTTGTTCCCGAACATGGGTCATCAATGTGGCATGAGGTAAGGCATCCAGCGCCTTAGCCCTCGATGCCACCGGGCTGTAGACCTACCTTATTAATTGATTGGATAAATGCTTGTAGGTGTTCCTGGTTGCTTTTCCAGTCTGGACTGTACACCACAACGTCATCCAGGTACGCAGCACAGTGACAAGTGTGAGGGGATAAAATTACATCGATGTACTGTTGGAATGTAGTAGGTTCACCATGTAAACCAAACAGCACGGTGGTGAACTGATAGAATCCTATAGGAGTGCCAAATGCAGTTTTGTCTCTGGATTCTTTAGCTAGTGGGACTTGCCCATAACACTTGGTGAGATCGAGGGTACTGATATGCTTAGCACTTCCCAGTCTGTCCACAAAATCATCCATTCTGGGCATAGGATAACTGTCAAATTCTGACACTTGTTTAAGTTTCCTAAAATCAAGGCAGATTCTTACACCCTCTTCCTTTTTGTTTACAATCACCATTGGTGAAGATCAAGCACTTCTCGACTCTTCTATGATACCCAATTGTTTCATTTTTTTGTATTTCCTTAACCATGTCAGCTATTGAGTGCTCTGGTAATCTGTATGTCTTTTGTCTAATAGGGCGAGCATTCCTTATCACTATTACGTGCTCAACCCCTTTTGCTCTTCCTGGTACTGTGTTAAAAGTACTGTTAAATGTCTTTAGCAAGTTACAGATTTCTGCAGTTTGTTCAGAGATTAAGGAAACATTCACCTTTACAGCATCAGCAGTTACAGTTTGTTGCTGTCTGTCATAAGCTATATCAATATTTTCTTCATCAGTTTCTGGTAAAACTAGCAAAACAGTTTTGGTGTTTTTTCAACCCATTTCTTGAGGAGGTTAGCATGGTATATCTTAGTAGGATTTTTTCTATCAGGGGTCTCAGTCTCATAGTTAACTGTGTCAGTACATCTAAGCACCTTATAATACCCTTGCCACTTTACTAACAGTTTATTTTCTGTAGTGGGTAACAGTAGAAAGACCTTTTCAGCCGGCTCAAAATCTTTTTCTTTTACCTCATGGTCATAATACACCTTCTGCTGATTTTGAGACTCTCCCCAATTACTATGGGTGATTTCAACCTATTTTGCAAGCTTCTTTCTCAGGGCACACATATAAGATGCAATAGAGTGGTTCTGATGGGGATTGTCTTCCCATGTTTCTTTTATTACATATAGTGGCCCTCTAGGTTGTCTACCATACAGCATTTCAAATGGTGAAAAACCTGTTGATGCCTGTGCCACTTATCTGTAAGCAAAAAGCAGGTAAGGTAAGTATTGGTCCCAGTCTTTCCCTTCCCGTTTTACAAACCATTTTAACATGCATTTTAGGGTTTGATTAAACGCTCAACAAGACAGTCTGTCTGAGGGTGATGAGGGGAGGTTCTTATGGCAGTGATGTCTAGTAGTCGGTACAGCTCCCTCAGTAGTGCAGCACCAAAATTACTACCCTGATCAGTAATAATCTCTTTAGGTATGCCCACCCTGCTGAAAATTTTGGCGAGCTCTGCTGCCACTTTTGGGGCTGTGACAGTACGCATTGGAACTGCCTCTGGGTATCAAGTAGCAGAGCCGCTTACTACCAAAATGAATCGATTACCATTTTTGTTTTTGTCTAAGGGGCCAAACACATTCATTGCAATTCTCTCAAAAGGCACATCTCTCAAGGATAGGGACACCAGGGGCACCTTGTCTTTTTTAGTCAGTGGGACTGCTTTCTGGCACTCAGCACAATAACTGCAATAGGCAGCAACATCTTCATGAATTCCAGGCCAGTAAAATCAGTACAGTGATCTAGCAAGGGTGCAATACCTCCCTGAGTGACTAGCCATAGGACTATCATGTGCTATCTGTGACAACTCTACCTGTGGATATTATTTTTCTCAATTTTTCTAAAGCTTTTGATAAAGTTTCCTACCATGTTCTGATTAATAAAATGATTGCATTAAAATGCCATCCAGAACTTATAATTTGGGTTAATTCATGGTTGCATTATTGTCGTCAATTAGTTATAATCAAGGGGCATTGCTCCACTTGGGGACAAGTCACAAGAGGGGTTCCACAGGGCTCTGTCCTGGGCCCTACTTTGTTCAATATTCTGATCTCATCTATGCAGATATCACTCATCATCTGGATGTCAAAATACGCAATGATTGCAAACTGGGATGCATAGTCAATAATAACCACGCTGTACAATCCTTTGAAGAAGAATTGTATTCACTTGAAACATTGGCAGTTGACAAATAGGTTTGCCATTAAAAGGCAAGCCAAATTGTCTGATAGCCCTTTAAGAAATAAGGTAGGAAGGGGAAAGTGAGGGTGAGGAGGAGGCTGGTTTAGTGACCTCGTGGAGCGTCATATGACACATGCATGGAGGCTCACAGCCCATTGGCTAGAGGGAGTGGCTGGGGAGCCCAGCCGAGGGGATCTGGGGGTATATAGGAGTGGGCAGCCTTCCAGTCACCCTCTTTTGCTAAGAATTTTTTATCTTAGCACTTCATAGGCAACTGGTTCAGGTAAGGCACAAGCTGGAATTTTCTTTTGTTCATTATTGGAGCCCCAACCTGGCGAAGGGAAGGCTGGGGCCTGTTTGGTGGACTGCATGGTTATGGTTTTGTTTTAGAGGGAAAGCACTGGAAGCCCAGGGCTGCAGGTCTGTGGGGCCCAAGGCCGCAATGGGATCACGGGTAGGGCAGAGGTTTATATGGTAGATTTAAAAAAAAAGTTTCAATGCTAGTATTGGAATGGGCACCTGTAGGCTCATGGAGCTGAGGCATTTTTGACTACATGGTTTGCTTATTAAGGATTAGGCCTGTTATTTGTTAGAGGGCTGGTTTGGGGTAGGAGTGGGGTGCCAGGAGGGAAAGACAGGGCATAGGTAAGCTTGTGCTGGGTCTTGTGATGGTGCTAGGATATGTCTGTATGCTCTTGGGGCCTGCATTTTGCTAGGACTCAATGGATAGGGAACAGGGCTCTAGAGGCTGGCTATGAGGATGGGTTAAACCTAGTGGTTGGTCCGGGGAACCATGCCTGGAATGGTGACCGGGATTATGCCATTTGTTTGTAGTGCTGCATGATTGGCGGATTGGCCATGAGGTAGTCGAGGGGGTTGAGGTGGGCCTCCAAGTGAGTGGGATGGAGTGTGGACCTGGGCCTTATGTGGAAGTCCAGATCAGGGTAATGGCTGCAAGGATGCCGGGGCAGGCCCGGTAAGGGGGCCACGTGGAACACCATAGTGGTGGTTGGGGCTAGGCTTTCTTTCAGGTATTGTTTGCTTGGCAGGTAGGCTGTGTGGTTAGTCGGGGGGGCTGAGGTGGAGCCTCCTAGGTGGGTGAGATTGAGCTTGGGCCCAGGCCCCACATGGAAGCCCAGCTATGGTTAAAGGTTGCAAGGATGCTGGGGCAGGCCTTGGTGAGTTGGCCATGTGGAGCACAGTTGATGGGCCAAGATTTAAAATGTTGGTACACAAGATAGGAGGAAGAAGAAAGGAGAGAAAGAGTCAAAGAAAGGGGATCAGGAGAGAAGGGGCTGAAATGGGACAGGGGTAAGTGTTTGCATTACAGTGAATAGGGGAGTGAGTGAGACTGTATCCAAGAGCTTGTAGGGGCAAAGGAGAGGAGGAAGCATCACGATGCAACCAGCAGGGTGGCTAGCAGAGTTTTTTATTCTTGGGTTCTTGGTTTTTTCCCTGAGTCGGGAGAGACGGCTGGGACTGAGAAGGAGAGGATTGAGCCTACATGAAGAGGTAGGCCCGAGGGGGAGAGGCCTATGAGGCAAGCAGTGACATCAGGCGGGTCCAGAGAGGGGGGCCAAGGTGATGGTGCTGCAGAGGGTTTTTTGCAGTAGGGGAAGCAATGGGCACTCAAGATGGAGGACCAGTAAGATGGTGCTCAATGATGCTGATGGGCAGCTCACCAAGCACAAGCCGAGGTGTGATGAGCGGAAGTGAGTCTGTGTTCATGAAACATTTGGCCCACATATCCCAGAAGGGATGGGGGCCAGGAATATTGGGTATGGTTTTCTAGCATACGTTGGAGGCCTGGCAGGCAGGGAAGGACCTTACAGATGGATACAAGGTGCTAGAACAGTGGGAGAAGCCAAGTGGAGGTGGACAGCACCTATGGTGAGTGGGCAGCCAAGGCCTCAGGAAGCACGGACAGGCACTGGGGAGTGGTGCATAGGTGGGCCCCGATGGGGCAAGAATGGTTTACTCAGACAGCCAAAATTGCTCAGTGACCTGGGGGATGGGACCATCTGTAGTTTTGCACAGGACAGTATGGGGAGCCAAAACAAAAAAGAAAATCTGGAAGTCAGGCTACACAAAGATGGACGGAGTGGGAAAGGCGGGCCAGGGTCAGAGGAGTCACTGGGGGGGCAGAGAGTAAAATTCAAACTTAAGGGGGCAGCTGAACAACTGGTGCTGGGCAAATAGTGGTATGAGAGGCAAGTAACCATGTTATAAATTCATCCCATAATATCCCAGCAAAGGGAGTATGGCACCAAAGAATGCTCCAAGCTCCAGCACCAAGATGATGGAGGAGCCCTCCAAGCCCATAAGCAAGATGATGGAGTTGGTGGAAGTGGCTAAATGAAGAGAAGAAGAGGAACAATGAAAGAGGAGGGGGTGTACTGGTGTTGGGGGACTCCATACTCAAGGGGATCAGATGGGGCAGCAAGGGGGAGAGGCACAGTCAGATATGGATGGAGTCCATACCAGGATTAAAGGCAGACATGGCAGGACAGGCAATCCTAAGGTGCATAAAGAGGGGGTAGGAGGAAACCACACATTGTGGTACATGTGGGAACAAATGACCTAGCATGGAAAATGGTGAAGGTAACAAGGGAGAGGATTGAGGAAGCGGGAAGGTTGTGCAAGGAGACTGGGGAGTCTGTGGCCTTCTCTGAAGTGCTCCCAGTACCCTGTGCAAGCACAGTGAGAAAGGAGAGGATCAAAGAGTTGAACACATGGTTGGTGGAATGGTGTCAAACTAAGGGGTATAGGGTTGTGGGGGACTGGGGCAGTGCCTGGGATAACACAAATCTGTTTGCAAGGGATAGGCTGCACCTGAGTGGGGAATGGAAGGAGGTATTAAAGCAAAGACTGGGGAGGTATATTGCGACAAGTAGTAGTAGTAGTAGTAAAAATTGATTTATACAGAAATTTTGCCATTTGGGTTCAAAGAATCCCTATTTACAAGGCAATCCTGTGTTGTACAAAATTTAGATGATTACAAAAATTTACAAAAGACATTACATTCTATTACACATACCATTTATACCACAGTACAACACAATAATCAGACAACTTATATAATATTGTTTGTACCTACCTATTGCACAAGCATCTAAAACGCAGTTCATGTTTTACTGTGGTTCTATATTCTTAAAAAGACAAATCAGGGTCTCTAAGAAAAGGGGGAAGTCTATTCCAACTAGTTGAAACTTTATATTGAAGGGTCATATTACTAAAACAATTTTTTTTTTGGTTTTGGAACAAAGAAATCTCTGGCACCTTGTTTCCACAAGTTTAATCCATGGTCAGGTTTTATTAATTTTCTTGTCAAATGATATTGTGAATTATTTTTAAATAATCCTTTTATCTGGTTTAACCAGTTTATCTCTGCTCTCTGATGTAATGTATTCCAGCCTAATTCAGTGTACATCTCACAATGGTGAGTACCAAAGTCACATTTTAGTACAAATCTAGCTGTTTTATTATAAAGAACATCCAAATTTTGTAACTGTTTTTTGAAGTATATCTGTAAATATGACTCCCATAATCAATCACTGGTAATTTTAGTTGGTTTGCTATGTTTAATCGCATTTCTTTTGTTAAACAATTTGAGATACGTCTCATTACCCCTAGTTTTGAATTTGTTTTTTTAATTAATTCTATTACATGTTGATCAAAATTTAAGTTTTGATCAACTTGAATACCCAAGTATTTGTAAACTTGTGTTTGCTCTAAGATTTTTCCTTCCTGGGTCTTAATTATTATTTTTGAAGTTGTTTTATTTTTCTTATTACCAAAATACATTGATTGTGTCTTTTTACTATTTATCAGGAGTCCGAGCGATGAAAAGAACTTCTGCATTACTAAAAAATCTCCCTGTAATTTTTGTACTATTTCATCTGAATTACTACCTGTTGCAATCAGAACTGTATCATCCTCATAGAGTCTAACTTGTGAACTTTTTATCAATCTTGGTAAATCATTCAGATAAACCAAGAACAAGAGGGGTCCCAGGATTGAACCCTTGGGTACCCCCCTTGTCACATAACCCAAACCAGACTTGTGACCATTTACTATAACAAATTGAGATCTCTTGTCTAAATATGATGCAAATCATCCTCAAGATTCTTCCTCCACTCCTATGCACTTCAATTTTTTAATCAAAGTACAATGATTCACTAAATCAAAAGCTTTTGATAGGTCCACGTATACCGCACCCACTGACTTCCCCTTCCCCAAGGGAGTAGCAGCTAAATCTAGGAAGTCCATGAGCGCAGTAGCCGTGGATCTATCCTGTCTGAAACCTGACTGAAACGGGGTTATTTTCTGATATTTTTCCAAATATTTCATTACCTGTCCATGAACAATTTTCTCCAAAATTTTTGAAACTATTGACAATAGTGCTATAGGACGATAATTTGATGTGGCCATTGAATCACCCCCCCTTATCAATTTGAATTATTCTTGCCTGCTTCCATATTGATGGATACAATCCCTCCCTTAGACTCCAATTAAAAATGTCCCTCAAAATGGGTGATATTTCTTGTACAGCTTCCTTTAGGAGTCTATTTTCTATCTTATCGGGACCACAAGCCTTATTTATCTTCAAATTACTTATTATATTATGTTCTTCTGAAGTTGTCACTATTTTAAACCGAAACATTGGTACTTGATTTTCCTTCCAATTGTCAAATTCTTTGTTTAAATCCATATATTGAGCACTATTCATTTTAGTTTCTATTCCCAAATCCAAATCAGGAAGTTCAATAAAATATTGATTTAATATTTCTGTCCCTTTTTCCGCTTCAAAAACAAATCCATTATGACTAAGTTTTATTTCTTTTTGATTTTTAACAGGATTAGTAAGATTTTTTTATCAGGGACCAATATTTCTTAGGATCTGTTGATTCATTAATCCTTTGTTTGAAATAAGTGGTCTTTGATTTCCTAATTTCCTGAACCACCCTATTTCTTATTTTTTTAAAACTATCCCATACATCAGATTTCAAAGTTTTATTTGCGTTTTTCCAAAGTAGATTTTTTGTCCTAATTAATTTCTTTATAGTTGAAGTCACCCAAGGCAAATGATTTTGCCTTTGATTAACTTTTTCCTATGGTGCAAATTGGTCACATGCCTCAATAAACATAAAGTGAATTCAACACAGCTAAATCCAGGTCGGGTATTAGGAAAATTCTATGCCATGGTAATCCCTGTAAATGCTTTCGGAAATACTGCTTATTAAATTTTACATAGCTTCTTTTATACTCTATTGAAGATTTCATTTTTGGAGCTTTCTTTATTCCCAAATTAATAAAACTTCTAATTACATTATGATCCCCCAAATTTGGTTCCCCAACTCCTTTATTTACTACAGTCAATTCTGGAGAAACAAAAAACAAGTCCAATATACTACCTTTACTTGTTAATTTCCCTTTCCTTGTAGGTCCATTTATTATCTGCACCAAGTTTAAACATTTCATAGAATTTTCCAAGACCCGAGCCCTTGGACATCCCCAAGCAGCATTAAAATCACTCATCAATATCACATTTGTTTGGCCTATACATTCCATAATGGTATGTGAGAATTTTTCCAAAAACATAGTATTAATCTTAGGTGGTGAATAAACAACTCCCACAATCAGATTAATTGTATGGAATTTTAACAACAGGCATTCAATGCCTTCTATTTTCCCTGTATATATTACCTCAGAAAGGCCCAAGTTATATCTAATATAAATTATGACCCCTTCCCCCGTGACCCTCGATCTTGTCTATAGCAATAAAAATCATTAAGTTCAATTTCAGATTGAAGGATGTCTTTTTTTAACCAGGTTTCTGTTAGAATAGCAATATCTGGCTTTTCCAGTTCAACCCAAGCTCTGAGGAGGTCCATTTTTTTAAGCTTCTAGCATTATCTAACACTAACTTTATGGCCCTATCCTCAGGCCCTGGGTTTGTTTCAATATCCCCACAAAGAACTAGGGATATCAGGAGGATCTGGTCTGTTGAGGAAAAGCTTCTATAGGGAACAAACCTAAGAGTGTTCTGAATCTGCTGTCTTATCAATTTAAAGGGATTTCTCCCTCTTATTAGATTTTTTGTTCTTAATTACCCTATTCTAGGTTGACAGAGGTTCAGAAACACACCAGTTCTGTTCTCTGCAGAATCAGATGTAGCTAATCCACAAAATTGCATAAAGCAAATTATACCCACCAACAGACCAATCAGTCTAATAAAGGTGCTCTTCATCTTTTAACTTGATTTGTCAATTTATCTTAAAAAATCAAAGAACAACACTAATCTTATGGCTCAGTTATCGCTAATCATTAAGTTAACTAAATAAAAGTACTATACTTTTATTTATATTGTAAAGCACTTGAAAGTACTATGACCTAAACAATTCAGGAATATCTATAAGCCAGACTGTCCCAATTTAAAAGGTATACCCCAAAAACATTATTTAACTTTATAAAGTGTCCTTCGGGTTTCTGCAGAGTTATTTTAAAAACTCTTTTTTCTGTTGCTGAGTGGCGCTCGCGCTGCCACACTTGCGCTTGTGCAGCGTGAGCTTTACGTGGTGCAGCCCCTCCTCCTCTGATGACGCTCTTGTAGATTTCACTTCCTCATTTGTCCGGTTACCGGCAAATTAGCTAGGCAATAGTCCTGCAGCACAATCACAGGGCAGACAAAACTGTGCAGTTCTTAGCTGGCTAACAGATGGAAACAGCCTCAGCTTTACCTGGAACAGTACTTAGCAGCGCAAGCTTTATGTGGTGCAGCCCCTCCTCCTCTGATGACGCTCTTGTAGATTTCACTTCCTCATTTGTCCGGTTACCGGCAAATTAGCTAGGCAATAGTACTGCAGCACAATCACAGGGCAGACAAAACTGTGCAGTGCTTAGCTGGTCTAACAGATGGAAACAGCCTCAGCGTTACCTGGAACAGTACTTTGCAGTGCAAGCTTTATGTGGTGCAGCCCCTCCTCCTCTGATGACGCTCTTGTAGATTTCACTTCCTCATTTGTCCGGTTACCGGCAAATTAGCTAGGCAATAGTACTGCAACACAATCACAGGGCAGACAAAACTGTGCAGTTCTTAGCTGGCTCACAGATGGAAACAGCCTCAGTGTTTCAACTTGCTGGGGGTTGACTGGAGCATTCCGGTCACCTCCAGTGCTAGGTAACAAGGGTGGATTTAAACTAGATGGCTGGGGTGGCAAGTGGACAGCAGGTAGGCAGGGACCTGATAGAGTGGAGTCACAGCCTACCCCCCAGGCTAGCAGGGAAGGAATCGAGGTGGCCAAAAAAGGCGGGAGTAGAAGGGAGGAGATGGAGGCTAGTGAAGGGAAGGGGCATTATGGAGGGTGCTCTCATTGAATGCAAGAAGCCTAGAAAACAATTCCACTGAGCTACAGGCACTCTTAGCAGTGTGGAGGGTGGATATTGCAGCTGTCACAGAAACTTAGGAAAGTGAGCACCAGGACTGGGATCTGGCAATCCCAGGATACAAATTATACAGGAAGGACCATAAGGAGGGGAAGGGGGTGGGGTGGCAGTCTATGTGAAGGAAGGGATCAAATGCACAAGGGATGAGGGAGAAGAAAGGAGAACAGAGGCAATCTGGCTGCAGCTCCTAGACTCAAGGGGTAGGAAATTGAGGTCTGGGGTGGTATACAAGCCACCATCCCAGTCTGAGGAGCTTGACAGGGAGTTAGCGGGACAAATCAAATAAGGTACGTAGAAAAGGGAAGGTGGTCGTCGTGGGGGATTTCAACTTGCCGGGGGTTGACTGGAGCATTCCGGTGACCTCCAGTGCTAGGGAGCAAGTGCTCCTGGATGCAATCCAGGAGGGTCTCCTGACACACTTGGTTACTGTACCTACTAGGCTAAAGAACACTTTAGATCTGGTATTGTTGAATGGGGAGGCAGTGAAGGAAATAAAGGTAGAGGACCCACTAGCAGACAGTGATCACCAAACAGTGTGGTTTAATATCACGATGTGTGGGGAGCCAGAGAAATCAGTTACTCAGGTGGTAAACTTCAGGAGGGAGGACTTTGGGAGGATGCAGGAAGTACTGAAAGGGAAACTGGAGGGCATAAGGCAGGAGATGATGTGGAGCAGAAATGGGATATTATTAAATGGAGGGTTACAGAGGCAACAGAAGCCTGCACCAAGGTACAGAGTAAGAGGAGCAGAGCAAGAAAACCATGCTGGTTGAACAGCGAGGTTGTGGAGGTGGTGAGGGAAAAATGAGTGGTGCACCAGAGGTTTAGGAGGACGGGGAAGGAAGTGGACAGGGAGGAATATGCAAGATGGTCCAGGGAGGTGACCAGAAAAGTGAGAGAAGCCAAGGCCCAGAGGGAGCTGAGATTAGCACAGGGAATTAATGGGGGGGTAGAAAGACTTTTTCAGATACATCAAGGAGAAAAGGAAGTGCAAGAAGACAATAGTGAGGATAAAAAGGGATGGGGAGTGGACAGAAAAGGGGGAGGAGCAGGCAGAAGCACTGAATGAATACTTTTGCTCAGTGTTCACGGAAGAAAAGAAGAGACCGCTACCAGCATGGTCTGGGAGGATGGGGACAGGGGGAGAGGAGGTGACAGATGGAAGAATTGAGGCAAGTAGAGTCCTAGAGGGACTGACAGCACTGAAGCTAGACAAGGCACCAGGGCCAGATGGTATCCACCCCAGGGTGCTGAGGGAGATGGAGGAGGTGTTGGTGGAGCTGCTGGCGGATCTGTACAGCACCACACTGGAGTCAGGATGTGTGCCACTGGACTGGAGGATGGCACATGTAGTACCAGTGCACAAGAGCGGGCCAAGGGATGAACTGGGTAATTGTCATCTGGTAAGTCTCACCTCCATAGTGTGCAAACTCATGGAAATGATACTAAAGAAAAGACTGGTGTCATACCTGGAGGACAATGGCCTTCAGGATGTGAGGCAGCATGGGTTTGTTTCAGGGAAGTCTTGTCAAATCAACCTCATACAATATTATGACTGGGTGACAGGTGAGCTGGATAAGGGTCACGCGGTGGATGTTCTTTACTTGGACTTCAGCAAGGCCTTCAATTTGGTGCCTCATGGGTGGCTTGGGGGAAGCTAACTGGTGTAGGGGTAGGGGCAAAAAAGATTAACTGGATTATAAGCTGGTTGAGTGGCAGGCTGCAATGGGTGGTGGTGAGAGGGAAGCTCTCAAATCCAAGGCTGGTGGTGAGTGGGGTGCCACAGGGCTCTGTGTTGGGGCCAGTATTATTTGGGCTCTTCATATCAGACATTGCACACGGGGGGGGGGTGAGCAAGGTAAGTCTGTTCGCTGATAACACCAAAATCGGAACAGTGGTGGATGGAGAGGAGGGATGGAAGCAGCTGCAGGGGGGCCTACGCAAGCTAGAGGAGTGGTCAGAGAGGTGGCAGCAGGGGTTCAAGGCAAAGAAGTGTAAGGTTATGCACTTTGGGGTGAAGAACCCAAGGAGAGAATACTGGCTGGGGGGGTTAAGCTGGGGATCACTGAGGAGGAGAAGGACCTAGGGGTTGTGACACTTGGCCAGCTGGTTATGATTGTTCTTTGATATTTGTAATATAAAAATGTAGTGTGTGATTTGTCTCCATAAGGCAGCTGTGCCATGGGTCAGCTTTTAATGGAAATAACAGGATATATTAACCCGAAACCAGAAGGTAATTAAGACTAGAGAGCCTTAATTAAGGGTCTCCTATTTATCTGACTTAATTAGAACTGACCCAGCTAACAGGATACAGGGATCGTAAACTTTTATGAAGTTTTAGAGGAAAAAACATTGTTATATTACTATGGTGCTAAAAGTCATAAAATCCTTTGAAATGTCTGGGATTATGAACTGTTTGAGATCAAAGAGGGGATGTTAATTAAGGAGTCATAATGGGAAATGAGTTTTTGCTGATGTCACCTTATTTGAAATATCTCCTGACAGGAAGATCATTGTTTATATAAATGTTTTATATTTAACAAGGAGGAGCTAGATGACATCATGGAAGGGGTGTGGGAGACAAGACACAGTTTAACCTAGGATCTGTGTCTGATGTTCGTGACATTTCTTTGTGGGCTTTTAAGAAACAAGAACTAACTTAAGCACTGTAAGAAGGTAATACATTAGATAGAAAAGTCTAATTGTATTGTGGTAGGAGTTTATGTTTGTATTTTTCCAAGTGATTGTATGCTTTTTGATATAGTGTTCTGTGTTTACATTTTACACTTTTTATCTATTTTAAGTAAACTTTTCATTTAAAAAGACTGCCTGGGTGTGTCTTCGAAGTTCCTTTTTACATGTGATGTATGGAGGGTTAAGATTGACAACTGTTCATAAGTTTAATGGTGTTACCAAACTGGGAAAAGGTAAGAATATACCTAAGGTCTTTTATAGAGTTTTAAGGTTTCCTTTTGGATACCTGGCTAGGTGTCCTTAGGTGAAAGATATCTGGCATCCCCCTGAAGAGCAGATTATCTGAGCCTGTACATTTTGGTACACTAGCATAAGGTTCACAGTTTGAATCCCCCCTAGAACTTGAGACCAAACGGTGATTCGGACCCACAAGCAGACAGGATGGTTACCCTGTTCTGTTACCTGTTCGCAATACTGTGCTCAGAGGTTGGCACTGTGGGAACAGAGGGCCTGACCTGCTGAGTGCGTTTGTGACAGGGGTAATGATAACAGGGATCATGAACAACACTGCCCAGTGCAGGAGAGTGGCTGCAAAAGCAACAAAATGCTGGGGTGCATAGCGAGGGGGGTTTCATCCAGGCAAAGAGAGGTGATCTTGCCCCTCTACAGGTTGCTGGTAAGGCCACACTTAGAATATTGCATGCAGTTTTGGAGGCCATACCTAAAGCATCATATCAGACTACTGAGGGGGTGCAGAGGAGGGTAACAAAGATGATATGTGGAATAGAGGGGATACACTATGAGAGCAAGCTGGGAGACCTGAATATGTACACCCTGGAGGATAGAAGGGACAGGGGGACATGATAGAGACATTCAAGTATCTGAGGGTAATCAATAAGGATGGGGCAGATGGGGTATTTCAAGTTAGGATGGAGAATCACCAGGGCACGGGGCCAAGAATAGAGAGGGAAAGATTTAGGAAGGAAATAAGGAGACACTATTTCACAGAGAGGGTGGTAGCAAAATGGAACCCTACCAGAATGGGTGGTATCATGTAAATCTGTGAACAGCTTCAAAGGGCATGGGACAGGGAACAGGGTAGAGTGAGGATGGGGAGGTGGGGTGGCAGTGGGACGACAAAGAGGGAGGGTAGTGCAGCTGCAAACAAGGGGTTGGCTTCACACTGAGCAGGCTAGATAGACCCTGTGGTCTGTTTCTGCTGGCACATTCGTATGTTTGTATGTTCATAAGAGGAATTGAGGGGGAGGAAGGAGAGGGACAACCAGGTGGGAGGGAGAGAAGAGGCCATGGAGAGTGGGAAGTGGTCCCTCACCCACCCCACCACCGGAGCCTGCACCAGCGCCAATGGGACCAGGCCCATATGGGGGTAAGAGCAATGTTGATGTCACTAATGAAGGGGATTTGAAGGAATACTTGGAAGGCTTAATAGGTGATATAAAGGACAAGTGCGTGGATAAGATGGAGAAGGCATTGCAGGCCATAAAGAGTCGAAACAAGGATATGGGGATGCCAAACTGCAAGCAGGGAAGAAGAAACTGTATGAAGGGCCTCCAGGGTTTACGTTGTGGGACCATGTGCTAGTTTCGCTGAAAGAAAAAATTTGGAAAGGGGAGTATGTCGACATATTTGGATTGGTAGATGAGGACACGGCCAAGAAATTTGAACAGAAGGAGTTGGTGGGGAAGTCAGAGATGGCGGTAGCCCTCACGGTAGTAGGGTACAAGGAGGAAGAGGCAAGTACAAGGGGAAGAATATTGATACTTGTCAGGCAGGTTTCTTGATATATAGTGCATTGGTTCTAGAGAAGCAACCAGAACTGGCTATCCCCCATTGACATATACAGCGATCATCAGGGACACATATAAAGCAAAGATGGGGTATGGATGGTTAAAATATGATGAGGCATTCAGAAAAAGGATGGCAGTGATGGGATTGTACTTATTTTGAGCTGTGGGTTTAGACACTATCAGGCCCAGCAGGGGCTGCAGGGAAGGAGCACAGCAAAAAGGCATCCCTGCTGCTGCAGTGAAGACGTGTTGAGATACAACAGCATCCTGCACTTAAGCAAACTGCAAATTCAAGCATGTTTGTGGGGGAGGAGGGCAACAAGGGGATAGAACCAAGCACAATTTTTTTTTTTTTTTTATTTTTAGTTGTTTAACCAGGTATAGCACACTAAGCTGAAAGCTTTTTACAGGAGCGACCTGGGAGCACAAGGAGGTTAAGTGACTTGCTCAGGGTCACACAGTATGCAAGGGGAAGCTGTGGGATTCAAACCCAGGTCTGGTCTGCTGGATGTCACCAAATTTGCAGCTCAGAGCCTTAGACCACTGCGCTATACTGCCTTGATGGGAGGGGCAGCAGGGAGGGGCAGGGGGGGTTACAACTCCAATTATGGGTGGAATTAAAGTGGGAACAGAGGTAGGGAGATGGGATTTTTCCGTTGGCACGCACACCCATAGACACAGATATAGTGGTGGCTTGTGCAAGGGAATACCCAGACATAGTGAGGATGGATTTTTTGAGGAATGGTTTCAGGCAGGGTCTCTGTCTGGGTTTTGAGGGGGCAAGCAGGGCAATGAGGGCAAAAAATGTGGGGTTGGTCATGGGGAATGAGGACATTGTCCAGGCAATAATGCAGAAGGAGGCACAGGCGGGGAAGGTAGAGGGCCTCTTCACCGAACCTCCTTGCCAAATTTCCGGGTTTCTCCATTAAGTGTAATTCCTAAGAAAAAAGGAAGGGGAATTCTGACTCATTCATTGCCTCTCTTCTCCAGAAGAGAGCTCGGTAAATGAAGGGACCCCAGATGGCCTGAGGGCAGTCTCATACGCATCTCTGGACCATGCAGTGACATTGATCAGGGCGGTACACGGGTGTGTCTAGCAAAGACGGATATCGAATCTGCTTTCAGATTGCTGCCAGTGAGGCCCAAGGACTGGAACCTGTTGGGTTTTCAATTTGAAGTGGGGCTATATTTCAGCAAAACCATGCCAACAGGTTGCTTGGTGGCATGTTCGACATTCGAGGCATTTAGCTCATGGGTACATTGGGTATTCAGGTGGAGATATGGGCACAGGAGGGTAGTACACTATTTGGATGATTTTCTAATCATAGGGGGGTGGCAAGACGGAGACAGAGAGGATGTTGGTGGACTTATTTATTATTTATTTGCTTTTGTTTACCAGGTAAGCACACTGGACAACCAAGTGCCAATTTTCAGGTGCGATCCGGGAGATTGCAAAGGTACATTCAAGAACATCAGGCAAAAACAAGAACATGGTACAATCAGGAGTATCAATGAAAGCATGGCAATACAAGTAACTAGCCAGGGCAACAATGCCCTGAGGGATACGGGAAGCAGGTAACATGATAAATACAATTTGGAATAGGAGAAACCAGAGGCAAAAAACATGACGATAAGGCAGTGACATGTACACAAAAAAGAGCAGTAGGGCCAAAGTGGACACAGCAATCAAATTCTTCTAGCAGCTGCAGGCTCCCTTGTGAGTAAGGTACAGAGCTCAGGTAGCAACTCAGCCAATCAGAACATTAAGTGCAGAGGCAGGTAGAGGCCAATTTGAGGAAGCCCCAGAGGGAGGCTTTAAAGCAGGGATGGGAGGTGGAGGAGTGAGTGCTTGCTGGAAGGGAGTTCCATAATCTGGGTGCATATGCAGCGAAGGCCCGGTCACCCATTTGGGTGCGAGTTTTTGGAGCCAGGAGGACCTCCGAGTCACTGGATCTTAAATGGTAGGAAGGGGTAGCGGGTAAGAGGGATACAGTGAGGGCAGATGGTGTGGCAGTTCTGACAACACTGTCAATGAAGTTGCCTAAGACAAAGGTGTGGTGCTGTTCCAGTGGGAGCCACTCCACCGGGAGTAGAACTCACAACGATGGCTGAGGCGGGGAGCCGAGAGTGCAAAGTGACAGACACTGTTGTACACCGTATCCCATTTTGACAGACTGTTTTTTGTGATGTGGGCAAAGGTGACAAGTCCATAGCATAGAGTGGGTAGAAGGACTCCCCTGGCTAGGGCAAGACGGGCAGCCAGGGTGAGGCAGCTTTTTACTCTGTAAGCATGTCCCAGCTTACAGTTAGAGACCTTACACATGTTGCGGATGTGCATTGTGAGATCCAGCTGTGGGTCAAGTGTCACCCCCAGGTACTTGACAGAGTCAGCAACTTTCAGAAGGGACCCATCCTCACCTGAGATCCTTAGGGAGACAGAGACAGAGACAGCTTTTGTCTTGGCTGCAGTGCCAAAGAGCATAGTCTGAGTCTTCTGCAGGTTGATAGTGAGCTTGTGGACCTTTAGCCAGGCCTGGATTAGGATGAAGTCAGAGTTTAGATTGGTGTTGATGTCTGTAATGTCCTGGGGAGCTGGTCAGGATGACAAGGTCATCTGCATACAGAGTAGCATGCCCATGAGCCGGGGCTGAGGGCAGCTCGTTTATGAATATGGAAAACAGAAGAGGCCCAAGAACAGAGCCCTGGGGGACCCCGCAGTTAACCAGAAAGAGCTCAGACAGAGCCTTGTTGAACGTAGTGTACTGCTGTCTGCCCGTGAGGTAGTTAGTGATCCAGGCAAGCCTGGGGGAGGAGAAGCCAAGGGTCTGGAGAGAGGAGCATAAGAGTGAGTAGTCGACCCAGTCGAAGGCTTTTTGAGAGATCGACGAAGATGGCACCAGTCAGTTTGCCTCGATCCGCAGCTGCCCTGATATCTGAAGTAACAATGGCTAGGGCAGTGGAGTTACTGTGCCCTTTTCTGAAGCCATGTTGGACAAGGGAGAGTAGGTCATGGACCTGCAGGTAGTGGGTGAGCTGTGAGGCAACCACCTTTTCAAGAAGCTTGCTGATCGCTGACAGGATCACAATTGGGCGGTAGTTCTTAAGATCTTCAGAGATGTGTGGGCACATGGGCATCCCTCTGGTGGAGGACAAAATGGAAGGACCGGCCTGCCAGCTAGAATTTTTGAGGATTGAGGTAGACATGGTACAAGAATGTCTCCACCTGCCAGGGGACAACATGACATGGAACAGGGGGCTTTTATTTCCGGTGAGTGGGAGGATGAGGGTGCCGCTGGTACTAGTTCAGCAGCTACTGAGGGACCATAATTTTACTTGTAAGGCCATAAGCCCAGGCAGGGCATTCACCAGGAGGTTAGTGAGAGCCACAGGTAAGGCAAAACAACAGCATCATTGGGTAGACATCACCATGGGGGTGCAGGAGGATTTGGGGGTGTGGAAAGATTTTCTGGACAACTACAATAGGGTAACATTCTGGCAAGAGGATTGGGTGTACAACACTGACTTGGGACTGTACACAGATGCAGCAGGGGTCTTAGGAATGGGGCTTACTTCTGAGGGGAATGGATATCGGAAGCATGGCCAAACCATTGGGAGAAGGAGGGACTACTGAGAGACATCAGCTAATATTTTTCCTAGTCAAGCTATCTCTTGTTGGGAGCTGCAATACTGAACATAGGATTGCAAGAAAGGTTTGTAGCTCACAACAAAGGGAGGGAACCTTCAATTGTCTTTGCTTAGTAGCAGATATCGCAGGTGGAGGCTGCTTCTAACTGAAAGGTGAAATAAGGAATTTACAATTATCAGAAAAGACAGTCTTGTTACAATTCTTAAGATTTTCAGTGCAGGAAGATTTTAAACCTGCTAAACATTTGTCACAAATCCTGAAATAAGTGCAGGTACAGGTTGTGTATTTGACCCAGACAGTAAACTGTTTTCTGTGTCTATCTTTGTTTGCCTTAAAAGGCAATTCCAAACTTTCTCAGGAAGTGATTACATCACAGAGACTTAATCAGCCAATAGCTTGGGTAACAGACCTGAGAACAGTATTATAAGCAAGTGTTTATAGCAAACTCATCAGAACAGCTAATATTTTTCCTAGTCAAACTATCTCTTGTTGGGAGCTGCAATACTGAACATAGGATTTGCAAGAAAGCGAGTTGTGCTCACAACAGAGGGAGGGGAACCTTTCAATTGTCTTTGCTTTGTAGCAGATATACTGCAGGTGGAGGCTGCTTCTAACTGAAAGGTGAAATAAGGAATGCTTTCCAGAGCACAAAACCACCAGGCTGTTTTGGGGCTGGGGAGGTTTACCTGTGTCTGACTTGGATGTCTGGATTTTTCTCTGTTTGATTTAGCAGGATTTTTCTGTCAAATTGTTGTGTATAGTATCTTGCAGACAGGAAGGCACTCATCACAGCGGTGGGTCAGAGCTCTTAGCTGATTGTTTTGTGAGGGCACAGTTTAGGCCCAACCCCTTCCCACCCCTCACCCCACCCACCCTGGAAATAGTTCCTTTATACCTGGGGTTCTGACATCATTTCCTCAAGAGTGCAAGGTGCATATCAATGTCATATCCTCTAGCACACAGCACTGAAAATATACGCATACACATTGTATAATATATATATATTTCTATATAACAAACCAATCACTCACACAAGCACACACACACACACAAAAAAAAGTACATAGTCATGTGGGAGTAGCAAAATGTAATGGCTGTGGGGCAGCAGTATTCCAGGAGTCTTTCTGGAGGCTGAGATGCTGCCTATTTGCAGACAACTCTGCCCTGAGAGAGAAGTTGCCCTGCCTTCAGGCCACACTGGACAGCAGTAAGAAAAACCTTCCCAGGCCAGACTGGATGGTAGAAGGAACCCCCATCCAGGGAGCACCAGAGCCACCACCACTACCTCAGAGGTTGCAAAAAAGCACAGCAGTTGGACCACTGTGGGCTCAGAGAGGGTGAGGAGGGTGGAACAGAGGCACACCCAGTCAGTTGTTCCACTCCACAATCCATACACCATTCTGGGGGAGCACAGCTCCCCTATGGATGCACCCACGGAGGAGATTAAGGAGGCTGAGGACACCTGTCACAAGGGAGGCCCACAGGAAGGAGGCAGAGGATGCCACAAGGAAAGGAAGCAGCTCCTGGTGGGGGACTCAATTATTAGGGGGATAGAACTGGGGGGAGCAGGGAAAACTGAAGTAAAGTGCCTGCCTGGTGCCATGGCTTGTAGGGACAGGAAGCGCATCCTCAGGATCACGAGAACAGCTGCACGGGAGTCTGAGCTGGATGTCATTGTCCACCTAGGGACAAATGACTTGGCTCAGCATGAGCTTAGAGCAGTGCAGAAGGACTTTGTAGAACTGGGGAGGCCCTAAGACAAGTAGCACACACAGTATCCTTTTCTCAGAGGTGCTGCCTGTAAATGGCATGAGTGAGGCAAGGTACTTTGCACCATGCAGTTTAATGAGTGGTTGAAAAATGGTGGAGCACAGGGTTTGGCTTCATTGGGGACTGGGATTCCAACTGGAGGGACACCAGCCTATATTGGCAGGATGGTCTGCATCTGTCCAGGAAGGAACAAGTCTTTGAGCAGATTGGTTTTAAATGCTTCATTGGCAAGCTTTTAAACTAGTCAAGGGGGGAGGCACTGATAAGCAGCAGGAAAATCCCAGCCTCTCCCTACAAAACAGGGTACTAAATGAGAAAAAGACTGAGGTAGAAAGGTCAGTGGGGGATGCTGCAACAGAAGGTAAAGCCAACAAAAAATGGAGAGCAATGAGTACCAATGCCCGTAGTCTGAGTAACAAGCTTCCTGAATTAGTGGCCTTGATGGAGGAGGAACATCTGGATATCGTGGCAGTCACAGAAACATGGTACACACAAAACCATGACTGGGATGTAAACATACCAGGATACACTATCTACAGGAGGGACAGGGAGGGTAAAAGAGGAGGAGGAGTAGCTCTTTACAAAAGGGAAGGAATCAAAGCAACAGAACAAAAGGGTAAACAGGGAGGAGAAGAAGCACTGTGGTAAATTTGGAGACCTGCAATGGCACCACAATCACATAGGGTTGTGTACAGACCCCCTTCTCAGGGGAGGAACTGGACAAGGAAATGATAGAAAGTATACTTAGTATGGCAGAAAAAGGGAGATATTGCTGATGGGTGATCTGAATATGCCAGATGTTAACTGGAGTGCAGTTGCAGCAGCCACTTCTAGAGTGGGATTATTCTAGATGCCCTACAGGGCATGCCTTAGACAACTAGTATTGGAGCCCACTCGAGAGGGAACAATCTTAGACCTGGTTCTCTCAAATGGAGATGAAGAGGATCACAGATGTCAGAAGTGGGTAGCCATCTGGGAACCAGCACCATCGAACAGTATGGTTCTACAAAAAACACAGCAATAGAGTCAAGCCATACAAAGACAAAGGCACTGGATTTTAGGAGGGCTGACTTTGTCAAAATGGGTGAGTGCCTCAAGGAATGCACTAGCAAAATGGGCAGGAAGGAGGGGTGGAAGAACAATGGGGAATAATAAAACCGCCATCACAGAGGTAACGAGCCTTTGTGTAAAGCAAATAAACAAACGAAATGAGGTAAGAAACCACTATGGTTCTCAAAGGAAGTGGGCAGTGAAGGTTCAAGAGAAAAGAAAGCATTCCAGGAAGCACAAGGAATCACAGAAGGAACAGGACAGAGAACTGTATCAGTTAAAAGCAAAGAAAGCTGGGAAGGCAGTCAGAACAGCAAAGGCCCAAAGCGAGGAAAAAAGATAGCCAACTCAGTTAAGAAGGGGATAAAACCTTTATAGGTACATCAGGGAGCCAAGTAAGACCAAGGAGGGATACAGTGAGGCTTAATAAAGGGAGAGAGGGTGAGCAGAGGGTGACTGTGAAAAGGCAGAGATACTAAACAAACATTTTGCTCAGTATTTATAAAGGAAGAGGGAGGTACCTAAAACAAACAGTAGAAACACTCTGGATACAGAAGTTGATACCAGCCCATTTACAGAAGAAAGGGTTCTGAAAGAACTCTTAAAACTGAAGTGGACAAAGCAAAGGGGCCTGATGGGATTCATCCCAGAATTCTAAAAGAACTAAGGGTAGAAACTAGTGACACCACTGACTACTCTCTTTAACAAATCATGGGAGGATGGGGTGGTACCCGAGGACTGGAGGAGGGCAGATGTGATTCCCCTTCACAAAAGTGGGAGCAAGGCAGAAGCAGGAAACTACAGACCTGTTATTCAATCTCAGTAGAGGAAAATGATGGAATCACTTCTGAAGGAAAGAATTGTTGAGTATCTAGAGGCCAGAGGGGCACAGGACCCAAGGCAGCATGGATTCACAGCGGAAGGTCATGCCAGACAAATCTGATAGATTTCTTTGACTGGGTGACCAAAGTAGTTGATCGGGAAGGGCTGTGACATGCCTCACCTAGACTTTAGCAAGGCATTTGACACAGTCCCACACAAAAGATTAATATACAAGTTAGCCAGCCTGGGAGTGGGTCCCAAGATGACAGCCTGGGTAAAGAATTGGCTGGAGAATAGGACACAGGAGAGTAATAGTAAATGGAGTCCACTCTGAAAAAGGGGGTTAGTAATTGATGCAGGGATTTCAGTATTAGGACGGTCGCTTCAATGTCTTTATAAGCGACATTGCAGAGGGACTGGAAGGAAAAGTATGTCTCTTTGTAGATGACACAAAGATCTGCAACAGAGTTGATGCACAAGGTGGAGTGGAAAGGATGAGAAGGGACTTGACAAGGTTAGAGGAATGGTCAGATGTACAGGCAGCTTAGATTCAATGCTAAGAAGTGCAAGGTAATGCACCTGGGAAACAAAACCCAGGGAAGAGTACAATGGGGGTGAGATACAACAACAACAAAATGGAAAGGGACCTGGGGGTAGTCATATCAGATGACCTAAAGGTGGGCAAGCAATGTGAGAGGGCAGCAAGGGAGGGTTGGGGGATACTGGAATGCATAGGAAGAGGCATCACCAGTAGAAAACAAGGAAGTTATTATCCCTCTGTACAGACAGCCAGTGAGACCCCATCTGAGTACTGAGGCAGTTCTGGAGACCCAATCTCCGCAAAGACATAGACAGGATGGAAGCTGTCCAGAGGAGGGCAACTAAATGGTGCAGGGTCTGCACCGGAAGACATATGAAGAGAGAACTTAAGGAGCTTAATATGTATAGCCCTCGAGAAAGGAGGGAGAGGGAGACATGATAGAAACTTCTAGCACTCAAGGAATCAACAAAGTCCAAGAGGGTAGCATCTTTCAAAAAAAAAAGAGGTGCAAGAACAAGGGGCACAATTTGAAGATAGAAGGGGCGAGCTCAGAGGTAATGTACAAAGATGTTTTCACAGAGAGGGTTGTGGATGTATGGAACGGCTCCAAGAAGGTTGTGAAGTCAAAAGTTATGGTGGAAAATCTGCTACGTACGGGACAGCCAAGGCATCTCAGGGGTGGGGGTAGAAGAAGTAGGTTGCTGTTAACTAGGACCCGCTTATCCATCAGGTAGGGAAATGGGCAGACTGGGTGGGCCAGCCGTCCTTATCTGCCATCAAATTCTATGTTTCTATGTTTCTATCACTTTCCGGACATTTCCCCATACTGATGGCCCTGGAGGTGTGGGGGATAGAATGAAGGAAGCGATACTGTTTTATGTGACAACAAAGGGAGTAGTGGAGCGATAACAAGCAAGGGAGGATTACAGAGACAGTGGAGGGGGAGTGCAACCAAATGGTGCTATTGGGGTTGCAACTGAGTTTGTCATTTACGCACAGCATATCGAAGGGATTAAAATGAGGTGGCTGACAGTCTTTCCTGTTTACAGCTGGACAGGTTCTGGGAGCTGGCTTGACAGGTAGTAGCACACAGGACCAGGGTCCTGGGCCTTCTATGGGTGATTGGAGGAAAAGCCAGGTGGTTGTACAAGAGAGCATGGGCACCCAAACACTGAAGGCAAAGTGAAGAGGCATTGAGAGGAATTCAGGCTAGGGCACGGATGGGGCACAAGGTGATAGTCACCTAAGAACAGGTAATGCAGTATGTGTGGAGAAGTGGAGGAAGGATGGCCCACCATCATGGGAGTGCAACTGGCAGGCATAGGGTGGTCTGCAAAGACAGAGGTTGGCCAGATGCAAGGAGACAGGAAGAGCAATAATGCATGGTCACAGGATGGCAGAGAGGACAGAGAATGAGGCTGGACAGGAGGCAGGCCATTATAGGGGCCGCTGCCTGGAGGTGAGGCGGCCCTACAACATGTGTGCACACAGTGAAGGAGCATGTTTGTTCAGGGTGGTTTTCATAGTCACGGCTAGAGGGGACTTCAGAGTCAGGAGGTGGTGGCCCCGAGAAAACTGAGGCACACGGACTGCAGGCAGCGAACATCGATTGAGGGCAGGACAGGGGTGGTCATTTGGCTACAGGGGTCCAAGATGGATCAAGGTGGTAAGAGGCAAGGCAGTAGTCCTGCTCAGGCAGGCGCAGTGGAAGTGTGCGCTGTCATGGAGTTAGAAGCATATGGGAGGATCCGGGAGCACAGTACAGGAATATGGTTGCATGCCAGGGATGGCAGCCTGTGGACGAGTTTCCAAGTTGGAGGAGCCATACAGAAGGCCTTCTCATTTTGTGGGGAGAAACCAGATAAATTGACCCCTCACTCTTTCTGCATAGGGCGGCATCAAGGCAGCAACCAAGGGTGGTTCTGGAGCAGAGGTAATGCATGTGGTAATTGAAGATCCAGCTGCTAAAAAAACTAGTTAGGTGTTGACAACATAGTTTCCTCACCCTGTTTTTCTTTGTTGACCTCTCCTGGCAATGAATAGAAGCGTATGAATCATGAGGCATTCATCTATTGGGCTAAGAGATCACAGCAACCTGGACAGTGGGACAGCTGCAGATGACCTGGAGCATGTGGTGCAATGGAGGAATAAGAGCACAGTGGGTGCATCTGATGCCTTTATGGAGGAACTGCAGGTGCAGTGGGGCAGATCAGAGTGCCTGTCATTCATTTTGGGCACATCCTGGTGGACACCATGGGGCCATTAGTACAACCCAATGCCAGACGGAAAGGTGAAGGAGTGGTAGCTGGGTTGGTCATCAGCGGTCCGAGATTACATCCCACAGGGTGTTGAGAGAAGACAAGAAGGTTAGAGTGGTGGAGAAAGGTAGGAAACGACGCAATAGAAAGGTGGCAAGGGTGATGACTGAGATGGGGGGGACACACAGAGATATCTCCTTTGAGCTGTCTGAGGTCTGTAGGCCTGACAGGGTCCATCGGTCAGAGTTTGGCATGTGCTTATTCCTCAGTTCCATCATGGACTTATTGAGAGTGATTAAGAAGAAGGACTTTAAGTACTAGCCCACAAGGAGGGGTGCCCCATCTTCCATAGCAAGCAGGAGATGGCGTTAGTGGAGAGCGGGGTGGGGAGCAAGTGAGAAATAAGGGTGAGACAGAATGGGGAGGGCAGGGCAACGCGGCTGCAGGCAAATGGCACCCAGGCGTGAAGTAAAAGGGGGGATAGAGACTAGGGGTTGGATCCCAGTGTCCGGACCTAGTGGGATGAAGGTCCTGGTAAGTTTGGTACCTGGTTCTGGTGATGGTATGGGGGGTTGGATCTGAGTGTCCAGACCCTGAAGGAGGATACTCAAGAAGAAGAGGACCAGGAAGGAAGAAAGTTCCAGATGGAAATAAATGGACTGATGTTATTGACTGTTGAATGAAACGTTGAAATGTAAAATGGATGAAGATGTAAATATACTTTAGTGCTAATAATAAATGTTGCCTACGAGCATCCAGAACAACAGGTGTGGAGAGATTTATTTCCGGCAGGGATCAGATGACAAATAGGTTTGCCATTAAATCACCTTAGATGCTTCCAGGGGTTTGAGAGGGTGGCCCATTGCTGCCGGTCCCCCCCTCCTGCAACGATCACCTCTGTCGCCGAGCCTCAAGACTTCTCTCCACAGGGGGAGGCACCTGCAGTGGCCGACCTCTCCCGTAGCTTGAAATGCCTGCCGGAAAGCCTGAGGGACCCATGCCATGACTGACCGACTTGCTGTGCCTTGCTCTGCAAGGCTGAATTCTTGAGGGGTTGGATAGGCTTATCCTGGATCCTGCAACCAAGCGCTAAATTTTGAATAAAAACACCTGCAGCTCATTGGATGGGCAGCCAGTGATGCTCGGGCGGCTGTGAACTTAAAGCTTCGACTCAGAGCCCTGCTGGCTCACAATCCTGTAGATGCTTTCCTGACCCAGGGTTTGAGGAGGGTGGCCCATTGCAGAGGTCCCCTCTCCCCTGCAATGATCACCTCTGTCACCGAGCCACAAGACTTTTTCTGTGGGGTGAGGTGCCTGCAGTGGTCAGCCTCCTCGTAGCTTGGAAAACGCCTGCCGGAAAGCCTGAGGGACTCCGTGCTGTGACCGACCGACTTGCTGTGCCTTGCTCTCATGGGCCAAATTCTCATCACCCCAGCCCACTCCATTCCCACCTCCCCTTAAATGAACCTGAACCCTCCCACCTCTCCGGAGAGGACCTATCTGTGGCAAGCACTGCTGTGGCTGTGGTTATGCTACTTCACCTAATTGAAACCTGAAATATCATTCGCTTGTTGCTCTACCCTTGACAGCCTGTTACAGTTTAATCAATTCTTCTTGTTTTTGCCTTGATTGTCTTCCATAGCACAGCTAATCCTATGGTCTATGTAATCCTTCTGTTTACTCCTACCCTGATTGCCTGCTATAGCACATTTAATCCTACTGTCAATTCTAGCCCAGACTGCCTGCCTGCCTGCCTGTAGCAGTCTAACTACTCAGCCAGCCCCTCATTAAACCATCTGTACCAGAATATTAACCCCTAATGAAGCTTATTCTTCCACTATTTTTCACCTGTTTGACTGCCTGCCCCAAGCCTCACATAGCCTGTTACCTAATACCCCATCCCCTGTACCCATGGATAAATTAATTATTCTCCCCGGTCTGAACTATTGTTTATATCCTACTATTCTCTACCTGATCTGTTCTCCTACAGGAACCTCACCCCTACCTCACGACTTATACTCCAGTCCACTGCTTACTACAGCTGTTATCTTTGTCCAGCCCCTAGCTGTCAGCTACCTTGGTTCCTATCGCGCCTGCTCTGCAACTAGTGTCCCATTGCCTTTTAACTGACCACATCTTCCCAGGAGTTTTGCCTCTATGCTCCCTGCCTCTCCCAAATTAATCATGAGGGGTCTGGGACTCATGGCATCCTTTGCCCACATAGCTTTGATTATGGGAGTTGACCATCTCTACTCCTGGGGATATTGTCCCTAGAATCAGAGTAGGTACACTGGTCCAACCCCCTGCCCCCTTGAACCTCTGCTGGATGGGACCAATGCGCTACTCCTTTCCATTTTTGGATTAACCTGCAGTGGAAATTGTTATGATCTCTTTTACCACTTCCACCTGAGAAGCAGACAATGGCACCCCCTCTCTCCCTCCAAAATCATTGGGTACCTCTCCAGGCTTGAGCTTGCTCTGGGGGGAGATATTGAACCCAACCCTGGCCCCTACTCTCTTAACCTTGCTCCAGATCCCACTCAACCCTCTATGGGCAGAGGCCAGGCCCGGGTCCACATGAACATAGTGGGCAGCCTAAGGCATAAAGTTCATGACCCAAAGCCTGGACCACCCTGGCAAGCCAGACGACTAGCAGTGACTGAAACCTGGCTCAAACCGCATATCCTTCCGCACAAGATGAAACTAAGTCGGCTTATAATGCCTTCAGACGGGATCTTGTAGGAAAGAAAGAGAGGTGGTGTTCTCATCTATACCAAGACCCATCTCAATGTTATGCAACTAGATTATCCACCCTCATTAACTCAGCAATGAGATCATATTTACTTGATTGCTCCTTGAGACACCAAGTCTCTCTACATTGGGTGTGCCTACCTTCCGCCCCTAACGGTTTGCCTCCTCCTTAGAATCTCTAACCCATGCCCTAGAGGAGCACCTAGAGAGAAATGATTCTCTTTAGAGTTTCAATCAAAACTGGCTTGCCCTGGGGTCCTCTAACATTAGAACCCCATTCTCGACTCAACCCGACTCAAATCATCAACCTGCCTACTAGGCATAATGGCAAGTCTGGCACCACGCCATACTAGACTGGGCCCTTGTCTCTTTGTCGGACGGGACTGACCTGCTGGGACCATGGCAGATTCACTGAGTGATCACTCACCTATCTTCTGTACCTGGTCCAATAAACCTCCCAAATTGTCTACAAGAATGACTGAAGCCAGGAATTTCAGCAGATTCATAGCAGCTGACTTCTGCTCTGACCTTCGGGCTGCAGACTGGGATCCCATTGTCACTCTCCCCACCCTGGATAAATCCCTGGACTACTTCGCTAATTCATTTCTGTCTGTGGTCAACACTCCTGCTCCACGAAAAAAACTGAGAGTTCAGGGGAAGTGCCACAAATGGCATGGCCCTGGCCTCAAACTCAGTATGCTGCCCAGGATAGGGCCCGGGATTCTTTAAACTCGTGCCGCAAGAGTGCTGACTGAGAAAGGCACAGGAACTGAGGAACCACCGTAAGAAAACTCAAGCATCGCTAGAGTCTACCTACCTGTGTAACCTCCAGTCTAGTCACCTGCAGGATCCTAAGAAATTCTAGGGCCAAATAAACCTCCTACTCAAGGGTGCCCCCAACTCCCAGGATGGAGCCTTACTGGTTGGAAATACCCTTTCCAATGACCCCTCCATTGTATCTGAGGCATTTAATGCCTCCTTCTCCAATCCTGATGGATCCTCACCCTCTTCCTGCCTGGTGCTCCCCACTTTAACTGTACCAAGTGGAACATGCTCAGCCCCAATTTCACTTGAAACTTGTCTCCCCCTCTGAGGTTCTCCCACTGCTGCTCAAATTAAACCCTGATTCCTCCCCAGGACATGACCTGCTTGAACCTAGGCTGTTGAGGGCTGCTGCTCATGCCATCTCCCTCCCAGTCACCTGGCTCATCAACAGGTCCCTCCTTGAGGGAGCAGTTCCTAGCAAATGGAAAGTAGCAACTATAGTCCCAGTCCACAAAAAGGGCCCCAGGACAAACTGGGGAACTATAGGCTCTATCTTCATTTTCTGTCCCCTCGGAAGGTACAGGAGAGATTGGTCTACAACCAACTGCAAGACTACCTTGAAGCACTCTCTCTGGCTGACAGCACAACATGGCTTTAGAAAGGCCAGGCCAGACACGGCCTCATCCTGCTCACGTCTGACGTCCTTGATGCCATGGACAGGGGCTCACAGACGGGAACTCTATTTATCGACCTATCCAAAGCCTTTGACTTGGTCTGCCATAATCTTCTTTTCTCCAAACTCCACCTCCTTGGACTTGATGAGCTCTCCCTCTCCTGGTTCAGGAACTACCTGCTCAATAGGAGCCAAAAAGTTTTCTGGAAAGGAACCCAATCTAGTACCAGCCCAGTGGACTCTGGGGTACCTCAGGTCTCAATCCTGGGCCCCCTGCTTTTCATCCTCTTTGTCAATGACATTGAGAGGGTTAGTGGGCTTAGTAAACTAATCCTCTATGTGGACAATACTGTTGTCTATTGCAGTGACCCACTACCTAGTGTCATCACTGCCAAGCTGCAAGCCAGCCTCTTGGCACTTGAAGCTTGGTTCTCCTCTAAATCCTTAGTACTGAATGAGGAGAAGACAAAGCAGTCTTTGTTTGGAACTAAACATCTGGGTACCAATAGATGTGACCTGCTCCAAGACCGAACAGCCCAGGGGAAGAAGGTCAAGGTTCTCGATAGGATCAAATACCTGGGGATCCTCCTTGACCAGGAGCTGTCCTATAAGCCTCACATTGACTCCCTAACTAAGACCATCCACCAGAGGACCGGACTCCTGTACCACCTGGGACACTCTCTTTCCGGTGAGGCTCTTCCCTATCCTCCTCTATGGGGCCCCCCCTTCTTCAGTCCCTCAGAGAAGGGGAGCTACGTAAACTCACTATGCTCTACCATAGAGTGGCACACCTTGCCACCAACCGACTTCCCAGGAGGCACCATCTGTGGTCCTTGCAGACCTCCACTGGCCCACCCTATGGAACAAATTAGCATACCCTCTATCTGCCTGACCTACAAATTCACCACCACTGGCCCTCCTCCCCACTTGTATGGCCTGCTCAACCCAAGAATACACTGCCGTGATATGAGATCTTCAGCTGGCCGTGCCCTGGACATTCCATGGGTCTGCACCGACCAGGCAGGCATTCCTTCAAATATGCTGCCCCTCACTTATGGAACACTCTCCTGCTAATCTGGTCAATAGGCCTTCTCTCCAAAGCTTCAAGTCAGGCCTCAAAGTGTATCTCCTTGAACTCAGCCTCTGCAGCTGCAATCGTTAGCTCCCACTCTTCCCCACTTCCCATGCAGGTCTCAACCACGACCACTGCGTTCCATGTTTATTTCAATGAATGTATCTACTATGACCCTTGCTACTTCAATGTATAGTGCCTAATGTACAAACAGTATTGTCAACTGTAATTACTGTTATTATTGTATGTAATAATCCTAACAAATGTATCTTGTCTACTGTATGTAACCGTTGCCTCATGTAACTAATCCCGGGTCGCCCCTGAAAAAGGGACCTCTGGTCTCAGTGGGCTTACCTGGTTACCAAAATTTAAATAAATAAATTAATTAATTAAAAGGTAAGCCAAATTATTTGATGGCCCTTTAAGAAATAAGGCAGGAAAGGAAGAAAGGGGGAAGTGAGGGGGAGGAGGAGGGGTGGTTAGTGACATCATTGGGCGTCATATGACACAGGCATGGAGGTTCACAGCCCATTGGCTAGAGGGAGTGGCTGAGGGGGCCCAGCTGAGAGGGTCTGGGGGTATATAGGAGTGAGCAGCCTCAGTGCCTCTTTGCTAAGAATTTTCCCATCCACCCACCCACAGAGCGGTGGGGGAAGGACTAGCAGGCAACAGGTGTTTTGGTGGTATACCATTACCACAGTGACCCAGCCCTGCAAAGACCACCACAGTGACAGGAATCAGCAAAATCCACCCATTGCTGTGTGTGGTCTGTGTGCCGATTAGGACTGCTCACTGGGTGTTTGCCCCCAGTCCAACTCAACTGAAGTTAGAATCCTAGAGACTGGGGGTGTTCAGGGGTGCAGCCCCCATGACATCCCCATGGCTGCAATGCCGACAGTCGGCATTGCAGCCGTCGCTGTAGGGTATGTCGGCGCTATCGCTGTTGAAGCACTATGGGTAAACCATTTTAGTGGATAGGCAACAGGGGCACAAATGTGGTTAGCGCCCAGTTGAAGAGTGGGGCTAAATGTAGGTAGCCTGGGGCAGCTACAGAAGGGCAGTAGTTTTTCTTTGTGGTGTGGGGCTGTCAGAGCTCAGATGATGGGTAGCAAATGCCCAGTGTGGAGATAAGAGAGAGGAGGGAGAGAGGGGTGGGGAGCAAGTGGGGAAAATGGGGTGGGCAGAAAGGGGGAGGCAGGGCAACATGGGCTGAGGGCAAAATGGCACAGGCATGAAGTAAAAGGGGATAGAGACTAGGGGTCGGATCCTGGTGTCCGGACCTAGGGGGATGAGGTCCTGGTAAGTTTAGTACCTGGTTCTGGTGATGCTGTGGGGGGTCAGATTTGAGGTCTGGACCCTGAAGGAGAACACTCAAGAAGAAGAGGACCAGGAAGGAAGAAAGTTCCAGATGGAAATAAATGGACTGATGTTATTGGCTGTTGAATGAAACTTTGAAATGTAAATGAATGAAGATGTAAATATACTTTAGTGCCAATAATAAATGTTGCCTACGAGTATCCAGAACAGCAGGTGTGGAAAGATTTATTTCGGAAAGGGATCAGATGACAATAAGATGTTTTTCAACGAGCAAAAGTGTAAGGTCATGCACCTTGGGCACAACAATCAAAAACATGTACAAACTCAACAATGTCCAACTTCAGGAAACTACCAATGAAAGGGACCTAGGAGTCATTGTAAACAACAAACTAACATTTGACTTCCATATACTTACAACGGTTAAAAAATGCCAATGCATTATAGGTTGTATCCTAAAACACATAAAGAGCAAAGAACCCAGTGTCATAGTCCCCTTAGACACTGCCTTGGTCAGATCTCACCATGACTATTGTTCCCCCTTCTGTGCACCTATTACAATAAAAGGAAAAAATCTAATAGAAGGGGTTCAAAGGAAAATCACTAAAAAAATTAGAAACATGGATAATGTAGAATATAGAGATAGGTTAAAGAAACTTGACTTCTACTCCATGGAATACAGGCAACTCCGCGGGAGGCCTTATGTTTAACTTACAAATTCATACAAAATCCATCACTTATGAAACTTTAGGACTGAGTAGAGCAACTCCATGGTCCATACGAGAACACATAACATCAAATTAAGAGGTGAAACCTGGTTGAACCTATAAAAGAAGTCAATGGTTTATACATGTTGTACCCTGGAATGCACTTCCAACCTCACTCATAGAAAGTAAAACCATGGATACATTTAAACAAGCATTTGTCAATGCCGAATGTTGGCTTGCTGGCGCTGGCATTGGTAGTGCAGGAGTTAGAGAGATGCACAATAGGACTGGCAGTGAAGTATTGAACTAACACCGACCCCAGCCCCACTCTGCAGAGAGTGATGTGCATCGGGGTGTGCCTTTGGGTCATCGGCCATAACACTCACGCCATTTCACCTCACCCTACCCTGCAGACACTGACAAGTGCTGCGGTGTGCCATGGGGTCTTTGGGCCTTACACTCACCCCATTCTATAAAGAAATGCCCTGAGATGGGTGCAGTATGGGAGAATGGGGTGAACTTTGAGGTACAAGAGTTCAAGGCACACCTCGATGCCTGTCAATGGCTGCGGGTGGGGTGGAATGGTGTGAGATACAGCTAACAATGCCAAGTCACACCCTTGATGCCTGTCAGTCTCTACAGGGTGGGGCTGTTATGACTTGAAACCCTAAGCCCTGGGCATTTGTTGACATTTTCACTCCAAGTTTTCAACATGGGCAATTTTGTACCCCACATCATGAATAGTGGCACTATGAGATCGTGAGTCAAAAGGTGATTTTGCACAGCGACTCTGTAAATTTTGGTGCCACAGGTGCGAAAACACAATTTTGGGCAGGATGTGAAAATGACAGCTGCACTGCTCATGAGGGGTGAAAAAGGCATTGCTGAAAATCTGGAGTGAAAATATGAAAATTGGTGAAGTCACGAGCGTGAATAGAAACTATGCAATGCACACCCATAATGCAAGTATTTGGGGACTTTTTTAACAGATTTTCAACATAGGCATTTTGGGACCTCCGTTCATGAACAGTGTCACTGTGATTTTGTTAATGTGTCCTGAACACTGATTTCACACAGCGACTATGCCATTGTGCACCACATGCGTGAAAGACACATTTCAGGCAGGATGTGAAAATTCACAGCTATATTCTTCATATGAAGTGTGAAAAAATGACAATGTTGAAAACTTGGAGTGAGAATAACCTGCAAATTGTCAAAGTTATGGTGTCTTTGTAGAAACTGTGCAATACCGCTCGCTAGCACAGTCATTGTTTGGACTTTTTTCACCAAATGCAAGATAGGCTTTCTGAGACTCACCTCATAAAACAGCAGCACTATCATTTTCTTTAATTGGTCCCGAACGGTGATTCCGCGCATGTGACCGCTAAATGACCTTTTGGGACCTAGTAAAGAGATGACAGTGCATGTGTTGGAGAGGTGGGGTCCCCAAGCACCCATGTTGTGAAAATCTGGAGGCAAAAATCAAAAAAATGACAGATATTTTTAGCTGTGTTAGCAGCGGAGGGTGGGTCACAGTCAGTGACCAGAAGAAGGAGAGCTGAGCTGTTTGAAGCTGAACTAGTAAGGGATGCAGGTTGCAGTTCGATGACTGAAGCAAGGACAGCCAGCCAACCGCAGTCTGGGGTGTAGGATTGGGTCAATCAGGGAGAGAGGTGCCAAGGCGGTCAGGCTTTAAAAAGCCAGCCAGACCACAGAGCTGAGAGCTGTGTTTGTACCTGTCTTCCCTCACTGACCCTTATTAAATATAGAGGGGAGGAGGAGCCATATATGAAGTGGAGGACCTAACAGATCACAGGTCT
Organism: Neoceratodus forsteri; assembly: GCA_016271365.2. Lineage (NCBI taxonomy): Eukaryota > Metazoa > Chordata > Ceratodontiformes > Ceratodontidae > Neoceratodus > Neoceratodus forsteri. The sequence goes on along the minus strand of CM057452.1, from coordinate 115,262,481 downwards.
ACAGGTAAAGGAGCTAACAAGTCACAGGGCTATAGGTCACTTGATCTTGGACTACTGATGCTGGAGGTGCAGGGGACTTGGACTTGAACTGGGTGACTATGGTTATTAATTTTTGATGCCTATGGTTTGCACATGCTTTATTATTTTTAAAATGTCTTGACTGTGGGTTGGGGCTGAGGAGGGGGTGAGGGTCAGGGGCCCAAAAATACATGAGGTGTAATTTTAGGACTGTAGCTGAGTATCCCGGAAGAAATGGTAGGGCAGCACAGAGGGAGGGGTGACCAAGGGAGGGGGATCTTCGGCAGGGTGGTGGAGTGCTGTGGCTGTGGAGCGGCTATGATCCTAAATTGAGCTTGGAGGATGGGGGGTTGTTTTATGTGTAAGCAGCTCACTCAGCTGAGGGAGAAAGTGGCAAGGCTAAGGTGGGAGTTAATGGGGGAGCTGGGAAAAGGGGTAGAGAAACAGGGATGGTATCAGCCAAGGAAGGAGTGGGAAGGGCTGAGTGGATTCACTGGAGGATCAGATACACTGTTCCAGATGTTCAAGGAGCTTGGGAGGGAGAGGATAGAAGGGATCCAGAGGAATAGACCAGAGGTGGTAACAGACAACAGCAAGTCCAGAGTTGAGACAGGGATGCCCAAGACTGGAGGAAAGGGTCAGTGGGAACAGACAGCAGGAAGTCTGGGCACAAAATGATGCTTGTAGCTGGAGGAAGGGGTCAGCTGGGATCAGGAGAGTGGAAGACAGTAGGCTCGGAAAATGCAGACAGATGCCCAGAATGAAGGATGACATCAGCATAGGTAAATGGGCCAGAGGCTGAAAAGTAACAAATAGTTTTGACCCCTAGGTATCTAGTCGACATTTTGGAAGAAGGGGTCCAGCAGGGCCATCAGAGAGAAGAGGCAGAGTGCTGGGGGCGTGGGAAAGATCTCATGTGCAATGGAAGGGGGGCAGGCACATTGCATGCAGTGGAAGGGTGGAAGAGGAACGAGTCACATTAGGGACACACAGAGGGTGGCACTAGGAACTGTGGTATAAGAAAGGGGCAGGAAGGAAACACTGGAAGAGCTGGAGTTGAGCTCCTGGGAGACTGAAAATGAATGGGAGGAAACCCTGCAGGGCAGGAGAAGCAGTAGGAGGCTGGGCATGTGCAGGCAGGGTGCAGGAGAAAGGAAATATGCAGACAGGGCTGGTGGTGAGGAGGAAGACTTCACCAAGTGGGGTATGGTGCTCAAAACCTTCTGCAAAGATGGATGGGACAGGAACAGTTGGAAGGGATCAAGCACAGTTGGCACAATCTTGCACAGAGATGCAGATGGGAAGACCAGGAGCAGATAGAGGGGTGAGGTGAAGTTGGCTCATGCTCAAGTAGTGATGCAGGAGGGTTTGCAGGGATGAAGGAAGCCAGGCAGAAGTACATGGGATGAAGAGGTACAGGAGGGTAGTCTGAGGAAAGGCTAAAGGGAGAGGGTGAAGAGGGTGAAGACGGACAGATGCTGGGTTGAGTAAAAATCATGATAGGTTAGGTGGTGGGGAACAAAAGATGAGCAGGGACAGAAACCAAGCTCAGGATGGAACATGAGGAGGAGTCCAAAGGGCCAAACCCCATGACACAAAGCTAGAAGCCAAAAGGACACCCAGGAAGCAGGGGCAATAGGGTGGCACTCTTGGGGATCAGTAATTAAGGGGCTAAAATGGAAGGAAGGGAAGGAGGGTAAAGAACAATACAGTATGGTTACAGTGCATGCCAGGGATGATGGCGCTGGAGATGAGGCATCATATTTCTTCCTGGGGTAAGCAGCAGGATGAAAGGATACATCTGGTGTTTCACCTGGGCACAAATGACTTGAGGGGAACAGTCTGATGGAGGTACAGGCAAGGTTCGAGAAACTCACTAGATTCTGTAGGAGCAACACTGTTTTTCCTTCCATTTCCTTCTCTGAGGTGTTGCCAGTACCAAGAGCTGAGCACACCCAGAAAGGAGAGATAAGGGCATTCAACATTTGGCTACAAGGTTGGTGCAGTTGGATGGGATTGGCTGGATAGGTGACTGGGACTCTATCGAGGAGGAGGAGGGCTGTATGCCCAAGACAGGCTGCACCTGAACTCTTCAGAGGCAGCTGACACAAACAGTAAACTGGGGGACTTCATGGCAAGGAAGTTCAATTTAAACTAAATGGGGATGCTAAGGACAGGTCCATCCTTACATGAGGCAGAGCAGAAGGCTATCATCTCCCCCAAGTCATAACACTCATCAAGGGAGCAGTTAGTGGCAGGGAAGGATGGGATGGGACTACATGTTGGAGGCTTTGGTTGCAAATGTCAGGAGTCTGGGAAGAAAATGGGAGAACTGGAGGCCACATGATGGAGGAGAACCTAGACATTGTAGCAGTGAGTGAGACTTTGTGGAATGAGCACCACACCTGAGGAGATGGTGATCCCAGGGTATCATTTGTTTAGGAAGGATCAGGAGGGAGGGTTGGAGGTGGCATTATATGTCAGGAAGGGATTGGAGCCATGGAAGGGCAGGATGATGAGGGAAACAGAGATATTGTGGGTTCACCTAGACAGGGGACAGGGAAAACCTGCGCATTGGGGTAGTCTATAGGTCCTCCTATGCAGGGGAGGAAGGGAGAGACACTTTGTGAAATCCATAGCGAGATTGCATGGAAAGGGAAATTGTACTAGTTGGGGACTTAAATTCCGGACATCAACTGGAGGCCCAGACAGCAATCTCCACAAGGAGGGGGCATCTTAGAGGCTCTTCAGGGCATATTACTGCAGCAAAGAGTCAGTGAGCCCACTAGGGTGCAAACCTGTTGGATGTGGTCCTCACAAATGGGGACAGTGTGGAGGAGGTGGAAGTGGGGAAGAGCTTGGCACCAGTGACCACAGGGCTGTCAGGTTCAGGGTGAGGGTTAGGTAGGTGAGAACCAAGGTAATGGACTTCAGGAAGGCTGACTTTCATGGAATGAGGAAGGTAGTCAGGAAGAAATGTTGAGGATAGGGGATGTGCAGAGGGTGGAGGAATTATGGGCAGCCATCAAGAGAGGGTATTTAAAACCATGGACTCATGTATAAGAAGGGTAAGAAAGAATAGAAGATAGAAAGACTCTATGGTTCACTAGAGAGGTGGCTTTAGGGGTCAAGGAGAAGACTAGAGCATTCAAGAGGTATAGGAGGACAAAAAGGATGGAGGACAGAGAAACCTACAAGAAAAAAAAGGAAGCAGGGCAAAAGATAAGGAGGCCACTGAGGAGAGGATAGTGAAGCAGGCAGGAGGGGACAGAACCTTCTTTAGGTACATTGGAGAAAGGAGGAGGGCACAGCATGGGATTGGGAGGATAAGAGGGAAGTGGAACATTACTGGAAGGAGATTTTGAAAAAGCAGAGGCATTAAATAGCTATTTGGCTCCATCTTAATGGAGGAAAGAGGGCAGGTGACTAGGATGGCTGGGTGGATGACAGCCACAGGCAGTTAGGTGTGGCAGAATTCACAGCTAAAGTAGTAAGGGAAGAGCTGGGTAGACTTAGGGTGGATAAGGCAATGGGGCCTGATGGAATACACCAAGGGTTCTCAAGGAGGTGAAGGATGAACTGGCCTGCATCTGGTGAGGCTTTTTAACTTGTCCTTGGTCACAGGGTGGTGCCAATGGACTGGAAGAGGCAGAGGTGGTCGTCACACACTACTTACTATCGAGTAAAGGGAGATAGTAGTAAGAAGATAGCGGCAACGCTGGGCCAGCCTTCATAATAGCTCCCTGTTGCAGAATTTTAAAGTGTGTTTATTGTTTTTTATGTTTGTTTTAGTTATAGTTTTATTTTTATTTTTCTTGGTGTTCCCATTCGTAATTGCATCAAGAATCTGTGTAGCCACCACAAAGAATTTGTGTAGCTGCAGTCTGCTGCTAGTTCTACCGCTCCGATTATCTCCTTAGCATTTGAAGACATTGTGGCGTAGAGCCACTTGTGTAATCGATGTCTTTAAGCGGTCTGTGCCATTCTGTTGCCGGTTTCACTGCCCGGACTGCCTTTTCGTTTGTGGTTTGGTGTTTGTCGCTGACCCTGTTACTGATGCTAAACACTTTGAGACTGGATTAATAATTTGGAGATTGACCAGGACTGCTGCTCGAGACTGAGGGTAGTGAATTCAGTGGGCAGTGTTGGGTGGGAACTCCTAAATTCCACCACTCTTAGGGCTATACCCGACCCCTGGGACCGAGCGGGAGTTGCTTAGATTTGGCTCAGGAAGCTGGAGGCATTACCTGTGGCCTTTCTAAGAAGCCTCTAGATTGGTCCTAACAGCCTAGTCTCGAGGTGTTTGTAGCTGCGGGTTGCAGGTTGGAGTGATTGGGGCCTGTTTGTGGCAGTGGGGGGCATCCTTTTTCGAATTGCTTCTGGTTTTTACAAATGGACCCTCGTATTGACCTGTGACTTGAGCTAGTATTGTGTGAATTTAACTTTGAGCTCATGGATTTCTGCTTGGAAAGAGACTGAATGGTTGTATCCTGGCAGAGTGGGGAGCCTTGAGAATACTGGATTTACTTGAAATTTGACTGGCTTTCCTTGCCTAAATTGCAGCTCAGGACCAGTGGTGACCAAAATCTTTTGGTTTTCTGCTGTTTTATGTTCCTATGGACGAGATTCTGCTTGGGTGTAATATTTTGGCCTTTCCCCGTGCTGGATTATGTGATTACTGCACTTTAAGGATGACAACATCAAGAATTAACTGCATTCTCCCTTTGATTTAAATTTGATTTTTTATGGTGGATCCCTGGTGGTGAGAGGGCCTGGGGAGGGAGTAATCTTGGGATTTGTCTTTAGTTTTATTCATTATTTGTTATTGTGATTTATAGTTTAAGTTTTAATTTTGGGGTAATTGTTTTGGGTGGGGTTGGATTGGGGGTATTTATTAAATTTTAGTTAGTTATGTTTATCTATTAGTGGTGAAAAATGTGTTGGATGCCAGCCCCCAGTTGTGCGCTATTTATCTTCTGCTCTCCGTGCCCTCCACCCTTTCTCCACTCCCCTCTCCAGTTTATAACTTACCAGCACTGTACAGCATTGAGTATTATGCGTAGGAGAAGGAGGGGGGGGTGCGTGACAGTGGAGGATGAACTGAGGGAAGTCATCATATTGGAGTGGTAGGATCCAGGAGCCACCCTGGGTGAAATGGAATCAGACCGTGGTTCTCCATGTCTGGTGCCCATACCCAAGGGCACTACTGATTGTGGTAGGCAGATGGTTCAGGCAGCCTGGGAGGTTAGTCCAACTGTGGCGGTGTTGTGCAATGCCAGGTCCATTAAGAACAAGGCTGCAATTATTGCAGATCTTGTTGAAACAGTGGACCTGGCATGGATTACTGATACCTGGCTGGATGAAATCTGGCCACATCTTGGAGGCTGTAACTCCAGCAGGGAACTTGGTGATACACCGCCTGAGATTGGATCATGGGGGAGTGTGGTCTGTTTCAAGACCGAACTTAACCTCATGAGAGTATTAGTTGAGGAGGCTGAGTCATTCGAAGTGTGCCTTTGTAGCAGGTGTGGTTATTGGTAAGCCCTCATTTATAACTTGCCGGTGATGAAAGTGATTCCTTCAGGAAGTGGCGGACTTTCGTCTTCGACATGGCATTTGAGTCACCCAGACTAATGGTTCTGGGTGACTTCAATGCCTGGGTCGACAAAGAACTCTCGCAATTTGGTCAACACTTCCTCCAGTTGATGACATCTCTGGGCCTTACACTGGTGGTTTCCACTGCTACTCATAAATATGGACACTCCCTTGACTTAATCTTCCTCATAGGGATCGAAACATCTGACTTGGGGGTGGAACTGGTTGGGTGGTCTGATCATTACAATGTAGGGTTTAGTTTTAGCACCCCCCCTTTGTAGGCCTACCCCTGTGGAGATGGTAGGTACCACCCTTTATGGGATATAAGTCCTCATGACCTAGCGGCAGTACTTGATCTCTCGTCCCTCTCGTTGGCAAGCAATGACCCAGAGACCCTCGTGATGGCTTACAATTCAGCTGTCTCGGTGGCTCTGGATTCCATTGCTCCAGTCTGTGTTCACCCTCTCTCCCTTTGCCCCAGGTCCCCCTGATTTGATGTGACTTTGAGGGAGATGCGGAGACTAGGATGAAGGTTACTGTGCTGATGGCGCAAGTCCACCCTTGATGCTGACTCACCTTAGATTGATGGACCATTATCAAGTCTATCAATCATCAATCACCCATAAGAAGACAGAATTCCTGTTGGGAGATTGCGACTGCTCAGAATCTGACCAGCTCAGCTTTTCTGAACTGTGGACAGACTATGCAACCCAGCCTGTCTACATGTTTGGAAAGCTTTTCACAATTAGAGTGCGATAAGCTTGCTCGATTCTTTGCAAATAAGGTGGCAGACATCAGGGCAGTGCTCCAGCCAGAACACTCTGGGTGTTGCTTTTGATCAGTACAGGGTCACTGTACCTCGGCCTTCCTGGAGTACCTTCAGTCGACCGGGGGTCATGGATGTCATGTGGATTATCCAGGGTGTGCGCCCTATGTGCTGTAGTTTGGACCTTGGACCAACTTCCCTAATTTTGGGTTGTATTGATGTCATCAGTCCAGTCCTTGCACAGACAGTCTGGTGCTCCTTGGAATTTGGAGTTTCCTAGCTTACTGAAAGAGGTGGTGGTGACACCACTCTTGAAAGCTTCTATGGACCCGACTGCTATGCAAACTACAGACCTATCTCTAACCTTCCTTTTTAGGGAAGGTGACTGAAAAGTAGTGGCAGCTCAGCTGAAAACCATTTGACCATCCATGCATCTATGAACTGCTCCAGTCCGGTTTCATAAGAGACATAGTACCGAGACAGCGCTAGTTTGGATGCTCAATGATCTCCTGGTGGCGAGAGATCGGAAGAACCATGATGACTTGGTCCTTCTGGATCTCTCTTCAGTTTTTAACACCGTGGACCATGGGATTTTGATAGGATGCCTAATGCATATCTGTGGACTGTCTGGAACAGTCCTCAGGTGGTTTATATCTTTTCTCACAGGTAGAACACAGAGAGTGGTGTCTGAGGTTTATTCTTTAAACCCAACTCCTCTGTCATTTGGGGTACCTCAGGGTTCAGTGCTGTCACCCATGTTGTTCACGGTGTACATGCTACCCCTCAGAGACATTGTAAGAAGGTGTGGGCTGAGGTTTCACTGCTATGCAGATGATACCCAGCTCTACCTTTCTTTTGCACCTGACCAGGATGGAGCTCTCTCGGTCTTTAATAACTGTCTGAAAGAAATCCAGGAGTGGATGGATTCCAGCTGGCTGAAGTTGAACTTGGAAAAAACTGAGGTATTGGTTGTGGACCCAGGTTGCCGGATAGGGGGGTCGGGAGTTGGTGCGCCCTCTGGAATTTTTCTTGGTGGCGTCTCACTCCCGACCTCTGAATGGGTGCGTAACCTGGAGGTAATTTTTGATGATGGCCTGACCCTGCATTCTCAGGTGTCAGCTGTCATCAAAACCTTCTTTTATCATTTTAGGAATATCGCCAGGATTAGGCATCTGGTTCCGTCTGACGACCTTCCTACTCTGGTCCACGCCTTTGCGTCCTCGCGCTTGGATTATTGCAACTCCCTCTGCCTAGGGCTTTCTGGGGTGAAATCCATCAGCTTGCAGCTGGTGCAGAATGTGGCCGCCTGCCTTTTGACAGGATCTGCTAGATTCTGTCATATTTCACCGGTGCTGCGTGAACTGCACTGACTGCCAGTACAGTGGCGGATCACCTTTAAAGTTGGTTTACTGACTTTCAAAGCCCTACATGGACAGGGCCCAGACTATTTGAAAAAGCTTCTGGTCCTTTACTGCCCTGATCGATCACTCTGCTTGGCCGACTAGGGGTTGCTAGAGATCCCAAGGGTGAATTTGAAATCAACTGGTGCAAGAGCCTTTGCGTATGCAGCCCCCACCCTTTAGAATTCTCTACCCCGTCGGTTGTGGGAGTGCGCAACTGTGGAGAGATTTAAGCAGGGCTTGAAAACCTTTTTGTGGCACCAAGCCTTCTCAGCTAATTGATTGATTTGCTTTTCTAATTTATTGTTGTTTGATCTTAACTGAACTGATGTTTGTATGATTTTGTTTTGATTTTATATTGTTAGGCACCTTGGCATTTGATAAGGCACCTTATAAATAAACATATTATTAATATTATTATTATTATTATTATATTATTACATAAGGAGGGTGGAAGGATGAGGTCAAAAACTACCATCCCATTAGCCTTACCTCGGTGGTGGTGAAGGTAATGGAAACACTACTTAAGATCAGGTTGATAGAATACTTGGAGATGAATGGCATGCAGGATGACAGGCAGTATGGCCTCACCAAGGGAAGGTCCTGTCAGACTAACCTGATAGAGTAACCTGATAGAGTTTTTCGATGGGAGTGACACAGATAGTGGACCAGGGAGGAGCAGTGGACGTGGCCTCTCTGGATTTCAATAAGGCCTTTGACACCATTCAGCATGGTGGGCTGGTGCATAAGCTGGACAGACTAAGGGTGGACCTCAGGATTACCAGGTGGGTGGAAAACTGGTTGAAGGGAAGGAGTCAGACAGTGGTGGTAAATGGGACACATTTCAGGAAACAGATGGTGATCAGTGGGGTGCCACAGGGGTCAGAGCTAGAACCAATACTTTTTAACATCTATGTTAGTGAGACTTAGCAGAGGGTCTGTAGGGATGAGTGTGCTTGTTTGCAGATGATACAAAGGTCTGCAATAGGGTGAATTCACCTAGTGGGTGCAAGCCATGAGACGGGACCTGGAGAGGCTGGAGGGTGGTCTAACACCTGAAATTGAAGTTTAATGCACAAAGTGCTCACTGATGCAACTGGGGAGGAGGAATAGGAGAAACATACTCCTTGGGGGTGATTAAGGAGAAGGAAACTGAAAGGGACCTGGGGATTATGGTATAGCGTGACCTCAAGGTGGGACAGCCAGTGTAGCAAGGTGGTGGGAAAGGCAAATGGAATGTTGGCCTGCATTGCAAGGGGTTTTAATAGCAGGAAGAGGGAGGTGCTAATACCGTTATTCAGAACCATGGTCAGGCCGCATCTGGAGTATGGGGTGCAATTCTGGAGGCCTCAACTATGAAGAGATGCTGAGTTGATGGAAAGGGTACAGATGAAGGGCAACCAAAATGGTATGAGGGAGGCAGGATGCACCCTATGAGAGAAGATTGAGAGGGCTGAATTTGTACCCTTGGAGACTAGGAGGGAGAGGGGGGACATGATTGAGACCTTTAAGTATCTGAAGGGAATAAATAAGGTGGAGGGTGATAGCTTGTTCAAATTGAAGAAGGGAGCGAACACGAGGGGACATAGCCTCAAACTGGAAGGTGGGCAATACAGAGGTAATGTCGGGGGCAGTTTTTCATGGGAGGGTGGTGGAGGCACTGTAACAAGCTGCCAGAGGAGGTAGTTGCTGCTGAAATGGTGGAAGGGTTCAACAGGGCTTGGGATAGATGTGAGGGGTGGGAAAAGAGGGCAGAAGCATAACAGAAGGGGAGGAGGGTGTTGGGCAGACTAGATGGGCCATGGGCCTTTCTCTGCCATCACATTTCTGTGTATCTGTGATATATCCATCTAAGTTGTACCCTCCCCCCATTTATGCCATTATACAGCTTACTGGCATTTCTTCAGTCCATGGTCAGCTTTGAAGAGTGCAGATGTGTTCCCACTACACGAAAATCATGGTATTGGAAATCAGAGGTAAGTATGGTGTGAAGGGGTTGTGGGAGGTGGGATGTGCAGATGGTGAGTGCAGGTTGGGAAGGGAGCCCACAGTGAGGGACCATTTCATTGTTTTAGGTAATTTTAACAACAACAAAAACAAACATGAGACAGTCTTCTTTTTTTTTTATAGGTGTATGAATAAAAAATATTGTGCACACTGGGGTGGGATCCCAGTGTGGCACACAATGGGGGCAGGGACAGGAACATGCCAATGGCGGTCAACTTTTATAACATGGAGTCACACTGGAGTGGGCTCCCAGTGTGCCACACAATCTAGAGTGGGCTATTTAACAAGCCGACAGGGGGACTGGGCACTCCTGAAGTTGGCTTTTTGGGCATTGTGTGGCAGACGGCGGCAGTCACCTCCATGTTTATTTAAATGCTTCACCAGGAAAGGCTTGTCAGGAGGCATGTCATTGCTGCTGCTACATGACAACCTTGTCTCTGATTGCAGCGGCATTTTTCTGACAAGTTGTGTCCACTTTACACAATGTTGGTGTCAGCGCTTAGCATGCTGGCCAACTGGGGAATGAGGGATGCACCTTATAAAGCATGTCCTGCATTCGACAACACTGACAGACCTCTGACATGTGCTACTAGCACAAGATGTTCGCTTGCATGTGCATGACAGCCAACATAAAAACAATTAGACCAGTTTAGGGGCAAAAATAAATAAATTTAAGCAATAAGGCACTCCCAGGGGTTAGATTAACAGTCTGTTAATCACCCCCTAAGGGTGTAATGTGGTATGACGTGCAGCCGAGTGCCAAATTGCCCCTAGGGGGTGACTGACTGTTAATCTAACTCATGGTAGTGCCTTATTGCTATTATAAAAAATGTTTCCAAAAGAAAAGTGTTACAAGTATACTTTCTGAATGTTTTCCTCATTTAGAGAGAGATTTTTAATAAAATAGTTCTTCCACCAACAGTTTAAGAATGCTGGTTCAAAATCAGAATGCATCATTCCACACATTCAGCAGTACTAGAGGATGGAATGCTGACAGGAAGAATCCATGTGCCATGTGTGATCAGGCTGTACATGACAGTATAACATGGAATAATATAAGACTGTTGGAATCCTAACAGCCAATCAGATTGCAGCATTTCTGAGAAACCGTTTTATAATTATCATTAATCTAATTACAAATCCACCAGCTGGGTGGCAAGCTCTCAAAAGGTTTCCACCTCCTGAGCTCATAATACTACATGAATCTAGAAACCTCAGTTCTATGCTTTTGTGGTATAACCAATTGTTCTTTCTGGTCCTGTGTCTGAGGTTTAACCCAAACTCTGTACAGTAGCCCATTACATTTTTTATGTTGATTGCGTGCAGCGCAAGAAACATATTGGGACAGCTTTCTCAGAAAAAGGTTGTGGAGGTGCGGCACTGTTGTGGCCAATGCCCCCACAGCCTGCAAAGGCTTGTCCCACTTCCCCCAATGCCGTGGCATGCTGCTGCTGACACTAGTTCAGCCAGCGTGCCACCAACTTCAGGAGAAATTAGCCGCCGCAATCAGGGCCACCGCTATTGCAGCGTAGTTTTTCATCTGCTGCAATGAGGAAGTGACCCGGCCATTGCAGGGCGTGGCTCTAGAAAGACTGATATTGTTTGTGAACATGGCGTGGCTAGCCGCCGTGTTCACAAAAATATAACCCCCAACCATGTTTATTTGCCGACGGGCCCCAATCCCCATCAGCTTCAGTGCCCCAATGTTGATTTTGCTGATGGGAGCCCACTCCCGTTGGCATTTGAAACCAACCCACCCCACTTTAATTGTCTGCTGGCAAGGTTCCATCCCCATCAGCACATCCTAAGCACCCCTTTGTTGTGTGCCATGGGGTGCCTAATCCCCTCGGCTACTGCCGCCCCAAAGAAAAGAGTCCAGTGGCATGCTGGAGCCCACCCAAGCATGCCACATGCCCCTGTGAAATAAAAAACTGGGCCTAATGGGTGTTTTTTTTTTGAACACTGTAAAAGGAAACTGTCCTCGGCAATCTCCTGCCCCCATCCCACAACTCATCATGCTGAATCACCTTTCAGGCTGATTAACGAAATGACAGTGCCAGTGTTCATGAGGTGGGCTCTCAAAAAGCCTAAGTTACAAATTTGGTGAAAAAATCCCAAAAATGATTTTTACGGCGTGTGCTTTCTTTGTGATTGCTATGCACTCGTAACTTCATAATTGCAATATTTTCGTGCTAGATTTTCAACATTGGCATTTTTCTACACCTCCTTGTGAACAGTATAGCTGTCATTGTTCACATCCTGGCGGAATTGTGTTTTCGCACTTCTGGTGCAGAATAGCGTGGTTGCTGTGGGAAATCAGTGTTCAGGACAGATTAAGAAAATGACAGTGACACTGTTCATCAGTAGAGGTTCTAAAATGCCTATATTGAAAATTTGGTAATGATACTCCATAAAATGACTGCGTTATGAGCATGTGTTGTGCAGTTTGCATGCATGCTCATAACTTTGCGAATTTATAATATTTTCACTCCAGATTTTCAACATGTTATATTACTATGGTGCTAAAAGTCATAAAATCCTTTGAAATGTCTGGGATTATGAACTGTTTGAGATCAAAGAGGGATGTTAATTAAGGAGTCATAATGGAAATGAGTTTTGCTGATGTCACCTTATTTGAAATATCTCCTGACAGGAAGATCATTGTTTATATAAATGTTTTATATTTAACAAGGAGGAGCTAGATGACATCATGGAAGGGGTGTGGGAGACAAGACACAGTTTAACCTAGGATCTGTGTCTGATGTTCGTGACATTTCTTTGTGGGCTTTTAAGAAACAAGAACTAACTTAAGCACTGTAAGAAGGTAATACATTAGATAGAAAAAGTCTAATTGTATTGTGGTAGGAGTTTATGTTTGTATTTTTCCAAGTGATTGTATGCTTTTTGATATAGTGTTCTGTGTTTACATTTTACACATTTTTATCTATTTTTAAGTAAACTTTTCATTTAAAAAGACTGCCTGGGTGTGTCTTCGAAGTTCCTTTTTACATGTGATGTATGGAGGGTTAAGATTGACAACTGTTCATAAGTTTAATGGTGTTACCAAACTGGGAAAAGGTAAGAATATACCTAAGGTCTTTTATAGAGTTTTAGGTTTCTTTGGATACCTGGCTAGGTGTCCTTAGGTGAAAGATATCTGGCATCCCCTGAAGAGCAGATTATCTGAGCCTGTACATTTTAGTACACTCAGCATAAGGTTCTCAGTTTGAATTCCCCCAGAACTTGAGACCAAACGGGTGATTCTGACCCACAAGCAGACAGGATGGTTACCCTGTTCTGTTACCTGTCTGCAATACTGTGCTCAGAGGTTGGCACTGTGGGGAACAGAGGGCCTGACCTGCTGAGTGCGTTTGTGACAGGGTAATGATAACAGGGATCATGAACAACACTGCCCAGTGCAGGAGAGTGGCTGCAAAGCAACAAAATGCTTGGGTGCATAGCGGGGTTTTTCATCCAGGCAAAAGAGTGATCTTGCCCTTCTACAGGTTGCTGGTTAGGCCACACTCAGAATATTGCATGCAGTTTTGGAGGCCATACCTAAAGCATCATATCAGACTACTGAGGGGGTGCAGAGGAGGGTAACAAAGATGATATGTGGAATAGATGGGATACACTATGAGAGCAAGCTGGGAGACCTGAATATGTACACCCTGGAGGATAGAAGGACAGGGGACATGATGGAGACATTCAAGTATCTGAGGGTAATCAATAAGGATGGGGCAGATGGGGTATTTCAGCGAATTAGGGATGGGGAGTCATCAGCTGCAGTGGACCAAGAATAGAGGGGAAAGATTTAGGAAGGAAATGAGGAGACACTATTTCACAGAGAGGGTGGTAGCAAAATGGAATGCCCTACCAGAATGGGTGGTATCATGTAAATCTGTGAACAGCTTCAAAGGGCATGGACAGGAACAGGGTGAGAGGAGGATGGGGAGGTGGGGGTGGCAGTGGGACGACAAAGATGGAGGTAGTTGCAGCTGCAAACAAGGGGTTGGTTACACTGAGCAGGCTTAGATAGACCCTGTGTTCTGTTTCTGCTGGCACATTCTTGTAAGTTTCAGGTTCATAGAGGAATTGAGGGGAGGAAGGAGAGGGACAACCAGGTGGGAGGGAGAGGAAGAGGCCATGGAGATGGGAAGTGGTCCCTCACCCACCCCACCACCGGAGCCTGCACTAGCCAATGGGACCAGGCCCATATGGGGTAAGAGCAATGTTGATGTCACTAATGAAGGGATTTGAAGGAATACTGGAAGGCTTAATAGGTGATAAAAGGACAAGTGCGTGGATAAGATGGAGAAGGCATTGCAGGCCATAAAAGAGTCGAAACAAGGATATGGGGATGCCAAACTGCAAGCAGGGAAGAAGAAACTGTATGAAGGGCCTCCAGGGTTTACGTTAGGACCATGTGCTAGTTTCGGCTGAAAGAAAAAATTTGGAAAGGGGATGGTCATTACATATTTGGATTGGTAGATGAGGACACGCCAAGAAATTTGAACAGAAGGAGTTGGTGGGGAAGTCAGAGATGGCGGTAGCTCCTCACGGTAGTAGGGTACAAGGAGGAAGAGGCAAGTATAAGGGGAAGAATATTGATACTTGTCAGGCAGGTTCTTGAATATATAGTGCATTGGTTCTAGAGAAGCAACCAGAACTGGCTATCCCCATTGACATATACAGCGATCATCAGGACACATATAAGCAAAGATGGGGGTATGGATGGTTCAAATATGATGAGGCATTCAGAAAAAGGATGGCAGTGATGGATTGTACTTATTTTGAGCTGTGGGTTTAGACATTATCAGGCCCAGCAGGGGCTGCAGGAAGGGAGCACAGCAAAAAGGCATCCCCTGCTGCTGCAGTGAAGACGTGTTGGGGATACAACAGCGCATCCTGCACTTAAGCAAACTGCAAATTCAAGCATGTTTGTGGGGGGAGGAGGGCAACAAGGGGGATAGAACCAAGCACAATTTTTTTTTTAATTTTTTTTTTTATTTTAGTTGTTTAACCAGGTATAGCACACTAAGCTGAAAGCTTTTTTACAGGAGCGACCTGGGAGCACAAGGAGGTTAAGTGACTTGCTCAGGGTCACACAGTATGCAAGGGGAAGCTGTGGGATTCAAACCCAGGTCTGGTCTGCTGGATGTCACCAAATTTGCAGCTCAGACTTTGAGACCATCATGCTGCCATACTGCCTTGATGGGAGGCAGCAGGGAGGGCAGGGGGTTACAACTCCAATTAGGTGGAATTAAAGTGGGAACAGAGGTAGGAGATGGGATTTTTCCATTGGCATGCACGCCCATAGACGCAGGTATAGTGGTGGCTTGGACAAGGAAATACCCAGACATAGTGAGGATGACTTTTTTGAGGAATGGTTTTAGGTAGGGTCTCTGTCTGGTTTTGAGGGGGCAAGCAGGGCAATGAGGGCAAAAAATGTGGGGTCAGTCAGGAGGAGTGAGGACATTGTCCAGGCAATAATGCAGAAGGAGGCACAGGCGAGGAAGGTAGAGGGCCCCTTCACCGAACCTCCTTGCCAAATGTCCAGGTTTCTCCATTAAGTGTAATACCTAAGAAAAAGGAAGGGAATTCTGACTCATTCACTACCTCTTCTCCAGAAGAGGGCTCGGTGAATGAAGGGACCCCGATGGCCTGAAGGCAGTCTCATACGCATCTCTGGATAATGCACTGACATTAATCAGGGTGATACACGGGCGTGGCTAGCAAAGACGGACATTGAATCTGCTTTCAGATTGCTTCCAGTGAGGCCCAAGGACTGGAACCTGTTGGGTTTTCAATTTAAGTGAGGGCTATATTTCAGCAAAGCCATGTCAACGGTTTCTTGGTGGCATGTTCAACATTCGTGGCATTTAGCTTATGGGTCCATTGGGTATTCAGGTGGAGATATGGGCACAGGACAGTAGTACATTAGTTGGATGATTTTCTAATCATAGGGGTGGCAAGACAGAGACAGAGACAGAGGATGTTGGTGGACTTATTTATTATTTATTTGCTTTTGTTTACCAGGTAAGCACACTAGACAACCAAGTGCCTATTTTCAGGTGCCACCCGTGAGATTGCAAAGGTACATTCAAGTACATCAGGCAAAACAAGAACATGGTACAATCAGGAGTATCAATGAAAGCATGGCAATACAAGTAGCATGCCAGGGCAACAATGCCCCGAGGGATGGGGAAGCAGTTAACATGATAAATACAATTTGGAATAGGAGAGACCAGAGGCAAAAAACATGATGATAAGGTAGTGACATGTTCACAAAAAAGAGCAGTACGGCAAAAGTGGACCCAGCAATCGAATTCTTTTAGTAGCTGCAGGCTCCCTCATGAGTAAGGTACAAAGCTCACGTGAGCAACTCAGCCAATCAGAACATTAAGTACAGAGGCAGCTAGAGACTGATTTCAGGAAGCCCCAGAGGGAGGCTTTAAAGCAGGGATGGGAGGTGGAGGACCTGAGTGCTTCTGGAAGGAGTGCCATAATCTGGGTGCATATGCAGTGAAGGCTGGTCACCCATTTGGGTGTGAGTTTTGGAGTCAGGAGGACCTGCAAGTCACTGGATCTTAAATGGTAGGGAGGGTAGTGGTAAGAGAGATACAGCCAGGGCAGATGTTGTGGCAGTTCTGACAACACTGTCAATGAAGTTGCCTAAGACAAAGATGTGGAGCTGTTCCAGTGGGAGCAACTCCAGCCAGGGAGTAGAGCTCACAACGATGGGTGAGGCGAGGAGCCGAGAGTGCAAAGCGACTAACACAACATTGTACACCATATCCCATTTGGACAGACTGTTTTTTGTGACAAGGGCAAAGGTGACAAGTCCATAGCAAAGAGGGTAGAAGGACTCCCCTGGCTAGGGCAAGATGGGCAGCCGGGGTGAGGACGTTTTTTTTTTTGCTCTGTAAGCAATACCTAGCTTACAGTTAGAGATCTTACACATGTTGTGGATGTGCGTTGTGAGATCCAGCTGTGGGTCAAGTGTCACCCCCAGGTACTTGACAGAGTCAGAAACTTTAAGAAGGGACCCACCTCACCTGAGATCCTTAGGGAGAGACAGAGACAGCTTTTTCTTGGCTGCAGTGCCAGAGAGCATGGTCTGAGTTTTCTGTAGGTTGATAGTGAGCTTGTGGACCTTTAGCCAGGCCTGGATTAGGATGAAGTCAGAGTTTAGATTGGTGTTGATGTCCATAATATCCTGGGAGCTGGTCAGGATGACAAGGTCATCTGCATACAGAGCAGCATGCCCATGAGCCGCGCCGAGGTCAGCACTGCTTATGAATATAGAAAACTGAAGAGGCCTAATAACAGAGCCCTCTGGGGACCCCGCAGTTAACCGGAAAGGGCTCAGACAGGGCCTTGTTGAACATGGTATACTGCTGTCTGCTTGTGAGGTAGTTAGTGATCCAGGCAAGGGCAGGGGAGGAGAAGCCAAGGGTCTGGAGAGAGGAGCTCAAGAGTTAGTAGTCGACCCAGTCAAAGGCTTTTGAGAGATTGACAAAGATGGCACCAGTCAGCTTGCCTCAATCCGCAGCTGCCCTGATCTCTGAAGTAACAATGGCTAGGGCAGTGGAGGTACTATGCCCTTTTCTGAAGCCATGTTGGTCAGGGGAGAGTAGGTCATGGACCTGCAGGTAGTGGGTGAGCTGTGAGGCAACCACCTTTTCAAGAAGCTTGCTGATCGCTGACAGGATCACAACTGGGCGGTAGTTCTTGAGATCTTCAGAGATGTGTGGGCACATGGGCATCCCTCTGGTGGAGGACAAAATGGAAGGACTGGCCTGCCAGTTAGAATTTTGGGGATTGAGGTAGACATGGTACAAGAATGTCTCCACCTGCCAGGGACAAGGTGACATGGAACAGGGGCTTTACTTCCGGTGAGTGGGAGGAGGAGGTGCCGCTGGTACTAGTTCAGCAGCTACTGAGGGACCAAATTTTACTTGTAAGACCAAAAGCCCAGGCAGGACATTCACCAGGAGGTTAGTGAGAGCCACAGGTAAGGCAAAACAACAGCATCATTGGGTAAACATCACCTTTGGGGGTGCGGAGGATTTGGGGTGTGGAAAGATTTTCTGGACAACTACAATGGGGTAACATTCTGGCAAGAGGATTGGGTGTACAACACTGACTTGGGACTGTACACAGATGCTGCAGGGTCTTAGGATGGGGTTTACTTCAGAGGGAATGGATTTCAGAAGCATGGCCAAACCATTGGGAGAAGGAGGACTACTGAGAGACATCAGCTAATATTTTTCCTAGTCAAGCTATCTCTTGTTGGGAGCTGCAATACTGAACATAGGATTTGCAAGAAAGCTAGTTGTAGAAGCTCACAACAAAGGGAGGGGAACCTTTCAATTGTCTTTGCTTAGTAGCAGATATACTGCAGGTGGAGGCTGCTTCTAACTGAAAGGTGAAATAAGGAATTTACAATTATCAGAAAAGACAGTCTTGTTACAATTCTTAAGATTTTCAGTGCAGGAAGATTTAAACTCTGGCTAAACATTTGTCACAAATCCTGAAATAAGTGCAGGTACAGGTTGTGTATTTGACCAGACAGTAAACTGTTTTCTGTGTCTATCTTTGTTTGCCTTAAAGGCAATTCCAAACTTTTCAGGAGTGATTACATCACAGAGACTTAATCAGCCAATAGCTTGGGTAACAGACCTGAGAACAGTATTATAAGCAAGTGTTTATAGCAAACTCATCAGAACAGCTAATATTTTTCCTAGTCAAACTATCTCTTGTTGGGAGCTGCAATACTGAACATAGGATTTGCAAGAAAGCGAGTTGTGCTCACAACAGAGGGAGGGGAACCTTTCAATTGTCTTTGCTTTGTAGCAGATATACTGCAGGTGGAGGCTGCTTCTAACTGAAAGGTGAAATAAGGAATGCTTTCAGAGCACAAACCACCAGGCTGTTTTGGGGCTGGGGAGGTTTACCTGTGTCTGACTTGGATGTCTGGATTTTTCTCTGTTTGATTAGCAGGGGATTTTCTCTGTCAAATTGTTGTGTATAGTATCTTGCAGACAGGAAGGCACTCATCACAGCGGTGGGTCAGAGCTCTTAGCTGATTGTTTTGTGAGGGCACAGTTTAGGCCCAACCCCTTCCCACCCCTCACCCCACCCACCCCTGGAAATAGTTCCTTTATACCTGGGGTTCTGACATCATTTCCTCAAGAGTGCAAGGTGCATATCAATGTCATATCCTCTCTAGCACACAGCACTGAAAATATACGCATACACATTGTATAATATATATATATTTCTATATAACAAACCAATCACTCACACAAGCACACACACACACACAAAAAAAAGTACATAGTCATGTGGGGAGTAGGGCAATGTAATGGCTGTGGGGCAGCAGTATTCCAGGAGTCTTTCTGGAGGCTGAGATGCTGCCCTATTTGCAGACAACTCTGCCCTGAGAGAGGAAGTTGCCTGCCTTCAGGCCACACTGGACAGCAGTAAGAAAAACCTTACCCAGGCCAGACTGGATGGTAGGAAGGGAACCCCCCCATCCAGGGAGCACCAGAGCCACCACCACTACCTCAGAGGTTGCAAATAAAGCACAGCAGTTGGACCACTGTGGGCTCAGAGAGGGTGAGGAGGGTGGAACAGAGGCACACCCAGTCAGTTGTTCCACTCCACAATCCATACACCATTCTGGGGGAGCACAGCTCCCCTATGGATGCACCCACGGAGGAGATTAAGGAGGCTGAGGACACCTGTCACAAGGGAGGCCCACAGGAAGGAGGCAGAGGATGCCACAAGGAAAGGAAGCAGCTCCTGGTGGGGGACTCAATTATTAGGGGGATAGAACTGGGGGGAGCAGGGAAAACTGAAGTAAAGTGCCTGCCTGGTGCCATGGCTTGTAGGGACAGGAAGCACATCCTCAGGATCACTAGAACAGCTGCACGGGAGTCTGAGCTGGATGTCATTGTCCACCTAGGGACAAATGACTTGGCTCAACATGAGCTTAGAGCAGTGCAGAAGGACTTTGTAGAACTGGGAGAGGCCTAAGACAAGTAGCACACACAGTATCCTTCTCTAGAGGTGCTGCCTGTAAATGGCATGAGTGAGGCAAGGGTACTTTGCACCATGCAGTTTAATGAGTGGTTGAAAAATGTGTGGAGCACGGGTTTGGCTTCATTGGGGACTGGGATTCAACTTGAGGGACACCAGCCTATATTGGCAGGATGGTCTGCATCTGTCCAGGAAGGGAACAAGTCTTTGAGCATATTGGTTTAAATGCTTCATTGGCAAGCTTTTAAACTAGTCAAGGAGGGAGGCACTGATAAGCAGCAGAAAAATCCCAGCCTCTCCCTACAAAACAGGGTACTAAATGAGAAAAAGACTGAGGTAGAAAGGTCAGTGGAGATGCTGCAACAGAAAGTAAAGCCAACAAAAATGGAGAGCAATAGTACCAATGCCCGTAGTCTGAGTAACAAGCTTCCTGAATTAGTGGCCTTGATGGAGGAGGAACATCTGGATATCGTGGCAGTCACAGAAACATGGTACACAAAAACCATGACTGGGATGTAAACATACCAGGATACTATCTACAGGAGGGACAGGGAGGGTAAAAGAGGAGGAGGAGTAGCTCTATAAAAGGGAAGGAATCAAAGCAACAGAACAAAAGGGTAAACAGGGAGGAGAAGAAGCACTGTGGTAAATTTGGAGACCTGCAATGGCACCACAATCACACAGGGGTTGTGTACAGACTCCTTCTCAGGGGAGGAACTGGACAAGGAAATGATAGAAAGTATACTTAGTATGGCAGAAAAAGGGAGATATTGCTGATGGGTGATCTGAATATGCCAGATGTTAACTGGAGTGCAGTTGCAGCAGCCACTTCTAAGAGTGGGATTATTCTAGATGCCCTACAGGGCATGCCTTAGACAACTAGTATTGGAGCCCACTCGAGAGGGAACAATCTTAGACCTGGTTCTCTCAAATGGAGATGAAGAGAGATCACAGATGTAGAAGTGGGTAGCCATCTGGGAACCAGCTGACCATCGAACAGTATGGTTCACAATAAACACAGCAATAGAGTCAAGCCATACAAAGACAAAGGTACTGGATTTTAGGAGGGCTGACTTTGTCAAATGGGTGAGTGCCTAAGGAATGCACTAGCAAAATGGGCAGGAAGGAGGGTGGAAGAACAATGGGGAATAATAAAACTGCCATCACAGAGGTAACGAGCCTTTGTGTAAAGCAAATAAACAAACGAAATGAGGTAAGAAACCACTATGGTTCTCAAAGGAAGTGGCAGTGAAGGTTCAAGAGAAAAAGAAAGCATCTCAGGAAGCACAAGGAATCACAGAAGGAACAGGACAGAGAACTGTATCAGTTAAAGCAAAAGGAAGCTGGGAAGGCAGTCAGAACAGCAAAGGCCCAAAGCGAGGAAAAAGATAGCTAACTCAGTTAAGAAGGGGATAAAACCTTTATAGGTACATCAGGGAGCCAAGTAAGACCAAGGAGAGGATAGTGAGGCTTAATAAAGGGAGAGAGGGGTGAGCAGAGGGGTGACTGTGAAAAGGCAGAGATACTAAACAAACATTTTGCTCAGTATTTATAAAGGAAGGGGGAGGCCTAAAACAAACAGTAGAAACACTCTGGATACAGAAGTTGATACCAGCCCATTTACAGAAGAAAGGGTTCTGAAAGAACTCTTAAAACTGAAGGTGGACAAAGCAAAGGGGCCTGATGGGATTCATCCCAGAATTCTAAAAGAACTAAGGGTAGAACTAGTGACACCACTGACTACCTCTTTAACAAATCATGGGAGGATGGGGTGGTACCCGAGGACTGGAGGAGGGCAGATGTGATTCCCCTTCACAAAAGTGGGAGCAAGGCAGAAGCAGGAAACTACAGACCTGTTAGTTAACCTCAGTGGTAGGGAAAATGATGGAATCACTTCTGAAGGAAAGAATTGTTGAGTATCTAGAGGCCAGAGGGGCACAGGACCCAAGGCAGCATGGATTCACAGCGGGAAGGTCATGCCAGACAAATCTGATAGATTTCTTTGACTGGGTGACCAAAGTAGTTGATCAGGAAGGGCTGTGACATGGCCTCACCTAGACTTTAGCAAGGCATTTGACACAGTCCCACACAAAAGATTAATATACGTTAGCCAGCCTGGGAGTGGGTCCCAAGATGACAGCCTGGGTAAAGAATTGGCTGGAGAATAGGACACAGGAGAGTAATAGTAAATGGAGTCCACTCTGAAAAAGGGGGTTAGTAGTTGACTGCAGGGTTCAGTATTAGGACGGTCGCTTCAATGTCTTTATAAGCGACATTGCAGAGGGACTGGAAGGAAAAGTATGTCTCCTTTGTAGATGACACAAAGATCTGCAACAGAGTTGATGCACAAGGTGGAGTGGAAAGGATGAGAAGGGACTTGGCAAGGTTAGAGGAATGGTCAGATGTACGGCAGCTTAGATTCAATGCTAAGAAGTGCAAGGTAATGCACCTGGGAAACAAAACCCAGGGAAGAGTAACAATGGGGGTGAGATACTAACAACAACAAAATGGAAAGGGACCTGGGGGTAGTCATATCAGATGACCTAAAGGTGGGCAAGCAATGTGAGAGGGCAGCAAGTGAGGTTGGGGGATACTGGAATGCATAGGAAGAGGCATCACCAGTAGAAAACAGGAAGTTATTATCCCTCTGTACAGACAGCTAGTGAGACCCCATCTGGAGTACTGAGGGCAGTTCTGGAGACCCAATCTCGCAAAGACATAGACAGGATGGATGCTGTCCAGAGGAGGGCAACTAAATGGTGCAGGGTCTGCACCGGAAGACATATGAAGAGAGACTTAAGGAGCTTAATATGATAGCCCCCGAGGAAAGGAGGGAGAGGGGAGACAT
The DNA here is from genome assembly GCA_016271365.2 of Neoceratodus forsteri. Taxonomy (NCBI): domain Eukaryota; kingdom Metazoa; phylum Chordata; order Ceratodontiformes; family Ceratodontidae; genus Neoceratodus; species Neoceratodus forsteri. Next base: position 115,239,800 of record CM057452.1, on the reverse strand, counting down.
GATAGAAACTCTCAAGCACCTCAATGGAATCAACAAAGTCCAAGAGGGTAGCATCTTTCAAAAAAAAAAGAGGTGGCAAGAACAAGGGGGCACAATTTGAAGATAGAAGGGGGCAGCTCAGAGGTAATTTGCTGAAGTATTTTTTCACAGAGAGGGTTGTGGATGTATGGAACGTGCTCCAGAGAGGTTGCCTGAGTCAAAAGTAGTGGTGGAAAATCTAGCACGTATGGGACAGTCATAAGGCAATTCTAGGGGTGGGGGTAGAAGAAGTAGGTTGCTGTTAACTAGGACCCGCTTATCCATCAGGTAGGGAAATGGGCAGACTGGGTGGGCCAAGCGGTCCTTATCTGCCATCAAATTCTATGTTTCTATGTTTCTATCACTTTTCTGGACATTTTCCCCATACTGATGGCCCTGGAGGTGTGGGGGGATAGAATGAAGGGAAAGCGCATACTGTTTTTGCGTGACAACAAAGGAGTAGTGGAGTTGATAAATAAGCAAGTGAGGATTACAGAGACAGTGGAGGGGGGGGTGTTGTGCCAAATGGTGCTATTGGGGTTGCAACTGAGTTTGTCATTTAAGGCACAGCATATCGAAGAGATTAAAAATGAGGTGGCTGACAGTCTTTCCTGTTTGCAGCTGGACAGGTTCTGGGAGCTGGCTCGACAGGCGGCAGCACACAGGACCAGGGTCCAGGGCCATCTATGGGTGATTGGAGGAAAAGCCAGGTGGTTGTACAGGAGATCATGGGCACCCAACACACTGAATGAAGGGCATGAGGGCATTTGAGGAATTCAGAGGCTAGGGCAGGATGGGGCACAGGGTGATAGTCACCTAGGAACAGGTAATGCAGTATGTGGTGGAGAAGTGGGAGGAAGGGATGGCCCACCTCATCATGGGAGTGCAACTGGCAGGCATAGGGTGGGTCTGCAAAGACAGAGGTTGGCCAGATGCCACGGACAGGAGAGCAATTAAGTGCATGGTCACAGGATGGCAGAGAGGACAGGGAATGAGGCTGGACAGGAGGCAGGCCATTATGGGGCCGCTGCTCTGGGGGGTGGTCGGGGCCCTACAACATGTGTGCACTACAGTGAAGGAGGCATGTTTGTTCAGGGTGGTTTTCATAGTCACGGCTAGAGGGGACTTCAGAGTCAGGGAGGTGGTGGCCCCGAGAAAATTGGAGGCAGCACAGGGACTGCAGGCAGCGAACATCGATTGAGGGCAGGACAGGGTGGTCATTTGGCTACAGGGGTCCAAGATGGATCAAGGTGGTAAGGGCAAGGCAGTAGTCCTGCTCAGGCAGGTCCAGGGAAGTGTGCGCTGTCATGGAGTTAGAAGCATATGGGAGGATCCGGGTGCAGGTAAGGGAATATGGTTCGCATACAGGATGGCAGCCTGGTGACTGAGTTTCCAAGTTGGAGGAGTCCTTAAGAAAGGCCCTTTCATTCGTGGGGAAAGAACCAAGTAAATTTGCCCCACACTCTTTCTGCATAGGGGCAGCATCAGAGGCAGCAGCCAGGGTGGTTCAGGGCAGAGGTAATGCAAGTGGAGTGCTGGAGATCCAGCTGCTACAAAAATATGTGAGGTGTTGACAGACATGGTTTCCTCACCTGTTTTCTTGTTGTTCTCTCCCGGCAGGATCAAGCGAAGGTATGGATCATGGGGCATTCCTTCATCTATTGGGCTGAGAGATTTACAGCAACCTGACAGGGTGGGACACAGCTGCAGACTGACCTGGAGCACATGTGGTGCAATGGAGGGAATAAGGGCATGAGGTGGGTGCAGCTGGTGCCTTTATTGGAGGGACTCTTGGTGCAGTGGGGTGACTGCCGGATGTTCATTTGGGAACGACCTGGGAAGGGGTTTCATGGAGACTTTAGTACAGGCCATATGGCAGACTTGGAAAGGGTGAAGGGGTGGTGGCTGGGGTGGTCATTGGCTGGTCCGAGATTACATCCCATAGGGTGTGGAGAGGGCCAAGGAGGTTAGAGTGGTGGAGAAAGGTAAGAAATGACTCAATAGAAAGGTGGCAAGGGTGGTGATTGAGATGGGGAACACATATGCAGAATGATTTCCTTTGAGCTGTCTGAGGTCTATAGGTCTGACGGGGTCCATCTGTCAGAGTTTGGCATGTGTCTTATTCCTCAGACCCATCATGGACCTATTGGAGTGATTGAGAAGAAGGGCCTTAAGTACTAGCCCACAGGGGGTGCCCCATCTTCCATAGCAAGCAGGAGATGGGTCAGTGGAGAGAGGGGGGTGGGGAGCAAGTGGAGAAATTGAGGGGTAGGCAGAAATGGGGAGGGGCAGGGCAACATGGGCTGGGGGAAAATGGCACCCAGGCGTGAAGTAAAGGGGGGATAGAGACTATGGGTCAGATCCTAGTATCCGGACCTAGGGGATGGAAGGTCCTGGTAAGTTTGGTACCTGGTTCTGGTGATGGTGTGGGGTTGGATCTGAGTGTCCAGACCCTGAAGGAGGACACTCAAGAAGAAGAGGACCAGGAAGGAAGAAAGTTCCAGATGAAAATAAATGGACTGATGTTATTGACTGTTGAATGAAACGTTGAAATGTAAAATGGATGAAGATATTAAATATACTTTAGTGCTAATAATAAATGTTGCCTATGAGTATCCAGAAGAACAGGTGTGGGAGATTTATTTTGGGAAGGGATCAGATGACAAATAGGTTTGCCATTAATCACCTTAGATGCTTCGGGGTTTGAGAGGGTGGCCCATTGCTGCGGTCCCCCCCTCCTGCAACGATCACCTCTGTCACTGAGCCTCAAGACTTCTCTCCATGGGTGAGGCACCTGCAGTGGCTGACTTCTCCGCAGCTTGAAACGCCAGCCGGAAAGCCTGAGGGACCCGTGCCATGACTGACCGATTGCTGTGCCTTGCTCTGCAAGGCTGAATTCTTGAGGGGTTGGATAGGCTTATCCTGGATCCTGCAACCAAGCACGCAAATTTTGAATAAAAACACCTGCAGCTCATTGGATGGGCAGCCAGTGATGCTCGGGCGGCTGGACTTAAAAGCCGGCTCAGAGCCCTGCTGGCTACAATCACCTTAGATGCTTTCCTGACCCAGGGGTTTGAGAGGGTGGCCCATTGCAGGGGTTCCCTCTCCCCCTGCAATGATCACCTCTGTCACCGAGCCACAAGACTTTTCTCTGTGGGGTGAGGTGCCTGCAGTGGTCACTCTCCCCCGTAGCTTGAAACGCCTGCCGGAAAGCCTGAGGGACCTGTGCTGTGACCGACCGACTTGCTGTGCCTTGCTCTGCGGGGCTAAATTTTCATCACTCCCAGCCCACTCCATTCCCACCTCCCCTTAAATGAACCTGAACCCCTCCCACCTCTCCGGAGAGGACCTATCTGTGGCAAGCACTGCTGTGGCTGTGGTTATGCTACTTTACCTAATTGAACCTGAAATATCGCTTGCTTGTTGCTCTACCCTTGACAGCCTGTTACAGTTTAATCAATTCTTCTTGTTTTTGCCTTGATTGTCTTCCATAGCACAGCTAATCCTATGGTCTATGTAATCCTTCTGTTTACTCCTACCCTGATTGCCTGCTATAGCACATTTAATCCTACTGTCAATTCTAGCCCAGACTGCCTGCCTGCCTGCCTGTAGCAGTCTAACTACTCAGCCCAGCCTCATTAAACCGTCTGTACCAGAGATATTAACCCCTAATGAAGCTTATTCTTCCACTATTTTTCACCTGTTTGACTGCCTGCCCCAAGCCTCATATGCCTGTTACCTAATACCCCATCCCCCTGTACCCATGGATAAATTAATTATTCTCCCCGGGTCTGAACTATTGTTTATATCCTACTATTCTCTACCTGATCTGTTCTCCTACAGGAACCTCACCCCTACCTCACTTGCTATACTCCAGTCCACTGCTTACTACAGCTGTTATCTTTGTCCAGCCCCTAGCTGTTACTACCTTGGTTCCTATCCGTGCCTGCTCTGCAACTAGTGTCCCATTGCCTTTTAACTGACCACATCTTCCCAGGAGTTTTGCCTCTATGCTCCCTGCCTCTCCCAAATTAATCATGGAGGGTCTGGGACTCATGGCATCCCTTTGCCTACATAGCTTTGATTATGGGATGACCATCTCTACTCCTGGGGATATTGTCCCTAGAATCAGAGTAGGTACACTGTCCAACCCCTGCCCCTTGAACCTCTGCTGGATGGGACCAATGCTCTCTCCTTTCCATTTTTGGATTAACCTGCAGTGGAAATTGTTATGATCTCTTTTACCACTTCCACCTGAGAAGCAGACAATGGCACCCCCTCTCTCCCTCCAAAATCATTGGGTACCTCTCCAGGCTTGAGCTTGCTCTGGGGGGAGATATTGAACCCAACCCTGGCCCCTACTCTCTTAACCTTGCTCTTAGTGATCCCACTAACCCTCTATGGGCAGAGGCCAGGGGCCGGGTCCACATGAACATAGTGGGCAGCCTAAGGCATAAAGTTCATGACCTAAAGCCTGGACCACCCTGGCAAGCCAGACGATTAGCAGTGACTGAAACCTGGCTCCAAACCGCATATCCTTCCGCACAAGATGAACCTAGTCGGCTATAATGCCTTCAGACGGGATCTTGTAGGAAAGAAAGGAGGTGGTGTTCTCATCTATACCAAGACCCATCTCAATGTTATGCAACTAGATTATCCACCCCTCATTGACTCAGTAAATGAGATCATATTTACTTGATTGCTCCTTGGAGACACCAAGTCTCTCTACATTGGGTGTGCCTACCTTCCGCCCCTAACGGTTGCCTCCTCCTTAGAATCTCTAACCCATGCCCTAGAGGAGCACCCACTGGGGGAAATGATTCTCTTTGGGGATTTCAATCAAAACTGGCTTGCCCTGGGGTCCTCTAACTTAGAACCCCATTCTCGACTCAACCCGACTCAAATCATCAACCTGCCTACTAGGCATAATGGCAAGTCTGGCACCACGCCCATACTAGACTTGGCCCTTGTCTCTTTGTCGGACCGTGTCATGACTGCTGGGACCATGGCAGATTCACTGAGTGATCACTCACCTATCTTCTGTACCTGGTCCAATAAACCTCCCAAATTGTCTACAAGAATGACTGAAGCCAGGAATTTCAGCAGATTCATAGCAGCTGACTTCTGCTCTGACCTTCGGGCTGCAGAGACTGGGGATCCCATTAATACTCTCTCACCCTGGATAAATCCCTGGACTACTTCGCTAATTCATTTCTGTCTGTGGTCAACACTCCTGCTCACTTAAAAAACTGAGAGTTCAGGGAAGTGCCACAAATGGCTTGGCCCTGGCCTCAAACTCAGTATGCTGCCCAGGATAGGGCCCGGGATTCTTTAAACTCGTGCCGCAAGAGTGCTGACTGAGAAAGGCACAGGAACTGAGGAACCACCGTAAGAAAACTCAAGCATCGCTAAGTCTACCTACCTGTGTAACCTCCAGTCTAGTCACCTGCAGGATCCTAAGAAATTCTAGGAGCCAAATAAACCTCCCTACTCAAGGGTGCCCCAACTCCCAGGATGGAGCCTTACTGGTTGGAAATACCCTTTCAATGACCCCTCCATTGTATCTGAGGCATTTAATGCCTCCTTCTCCAATCCTGATGGATCCTCACCCTCTTCCTGCCTGGTGCTCCCACTTTAACTTTACCAAGTGGAACATGCTCAGCCCCAATTTCACTTGAAACTTGTCTCCCCTCTGAGGTTCTCCCACTGCTGCTCAAATTAAACCCTGATTCCTCCCTGCGGACATGACCTGCTTGAACCTAGGCTGTTGAGGCTGCTGCTCATGCCATCTCCCTCCCGGTCACCTGGCTCATCAGCAGGTCCCTCCTTGAGGAGCAGTTCCTATGCAAATGGAAAGTAGCAACTATAGTCCCAGTCCACAAAAAAGGGCCCCAGGACAAACTGGGGAACTATAGGCTCTATCTTCATTTTCTGTCCCCTCGGAAGGTACAGGAGAGATTGGTCTACAACCAACTGCAAGACTACCTTGAAAGGCACTCTCTCCTGGCTGACATACAACATGGCTTTAGGAAAGGCCATGGCCAGACACGGGCTCATCCTGCTCACGTCTGACGTCCTTGATGCCATGGACAGGGCTCACAGATGGGAACTCTATTTATCGACCTATCAAAGCCTTTGACTTGGTCTGCCATAATCTTCTTTTCTCCAAACTCCACCTCCTTGGACTTGATGAGCTCTCCCTCTCCTGGTTCAGGAACTACCTGCTCAATAGGAGCCAAAAAGTTTTCTGGAAAGGAACCCAATCTAGTACCAGCCCAGTGGACTCTGGGGTTCTCAGGTCTCAATCCTGGCCCCTGCTTTTCATCCCTTTGTCAATGACATTGAGAGGGTTAGTGGGCTTAGTAACTAACTCTATGTGGACAATACTGTTGTCTATTGCAGTGACCCACTACCTAGTGTCATCACTGCCAAGCTGCAAGCCAGCCTCTTGGCACTTGAAGCTTGGTTCTCCTCTAAATCCTTAGTACTGAATGAGGAGAAGACCAAAGCAGTCTTGTTTGGAACTAAACATCTGGGTACCAATAGATGTGACCTGCTCCAAGACCGAACAGCCCAGGGGAAGAAGGTCAAGGTTCTCGATAGGATCAAATACCTGGGGATCCTCCTTGACCAGGAGCTGTCCTATAAGCCTCACATTGACTCCCTAACTAAGACCATCCACCAGAGGACCGGACTCCTGTACCACCTGGGACACTCTCTTTCCGGTGAGGCTCTTCCCTATCCTCCTCTATGGGGCCCCCCCTTCTTCAGTCCCTCAGAGAAGGGAGCTACGTGTAACTCACTATGTTTCACCATTACAGAGTGGCACACCTTGCCACCAACGACCCCCCCAGGAGGCACCACTGTGAGGTCCTTGCAGACCTCCACTGGCCCACCCTATGGAACAAATTAGCATACTCCTCTATCTGCCTGACCTACAAATTCACCACCACTGGCCCTCCTCCCCACTTGTATGGCCTGCTCAACCCAAGAATACACTGCCGTGATATGAGATCTTCAGCTGGCCGTGCCCTGGACATTCCATGGGTCTGCACCGACCCAGGCAGGCATTCCTTTAAATATGCTGCCCTCACTTATGGAACACCTCCCTGCTAATCTGGTCAATAGGCCTCTCTCCAAAGCTTCAAGTCAGGCCTCAAGTGTATCTCCTTGAACTCAGCCTCTGCAGCTGCAATCGTTGCTCACTCTTCCACTTCCCATGCAGGTCTCCAACCACACCACCTCGTTCCATGTTTATTTCAATGAATGTATCTACTATGACCTTGCTACTTCAATGTATAGTGCCTAATGTACAAACAGTATTGTCAACTGTAATTACTGTTATTATTGTATGTAATAATCCTAACAAATGTATCTTGTTCTACTGTATGTAACCGTTGCCTCATGTAACTAATCCGGTCGCCTCTGAAAAAGGGGACCCTCTGGTCTCAGTGTGTGGCTTACTCTGGTTACCAAAATTTAAATAAATAAATTAATTAATTAAAAGGTAAGCCAAATTATTTGGATGGCCCTTTAAGAAATAAGGCAGGAAAGGGAAGAAAGGGGAAGTGAGGGGAGGAGGAGGGGTGGTTAGTGACATCATTGGGCGTCATATGACACAGGCATGGAGGTTCACAGCCCATTGGCTAGAGGGAGTGGCTGAGGGGGCCCAGCTGAGAGGGTCTGGGGGTATATAGGAGTGGGCAGCCTTCCAGTTGCCCTCTTTTGCTAAGAATTTTTCCCATCCACCCACCCACAGAGCGGTGGGGGGGAAGGACTAGCAGGCAACAGGTGTTTTGGTGGGTATACCATTACCACAGTGACTCCAGCCTAGCAAAGACCACCACAGTGACAGGAATCAGGCAAAATCCACCCATTGCTGTGGTGGTCTGTGTGCCGATTAGGACTGCCTCACTGGGTGTTTGCCCCCAGTCCAACTCAACTGAGTTAGAATCCTAGAGACTGGGGGTGTTCAGGGGTGCAGCCCTACGACATCCCCATGGCTGCAATGCCGACAGTCGGCATTGCAGCCGCCGCTGTAGGTGTGTCGGCGCTTACGCTGTTGAAGCACCGCGGTAAACCATTTTGTGGATAGACAGGGGCAAATGTGGTTAGCGCCCAGTTGAAGAGTGGGCTAACTGTAGGTAGCCTGGGGCAGCTACAGAAGGGCAGTAGTTTTTCTTTGTGGTGTGGGGCTGTCAGAGCTCAGATGATGGGTAGCAAATGCCCAGTGTGGAGATAAGAGAAGGAGGGAGAGAGGGGTGGGGAGCAAGTGGGGAAAATGGGGTAGGGCAGAAAGGGGGAGGCAGGGCAACATGGGCTGAGGGCAAAATGGCACAGGCATGAAGTAAAAGGGGATAGGAGACTAGGGGTCGGATCCTGGTGTCCGGACCTAGGGGGATGAGGTCCTGGTAAGTTTAGTACCTGGTTCTGGTGATGCTGTGGGTCAGATTTGAGGTCTGGACCCTGAAGGAGAACACTCAAGAAGAAGAGGACCAGGAAGGAAGAAAGTTCCAGATGGAAATAAATGGACTGATGTTATTGGCTGTTGAATGAAACTTTGAAATGTAAATGAATGAAGATGTAAATATACTTTAGTGCCAATAATAAATGTTGCCTACGAGTATCCAGAACAGCAGTGTGGAAAGATTTATTTCTGAAAGGGATCAGATGACAATAAGATGTTTTCAAGCAGCAAAGTGTAAGGTCATGCACCTTGGGGCACAACAATCAAAACATGTACAAACTCAACAATGTCCAACTTCAGGAAACTACCAATGAAAGGGACCTAGGAGTCATTGTAAACAACAAACTAACATTTGACTTCCATATACTTACAACGGTTAAAATGCCAATGCATTATAGGTTGTATCCTAAAACACATAAAGAGAAAGAACCCAGTGTCATAGTCCCTTAGACACTGCCTTGGTCAGATCTCACCATGACTATTGTTCCCCTTCTGTGCACCTATTACAATAAAAGGAAAAATCTAATAGAAGGGGTTCAAAGGAAAATCACTAAAAAAATTAGAAACATGGATAATGTAGAATATAGAGATAGGTTAAAAGAACTTGACTTCTACTCCATGGAATACAGGCAACTCCGTGGAGGCCTTATGTTTAACTTACAAATTCATACAAAATCCATCACTTATTGAAACTTTAGGACTGGAGTAGAGCAACTCCATGGTCCATACGAGAACACATAACATCAAATTAAGAGGTGAAACCTGCTGAACCTATAAAAGAAGTCAATGGTTTATACATGTTGTACCCTGGAATGCACTTCCAACCTCACTCATAGAAAGTAAAACCATGGATACATTTAAACAAGCATTTGTCAATGCCGAATGTTGGCTTGCTGGCGCTGGCATTGGTAGTGCAGGAGTTAGAGAGATGCACAATAGGACTGGCAGTGAAGTATTGAACTACACTGACTCCCAGCCCCACTCTGCAGAGAGTGATATGCATCGGGTGTGCTTGGGTCATCGGCATTAACGCTCACGCCATTTCACCTCACCCTACCCTGCAGACACTGATAAGTGCTGCGGTAGTGCCATGGGGTCTTTGGGCCTTACACTCACCCCATTCTATAAAGAAATGCCCTGAGATGGGTGCAGTATGGGAGAATGGGGTGAACTTTGGGTCAAGAGTCCAAGGCACACCTCGATGCCTGTCAATGGCTGCGGGGTGGGGTGGAATGGTGAGATGTTACAGCCAACAATGCCAAGTCACACCCTTGATGCCTGTCATGTCTCTACAGGGTGGGGCGTTATGGTTGGAAACCCTAACGCCCTGGGCATTTGTTGATATTTTCACTCCAAGTTTTCAACATGGGCCGTTTGTGACCCCACGTCATGAATAGTGGCTCTATGAGATCATTGGTTGAAAGGTGATTTTGCACACCGATCTGTAAATTTTGGTGCCACAGGTGCGAAAACACATTTTGGGCAGGATGTGAAAAATGACAGCTGCACTGCTCATGAGGAGGTGTTAAAAAAGGCATTGCTGAAAATCTGGAGTGAAAATATGAAAAATTGGTGAAGTCACGAGTGTGCATAGAAACTATGCAATGCACACCCATAATGCAAGTATTTGGGGGACTTTTTTAACCAGATTTTCAACATAGGCATTTTGGGACCTCCGTTCATGAACAGTGTCACTGTGATTTTGTTAATGTGTCCTGAACACTGATTTCACACAGCGACTATGCCATTGTGCACCACATGCGTGAAAACACATTTCAGGCAGGATGTGAAAATTCACAGCTATATTCTTCATAAGGAAGTGTGAAAAAATGACAATGTTGAAAACTTGGAGTGAGAATATTACAAATTGTCGAAGTTATGAGTGTGCGTAGAAACTGTGCAATGCACGCTTGTAGCACAGTCATTGTTTGGAATTTTTTCACCAAATTTGCAAGATAGGCTTTCTGAGACTCACCTCATAAAACAGCAGCACTATCATTTTCTTTAATTGGTCCCGAGCGGTGATTCCGCGCATGAGTGACCGCTAAATGACCTTTTGGGACCCAGTAAAGAGATGACAGTGACATGGTTCGTGAGGTGGGGTCCCAAGCACCCTGTATGTTGAAAATCTGGAGGCAAAAATCAAAAAAATGACAGATATTTTTAGCTGTGTTAGCAGCGGAGGAGTGGGTCACAGTCAGTGACCAGAAGAAGGAGAGCTGAGCTGTTTGAAGCTGAACTAGTAAGGGATGCAGGTTGCAGTTCGATGACTGAAGCAAGGACAGCCAGCCAACCGCAGTCTGGGGTGTAGGATTGGGTCAATCAGGAGAGAGGTGCCAAGGCGGTCACGGGCTTTAAAAAGCCAGCCAGACCACAGAGCTGAGAGCTGTGTTTGTACCTGTCTTCCCTCACTGACCCTTATAAATATAGAGGGAGGAGGAGCCATATATGAAGTGGAGGACCTAACAGATCACAGGTCTACAGGTAAAGGAGCTAACAAGTCACAGGGCTATAGGTCACTTGATCTTGGACTACTGATGCTGAGAGGTGCAGGGACTTGGACTTGAACTGGGTGACTATGGTTTATTAATTTTTGATGCCTATGGTTTGCACATGCTTTATTATTTTAAAATGTCTTGACTGTGGGTTGGGCTGGAGGGGGTGAGGGTCCAGGGGCCCAAATACATGAGTGTAATTTGGGACTGTAGCTGAGTATCAGGAAAGAAATAGTAGAACAGCACAGAGGGAGGGTGACCAAGGGAGGGGATCTTCGGCAGGGTGGTGGAGTGCTGTGGCTGTGGGAACGGCTATGATCCCAAATTGAGCTTGGAGGATGGGGGGGTTGTTTTATGTAAGCAGCTCACTCAGCTGAGGGAGAAAGTGGCAAGGCTAAGGTGGGAGTTAATGGGGGGGGGGAGCTGGGAAAAAGGGGTAGAGAGAGAGGGACGGTATAAGCCAAGGAAGGAGTGGGAAGGGCTGAGTGGATTCACTGGAGGATCAGATACACTGTTCCGGATGTTAAGGGCTTGGGAGGGAGAGGATGGAAGGGGATCCAGAGGGAATAGACCAGAGGTGGTAACAGACAGCAGCAAGTCCAGAGTTGAGACAGGGATGCCCGAGACTGGAGGAAAGGGGTCAGTGGGAACAGACAGCAGGAAGTCTGGGGGCACAAAAATGATGCTTGTAGCTGGAGGAAAGGGGTCAGCCGGGGATCAGGAAGAGTGGAAGATAGTAGGCTCAGGAAAATGCAGACAGATGCCCAGAATGAAGGATGACATCAGCATAGGTAAAATGGGCCAGAGGCTGAAAATAAAAATAGTTTTGCCCCCTAGGTATCTAGTCGACATTTTGGAGGGGGGTCCAGCAGGGCCATCAGAGAGAAGGAGGCAGATGGCTGGGGGACGTGGGCGAAAGATCTCAGGTGCAGTGGAAGGGGGGGCAGGCACATTGCATGCAGGGGAAGGGGTGGAAGAGGGAACAGGCACGTTAGGGACACACCAGAGGGTGGCAGTAGGGAACTGTGGCATAAGAAAAGGGGCAGGAAGGAAACACTGGAAGAGCTGGAGTTGAGCTCCTGGGAGACTGAAAATGAATGGGAGGAAACCCTGCAGGGCAGGAGCAGCAGTAGGAGGCTGAGGCATGTGCCGGGCAGGGTGCAGGAGAAAGGAAATATGCAGACAGGGCTGGTGGTGAGGAGGAAGACTTCACCAAGTGGGGTATGGTGCTCAAAACCTTCTGCAAAGATGGATGGGACAGGAACAGTTGGAAGGGGATCAAGCACAGTTGGCACAATCTCGCACAGTGATGCAGAGGGGGGAAGGCCAGGAGCAGATAGAGGGGGGTCAGGTGAAGTTGGCTCATGCTCAAGTAGTGATGCAGGAGGGGTTTGCAGGGATGAAGGAAGCCAGGCAGAATACATGGGATGAAGAGGGTACAGGAGGGGTTAGTCTGAGGAAAGGCTAAAGGGAGAGGGTGAAGAGGGTGAAGTGGGACAGATGCTGGGTATGGGTAAAAATCAGAATAGGTTAGGTGATGGGGTACAAAAGATGAGCAGGGACAGAAACCAAGTCAGGATGGAACATGAGGAGGAGTCCAAAAGGAGCCAAACCCCATGACACAAAGCTAGAAGCCAAAAGGACACCCAGGAAGCAGGGGGCAATAGGGTGGCACTCTGGGGGGACTCAGTAATTAAGGGGCTAAAATGGGGAAGGAAGGGAGTAAAAAACAATGCAGTATGGTTACAGTGCATGCCAGGGATGACGACGCTGGAGATGAGGCATCATATTCCTTCCTGGGGTAAGCAGCAGGATTAAAGGACACATCTGGTGTTTCACCTGGGCACAAATGACTTGAAGGGGAACAGTCTGATGGAGGTACAGGCAAGGTTCGAGGAACTCACTAGGTACTGTAGGAGCAACACTGTTTTTCCTTCCATTTCCTTCTCTGAGGTGTTGCCGGTACCAAGAGCGAGCACACCCAGAAAGGAGGAGATAAGGGCATTCAACATTTGGCTACAAGGTTGGTGCAGTTGGATGGGGTTCAGCTGGATAGGTGACTGGGGCTCTACATCGGAGGAGGAGGAGGGGCTGTATGCCCAAGACAGGCTGCATGTGAACTCTTCAGAGGCAGCTGCACTAAAGAGAAAACTGGGAGACTTCATGGCAAGGACGTTCAATTTAAACTAAATGGGGGGGCTAAGGACAGGGCCATCCTTACATGAGGCAGAGCAGAGGGGCTATCAGCCTCCCTCCCCCCAAGTCATAACACTCATCAAGGGATCAGTTAGTGGCAGGGAAGGATGGGATGGGACTACATGTTGAAGGGCTTTGGTTGCAAATGTCAGGAGCCTGGGGAACAAAATGGGAGAACTGGAGGCCACCATGATGGAGGAGAACCTAGACATTGTAGCAGTGAGTGAGACTTGGTGGAATGAGCACCACGCCTGGGAGACGCTGATCCCAGGGTATCATTTGTTTAGGAAGGATCGGAAGGGGAAGGGGGAAGGGGTGGCATTATATGTCAGGGAAGGGATTGGAGCCATGGAAGGGCAGGATGATGAGGGGGAAACAGAGATATTGTGGGTCACCCTAGACAGGGGACAGGGGGAAAACCTGCACATTGGGGTAGTCTATAGGTCTCCTATGCAAGGGGAGGAAGGGGAGAGACACTTTGTGAAATCCATAGCGAGGATGGCATGGAAAGGGGAAATTGTACTAGTTGGGGACCTAAACCTTCCGGACATCAACTGAGAGGCCCAGACAGCAATCTCCGCAAGGAGCAGGGGCATCTTAGAGGCTCTTCAGGGCATATTACTGCAGCAAAGGGTCAGTGAGCCCACTAGGGGTGTAAACCTGTTGGATGTGGTCCTCACAAATGGGGACGGTGTGGAGGAGGTGGAGGTGGGGGAAGAGCTTGGCACCAGTGACCACAGGGCTGTCAGGTTCAGGGTGAGGGTTAGGATGAGAACCAAGGTAATGGACTTCAGGAAGGCTGACTTTCATGGAATGAGTAAGGTAGTCAGGGAAGAAATGTTGAGGATAGGGGATGTGCAGGGGGTGGAGGAATTATGGGCAGCCATCAAGAGAGGGGTATTTAAAGCCATGGACTCATGTATAAGAAGGGTAAGAAAGAATAGAAGACAGAAAAGACATCTATGGTTCACTAGAGAGGTGGCTTTAGGGGTCAAGGAGAAGACTAGAGCATTCAAGAGGTACAGAAGGACACAAAAGGATGAGGACAGAGAAACCTACAAAGAAAAAAGAAAGGAAGCAGGACAAAAGATAAGGAGGCCACTGAGGAGAGGATAGTGAAGCAGGCAAGGAGGGGGGACAAAACCTTCTTTAGGTACATTGGAGAAAGGAGGATGGCACAACATGGGATTGGGAGGATAAGAGGGGAAGTGGAACATTACTGGAAGGGGATTTCGAAAAAGCAGAGGCATTAAATAGCTATTTCGTCTCCATCTTTCTGGAGGAAAGAGAGGGCAGGGGACCAGGACGGCTGGGGCGGGTGACAGCCACAGGCACTTGGGTGTGGCAGAATTCACAGCTAAAGGAGTAAGGGAAGAGCTGGGTAGACTTAGGGCGGATAAGGCAATGGGGCCTGATGAAATACACCCAAGGGTTCTCAAGGAGGTGAAGGATGAACTGGCGCCGCATCTGGTGAGGCTTTTTAACTTGTCCTTGGTCACAGGGGTGGTGCCAATGGAATGGAAGAGGGCAAAGGTGGTCGCACTACACACTACTTACTATTGAGTAAAAGGGAGATAGTAGTAAGAAGATAGCGGCAACGCTGGGCCAGCCTTCATAATAGCTCCCTGTTGCAGAATTTTAAAGTGTGTTTTTTTTGTTTTTTATGTTTGTTTTAGTTATAGTTTTATTTTTATTTTTTCTTGGTGTTCCCATTCGTAATTGCAACAAGAATCTGTGTAGCCACCGCAAAGAATTTGTGTAGCTGCAGTCTGCTGCTAGTTCTACCGCTCCGACCATCTCCTAGCATTTGGAAGGCGATTGTGGCGTAGAGCCATCTTGGTGTAATTGATGTCTTTAACGGCGGTCTGTTGCCATTCTGTTGCCGGTTTCACTGCCCGGACTGCCCTTTTCGTTTGTGGTTTGGTGTTTGTCGCTGACGCTGCTACTGATGCCAAAACACTTTTTGAGACTGGATTAATAATTTGGAGATTCGATCCAGGACTGCTGCTCAGAGACTGAGGGTAGTGAATTCCAGTGGGCAGTGTTGGGTGGGGGAGCTCCCTAAATTCCACCACTCTTAGGGCTATACCCGACCCCCGGGACTGAGCGGGAGTTGGCTAGATTTGGCTCCAGGAAGCTGGAGGCATTACCTGTGGCCTTTCCTAAGAAGCCTCAAGATTGGTCCTGACGGCCTAGTCTCGAGGTGTCTGTAGCTGCGGGTTGCAGGTTGGAGTGATTGGGGCCTGTTTGTGGCAGTGGGAGGGGCATCCTTTTTTCGAATTGCTTCTGGTTTTTACAAATGGACCCTCGTATTGACCTGTGACTTGAGCTAGTATTGTGTGAATTTAACTTTGAGCTCATGGATTTCTGCTTGGAAAGAGACTGAATGGTTGTATCCTGGCAGAGTGGGGGAGCCTTGAGGAATACTGGATTTACTTGAAATTTGACTGGCTTTCCTTAGCCTAAATTGCAGCTCAGGACCAGTGGTGACCCAAATCTTTTTTGGTTTTCTGCTGTTTATGTTCCTATGGACGAGATTCTGCTTGGGTGTAATATTTTGGCCTTTCCCGTGCTGGATTATGTGATTACTGCACTTTAGGATGACAACATCAAGAATTAACTGCATTCTCCTTTGATTTAAATTTGATTTTTATGGTGGATCCCTGGTGGTGAGAGGGCCTGGGAGGGAGTAATCTTGGGATTTGTCTTTAGTTTTATTCATTATTTGTTATTGTGATTTATAGTTTAAGTTTTAATTTAGGGGTAATTGTTTTGGGTGGGGTTGGATTGGGGGTATTTATTAAATTTTAGTTAGTTATGTTTATCTATTAGTGGTGAAAAATGTGTTGGATGCCAGCCCCCAGTTGTGCGCTATTTATCTTCTGCTCTCCGTGCCCTCCACCCTTTCTCCACTCCCCTCTCCAGTTTATAACTTACCAGCACTGTAGAGCATTGGGTATTATGCATAGGAGAAGGAGGGGGCGGGGGGTCGTGAACAGTGGAGGATGAACGAGGGAAGTCATCATATTGGAGTGGTAGGATCCAGGAGCCACCCTGGGGTGAAATGGAATCCAGACCGTGGTTCTCCATGTCTGGTGCCCATACCCAAGGGCACTACTGATTGTGGTAGGCAGATGGTTCAGGCAGCCTGGAGGTTAGTCCAACTTGGTGATGTTGTCAAATGCCAGGTCCATTAAGAACAAGGCTGCAATTATTGCAGATCTTGTTGAAACAGTGGACCTGGCATGGATCACTGAGACCTGGCTGGATGAAAACTCTGGCCCCATCTTGGAGGCTGTAACTCCAGCAGGGAACTTGGTGATACACCGCCCGAGATTGGATCATGGGGGGGGGGAGTGTGGTCTGTTTCAAGACCGAACTTAACCTCATGAGAGTATTAGTTGAGGAGGTTGAGTCATTCGAATGTGCCTTTGTAGCAGGTGTAGGTTATTGAATCGCCCTCATTTATCATTCGCCTGGTGATGAGAAGTGATTCCTTCAGGAAGTGGCGGACTTCGTCTTCGACATGGCATTTGAGTCACACAGATTGATGGTTCTGGGTGACTTCAATGTCCTGGGTCGACAAAGAACTCTCGCAATTTGGTCAACACTTCCTCCAGTTGATGACATCTCTGGGCCTTACACTGGTGGTTTCCACTGCTACTCATAAACTATGGACACTCCTTGACTTAATCTTCATCACAGGGATTGAAACATCTGACTTGGTGGTGGAACTGGTTGGGTGGTCCTGATCATTACAACTTGGGGTTTAGTTTTAGCACCTCCATTTGTAGGCCTACCCCTGTGGAATGGTAGGTACCACCCTTTATGGGATATAAGTCCTCATGACCTAGCTGCAGTACTTGATCTCTCGTCCCTCGTTGGCAAGCAATGACCCAGAGACCTCGTGATGGCTTACAATTCCAGCTGTCTCAGTGGCTCTGGATTCCATTGCTCCAGTCTGTGTTCACCTCTCTCCCTTTGCCCCAGGTCCCCTGATTTGATGGGACTTTGAGGGAGATGCAGAGACTAGGATGAAGGTTAGTGTGCTGATGGCCAAGTCCACCTTGATGCGATCACCTTAGATTGATGGACCATTATCAAGTCTATCAATCTGCAATCACCCATAAGAAGACAGAATTCCTGTTGGGAGATTGCGACTGCTCAGAATCGACCAGCTCAGCTTTTCTGAACTGTGGACAGACTGTGCAACCCAGCCTGTCTACATGTTTGGAAAGCTTTTTCGCAATTAGAGTGCGATGAGCTTGCTCGATTCTTTGCAAATAAGGTGGCAGACATCAGTGCGGTACTCCAGCCAGAACACTCTCTGGGTGTTGCTTTTGATCAGTACAGGGTCACTGTACCTTGGCCTTCCTGGAGTACCTTCAGTCGACCGGCGGTCATGGATGTCATGTGGATTATCCAGGGTGTGCGCCCTATGTGCTGTAGTTTGACCTTGGACCAACTTCCTAATTTTGGGTTGTATTGATGTTCATCAGTCTAGTCCTTGCACAGACAGTCTGGTGCTCCTTGGAATCTGTGAGTTTTAGCTCACTGAAAGAGGCGGTGGTGACACCACTCTTGAAGAAAGCTACCTTGGACCCTGACTGCATGCAAACTACAGCCCTATCTCTAACCTTCCCTTTTTAGGGAAGGTGACTGAGAAAGTAGTGGCAGCTCAGCTGGAAAACCATTTGACCATCCATGACATCTATGAACCGCTCCAGTCCGGTTTTCATAAGAGACATAGTACCGAGACAGCGCTAGTTTGGATGCTCAATGATCTCCTGGTGGCGAGAGATCGGAAGAACCATGCTGACTTGGTCCTTCTGGATCTCTCTTCAGTTTTTAACACCGTGGACCATGGGATTTTGATAGGATGCCTAATGCATATCTGTGGACTGTCTGGAACAGTCCTCAGGTGATTTACATCTTTCTTCACAGGTAGAACACAGACAGTGGTGCCTGAGGTTTATTCTTCAAGCCCAACTCCTCTGTCATTTGGGGTGCCTCAGGGTTCAGTGCTGTCACCCATGTTGTTCACGGTGTACATGCTACCCGTCAGAGACATTGTAAGAAGGTGTGGGCTGAGGTTTCACTTCTATGTAGATGATATCCAGCTCTACCTTTCTTTTGCACCCGACCAGGATGGAGCTCTCTCGGTCTTTAATAACTGTCTGAAAGAAATCCAGGAGTGGATGGATTCCAGCTGGGTGAAGTTGAACTTGGAAAAAAAACTGAGGTATTGGTTGTGGACCCAGGTTGCCGGATAGGGGGGTCGGGAGTTGGTGCGCCCTCTGGAATTTTTCTTGGTGGCGCTCATTCCCGACCTCTGAACTGGGTGCGAACCTGGAGGTATTTTGATGACAGCCTGACCCTGCATTCTCAGGTGTCAGCTGTCATCTAAACCTCCTTTATCATCTTAGGAATATCGCCAGGATTAGGCATCTGGTTCCGCTCTGACGACCTTCCTACTCTGGTCCATGCCTTTGTGTCCTCTCGCTTGGATTATTGCAACTCCCTCTACTTAGGGCTTTCTGGGGTAGAAATCCATCGCTTGCAGCTGGTGCAGAATGTGGCCGCCTGCCTTTTGACAGGATCTGCTAGATTCTGTCATATTTCACCGGTGCTGCGTGAACTGCACTGACTGCCAGTACAGTGGCGGATCACCTTTAAAGTTGGTTTACTGACTTTCAAAGCCCTACATGGACAGGGCCCAGACTATTTGAAAAAGCTTCCGGTCCTTTACTGCCCTGATCGATCACTCTGCTTGGCCGACTAGGGGTTGCTAGAGATCCCAAGGTGAATTTGAAATCATCTGGTGCAAGAGCTTTGCGTATGCAGCCCCCATCCCTTAGAATTCTCTACCCTGTCAGTTGTGGAGTGTGCAACTGTGGAGAGATTTAAGCAGGGCTTGAAAACCTTTTGTGGCACCAAGTCTTCTCAGCTAATTGATTGATTTGCTTTTCTAATTTATTGTTGTTTGATCTTAACTGAACTGATGTTTGTATGATTTTGTTTTGATTTTATATTGTTAGGCCTTGGCATTTGATAAGGTACCTTATAAATAAACATATTATTATTATTATATTATATTATTACATAAGGAGGGGTGGAAGGATGAGGTCAAAATTACCATCCCATTAGTCTTACTCGTGGTGGAGAAGGTAATGGAAACACTATTTAAGATCAGGTTGATAGAATACTTGGAGATGAATGGCATGCAGGATGACAGGCAGTATGGCCTCACCAAGGAAGGTCCTGTCAGACTAACCTGATAGAGTAACCTGATAGAGTTTTCGATGGGGTGATACAGATAGTGGACCAGGGAGCATTGGTGACGTGGCCTCTCTGAATTTCAATAAGGCCTTTGACACCTTCAGCATGGTGGAATGGTGCATAAGCTGGACAGACTAAGGGTGGACCTCAGGATTACCAGGTGGGTGGAAAACTGGTTGAAGGGAAGGAGTCAGACAGTGGTGGTAAATGGGACACATTTCAGGAAACAGTGGTGATCAGTGGGGTGCCACAGGGGTCAGAGCTAGAACCAATACTTTTTAACATCTATGTTAGTGACTTAGCAGAGGGTCTGTAGGGATGAGTGTGCTTGTTTGTAGATGATACAAAGGTCTGCAATAGGGTGAATTCACCTAGTGGGTGCAAGCCATGAGGCGGACCTGAGAGGCTGGAGAGGTGGTCTAACACCTGGAAATTGAAGTTTAATGCACAAAAGTGCTCACTGATGCACCTGGGGAGGAGGAATAGGAGGGAAACATACTCCCTTGGGGGGGTGATTAAGGAGAAGGAAACTGAAAGGGACCTGGGGATTATGGTATAGCGTGACCTCAAGGTGGGCAGCCAGTGTAGCAAGGTGGTGGGAAAGGCAAATGGAATGTTGGTCTGCATTGCAGGGGTTTTAATAGTAGGAAGAGGGAGGTGCTAATGCCATTATACAGAACCATGGTCAGGCCGCATCTGGAGTATGGGTGCAGTTCTGAGGCCCCAACTATGAAGAGATGCTGAGTTGATGGAAAGGGTACAGAGAAGGGCAACAAAATGGTATGAGGGAGGCAGGATGCACCCTATGAGAGAAGATTGAGAGGGCTGAATTTGTACCCTTGGAGACTAGGAGGGAGAGGGGGGACATGATTGAGACCTTTAAGTATCTGAAGGGAATAAATAAGG
The DNA here is from genome assembly GCA_016271365.2 of Neoceratodus forsteri. Taxonomy (NCBI): domain Eukaryota; kingdom Metazoa; phylum Chordata; order Ceratodontiformes; family Ceratodontidae; genus Neoceratodus; species Neoceratodus forsteri. Next base: position 115,219,439 of record CM057452.1, on the reverse strand, counting down.
TGGAGGGTGATAGCTTGTTCAAATTGAAGAAGGGAGCAGACACGAGGGGACATAGCCTCAAACTGGAAGGTGGGCAATACAGAGGTAATGTCAGGGGGCAGTTTTTTTATGGGAAGGGTGGTGGAGAACTGTAACAAGCTGCCAGAGGAGGTAGTTGCTGCTGAAATGGTGGAGGGGTTCATCAGGGCTTGGGATAGATGTAAGGGGTTGGGAAAAGAGGGCAGAAGCATAACAGAAGGGAGGTCAGGGTGTTGGGCAGACTAGATGGGCCGTGGGCCTTTCTCTGCTGTCACATTTCTGTGTATCTGTGTATATATCCATCTAAGTTGTACCCTTCCCCCCATTTATGCCATTATACAGCTTACTGGCATTTCTTCAGTCCATGGTCAGCTTTGAAGAGTGCAGACGTGTTCCCACTCCACCGAAGATCACGGCATTGGAAATCCAGAGGTAAGTATAGTGTGAAGGGGGTTGTGGGGAGGTGGGATGTGCAGATGGTGGGTGCGGGTTGGGGAAGGGGAGCCGACAGTGAGGGACCATTTTCATTGTTTTAGGTAATTTTAACAACAACAAAAAACAAACACCGCAGACAGTTTCCTTTTTTTTTTATAGGTGTATGAAAAAAAAATATTGTGCACACTGGGGTGGGATCCCAGTGTGGCACACAATGGGGGCAGGGACAGGAACATGCCAATGGCGGTCAACTTTATAACATGGAGTCACACTGGAGTGGGCTCCCAGTGTGCCACAATAACTGAGTGGGCTATTTAAAAGCCGACAGGGGACTGGGCACTCCGAAGTTGGCTTTTGGGCATTGTGTGGCAGACGGCGGCAGTCACCTCCATGTTTATTTAAATGCTTCACCAGGAAAGGCTTGTCAGGAGGCATGTCATTGCTGCTGCTACATGACAACCTTGTCTCTGATTGCAGCGGCACTTTTCTGACAAGTTGTGTCCACTTTACACAATGTTGGTGTCAGCGCTTAGCATGCTGGCCAACTGGGGAATGAGAGGGATGCACCTTATAAAGCATGTCCTGCATTCGACAACACTGACAGACCTCTGACATGTGCTACATTAGCACAAGATGTTCGCTTGCATGTGCATGACAGCCAACATAAAAACAATTAGACCAGTTTAGGGGCAAAAATAAATAAATTTAAGCAATAAGAGCTCCCAGGGGTTAGATTAACAGTCTGTTAATCACCCCCTAAGGTGTAATGTGGTATGACGTGCAGCCAGTGCCAAATTGCCCCTAGGGGGTGACTGACTGTTAATCTAACTCATGGTAGTGCCTTATTGCTATTATAAAAAAATGTTTCCAAAAGAAAAGTGTTACAAGTATACTTTCTGAATGTTTTCCTCATTTAGAGAGAGATTTTTAATAAAATAGTTCTTCCACCAACAGTTTAAGAATGCTGGTTCAAAATCAGAATGCATCATTCCACACATTCAGCAGTACTAGAGGATGGAATGCTGACAGGAAGAATCCATGTGCCATGGTGATCAGGCTGTACATGACAGTATAACATGGAATAATATAAGACTGTTGGAATCCTAACAGCCAATCAGATTGCAGCATTTCTGAGAGCCGTTTTATAATTATCATTAATCTAATTACAAATCCACCAGCTGGGTGGCAAGCTCTCAAAAGGTTTCCACCTCCTGAGCTCATAATACTACATGAATCTAGAAACCTCAGTTCTATGCTTTTGTGGTATAACCAATTGTTCTTTCTGGTCCTGTGTCTGAGGTTTAACCCAAACTCTGTACAGTAGCCATTACATTTTATGTTGATTAGGCACGTGCAAAAAACATATTGGGACAGCTTTCTCAGAAAAAGGTTGTGGAGGTGCGGCACTGTTGTGGCCAATGCCCCGCCAGCTCAAAAGCTTGTCCCACTTCCCCTAATGCCGCGAGCATGCTGCTGCTGACACTAGTTCAGCCAGCGTGCCACCAACTTCAGGAGAAATTAGCCGCCGCAATCAGGGCCACCGCTATTGCAGCGTAGTTTTTCATCTGCTGCAATGAGGAAGTGACCCGGCCATTGCAGGGCGTGGCTCTAGAAAGACTGATATTGTTTGTGAACATGGCGGTGGCTAGCCGCCGTGTTCACAAATAATATAACCCCCCAACCATGTTTATTTGCCGACGGGGGCCCCAATCCCCATCAGCTTCAGTGCCCCAATGTTGATTTTGCTGATGGGAGCCCACCCCGTTGGCATTCTGTAACCAACCCACCCCACTTTAATTGTCTGCTGACAGGGTCCCAATCCCCATCGGCATACACCCAGCACCCCTTTGTTATGTGCCCATGGGGTGCCTAATCCCTCGGCTACTGCCGCCCCCAAAGAAAGAGTCCAGTGGCATGCTGAGAGCCCACCCAAGCATGCCACATGCCCCTGTGAAATAAAAAACTGGGCCCACGGGTGTTTTTTTTTTGAACACTGTAAAAGGAAACTGTCCTCGGCAATCTCCTGCCCCCATCCCACAACTCATCAGCTGAATCACCTTTCAGGGTGATTAACGAAATGACAGTGCCAGTGTTCATGAGGTGGGCTCTCAAAAAGCCTAAGTTACAAATTTGGTGAAAAAATCCCAAAAATGATTTTTACGGCGTGTGCTTTCTTTGTGATTGCTATGCACTCGTAACTTCATAATTGCAATATTTTCGTGCTAGAATTTTCAACATTGGCATTTTTTCACACCTCCTTGTGAACAGTATAGCTGTCATTGTTCACATCCTGGCGGAAATTGTTTTCGCACTTCTGGTGCAGAATAGCGTGGTTGCTGTGGGAAATCAGTGTTCAGGACAGATTAAGAAAATGACAGTGACACTGTTCATCAGTAGAGGTTCTAAAATGCCTATATTGAAAATTTGGTAATGATACTCCATAAAATGACTGCGTTATGAGCATGTGTTGTGCAGTTTGCATGCATGCTCATAACTTTGCGAATTTATAATATTTTCACTCCAGATTTTCAACATTGCCATTTTCCCACACCTACATATGAAGAGTGCAGCTGTCATTTTTCCCATCCTGGCCGAATGTGTTTTCGAACTTCCGCGAGAATAGAGTGTGCGCTGTAGGAAATCACTGTCCGGACAGATTAAGAAAATGACAGTGATACTGTTCATGAGCAGAGGTCCTAAAATGCCTATGTTGGAAAATTTGGTGATGATAGCCCATCAAATGATCTGTTAAGCAAGTGTGCATTGCACACTTTCCACACATCGCTGTAACTTCGCATATTTGTAATATTGTCACGCAGATTTTCAACAGTGGCATTTTTCACACCTCCTTATGAGCAGTACAGCTGTCATTTTCACATCCTGACTGAAATGTGGTTTCAGTTGCGGCACAGAATAACGTGGTCGCTGTGGGAAATCAGTGTTTGGGACAGATTAAGAAAATGATATGGCACTGTTCATGAGCAGAGGTCCTAAATTCCTATGTTGAAAATTTGGTGATGAAACTTCATAACATGACTGTGTTACAAGCATGCATTGAACTGTTTCCATGCACCCTTGTAACTTCGCAAATTTGTAATATTTTCACACCACATTTTCAACAGTGGCATTTCTCACACCTTCTTATGAACAGTACAACTGTCATTTTTCACATCCTGGCTAAAATATGTTTTTGCACTCCTGCCAGAGAATAGCACGGTCACTGTGGAAAATCAGTGTTTGGGACAGATTAAGATCGAACAAGTTAGAGGGGGGCGTGACTAAGCTCAATTGAGCTCTGTTGGGACTGCTGTGGATTTGTTTGTGGGCAGAAAAAGGCCCCAATGCAAGAGTCCAGTACAAAAGGGCAGCCTGCAGCACTGGGAGAAACAGAATGAGAGGCGAGTGAAGGAGGGGAGTGGGTGAACTCACGGAGCACTGCCAGGACTGCTCGGATTTCTTATGGACAGAAAAAGGTGTCAATGCAGGCAGGGGTCCAGTAGAAAGGCCAGCCTGCAGCAGTGGGAGAAACAGTACTAGTGAGTGAGACAGGGACTGGGTGAGCTCAACGGGCTCTATAAGGACTGCTGTGAGTTCTTTGTGGGCAGAAAAGGCGGCCATGCAGGCAGGAGCCCTGTATAAAAGGGCGCATGCAGCGCCCAGGACAAACAGAATGAGCCGTTGACAGAGGGAGACTGAGCGACCTCAATGGAGCTCTGTTGGGACAGCTGCAGATTTCTTTGTGGACAGACAAAGGTGCCAATGCAGCCAGGAGCCCGTACATAAGCGCAGCCTGCAGTGCTAAGAGGTCACAGAACAAGTGAGGTGACAGATGTGGTAGTGAACGAGATCAACAGAGCTCATTGTGACTGCTGCAGATTTCTTTGTGGGCAGAAAATGCGGAGCACGCAGGCAGGAGCCCAGTACAAAGGCCAGCTTTGTAGCTCCGGCAGAAACGGAATGAGGGGAGTGAGAGAGGGGGTGAGCGAGCTCAATGGAACTATGTCGGACTGCTTCAGATTTCTTTCTGACAGAACAAGCTCACTAATGCAGGCAGGAGCCCAGCACAGAAGGCAAGCTGCTGCAGCAGGGAGACACAGAATGCTTGGGGTGAAGAGGGGAGTGGAGTGATCTCAATGGAGCTCTGTTGGGACTGCTGCAGATTTGTTTGTGGGCAGAAATGCACGCAGGGGCCCAGTACAAAAGGGCAGCCTGCAGTGGTGGGAAAACCAGAATGAGTGAGTGAGAGAGGGGTAGTGAGCGAGCTCAATGGAGCTCTATTGTAAGTGCTGAAAATTTCTTTTTGGGCAGAAGAAGGTGGCAACGCAGGCAGGAGCCCAATAGAAAAGGGCAGCCTGCAGCGCCGGCAGAAACGGAATGAGCGAGTGAGAGAAGGGGAGTGAGCAAGCTCAATGGAGCTTTGTCGGGACTGCTGCAGATTTCTTTGTGGGCAGAAAAAGGGTGCCAACAGATGCAGGAGCCCAGTACAAAGGGCAGCCTGCAGCCAGGAGAAACAGAATGAATGAGTGATAATGGGGAGTGAGCGACCCAAACGAGCACTGTCGGACAGCTGTGGATTCTTTGTAAGTGAAAAGGTGCCAATGCAGGCAGGAGCCCAGTGCAAAGGGCAGCCTGCAGCGCCAGGAGAAACACAGTGAGCGAGTGAGAGAGGGGAGTGAGCGAGCCAATGGAGATCTATCGTGACTGCTGTTGTCTTTGTTGGCAGAAAAGATTGGCAACGCAGGCAGGAGCCCAGTACAGGCACAGCTGTGCAGCGCTGGCAGAAATGGAATAAGTGAGTGAGAGGGGGAGTCAGCAGGCTCAACAGACCTGTTTTGGGACTGCTGCAGATTTCTTTTGTGGGCAGAAAAAGCCACCGAAAGAGGCAGGAGCCCAGTACAAAAGGGCAGCCTGCAGCACCAGGAGAAACAGAATGAGCGAGTGAGAGAGGGGGAGTGAGCCACCTCAATGGAGCTCTGTCGGGACAGCTGTGGATTTCTTAGCAGGCAGAACAATGTGCCAATGCAGGTAGGAGCCCACTACAAAAGAGCAGCCTGCAGCACCGGGAGAAACAGACTGAGCGAGTGACAGAGGGGCAGTGAGCGAGCTCAACACACCAATGCAATCAACATTCGGCATTGACAAATGCTTGTTAAACATAGGTTCACCCTATTTTGGTTTCACCCCCAGCTGTTTAAAATAACCCTGGAGAGACACATTGTTAGCTTGTTCTGAAAGAAAATCACAATCAGAGATCAGTTTAGTTTCAGCATTTTCATATGTCAATCCCTTATGTTCATCAGTCTTTTGTTGCCACTGTTTCTTCAGGTGTCATCTTTCTTCCCTGGACTTCCGGATCTTGAAGCTGTGCTGAAACAAGTCTGAATCAAAATCAGTGAAAGTAAAAGAGTCCCCACCATCTGATATTTTCTTTGCCTGAGCTCTTGTCACCACAGCTGCTGAAACATCAGGATTTACTCCCTCTTTGATTAACTCAGTAAATCCTGGAAAGTCATTTCCAGAAGTCACAGATATAGGTAACTTAGGTACTACCCCCACTTTCATTTGGTGTGACACCCTATCAATAGATTCATTTGGCTGGTGGGATAGCATCGAGTGTCCCCATGGATGCAGATGACACCTGTACTTGGTCCTTTTTGGACATTGTTTTCCCAGCACTTCAATATGTACTAGGGTCTGTCTGCTTCCCAAATCTATAAGTCCCTTTGCAGTCTTATCACCCACCTTCACATGTGTTAAGTACTTGTCCCAGTTTGCTAAGAACAAATCTGCTCCAGTGTCACTTTTTACTACAGCAATTTCTTGCAATATGACCTGGTGTATTACAGTTCTAGCAAATAAAGTCTTTGGGTGCAGATTTGTTACCCCAACCAGAGTTCTTATCAAACTTGGAGTTTAAATGGAAAAAAGAGTGTCTTACTGGTGCTTGGCTGTTACCTCACTGCTGTGGCATCTGTCTGGCCATTTAGTAGTCTTTAGCTAAAAAAACAGTCTTTTCACCACTTTCTGGTCGGTGTTCTTTTACCCAAAGCTGTACGGCTGTGGATAGGATGTTGATGAACTGCTCCATTGCAAGTGTGCCAGTGATCTGTGGGAGTGTTTTGCCCTCTGGCTGGAGCCATTTCATAAGGAGTTCTCAAGATGGGTGAAGGTTTCTGAGGATTGTCCGCTGAGTTGTATTTTAGAGACTGAAATCTCTGTCTCTAGGTTTCTCCTGAGATGTCATACCTTTTCAGGATTTCACTTTTCACCAGATCATAGTTTTCTGACTGTGCATTGTCCATACTGCTGTAGGCAAGTTGGACTTTCCCAGTCAGGTAAGGTACCAGTCTGACTGCCCATTGCTGCTTTGGCCACTGGCAAGCTGTAGCAACCCTTTCAAAAGTTGTCAGGTGTTCTTTGATATCATCCGAAGGACGTAGCCTTGTAAGTTTGTCTTTTAAGTTTCTTGTGTTTTGTTGCTTGTCTGGATCTGTGCCAGATCCTCTGCCTCTGATAGCTTGCAAGGTATCCAACCATTGATGCATTTCTTTTTTCCTCTGCAGCTCCTGTTGCTACATCTCCTCTTTTCTCTGCTTCTCGAGTTGCTGTATTTCTTCTCTTCTCTTCTCTTCTCTTCTCTTCTCTTCTCTGTTTCTCCATCTCTTTTTGTTGTAGTGCCCACCATTGGAAAAAGGCAGTTAGGCTTTCAGGTACTGTCACCGTCTGTTCTTTTTCTCTCTCTTGTACTGACTGAACAATCTCAGTTTGGACTCTTGCTTCTGTCTGCTAGTTTGGCTGCCATTCTCCTGGTAACCACTCCTTGGCTTGCTGCTGCAGAATCTATGCCTTTCTTCTATGCTTCCCTGGTACCAGGTCTAGTACCCACACACAAAACTCCTGGCTTAGAGTATGCATGGCATAAATACCACTTAGGTTGACACCTTCTGTCATCTAGGCACAAGCCAGGAAGCATAGGAAAACCTGAAGCAGGTGTAAAATTTGCAACAAGTGTTTTATTATTAATAACAGCAAAATTAAAAAAAAATTGTTCAGAATAACTATTTACAATGGCAGTACAAACATAGAAATCAGAGTCCTTTTTCTTCTCAATTTCAAATCTCAGTATGTCTCTGTCTCTCTCTCTTGCAAAAACATTGCAGCTCTTTTTTTAACAAGTCTTTGCAGGAGTTTGTTAAGAGAACATTTTGCTTCTCACACAGTGTTCCTGTCAGTTTCAGCAGGTGCAGCAAAAAGAGCATTGTGACCTAGAACTGACCTCTTGTTTAAATATCTGCAAGAGGCTTAAAACTGCATTTCAGGTTAACCCCTTGAGTTCCAAATAGCTTTTTGCAATCATTTCAACATTATAACTATATACAGTTTGAAACAAAGGGATCCCAGTATCAGTGACATTTCCACAAACTGATTCACATTTATTGTTATACATGCAGATATGCGGAGGGGGGGGGACAGAGGAGCAAGTGAGGTTAGAGGGATAATTGGAAAGTCTTTGCCTGGAGTTCATTGGCCAAACAACCATCCACTCCCACTTCCTGAGCTATATAAGCAGTTCCTCTCAGCCTCATTGTGAAGCACTTTTTCTTTGCTGGTCAGAGGCTCTCTCTGTTTGTCCTCTGCAGCTAGCTGGGGCCTACCCTGGGGTCCCCCCCACCTTGCTGCATTATGTTTGTCTCTGCTGGACTCTGCATTTGTTCTCCTGCTTCTGGTTTGTATTTGCCTCCGGCCGTGTGCTTCTTTCTGTCCTTTCTCCTTATTTTCTGTTTTTGTTTGGGCCTTGTTCTCTGTTCTCCATGTTTCTGTATTTTGTCTTTTGGGGGTTTGTTTCTAAGCTCCTAGCATACTGCTACTCCAGAGCTCATACTATTTGCTTTCAGTTACTCACTCATTTGCTTTCAGTTACTCACAACTCAAATTACTTGTAATGCAACTCCAACCATTATCTGTGTGTTTCAGCTCAAACATAGCTCCTTCCATATTGCATACTTAATTGTTTTCACCTGATTCAGGCTTACTCAGAACCCTGGCTGTGCAGCTCAAATCATGCCCTCAGTTCATTCTCATACCTCATTGCTGCACTTCATTGCACTGCCTAGTGACAGCTGCTTTTAGAGCATTGTACCTCCTTTATTTCATGTTTATCGCAGTTTACAACTCTGTGTGCTCAATACAGATGCTGCTTCTATGTTTATACACCCTGTTATACTCTGAGATCAGCTAAACGCTAATGCTGATGCTGTAAATTAGTTTAAAAAATCCTGTCTTTGCCGCTGGCAAATCCTCAGAGTATCTGTCACCTTATTGGCCTTTCAGATGACTGGCTGGCTTTCCCCACTATTTACAGTGCTGTTTCATTGCTACCATGTTATGCAGACCTATGTGCAAGACCACCTATTACTACACTGTTTGCTGACTTAAATGCAGGTCCACTCTTGCTTATGCAATCATTGCTTCATGTCTACCGCTATCCCCTTGGCTTCAGCCTCTGGGATGTCTGCTGCACTCATTTCTGCATCCAACCTTTGCAAGGTCTCAGCACTCAATGCTCATTAAGGTCTCAGCACTCCAGTGCTCATTCAGCTGATCACCAGCTTGTCAGCTCTGTCAGTTTCTGGGGCATGCCAGCCATACCATTCTGGTGCAGGGCTCCCTGCAGTTGACAGTCTTGCACTGCACCATGAATCCACAACTTGAGCATGCGAAGCTTGGGGCAAGGTCCTTCTCACCTGGCAGCTGAACTTTGGATCATACATCTGCTTCCTATTATCAGTATCACAGACTTTCATTATCAATTCCCCTCGATCCCTACCACCATCCCCTCAGATTCAGCCTCTGGGATGTCAGCTGCAGCTGGGAATGTCCTCATTCCGGATGGACCTACAGTCGTCAACCGTACTGATGACACCTCAAGTTGTAGAAGTTAAGACTCAGCTTGATGGGTTGGGGCATTCACGGGACTCCTTTAGCTGCCCAGGCAGGTTTGTAGGCACCCTTCAAAGCTATTCTCCCCATGACTGCCTCTGGTTCACCTGGTTTGAGTTTAGAGTGACTAGGCCAGGTGAGTGCTTCAACAGTTGTTGCTCTCCTCCTCCTGCCTTGGTTGCACATATTGTTGCAGAGTTTTCTTGCAATCTTCCACGGCTTTCCCGCTAAAGGGTTTGAGTGAGAGCCTTCCTCCAAATTGAAATACTTTCCACCTCCCTTTAATTAGGTTTTCCAAATTGCAGCTGCAGAGCCATCACTAAATAAAATATCCCAAGCCTGGAGGGGAGGCGACCTAGGCCTTGGATCACCAGAGATTTGCTCCTCATAGGGTTTTTTTTCTCTCCTCTGTTGCCTCAGGTCATGACTGTTAGTTAGCATAGTAATGTTCCCTAGTTTCTTTAGGTAGGTTCCGCTGTTGGATGGAGGTGGATGGTGTCCTGCCATTCCCTCTCTCCTTAGAGGATCCCCTCATTCTCAACGCAAACCCTCAGACTCATGCCACGCAAACCTGGGCATTTTATTTCATCATCAACCTGAGCATCTCCTTACCTTATCAATAATAATAATAATAATAAACTTTATTTGTATGGCACCTTCTACAAACCAAGGTGCCTTAACAATATTAAAATCACAAAATAAACAAAACAAACATCTCAGCAACACAAAATATCAGACTGGTATCATCCAATAATTAGTCACCAAAAGCTTGGTACCATAGAAACGTTTTTAATGCCTGCTTAAATCCTTCCATGGCCGTGCAGTCACGTAGCCGACAGGGTAGAGAATTCCAAAGGGTAGGGGTGGCATACATGAATATTCTAGCCCCAGAAGATTTCAAACACACCCTTGGGATCTCTAGCAACTAGGGATGTGCGAATACCTTTTCCCAAATATTCGGACGAATATTCGGTATTCGAGTCCCAAATATTCGGTGTTCTTTATTCGGCCAGAAAAGGTGTTTTTTTAAGGAAACTTTAAAAAAGCACTTCAACAACACTATTAATCACTCATTGAACCTGGTATACCATATACACCTCAATGACACTTCAACCACCAACATTGAGCTCTCACTAACGCAACACAAGCTTCACGTGGCACACTCAATCCACCACACCACACACATAGCACTCTGAAAATGATATCAAGCATTGCATTGGTCAGCACTAGAGGGTGTTCATGGTCACATACATGGGGTAGAAGGTGCTTTGGCCATGGGCATAGGAATAGTGGTAGCAGTGGCTGCAGTAGTGATGACAACTGAAAGGGTGGCTGCTGCAAGAATAGCACCGGTGGTGGTGGGAAGCACGCTGGCTGTGGATATAGCAGCCATAGTGGTAGCAGTTGGAACACTGGTGGTGGTGGTGTCTGCTACTTCCTGCACAAAGCATGTATGCTGTAATGCCCCCTACTACTGCACAAAAGGATGTGACAGTGAACATACAGATGAAACAGGTGGTGACACTAGTAGTAGTACTGCTAGTGGTATTAGTAGTAGTAGTACTATTACCAATGCTATGAGAACTAAAAGGCTTGCTTGGGGAGAAAAATATTTGAGCCCGCTGAATTAAGAGAGACACCTTTCTGTCATTGTCTACGTAGTCTATCTCACCACCTTCTCTGGAATTGTGTTATGTATCAATAATAGACAGTGGAGCAAGACAAGATGCAGTTCAGTACTTTGCAGTAAATGACATGTCACAAAATATTGGATGACTAGAGGGCTTAACTGCCATTAAATTACACTGCTCCTTGCAGCATACTGCAGCATTTTACAGTAATTTTGCAAGATACTGCATTACATACTGTCTGGCACCACTGTATAAACTATGTTTTATAATCTAGATGCAGTGTTTCATCCTTGGGTATGTTAGTTTTGGGTTGTTTTGTTACAATGGCATCTCAGTCTCATTCATCTTAACTTCACTTATTTATGGTGTGGGTTTCTTTTTTTTTTTTAATTTAATAAGCTTTATTCATATTAAACTTGTACAGGCACATTATACATTATGTAGCATGTAAAGACCAAACATCTTTAGAAATAGCTGCACAAGCAATACCCATATCCGCCCCCCTTATTAACCCTCCCTCCCCTAAGATACCTAGTCCTAAAATAAGACTAAAATAGATAAAACAAAAGGAAATAAGAGGGGGTTCCTTTTCATGGGTGTACAGTAAATTTACAGGAACTATCAAACTACTTTCATCCTTACCATGTCAGACTTAAAACCCTTAGTGTATATCCTTATTTTCCAATTGCCATTTAAAGGAGATATTTACACCATTAACAAAGTCTCCAATTTGCCCCATCTCTTGTCCTATCTTTGAAGGTGGTCCCTAAGAGTGGCTATTGCTTTTTCAATCCTTAAACTATACAGAATTTCCCTTAGCCATTCCGAATAGGAAATTTCTTCCTGATCTAGCCAGTGACGTAATATCAGTCTCTTTACCACTAAGGATACTAAAGAAATATGGAACCTTCTTTCCTTAACAGGGTTCGATGAGAGAGCCCCTACAATACATATTTCAGGGGAGAAAAGGTCCATTAAACCTAATAGGGGACTAATTGTTGCCTTGATTCTCTACCATAATGAAACTACTTTATTGCATTCCCATAGAATATGAAACAACGTACCCTCTGCCGAGGCACATCTAGAGCATATTGCCATAGGAAATTTACCCATTTTAAGCAAGTGCCTTGGGGTAAAGTAGATGTTATGGAGAATATAGAATTGGGTAAGTCGTAACCTGTCATTTGCGGAGTATTGGTGGAGATCTAACCAAATGCGCTCCCATTCTTTGGGTAACATGGGTAGTGCCATACTCCAGTACTGGGATTCCTCAGATATTGTGGGGTACATATAGGGAAAAATAAAGGTCACTAGACATGAGACCAAATGGGGCGACCGGGCAAGATACTGTATATGGGAGAGGAACTCCCTATGACTGGTGTCTCATTTTAACATACTGAACCTCTCCATTAGCATATGGCAGATCTGGTACACCTTAAAAATTTGTGACCTCGGAAGTCCCAGCTCATGAAGTAATTTGGGGCTTTCAGATATTCTTCCCTCCTGTATAAGATCAGAGATACATTTCTCTGATGACTCTGGGAGACAAATAAATGCCCCCTGAAGTTTAAAATTGGGGTTTCCACATAATGGTTGGGAAATATCCCTTGTGTTCTCGTATTTCATAGACCTACAAAGTTGAGTATGTACTCTAACCGATATACCGATAACTGTATATCTTAATTGTGGAGGTAATCTATTTAATGATACAAAATACATAGTATCTAGAGATATTCCCATTGTCCTAATCAGATATCTTTCCACTTGTAACCAAATGGGTGTATACTCCAAGGGATTCATAGACCCCTGATCTGTGCTCCATTGGGCATATTTTGAGATATGACTGGCTAAATAATATAAATAAAAATTTGGTAACCTGAGTCCCCCCAAAGATTTTGGAGTGCCCAGTTTTATATAGGAGCGCTGAGGGCATTTCTTTTGCCAAATAAAATGGGATATTAATACATGAAGTTTTTTAAACCAGGCCATTGGGATGAAAAGATTAAGCATAGAATGGGATAAAAGATACGGGGAAGAATATTCATTTTAATAATGTTGATTCTAGCCTGCATTGACATTGGGAGTGTGCCCCATCTACTTAAATCCCTTGCAATAGTTACCATCAAATTCTCCAGGTTCAATCTTCTCCTCAGGATAGCACTCCGTGTAAGTGTTATGCCCAAGAATTTAGATGACACCTTCAGACCTAAGTGTATATAATCTATGGGATGTACACAGTTATTTAATGGTAATAAGGTAGCTTTATCCAAATTTAACTTGTAATTTGAAACCAATCCAAATTGAGAAATAATTTGTAGTACAACTGGTAGTGAGATGTCTGGATGTGAGATATGCAGCAAAAGATCATCAGCATAAGCTGAGATTTTAACTTCAAGAGGGCCCAGTATAATGCCATGCACTTGCGGGGATGAATTCAGGAGTCTAATTAAGGGCTCTAAATAAATATTAAACAGAAATGGGGATAGTGGGCAACCCTAACGAGTCCCCGAGTGGAGAGAAAAACCTTTCAACAGAATGCCATTGCAGTATACTTTAGCGTTTGGGCTGGTATATAAGATCTTCACCCATTCAATAAACTTGGTAGGGAAACCAAATCTTTCCATTGTCAAAAAGAGAAAATTCCAATGTACCCTGTCGAAAGCTTTCTCCATGTCCAGGGATACCAAACCCATAAGGTCCCGAGATTCCCTGGACACAGAGAAAATATGTTCTAGCTTCCTCAGATGGTCTAGAGAGGATCTCCCCCTCATAAACCCTACTTGCTCAGGTCCTATAAGTCCCTCCCAAACTTGCATTACCCTGGCAGCAAAGATTTTTGCTAGGATTTTAATATCACAGTTCATGAGAGATATAGGCCGATAATTGGTAACTTTATCAGGTGGTTTATTGGGTTTGGATAAAACTATTATAAGGGCCTGCAGAAGTGAGGAATCAGATATACCTTTTTCACAAAGGAAGGAAAAAACCTGAGCAAGGATGGGAGCTAGCTCGGTTGCCAAAGCTTTGTATAAGTTAGCGGGAAATCCATCTGGACCTGGAGATTTATCCGATGCCAAAGTCTGGATGGCAGTTAAGATTTCTGTCTGTGATATAGGCCGCATTAAGAGAGTTTGATGAACTTGGGATAATTGTGGAAGTAGAATCTTCTCTAAATAATCCTGAACTTCCTTATTTGAAAGGACATTTAAGGGAGGAGAGTATAACTGTGAATAAAACCTATCAAATTCCTGCGTAATCTCTACTGGGGAAGTTTTAAGGGTCCTGTCAAATTGAGAGGAGATAGCTTTTACCAAATGGGAAGCTTTTGTTCTTTAAGTCGATAGCCAACAAATGTCCTGCCTTATCTCCTTGGTCTATGTACCTTCTAATCGTATCTTTAGTAATGCATATTCAGACTTTTCCTTAAGAAGCCTGCGTATTGATGCCTTAATTTGGTTAATTCTACTTGCTCTGGTTCAGAAGATTCCAGAGTTGGACTATGCTCAAGTGCTTCTATCTGCACTAAAAGAGCTTGTAAGGAAGCCTCTCGCTTCCTCTTACAGGTCGAAGCAATCCGAATACACTCCCCCCCGAAGGACACATTTTAATCCCCCCCCATTTTGTCAACATCAGCAATAGAGCCTAGGTTCAATTACCAAAAACCTCGGATAAGAGTTTGCAATTTCTCTATGACCCACGGGTCTTTAAGAAGTTGTGTATTTAATTTCCATATTTTATCCCGCCTAATATTCGGATTGGGGTTGTATAAGAGCCATACCGGCGAATGATCCAACAATACTCTAGGAGCTATAACACCGCCTGGAATATGGGGTAGGGCTTCAACACTAACTAAAAAGTAATCAATCCGAGATAGGGATTTATGTACTGAGGAATGAAAGGTATACTTCCGGCTAGTTGGATAAATGGTTCTCCAAGGGTCACAGAGACCTCCCATAGTTATAAATTCTTGGAGAGCTTGTTGTGTCGAGGATGGTCTTGTGATCCGACTGTTTGACTTATCTAAATTAGAATTTATAGTGACATTCCAATCCCCTGCAAAAATTAAAGGGAGGTGCATAAATCTGGAGATCACTTTTAATAACCCAGTAAAACAATTAGGGGATAGGGTATTTGGACCATAAATACACCCCATAAGCATTTCAATATGATCCAGAACCCCATGTAAGAAGATATATCGGCCCTCCGGATCCACAATGGCCGTATTTAACTGAAAATTTAGTCCCCTTAAAAGGAGAATAGCCACTCCCCGCTGATTAGTAGAATTTCCGCCCGTATAACTTTGTCCCACCCATTGACGTCTAAGAAAAAGGTTCTCTGAAGTCAAGAGATGGGTCTCTTGGAGAAATGCTATCTGACATTGTAGTGTCTGTAAGTGTCTTAACACCTGGTGCCATTTAATACTAGTTCATAACATTTTTACGTTCCATGAAACATATTTAATCTTGTATTAGCCCTTTACAGAGTATTCCCAGTTCTTCCGAGACTAAAACAAACTATTTTACCCCTCGACTAGGTATCTTATCCTCCCTTATATCCCCCCCGAATCAAAGGAACAAAACCCCACACCACTTTATTTATAAACCCCTTATCCCATAATGAAAAAAAAATAAAAATTTGTTTTCTTACCATTCTGGTTTACTCACCAGAGCACAGTTCAAATCAGGGTTGTGATGTATCCTACCCTAAACAATCCCCAAATCCCTCGGCCGCCCCACCCACATCAACTGGTAGAAATTCTTTAGTTGAATATTAACTCTCTGCTACCTTTACAAGATACTACTTGCTATTCTTATACCTTACAATCCATGATCAGGATAGAGTGCTACAAAAACTCCAACATCCTTGTACTATTTTGTGGCACTCGTTTAATGATAAGTTACAGCTTGTTTGCCTATTTTACTAATACGTTCTGACAAACATATTAAATATTGCTCCCCTGTATGCAATCATTCTGGAAACCTGCCGATCTTCATAGAGCTACCTAAAATTAAATCTAGCATGGCTGCTTTCAAAACAAATGGTAGCTTAACACAAACTGCAAACTGTGAGCTAAACCACCCCACTTTGCTAGTCCCCTTGCAAGTGTCCATACGTCCTGGTACATCTTCTCTGATGCGTTCTATCTCAAATTGTTAGTGTCCACCCTCATCATAATGCAGTCCAACAGTCATCCCAATGTCCGAGTGCACTCTTCCACTTCATACTCTCACTTAAACAGATCTGGGTACAGCTTCTGTAATTTCTCAGCACCTTGAGCGTGCGATTCAAAACTATGCCATTCTTTCATATGACACATCTGCAGTGTAGCGGGATATTTCATTTTAAAGTGGATCTCTGCCGCAATAAGCCTCGTAACTATCGGGTGAAACTCCTTCCTTTTTTGCCTCACAGACATTGGCAAATTCTGAGTCATCCGTACTCTTTTGCCCTCTCACAGCAATTCACTGACCTCCCGAATTTTACTGAGGATATGCTGCTTGTCCCTAAAGTTCAGCAATCTGAAAATTATAGGATGTGGAGGGGGCCTCTGATGGAGGGACCGGCCTTAGGACCGATAAGCTCACTAGATCACATACTCCGGCCCATTAGGAGAGGGGCCTGCCAATTTGCTACATAACTTCTGCACAAATAGTACAGGTGACGTGCCCTCTTCACCTTCAGGGAGCCCCAAAATCAGAAGATTATTTCTTCTATATCTTCCTTCCAGGTCCTCTACCTTAATTTCCATAGCTTTAATTCAATGTCGCACATGAGTCAGCTCTGGGTCAACTTTCCCCCTCCAGTCATCCAAAAAGGATATCCTCGATTCATTATCTGCTGTACGCTGCGTTAGTGAAGCCAGGGAGGAAGTAATACTTTGAATAGATACTGTTAGTGTCTCCAGGGATTCTTTCAGAGTAAATATTCCCTCCCAGAATTTTTCCTCCGTGAGTGTGGCCTGGGGATTAGCAACGGCCGTTGCCCCTACTGGAGTTACCGTCGAGCGCTTCGCTGTCTTGTCCCGGGTCAGTGTTGTTGGCGGTGTATGGCGGGGTAAGTTTTCTCGCATTTCCGCATCCATTTGAGGGGAATTCACTGCTGCGATGCTCCTTGTGGCTTTTTAAAGATAGAATAAGCCAGTTTTAAATGGTAGGGTCCTTGGATTCACTTTAAAACTTATTTTACCGGACTGTGGAGCAGGAGCGAAGGAGAAAGCGACTGTTCAGGCAGCCATCACGTGACCTCCTCCGGTGTGCATTTCTTTAAGGGTTGTATATTCATAGTGTGTTTGTATGCTCCCGACATGCACCCTGACAAAGACCAGGTTCCGGTCAAAGCACCAGGGCTGTATTGGCATTCTCCAGCCTTAGCACAAATAAATGTATTGGCAACTTTATTCTCCACTGCTCTTAACTGTATTTTGTTACTGCACCCCCCCGAGTGCTTCCTTTGTTCTTCATAGATTGTGTGGGGGTTGGCAGTGTAGGAACAACACCAGCAGTAATTGCCTGGATGTGCTGTATGTTTGTGGGTCTATCATCCTGTCCCTCACCACTTGGGGCCAGCAGTGCAGATGCTTCGCTGGGGCTGGACCAAGCATGTTTACAAGGTTGCTAAAGACATGATGGATCAGGTCACTAGTGGTTACTATGCAGTACCTGCGTGTGTGATGTGTTACTTAGTGCTTGTGAAACTACAGTAATACACCAACCTTTCCAGTTATACTGCACCACAAAAAAGTAGCAGCAAATAAAAACACTGCTACTAAGAAGGGGGAAAAAAGGACAACCATTTTAGTCAAACATGGAACTGAGCAAGGAACGGACAGATGACATACAGTCAACTCAGTGAGACAGGCCTGCCCCATTAAGTGCAATGGTTTAATTAACAAAACAACAAACAAACAAACAAACATGTGCACAGCTGTGCATACACAAGGCACAGACTCAGGGAAAAATATATTTCACATGTGCAGGTTAATTGTGCACAGTGGGCTGTGGAAGTGGGGGGGGCGAGTCAGACAACACACTCCTCATGTGTACAGGGATCCAAGCCAGGAACCAGAGGACTAACAATAATAATTCAGTGAGTCAAGCCTGACTGGCTTAGAGCTGAAGAAGTTTATTTCAAAATCATGTGGTCCTGCCTCATTAAAAAATATATTAAGCATGCACATGCAGGGCAAAGCCTTACAAAATCAAATATTATGCATGCATACAGCAACTCATGAGCAGTGACCTGCAGGAGGGGGAGATCACAGACACCTTCATCAGTCACGCAGCAAAGGAAGCCTGGAACCAGAAAACAGCAAAAAAACAAAACACAAAAATAAAATGTGCTTCACCCAAACAAAATCACACTGGAGCTGTCAGACAACAGCAGAGAAAGGGGTGTTAGCAGACAACCCTCCTAGTCCCTGTAACTGAGTACAGCAATAAGGACAAAATACCTGTCAGAAAGCTAGACATAGCTTTTCTGACACTGATCAGACAAACTATACTGACCCAAAAAAGCCAGTGAAGCAAAAATCAACTTCTTTTTTAGCAAGTTTAAGGCCTCAGAAGTACTGCAGAGCAGCTCTCAGAAACCAATGTCTCCTGTCTTCTACCAGCTCAGAGTGAAGAAGTCACATAGTGTGCTTGCTTTTGAGCTCAAGAAACAGTTTTTGATTGGCCAACAAAGCTCTGTGAGACTTGGAAATCTCACCGAATAGTAGTTCCTGAATAGTAGCCGAACAGTGAACTATTTGGAAAACACATCTGACTATTCGGGAAGCCTACTATTTGTGGTATTCAGAAAATACTATTTAGGCCATGCACAGCCCTACTAGCAACCCCTCATTGGCTAAGCACAGCAATCGCCCAGGGCAGTAAGGAACCATAAGCTTTTTCAGGTAGTCTGGGCCAAGTCCATGTAGGGCTTTAAAAGTCAGAAGACTGACTTTAAAGATGATCTGCCACTGAACTGGCAGCCAGTGTAGTCCGCGCAGCACTGGCAAAATATGGCAGGACCGATATGATCCCATCAAAAGCCGGGCTGCGGTGTTCTGCACTAGCTGCAAGCGACAGATTTCCACCCCTGGTAGCCCTAGGTACTGGGAGTTGCAATAATCTAAATGCGAGGTAACAAAGGCATGGATCAGAGTAGGAAGGTCACTGGATGGAACAAGGTGCTTAATCCTGGAGATACTACTCAGATGTTAAAACGAGGATTTCATGACAGCTGACACCTGTGAATGCAGGGTCAACCCTTCAGTCCAAAAATTACCCCAGATTTCGCACCTGTTCAGAGGTCAGGAGTGACACACCCACAAGAAAAGTCCAGAGGGTGAACCCACACCCAACCCCCCATCTGGCAACCCGATCCACAACCAATACCTCAGTCTTATCAGAGTTCAACTTCAACCAATTGGCATCCATCCACTCCTGGATTTCGTGGAGGCAGCTATTAAAGACCGAGACAGCTCTATCCTGGTTGGGTGCAAAAGAAAGGTAGAGCTGAGTATCATCAGCATAGTAGTGAAACTTCAGCCCATACCTTCTTACAATGTCTCCAAGGGTAGCATATACACTGCAAACAACATAGGGGACAGCACTGAGCCCTGAGAAACCCCACATGAAAGAGAAACTGGATCCAAGGAATAAACCCCAGACACTACTCTCTGAGATCTTCCAGAGAGGAATGATGTAAACCACCCGAGGACTGCACCTGACAGTCCACAGATGAACCTGAGATGATCAAGCAGGACCCCATGGTCCACAGTGTCAAATGCTACATAGATACATAGATACATAGACAGTGTCGGCAGATAAGAGCCTATGGCCCACCCAGTCTGCCCATTTGAGCTTGTAAGTTCAGTTTGTTTTCCTAGAAGTCTGTTGCCCCTTACCCCTGACCTCCAGAATTCCTTTACGTCTATCCCATGCATTCTTAAATCCCGTGATTGTTTCAGCCCCCACCACTTCCTCTGGCAGGGTGTTCCACTTGTCCACCACCCGCTCTGTGAAGAAATTCTTTCTCATGTTTCCTCTGGATCGTCCTCCCTCCAACTTCATCCCATGCCCTCTAGTCCTGGAACATCTTTTTCACTTAAAAATAATGTTTTCCTGCACCCTGTTCCTCCCTGTAAGATACTTGTATGTCTCTATCATATCCCCTCTCTCCCTCCTCTCCTCCAGGGAGTACATGTTCAGTTCCTTCAACCTGTCTTCATAGGACTTGTGATGCAATCCATGCACCATCTTTGTGCATCATGAATGCTGATGTGAGAATTCTAGGGAACCAGCTTAGAAGAGCTCCTCCGATCTCTAGCCATCAGGAGATCATTGAGCACCTGAACCAGTGCTGTCTCGGTACAATGCTTCTTTCGAAATTTAGGGAAGCAGTATAGCACAGTAGTTTAAGGCTCTGAGCTGCAGATCTGGAGACCTGGGTTTGAATCCCACAGCCCCCACTTGCATACTGTGTGACCTTGAGCAAGTCATGTAACTTCCCTGTGCTCCCAGGTCGCACCTGTAAACAAGCTTTCAGCTTAGTGTGTTACTCCTGGTAAAACAATTGGAAATAGAAAAAATAGAAATTAGGGTTGTCAGAACCCTCCGAAGTTCTGGGTTCTAGTGCTAGTCTAGAACTTTTGAAAAAGTTCTAGGGTTCTAATCTTTCTTAGAAAATGGGTAGAGTTCATTCTTAATTCTGATCGGCTAAACTCACCAATCAGCCAGTCGGGTATGAGACAGTAGAGACCAGGAACTAACTAGTCCCAGTTGCCTTATTTAGTTCTAATACTAATGGGCCAGTAGAACTTTTTTTTTTTTTTTATTTAGTTGTTTATCCAGGTATAGCACACTAAGCTGAAAGCTTTTTTACAGGAGCAACCTGAGAGCACAAGGAGGTTAAGTGACTTGCTCAGGGTCACACAGTATGCAAGTGGAAGCTGTGGGATTCAAACCCAGGTCTGGTCTGCTGGATGTCACCAGATTTGCAGCTCAGAGCCTTAGACCACTGCACTATATGTTGGTTACCTCGCTAATGGAGCCCTAAACTGTCTGCCGATCTCTCCCTGACCCCCTTGAAAGAGCTTCCAAGTCACAGTCGACAGGAAAGACAGACTAGATACACACAGACACACAAACCTGCCAACAACTCCAGTGGTCTGTCCCCCAAATCTTGCTTGATTTGTACAAAAAAAATTCATTTCATTCATGGGGAATAAAATGACAAGATGAAACCCATACAGAAAAACGACTCTTATCCAGCACTACGGAAGTGGGAGTTTCACAGCACCTCTGTTGACTGCCCCCGTGACTCGCTGACACTTTTTTTTTATTTAAAAATGCTGGTATTAAAGCAAGGATACATTCACCTGGCATTCTTCTTCAAAGATTTGACAGCACAACTCCATCACAATGAACCATATCCCTGATACCGATCCTTCTCAAAAGATGCAGAAGTGGTACACAAGCACGAACAAGCCGTCTCATATTTGATGTTGTCATCCCCACAAATTAAAAAAGAAGCAACCCATTTTCTAAATATATAAAAATTAATGGCTCTTCCCTGGCTGCCACATTGTGTCTCTTGCATGGCACTTCCTGGTCTTATGCAGCAGGGTCAAGTAGGGTCACGCTCCTAAAAGCTGCAAGTGCCGAAGGTGAGAAAAAAAAATCTTTCAGATATGGCAAAAAGCCGTTTGTTTTTTCTGTAGTGCAACAAGAATGCCAGAAAACTACTGGGTGGTAAAAACTTTACATAAAAAACTCCATGTTTTCTTCCAGAGGTGGGGGGGAGAGAGTAAGTACAATCGCTCTATGAAAAAAATACAAAAAACAGAGGGACTACTTTACAGCCAATATAGTAAAACTTTATTGTTACTGTGTTTTTGTATTCTTTTATCTAATGTTTTTAAACCCCCACATAACACTACCACAGTTACCCATTTTCTAAGCTCAATAATACCCTCCAGAGTGGGCAGTATGGGCAATACCGGACCTTCCAGGGGCTATAAGGCCCTCCGCCTGCGGTGTCAGGCCTCATTACACCCCTGGGCAGTCTGGTATTGCCCAACACCGCCCACCCTGTTGGGTATTATTGCTTGCTTAGAACTTTTTAGAACTCAAGCCCTATTTTTCAATTGTGCTGCCAGTAATGAAGATAGTAATAAAATACAAGTGAAGAAAAAACTGTTCAGTATAAGGGCGGAGAGAAATTATCATGTGTGACATTGATAGGAATATAACTAGGTTTATCTATGGTTTCTTCTGTTTGCTAAAGCCAGCAACTTACGTAACAGGCCCACCACCCACCCATATGTTAAAAAGTTTTCCTGTTGCAGCTGCATCATAGTTTCATGATGAAAAAAAGTAGCACATTAGCCATTTATGCACTCAGTAATATAATACTCATCATCATGAATTATGAGAAAAATAACTGATATTACCTAATCTCAGCTATTTTCTGCTTTCTTTTTTAAATCAGTAAATCAAAAGTTGCTATGTTTAAAATAAAGCTTTTATAACAAAGTCAAGTCAAGGTACTGCAGCTGCAGCACGTGGCACTGTTGCAAAACATATTATGTCATAGTGTAGTCAGTCAAGACATTTGAATAAAACAAATATGCCAGTCATTGTTGTTGGCAAAAAATGCATGCAATTTTCTAAGGTAATGCGTACATATACCAACATTCTTGTTGGCAAATTGAAGTAATACATACAACTTTCTAAGACAATGCATCTTTCCAGCTGATACGTCAATAAAATTTGTATTTCAGTCACATAAATAAAAAG
The DNA here is from genome assembly GCA_016271365.2 of Neoceratodus forsteri. NCBI lineage: Eukaryota > Metazoa > Chordata > Ceratodontiformes > Ceratodontidae > Neoceratodus > Neoceratodus forsteri. The sequence continues at coordinate 115,196,632 of CM057452.1, read as the reverse complement.
GTGGTTTCCTCACTACATACTAACTTAAGGAATATTTAATGTAGCTGCAGCAGTTGGCATGTGATGTTTAAGGGATAGTGTCTTTCAATCCCATTATGCATCAAATTATCACTACTTGTAAAGCAAAAACACTTTATGATTGGTCACATTCTGTAAAAACTACTGATGCAGATTTTCTTTTATTTCTGATTCCTTTCTTCTTTTTTAAAGAGGACAGGACACTTGTGCTAGGTGGCAGCAGTTTGCAATGTACTTAATAATAAAATAAATATATATATATATATATATGTATATATATATATATAGTAGGTTCCACAGTGGGCAATCGGTACAGCCCTCCCATACCATTGGTCTGTCATCACTTTTTCCTCACCATCCCCTGCTGATCATGAATCTATAAATAAAAGGACTAAAACAACACCCCCCTTTCACCTCCAGCACCCATTCCACTGTTCTTTCACCACCTTCATCCATGCAGTAGCACCCATGCCACCCTTACACTCATGTTAAAACCAACCTCCATCCCTTACCCACCCTCAAGAACATATTCCACCCTCCGTACTCACTCAGATGTTTAAACTACCTCACACTTACTCATGAACTACCATTCATGTCACCCTTCTCCCTCCCACACCCATGTTAAAACCCACTCCCCCAACCATCACCCATGCGCTAACAACCATGCCATGTTTCTCCCTCCTGCATCCATGTTAAAACCAACCCCTGGCCAGCCCAGTGGTGCAGAGGGTTAAGGTGCTGGACACCACACCTTGCGCCACGCCGGCGACCCGAGTTCAGGAACAGACTCGGGTTGCTGTGGGTTAACGGGGAATGAGTTGAGCATCCGGACACTCTCCTCTCCTGGGGTGGGTACGGGGAATGTCGCTCTGCAGCAGCCCCAGTTGAAACCGGGAGCACTGCAGAGGGACAGCAACTAACTGTGGGACTAGAAAAACTGGAAAAAACACCTGGGGCTCAGCCGTATGATGGCTGCCGGCCTGCCTACATCTCCTCTGGACCTCCCAAAGAGCCATATCTGCCCCAGCAGCACGGGGCCAATTGTAAGCATTCCAGCTGCCCTCCCCGGTGCCTTTCCTCTCGGAGGAGGGGGACCCATCCATTGAAGGGATATGCTGGGTTACGCTAGATGGCTGCAATTTGAGATAAGAAGGCTCAGGGAGCAATCAGAGGGGTGTGGGAGTTCTTGGCAGCTTGAAGGAGTAGCTGTACCCAGAGCACATAGTGGAAAAAAAAAAGATAATACAAAAACAAACAACCCCCAACCCTCACCCACGCACTAGCATCCATGCCATCTTTCTTCCTCTTGCATCCATGTTAAAACCAACCTCCCACCCTCCAGCACCCATTCTACCCTCCTCTCCTTCTCAAATGTTAAAACTATCCCATGCTTACTGAAGAAAAATGAAACTTTTGCCTTCAAATGAGCCATACTTAACTGTTCCATAATAAACAACACTCGTGAAAAAATGTTTTTTCAATTGCTTTCTTCTTATGGACAACATTCTGTACAGTCCTCTTCATCGAACCAGTAATTTGCAAGTTGTTGCTATTATGCCATGGTTTGTGTACAACAGAATGCTAAACATGAGCTATTGTGGTATGAGACCTATGCTTACAGAATGATATGTGCTTAACCATGACATAGGTACAACTCCAGATGACTTTCCTGGAAGAGACTTGTAACATGATGCTGCCCATAGAAACATAACAATACAAAATACAGTTTTTCCCATCACTTTTTATTCAGTAACGTAAGTTACATATGGATCATTTTGGTTTATGGCTAACATTTCTGTAATTAAAAAAAAAAATGTTAAACAGCTATCAAATAGAACTCATTGTTTTGTGCTCTTTAAAATTGAAAAATAGACTGCCCCCGGTCCGAGCACCACAAAGTCACAGAAGGTAAATCCAAAAATATATGTTTGCACTTTAACTATAAATAATATGATACAGAAATGATTGACATGACAGTGTCTCTTTTATGCCAAATTTGGGCCTGTTCCCACTGATGTTAAAATTGCCCTGTATATAAAACTTGCTGACTTCAGACCTTAGCTACAAAGCAGTTTGCCATGAAATGGTAACAGTTTTGGGGGGTATATAGTCCAAGCTAGTAGATAGAGAAAGGAAAGAGACAACCCAAGTCATCACAGTCTGTAAAAGTTTCCATTTTTGTCCAGAGAGACTCTGTCCCACATAATATTTACCAGCCACCACCATCTGAGTTGTCATCACCATCAACATCCATAACATCAGTCACTTCAGGATCAGTTTGTATACTCTTGTAGGGATACGAAAATCTTGACTTATTAACTTTAATAAAAGTTAACGTGTGTACATTTTCTGGCAGCAACCTATTTCTGGTGTCTGTCACAATACTGCCAGCTATACTAAATATGCATTCTGAAGAGGCAGTTGTTGCAGGACAACCAAGATATTTATAGGCTTCATCATACAGCTCTGTCCAAATCGACTTTTTTGATCTCCAGTATTCAAAAAGGGCATGCATCAATAGGAATAGACAGTACTTGCAGATAACTGTCTACCATGATGGACAGAGAACACTCAGAAGAGGAATCAGCATAAGCTGGTATGGCGGCAATTTGGGAAAGGTTTTGCCACAGATTTAGCTTGCTACTAAGGGCTGAAAAAGTGGCAGTTGTGGAACATAGATACATAGACAGTGTCGGCAGATAAGGGCCTATGGCCCACCCAGTCTGCCCATTTGAGCTTGTAAGTTCAGTTTGTTTTCCTAGAAGTCTGTTGCCCCTTACCCCGACCTCCAGAATTCCTTTATGTCTATCCCATGCATTCTTAAATCCCGTGATTGTTTCAGCCCCCACCACTTCCTCTGGCAGGGTGTTCCACTTGTCCACCACCCATTCTGGGAAGAAATTCTTCCTCATGTTTCCTCTGAATCATCCTCCCTCCAACTTCATCCCATGCCCTCTAGTCCTGGAACATCTTTTCACTTAAAATAGTGTATTCCTGCACCCTGTTCCTCCCTGTGAGATACTTGTATGTCTCTATCATATCCCCTCTCTCCCTCCTCTCCTCCAGGGAGTACATGTTTAGTTCCTTCAACCTGTCTTCATAGGACTTGTGATGCAATCCATGCACCATCTTTGTTGCCCTCCTCTGAACCTTCTCTACCCTATGTCCTTACATAGGAATGGTCTCCAGAACTGTACACTGTACTCCAGGTGGGGCCTCACTATTGTCTTGTATAGCGGAATTATGACCTCCCTTTTCCTGCTGGTGATGCCCCTGCCTATACATCCCAGCATCCTATTTGCTTTACCTGCTGCCTTGTCACACTGTTTCCCTACCTTGAGGTCATCAGAGATGATAACCCCAAGATCCCTTTCCTGCTTGGTGCATGCTATATCCTCACCCCCCAATTGATATATTGTGCCAGGGTTTTTGTGCCCCATATGCATTATCTTGCACTTCTTTGCATTGAATTTCAACTGCCAAACCTCTGACCATTCTTCAAGTTTCTGCAGGTCCCTTCTCATTCTGTCTACACCCTCTGGTGTGTCTGCTCTGTTACAGAGCTTTGTGTCATCAGCGAACAGTGAAATTCTGCCTTCTAGGTCCTGTGCAATGTCACTGATGAAGATGTTGAATAGGACGGTCCCAGCACTGATCCCTGTGGTACCCACTGGTCACTCTTCCCTCTGTGGGTGACAGCCATTTACCACCACCCTCTGTGTCCTGCCACCCAGCCAGTTACCTACCCACCACACTACTGTCCTGCCCACTCATATTCCCCAGTTTCTATAATAGTCTTCTATGTGGCACAGTGTCAAAGGCCTTGCTGAAGTCCAGATAGGCCATGTCCACTGCCCTCCCCTGATCCACCTCTCTAGTCACCCAGTCAAAAAATTCAACGAGGTTGGTCTGACATGACCTCCCCGTGGTGAAGCCATGCTGCCTTGGATCCTGTAGTCCATTGACAACCAGATGTTCCACCAATCTCTCCTTCAGTAGTGCTTCCATGATCTTCCCCACTACCGAGGTGAGGCTGACTGGTCTGTAGTTCCCTGCTTCCTCTTTGTTCCCGCTTTTGTATAGAGGGACTACATCTGCTGTCCTCCAGTCTTTGGGTACCTCCCTGTTTCCAGTGATCGGCTAAACAGGATAGCCAGAGTTCAGCCACCACCTCTCTTAGTTCTTTAAGGACCTGGGGTGCACCCCATCTGGCCCCATTGCTTTATCAACTCTTATTACTTCCAGTTCTTCAGGACTGTTTCTCGTGTAAAGGGACTTGTGTCCATTTCTGCACCGCACCATTCTCACCCCTTGTACTCCCTTCAGACCCATTACCCTCCTCTTCCTCAGTAAAGATTGAGCAGAAATACCTGTTCAATATGTCAGCTTTACTGTTGTCATCCTCCACGCGGCCCCCATCCTTCCCCTTCAGTCTCACTATCCCTCCCTTTGTCTTTCTTTTTTCACTTATGTACCTGTAAAAGGTTTTGTCTACTCTACACACTGATTTTGCAATGTGTTCTTCTGTCTGAGCTTTACTTTCCTTACTGACCTCCCTGCCTCCTTTGCTTCTCCTGGTACTTCTCCTATCCCTTCTGCCTGTGTCTTTTGTATTGCCTGAATGCAGTCTTTTTGGCTTTCAATTTCTTTGCTACCTCTTTGGAAAACCATAATGGTCTCCTCTTCCTTTTCCTTTTGCTAACCTGCTTAATGCATAATTCTGTTGTTCTTGTAATCCCCATTTTAAATACTGCCCACTGTTCCTCAACCCCGGATTCCTGTCCCATTCCCTTAATGCATCTTTCAAGCATCTCCCATTTTCCCAAAGTCTGCCCCTAAATCCAGGATACGTGTTTTTGTGTGGTTTGGTTCTGCTCTTTCTGTGATTTCAAACCACAATGACTGGTGGTCACTGTTCCTGAGGTGCTCCCCACTGTTACCCCCATCACACTGTCCCTGTTTGTGAGCACGAGGTCCAGTATTGCCTTCTGCCGAGTTGGTTCCATGACCAGTTACTTGAGAGGCACCCTGAAGGAGTCCAGGATAAATCTGCTCCTAGTTGATGCTGCTGCTGGGATGCTCCAGTCCACATCTGGAATATTGAAGTCTCCAACCAGTACTACCTCATTCTTGTCTGCCATCCTTTGGATGGCTAGCATCAACTCCCTATCTGTTTCTTCCTCCTGGGCTGGTGGTCTATAGACCACACCTGTGCAGATGGCTGTCCCATTTTCCTTTCTAGCTTAACCCACAGTATCTCTCCCCATTTTGTTCCTCCTGGATCTCTGTGGCCCTTATGTCATTTTTCACATACAGTGCTACTCCTCCCTCCTTCCTGCCTGCTCTGTCTCTTCTGAATATGTTGTAGCCAGGTATGGCCATCTCCCAGTCGTTGTTATCATTACACAGGTTTCAGTGATGGCCATAATGTCCAGGTCTGACTGCACCATGACAGCCTCCAGATCTTTTATCTTGTTGCTAAGGCTCCTGGCATTTGCATACATGGCTTTCCATGATTTGACCTCCCTAGACTGTTTCACTGTTCTGCTCCAGCCCCTTCCTTGGTTGTCCTTTATCCATGGTTCTCCTTACTGTCTGCCCTTCTGCTGAATTTTGCCCCTTCTCTGCCTATCCACCTCTTGGGCACTAATCTCCATCTTTTGCACACTGCTTTGCAGAGATAGCCACTCCTCTGGTTCACTGGTTCCACTGCTAGCTGTGGGGGGTGAGAAAGTAGGTACCCTCCTTGCAGGTCTGCCACCCCTTTGCTAGTTTAAATGCTTGTCAATGAAGCATTTAAACTTATCATTGAGTGTTGATTCCCTCCAGGATGGGATGCAGGCCGTCAGGCTTGAACAAACCTCCATCCCTCCAGGTGGGTCCCCAGTCACCAATGAATCCAAACCTTTCCTCACAGCACCAGTTCTTCAACCATGAGTTAAGTTCCTGGTGCATGCACTCCTATGCTCTCTTCTTGCCTCGCAGGTAGTACTTCTGAGAAAGTGACAGAAGTAGCTACTTGCTTGAGACCCCTCCCCAATTTCTTAAACTCTTCCTGAACTTCCTTTGGCTCCCCATTTGCCAGGTCATTTGTACCTAGGTGGATAATGACATCCAGCACACCCTCTCATCTTGCCTTCCGAGTGATCCCCAGGATCTTCCTTCCATCCCTCCATGCCGTGGCACCTGGTAGGCACCTCACCTCCCTGTCCTCCCTCTCCTGTGTTCCTAGCTAGATCCCTCTTATGATGGAGTCCCCCACCAGGATTCACTTCCTTCTCCTCTGGGGTCCACTGCTTTCCCCGCTGAGGTCACCTCCTTGGCTAACCTCCACATGCTTTCCTTCCACTTCTATGGGTACCTCTATTTGGTTTTCCTCATTTGCCAGTGTGGCATATGAGTTCTTGAGTGGAATAGGATCTGGGATGTGCCTCTGCCTGACCGCTCTAACCCTCCCTGAGCCCACTGTCATCCAAGTGCTCCTCGTTCTCGGCATCCTTTGAGGCAGTTGCATTGGACTGGGTGGTCTCTGGATAGGGGTGATGGTACTCCTGAGCCAGTTTACTTCCACTTTGAGTCTGGCTACCTCATCCCACAGTCCAGAGAGATGCATACAGATAGGGTAGCACCTCACTGCCCAGAAGGTCTGCCTGAATATGGCTGCCCCACAGCCACTGCATTGCACCACTCCCCACATTATACTGCAATTTCACTACTTGTCTGCTACTGAAGCTCTCCTAGTTCTCTTTTTATTAATTTACTGTCCTAAAAATCCTGCCACTGATCCTCAGATAATTTTCTTTAAAAAAAAAGAAACCAATAAATAAATAAATGAGTCAAAACACTTGTCGTGCTGACAACAACTATTGTTAATGTTTGGTGACTTTTCCAGTTGTGTATCCCTTTGTGAAGATGAACCTGCATGTTGTGGTGATGACAACCTGAGGGTACTGTGCATGTCTGTGTTTGACTCCTGTGAGTGCTGCAGCTCACCTAGCAATAGACATTTGTACTGCTCTGCATCATCTGTTTTTGGAAGATGTTTAGCCTTGAACCTGGGATATAAGAGAGTTGCAAGGATGTAGTGTTTTGATTTCATCACTGCAACTAATTTGTCATTGGTTTTGAAGCACTCGCTCATTCTCTTTATGAGATTCCCATGATACAGCCGACATGTTGTCTGAGCTTCAGATCTGTCTTTTTCTATCTGTAGATTTAGAACACTAAGATGATGTGAAATCAGCATTATGAGTGGGATAACCTGACTCACAGATGCACCTTCAGAAGACATGTCCCTGGTAGCTGTCTCAAAAGGAGCTAGGATGTAGCACACTGTCTCCATTAATTTCCACTGCAGCACAGACAGCATAATGCCATCTCCAATAATGTAATTGGAGCAATATTCATGTACAGCTTGCTTTTACTCCAAGAGGCGCTGCAGCATATAAAGCATTGAGTTCCAACGAGTGGAAACATTTTTAATCAGCTTTTGCTTTTGTGTATTTTTCGCAGTTCGGACAATGTCCGTATAGCCTTGGTTGAATGTGAAAAGTGAGTCACAATTTTTTGCAAACAGCAATCATACCATCCACTTGTGTTTCATTGCTGAGAAACCCTGTGACAATTAAATGTAAGCAATGTACAAAGCAAGAAGCATGCAGAAATCCTCCATCCTGCACTGCTTTCAAGATGTTGGCTCCATTGTCACTTACTATGAAGCCACATTTTAGACCATGAGAATAAACCCACTCATCAAGGATGTCATTTAGTTCCTGCAAGATGTTTTCAGCTGTATGACTTTGCCCAAACTTCTTTATATGCAGCAGCACCATCTTTTGGGGTGTCTTTGTTTTTGAAGAAGCACAAGAAAATGTGACCCATTGAGCAGTAAGGGACATGTAATCTATGTTTTGACTGCTGTTCCACACATCTGTTGTGACATGAATAACCCCACCCTCTATAGTTTTAAGTGCAGGCATCACTATCACTCTTAAAGCCTGTTAAATGTTTGGTATTTCAACATAGGAAAAGTACCTTCAATGAGGAACATTGTAGCAAGGCTCTGCAAGTTTCATTAGCTCCCTAAAATCCTCATGATCTACCAAAGAGTATGGGAGAAGGGCTCCAGCTAACAGTTCACCAATTCTGTGATTAAGATGAAGGGTCTTTGGATGATTTTTAGTAAAAGTATTCTTCCTTTCAAATGCCTGAGGCAGTGTTAGCTGTTTACAACATGTCCCTGCTGGTTTATTATACACCGAGCTTTGATGGGAAGATGGACGCTGGGATGGTGGACTTGGACTTATATATTCAGTGCCATCACTGGATGTGCAACTGGTAGTAATGATGCTGGCGTTGGTGGTAATGGTGATCCTAGAGCTGGCACTGGTTCTGTCCGCATCAAGTTCAGACAATTCAGTATCCATTTCAGATTACTAACCCTTCTCACATGTGTTCTGGAAGATGGAGGACATGGGTTCTGGACGATCAAGCAAAACTGAATGCTTTTTCAGATGGCATTTAAGAACTGTAGTGCCATGGCATGATGCAACTTTACCATGGCTTACACTCTGTTTACACAGGGAACAAATTGCTCTGCATGGATCAGTTTTACTGACAGAGAAATAATTCCACACCTCAGATGTGACAGATTTTGTTCAAGTGCTAGGAAGATAGCTAAAGACTGTTTACGTCTTTTCACCTGTCCTGCTAGAACCCGGAATGTGCTCCTTGGTGCTAGAAGAGTGGACAGGGGACATTGATGGGTTTTCATTGTTGGCCGATATAGAAGTGGTGGATTCAATGGATATGCCCATTTCATTGCCAACAGTGCTGGTTCTATTTGTAACTGCACTACTTGATTCATTGTCAGCAGACTTGCTCATTTCACTTCATTGAGGAAGTAATGATATGTCACCAGACACAACAGTGTCAGACTGAGACAAAGCTACAGTCTGAGTTAGAGAAGGACTCATTGTCACTTGCATTATTACTGCTAGTCACAGGGATTTTAACAGCATGAACGGCATACCTTATGGTGCATCTCCATGTGACCCCAGCAGCTGCACAAGTTTTCTCAAAAGATCCCCCTTTACCACACTTCGTTGTTGCTCTTTTGCTGTTTGTTGAATTTTTATCACGTGAAACATTTTGGTTATTTTTGCTAGCACCAGGATTACCACTACCACCAACACCTGCTCCAACACCAGCACCAGATACTTCATCTATGTTGGTGTCAGCCATAACAGTACCAGTACTGCACACATCCACACCCACACAATTCCTGTGTGAGAAAGTAATGTTATCTGTGATCACTGTCACTGGCTACAACGCCAACATTTGGTTTTAGCTGTATGACACTGTGATACAGTGGACTGAAAGTAATTGATGAATATGATGGTTTGCAACTAAACAATCCCAGGTTCAAGGCTTACAGAATGATTGAGCTGCTGGGCATAGGCATATGCATAGCAGGCTGGGCAAGGTTTAAGGTCAATAATTGCAATTCTGAATCCAGCTGAACCACCACAAAACTGGCCACTGGGCTTCTCACAGCAACACACACTAGGTAAGGTACAGCGCAGTCAAGGGGTGCACAGCAGCAGTGTGATGGGCTGACCACAAGAGATGGAGTTATACACACAACCTGATGAAAGAGATTTTTCTGTCTCTCCTCCCAACAGGGAAATATATTTTTAGGTTTCTGTTATGTATTTAAGGATAATGTCACCACACAACTGGCCACTGGGCTTCACACGGTAACACACACTGAGTAAGGTACAGTGTAGTCAAGGGGCGTACAGCAGCAGTGTGATGGGCTGACCACAAAAGACAGAGTTACACACATAGCCAGAAGAAAGAGATTTTTCTGTCTCTCCTCCCAACAGGGAAATATATTTTTAGGCTTCTGGCATGTATTTAAGGATAATGCCACCACATAACTGGCCACTGGGCTTCACATGATAACATACACTGGGTACTAGGGTACAGTGCAATAAAAGGGCACACAGCAGCAGGGTGATGGCCTGACCACAGGAGATGCTATTGTCTCTCCTCCCAACAGTAAAAAAATGTATTTAAGGATAATACCACCACAAAACTCACACTAAGCAGTAATAACTAGGGTACAGTCAGTGCAGTCAAAGGGAAGGGAACACAGTAGCAGGGTCCTCCCTCCTGATACTTGTTGTAGGCTTTAAACAATTCAAGTCAACAAAAGTTTAACTGCTCATTCACACATTGTTTTTTTTTAACTTTGTTTTCTCTCAAAATCTGATTATTTTTTTCACCCTTCTCCCAGCCAGGGTGCTTTGTCTCCAGACAAATCCCACCAGACAGAGATGAGTACTAGTAGTTATTCTTAAACAGCTCAGAAGGATCAGAAAATTCAGAAATATAGTAGTTTGGCAAGTTACTAGCAAGACTAAGCAGCACTCCAAATTAATGCAGGCAGTCAGCTAGACCAGAGAGACCCAACCGTTTCTCCTACTTGCCTTTCATTCCTTGGTCCCTGTCCCCCCAACCTTTTCACCCCGTCCCCCCCACTTTAGCTTTATTTTTTTTCTCTAGCTGGAGGCAAAGCAAGTCATCAGTTCACTTTTTTTTAAAATGCCATGAGTTCACAACTCGAACACAATCAGGCTCAGCAGAGCTGCAACTCCTTCCATCTCAGACTGAATGTGAATGCATCCGTGCACGACTTAAATACTGTGCTGGTCCGAGCACCCCACATGATCACAGAGCAGTTGGTCAGATGGTGACGGTGACTGTGATCAGGGGTACACAGGCGTGATCTCACAGTGCCCCCTGCACACAACAACTGTAACTGCGGCTGGAAGCAGGATAGGATGGGAACAGAAGCGGAACTCGAGTCGGGACTCTCAGGAGCTGACAGTTTTGCATGCCAACAGTAAAAAGGAAGATTTCACTTGGGGGCTGACAATTTGCATTTGAGACTTGGGAGGGATGCACTTACCAAGATTTTTTACAAAGATTCGAACCCTTTTGTGAACCCTTTAGTGTTCGAGTTCTAAATTAGAACTCAACCAAGGTTCAAGATGGGTTCGAATCTTACTCAAACTAGTTCTGACAACCCTAATAGAAATCCAAACTGGAAAGGTTCATAGATGTCATGGATGGTCAAATAGTCCTCCAGCTGAGTGGTCACTACTGTCACAATCACCTTCCCTAAAAAGGGGAGGTTAGAGATTGGTCCATAGTTTGCAAGGCAGTCTGGGTCCAAAGAAGTTTCCTTCAAAAGTGGTGTCACCACCATCTCTTTCAGTAAGCTTGGAAACTCACTTGTCTCCAAGGAGTACCAGACTATCCGAGCTAGGACTGGACTGATAGAATCAATACAACTCAAAATCAGGGAAGTGGGTCCTGGACCCAAACTACAGTATGAAGGGTGCACACTCTGGACAATCCGCATGACATCCATGAAAGACGGCTGGTCAAAGGTACTTCAGGAAAACTGAGAGACAGTGGCCCCATGTTGATCCACAGCAACACCCATAGAGTGTGCTGGATGGAGCACCACTCTGATGTCAGCCACCTTAGTTGCAAAAAATCGAGCAAGCTTGTTGCACTCTTCTTGCGAAAAGGCTTTCCAGACTTGAAGACAGGCTGGGTTGCACAGTCTGTCCACAGTTCAGAACAGCTGAGCTGATCAGTTTTGAGCAGCTGCAATCTCTCCGGACAGGAACTCTGCCTTATTACGAGTGATTGCAGATTAATAGACTTGATAATCAAACTGCCTGATGCTTATCTACTGCTACTCCATCTCAGTTACTGCTTGCTTATATGCTTTGTGCTACATCATTCTTTTGAGATATGCTTTGTATTACATTTCTTTTGGGGATCCTTCCTAAGGTACCTTTAGCCACAGGAATCATCCCGTGGCACCTCTGGGGTGGAATTCTCTTTGAGGGTTCCTTGCCTTTGGTACCCCTACAGGGTGGTAATTCTTCTGGAACAGAGCATGCGAATGACCAAAACCAAACTAACACAGTTGCACAAGCATAACACTGTACTGGCTGCATAAGACATTGACTTGGAAAGGCTTTGCCTGGAGTTCAATGGCCAAGCAGCCAGCCACTCCCACTTCCTGAGCTATATAAGCAGTTCCTTTCAGCCTCATTGTGAAGCACTTTTTCTTTGCCCCACCATCCTCCCCTCCTCCTCCAGCGGCAGCACTTCTCTCCTTAGGATCCTTCCTAAGGTACCTTTAGCCATGGGAATTGTCCCGTGGCACCTCTAGGGGGTGGAACCCTCTTTGAGAGTTCCTTGCCTTTGGTATCCCTACATGGTGGTAATTCCTCTGCAATAGAGAGGTGAATGGACAAAACCAAATTAACACAGTTGCACAAGCATAACACCATACTGTCTGCTTTGGACATTAAATGAGAGGCAGAGAATTGCAAGATTGTCAAGGTGATCAAGTCTTATGTCTCATGAGAAAATTTGGTTGCACAACCAGACAGAGAAAAGACAGAAAAGGAAAGAATAGAACAGATCCTTGCATTTAAACTCTTTCTCCATAACAACTGGGACAGGCCATATTCAACTCTGTCATAAAGTGCATCTGTTGGCTATGTCTGCATGTCATGCACCAGTACAGGGCAAGGCTCTTATTCAAATGGATTTACCCCATACCTTCTTGTGAAGTATTGTACACCTAAAACCTCCCATTTGGAACCCTTTCCCTCCTTGGGACATTTTGTTCGCTTTGGAGAAACTTACTTTGCCTCCCTTCGAGATAGCTGCAGACTGTGAGCTGTGCTTTCTTTCGTGGAAAGCATTGTTTTTAGTTGCTGTTACTTCTGCCCAGAGGATTTCTGAGCTTCAGTCTCTGGTGTGCAAAGATCTTTATTTAGTCTTCCACAAGGACAGAGTGTCCTTGTAGACCAGTCCTAAGCTTTTGCCTAAGGTGGTGTCCGAGTTCACTCTTAATCAGGACAACCACCTTTCAGTTTACTACCCAGAGTATTCTAATCGAGGGGAGGTTCTGCTTCATACTCTGGATGTTCACTGTGTCCTTTGTTATTACTTGACTCGTACCCAGGATATTCGGAAATCTGATCAGTTGTTTGTTTAGTTCACCCCGAAGACTTTAGGGACGCCTGTTTCTAAGCAGACTCTGTCTAAATGGTTGGTTCACTGCATTGTTTATTGCTATCAAAAGTACGACAAGTCTTTACCGGGATTGGTTAAAGCCACTGTACCAGGGGAGCTGATTCTTCTTTTGCTTCCTTCCACAATATGTCAGTGGCAGACAGCACATCTTCATTAAGCATTGCAGCCTGGGCATTGCTTCCAGATGTAGGACTGGCTTTGGCCTTGCTGTCCTCCAGGACCTGCTCTCATGAGCTTCCAGGTACCTGTTTCCTCCGCTTGTGTGTTCAGGGTTTGTCCTTGTACTGCTTGGGACTCAGTTCTTATGATGTAACTTGCTGCAAGAGCTCCCCCTCAAAGTGAGATTGTACAGTTATGTAAGAACTTACCGTAACAGTAGATCTTCGAGAGAAGATCTTGCAGCAGGCGCTGCTTTTCCCTCCCACCTTCCCCCTGGTATCTGCTTCTCCATGTTCTACTACCTTCTATTCCTCTGTTTGAGGAACCTTCTTGGTTCTCTAAATGTTTTCCTGTGCCAGGGTCTCCAGTGGGAGATCTGGGTTAGGGCTGGGGGATCGCCCCTTTTATAACATTGGCTGACGTTGGGGGCAGGCCAATGTTAGGAGGTAGTCCCCCACTGTAGATTGTTGACTAGAAGTTTTCTGTGGGGTCCTGGAGCCTGCTGGCTTCAGTCCTTATGGTGTAACCTGCTACAAGAGTTCCTCTCAAAGATCTACTGTTACGGTAAGTTCTTACTTTTCTTCCTAAGGTGATGTTTGAGTTTACCCCAGATCAGTCCATCCACCTGCCCATTGATTATCCAGCGCATGCCAGTCTAGGGGAAGCATTGCTCTACACTTTAGGTGTGCACAGAGTTTTGCGTTACTATACACACCATACCAGGGACTGCAGGAAGTCCAAACAGTTGTTTGTTTCTTTCACCTCGGGCAGAGAGGGTGCTCCTGTTTCGAAACAGTGCTTGTCCAATTAGTTGGCCAACTGTATTATTTTTTGTTTCAGGAAGTATGGTAAGGAACTTCCTAGAGTTGTTAAGGGGCATTCCACCAGGGTCCTGGCCACTTCAGTTGCCTGTTTCAGGGGCGTGTCTGCAGCCGAGATTTGTGCTGCTGCCATTTGGAGAACTAGCCACACATTCACCAAACAGTACAGTCTGGACATTGCCTCCAGGAGAAGGGAAGGCTTTGACCTTGCTGTGCTTCAGGGCCTTCTTTCTTAGGTGTCTAGCCTTCCTGCCACCCTGGCTGTCCTCCCTTTCAGCACTGCTTGGGACTTGTTCCATAGGTGTGACCCCATGACAGAGATATTCCCAAATAACAAAGAACAGTTGCATAAGAACTTACCATAATAGTAGATCTTCGTGGGAATCTCTGTCATCCGGTCAAGCCATCCCTCCCTCCATCCCTCTTTTTTCTCTTTCTCCAGCTCAACTGTCCTGTTGCTGCAACCTTTCTGTTAGCTGGGCACCATCTCTCTCTCTCTCCTTGGTTTTCTGGTGGGACTCCTGTCTCTCATGGCATTCAGCTAGTGAAAGAACTTAGGAGGGAGTGGGGCCACTCGCTCTTTAAAAGAGTGTATGACATCTGAGCCTGAAGTAGGTGTGGGTGATCCCTCGTAGACTGCTGCAGAAAAGCATCCATGGGATCCTAGTGCCTGATGGCTAAGTTCCATAGGTGTGACCTGATGACAGAGATTCTCTTTAAGATCTACTGTTATGGTAAGTTCTTACGTAACTGTTCTCTCTTCAGATGGCCTTTCTCTTTGCTTGGAGCAATTCACTAGTGTCCACTGATACTCTGGGTATGTCTGAGGGAGGGGTATACCAGTATATGACTTCGTCCTCCTCATTTGTTGAACTTTCACCTGTGGCAGGTGGTGGAATTAGATCATTGCACAATACGGGGTCAGAAGATGAAGGTGCCACCTTTCCTTTGGCTTAGTTATAATTTCTGGTTCTGGCAGATCTCAACCTAGGCTCTGTTACAATCTCTGGAATGGGCTCAAGCTGACCAATATGCAGAAGGTGGTTGTTGCGGATAGTTTATACAATCCCCTGGTCACATTCTTGACACATGTTGTATACTGGTAAATCAGTTAACTTTTCAAGGATAACATAGGGCTCAGAAGACCAGCAGTCAGCTTTCTGTAGCACTCCACATCGTCAATGAGAAGTCCTAACTACTGTATGCAGTGCACCACTTCCAAAGGAAATGGCACAGCCAAAGCTTTAGAATGTTGGGCACATGAGGATTCTGAGCAGCAGTATCTCATCAATTCATCTGTGCCATTTGCAGGGAACAGAGCTTTTTCAACCATCTCTCAAGACTTTCAAGATTTTCAGCTGGGGCTGCAATTCTGCATAGCAGGTTGATGCTACCTGGTTCCAGGGAGAACCCCTAAATTAAAAATGTGCCTGTTAAGCTGTAGCTTTCAAACTGACACACCTGCTTTACCCATCTCCATACATGGACTGGGGGCCACATCTGCCTTGCATTTGTTTTTTTTTTTTTGCATTTTCTTTATTATTTTTGGTTCTGGTTCCCCCTTGAGCTCAGACCCCCCACCTGCCACCCCCACACCCAGGCTTACTCCTTTGGGTGGGGCACTGGAGGGCTCCTCCCAATGGATGGATGTTGGCAGAGTTCTGGCTTACTCCCCCCCTGGCTGAGGGCCACAGGAGAGGGACCCCTCCGGTGGATGTCAGAGGCAGAGAGTGGCAGAGTGGGTGAGTTGTCATGCTGGGGGACTGGCTTTTTTTGCAGTGCTTGGGTGCCTTGGGGGTGGGGACATAATGATGTCCAGCCTCCCACCCACCTACAAACACATACTTGTAATGTAGTGCAATGGTGCCCAGCCTCTGCTAGGGTCCCGTGATGTGCCAGACACTCTTCCCATTCCTTCCCCCTTGAGAAGAACAGCAGTCCCTAAGACATCAATCCTTCTCCCCTGGTGGCTTTTCAAATTCTGGGTCCATTCCAGACCTGGGTCATAGGCGTCAGTGGAAATCCAACCGCTGCGCTGATGAACTGCATTAGGGTGTTCCTAATGGTCTCTGATTTATTTGTTAAAAAAAAGTGCCACAGGTAAGTTCCTTTTCATTTTATTGTGGGATAGTGTAGGGCTTCTGGGGGTGTACCTCTCGACTACTGCACCGATCCCCCCCCAAAAAAGTCCTCAGGTTTTCTGTTGTAAATTAAAGAAAAAAAAAAGATTGTGATGTTTTGGGATTTTTTCCCCCATTTTTAGTTGAATTTTTTCCCTGAGAGTGACTGAAGTCATTGTTTTGAGCAACTTCCCTCAGGAGCTGCTGGGGACCCAGTTGCCTACATTTTCCTCTCCATTCTTGTCTAGTTTTTTTTTTGTTTCTAACTCATTTTACATTCTTAGTACTTTTGGAAAAAATTTTATTACCTCAGCCCTCTGGAAGAGTTGTATTCCTGTCTTTCAGCAGTTGTGGCAGTTGGGCGCATGATAGAACTCTCGCTTGATTTCCCGTGCATCATCCACGCGCACTAAGTGGTGCGCACAAGTTTGCTAGTGCAAGGACACTGCACAGTGCTATACTTTGATTGTGCTTGGTTTTAGCATGCCCAGAGGTGTGTGCACCTATCCACTTAGCACACTAACGTCTTGTGGGATGTTGTAAAGTCGCAGGCATGCCTGTTAGTGAACGCACACGTCCAGGTCATGCCAACTTTTTGCGCAGTACTCTTCTTCTTTTTTATTTTTGGTCCAACTCCCCCACTCCCCAAAGGGAACTCAGCCCTTGCCCACTCACCACCTCCCCATGCCCAGGCTTACCCCCTGATCAGGCGTCCCCTCTGCACGGCCCTTGGTAATCTGCACTTTTGTTTGCTGTATGCTGCCTGAGTGGAATTCCCTGCATTCGTCTGCTGAAAGACTGCATAGTGAGAGAGACTGCTGCTAAATCATCCACCTAAAGCTTTTGAAATGGCTGTTGGCATGGAGGAAGGTTCGGGGAGTGTGCTGTGAGGTCATTGGAGGAGGGGTTAAGCACTTTAAAAAGCCACGCTGCTCACAAGCGGTAAATCTGCACCTTTGTTTGCTGTATGCTGCCTGAGTGGAATTCCCTGCATTTGTCTGCTGAAAGACTGCATAGTGAGAGGGACTGCTGCTAAATTGCCTATCTAAAGCTTTTGAAACAACTGTTGAAAGACTGCACAGTGTGAGACACTGCTGCTCAATTGTCCACCTAGACCTTTTGAAATGGCTGTTGGCACTGAGGAAGGTTCAAGAAGTGTGCTGTGAGGTCATTGGAGGAGGAGTTAAGTGCTTTAAAAAGCCGCGCTGCTCGCAAGAGGTAAATCTGCACCTTTGTTTGCTGTATGCTGCCTGAGTGGAATTCCCTGTATTCATCTGCTGAAAGACTGCATAGTGAGAGAGACTGCTTCTAAATTGTCTATCTAAAGCTTTTGAAACAACTGTCGAAAGACTGCACAATGTGAGAGACTGCTGCTCAATTGTCCACCTAAAGCTTTTGAAACAGCTGTTGGCACAGAGGAAGGTTCAGGGAGTGTGCTGTGAGGTCACTGGAGGAGGGGTTAAGCACTTTCAAAAGCCGCGCTGCTCATAAGAGGTAAATCTGCACCTTTGTTTGCTGTATGCTACCTGAGTGGAATTCCCTGCATTCGTCTGCTGAAAGACTGCATAGTGAGAGAGATTTCTGCTAAATTGTCTATCTAAAGATTTTGAAACAACTGTTGAAAGACTGCACAGTGTGAGAGACTGCTGCTCAATTGTCCACCTAAAGCTTTTGAAATGGCTGTTGGCACAGAGAAAGGTTCGGGGAGTGTACTGTGAGGTCATTAGAGGAGGGGTTAAGCACTTTAAAAAGCCACGCTGCTCACAAGCTCGAGTGTTGTGAGTGGCTCAAGCGCCACTCGGTGTAAGAAAATTTATCTAGATTCAACTGTTATTTTGTTTTAACTGGTAATTTTCTAGTAATAGTTTAACCTCATTTCATTGTTTTGTAAGGCCTAGCAGTTGGTAAGTTGAATAAAGATTTAGTCTATAGTTGCAAGGTTTTAATTACTTTGGGGTTAAGTTGCTCCTTTAGTGCCTCTTAAGCGGCAGAAGATTATTTGATATAGAGGAAAAGCTTAGTTGGGGTCTTAGTGGGTAACTGCAGGGAAAGCGTTTGCAAAGTTTGAGGGATACATTTGGATTAATGATGGGGAAATTATTATTGTTCCTCATTGTTAGTATTCTGCAACATGTGCTTGTTGCTGAATTAAGTTGTATTGCTACTAATGATGGTAGTTTAGAGTTTGGGATAGTAGTTGCACATGTTGTTACTATGGATGGGCAATTGCATCCTGAACTCAAACTGCTTCCTACATGTAATTCAAATGTAATAGTTGGAATGGGTAGTGATTTTATGAATATAATATTAATTAAAATGTGTAACATGCAGACTTGTTATAATGTGGGGAAGACATGTATTGTTAATAGTGGTAAAAAGCAGATTTTCCTTGTTGGGAAATATGGGAAAAAGTTTTTGGGGCAAAATGGTTATTTATGATGTTATTAATGTTATCAGGTACAGTTCATCCTAACCCAGGGCCAACAAATCAAATAGTGAGGGATGTGAATACCTTTTTTAAAATAGGCCATTTAAATATATAGAGGGTCAGATATTCAAAAGGGTTGCGCCATGCGCAATAGGGTTGCACCTGCGCAAGTCCGAACTTGCTACATTCTGCGATATTCAGCAGGAAGCAGTTGCACCACTGAAAACAGGCTGAGTAACAGTGCAATGCAAATGAATGCATGCTGAACTGGAGGGGGAGGAACCATGCATAAACTGCACAGCCCGATATTCAGCCAGGCTGTGCAGAGTTGTGCAGGCGCAACCCCCAACCTGCGCCTGCACAACTTTGAGCCAAAAAAAGGCTTGTTGAGGGCCACCCACAGGTGAGCTGCTGCATTGCAGGGAACACACCAGCTGCCACCTGTGGCTGGCCCTCAACCCACCCCTGTGCCCCCCCATACCTCTCAACTGTCCCTGATTTTCAGGGACATCCCTGATTTTGCCTCAGAATTTGTCTCTGTCCCTCATAAAATTTGTATTTTTGTGACAGAACACTGGGGATTGTAAGCATAAAATAATGTTAAATATTAAAGTTACAGATTTATTCCTATTGAGGAAATGCATCTTACATAAATCCCCTAATTCTATCAGCTTTCTGAGTGAATACTACCAAATTTTAAGATGTGTCCCTGATTTGGGGTCTGTGTCCCTAATATTTTAAAGTCTTGTCCCTGATTTATGAGACGAGATGTTGAGAGGTATGCCCCCCCTGCAGCCCGATCATGGGCAAAACAGTGTAGAATCCCTCCACCACCCCTCACTGGCCCGATCGTGGGCATAGTTTAAACCCCTCCACCAGCCTGATCGTGGGCAGCAATGTGTCTCCCCCCTCCCGAACATGTCCCTGGTGGTCCAGTGGACTGTAGATCCTGATCACGGGATGGAAGTAAAACACCCCGAACACATCCCTGGTGCCTAGTGTCCCCACCCCACCCACCCAGCGAAGTCTCACCACCCTCGCCCCCCGGCAGCATCCCATCCCACCTGCCACCCTGCTGCCTCCGCGCTGACTGACTGCCCAGTAGGCTGCATGCCCATTGGTGCAGAGCAAGAGCCAATGGTGTGTGCAGCCCATACCGCATAAGACAGTCCAGTTTTGTGAATGAATGCATTCATGGATGGGTCACCCTACCGGGCAGTCAGTCGGAGGGCGGGGCGCAGGTGGTGGATGCTGCCACCCGCTGGCTGCTGGGGAGCGGGTGGTGAGGCTTCATGGCTGGGGTGGGGGACATCAGGCACCAGGGATGTGTTGGGGATGTTTTCTTACTTCCATCCCACGATCAAGATCACGGTCCACTGGACCACCAGGGATGTGTTGGGTGTTGTCTTACTTCCATCCCGCGATCGATTCACGGTCCACTGGACCATCAGGGATGTGTTGGGAGGAGGGGAGACACATTGCTGCCCACGATCGGGCTGGTTGGGGGTTAACTATGTCCGCGATCGGGCCAGTGGGGGTGGTGGGGATTCTACATGCTTTTGTCCATGATCGCTGCAGGAGGTGTCGGTCCTCAACCACTGCTGCCTGGCAGGGTGCCAGGCGAAGTCCTCAGGGATCGGGTACACTCCATGACAGAGGATAGCAAATGGGGCCATAATCAGATGCAAATGGCCCCTGGCCTTGCATTAATTATGGCCCCATTGCATGTCACCTTTTGACTATCGGATTTTGGCGATGGCACAATGGCATTAGCACCGAAGTTGAATGCTCCACTCTGACAACTTATGTGGGTGCAAGTTCCACTGCAGCCATGCACAGTGGCTGTGGTTGGGTGATATTCAAAGGAGTTGCTCAGGCGCAACTCCTTTGAATATCGCTCTGACATACCCTGCACAACTATTTTGTGCAGCACAAGGGCTTGCGCCACAAAATAGCGCAGTTTGAATATCTGGCCCAGAGTCTTTTGTCTAAAAAGGATTTATTAGAAGGATGGATAGTTGAAAATTCATTTGACATTTTGGCATTGACTGAGACTTGGTTAACTGAGAAAGTGACTGATGATGAAGTGGGAATTGATGGTTATTCTGTCTTTAGGAAGGATAGAAAAGGGAAAAGGGTGGTGGTGGTTTATTTTATATTAAGAATCATCTATCAGCAAGTATAAATCAGGGAAGTCTTAATAGTAGATATTATGAGTCATTGGTAATTGACTTAGTTTTGGGAGGTAACAAGTTGTTAACCTTAATTAGTGTGTATGTACCTCCTTTGGATGTTAAAATGGGGATTTTTTCATGATTTATCCTTTCCTTCTTCTAGACAATTGTTAATTGTAGGTGATTTTAATTTAGATTGGCCCTCTAAACAAGCAATTGATGTTAGGAATTTAGTTTCAGGATAAGGATTGATTCAATTAATAACCAATACTACTAGATATAATTATCGAACTGGATATGAGTCATTGATTGATTGGATCATTACCAATTGTCCTGAGTATGTGGTCACTTCAAGAGTTAAATCTGACTGTCTTAGTGACCATTGTGCTGTTTATTGTGGGTGGACAGTGAAATGTTTTAGAGAACCTCAAAGAATTATTCAGTATCATAAAGTTTCTGATTTTCATCTGCAGTCCTTTTCTGATGAATTTCATTTAATTGATTGGTCATTCCTAGATGTCATTAAGGATATTGATGGAGTTTTTCATAAATTTTGTTGTCACTTTATTGTTATCTGTGATAAGTCATTACCGATTAAGGTTGTTAAAACAAAGATTGATGAAAAAATATGGTTTGATCATGAATTGAGGAAGACTACAAAGGATAGAAATAGGGCTTGGAATAGGTTTAGGAAAAACAAAACAATTGGTCATCAACAAGAATATAAGAGATTGCATAATTAGTGTAAAACTAAGGTAAGGAGAGCTAAAAGTGATTATCTTAAGAGTAAATTAGGTACTGGATTTGGTGATACTAAGGCCCTTTGGAAAATATTGAATGGTTTAATGGGTAAGAGTAAGAAATCAGAGAATATTTCTATTCAGCTTGATGGGCAATTGGTTAATGATCCAATCAAAGTAGTGAATGGGTTTAACTCTAATTTTACTAATTTGGAGAGGTTTAGTATACAAGGGTGGGTAACAAATTCTGAATTAAAAGAGTTTTTAGTTGAAAAAGTGGATAATAGGGAACAGATTGGAGTTCCAAGATTCTATTTTCGGATATTGACAGAAGAGGATATTTTGACATATATATTAAAGACGGATCCTAGACCTTATTTAGGGGTAGATGGAATAGATTATAGGATCCTGAAAAAAGCTGGTACATTAATTGCCTCAATGCTGACTAAAATTTTTAATTTTCCTTGGCATAATGTTTTCCTACAAAATGGAAATGTGGTGTTGTTAGGCCCATATTTAAATATGGTAGTTTGTTGAATGTGAATAATTATAGACCTATACATTATTAGCTCCTTTATCTAAATTGTTAGAGAGGGTTGTTTCGATCAGATTAAGGAGCACTTGGATAACATTCATCTTTGGTCCCTCAACTCAGCATAGATTTCACATGGATACAGTACAGAGTCTGCTTTGATGAGGTTCACAGGCCAGGTATATAAAGCCTTAGATGAGGGTAAAATAGTGGCTGCTGGCTTTGTGGACCACACCAAGGCATTCAACCTTGTAGACCATGGGAAACTATTGTTGAGTCTACTTGAGGTAAATTTTTCCAATGAAGTGATATATTGGATTGATAATTATCTATCTGAAAGGGTTCAGAAAACCTTTATTAATGGTGTAATGTCAGATGAGGGTAATTTGATGTGTGGTGTTCCACAAGGGTCCGTATTGGGCCCTTTGTTGTTTTCTCTTTTTTTAAATTCTTTGCATAATGTATGTAATAATTCTGAACTTATTTTATTTGCAGATGATGCAGTTTTATTATGTATTGGAGATTCTTGTCAATCTGTACAACAGCAGTTGCAAAAGGATTTTAGTCAATTGCATAATTGGTTTATTGGGCACAATTTAGTGTTGAATCATGTTAAAACAAAATGTATGGTATTTAAAAATTTAAGATCCAAAGTAAAATTTTGAGCTGACCTTAAATGACAATTATGATAATAAAATAGAAAGGGTTTCGGAAATTTGTTATTTGGGCTTAACTATTGTTTGTAACTTATCTTTTGAATTACATATACAGAAATTAATTAGTAAGTTACATCAACGATTAGGACTGCTGTATCGGTTAAAAAGATATTTAATGAGACTGAGGCAATTTTGGCACATAGTTTGTTGTTTTCAGTTATTGATTATGGGTTATTAGTTTATTTTTTTTCTTCAGATAGAATGCAAACAAAGCTTACATCAACTTATCATATCATTCGATTTGTTACAGGTCAGAAGAAAATAACTCATCATTGTTTTCTTTATAGTACTTTAGGGTGTCTGTCCTTGGTTGATAGATTTAGAATGTGCGCTGTAGTATTTCTGCATAAAATACATTTAGGATTTTTACCAAGTATTATTTGTAAGATGTTTCCAAGATTGCTAAATTCTGTTAGGACAAGGTCACAGGTTAACTTTAAATTCCAGATTCCCTTTTATAAAAGTACAATGGCTCAAAATTCACTACAATATTATGCAGTTAAATTATACAATGATTTGCCTTGTAATATTGTAAAGTCTGTTACAATTTCATTATTTAAGAGTATTCTAACAAAATGCATGTCAAAGGAAGCAAAATGCTGTTGTTTTAATTGATATGTTTTGTATGATTTTGTATGTTCGGTATTATATATTGTGTGTAATTATGTTGTGACTGAGCACCAGTGAAAATGGGCATATTATGCTCACTGGTTATACAGTATAAAAATAAACAAACAAAACCAAAAAAAACATGTCCTGGCTTACCCACCCAGGGTGTGGCCATGGGAGTGGGAGCGGGACCCTACCCAGCAGACACTGTTGGCAGCAGGGACAGAGTGAGGCTTCATGCTCGAGTATGGGATTTTGTGTGCAGCTGTACCTGGGGGGCAGGGACATACAATGATGGCTCACGTCTGCCCACTCTTCTGAAAGGTTTTGCCTCTGAGCAAGGGGGGGCACTATTTGTTGCACCCATGCAGTAGTATCCACTGGTTGGTCACTGCAGCACAGGCAAGCTATCGGAGCTATTTATTTCTCTACAGATGTATACTGCAGCATTCTCCAATGTAGTAATTCCACAGCTATACAGTGCTGCTCTACTTGGCACCATGGCTTATTGGAGACCTTTAATTAAGAAAATATGTAAGACTTGCAAAAGGGTGATGAGGCTGTCTCCTATGGGTTCCTGTTGTCCTCATTGTGTTGCCCAGCATATTTCTGTAATGGTTCCTCCCAGCTGGTCCTCCGAGCAGGAGAGGGGGCACCTGATTCTTTAGTTGGCAGTGGCAAAGCAGAACTGTAAAAATCCTTTTTGCTGCTCCTTGGCAAGCTTTTGGGCCTGATGTTCCACAGAACATCCAAGCAGACACACTCTACCCCAAACTGGGACCCTCAGGTCAGGGTGGACCCACCCAGGAGTGGTCAGGTGCATCACAGCAGTACAAGGCTGCAGAGTCAGATGTGCAGGTAGACCCCAACCCTGACACCTTAGTGGGTCAGGATGATGATTTGAGGGATCTTGGGGAAACATCTGACCTTCAAAGATTACTTTTTGATGATGACAAAGTCCCCTCTGAGAAGGTGGAGGAAGGGGAGTGGATGGAGCCCAGACCAAGAATTCCAATCACTCCCCTGTTTGACAAAAAGTCCTTGTCTTTTTTCATAGCCAATGTGTGTAGATCCTCACAGCTCAAGGAGGAACAGTCCATGGAAACAGTGGACTTTAATCCGATTCTGTCCATGTCCTCCTCTGCTTTGAAGTGCTTTTCCAATTTCATTCATTGTGACCAAATTCTTTAACAAGAATGGACAGATGTGGCTCAGAGATAGTATTTACCAAAGCTGAAGACATAATCTTTTCCCTTTTTAGAGGAAATGTTTCTCAGATGGGAAACCCCTCCCCTGTAAGACCAGGCTGTATATAATTTGGTCAAGCACACCACGATCCCTATTGAAGGGCCTCTGGCCTTAACAGATTCCCATGACAAATGAGTGGACACTGCATGTAGAAAGTCTTTTGCCTCTAACGGCACACACCTTCACACTTCCTACACCTCCTTCATTGTTGCCAGAGCTTTAAACTTGAGGATCACTATGCTGGGCAGCTCTGTTCTTCCTGATTCAGAAGGAGTGAGCATTTTACAGTTGATTGTCATGGCCTTCACTTTCCTCTGTGATTCTACAGTGGAGAATCTGCGAATGTTGGTTCACTGGGCTTACCATTTCATGTCGGCTATGTGGGGCATATGGCTTAGGCATTGGGTCTCCGATCAAGCTTCAAAATCTAAGCTGTTAAACCTTCCCTTTCATGGAGGTCTGCTATTAGGTTCCAGCCTGGATGCTATTTTGAAGGACCTCTTGGACAACAAGGGCCATCTTCCAGTGTCAAAACAAAAAGTGTAAGGCTACCTCTCAGCCCAGCAGGATCAATGTAGTGGCCAGCACATGCAGTTTCGAAGAGGGTTTTGTTCCTTTTGGAACTTTGGTAACCAGGGAAACAGAAGAGCATATTCAGGCAGCAAGGGATACAGCAACGGAGAAGGCCTTGCCAGATGCCGTGCAGAGGGTCAGGTCAGAAGCCTGGTACCTCATAATTAGGGTACGTGGGTCCATCTCCTCCCCCCTTCCCTTTGTGTAGGACTTTATGATGTCCACTCAAGATGGGCCTAAACAATGTCAGACACGTGGGTTCTGGAAATTCCTAGTCTTGGGCTATGCAATAGAATTTTCCACTATTCCCTCAGGGGTGTTTTCTGCTTGCCCTTGTTTCCAAGGATACTGTAATGAGAGAGGTGGTATCAGAGATCCTGAACCACCTCATTCAAATCAGAAGGATTGTACCAGTTCCACCAAGCAAGCAAGGTCAGGGATTCTGCTTGATTTGTTTTTCATAGTTGGTGGGGGTTCAGACCCATCTTGGATCTGAAGCATCTGAGTAAGTTGGCACAACATTCAACATTGAAGATGGAGTCCCTGAGGTCAAACCCTCAAGCTGTTCAGCCACAGGATTTCCTAATGTTATAGCTCTTACGATGCCTATCTTCACATCCAAATTCATCAGTCTCAACAGAATTATCTCAGTTTCACAATACTGGGCCAACTCTCCAGTACCAGGAACTCCCTTCAGCCTTGCAACAGCCCCCAGGGTCTTCTTGAAAGTGCTGATAGTCCTGGTGGCTCAACTTCATCAAGAAGGCCATCTTGTCTACCCTTATCTAGACAAACTGCTTATTCGAGTACTGACGGCATCCTTGGCATGGAGAACAGTGCTCAGAACTCCTGTTGAGATGCACGAGTCCACAACTGGTTGGTGAGCCAAGAGAAAAGCTCTCTTAAACCATCTCAGACCCTGGAACACATGGTTGTAGTCTTCAGCACAGACCTATGGATGGTTTTCCTCTTGCCATCCCAGAAGGAGATACTCTTTTTAGAAAAATTGTATTTATAATTTTTCCCTGATTTTTTTTACCCACATTTTCTTCTGGCCCTGTCCTACATGTGCATGTAGAGGCACATGCATACAGCCATACTGGGATGCCCTCCCATTGCTTGCTGCCCACTCCCCTGCACTGCCTGAGGACCTCCATCCGGGGGTAGTGGAACTATGGTGGGTGAGAGAGTGTTCCAGAGAGAGGAAAGCTGCCTTCTGGCTGCTCAGGCCTGCTCCCTCCACCTCACATGCCAGCTTTCTGATGACTCGGGTTCATTTTTGAACCCTGGTCACTGGTGTGATGTGAGGTAAGATGTCCAGCTCCTCAGCCTTCAGCACCGCCAGGCTGGCAAAGGAGACTCTCTTGAAGGAAGTTCAGTGGCTCTGGTCTGAGTCCTTGGCTTCCATCCTCAGCCTTCTACAAATCCTGGGTCTCATATTGGCAGTGATAGATCTAGTCCCATGGGTTCATTTTCACATGCAGCCCCTATAAATGGGATTATTGTCAGCCTGGGATCCAACATCAAAAGATTTTCAAGCCAGGATCTCCCACTCCCCTCAGTTGTGATACTCCCTTAGTTGATGGTTGAGTGTGCAGAATCTGAGCAATCTGACAACAGATGCCAGTTTGAATGGTGGGGGGTGCAGTCCTGAATTAACTACCCCTTTAGGAAACCTGGCCAGTGCTAGAACATCATCTCCACATAAATGTTCTGGAAATGTGGGTGGTTCACTTAGCTTTTCTTCAATTCAATTTCAGTCTGCTGCAGAAGAAAGTGGCAAAAATAAGGTAGGACAACGCTGTCACAGTGGTGTACATAAACAGTCAAGGTGGCACAAAGAGCAGTGAAGATGCTAAAAGAAGCCTCCGATCTCCTCAGGTGGGCAGAGGAGAATATTCTCTTTCAGCGGTCCACTTGGCTGGAGAATTGAACTGAGACCTGTGGGTGAGGAAAGAATGAAACCTTCTGAGAACTGGACCTGCCAGGCCACAGATAACCCTCAGGCACTCAAGTAGCACCCCATGGTCCACAGTGTCGAACGCTGAAGAGAGATCCAGAAGTACCAAGATGGAATGGCATTTCTGGTCCCTCACCATCAGGAGGTCATTGAGCACCTGAACCAGAGCTGTCTCAGTGCTATGTCTCTTCTGGAAGCTTGACTGGAGAGGGTTGAAGATATTAAGGATGGTAAGATGGTTCTCCAGTTGCAGCGCAACCACTTTCTCAATCACCTTCCCAACAAAGGGAAGGTTAGAGATATGTCTGTAGCTGGCACAGTTGTTCAGGTCCAAGGAAGCTTTCTTAAGAAGTGGTGTCACCACCGCCTCCTTCAGGAAGCTGTGGAATTCTCCCGAGTCTAAGGAGCACCAAACAACGTGTGTCAGGATCAAGCTGATAAACTCAATACACCCCAATAAAAGGTGTGTAGGGCCCATATCCAAACCATCAGCATGTCAGCCACAAATTCTGGATGATATCGTCAGTCTCTGGCTGGTCAAAAGAACTCCAGGTTGATCGAGAGAGAGTGACCAAATACCGACAGCCATCAACTCCCATAGAAGACGCTAAGCAGATCTCGGCCCCGATGTCAGCCACCTTATCTGCAAAAATTGAGCAAACTCATCATACTTAAGTTGTGAAAATGCTCCTCGAATCTGCAGACAGGATGGGTTGCACAACCTGCCTATGATTCGAAAGAGCTGAGCTGGTCGATTTTGAGCAGCAGCAATCACGTCGGACAGGAATTCTGCCTTCTTACGCATGATTGCTGATTGATAGCAATGATAATGTTCTATCAGTCTAAGGTGGTCCACATCAAGGGACGATTTCCACCAGCCAGTTTTAGAGCTATGCAAGGCAGCTACACAGTCTTCCACTTTCACCAAACACTATAACTTGGATGTTCAGTTCTCTGTTGATGCAGCTTTTGGTCGCTGAGTATTGCAGGCAGCAGTTTATCAGTAATTTCTTTTAAATATTTTTTCTTGGCATGTGGGAATATATTCTCCCTCCTCCTGGTTGTTCTGGGTACTGCTACTTAGAACCCAGTAGTTAGAACTTCCCATTGACAATGTGGAGCACTACTGAAAGAAGAAATTTCTTCATGCTTACTGTAATTTCCTTTTCTGTTAGCACCAACATTGTCAGTGGAACCCACCCAGGAGCCTTGCTCCTGCAGGAGAATATTACCTGGTCTACCGGGGGGGATGTTCTTGATTGATAAAGCCCCTATTATGATCTTCCCGGGCATCCCTCTATTTTAATCTGTTGACTGCATTAAACAAAAACAAAAAAACAAGTTTTTCAATCTGACTGCTATCATGCTTCCTGTGACAGGGTTGAATAGGACCCTGTCCCAGTTGTAATAAAGAGTTTGAATGCAGGGATCTGTTCTATTCTTTCCTCTCGTCTGTCTGGTTGCGCAACCAAATTTTCTTGTGTGAGCTAGAATTTGATCACCCCGACAGTCTCGCAATTCTTTGCCTCTCACTATCTCTGTCTTCCCTTGTTGTTTCTGTCTTTTCCTCCCTTGCATATCTGCTTGTGTTAAAATATATGCAAATCATTATGTGGAAATGTAACTGATATTGAGATCCCTTTGTTTAGAAATTAGAAATTATATAGTGTTACTGTCGAAATGTATATGATTATAGTTTGAGATGATTGCAAACATCTATTGGGAACTCAAGGGATTAACACAAGAGCAGTTTTTAAGCCCTTTTTCAGAAGCTGTGGAGAAGGGGCCTTAGCTCTGGGACATTGTGTTCTTGCTGCACCTGCATGAAACATACAAGAATATTTTAGAAAAAAAACAGGATGTTTGTTAAGAAGGAGGGTTGCAAAGACTTATATGAGAGAGAGAGAGAGAACTGAAATGTTTTGAGACACATGCAGATTGAAGAAAAACTCAGATGGATCTTTTCTGTTTATTCTGCCTTTGTAAATAGTTATACTGAACAAGTTTATTTTTTATGTTATTGCTAGTACTAATAAACACTTTTTGTGAATTCTGTAACTGCTCCTGGTGTTTCCCATGCTTCCTGACCTGTGTTTCAATGACATTTCCTAACAGGTTCGGTTGTAACTAACCAAGGGTGTTTTCCTTATTGCAGGTAGTTTTCTTTGCATACAGTTTTGCTTGTCAAAATTAATGGTTATGTTTTTCAACTTAAAAGTTGTAAAAGAGTTCGCAGTTGCAGGGCGATCCTCATTGGCTGCCCGCCATGTACTCAAAGAGGACCGACACAATGCTTTGGGTCAGATGTCAAGTGCATTTTCTTCAGAAATCTGCAACAAGGTAAGACAATTCTCTGCGTTCCATTTAGAAATGGAAGTTTAGGAGGGTGGAGCCTACCGGCATGATGGTGGCAGCATAAGTTTTCAGCGCTCTCTTGGGGGTATTTGTTTTTCCAGAATCCGATTATTCATGGCTGAAGAAAGAGATCGTGATAGGCATGAGCGAAAGAGGACAGCCTGATCTTTCATCTGGTACAACTTTTACCCTGATCGGTGCTGCCTGAGAGTAAAGACGAACCAAAAGAGTCTGCCTACCTCTAATTGACAGGGCCCTGTGTATCCAGCTCTAGCAGTAGTCCCCCCTTGGGGAAAAGTGAAACAAGGACGTGGTGTTGGTAATGCCAGTCAGCTCAAGAGTGCCAAAAACACACAGCAATGTCAGATCAGCTGATATCAGTGAGCTAAGCGACAAGACTGGGTGCTGGTTATTCCAGTTAGTGTCTAAAGGAGAATCACTGAACCATATAGAAGCTGTACATACAGGGTGGGCAGGCCTCACGGATTCTGCACTGGTGGTAGTACATTCCAGGGGAATTGTGGCCAAAAGAGGCGTTTGAAGAGCTTAGTGTGAACTGAACTGAAAGATACGAGGATGAGTAATGCGGACCATAATATGGCTGTGGTAATGGCCAAACTAGACCAAATATTACTGGACACTGCAGATCTAAAGCAAACTGCAAATGAAACCTGCCAAGATCTCTCTGACCTAGCTATTCCGGTGGCCCACAAAGAACATCAGAATCAACATATGCATACTATAGTACAGGACCAGGAGAAAACTTGGCAAGACCATCATAAAAAGCTCGAATATTTATTGAACAAAGTGGACGACTTAGAAAACAGGGCTAGAAGGAAGAATTTATGGATTGCGGGGGTGCCGGAGGGGGTCGAAGGCAAAGATATGAGCATGTTTCTCAGAGTATTCCTTTCAGAGCTCATTCAAGATAACAACTGCAGCCCTCTGGAGATCAAACAGGTGCTCCACTCACTGGCCCCCCGCCCCAAACAAGGGGAGAGACCCAGGCCTATATTGTGCAAATTTCTAAGGTTTCCTGAAAAGGATGGCTTGTGCATTCATATATATCAGGACTTCTCCCAAGATCTCAACCAAAGAAGGGCTTATGGAGGGGTGAAGCAGCAGCTCCATAAGCTGAACATACCAACATCACTGCACTATCCTGCAATGCTACAGATTTTCTATAAAGGAAAATATATTTCATTTGAAAGCCCTACTGCAGCAGAGCAGTTCCTAAAAGATATTCAATGCACTCAGGAGCCCACTGTTCTACATACCTCTTAATTGGCAGGGGACCGACCATCCAAGATGGAAGTGAGCCAGGAAGGTCAAAAGCAGGATGATAAGCCAAATCCCCTTAACAAGAACAGCAATCAGACCTGGTACCAGATATCGAGGGCCCAATCAAAGAAGAAGCCAACAACAAGTGAGAAGTCTTCTACGATGAGAGATTGGTCGAGGAGCCGGCAGAGGCAATATTTACAGTCAGACATGAGCAGCTGCTCTCCGGGGGACACACCAGTTAAATTGAGTAATGAGGTAAGCCATTAACCGATTTTCTTCCTTTCAAAATTGGACATTCTGAGGTAGCACCAACAATCTGAGAGACTCGAGATGACTCAGAGATATTCCCATTGTCAGGTGAATGGGCTGATTGCATTCCTATGGCAGAGAACAAGGTGGCTGAAAACTCTGCCAAAAGCCTGGAGGCCCTGTTTGCAGCCTCAGATGACCCTAATGGTACTGTAACACCCTCTTAGAATACTGAACTGGGAAGGGTAAAACTAATCTTGATTGGATACCATTAGGGGTATTTGAGGTGGATGCTGGGTTCGTAAGGAGATGGGGCTGACCTCTCTGTCTCAGTAGGCATGCTATAGGCACCTGAGGAGGTTCATTAGGGCAGCTTGGCGCATTTCATATACAAATGTTACCCATGACTGTAAAATGTATAATATGGCAGGGCACCCACCTGGGTTCCCGTTCTCAGCTGCTTGCCAGAATTATATATAAAGTCCAATAAATGGCTATGGGTACTGGTCCTAAGTTCAAGTTGGATGTTTAATGTTCACTATATACACTTCTTTCTTAATGTTTAAATGTTGTAGACAATGTTTAGATTCTACCTGTATGCAAACTGTGTACCAGGCCTCAATATAGGAGAAAGCTGGTTCTGACTTCTGATGTAGTTGTTAATTAGGATCTCTTATGCATCCGATGTTGGGGATGAGTAGATGAAATCCTGACAAAAAGGGGATACCCCCACCGAGTGAGACTGGAGCACAGTAGGTTTTGTTTTTCCTTTTTTCTCTACTGTAGAAATGGCTGATATGATGCTGCTTTTGGCATCGCCTCCAGAGGGGTGTACTGGGGACTTGGGACACTTGATGTCTTCCTGCTCCAGATACAGTGCACCACCTCCATTACAGGCTTCAAACAACACAACGGTGCCTTGGAAAGCACCCCATCACAAATTATCTACGGGTGTCATTAAATTGTACAGGAACAGTGGGGGACTGCGGAGGGGCATAAGAATAGGGGAGGGCCTCTCTGTAGTTAAGGAGGAACCAAAACTAAATGACAACAAGCAGCAGCAGGATTTGAATCTATAAAGACACACACAGAAGGGAAGGCTCTATATGGAAGGGCTAGGTGTTTTGGTGTTAATCAGTTTGGTGGCTATTTGGTGACCAGAAATTTCAGTATCGGGGATAAATACAAGGAAAACGGATAGTTTAGCAGATATTACCCTGACCTCTTGGAATGTTAGGGGACTAAATTCTCCAATTAAAAGAAGTAAGATTTTGACAAGACTTCGGAAAATTAAGAGCCATATAGTGTTTCTTCAGGAGACCAAACTAAGTCACAAAGAATCCAAGAAACTAGTTAGAGAATGGGTGGGAAGGGAAGTTCATAGTATCTCTGGGAAGGCTAAAAGAGGGATATCTATCCTATTTCACAAACAACTGAAATGGGAAATAACACTCCAGAAATTGGGCAAAGAAGGCAGATGGGTCCTGGTTAAGATGGCAACACCAGTGGGTCCCGTCTTACTAGTTAATATTTATGCCCCCAATTAAGACGTCCCGGAGTTCTTCAATGCGATATCCCAACAAATACTGGATTTGAATATGGATAATCCAGGGATAATAATTGGGGGGGGGCTATAATTTAACAATGGATTACCTCCTAGATCATTCAAATCACAAACAAGAAACCCATACTAGATCTCACAAAAGCCCTTCAAGACGCTCTCATTGTAAGTCTATCTGATATCTAGAGGTTACAGTGCCCAACAGGTAGGGACTACACCTACTTTTGGCAGCTAAAGCCATGACAAGTAGACTGACTACTGGTTCAGTCTGAAACTGTCAGCACAGACTATAGACACTCATAGAGCCCTATATTTGTCTGATCACGCCACTGCTTTTAAAGGTAAATATGTCCCCTTCCACCTCAGCCAAATCTGTTACTTGGCAGTTGAATCCCCTCCTTTTGGCAGATGCAGATTTCCAAATTTTAGTCTGTGACAAAAGAAAGACTAGGTGACAGGTTTAAATGCTTCCTTGGCAAGCTTTTAAACTAGATAAGGGGGGAGGTACTGATAAAAGGCAGGTAAAGTCAAGCCTCCCCCACAAAACAGGGCAGGTAGTAGGGTAAACACTGAGGTACAGAGCTCAACACAGGGCAGGATGGGGTAAATGGTAAAATAGATAAGAGCAATAAGAGCAGGGATGGGGGAAAAGGATCAAACCAACATTAAATGGAGGCAATGACTACTAATGCCCGTAGTCTGGGAAACAAGCTTCTGAGCTAGTAGCTTTGATGGAAGATGAACAATTGGATATTGTGGCAGTCACAGAAACATGGTACACTGAGAGCCATGAATGGGATGTCAACATACCAGGGTACACAATCTACAGAAGGGACAGGAAGGCAAAAGAGGAGGTGGATTAGCTCTATACATAAGGAAGGATCAAAGCTACAGAACTAAAAAGTAAAGGGGAGGACAAGAGGCACTCTGGGTTACCTTGGAGATGGGAATGGCATCACCAATCCACACAGGGTTGTATACAGACCCCCGTCTCAAGGGAGGAAATGGACAAGAAAATGATAGGGACATTCTCAAAATGGCTGAAAAAGGGGAGATACTGTTGATGGGGACCTGAATATACCAGATGTTAACTGGAGGACATGCTGCAGACATCCAGAAACGGGGTCATTCAGTACCCTGCAGAGACCTTCCAGACAGCTAGTGCTGGAACCCACTCAGGAGGAACAATACTAAACCTGGTACTCTCAAATGGAGAGGATCACAAATTAGAAGTCAGTAGACATCTGGGAACAGCGACCACTGCACAGTGTGCTTCACAATGAGCACAACCATGGAGATAAGCCATACAAAAACAAGGATACTGGACTTTAGAAGGGCTGACTTTGGCAAAATGGGTGCACACCTGAAGAATACACTAGCAAATGGCCAAATAGGAGGGTGGAAGAACAATGGAGAAAAATCAAAACTGCCATCATAGAGGCAACAAGTCTTTATGAAAACAAATAAAGAAAACAAAGCGGGTGAAAAACCACTATAGTTCTCAAAAGAGGTGGAGGGAAGGTTAAGGAAAAAAAGGCTGCATTCAAAAAGTATAAGGAATCACAGAGGAGCACGACAGGGGAACTGTAATCAATTAAAGCAGAAAGAAGTAGGAAAGGCAGTCAGAATGGCAAAGGCACAAACCGAGAAAAAATAGCCAACTCAGTCAAAGGGGATAAAACCTTTATGGTACATTAGGGAGCATAGAAAGGTTAAGGGAGGGATAGTGAAGATTAATAAAGGAGAGGAGGTGGGCAGAGGAGACAGTGAAAAGGCAGAGATACTGAATGAATACTTTGCTCAGTATTCACAAAGAAGATGAGGAGCAGTTACCTAAACCAGACAATAGAAGCACTCTGGGTGAGTGGGGTTGATACCAGTCCATTCACAGAAGAAAAGTCCTGAAAGAACTCCTAAAACTCAAGGTGGACAAAGCAATGGGGCCTGATGGGATTCACCCCAGAATCCTAAAAAGAACTAAGGGGGGACCTAGTGACACCACTGACCACACTTTTTAACAAATCATGGCAGGATGGGGTGGTACCTGAGGACTGGAGGAGTGTAGATGTGATTCCTCTTTACAAAAGTGGGAGCAAGGCAGAAGCAGGAAACTACAGACCTGTAAGTTTGACCTCAGTGGTAGGGAAAATGATGGAATCACTTCTGAAAGAAAGAAAGAATTGTTGAGCACCTAGAGGCCAGCAGGGCACAGGACCCAAAGCAACATGGATTTACAGCAGGAAGGTCATGTCAGACTAATCTAATTGATTTCTTTGACTGGGTGACCAAAGTAATAGACCAGGGAGGGCTGTGGATATGGCCTACCTAGACTTGTAAAGGCATTTGACACAGTCCCACACAAAGATTAATAATCAAGTTAGCCAGTCTGGGAGTGGGTCCCAGGGTGGTAGCCTGGGTAGCGAACTGGCTGCACAACAGGACACAGAAGGTAATAGTGAATGGAACACATTCCGAAGAAAGGGAGTTACTAGTGGAGTACCTCAGGGCTCAGTATAGGTCCAATCCTCTTTAACATCTTTATGATGACATTGCAGAGGGTCTGGAGGGAAAGGTATCTCTTTGCAGATGACACAAGATCTGTAACAGAGTTGATACACAAGAGGGGTAGAAAAGATGAGAAGGGACTTGGCAAGGTTGGAGGAATGGTCAGACATATGGCAACTTAGATTCAATGCAAAGAAGTGCAAAGTAATGCACCTGGAAACAAAACCCAGGAGAAGAGTACACAATAACAGGAGGTACTAACAACAACAAAAATGGAAAGGGACCTGGAGTAGTCATATCAGATGACCTAAAGGTGGGTAAGCAATGTGAGAAGTCAGTAAGGAGAGCCAGGGGATACTGGGATGCATAGGAAGGGCATCACAAGTAGAAAAGGGAAGTGATTATCCTCTATACAGACAGTTGGTGAGACCCCATCTGGAGTACTGTGTGCAGTTTGGAGACCTCATCTACATGAGGACATAGACAGGATGGAAGCAGTGCCAGAAGGGCAACTAAAATGGTGCAGGTCTACATCAAAACCATATGAAGAGACTGAGAGAGCTTATGTATACCCTTGATGAAAGGAGGGACAGGGGGGACATGATAGAAACGTTCAAGTACCTCAAGGGAATCAACAAAGTCCAGGAGGGTAGCATCTTTCAGAAAAAGAGATGTGTAAGAACAAGGGGGCACAGTTTAAAGATAGATGGGGGACGGCTCAGGGGTAATGTGAGGAAATTCCTTTTCACGGAGAGAGTGGTGGATACATGGAACAGCCTTCCTGAGGAGGTCATTGGGTCTAAAACAGTGGGGAAATTCAAACATGCTTGGGACAGACACAAAGCAATTATAGTGTGGGGTTGCAGGAAGCAGGCTGTTGGTTAACTAGAATCTGCAGCTTATCCAGTAGGTAGGGAAATGGGAAGACTGGGTGGGCCAAGTGGTCCTTTTCTGCCGTCAAAGTCTATGTTTCTATGTTTCTATGTTTCTATGTTTCTAAAGACGTTTTTTCAGTCAAATCTGCCGAGGTCCTCCTCAGCAGCAATGATATGGGAGGCATATAAAGTCACCATGAGGAGTCAAATTATAAGTTTTGCCAATTATTGCAGAAAACAAAGGGAAAGTGAGATGGTACAGTTAGGGGGAAAGTTGAAGCAACTGGAGGCAGAATATAAGAGAAACCCAGGGAGGCTCAAGAACAACTGCTTACGGGCAGAACTGACCACGGTTAGGCTACAACTTAATATGTTAATATCCAGAAGGGCTGAATTGAATATAAGATGTGCTCAGCACCAATATCAAGCAGAGTGAGAGAAAGCAGACAAGCTTCTTGCCTATAGATTGAAGAGAAGGCAGGCGGATAAGCATATTTTGGGTCTTCATAACTCAGGGGGGTCAATGGTATACTCTCAAAAAGAAATGAATGGTTCAATTCTATCAAAATTCATATACATCCCATGTGAAATGGGATCAGGAAAAATATCATAAATTCATGGATCACTTGCCACTGCCCACCCTGATGGAGTCCCACAAACTAGACTTAGATGCCCCGCTTTCTAAGG
The DNA here is from genome assembly GCA_016271365.2 of Neoceratodus forsteri. NCBI lineage: Eukaryota > Metazoa > Chordata > Ceratodontiformes > Ceratodontidae > Neoceratodus > Neoceratodus forsteri. The sequence goes on along the minus strand of CM057452.1, from coordinate 115,159,884 downwards.
AGGAGGTGAGCAGGGCAATTCTGAGCATGGCCCCCCACAAGGCTTTGGGTGGTGATGGATACCCAGCTGATTATTATAAAATAGTACACCATGAAATAATAACCCCTTTCATGGATATGTTAAATGAAGCCCATGGTAAGGATGAACTCCCCCAATCCATGAAAGAGGCAGTGATTACTGTCCTCCCGAAAGAGAGAAAGGACCCCTCATTTCCCAGTAATTATCGACCAATCTCATTAATTAATGCAGATGCAAAAACTTTGACCAAGGCACTGGCAGCAAGACTGGAGACAGTATTACCAGAAATTGTACACCCTTCTCAAGTGGGATTTATTAAGGGTAATCACAGCTCGGATCATGTCAGAGCCTTGGTTATACTGATTCAAGCAGCGTCAAAACTCCTCACTCTGAAAAAATATCCTGGGAGGGTCACGTGATGGCAGCCTAGAGGAAAGCAGCGACCTTGTGTAGCTCTGCTCCCTACCCGGTTTAAAACATCCTGTTTTAGATTATCACAAACATAAATCACATCTAGAATTGTTCCTGAGGAAATATATATCCGATTTTGGCAGCTTGCAACGTTTAAATATGGAGGTATACATGAGAAAGCAGCTTCCAAAACATACCCCGCCACCATCGCTAGGAAAAGAGCAGGCTCAGAAGCACCTCGGCAAGCTACTGCTAAAACAGCCCTTGGATCCACAGCTTTAACCGAAGAGCGTTTTCTGGAAATAATTATGCCCTTACAGAGTGCGATTACGGAAATCTCGACAGAGGTGCATAGTATCAAAGCGTCTATGGACTCATTAAATACTCGGGTCAGAGACTCAGAAACCCGCATTAAGTCATTAGCAGTGAAGACAAGTTTGAGTTAGAGCACGTTTCCATGAACAGGAGAGTGAAAAAAAAATCGAAGAAAAACTATAAGATTTGGAGGGGAGGAGTAGAAGGAGTAATATTATAATTATTGGTATTCCGGAGAGAAAGGAGGGTGCATCTCCGATCCTATTTGTGCAGAAAGTGTTTGAGAAACTTGCTGGCCCATCTCCAAATGGGGCAAGCTACATCATTGAAAGAGCCCACAGGGCGCTTCGTCCTCCTCCTCCACCGGGATCGTAGCCCAGGCCAATGGTGTGTAAATTACTAAATTATTTGGACTAACAGCATATCCAGGCACAAGTAAAATCCCTGCAAGAAGTGCTCTGGGAAGGAAAATGGATTAGGATAACGCAAGATCTGCCACAGTCTGTAAGGCTTAAGTGACAAGAAATGCACCCTCCGGTTTCCAAGCTGATTGTGGCGGGTAAGCAATTCCGAGTAAAATACCCGGCTCTGCTACAAATGAAAATTGATGAACAGTGGCACTTGTTTGAAAGCTTGGAAGTGGCACAAACGGAGCTCAAGAAGTCGTTACCCAACTTGCTGAGATGAATATTTTGTTCTGTGAAGATGATGGGTTACCTGAATAGAGAAGTATTCATTGTAAACCATTGAGTGCTAAATTAAGACTGAATGGTCCTGGTATTAGTATGAAAATAATCACTTATCGGTAGGAGGAATGTCCCCGGTAGAGTGAAATGTGCTAAATTCAGGTGAAGAAGATAGACCCAATACACACTGTAATAGTCCAGGATTGTTAGACACTTACATCCTTCTGGGGTAAAGTGTAAGAGTAGAATGATCTTAACCCTTACAAGAATCTCCAGCCTTGATGAAGCATAGTTTAGCCTTGCGAGTGATTGAACAGAAAAGAGAAGAACAGTTCCTGAATTCCACGTGGATAGGGTTGCTGTTATGTCCCATGCATTTCAAGGTTTAAGTTACCTGTTGTTAGAACCACTGTGGAACACTCAATAAGGAAATTTTAATTTTAGGAGGCTCACAGTATATTGTTTAGTATATGTAATTCTGAAAGACTGAGAGGTATGGTTATATTTAAAACTGTGCACGATCTGAAAGAATGTACATGAGTTAACGTAATTAATTGGATTGCAGGTGGTTCTTCTTTAGCCAGCATTTTTGGTCTTAACTCGCAATGGTAATGAGCAGAGCATTACGAACAGGATTCTTTGATTAGTCTTTCAGTGCCGTGTAAAGAGCGGAGTATTTTATTCTTTTCTTTCTTTGTTTCTTGTCATTTAATTTTGGTGTGAAATAAAGTAATAATTCCAGGGGTAAAAGAGACGATCCCTGGAGTGGGGCATGTTATGTTTTGAAGCGGCAGTAAAATAGGCAAAGTCAGTGTATCATGATGCAGTCTTAGCGTAGCAAGTTTTCATAACAAAATAGGTGATCAGCATTCTTCTGAGATTCGGGGATAGATAGTAAGAAGTCTCTCACTGTTTTTACAAAAATGCATAGACTGATGTCAATTTAATTATACAAACTACACTGAATAGAGAGGCAAGGTAGGAACTGATTACTTGATCTGGACCATCAGTATGTTGCAGGGGATAAATCTGCATTGGCAATGCTTCATTTCAGCCACTAGAGGGTAATAGAGTGTTAAGATTTGTTAACTCTCATCAATATATTTTTATAATATAGACCTGGACATTCTTAATGAGTTTTATAATTATACTAAGCAAGAATGGCACAATTTGCATAGATAACAGAGGTAGCACATCTCTGATACGATAGTTCAATAGTTAATTAAGAATGTTGAATACTTCTGAATGTGGATTAATATGTTTAATTTTGGTAGAATGATTTAAGATGTGACATGTATTAAATGACTCGACAACTGGGAAATGGGAATGGTTTGACTTTCTGATTGGTTGGAATTTACATCACCTGGCAATTTAAGATGTGATGCGATTGATAGAACTGGGGTAATGTATAGGATTTTGTTTATAATTTTGTTAGTTTCAGGGGGTGAGCATGGGGGGTTGGGGTGGGAGGACTTAGCGTGTTTTGGTAATGTTGTATCAGAGAGGGAACCAAATTCTGATGAGTATAAAGATCCATACTATTTACCACTGGCAAGGGGACCAACTCCCTTATTTTAACTAATAATGTTAGGGGCACTTAATATTCTAAGTTGGAATGTCAATGGGGTTCGGGACCGGTGTAAAAGGTAAGTAGTGTTGAAGCACTTATCAACTTTAAAAAGCAATGTGGTTTGCTTACAAGAAACTCATCTTAAGAGGGAGGATACCCATTTGCTTTGCAGATATTGGGTTGGTCAAGCATTTGGGGCCGGGGTATCTACTAGCAGGGGCGGAGTAGCTATTTTATTTAATAAAAAAATATCTTTTCAATTGGAGCATGAAACTTGGGATAGTAATGGTTGTTATATTATATTTATCAGTACCCTGTCATCACAAGTATTGATAGGCTCAGTATATGGACCAAACAGCGATTCCCCACAATTCTTCACGCATCTTTTGAATAGGTTAAATACTAACTTATCCAGAGTAATTCTGCTTGGTGGGGACTGGAATATTACACCACAGTTGAAGCTTGATAGATCAGATAACAAACGTGTAGGATTGTCACCTTCCCAGAGGGCACTTAAGGAGCTTATGGAAGGGATAGGTCTTGTTGATGTTTGGAGAGTCCTTAATGCGGAATCCAGACAATACACGTTCTTTTCAATTCCACATAGGACATGTTCAAGGATCAACTATTTTTTAATTAGTGTCCACTCCCTTGCTTCTGTCCTGGATGCAAGCATACACACTAGGGTAATTTCAGATCACTCCCCAATCTCTATTACATATTTGATAGGCCCTAGGATGAATAGGGACTTCTTATGGAGATTTAATAACCAATTGCTACAGGATTCTTACATTTGTGATCATCTGAAGCAATTAATTTCTCATTTCTTAAGCCATAATTTGGGCTCAGTTCTCAAAATTGATATTGTCTGGGCAGCCCTGAAGTGTACTTTGTGGGGGGAATGTATCCGAATTACTTCCACCAGAGCTAGAAAACATAAAACTCTAACCCATAATCTTATTAACTCCATCAAGGTAATTGAGCGTAATATTAGTCAACACTCGGTTGAAGCGGACTGGGTCCAGTTGTGCAAGTTTCAGTCTCAGTTCTCCTCTCTTATGTTGCAAAAGGCTGAGCTCGCTCTTAAGAGAACAAGACTCAAGTATCTGGAAACTGGTGAGAGAGTGGGTAAACTACTGGCTCTAAGGCTTCGACAATTGGATTCCAGTAGGTTTATCGTGGCATTAAGTACTGGTCCAGAGGGAGCACTAGTCAAAGACCCTAAGGATATTGCGGTAGCATTCCGGCATTATTTTCAAAAAATATACATGATCCCAGCAGCAAATAGAGCTACACTTGATGAGAGTCAAAGTTTTTTAGATTCAGTTACTCTTCCTCAGATTTCCGGTAATGAGGTGACAAGTCTTGGGCTTCCTATACAGGAATAGAAAGTTAAGCAAGCTATCACTCAACTCTCTCCTGACAAATTCCCAGGACTAGATGGTCTTTCCACTAATGTGTACAAAACATTTGATAAGGAGATTGTACCCATTCTAGTAAAGGTATATAACTATTGGTATCTTGAGGGGTTTTCCGAAGGCGGCTTTCTTGAAGCACTTATCACTCTTATCCCTAAGCCAGACCGAGATCCTTTATGTACTGGAAACTACTGACCTATATCGTTACTAAATGTGGATATCAAAATATTATCGGTATTAGCTAATTGGTTCAGTCCTTTAATGAGCAAAGTGATTAGCGAGGTACAAGTAGGCTTCATGATCGGTAGAGCTTCCAGTGATCACATGCGTAAACTTCATCATTTAATAATTCATGCCAAAAACATAGAAATGCCGGTGGCCCTGTTAGCTTTGGATGCTGAGAAAGCATTCGACTGGGTTTTCTGGGATTTCCTATTTGCTATATTGTCTAAATTTGGTTTTTCAAAAGGATTCCTGAGATGGATTAAGTTGCTGTATGAGTCTCCAATAGCTCGGGTCTGGTGCAAGGGAGTTCTACCAGATTCATTCCATCTTTCTTGTGGTACTGAGACAGGGCTGTCCTCTCTCTCCTCTATTTAATCTCTATTTAGACCTCTGATTTGTAGGTTATTAGTTTCCTCAGGATATACAAAAATATAGATAGGTAGCAAGAGGTATCTAATTTCAGCTTATGCAGATGATCTGTTGCTGCATATAGAGGATCCGGAGACTAGTATACCTGCGATTTTGCAAGAAATTGAGCAATTCTCCAAAGTATCAAATTACAAACTTAACATCTCCAAGATGAAGCTCTTACATAGAAACATAGAAGTTGACGGCAGATAAGGACCGCAAGGCCCATCCAGTCTGCCCATTTCTTTTTCTACCTTATAAATGTGCCATCGGCCTTTGCTCTGTCAGTGACCTATCTATTCATAGTCATTTGTATTGCTCCCTTATGCCTATCCATGCCTGTTTTGAAGCCCTGCACTGTATTCATAGCCACCACTTCTTGTGGTAAAGCTATTCCATGCATCTACCACCCTTTCTGTGAAAAGAATTTCCTCACATTCCCCTTAATCGGCCTCCCTCTAATCTCATGCTGTGTCCTCTTGTCCTGCTATTTTTCTTATATTTAAACATATTTAGACTCTTTCACCTTGTTTATGCCCTTAAGGTGTTTAAATATCTCGATCATATCACCTCTCTCCCTCCTTTGCTCAAGGGTATACATATTGAGCTCCGTTAATCTGTCCTCATATGTCTTCTGATGCAGTCCCTGCACCATTTTGGTTGCCCTTCTCTGGACTGCCTCAATTTGGTTAATGTCCTTGTGAAGGTGTGGCCTCCAATACTGCACACAGTACTCCAGATGGGGCCTAACCAATGTCTTGTACAGAGGGATTATTACCTCCCTCTTACGACTTGTGATACCCTACTACCACCTAACACCCCTAGCCTTACCTACTGCTTTAGAGGTCTGCTTGGATGATTTTTAGGTCATCAGTGATGATGATGCCCAAGTCTCTTTCTTCCTTTGTGACTGCTAGCAACTCCCTCCCAGCCTATAAGTGGCTTCAGGATTTCTCTTCCCTATGTGCATGATTTTGCCTTCTTTGCATTAAATCCCAGTTGCCACTCTTCTGACCATTTGCTAGTTTTCAGATCTCTTCTCATTCTGCCCACCCCATCTGGATCATCTACTCTGTTGCAGATCTTGGTGTCATCTGCAAACAGACAAGCCTTACCCTCTAGTCCATCTGCGGGTCACTAATGAAGATGTTGAATAGGACTGGCCCCAGGACTGATCCCTAGTACCCACTTGTGACTTGCATCTCTTCTGACTGTATACCATTTACCACCACTCTCTGTTTTCTGCCAGTCAACCAGTTTGCCACCAGTTGACCAACTTCTGACCACCCGAGCCTACCTAACTTTTTATCAATCTTCTATGTGGAACAGTGTCAAAAGCTTTGCTGAGTCAAGGTAGGCTACATCAACTGCTCCCCTAGGTCCACCACTCCTGGTTACCCAGTCAAAGAAATCTATGAGATTAGTTTGACAGGACCTTCCTTTGTAAACCCATGCTGTCTTGGATCCTGTGCCCTATGGTTCCAGGTGTTGCACTATCCTTTCCTTAAGGAGTGCCTCCATAATCTTGCCCACTACTGAGGTAAGACTGACTGGTCTGTAGTTCCCGCCTCCTCCTGCTACCACTCTTGTGGGGCGGGATCACATAAACCCTTCTCCAGTCTTCTGGGACCTCTCCTGTGCTCAGAGACTCACTAAACAATTCTGCTAATGGCTCTGCTAGTTCCTCCTTTAGCTCCTTAAGTACCCTGGGATGTATGCCATCAGGTCCCATTGCCTTATCCACCCTGAGCTTAGCAAGCTCTTGTAGGACCCTTTCTTTTGTGAAGGGAGTAGTGCTCACCTCCTTCCCCCCTGTGTCCATGTGTCCCTTTAAATGGCAAATGTCTGCCAAATATAGCTGGGGAATATAGTCTAAATTAGGAACCTAAATCCTTGACATACCTGGGTATTAAAGTGTCGAGAGATATGGCCACCATGGTTAAAGAAAATCTCAATAATTTGTTCACTACAATAAAATTAGATTTAGATAGATGGAAGTTGTTACCCATATCCTTCTGGGCTAGGATAGACACAGTGAAAATGAATGTGCTACCGAGAATTCTCTATCCCCTGTGTATTTTGGGGTTCTATTTACCCAAATCATGGTTTTGTAATTTACAAAAATTACTTAATAATTTTGTGTGGAAGGGGAAAAGTGTTAGAAAAGCATATTCAAAACTCACAGGACCAAAAATGCGGGGCGGGGGGGCCTTGCACTCCCCTCCTTCTTCAACTATTATGTAGCGGCGCACATTAGTAAGCTGGAACTCTGGGTTCGTTCATCACATTCAGTGGATACCAACTCATACTTGCCCCTCTGGGTCACCATTAAGAAACACCTGTTGCCAAGTTTTTCTGTACCTCAATTCTGTCGTCTATATCGCCCCAAGACTTATTCCCAAATCACTTAAAAATACACCTATCGGCTTGTCATTAAAGGCCCTGCATCAATTACAAATGTCGCTCGGAGTGGACTGGCATAAATCCCTGGAACAACCCTTAGTATATTATCTGCATTTCCAAATTCAAAAATCTCCAATCCCTTCAATGTTCTGGGTGCCACTAGTTGGGTTACACCTGGAAGACATAGCCCCACAGGGAGAGCTGTTGTTGTATGCGCAATTTTGTTTTAACATTCCAGATGCTAGTGGGAATGTCTTTAAATATTGGCAAATTAGGCAAGCAGTGAAAGCCTACATTCTGAACTTGAAATTCATGGAAGCAAACAGGATGGAATTGTCCTCCTTGTTACAGATAGCAGATCAACCTCACTCTGTATCCAAGGTATATCAAGAAATACAGAGGATTGATCCAGAATCGCTATCGGGTAATTGCTTCTATTGGGTGCAGAAATTAGATATTGGTAACGATCAGAGTATATGGTGTCAAATCTGGAATAATATATATAAATTCATAAAGCAAGATAGGTACAAATTGCAACAATTTAACATCATGTATAATTTATATTTTAAGCCAGCTAAACTCCATAGAATTGGTAAATTATCATCCTACCAGTGTCATTAATGTAAAACAGATCATGGGGATCTATACCATATGTTATGGGAATGCCCTAGGATTCAGTCATTCTGGAAAGCAATCCAGAAATCTTTAAATCCTCTTCTGGGATTGGATTCTTTCTTTGCACCCGAGATTTGCTTAGTTAATTATTTTCCCAGGGATATGAGCAAACAGAGGAAGGCTTAAATGGCTGTCATATCTGCTGTACAAGGCGATTATAATATGACACTGGATTGACAATTAATACCATCAGTGCTAGAATGGCATAAAGAAATTCTACTTGCAACTGGAGTTGCATATAGCTAAAGATGTAATAGGTTACAATGCATTATAGCACCAAATGGGGTCCCCTTGATTGCTATTCTTGCCCATGGAAGCTTTAAGATGATAGGGCTGTGTGGTCTTCCTGATAATTGGGATCCGTATTGTATTGCTAGTGTCTATTTTGTTTGGTTCCTTCAATGTGAATTTATGTTATAATTGGGAGGTGAAGGGGGAAGGGTTTGGAAGTGTTGTAATGGTATTATTTTAATATAAAAAAGTTAGTAATGTCTGGTATTGTACACTGTTGGCCTCCATTCACAAAAGTATATGGGGTGAATGTTATAGTTGGAGGCATTGTTGTTTGCTAGATCTTCACTGTATTGAGACATTGCAAATAAAGCATATTAATTAAAAAAAAGAAAAGAAACTCCCCGCTCCAGCTGCATTAATTAAGATTGATTTTGAAAAAGCATTTGATTCAGTAGAGTGGGAATTTTTGCACGTGGTCTTGAAGCAGTTTAACATAGGGCCATATTTCTCCTCCTGGATATGTACCTTATATCAAGCACCAGTAGGCAAAATACTTACTAATTCTACTCTGTCCACCCCTTTTCAGCTGTATAGGGACACCAGACAGGGCTGCCCCCTCTCACCTCTACTCTTTGTTATGGTGATGGAACCCCTGTCAACTGCTTTATGCATTCACCCTAAAACACACGGCATTAAAATGGGAAACCAGGAGTATTTCACAAAAGCATATGCGGACAATTGTTTGATTCTAACAGGAGATGCACATGAGAGTATGCCATTTATTATGGACACCCTTACAGAATTTGGCAACATATCTGGTCTCCAGATCAACAAATCAAAGTTGGAGGTGTTACTGCTTAACTCCCTCACATCCAGCGAGAAAATTAAAAACTTAGGTTTAAAGTGGGCTGATCAAGATATTAAATATTTAGGGATTATTCTATCAGCCGATGTCTCCTCCATGACATATAAAAACTTCATGCCAATATGGATGCATCTGTCCACCAGTATCACACGGTGGGAGCAGTTACACTTATCGATGGCAGGGAAGATTGCAGCCCTAAAAATGATGTTCACCCCCAAAGTGTTTTATCTACTAGCCCACATCCCCATAAATATCCCCAACATTTGGATACAGAAGCTTCACACACTTATGAGTCATTTTCTATGGGGGACCAAAAAACCTTGTTACAGCAAAGCTAAGCTGGGAGCCCACTGGAATAGAGGGGGATGGAATCTTTCCGATTTTAATAGATACTCACAGGCTTTCCAGATAGCCAAAGTTTGTAAGAGTCTAAATAGGTACTCCTAGTCCTTTCCTGTGTGGGTAGAAATAGAAAGGGCTGGTCTGGAAAATATCTCCCCTTTTTGCTTTCTGGGTCACTCTTGTCCTAGTGCTGTGCAGGAATTGTTAACTATTAAATCCAGCCTTCAAGCTTGGCAGTCCTTAGGGAAAAGCAGTCACAGGTGCTTGAGTATTGGGCTACATATCCCATTGTGGAACAATCCATACCTAAAAATAGATCAGAAAACCTTTGACTGGTCAGTTTGGAGAAACTGTCAGATATTCACATTTTATTATCTACTTCTGGATGACAAGAAGATGTTTGTGTCCTTTCAACAGTTGAGAGACTCCCACTCTCTGCCACGTGATTGATTTTGGCAATACTTGCAAATTCATAGTTTATACAATACTTGGATGAGATCTAAGTGTTCATGTGTGATGTGTGGGACACGGGTTGGGCCCCTTAAGGAAAAGCTTCCGCTATCCCTGTGATCACATCAAACTAAGGTGTTAGCGGGCAGGATCCAAGGTTGGATTAGGGATGTTTTACCAGACCACTCTCTAGTTGCCAAGATAAGATGGGAAAAGATGTTGGGTATTACAATCACTCTACATGAGTGGTCCAACTGTTGGAAGATTGCCCATAAGTCCTGTATAGATCAGAGAAGTCTCCTTATTAAAAATAAAATCATTCATCTGTGGTATAGAACCCCTTTACAACTTTACAAAATGGGATTGACTCCTCACAACCTTTGCTGGAGATGCCAGTCACCTGCAGCAGATTTACTTCACATTTTGTGGAGTTGTAAACCCCTTCAACCCTTATGGGGAAAAGTAATACATTTTTGTTCTAGTACCCTAGCCATTTCCTTACCTCACTCACCTTCTTTCTGGTTACTGGGTATAACAATGGAGGTAAGATCATTGTCCCAAGCTCAATTGTTATGGCTCACCCAAGCATTGGTCGAGCTTCTTCAGCTTCTTCTTAGGAATTGGATAACATCATACCTCCCATCACTCCAAGATTGGCTAGCCGCAATGGAATCATTAGTTGCCCGCACTTGCCGTATTTATTATGCAAAAAAAATGAGTGCAGCGTTTATGGAAATATGGGTGCCATATATAGGTCACGTTACACAATCCCAATTTGTACCACTGGTACCAAATGCAAAAGAGTTATTATAAAGACCCCCTGAAGTAAATAGCCTATCACTTACAGACTGAAACACTGTGGTGCCTGAATAAGTATATTGGTTAACGATCAGTCTATTAAATATTGTTAGTAATACTGTATTAGTTTACTGTTATTGCTTGGTGTATGACTTGCTGTGACAGGTGTGCTGAACCATTAATAAAAAGATTAACTGCAAAAAGAAATGGAAGTTTATGTACAGTGGTTGCTATAGATAAGTTGCCCGGTACCTCATTATTTCACGGCAGGTGCGGTATACCAAGAGATACCGAGCAATGCCGCAGTACCACGTTAGTATGACTTAACAATCTGCCGAAGTATGCCGAGGTCTTATTTAATTAGCTCACTCTTATTCGCAGCAAAAAATGTGCTAGGTGGTGCTGTTAGCAGTTTAATTTATCTTAATGAGTGTCAATTTTCCGATAGGTGTCCCCACAGTCCACAATCCATGTTGGTACCTCCCTGGTTTGGTCGTTTTTGTTGTATTCTTGCATTAATGCTTTGTATTGATTCTGTTGTGGATGCAGACTGGTGATAATGAAACATCTGGAACTCTAACAGTGGACATTACAGTTTGCACAAAATGTTACTTTGTCCTTCACTTCACAAAAATATTTATTTGAAACACCATTGAGTACAGTATGTGATTTGGCAAACATGCCAATGGAAAGCAACAGTGGAGCAAGTACAAGCATCAGTGATCAAATAATGTGCAGTTTATTGTAATAAAACAATGCAAAATTACCAGCAAATTAATGTTTTAATTTTGCTTTTCCTTTTCCAGCAGTTCAGAATATGTATCTGTATATTGTAGAACAGACTGAAGATGGGAGGGGGGCAAAGGCACTGATGTCAAACTTGCGCTATTACAGATCAGGGGAAGATCAGTTATTAAATTGTATTTTTGTTTCACGTTGCAGTTTGAGCAAGGCAAACATAACACTGTACATGACACTTTATTTATTGAACATGGTTTTAGCTGCTGAACTAATTGCATAATCTTCATAGACTGCCTTCAGAGCTCATTAAAGTGCAAGCTTTCACTTCTGTTGGCATGTAAAGTCAATACAAGTCATGTAAAGTGAATACATCAAAAGAGTACCCCAATCTGTAATAAATAAATTGGTGGCACTACAGTGGCCTGAACAAAATAATAAATGTATTTGTTGGATGTAAAATACATTTTAAGCTGATTTGCCTCTTGCCGTAGTGCCTGCATGCACACATACAAACACACACACACACACACACACACACACACACAGGCATGCACACATTTTGATCTGTCCTTTAAAAGTCTTGACCAGAAAGAAACAGGCAACCCTATAAAAGACAGCAGAGCATGATATACAAATCAAAGACAAGGGGAACGCTGATAGATTTCCATATGCATTTTGCTATCAATGTTTTTTATTTGATTTCTTTGGTACTTGATTTGATGTGCATGGCACTTTCTGAATGAAACTTGCCAAATCTGCACATTGTTTTCAAGGTACCAGAAGTAGATGAACAGAATTCTTAGATTGATGCCACTGTTTTTTTTTGAACACACTCACTTTCTCCACATGTACAACTCAGACCTCTTTGGTAATAGTAGACTCCTTTGACTCACTTAACTCCTTGACTGATTAAAGTCAAGTTAAAAATCAAAAATAATTGAGCTAGCCCAAAACCAGTTAACACCATTAATCCTACCATTCACAAGGTGATTAGCATGTGTATGAGCAGCAAATTTAGTTTACTAGTGGACAAAAACATCAGGTGTACCCACTTTTTATCCAACATCTAAATAAATCAAAATATCTCTAAAGTCTGATTGGGTCTCCCTAACAGCAAGCAGTGGGTGGATGTTTGCATTTGATCCACTTGGTTGCCCACAGTATGCACAGTAGTGTGATCAGAGAGTGTTTGCCTATGTAATGGGATCAGGTGGAAGATCTGTGAGCAGTGTGATCAGTGTGATCAATTTTAATACGTCAGTACCAGGATAATTAAAATAAAAATCCAACACTGAGATAAAATCACTAACCTGTGGGGGAAATCTTGTATGTTAGCAAGTTTGTTTGCTTGCTTTGTGTGCTTATTTTAATTTTTTTAAGGGATTGGGTGGGGGTGGACAGCATGCAGGGGGAGATAGCGGGAGGGATACTTTTAATAAGAACAGTGCTGGGACCAGTGCCTTGATGGGGATCGGGCCGGAGTGGACAGTTCACAAAAGGAGGGAGTGTGAACGATATTTTAAATTGTACTGGTAGCACAGAATAAAGAAACAACAATATATTTTTTTAAATAACCTCCTGTTTTCTAAACTGTAAATGAATAAACCAGGAATGCTGATCCTGCGTGCACTGCTCCCAATAGTTAGGTGCACCCTCTTATTTTGAAAGGCTTATATTGCGTCTCTGACTATGTATCCCCCACCACCTCTGATTAAAAAGCTGAATGCAGCAGCAGAACACTAGCATGTTACCGCTGATAAATATACATATATTATTAAAAAGCTGAACACAGCAACAGCAATCCCATAAATGTATATATAGCAGAGCTAACTTGCTAGTGTTTATTTCTTCAGCAAACTGTGTAGCCAGACTCCTGTTCTGTTGTTGTTAATTACACCCTAATACTGATTTAGCCCCCCATTATAGTATCAACCTGGTTGCTAGTTGTCCCTCTCCTAGCCCAATTCCTATTTCAATTTATAAATATAGATTCCCCTATTGCTGATGGTCCCTTTCCCACCTAACCCTCTTCAGTTATATTAAGTTTTATTACCTTCAAGTATGTGGTCCTCTCCCCCCCACCCCCTATCTCTGCTAGATTACCAATTACCATAAACTACAAAGGAAACAATTAAGCCCCACAATGGACATGATAAATTGAGGCAGGTAGGAATGTAAAGTTTAATGTCTTGTAGGAAGATCAAATTCTGTTCACCTGTATTTGTTGTGAGCAGGACTGAGAATGACATTCTTCTGAACAAATAGACATCAAACTGGGTACAGACTGAGTGGGTTTTTCTTTGGCATAACATCATGTATCTACTTTATTTCTATGTATACCAATTATTGGACAGTGCACAGGCACTAACAGCCTCATCTAATTTCCACTCCTGGGTCATAGAAACACCAATTTTAGGAGATACAGAGAACATTTCTGAGATTAAGTGTTGCAGGAGGACATATGCAGCCAAAACACAGGTGTGTGTGTGTGTGTCTGTGTGGGTGTTATCAGAATGCCACATTCATGGCTTTATGTTAATACATAGGGTGCTCTTCATTTGAGCTTGAGCACATATGTAAGCCATATGGATGTATATCCAGTTTTGTTTCACACACAACCTTTTCTCTTCATAGCATATAGCTATGCTTAATTGGCTTGATGTCATATACAGTTTATTCATAAGGTTACTCTAAAGATCAAGTTACTCTGTGAAATGATAATACAGATTAATTCCAGTTGTGTCCTGGGCCCGATTGTATACTGAAAAGTCATTTCAGAGAGATACAGAAACTTAAAATATCAATGGGTCACCTTGTTGGAGGAGCAGATTTGCAATGCATTTTTCATGAAAATATACTAGAAAGCATGCTGTCATTCTTTTAGGTGCAGCGAGTGTGTATGCCCTACAGACTTTGAAAGCTAATGAATGAAAACGACTGAATAGCAAATAATTTTATGCTTGTAGCATGGAAGAAAATAAGTCAAAATATGTATCAGCTTTTTAGCTTTTAATACAACCAGTTTCTGTTAGTCTATACTAAAAACTCCAACAAGTTAATTCTAAATGTTCTTAAAATGTCTGATTATTAAAAAATGGTACTGTACTGTATGTGAGACTATAAATGATATGGACTTAGAGCTATCAGAGAAGGCTCTGGGGTTCAACACTATTCTGGCACAAATTATTCCTTCTTAGTTTTAACTACAAGCTTTTAAAAATCCTAACCCTTATTGCACCAATATACATTGACAGAAAGTAGGTGCATCTCAAGTGGTGAATTAACACAAAAAGGTAAATAAATTTAGTGGTCAGACAGGGCTATCTTCCGGCCCCACTATACATTTTGTGTAACACTAAAGTTATGAGATATGAAGGAGGCAGTATATTGTAGTACTTAAAGGCACTGAGCTGTAATCCTGGAGACATGGGTTTGAATCCCACAACCTCCACTTGCATACTGTGTGACCCTGAGCAAGTCACTTAACTTAACTGACATTCAGTACAGTTTTTAGTGCCACTGATTTGTTAAGCATATAAGACTAGGATGACATAATTTACTTTCCATTACAGATGCCAGTTTAGGGTCTTCAAGCCTTTTGGCACAGATGTACAGTATGTCCTGTGTAAGGCACTCCAGAGTTTTTCTCATCTAATTGCAGATATTTGTTTAGCTAGAATGAATGAAATATACTCCCAAATTGAACTGTGCCCTTTATTTCTGTCTGTGCCCATGAAATGGAGACCCTAGAGTGACTGAGCTTATGCTGTGTGGAGTAATGTGGGGTTATTAGCCTTTTGGGTGGTACTATTGCTGTAGGTCAGATAGCTTTATCTTTTAGTAGGTAGTTTAAACTTAATTGTATGATTGTTATTTGAATTTTAACTATACTGCACTGCTGCTTGTAACTTTTTTGCACACACAGTGTAGCCCTTGGTACATCTCCCAGAAGAGGAGTGAAACACAGTCAGTCTTCTGCCACAATTCTAATGCTAAAAAACCCATTTGATGTGGTTGACACTGGCCATACCATCTGGACTGAGCAGACTGACTCTCTTCCTACTTCAGCAATTGTTACATTAGTTTTTTTTTTTTTCTCTGGAATGCAGTGCTGGCTGCTAGCTTGATGCTGCCCCTGAAGATGTACTGAAATATGGGGGGGGGGGCTCAAGGTGAGTGCAAAAACCAGTCAATTTCTGACAGATATTGCTGTTCCCTACAGTCAGTCTGATTCAGAAATACATGACATTTTGTAGTGAATCTATAGCACCAAATAAATGTAATGTGGAAGGTGGTTTGCTGGCCAAGGCACCTAGCTTCACCTGAGTTCTTTCCTTCTAGGTTGCTTGAAAGGACAGAGCAAAGAACCTTACCAGAGCAATGGAAAGGATTACAACTTCTTTTGGCTAGGTAGATTCACTGTGTGTTGTTATTTTTATTTTGTACTCACAGGGATTGTTACTGTTTGTTGCTAACATTTTATTGCTTTATTTTTCTCTGATTCAAACTGTTGTTGCTGGGTATACCTTCTGCTGCATTATTACAAGGTGTGTCTACAGGTGTGTGCTAACAGATTACTGCTGTCATTTTCTGATTCAAATTGTCTTTTGCAAGGTATATCTTCTGTTATGGCTTTATTTTTCTCTGTAGTAAAGTGTTTCTTATAGGGCATATCTTCTGTGAAATTATTACAGGTGGTGCTTACATTTTTGTTACTTTTTACCATTAGGCTAAGCAAAATTACTGTTTGCCACTATTTTATTTTGTTGCTGAAAAGGTTTTTTGTCTCAGAGGTGTTGCAGTCTCCTTCTCACATTGAAGGAGCAAATTGCATTCCCCCCACAGCTCTTCCAGGGGATTAGGTGTGTATCTGGGGGGTGGAGCTGGCAAACTGTCAGTAACTTCCAACAGAAAGAAGGGACAAAAGGTCAGGTTAGTTGATATCTTGGAGGTGAAATACTGGGTTTGCTGGCCAAGGCACCTATCTTCACCTGAGCTCTTTCCTTCTAGGTTGCTTAAAAGGACACAGCAAAGAACCTTACCAGAGCAAGGGAAAGGATTAAGACTTCTTTTGGCTAGGCAGATTTACTATGTGTTGTTATTTTTATTTTGTACTCACAGGGATTGTTACTGTTTGTTGCTAACATTTTATTGCTTTATTTTTCTCTGATTCAAATTGTTGTTGCTGGGTATACCTTCTGCTGCATTATTACAAAGTGTGCCTACAGATGTGTGCTAACAGATTACTGCTTTAATCTTCCAATGCAAATTGTCTTTTGCAAGGTATATTTTCTGTTATTGCTTTATTTTTCTCTGTAGCAAAGTGTTTCTTACAGGGTATATCTTCTGTGAAATTATTACAGGTGATGCTTCACAGGTTTTACAGTTTTATCTATCATTAGGATGAGCTTTCAGGGTTACTGCATTTGTTGCTGACTGATTGTTTCTGCTCTTACCTCCTTGTTTCTTTGATCCGTGGTTCTTCTTTTCAGCAGAGGAAGGGCCGAGCCACCCACCCCACACTACACTCCTTTTATAGGGTAGCACAGTCATGACATTTCCTGTGGCAAAGCAGGAATGGGCAGATCTGTGGGGTATCCACACAGTGACCTCATTTACAGGGGCACTAGTAATTTAACTTGTTAGAACAAGTTATAAAAAAACAAACAAACAAAACACAAAATCAAACTTTTGCTTTCATTTTCTTCCTTCTAATTACTCTGACCAGGTTATAAACCCAGCAACTTATCTGGAATGGATATCATTAACTGCAGGGTACTGCAGAACACTTTTCAGAAGGGCAGTTTTACAGGATTTAAGACATTGTCCTACATGCTGGGCCATTGGAGATCTTAGGGCTCAGCTCCAGGCAGCATGGGCAGAGATTGTGCATCTTAAATTTCATATTCAAGAGGAAATATATTATAAGAACCACCTACCATTTCCCCAACAGCCAACAGAAGCACCTTGACCACAGAGGGTAGTTGGTCTGGGAGGTGCAAATCAGGTGCTCCATCACTCTGTGCTCTCCAACATATTACCTCCACAAACCATATAAAAACTACAAACAGGTATCTGCCTCTATCTCTGAAATCAAACAAAGGGGCAGAGGACACTGCAGAGCAGGACACTGCAGCACAGGAGCTAGCACAATGAAAGTCACCCAAAACAGGAACCAAAGCAAAAAAGCAAAAAGGAAATCCAAAAAAACTTCTGATCATAGAAGACTCCATGATTCAGAGAGTTGATACCTATCTCCAGCCAGGGGTAATGGTCAGATGTCTCCCAGGTACAGTAGTAGCCACAGACATGGGCAGCTATTTCTAGATATTTCACAAAATGTCTAAATAGTTTCTCTCTGCTGCCCCTACTGTGGAAATGGGGAAAGCAGGAGATATATCTGGAAATATCACAGACATTTTTGGAAATAGCTGTCAGTGTCAGTGGCTGCTACTGTACATCAGCATGGAGAGACACTGACCACATTGTTAAAATTGTTCAGGAAGCAGGAGAAAACATTGATGTCCTGGTACACATAGGGACTAATGATCTCACCAGTTGGTCAGTTGTGGAGACCAAGGAACACCTGACCAGGCTGGGTGACAAACTATCATCCATTTCATCTGTCATCTCCTTCTCTGAGATCCTGCTAGTCTGGGGGGGCAGATGGACAGAGGGTCATAGAAGGGGAGATAGGGGAGCTAAACATATGGCTCAAGGGCTGGTGTCAGGGAAAAGGACACAAATTTGTAGGGAACTGGCAACAGTTTTGGGAGTGAAAGTTCTTTAAATTTGATGAACTGCATCTGACTAAAAAGGGAGTCAGTGCATTGGGGCAGAAGTTTGACATCTTTGCAGAATATTTAAACTAGCAAATGGGGAGAGGGGTGCAGCACCCCATATTTCGAATGGAAAGAACACCCCTTCCCCCTCAGCTAGTGGTCAAACAGGAGTTCAACATGTTTGCAGTTCATTTGCATCACTAGCTAAGGAAAAAAGGTCCAGCTCCCCATACAATGCACTGGGAAAATGCCAGACCTCACCCAACAACTAACACACTGAAATCCGGCCAATGGAAAATCATATACACAAATGCTTGCAGTCTGGGAAACAAGATCCAAGACCTACAGGCAATAATGACAGAAGCTAAACTGGACATAGTAGCAATTAGCGAGATGTGGTTTACCAGTAACCACACTTGGGAGACTTCAGTACCTGGCTATGTACTGTTCAGAAGAGAATGAGGTGCAAAAATGGGGGGTGGAGTGGCCCTGTATGTCAATGACAATATCAACACTACAGAAATTCAAAATACACATAAGGAATCAGAAGAACTGTGGGTCACCCTGGGAAACAGGAAATGGGACAGCCATAAGAACTGGGGTTGTCTATAGGCCCCCAGACTGGGGGAGGACGTAAGCACATCACTGTTAGAAGATATACAAAATATAACAGCTAAAGGGGAGGTTCTGATAATGGGAGACTTCAACATGCCAGATACAGATTGGTCAATACCAGAAGGAACATTTTCCAGAACTAGACACATGGTGGACTCCCTGCAGGGGGAAGGCCTCAAACAACTGGTACAACAACTCACAAGAGACAGGGCTATCCTAGATCTAGTACTGACTAACAGGGGAAAGGATCACAGATCTCTAGGTAGAAGGTCACCTGGGGGTCAGTGACCATCACATGGTATGGTTCAATTTGGCCACTACAACTAAATCATCCCATTCCAAGGCAAACATATGGGACTTCAGAGGAGCTGACTTTGATAAGATGGCCAACAGAATTAAGCTAACTCTGGCAAAAAGAAATACAGGTGAGGGAGTACAGGCAAAGTGGGCAAGCATTAAGGATGCAATACTTGAAGCAACATCCCATTGTGCTAGAGAGAAAAGGAAGTGCAAAAGACGAAGAAAACCACTCTAGTTCTCAAAAACAGTAGCAGAAATGGTCAGAACCAAAAGGCTGGCCTTCAGGAAATATAAGGGAACACAGCGGGATGAAGACAGGGAGGCATACCAAACTTCTCTAAGGGAATCAGGGAAGGCAGTAAGGCAGGCAAAGGCCCAAACCGAGGAAACACTAGCACAAACAGTAAAATAAGGTGACAAGACTTTCTATAGATACATTAGTGAAAGGAGAAAGTCCAGAGGGGGTATTGTAAGATCAAAGGAGATAAGGGTGTGTGTGTGTGTGGAGGAGGACCATGTAAAAGCATCAATCCTAAATGGATACTTCTGCTCAGTATTTACTGAAGAGAGGGTAGGGCAGAGCCACAGCCCAGCACCATGGGCACAGGAGGGAGGGAAAGGCTGCCCTTCAGGAAATATAAGGGAACACAGCGGGATGAAGACAGGGAGGCATACCAAACTTCCCTAAGGGAATCAGGGAAGGCAGTAAGGCAGGCAAAGGCCCAAACCGAGGAAACACTAGCACAAACAGTAAAATAAGGTGACAAGACTTTCTATAGATACATTAGTGAAAGGAGAAAGTCCAGAGGGGGTATTGGTAAGATCAAAGGAGATAAGGGTGTGTGTGTGTGGAGGAGGACCATGTAAAAGCATCAATCCTAAATGGATACTTCTGCTCAGTATTTACTGAAGAGAGGGTAGGGCAGAGCCCACAGCTCAGCACCATGGGCACAGGAGGGAGGGAAGTGAGCACTAGTCCCTTCACAAAAGAAAGGGTCCTACAAGAGCTCAATAAGCTCAGGGTGGACAAGGTAATGGGTCCTGATGGCATACATCCCAGAGTAATAAAGGAGCTAAGGGTGGAACTAGCAGAGCCATTATCAGAACTGTTTAGTGAGTCTCTGAGCACAGGAGAGGTCCCAGAAGACTGGAGAAAGGCTCATGTGATCCCGCTGCACAAGAGTGGTAGAAAGGAGGAGGCAGGAAACTACAGACCAGTCAGTCTTACCTCAGTAGTGGGCAAGATTATGGAGGAACTCCTTAAGGAAAGGATAGTGCCACACCTGGAATCCATAGGAGCACAGGATCCAAGACAGCATGGGTTTACAAAAGGAAGGTCCTGTCAAACTAATCTCATAGATTTCTTTGACTGGGTAACCAGAGTGGTGGACCAAGGGGGAGCAGTTGATGTCACCTACCTTGACTTCAGCAAAGCTTTCGATACTGTCCACATAGAAGATTGATTAATAAGCTGGGTAGGCTCGGGGTGGGTCAGAAGTTGGTCAACTGAGTGGCAAACTGGTTGACGGGCAGAAAACAGAGAGTGGTGGTAAACGGTATACAGTCAGAAGAGATGCAAGTCACAAGTGGGTACCTCAGGGTTCTGGGGCCAGTCCTTCAATATCTTCATCAGTGACATTGCAGATGGACTGAGGGAAAGGTTTGTCTGTTTGCAGATGACACCAAGATCTGCAACAGAATAGATGATCCAGATGGGGTGGGCTGAATGAGAAGAGATCTGGATAAACTATCAAAATGGTCAGAAGAGTGGCAACTGGGGTTTAATGCAAAGAAGTGCAAGATCATGCACATAGGGAAAAGAAACCCTGAAGCCACTTATAGGCTGGGAGGGGAGTTGCTGGCATTCACAAGGGAAGAAAGAGACTTGGGCATCATCATCACCGATTGCCTGAAATCATCCAAGCAGACCACTAAAGCAGTACGTAAGGCTAGGGGGATGTTAGGGTGTATTAGTAGGAGTATCACAAGTCATAAGAGGGAAGTAATAGTCCCTCTTTACAAGGCACTGGTTAGGCCCCATCTGGAGTACAGCATGCAGTACTAGAGGCCACACCTTTACAAGGACATTAACCAAATTGAGGCATTCCAGAGAAGGGCAACCAAAATGGTGCAGGGACTGCATCAGAAAACATATGAGGACAGATTAACGGAGTTCAATATGTATACCCTAGAGCAAAGGAGGGAAAGAGGTGATATGATCGAAACATTCAAACACCTTAAGGGCATTAACAAGGTGAAAGAGTCTAACATTTTTCAATATAAGAAAAATAGCAGGACAAGAGGACACAGCACGAGATTAGAGGGAGGCTGATTAAGGGGTAATGTGAGGAAGTTCTTTTTCACACAAAGGGTGGTGGATGCATGGAACGCCTACCTCTGGAAGTGGTGGATATGAATACAGTGCAGGGCTTCAAACAGGCTTGGGATAGGCATAAGGGAGCAATACAGGTGAGTATGAATAGATAGGCTATTGACAGAGCAAAGGCCAATGGCACATTTATAAGGTAGAAAAAGAAATGGGCAGACTGGATGGGCCTTGCGGTCCTTATCTGCCATCAACTTCTATATTTCTATAAATGCTCTAGTTTTGAAACAGGTGACCACTGTCTCCCTACTAGCCTCATCCCACAGCACAGAAATCGGCTACAAACTGAGGCAGCTGCTGGCAATCATCCTTCCCCTTTATATCCCACACCCATAAATCAATATAGGGAGATGGGGGGGGAGGGGGACCACACATCATTTAAGCAGACAAATGACCAGCTGACAGTAGCTGGCTGATATGGAACAGAGCAAGTTAGAGCATCTAATTCACAGCCTATTGTTTTCAAATTAGTTCTTTCCCTCCACTCAGCCTGGCTATTTGGGGCTTTTATGTGATAACGAAACAATGTTCAAACTCAGTGTACAAGGTGGGTGTCCTTACTCCAGAAAAAGAGAGAGAGAAGCAGTTCGAGTTTTGGCAAGGTTCATTGTCAGCACAAAGAGGGACCTACTGTGACTTGCAGTCTCATTTATGAATACCAGTAGACAGGGTCGTGCGTCCTGAGCATGAGAGACTAGACTGACAGGAACTGTGTGTGATTGTATGATTATTATTTTGAAAATATTTCAGGAAAATATACACCAACTGTGCATTACATGTTTCTTAGATCTTTTTTGTATTTTCTATATTAATTTCCTGGTTTTTTATATTAGCCATATATGAGATGTCATCTCCACTTGAGTGTGACCACATAAATGGGATCTTTCTTGATTCATCCTGTACGTGGGGGTCCAGTCTTGCCCTGTTTATATAAGGTGTGTGAGAAGGTGCTCAGATTCATTCAAACTTGCATTAACTAAAACTGTTTGAATATAAGGCCACTAAACACTATTGCACCAAGCATAAAACAGTATATAAGAAAGAAACAGAAGCTAAACATATCATGTGGGATAGACACATTGGACTAGTAACTACAGTAAATAGAGGCAGGAGGGATGCCGGTTACGAAATGGGGTCCAGGTTGTCAGAATAGACAGGGAAAAATAGAGCATAATGGATAGGTCTACTGGTCCTTTTCTGCCTACAGATTCTATGGTTCTATGATTCGGTACACTTCTACTGCTCTGTTTTACATTGAGAAAGCCAGGTATTTGTCTTCATATCTCCTTTTTTTATAAGCATTTAGGCCTAGCTTAGGGTATCAGGCAATATGGTATTAAAACGCAGAAGATGTTAACTGTGCCTGAAGAGCCGCTGAGGAAGTCTAGTGTCTGTGGCAGCTTCTGGTAAAACTGCTGCTTTTTATTCAGTCATTTTATTGTTTCTGTCAAAGTATTGCCTTTAAAATCAGTTTCCATAAGCCAGACTTTCGACTACTGAGTGTAAAACACTAGGGGGATTCCAAGCTTCTCACTTAGAAGGTTTAGAACTCGGTTGCTGTCTGAGCCTCTGTTCTAATGTTCTTACTGGATGTTTTTGCTTCAGCAATGCTCTCCCACTTTAGAATATCAGTCCGCTTATGGAAAAAATCAAGGTGGCCACACTGTAGGATGACCAATACTTAACTGCTTATACAGCCACATGGAACCACACGGAATACAGGATACACATGTAAATCAAACAAAAAATATATACTCAGAATAAATGTGACCTTCTGTTTTGTGTGGAATAGACATCTGTGGGTGGATTGGTGGTGTGCACGTTGTTAGATTAAAGGGAGACTGCCTTAAAAGTCACTTTTTTTTTTCCATGTACTGTAAAACAAATTCAAGCAATTAACTGAAATAAATGCCATTTGGTGTCCTGCAAAACAACAATAATAAACAAAATGTCAGCCTGTTCTAAAAAAATTCACAAATTGCACGTGCAGTACCAACCGAATTACAGTAACAACCCCACTTTAGTTTTTACAGTAAACATAGAAACATAGAATTTGACGGCAGATAAGGACCGCTTGGCCCACCCAATCTGCCCATTTCCCTACCTAATGGATAAGCTGCAAATCCTAGTTAACCAGCAGCCTACTTCTTTCTACCCCCACCCCCTAGAATTGCCTTATGGCTGTCCCATGCATGCTTGAATTCAACCACTGTTTTTGACTCCACAACCTCCTCCGGAAGGCTGTTCCATGCATCCACAACCCTCTTTGTGAAAAAATACTTCCTTACATTACCTCTGAGCCGCCCTCCCCATCTTCAAATTGTGCCCCCTTGTTCTTGCATACCCCTTTTTTTGAAAGATTCTACCCTCTTGGACTTTGTTGATTCCTTGAGGTACTTGAAAGTTTCTATCATGTCCCCCCCTCCCTCCTTTCCTCGAGGCTATACCTAAATAGTAAAATTGTCGATTTTGCAATAACACGGCTGTGAACAGGATAATAAATGTTGTCTTTTAAATCCTAACACACCCACTAGCCTCACCCCCCCCAGTACTGAAAGCAGCAGACAGTAATGAAAGTATGAATGGAAAGACATACTCCTATAGTAGTAAAATCTGACTGGCCAACAGTCATCCAATCATGCGTCACTAATATAGGAGGACATGTTTTCATTCATACTTGCCAAAATGTTTAAGAAGTCAAACTGCTCCCCCTTGGGACCTGCTATCGATAATGTTATTAACACAATTTTCTTTTTCTGTCTGCATCAGAATTCATACAGTTTTTGGGACAGAGGGACAGCCTAAAATTACAGTACAAACCAGTGTAGTCATTTTGCATTGTAGATGTGATCCCCCACCCTTGTTTTAGCATCTATGTATCTTTCAAGAATAACGTGAACAAACTTTACCAAACACGAACCTTACTGAGGATTACATATTTTTCACACCATAGATTTAAATACAAAATGAAAAAAAGCCCACAAAGCAAAACTACGGCACTGTATTTCTTACACAATTACAATGTCACTCGCAATCTGTGATTATTAAAATGGACCCTCAGTTCTATCCTGACAAATTATAACTTCTCCTAGGCAGAGATACAGGTGCTGTTTGGTAAAGTAATGCAACAGACTGTACTCTTCTTGCAATCACACCATTCTGCAATTTGATAATTCTGTATTTGCTGTAATGGACCATATGTTGTTTAGATGTTTTTCTGGGAACGTTTTAAATTGTCCTCT